>CM033631.1:22779326-24099499 GCA_019453435.1 Rhinogobius similis
AGACAAAGAGATTATAATTCAGTTTTAGAACTCAGCGCTACTTCTGGTGATTTTCCACTTTTATTTTTAAATTTTCAAACTGCTTCTTGACTGGTGTAAAACGATGATAAATATTTGCAGCAGGTTCTATCCCACCAAACAAAGTAATAATTAGAAAAACACGAGAACCTGTCACATGCACTTTAACCAGAACATTTGAAGATGCTATGTCTGCGAGGAATCTGGGATATGGGGTTGTTGCGTGGACTTTGTCCTGGCACACCACCAAGCTCTCAGGTTAGATTCCCGAACTTGGCAGGGCTGTGTGGAGTACGCATCATTGTTCAGATGTTTCTCAAGTTTATCCCAGTTCCCAAAACACAAGGGTCAGATTTTCCCATTAGTGGTGATCTACATTTTACATTGTGTTATTTGTCTAATAAAGTACTTTACCACACCTTCACCTAAATTCTCTCAAAGTGTTCTTGTTCTTGTTCTTTTTTTTGTTTTTTGTTTTTTTAAAGAGTGAATGGGAAATGCTCTTTTGCACTAAGAGGCAGGTCAAACAGGACTGGCCCGGGGCTTTGGTGGCTCTGGTAGTTGTTGGGTGTTCCAGTGGGAAACAGGCTACAATCCTCAAAGACATCATTGTTCACGCTTAGGTCACCAGTGTACTAAATGAATAAATCAAAGAGGGGATCAAGAAGGAGCATGGGGGGGTGGGGGTTTCATAGCAATAAATCAGCCACCCTCAAACTGAATAAATATCTTTGCATTTTTTGGAACTTTGCTTGTCCCTCGCTCATGGTGAAGCTGTTTTCTTCACCGCTGTAATGATTAATCAGATGTGTTATGTCTAATTTGTCCATTTATGTCTGTGGCTTTATTTGGCTTGATTTGATTTGAGACTTGAATTTTCCCTGAAACGGAGGTTGCAACTGATGTTTTGTAATTTGATTTTAGAGCGCTATACTGTAAATCTTATTGAGATATTAAAGCTGGGGTTAAATATAGGCAGCAGTGAAATGAAAAATATTTACTGTAGTGTACGCTTAATATCATCATCAACTTAACTTGCGCATTATGAAAAAAATGACCAACCATCTCTGCATGAACTGACTCTGCAGAATGGGTCTGATAAAGGAAAAAAAGATATATGTCAAATATAATAACTGAAATAATCACATAATAAATCATCCTCTTGCATTTTGGTCTTAATTAATAATAATATGTTTCTTGATTTTGGTGAAGGCTTTGACTCAAGTAAATAAATGGAAGAATGCAAAGGAGAAGTGAGCGCATCACTGGGTCTGAAAACTAGTGAACAGGATCAGGTGCTCTTCGAGGATAAATGGATACATTACTAGATAAAAAAATCAGCGTATTAGAAAACTTGTGGAGCATAGGCAGAGATCCGAGGCAGACTGACTGAGTTAAAAGTCCTTTATTGTGGACAGGGACGCCAACACGTTTTGACCGTGGTGGTCTTCATCAGGTGATTGTCATCGAAGCCATATCTCTTAGCATTCGAGGTGGAGACAGGCTGAAGTTGCTCTCACAATGAGAGACCTTTTGGATAGTGACTTTAAATGCTACAGTATTCCCTGGACTCAATGATGATCTGGACTTCTCAATGTTTTTATAAGCGTCCTTTGCTCTGTATTGTTATTGTATGATGTTTCTAATATGTGCACTGTGAGTCTGTTTAATATGTGGTTGTATAGAATACAAAGATTCTTCAACTTGGGCCCAAGTAGTAGCTCTTCTATGAACTAGTCATGCCTACTCATAAAAACTCTGCTTGTCGTGTCTTCTGTATAGTTTTGAAAGTGGGTTATTCCTGGTACATAGTCTATCTACGTTTTTTTCTTTGTAAAACAAATGTTTATGTAAAAAATCTGTAATTTTATGTAATTTTTGAACATGTTTTGTGGTCGGTTCACGTGACGCTTGTCACATGATTAACACAATTTAAGAACACCTGTTCATTCATGTGCTCAATGCCCTGACAACGCGTTGGCGTCCCTGTCCACAATAAAGGACTTTTAACTCAGTCAGTGTGCCTCAGATCTCTGCCTATGCTCCACAAGTTTTCTAATATGGCGATTTTTTTATCTAAATAAATGGAAGGTTGATACATTTTTAAGCCATATTGTGGAACAATCCAGGCAAAGCAATGATAGGTAAAAGTATTCATCTTATTCAGTAAGTTGCCGTGGGCGCCACCATCTTTTGTCTGTTGTATCAGTTTACACGGGGCAGACAAGCTCAACAGAAAATAAGTTCTACATGGACTAGAAAGCTGATTTCAGGCCCCAGGAAATTGGTGCATTGCTGACCTGTATGTGTACATTAAACATTTTACACAAATCAATCTATTTTATATAATTTTAATTTTAGCGTCAAGACTCTTGCCTTGTACGCCACTTGAGTGAACAGAGCTCAAGCCAAATCGGAAATGCCTTTGGAAGTGGTGCCAAAAGTGGCAGAATAAGGTGAAGTAAAATGTTTATCTGTACTTTACTGAAATGTTTTTTCTTAGTGGATACTTAACTAATTTCATTTGGTGTCAGGTGTCAGGTTTCTGCACTTTCTACTCCACTTCATTTTTGAAACAGACTGAAAAGATTTTTTTTTTTTTTCTTTATACTGCCATCTGAAATTAGGGATTTTTGTAGCACGTTCATAGGGACATCCTGTCTGTAAGTTTTGAGTGAAAGACTGGATTTGATAAACAAAAATAAAAATTTATATTTTGTTCAACAATTCCTTATCAGTATCACAACATTTAACAGGCCTCAAGATCTGTGTGAAAGATGTTACTTTTAAAGTACATTTTTAAACGGCTACCTCAATACTTTTACTTAAAGGAGCTCTTTGTAGTTTGCTGGTGGAGGGTATGAAACATTCGATTCTCTTGGAGTTGGACTAGTACCAACCAATCCCCATGGAAACAAGCAGCAAATCAAGTACTTTTCAGGCAATACAAATATCTTTAACTAGATTAATGAAAGACGAGTTTATATCATTCTGTGGAACTTTCCAGGCAAAACAAAAAAGATTTCATGAGAAAATCAGGTGATGGACCCTCAACTAGAAATCTACATCTTCTACAACTTCTACAACTAGATTTCTTTTACTTTCTCCGGCATTTGTATTTTTACGTAAGAAACAAAATGGAGACAAGCATGTGGCAGACCCCCTACACAAGAAAAGTTACATAGTGCAACTTTAAGAAATAAGATAAACTCTGATTAGCTGTACATTTGAATAATCGTCAAATAAAGATGGTTTAAGTTACAGGTGAGTATATGTGTCTGCTTCTCCATGTGCAGGTGCGTGAGTGCCCAATACAACAATTATCTCATGTGACCATATGCATCTGGGCCGGCCCATACAAGACCCTCTGTGCTCGCGCCACATTCAGTTTTATTCACTGCTCTCTACAGGTGCCACACATCTGCCTCTCTCTCACATCTGCTGAGGCTCTGATGAGTTCACTCAGGGCTGGACTCAAACACTACTCTACATACTACCAGCTAACAAATTGCCTTCAGTTGCTCCTCTACCAAATGCAACAAGTTAAGTTTTTTTTTCTTCACAAAATGTCCTCATTATTTGACCACCAGGCCACAAGTTCATGAGCAGAGCAGTGGCGGTTAATGGCCGTCTGTGTTGGCGTCGGGATGCTGAACAGTCATCACACTGTTATTGCATTGAACAACCCCCCAACATCTTTCACTAGCAAACACATCCCGCACATAAGCACGGCTCTGTCTCGCTCCAATCACTGTTTGACTAACTCTGAAAAAGTTTGCCTTCAATAGGGGCCATTTACAAACTGTTTTGTATAGGCTAAAAGGGCATTTGTTGTGCCACCCTGCAGTTCATCTTCAATATTTTGGTGCTCGCAAGCTCTATGATAAACGAATAAAGAGATGACAAATAAATACTATAAATCATCTTGTTCATTTACTTAATATATTCTTGACTATATAGTGAGGGGGTAATTTTGTAACAGTTGACAAACATTTGTAGAAAGAAAATTTGTAATAATAGCGCAATGGTAGAATAATAAAATAGTGTTTTTGTGATGACTTACAACAATTTTTCTTATGAGTTTTGCTTCTTTTTAAAGTTTGTCAAGCCCATGCTCATATGACTGATTTATTGTACATCCAATATATGTGTTTTTTTTTGTGTTTGTTGTGTATGTTTTTTTGCAAACGTCATATTAGACGAGCAAATATTGTGTGCAAATTCATGTTACATGTTATGCCCGTGCACTTCCTCCCTAAGCAGACTGGATATTTGCATGAGGAAGTATCACCCACATGCAACACCTGTAATACTGATCCTAATATGCGACGTTGATCAGCTTGTTTGTCTGTTTTTCACCTTTTGTTGTTGGTTGCGATGATTTTATGAATTTTCAGGTCTTATTTGAAGCCATATGTTTTACTGTATATCAATGAATGATTTAATTTAATGTGTTTGCCTTAAATAAATCAATGAAAGAAAGACATTTGGTTTTTGCTAATTTTGTTCTTTTTTTTCTGGGTTTGTTGGGGTTGCTGCTGCTGCTGTGTTAGAACATAGGATTTGCAACAGTGAGACAGAGGGGAGAGAAAGTGCATTTATAAGAATAGATTGACAGTGGTTGGCTGTTGAAAGGCAAAAAAAAATAGCAATAGACAGGTGGCAGAAAGAGCAAGGAATTGTTTTTATTCATCACGCTTTATTGAGTTTTGATTTTGTAACGTGCATACAACTGCAGCATATTTGTGTTGTGCGAGCCCGGCGTATGTTGTTGTAACTCTTGTTGAGGCAGGTCAGGTGACAGGACACCCCCCTCCCTCTGTGTCCCTGTGGGTGGCCTGTTTATGGGCTCCGGGAGGGTCATCACTGACTGAACACTGCTTTAGGCTACAGCCCCACGGAGCCATCGGGAATGTTTCTTGGCTGTGGCGTGGATCCTCACATGTGTGCGCACTTGCTGCTTCTGTGCATGTTTTTGGACTTCCTGTGGACATTGGAGCGGGGGAGCAGAAGATGGGGGTGAGATGACCCTTCACCCTGACCACATGTCCCGGCCTGTGAGCTGATCACCCACACTTCCGCTGGAAACACCTCTGCGCTTCTCTGGGCCCTCGAGAATCTACAGAGAGATCCAGGCTCATCAGCACAGATCAGAAACATCACAAGACTTTAGATTTTTATTTCAAACAGACTGCCCACGTACAATATACATCAGTACTTATGCTTACTGGATTCATTTCAAATACAGGGACACAACTATAAATGATTAAACAGGAATACCATTTAAAATACGTCATATTTATATCAACCCGGTTTTAGGCACACAATTTGCACACATTTAATTTCATGTTTTATTTATTTCATCATGCTAAAGCTCCGAATAATATGAAGTGCAATTTTCAAACTGAAGACTATTTTATTTCTCTTGTCACCTTTTCCTTTTTTTTCCCCCTTTTTTTTTTACAAACAGCATTTATTTATAGTAATTTTCTAAATATTGCTGAATGAAGCTGAAGAAGCATGCACTGTATAATTTCCTTTTTGACCTTTAACCTGAACTTCTCTAACAACCTTTCAAACGAGAGAGGTAGATGGCATTCACTCAGCTGTGTGTGTTAGTTCTACTCAAACAAATAAAGTAATAAAACATGGCTTTAATATAGAAGTTCACAGCATTCAGAGAGTGGCAAAAATGCAATGAGAGTCAATGGTGAGTAATGACATATTCGCTTGTAAGAGCTCAAAACACAACTAAAATGCGAAAAAGCTGCTACAGTCTAATAACAAATTACAACTATGCTAAATATTGAGTTTGAATCTCATGTCTAAAAAAAAGAATCTAGTGAAATCATGTAAACAACTACATTAAGTTGACATTGTTGTGAATGTTGTGGAGCATTGTTCAAACAAAAAAATGTCTCTGCGTATCCTCTATTGCTATTTGAACATGTTTTAACAGATTGGTTTGACATTTGTCTCTAAACTAGCCTTTGTCCTCTTACAACACTCTCTCCCCCCTCCTCATCCTTGTCTCTTTTCCATCGCAGCAGCAAAGACACCAGCTCAGCCTCTCCATCTCTTCCTCTTCACTTCCCATGACTCCTTCAGTGCATGGCTTGCATCAGATTGCTTTCTACACCTTATTTTTGTCTATACTTTTCTGTCACTTACCGCCACCATTTTCAACTTTGGCTGACTTTGTGACCCGGTGCGTCTCTGGGAACACCACAGCCCCTGTGCACTCGCTCACATAGCTGTAGTCACCACTGCGAAAGAGGGCAAAGAAAGCCACCACAAGGCAGCCTTTGACAAACCCTAATCACAACTTAGTGCACTATGTAAAGACGCTGGCCCTTATCAGTATGTGAATTACAAATTATTCAATTATATACATGTCCTCTTCCACTGCCGGTAGTGTGGACTATTTGACTAATGCGGTTAAATACAGTTAAATGACATAATCACGGTGGGTGCAACAATGCTTGTCAATAAAAAGGGCGGTTTGTGCTGCCAGAGTGCGCTCCCCTCCGTGCACCCATTTCCACTAATTAAATGTAGGGGTCTGCATTTTGGGTTATTGGATTTATTTGGGTTGATTAGCTCCTGGCATTGACTGATGGTTGGAACAGAGAGGTTGGTGTGCTGGTTGGAGACAGAGTGGTTCTGCAGGATGGCTGTGTGTGCATCTTCTTCGCTCCACTATTAACGAAATAATCCTGATAAAGCAAGGCAGCCAGGGGTCACTGGGTGTTTCCTGCGTCTTATTGGAGATTGTGGATGTGGCATTATCCAAGGAAAGTAAACGAAAAAGTGCTAGCATGGCGGTAGCATTTAGCTCGTATCTGCCATTCGCATACTTCTATATGTCTAGATACGGTATCTTATTTGGTACAGTATATATCTGAGTTTGCTCTTGGCTAGTTGTTGTTAGCATTACCGTGACAGCAGAAGGCAAGTTGTGAAAACCATCATCATCATCCCAGTGAAGAATTATTATTTTTGAATAGACGTTAAGAAAAAAAGTGAAAAGTGTACATATAACGCTCAGAACGAGTCTATGATGATTTATCGACCTAAGGCAAGACACTAGGCAAAACTAATTATTTTCAATTTTTTTGTTTTTTGGACAGTTTGCTCTCTCAACATATCAGCTTTTATGAGAAAACAACAAACTTGTCCAATCTGCTCCTAAAAATGTTTTATTTTTCCATTTAATCCACTTCCTTCATAGAGTTCTATGGGACATTGTAACTTCAAAGGCTGTTTTCTTAAAATGCATTTTTCTTACCTAAGGACTTAAAGTAGATCCCACACCAAACTTTACAATCTTGGACTCAACAAGATTTCAACAAGAAGTCAAAGCAATGAGGTGAAATTTGAAATTTTAGGACAATTTTCAGTCAAATCTAGTTTGCTTAAAAACTAAATAAGAAATCCAAAATCCCCTCTGTAATTTTTTTTTTTTTTTTGTAACTCTGTAGTGTGTGTACAAAATGAACCAAGAAATTTCAATTGTCCATTTTTCAGTTTCATGTGTCCCAAGTACATGTATTTTTGGCCATTTTTACACATAAAATGCCTTATTTTTACATGAAAACTTGTAATATATTTTTTTTCTTACATGTCAGTAAACTACAGGAGAAGTTTCAAATTCATATCTTTAAATTTAAGATTTTTTCCTATTCACCTGAAGTGTCTCTTCTTAAAACAGCAAATGATTCTCAGATAAGCGACTTTTGAAGTCTGAAAATACGTCTTGGATCGAGGGCGTTGAGCAGGAAGTGCTTTTGATGCTCGAAGGGGGAAGGATTTTTTAATGAACATTCCTCCAAACAGTATGAATGCAACTTCTAGTATGTTTTTAATGACAGAGCATTGTTAGAACATGATTGAAAGCCAAAAAAGTCACTGTAGCAGAATAAGTGTCCTTTAACCCTCCTACTATTTTCGGGTCCATTTGACCCCATCTAGATTTTTTGTTTTGTTTGTTATTTCGACTTTCATGAGTGGTCCATAACATCACCTAACATACAATTTATGCAGTTTTTTCTAAATAAAATACGTATTTTTTTTCCTGATATGAAACATATATTGCTCTTTGACCAAATGTGCAATGCTCAAACGAAGAGAGCACGAGGGATAAAGTCTATATTACAGATCTATATGACAGGTTAGACTACACATTTTAGTAAAATATAGTTAACATGATTAGATTTCAGATTTTTCTCAACATTTTTCCTATTTAAACTTTTTTGTAAATAATTTTATTTCCTGGTTGAACATGTAGTAAAAATGGTAATTCCACAACTGTTCACAATCATATTGTAAACAAGGGATAAATCCATTGAAATTGCACAATAGATATAATCTGACAAACGATAAGACGCCTTTATTTTATTGAATGATCATTTTAACTGTCAGAAAATTGTGTCAGGTGCGTGTACATTTTCCCTGTATTTTCAAGGGAATGGGATTAGGTTTTTGAACTCAACACTACTTCCTGTAATTTTAGAGTTTTATTTAATTCACAAACTACAGTTTAATGGATGTAAAACTGTGATAAATATTTACCACAGGTGCTATCCACCAAACTGAGGAGACAAGAGAACCTGCCATATAGACTTTACTGCCATATTTTGAAACGGTCAAGACAAAGCAATAACATCTATGAAGACAAGCAGGTGACTGACACCAGAAAAGCGACATAGTGCACCTTTTAATCTCGGTGTTTGTTCTTGTTGTAAACATGTTGATTGCAGCAGTGATTAGTGTGTTTATTTGCTCAGAGGTGTGACAGATTGGCCAGTTTGTCACAGGTGCTATAAAAGTTGTTTCTTTGGACACGGCTCATGAACTGTGCAATGACTGTAGACTCATGTTTGTCTTGTTAATGTCTGGCCTTGTCTCTGGGTTAGTTCTGGTCCACGGTCGGCCCAGATGTGATAAAGTACAAACACTATATGTTGACAATATTTCACCAAACGAAATAAAAATTCAAATACATTGTCATATAGAAAGGCATCTTATTATTCTCAGACGTCTGTGTCTCATAGAACCAGTGCTTTGAAATGATATAAAAATATATTTCATAATTATATTTTTTTTCTGTTCGTATATTGATTTATAGTTAATGTATGTGTTTGAAGAGCTGCCATAACAAGTCAATTTCTCATCCCTATTCTTACAAAAATATTCAATTCTCTTCTTTTTTTGTTTCTTTTCTTGTGGCAAATTTGTGGACATTTTATTTGACATGACAACACACAGCCGAGTGTCCTTCATTGTAAATCAAATCTAGTTTCACTGCTGCATTTAGCGAAACCCAACAAATGTCCGAACCAGGAGACAGAATGTGGTCGACGGCGAGGCAGGGGGCAGTGCTCTGGGTGTGATGTCGTCAGTCAGTGGGGGGCCGTGCTGTTCCTTTGACTGCTCTTTGGAGGAACACAGCATTTTAAGACAGCACAGAGCGCACTTTATTTTCTATACATTACTTCAGATTCACGTAGAATTATTAACCAATTTGAGCAATTATATTACCAGTCAACTAAATGAGACATGGCTTCAAAAGTCTCTTTGTTGGACGAGTGCCAGCCTGTCAGACGTGGCTGGGCCATGAGGTAGTGCGCTGGCCCGGCTTCCAGACGGACTGGACTCAGGTGGAGTTTGGAGCTGGAGTGTTTACGAGGCTATACACTGGTGAAATCCAAGTAATTGTTTATTACAGACTTCAGCCAATGGTATACTATATTTTGTGGAGCTCTTGCCCTGTAAAAATCAGCTTTGTTTCCTGTCTGGGTTCTATATAGTCCGCAGTCCAAACCCAGATATAAGAATTGTAACATGTTTTATATAAATGTGGGTTTTCTGCCATTGTAAAATATGTTATTAAAGATTATTAGGGTTTCTGTGACACAATATTGGCCTGGCCCATTAAAGTTTGTTCTGCAGTCGGTGGGGGATGATATTTTTAAGTGTGGTGTGTGTTCCAACAGCCACTTCCTCAATCAGATGGTAAAATAAATTGTACCCATTAGCAAGGCAATGCGGGCCTAGAATAACACGGGCCTTGAGAGTCGTTAGAGCGGCTGGGCTTGGTCGCACACTTACCTGTCTCGGTTTGCCATCGGGAGTCTGGCAGACCAGTCGGGGTTTGTTTTAGAAGAGTCTCTGCGCACAGATGGGTGTGAGAGTGCGTCATGGGCCGTGCACGTGGACCGCGTCACAGGGCCGCGCTAACCCACACAAGCTGCGATTACAGTTACAGCAATCACACGCCCAGCTGGGGCTCAGAGAAGTGATTCACCCGGCTTTGTTGTTCTAGTGAGCAAAAAGGCAGGGAAAAATGCATATGTGAGGATTTTTAATGATATTGATACAGCCACGTGTCAATCAAGAAGACTGTTGGGTAACTGAGTCTTTCAAATGAATTGTTGTAGTATTTCAGTTATTTGTTTAAGGTCTCAATTAACTATATTGTGTTTTGAGATCCAATGTAAGTATCTTAAATTATTAACAGTTCAGTAATGTCAACCTTACTGAGCAGGATTCATGCAAAATATTATCAGATATTATCATACAGCGTCAACACAAAGGATTGCTTCGTTCTGTATTTTAGTTGAAAGACAGTTGCTTGCAGGGGTGTATTGATCGTGCCTGTTTTTAGATGATGGTGAATTGTTGATTTAGGCCAAATGAATACAGCAGAAATCTTACATACTGACACTGTCTCTGTCTGATCACAAATAACATATCTTCAACTTAAACATTAACAGTAAATGTTCTCTGTTTCGCACTCAACTGTAAAGAAAAAGTGTTTTGCGATTGTTTTCACTCACCACTGGCAAGTCAATCAATATTAAAACGACTATCAACCCTATACTCACTTAAACAAATATTGATAGTGAAAGAAAATGATATACAGTAGATCCTTTAAAATGCATTGTCGATAGAATGTTCCAGAGTGAGGCGACTGGAGGCAAAAAGAAGCAGGCCCTGGTTTATTTTCAATGATTACCTAAAATTAGATCCAATGGTTTTAAGTCTTACAAAAATAAGTAACAATTTTGAATTTCCTTGGTAGAAATATCAGTTAGTTTCCTGTTTTGTAACAGAGGTTGGAGATTTTTTTTTTTCTTGCCTCAAAATTGTATCCAAGCTTCAAAAAACATATACTTGTGTTTCATGTGTCTGGTAAAACTAGACACTGTCTGACTAAATCTGTCTGTCTTTAAAGTGTCATTAAATGAACAAATGCAGTATAAAATATGAATGTAAATGTCCTTAAACCAGGCTCTTGACCTCACATGGCACTCACGTGTATCTGAGTGGTTTTCATTTGCCAAAACTGCCTAGATTTTTCATATTTTTGATATTCTGAGGTTAATCCCAGTTTCTCCATTGAAATAAAATGATATTTGATTTCACTTTTGCCTCCTAGTCTAGATCTTTATCAGAACTGGTGTCTGACCACATCGAAACTGCAACTGTTGAAAATTACATTCCATTGTCTTTTTAAAAAAAATGTTTCTTATCACTGTGACATCAAAATAGGCACTGAGTATTCTACCTTTTCCACAATATTACATGAAGTTTTAGAACAGGGACAACTCTATTTTAGACCATCCTAAACCGCATAATAATCATAATTTATCATATTATTACGTACTAAAAAGTGTAATCATGAACAAAACTCTATAATAAAACTGCTCTGTGCACTGAAGACACATCCGAACAGAAACAGTGCGGTGTGAAGGAGCTCAGTCATTTGCGTCGGTCCACACAGCTGCACATGCCTGCTCCTGCTGCATCTGTCCCTGATACATCCGTCAGTGCCTCCACATCTGTGCAGCCCCCCCCCTCTCACACACACACACACACACACACACACACACACACACACACACACACACACACACACGTACACACACACACACGCCCTACCCCACAACTCGCTCCCCTCTGCAGGCCTGGCCCCGTGCCACCTTCCCCGGGACGTCCAGCTGACCGCTAACCTCACAGCTACAGGGAACGTGATACACACTTTTATTTTAAGTGTCTTTTTGATTGAGGGGAAGATGGGGCAACTGCCTTACTGCAGCTAATGGGTCTAATCGCCAAGTCATTTCACAGAGACACATGTGGAGAGAGTTTTGGCCCGCCACACTGAAGCAGCAAATGTGGCATCATGGTGCATTTCTCATCTGTCCAAAATGTGACGTTAGAAAATCAAGGGCTGATATAAAGTTTCACTATTTAGAATGTTTTGTGTTAGTTAAGAGCAAATTGTCTGTCTCCAAATAGTCTTCAAGTTGCTCTAAAAATACTTTAAAGGAGTGCTATGTAGGCCTAACCTCTCTTGATTTCTTCCAGTCCAGTCTTCCATGTTTTGGCTATCTTCAGAACTGTCTCTGGTCTTGGTGGCAACCTGTCACTCTTGTTACTTCCTGAGGCGTGGCCAGCCTGTGAGAAAAAGGAAAGCTTCTTCATCCCGGTTGATGGTGTTTGTGCTGTGCTTCCTGATTTCGGTGGCCTCCATCGTTTGAACTTTGAAGTTTCAGCTCCTGTGACCCAAGCCCTGTCCCGGTCCGTTGTGCGATTGTAACTTTCGCAGCGGTCTGAGGTTTTCCTGATCTTGTTCCTTGTTGTTGGTCTTGCCATCTGTTTGTCCGAATGGAATTATGAATATGCCTGTAATGTTCCACAGTTTGGCATTAAACTCTCATTGAGACAGCAGATGTCGCAACTCAGGCCAAGTTACAGGTTCTGTGGAGATGTATATATATATTGTGAGTTGCTTTAGTCTTCTCCCTGGAGTTGTCCGAGTTTGTTCATGGTGTTGTGCCTGGTTTAGTCCTGTTTTAGTCCCTCTTTTAGTAGTGTTTTAGTCCTGCTTTTGTCTTGCTTCAGTCCTGGTGTTGTCACAGGTTTAGTCCTGTTTTAATCCTGCTTTAGTCCTGTTTTAGTCCAGTTTTAGTCTTGTTTTAGTACTACCGGTGTTGTCCCTGTTGGCTTTAGTCCTGTTTTTGTCCTTCGTTTAGTCCTGTTTTTAGTCTTGCTTGTCAATTCAAAAGAAATTTGTTAAAATGTGTCTTTCAGTGTAGTAGATATTTCAGTATCCCACAAATGTGAATGGACTGGACTCAACAAAAGTGAAGAAATATCACCTTATACCTTTGTTTGAAATATTACAACTTTTTTATTATTCATAGTTGCTGTCATTTTTACTATAAATTATATGCACAATAGTTAAATATTCAAAACAACATTCACGATTGTATCAATTTTTTAACATACAATCTATATTTTCTATATTTTAGAGCAATAAAAACAACCGTAATTAAATAAACGCTTGAAATGTAATGCCATCCTGTGTACCATTCAAGTAGGTGGCGGACCCCTGACACGAATTACATATTGCTGCAAAGTCGGAGTGTTTTGTTGATAATTGCATCTCAGACGGGCTGCGTGCCTAACTTGATCTGATAACGTTGTTGATGATGTCTCGGCAGATTCAGTCACATTAGCCTGCCCTCCCCCTCCTCTCCCCACCTTCACCTCCAGCTCACCCCTGGCCCGAGGTCATTAGTCATCAGCACAGGGCGAAGTGTGAACAGTGTGGCTCGGGACAGCACAGAATGGATCCTATTGTTGTGACCCGCGGGCCTGAGGCTGCTGTCCCACTCAGGCAACTATTAACATTTGGACTTGTTTGCAGCCAAGCGTCGACGCATGCGAACGTGTTTATTCTGCAAACTCCGGCATGTGCTAAAGTGTGTCCGCACCAGCACGTCACCACGGCAACTGAAGCGTTGAGATGCTCTTTTTCGTTTGGCATGTGACCTGACACTGGCCGTGAAGCCTCTCACAAGTTTATTTGCTCTTTTCAGATCATTTCACACTGGACATTAAAGCCTCCTTCAGAAATTTGGACATTGTCAGTATTATGTACTGAATTTGTATGAGAAGTTTATGACTGAAAGTTCAAATTACTTCAGACAATCAGTTTGTTGTTGTTTGTTTGCTGTTTTCTTCTCTTTTGGGGGGATGTTTTGGCCCGTAGACTTTATTGGACAGGACAGTGCAGTGAGAGGGACGAGTGCTCATGGGGATGAGACTGGGCGAGAGGACAATGAGCAAACTGTTGGATTTGAACTCAGCTACGGCAGGTATGTGTACTATCCACTTGACCACCAAGCGGAACTGTTATGGCTAATTTCAATCTGGTTATAAAGAGTTAACCACCTCCCATTTTTGATTTGCATTCTTGTGAATTCTTAAAAGAGGATGAGGGTTAAAAAGTCTGTACTAAGTTTGTCCAAAGCCACTGAAACTGCCAACAAGCCAGCCAGGAAAGGATTAAAGTAAGTAAACTGGGCTATTTTATTTTATTTTTGTTCTGAATATGTACTTACAACCTCACTACTTATGCTGTGAGTGAATGAAATCTCTGCTTCATTTGTAACTGTTACTTTAGCAGATGCTTCTCCAAAGCTCCCCACACGTTAGCGCAGACACACCTGTCACCTGCTTTTCCATAATTCCAGTCTGGGTAATAGTATTTGGATTATGAAACTGTAAAATAATTCTCAGCACACTTCATCATAGCAGATTGTGCGTAGACATAAGCAAAAACATTCAGTCGGTTCATTAACACACGGGGAAATGGTTCTCTGGTTGTGCAGAAGCTATCAGAAGTTCTTGGCCACGTGTTGAGTGCAATAATGGTAACAGCTCAGCCCATACTCTAAGTATAAGACTCCCCAAGTGCGAGGTGTGGAAAGGGGTCTGGCAAAAAGCCTGACCGCAGCATTCAATGAGCACTTTGTCTGGCCAATTCACCGCCACTGTACCTGTATGTTATGGAAACATGGTGGCGTTGTCACACACTTGATTTAATAAAATTGGATTTCCAAAATGAGACTTCTCGGCAATGATTATAATGGAGACACGCCACCTTTTGGCTTCACAGGTTTCAACCACTGTGAAACCTAACAAGGTGAACTAATGCAAAGAAACTGAGGACATCAGTTGTACTAAATAATTAATTAAATCAATTAACTATACTGCATTTCCATTGCCTTGTTTTTAACCTTGCACACTTTGAAGTAAGCGATGTAATTGCCAATGACATCGTATTTAAAACTGGAAAAGGTTTACACACTTCATGGAATGATGTGCACAAGATTTAAAGTGATTTTTGAATGTTATAATTCCTTATTGTTATAAAATGCTTCTTTGGACAGGTTTGCAAACACTACAAATGACACCAATATAATTTCACCATAAAATTAAAAAAGTGTATGTTTATATATTTGAACTCTAAAGGTTATTCAACAGGGTTTCATTTAGGCTTAACCATTCAAAAACAATTCATTTATTTGCTGTATTTAAAGGTCACTTTCTTGCATGTTATAACATAAGAGATTACTTGAAATAAACCGTGGTAAACTGATACTTCATGGTGAATTCTCAGTATGGCAAGGTCCACTCTGCGTTCATCACATCACAGCCTTTTATTGAAATGCTTGCCTGGTGTCGGGCAGTTTATGTCTGATAATGACTCTAGCAGACAGGGCCCTGGCAGGAGAGTGGAGCTGGTGCCAAAGTGGTGAAGGTGACTGTGGTTTTGTACTTGGTTTCCTGACTGTTAGGAGCTTATATAGTTTCATGTCTGAGGCCAGTTAACTAGTGTTTCAGGGGATGCGTTTACAGAGGCTGAAATTGTTGTTGGGACTGGCTGCCTAATTATGTGGGAGCATTAGTCACTATTTTATTATTTTAAAGTATACTTGAAGTCACAGGGAGCTCATTAAACAGCTTGAATATGATTGAAACAAATTGGGTTATAATACCACCAGTAAAATCCTCAACTTCTATATTAGTTTATACATGTAAGAGATGATAGACCAGCCGCAGGGAATAGTACAGTCCAAATGTTTATCACTGTGTATGCAATAAACATATGACAGCACACATGACCCATCCGGCTCCATCTGATAACATGACGAACATGTGAACGGATGTCTGTTTCAACATTTAGTTTTCATAGGCGTGCCTTTTTTGTTTTTTTCTGCACCATTTCTAAAGAACCACCAAGGCATTCAGAAACTAGAGTGTAAACAAGGTAAGTAACAGGTAGCGCCCCATGTTTGTTTATTCAGGACAGGACGCATTACCAGGCGACCCTGAGGGAGAGGTGTGCGCCCTGGGCTTCCTGACTTGTCAAAGAGCACACATTGTGGTTAAATACAGGGTGTGACAGAAAATCATCATCAAATCAGTTACTGCTACCGGTGATTTGTGGTACAATGACTTCTTTTAGTTTGCTCAAAACAACTTTTTAGGGGACGTAGATAGTTTCCAGGTTGAATAAGAAAATTATGCCATATTGTGATTACGAAGCTGATATTTAATAGTTTCTTTATTTTTAATTTTGTTTAATCAGTCGGCTGCATGTCTGTGACCAAAATAATTTCCCTTAAAAGTCATTCTGATATTCAAGGGTTTATTTTGCTTGACTATTGCGCAGCCATAATATTGAAAAATATGTAATGTAGACTATTAGACTAGATTTGTATCTATTGTATCTATTTATTTTAAGTTTTCAGTCTTTTATCAACACCCTCTATAGAAATACTTTTTTCATTTAAATAAAAAAGATGTATACATCGCAACAGTTTTCACGCAATTTGGGCACTTTCAGGGAAATCTGATACATTTCAGATTTTGCGCGATTACTTGTATTGCTTTGAAATCAATAATCTTCATATAATTAAGTTCTGCGTATTCATTAAATGCCAAAATGAATGTAGCCAAATGTGAAACCAAGCAATCAACACAATTAAAATTATTGCTCAAAGTCCGTTTTAATAAATGTTTCTCAAATCCTTCATTTTATTGTCTTCATCATTTTGCATCTGCATGAAAACTGTACTGTTTATTATGTACCTTTGCCACATCTGCCCAGCACTATTACATAATAATCTGTAGAAAACCTGAAGGTATTACATCATAAAGAGTGAAAATGGCATTTCCTTACTTATAGAAGATAGTATTGAGAAGTGTAAGAAGATGGTTTGTCAATTTAATAAATATATGAGTAATTTTAATAAATATATTAAAAACAAGTGGGAGAGAGAAGGCAATTTTGTTTTTAGAGATGAAGAATGAGAACATATATATTTATACATCTCAATAGAGGACCACACAATCACATGTTTGGACAGAATTCTGTTGGAAAAATGAATCATGAAACTCTAACACCATGTCAAAGTGCCCACTATTCACAGGGAAAGTGGTTGATAGAGAAACTGTGGTTGTCAAGTGGCCCACCTTTATTGTGTGTTTTGGGACTGTCCTGTTGTTCAAAGATGTTAGTTTGTTTTTGACATTAGCATCTCTATGTATTTGGGCCTCAAAACCCTACCATGGATACAATAAATGATACATTTGAAGCTGGCTGCAGGGAAAAGGCCATCACTGACATAGTAATAGACGTTAGATAAATGGAAAAATGACTTTTACTTCATTTGAAAACAGACAAATTTGACAAACTTTTGACCAAGTTGGCATTTGTGTAACTTAATTGGATGTCTTTGCTCTTTGTGTTCAGTGTTCAGTGTTTTTCTGTTTCATTTTAAACTTTCTAAAACAAAAAAAAGAAAACTAAAACATTAAAATACCATATACATTTAACTTTTATTTTGGCAATAGATGTGGCGAAAAAACATGTTTATCCTTGAAATTCAGCAATATTTCTAATCTGCTTTAAGTAACTGAACTTGTGACATTCGAATGCATCATGAAACAATTTGTCATTTTTTGGGTCATGATAGACGTTGACAAACCTCCTCGAAGCTGACCATGATGACAACTTCGACTTTTCCTCTGGCTTTCTCCCTCTTGTCCTTATATTTATCTTGACTGTTCTACGGGTAACACATGGAGGTGGATCGAGGGAGGCGGAGGGAGAGACATCTGAGGTTTATTAGGCTGTCCCTGGGGATTGTGGTCAAACGCTGCATCTGAAGCTAACGGCAGTGTTTTCTGGTCGGTTTGGCGTAGTCTCCCACACTGTCATGCAAAAGATCTCAGCTGGCTGTAGTTCTCCCATCTGCCTGTCACTGAGGCAAAGTTTGTCCACTTTTCTGACCTGCAGAACCACAGTCTTTCACTGGATGTGGTAATATAACTGTATCATTGCACTTTTGGAAATTCCCATTTGGTCAAGAAGGCTTTTTGCTCTTAAAGTAATTGTCATAAAGTGAACTGTGATTGTAAGTGATATGGTTGGATGGGTAAACCTTTTTGTTTTTTCTTTATTCTATTGGAAATATTATATTTACTGCAAATTTCAGCCTTTTTTGAGTTGTGGCACACTTTTTGGTTGAAAAGATTGCACAACACATCATTCACTAAAACCTTTTGAGTGCAGGACACTACAAAATGGTTAAACATGCAACTGAATCAAAGAGTGAATGGGACAGTTTCTCAAGGAACACCTGGCGATATCTCAAGGCACACTAGTTACTAGTTGTTCTTCAGGTAAGTACTATGAATTGAGATACCATCATATGGGTAAAAGTTTTCTTTTGGGAAAAGGATTTGCGATCCATTAAAAAATGTATTACATTTGTTCATAGCACATTTGGCCAGTAGACCAATGTGTTTGACAGAAATGCAATCCAATAAAATAAAAGCACCGTAAAACACTAATACACAAATAAAATATCAATATGACAAAATGTATGTCTTTATTTCTTCAAATATTTGTGCTACATCTTCTGAAAATCTTTATTGAATTCTTTAGCAAAAATCCTTCCATATCCAAAATAATATTTTTTTTTTTCTCCAGAACATGTTCTTTAGGGGCAAAACCTTCCTTTTTAGGTTTTGTATTTTTATTCCCTCATCATTCTGGCCAACAGGCTTTAGGACAGTTATCAATGCAGGGGTGTACAATGAGGAGATGCGTAGTATCTGAGTAGGACTCGATCTCATGATGCTGTGCTCTATGATACATGTTTCACCTGCACTGCAGATGGCTATTGCTCCATGTTTACCCTTTAAAGCCACCACTACTACCCATTTTCATGTACAGTGTGTTCTTGCTGGGAGTCTGTTGTGTAGGCCTACAGTACAGTACATGTTGCTGGGTGAGAAATGACTTGATCAGAATCTGCAGAGGAGTTGACTGGTGCCAGGAACACCAACCTGCTTCTATTCTAACATACAAACTATGCACAGGAGCCCAGCTTATATTGCCAAAACACACACATTATTGCGCGTGCTGCCAGATCGCTGCACTGCCAAAGCTTTCACAGACCAACTGATTTGTCTTTGTTAAAATGGCAGTTAGCAGAGAGCATATAACAACTTAACAAACAGCATTCTTACATTTGTCAGATGGACACTTTGGGGCATTTCCAGTGGATGTTCTTCAAGTCGCACTCAGTTGTCTACTTCATTTAGTAAGAGGACTGGAAAAAACACCATGGGTAATGTATTCTGAATAATTAGAATACCTTATCTTTAAATTACATTATTTCATAGTGTAAAAACATGCCAGGATTAAAACAGTTTTGTCTTCTTTGCTCGAGCGTTTGTTATACGTTTGTGTAGAACTGAGTAAAACAGTTAAAGGCACGCACTGCAAAAGCAATGTTTTCTTCCCTTTTTTTTCTTACTGTTACTGTGCAGTTCAAAGCCTGGAATATTATTCTGCATACCACCAAATTTAAGAGTAACTATTCCAGGATTAACAGTGAGAATCAGGGGCGTTTCTAAAGTATTGAGCTGATCTCTTACCCTTATCATGTCATGTGATGTTTCTTTCATTTTGATCTTTGCTTGGAATATTCCACATTATGGGATTACAATCGCTGGTATATCATTACATGTGTTTTTATTGCTCAAAATCCCATGCATTCTCTCCTCTCCACAGATATGACCTGTAACTTGGCCTTGTAGTATCACCTGCTTGTCTAAATGGAGATAGAGAAGTTGAATGGCATACTGGGCAGACAAAGCGATAACATATAGCATTTTGAACAAAACACGACATGCAAGTGAGTGCCCCTCCCCAAGAAACGGTTATGTATAATGCACAAATAAACCAAAAAAAATCAAGTTTATTTGTATTTACTACATTTTTTGTGTTGTTTTATTTCCCAGCTGGCAGTTCTTGAGTTCTTCTCAGACAGGTGTCCTCCGAGTACTATGACCCGGATGTATTTATGCCCTGACCCCCAATAGGAAGTGATTTACCGCCAAGTGACCTTTTATAGTGGTTGCTTCCTGTCCCCATGTTGCCTTGCAGGAAGGAAGGATGCGGTCTGTTGTCCTCCGGCGCTGCTCCCTCTCCTCAGACCAACATGAAGAAAATCTATTATTGATTCCAGACTTTGAGTTTTTCCCCTTTATTTTGTCCCTCTCATCTCAACACCCACTTTATCCACTGTCATCCTTTTCTCTCCAGCCTTTCTGCGCCCGTGTGAGATGAAATAAACTCCACGGATGTTACAGTGTCGCTAATCCTTGTTGATTATACTCGAGGGGCCCAGCGAAAGCAAAGATTTACAGCTATTTGTTTTTGGTGCAGTTTGTTTGTCTGAGTATTATTTCATGATCGCTATGAACATCTTTTAATGTGGTGTAGAATTCCCAGGGTCAGGCTGCTGCGTAGCGTCTCGTCTCCTAAACGACACGCATAAGGAATCATAGGACAGCATTTGGGGATGGTTAGAATGTGAAAGGGGGACTTCCAGACGCGCTCACAAGATCTACATCAAATGCTTTTGTTGTTCCTTTTGTTGATGTATAAAGCGTTGAACAAACAGAAAGGTCAAAGGTTAATTCATAAGTAAGATGGCGCTCCTGCTCTTGCTTCTCAGTGCCATGTTGCATTTAATCCTTGTAATTGGTTGGTGGTTTACTTTCTTGTTTTTGAATATCGAATAGGACCGATATGAAAAGGTGTTTTATTTTCCTGGAAATTTTCAGTTGACCGATGCACAGCTTCTGACAGAATCTTCTAGTCTGAGCAGCAATACGTTGAAACATGTCCTGAGAAAGAGAGCACAGCAGAAGCCAGTTGCTGCACTCATACAGGTGTTCCCAACGGCAGTGCATCTACATTGCCATCTAGTGGTAAATGTTTACCACTGTCTCTCCAAAAAGGACACCAAAAGTCATACATTTTTCACATTTTACGGTAGAAAGAGGAGAGAAGGAAAACTGAGAAAAATCGCCTACTTACAAGTGTCGATCCAAATAGTTTTAACAGGTGCTATAAAATTAAACTAAATTTCCAAGGACCTTTATTTTCCAGTTGGTGTGATTTAGTGCAAAGAGCAAATCGCCTTTATTTTTTGGTGAGAATGTATATTGTTCCTAATGCATTCATCTTCTAATTACCAGCATGTAAAAGCCCAAATCACCCAATTTAATTTTATTTGTATAGCACATTTTTGCCAACACAAGGTTTCCAAAGTGCTGCACAGACACATCAATAATCACTTAAAATCACATAAATCTAATAAATAGTATAAAAAATACATAAGTGAATAAAACCAATAATTTAAGAAGGTGCAATAGAAAACCCTAAAAAAAAAAAAAGGATAAAAGACTGTCAGCGGACCACACAATCCTCATATCAGTGAATAAAAGTGTTTTTTTAAAATGAGACTTAAAAGCATCAACTGATGGGGCAGTCTTTATGTGAAGAAGAAGTTTGGGACCAACTACAGAAAAAATGATGTTATGTTATGTATATTAAGTGTATTACAGTCTGTATGTCATGCTTGTGTTGTCAGTATCAACATGGTCTAAAACCACTATCACTGTTAGACTGGTATGTGCTCCTCAGCATTAGTTACAGCAGCACCTGTCTTTTTGATAATCCAGGCACATCAAAGTACAACTGCTTGCATAATTGTGTTGGCACGTTTGTTTGACCAGTAACCCAATCTTTAGCTTGCCCTGGTGTTTGCAAAGTGTTGCCACAGACCTTTAAGAAGAGAGAGAAAGCGTACAGAAGGTCTTAAACCCTAACAACAACTGCGGGTTCACAGACCGGACCCTGGCAGGCCGCGCGGTGCTGTGAGCCAGTACCAGCTAATGAAAAAACAACAGGGCGGTAATGCTGCTGTGGAGCGGGGAGCACAGGGTCACCTCGGACAGTGGCAGCAGCGCCAGTTGTCACAGCTTTAATCCTGCCTTTCCACTGACCTCATCACTGCTGCTTCTGCTGTAGCTGCTGTGGAACATTACTGTGCGTGTGTGCATGACTTTTCTCCAGTCCGTTCAAAGAGGTGGACTTTTAACCTCTGCTTAAAGTGCATACGCGTGTTTTGTAGATTATTGCTTAGTTTTGTGGGATAATCCCTGTAGCAAATATTTATCATAGTTTTAGATCAGTCAAGTGGCAGTTTGTAAAGAAAAACTAAAGTTGAAAATTTCAGGAAGTGGAGTGAGAGTCCTAAAACAGAATCCCTCTCTCTGTGTCATCAGCGACCTTCTATAGAAAATGCAGGGACAATTTACACGCAACTGACACATTTATCTGTCAGTACAAACAATGATTTAACAAAATAAAAGTGTTATCAGGTGTCATTATTTGTTAAATCATAACAATTTATATTTGCATGGATTTTGGTCCTTGTTTACAATATCGGCAACGTGTCATATTAGGGGGAGTGGTCTGCTGTGGGGCAAACCTTCCGTTAACACAATTTTTTCCCTTTTCTAGTACATTTTATTGCAAATTATGTCTATTGTAAGCACAACTACTATAAGTGGAGCCTTAACACATGTTCTTGATCTGCCATTACTTCAGAAAAATAAACAGAATGTTCTGTAGATGTTAAAATACAGCAGGCGGCACTAGCTTTGCGGTGTTTAACTTGCATCTGCCACTAGCGTTTTTGGATATTTAGATTTTCGTTCAACCACTTGATTCTTCCCCATGTCTTTGTGTCTGTATTTGGCAGAATATAAACTCGGAATTTGCTCTTGCAGTTGTTGAAGAGTGAGTGCAGCTCAGGGCCATTGTAAAAGTAGGGAAGATGGCGCCAGCGGTGTGCACGGCGCAACATCTCCTAGCCTTGTTTGCACTTTTATACATTTGGATCACGAATACAAACTACGGAAATGTCTCAGCATTACTGATTCGATCGCCCGATCCTTTGCTATTCGTGAGCAACATGAACTAGCGTTAAAACTTGGAGGACAGTCCAACCCTCCTCCTCCTTTCCTCTCGGACATACCGGCGTTTTGCAGCGCCCTCACGTACGTCCATCTCCAGAGGAAAAAATC
This sequence comes from Rhinogobius similis, assembly GCA_019453435.1. Taxonomy (NCBI): domain Eukaryota; kingdom Metazoa; phylum Chordata; class Actinopteri; order Gobiiformes; family Gobiidae; genus Rhinogobius; species Rhinogobius similis. The sequence continues at coordinate 22,802,661 of CM033631.1, forward strand.
TCACAGGAAACGAGGAAAACGCAGTGGTGCGACAAAAATGAGACTTTACCTGCGCCCATCTCTAGAGTCACCGGACGCCCTCGCGGATCTTTCCCTATGTGGATTTTCCGGTTGTGTCGCGGCGATGTCTTGCTCGATTCCGCCGTGCAGTAGCATCCTGGAGGGGACGCCCATGGGGGCCGATGGCGGTGGAGGGATCTCACGCCTGTCCACCTCGGAAGCTAGCTAACGCGTGGTCCTCGAGAATCTCCGCTCTCTCCCTCGAGCCCCGACTCCCCGGGGCAGAGAAGACGTCTCCCTCCAGTTGGCTCTTTTTAATGTCAGATCGATCTCAAACAAAACTTTTCTGCTGAATGACTTTTTTTTTAATCAAAAGCTGGACTGCCTGCTTCTGACGGAGACGTGGCTGCCGGTTGGTGAGTGTGCTGCCTTCTCTGAACTACTCCTCCGGACTGTTCTTTCTTTAACTCTCCTCGCACCACCGAAAGGTGGTGGTTTAGCCACTGTTTTTAGCTCGTCTATATCTTGTCGCAGGATTCCACACACAATCACTTTGAAAGCTTTGAGCTGCAACTCCTTGAACTTAGACTAAATGTGGCCGTACTGTGTGCACTCATTTATCGCCCTCCTAAATTCAATAAGGATTTTATCAATGACTTTTCACAGTTTGTGTCGGATATTGCCCTGAAATGGGATCGTTTTATTATAGTGGGCGACCTAAATATTCATATTTGTTGCCCCACTAAGCCATTGGTGAAGGAGTTTTTAAATATTTTGGAATCTTTTAGCCTTACACAGTCAGTAAAAGAGCCGACTCACAATAAGGGACATACTCTGGACCTTGTCCTCTCTCATGGAATCACTGTGAATATTGGAGATATTGTCGACATCGGCCTTTCAGACCATAAGGCCATAATATTTTCTTTGGCTGTGCCTCTCCATAAAAATATACCAGATGCTACTGGCTATCAACGACGCGCTATTACTGCATCCACTGGTCCTCTTTTTTCTAGTGCTTTCAGTGCAACGCCTTTAATCACGTCGCCTCCTTTGCATGTGGATGTTGATGAGTTGGTCAGTCTATTTGACTCTACATGTACTAACATTCTTGACTCTGTAGCACCGATTACACGCAGATGCACTAAACCCGGAGAGCCATGGCTCAATGAGACAACTCGTTCAATTAGACGTGAATGTCGTCGTGCTGAAAGAAAATGGATTAAAGACAAACTTAACGTGTCTCTGGAAATCTTCTGTTGAAATATCAGACGGCTGTTAAAACAGCAAAGACACAGTACATGTCTAATTTAGTTGAGGCTAATTACCAGAAGCCTCAGGTCCTTTTTAATGTGCTAAACAAGATCGTTAATCCACCAGAACATACTGGTATTCTTCATTGTAGTGCATTGTGTGACAAATTTTGTTCATTTTTCATTGACAAAGTTTCACGTATTCAGGATCAGGCCTATTGTGATGCCATAGATCCTAGTGTTATTCCTGTATGTACCAAAAATCTTGCTTCATTTGATTCTGTATCACTGGCGGAGCTTACTACCACTGTACGGAATACAAGAATCTCCAACTGCCCTCAGACAGCCTTCCGCCAGGATTTTTAAAGACAATTTTGATTCCATTGGTCCTTTTATTGTGTTATTGATAAATATGTCGCTTTCAATGGGGGTTGTGCCAAGGGCACTCAAACAGGCAACAATACAACCCCTCCTAAAGAAAACAAACTTGGACCCAGCTGTTTTATCAAATTATAAACCTGTGTCCAAGCTTCCGTTTTTATCAAAAATTTTGGAAAAAGTAGTTTATGCCCAACTACAGTTGCATTTTACATCGAATGACATCTTTGAAAAATGTCAATCTGGATTCAGATCGATGCATAGTACGGAAACTGCCCTTTTAAGGATCCTTAATGATCTTCTTTTAATTTCAGATTCAGGCAACCCTTCCATGCTGGTGCTCCTGGATCTAACGGCAGCATTCGATACCGTTGATCATAAAATCTTATTATCTCGCCTTGAGACATGTGCTGGCATCAAGGGTACAGTACTCAAATGGTTCGAATCATATATGTCAGACAGACATTTTACTGTTAATTTACCTCCTTTCAGCTCAAAAGAGGCTCCACTGACTAGCGGAGTGCCTCAGGGTTCGATTCTTGGCCCTTTATTGTTTTCATTATACATGATACCCCTGGGATCGATTTTTAAAAAATACAATGTGTCTTTTCACTGCTTTGCCGATGACGTGCAAATTTACCTACCTCTTAATATGAAATCACCAGAAACGCCTACGGAATGCCTGGATGAAGTCAAAAAGTGGATGTCCTGAACTTTTTGAATTTGAATGACAAAAAACTGAATTCATAATATTTGGAAATAACTCAAACGCCAAATGAATTCACACCTCATTGTTCCCCAGTAGTGAAAAGCCTTGGTGTCTTCTTTGATGAGAATTTTAATTTCGATAAGCAGATTAGTGCGGTGGTGAAGGCAAGCTTCTTTCAGCTTAGGTTGTTGAGCAAAGTCAAACCGTACTTACCTCAAAACCAACTCGAAAAAATAATACATGCACTGATTTCCTCGCGTTTAGATTATTGCAATTCCTTATATTACGGACTGAATCAATCGTCCATTCATCGCCTCCAGCAGGTTCAAAATGCAGCAGCCCGGCTGTTGACAAGAACAAAGAGGCGTGATCATATCACCCCAGTGCTCGCTTCGCTCCACTGGTTGCCCATGAAGTTTAGAATTGATTTTAAGATTCTGACTATTGTCTTCAAATGCCTGAACGGCCGTGCCCCGGATTATTTAACCGAGCTTCTGTCAGTTTACGCTCCACCGAGTACTATGAGATCGGAAAACCAATTATTGTTAAATGTTCCAAGATCCCGAATGAAGACGCGAGGACAGGGCCTTATGTAGCCGCCTAAATTGTGGAACAGTCTCCCAAATTCGTACGGCTCCTTCTCTGGAATCATTCAAATCAGCTCTCAAGACGCACTTCTTTGCTGAGGCATTCAACACCCGTTAATGAACACTAAATGTAATAAGATTGTATTTTAATGTATGTTTGCATTTTACTGTATGTTTTTAACCGCTGTGTGTGTAAAGCACTTTGGTCAGCGATTGCTGTGTTAAATGTGCTCTATAAATAAACTTGACATTGACATTGACATTGACATTGAGTGAAAGAGCTGCTGTTCTTTATTAAAATCAGAATCAGAATTGGTTTGTCAGTGATCAAAATTCACAAACATAGGAACTTGCTTTGACGTAAGGTGCAACATAAAACAATGAATAAAATATTAGCAAAATATATAAAAAGAGGCATACAGAAATGTACAGTGGGGTAGACAGTAGTGCAAATTGGCAGTGCAAATAGATAGCTGTTTTATAATATTGTTAAATGTATGGATCATTTCCCCTGTAGAAGTTGGTGGCTGTTCCTTCTTATGCAGATTGTATCTATGACACATCTGGTGCTCATGTCCAAGCAGGAAGTAACATTATAAACATTACCAACACTGTCCAACCGGTGAAACAGACACAATTTTTCAGTAAACTCTAAACTCTAAAATACAATCATGTTCACTATGTTTTTGTGTGAAAGTGTGTAGTCTAACCTGTCACATTCATTTTTAAAGAAGAACAAAATGGAGTAAAAGGTAAAAAGCAGAATACATACATCACTGTTTGTTCTGTTCCTATAACTTTCATTCACAACTGATTTAAATTTGAGTGTATTTTTAGTTTTTTGCTGAGTGATAATGATTGCTTTGTTGTGCTTCCTTTACTCATTGTGTTGTGTCTTTGAATGCTCACAGTAAAGAAAACAGGGGGAAAAAAAGAAAAAAATACAAGAGTTACCTTTCATTCTGTATGTATCCATTGGTTCTCCCACATTCATTCTCACAAACACCCTCTCATCCACACACCAGTGTACTTCAACAGGCACGGTGGGTGAAGTGTCTTGCAAAAGGACACAATGTCAGCATGCCCTTGTTCGAGCAGGGCTTGAACCATTGTGTTACCGGTTGGTGGATGAGAGCTATAACGACTGAGCCGCTGCATCACTCATAAGTTTTCTTCAAATTCTATCGAGCCACAGCTGCCCACAGATTTCACAGATGCAGCTTGGGTAGATCTTGTGCATAATGTAGAAGACACCCAGCTCTAGTCTGCATTATCACTGAATGTGTTGTTGTTACTAAAAAAGTATGGGAAGTTTATCGCGCAACAAAATACAACTGTTTCTGTACAAAACAATGAGACTCGTTAAAGGTAAACAACAGGTACAAATCAGTGTCAAAGGAAATCAGTGGGTTTGCAGAATATTTTGAATGTAATGGACTTGGAGAATATCTCTGAAGGGAATGAATTCCACAGCCAGAGAAAAACACAGAAAATACAATAATTGCTCAAGTATGCCAGTCCATTGTGTTGCAGTAATCGATTCCACAGCTACTCCTGGTTAATTGCTGAGATTGGATTCAGTCACCTTGTCACCCTTAAAGTGGACATATCATGCTTTTATTTTCACCTTTTGAACATTTAAAACATTTACCTGGGGTCTAAATAAACTATACCTGCAATCTACAGTCTGAATTCCTCCTAATTTTCTTTCTACATGCCTCTCTTTTACCCCTTTTGTAAGGAGCGCTTTTGAGCGCCTTGTTTTGGCACTGTCTCTTTAAATGCAAATGAGTTAGTTCGCACCCCACCCCCTCCCATGCGCATTGCAGGCAGACTCCGCCCCGTTCAGCCATTGTTGTAGTCCCAAACACAGTCCGTCTGTCGGATCCAAAACTTCTCCAAAGTTAGAAAAAAACGTAATAACAATCGAAAAATGGAAACAAGCGAAGAAATCAACATCCAGCCTTCCATGTACGAGCCAGAGTCTGACACAGACCAAGAGGAAATCGAAGAAGACGATCCTCCGCAGCAAAGACTTCAAATGGCTGCATCTCAATGGTTTGTTTACTACTATGTAATTCGCTATGCGCTCCGTTAGCTTAACTGTGTGTGAAAGATATTAGCAGGTTGTCTAATGGACCCTCACTTTACCATCTTACTACAACAACAGTCCGGGGAAAAGGCTACTGTCAAGTCAGTCAGCGTAGTTACGGTGCTGCGGGCTACGCTGCTGCGCTAATGCTAGCGACATGCTAACGTCAGCTACGAGCAGTCTGATGTGAGTTCTGCCTTATGAAAACCTCAAAAATAAATGTATTATATGTATATATAAAGACATGTGCCCTAAGCAGCTGGAAAACAGCCGAGTAAAAGATGGGCAGCTACAGGTGTAATGCTAATCCCTCACAAATGGCCAGAACACAGGTAAAGAATGACTGGATAAAAATAGGTCTAATAAACAGTGTTTCAGCGTTTCTTGACTTACCGCTCCACTATATCGTCATCTCCATAGACCGAAGGAACTGACCCTTCGATCAAATGCAATCTTTGAGCAAATCCCTCGTTGTACTGGCGGAGGTTACTGAAGCACTCCTCTTTGAAGTGCTTAGCGCACACAAACGGAACTTTCCCCACTGTCGGTGGTACATTACCACGAAAAATAAAACGTAACCAGCTGATCTCAGTTGTTCGGATGCAGGCGGTCGGTGTAATGAGTTGTGCTGGTAACACAACCAAGAACAGAGCATTTTAACTTGTCCACTCGCACCTTTGACATCTTTGCGCTTGGACTACAAAATCGCTACGAGGAAAATAAAGATGGCGGTCTCTGCCGGAAGCTCTTGACCTTGTTTAGTAGTTCCGCTGTGACGTGATAGATAAAAATACGTAACAGATAATGCGGATATTCGAACGAACTGAGAAATATGTTGCAAAATTTATATAAATATATCTCTGCAGCAACTTAAGTGATTAATTTCAACTTTTAGCCACTACCAGACACCCACAGTACACAATAAAAGGTATCTAAGGGCCAAAAAAGTAGATTTTGCATGATATGTCCCCTTTAACAGAAATCTTTTAAGTAAATTAAACTTAATTTTCAATAATCTGGGCAGCTGTACTGTGCATGTGACTGAAAGTATTTGATCTGCACTCCTCTTTTAAAGTACATTTTATAATGATTATGTTTTGATCTGATTGTGTTGTGATTTTAATGCATCTTTTCCTGTAAATCACTTTGAATTGTGCTCTACAAATAAACCTGTCATGTCTTGCCAATACAAAATCAACATCCCATTATGTGCATGTAAGTAAAACCAAGGCTGTGATATACAGTAGGTCTAAGTCAATCCGTCCCTGACAAGTCCATTACCAACTGTTTAGCATAAATATTTTCAGTAAACACACTAAATCCATTCGTGTCCAATTTTGCACCTTCTATATGTAACATAATCCGACGCCACACTCAATCTCAACATTAACAGGCGCAAACACAGATGTACATACAGTCCAAGATGGGCACACATGGATCGACTATAGTGTTTGTGAGCGGGAGCCATGAAAATAAAGGGACACTTGCTTGTTGGCACCTCCCCGAATCACACACGCCGCCTCCACTCCTTCATCCCAGCTGTCACAACTGCAAAAAAGCTCCACAAATACACAGACGCACACACTCGGATTCGCACTCACCCACACGCAGCTCACACCTTTCCCCGCGCACCACAAAGCCTCCAGTTGGTGCCCGCGTGCCCACTCCCGGCTGCAGCCAGGGCCAATGTGTGTGCGCTCCTCTGTGTGTCGTTGTATGTCAGAGATTTCGTGTAGCCAGGACTCAGATGTGAAGCAGGGGTCCACCGCTGGTCTGGGATTGTGCGTCTGTCTGGCCTTTATGTCACGTGGAGAAAACGAGCAGCGGTTCAGTGATCATATTGGTTCTTCCCTCTACATTTATCCAGGGTTGGGGGATAACACAAGTATACGTATTTGTTGACTTTCTTGTGTTATGTGTTCAGGGCACTAGAGGTTAAGAAAAATAAACTATGCTGTTGTTGTTGATTTTGTGCTATATTTCACTGAGATGTAACTAAAAATCAATGCTGCCTGAGAACATCTCCTTTTTTCTTTCTCTGTTTTTCTTTACTGTTTTAAAGTAATACAAAAAACTAAAAAAAAAAAAAAGATTAAGATTAAGACAAGATTAAGAATAGCAAGAACAATTCCTGGTGGAGTGTATACATTTAGTAACATTTCCATCAATAGCTACTTTTTGAGCAGTCAGATCCACAGGTTGGCGGTGCGAATCCAGCTCCCTCAGATGAATACTGCTGTTGTGTCCTTGGGCAAGACACTTAACCCGCCTTGCCCCTAGTGTTAGGGGTTAGGGTTAGACTTACACTATTACACTATTATGTGAATGTGTGAGTGAATGGGTGTATGATGAATTGATGTAAAACGGCACTTTACAAAAATGTGACCATTTAGCATTGGATTAGCTGTATTGTAATTGCCCCATCTCTCTTAGCGAACATGACATGTAAACACAAAAACTGCAAAAACATGAAATTAAAGAAAAAATAAAATGCAAAGAAAAAAGCTTCATATCATCTTGACCAAAAATACAATCAAAACCACTTCTAAAGAGAAGGAGAAGAGCCCTCCGAGGCGAGTCCCATCACCAAGCTCTAGTCCACAAGCCAGGTGCATGGTTTGTAATTCAGGCATGAAACCTGTTGGACCTTTCTCTTAACAAAATGATATGGTATGGATGTTATGACATATAGTGACATAAACACTTTGGAAGTCTTCAACCAACACAAATTTGGTCTGTGTGCCGCATTTGGCTCTCGGACCACAGTTTGGACACCCCTGCTCTACATACACAAATCGGTGTGCATAATCCTATTGGGTCTGTTACCATGTGTTCTACTCTGCAAATCTACAAAATGCTCTGTCAGAGAATTACATTTGACAGAGCCATGTGTGAGGTCATAAATCTGGACACCAGCGCAAGAGAATATCATTCCAGGAACTACCCTGGATACATGTGAATTTATGGCTTCCACTTGAACATATTTCTACTTCTCTTGCAGTCACCAAGATTAAGTTTAATTTAATAAATATTTACATATAAACATGCTTTGGTTTTCATAAGGGGCTTACATTGACACAGCAGTAGCTCAATTGTTCATTAATATATACTATCCATGAATATTTCATAAATAATAAATATAAGGCAGAAGCACACGCCATACTCCTCCATGCATCACTGATGCTATACTTTTAATAGCCCTAATAAAACAGCTAAGACTTTTAGAATGGATAAATAGTATCTTAAGAATGATTAGGGCTTTAGTAACTAATACCCTAATTGAACTCCTAACTCTAAGCCCTAAATTAAGTAGTTACTATACTATACTGAATAATTCTTATTAATAACGATTTGTTCATCACAAAAATAAGTCTTAAGGTGTAGTAATTGTAAGTAGTTGTAGTAATTTCTCAGTAAATCAACCTAGCTGAACAATAGATGTAAAATGAATTTATACTCCTGGTTGCTTGAATATAACATTTTGTTTTGCATGTCGGGCAATAATAAAATAAAGTTTTGTTGTTTTTTTCTCTTAACATCTTCAAAAATGTACTGCCCAATGTATCTGATATAAAACTTATTATATAAACCCTTGCATTCTTTCTGAAAGTTTCCCTGTCACCACAACACACGGCTCCTCATTTCATTTGCCTCATTGACCCAATAAGTGCCAGGCTGTGCCAGTGCACCGAGTCCTGACAAACAGGGTGAAGCTGGCAGGACGCCCGCACATCTCCCCCTCTCACCCCTCGCTCCACACCCCACCCTCGGGCAGCTGAGGCGGAGAGCTGCCAACAGAGCAACAGTTGCTGTGAGTGTGGTTGAGCGATGGCCGGACTGCTGCTGCACGGCCCCTGCCCGCGCTCGGGGCACCTGACCTGGGTAAACTGACAAATGCCTTGCCCATGGGCGCGGCCACAAGTGCTCTGACCCCTAGTGCTTAAAATGACCTTTATGACCAAACATGTATTTGGTTATGGTTGCAACACAATCACAGGCACACTTCTAACCAACTCATTTTACATTAGTGCACTGTACTCAAGGGATACAATAGTGTGTAAAACCATTTGAATATTGTTATATGATTGTGTGTTATTTAACTAAAGATGTCACAAAATCACTGCTTCACAAAGTACACAGCTGAATTCTCCAAACAGTTTTGACTGTGTAGTTTGGAAGCGCTCAACACTTTGCTGGACTGCGATGCCTAATTAGCTCCTAATGAGTTTGTCAGCTCGATGTGACACATTCTTGAGTTTGAGACAGCTGCAACTCCATGCACCTTGTTAATTCAACATGAATGCATTAACCAGAGCTGATTTTTCTCTACATTATTTATCACACATCTTAAAATGACATTCTCTTACATTATATAAAAGATGAATTTTAATCAAGGAGATTGTACCTTGACTTTTACTTAGTGCAGTGAGATTGTGAGTTCACATACTCAACTACTCTCAGATTAAAAGACATATAAATTTGAATTTTCTACAAGTGAAAACGTTTTGCAACTATAACATTTAAAACTGACAACCAAAGTACCAATAACAATATAGCACAATATTTGTCAGTTTTTAAAATTGTAACTTAAAGTGATTCATGCAGATGCAACAGTCAGTGACCAGACTACCACACAGCTTGCTGCTACAACTTTGCACGTACAGTATCTTTTGGACAAAATTAACTTGACAAGGCTGCTGCTGCTGACCCTGTTCCCTCCAAAATGACCAGCTGTTGTAGCAGAGGACAGCTGCTCCTGAGGCAGAACGAATCTCAGCTGTCGAGGTGTCGTCCGGGCTGATGGGTGAGTTTAGAGTCTGTATCACCTCCAACAGTGACAGTACACACATAAGTCCATGTACTCTGTGCTTGGTTACGCTTGGTCAGGTGGAGAATGGAAAAAAGCTGACTGACACATTTCAAGGCAGAGGTCACAGTTGTCAAAGTGTTTACAACTGGATTTAGTTCATGTACACTATAGTAGGACACAGTAAGGGCAGTGTTAAAATCTAAAATAAACTGTACAAGATCAATTGCCAGCTGCAATTTAGACACATGTTTCCAATTTAATGAAGTGGCGCAACTGCTGTGAATTAATTAATTGTGAACTTTTTTTTTTGTATCATTAGAGCTTTTGTGTCTTAATGACCCCTGAAGTGCAACATCCCATTTACAGCATTGACATGTTGTTAATACATATGTGATTCAAATTATAAGGCTCCCTAGATTTAAACAAAACTCTAAACATTTTTGGTTTAAGTCCATCTTTACCATAAAACAGCTAAATACTCCAGCGAAACTAAGGTACAGTCGTTGAAAACTGTACACATGTTAAAATTTAAATGTCTTGTGTTAGTCACAAGTGTAGAGGTTAAAGTTCACCCAAGTTCACTTTCGCCTTGGTTCACTTGTACAGAGAAAATGGGGTTCTGGGCTTGAATCTTCAAACACACTCTAATAAAGTTGGACAGTTTGGCTCTGGAACACAAAAGCACTAGTATTATACACAATATCCATACAATATTGCATAACAAAAAAGAAAACTAACAGCATGTCCTTTGTGGCCACAGAGGATTTGACTGTAATCAGAAAGTGCTGCTGTTCTTTGTCACAAATCAACCCAATATGTGGACTATGGTGCACTGAGCGATCAGGAATATTATTTACAAACATGAGAATTTCATTACAATAATAACATAATAGACATCATTTATCAGTACAGCCTCTTTTGAATTCATAACCTTCAAAAAAATTGTTTTCAATATTTATCAACCAATGTTTTTGTTTTGTTTTATTGGTAGTGTAATAACTCATTTAGGTGGAATAAAGAAATGGTTTCTATAAGTTTATATAAGGATCTTGTCTTGATGGCATTGACGGTGCGAGTTGAAGATCATAGTCTACCGATAGTGATTTTTAAGAGCAGTGGATTTGGAGGCTACTGTGCACCATTAAGTCAAGAGTACATTGTTTTGTTTGTTCAAGGAGCTGTGAAGTGAGGCGTACAGGTCCTATATTCATCGGCGTGTTAATGGAGCCGTCAGCCACCCAAACACCGTACGTGTACACTTGTCTCCCTCTTGTGGTTTAATTGTGAAGTCACATTTCAAGCATATTCCACAGGTGGCTCCACTGAATATGCAAAAGACTGAAGTTGCTGCGTTGTGCGTCTTCCTTCAGCATGACATTGAAAACATCGTAAACTCAATCTGTTAAGCGTATATAAAACAGTTATGCAAAGAAGCATTATATGATATTTAAACTAAATTATTGACATGTTTCATTTGCGGGGTGTGAAAATTGACTGAATTGGTTACAGCTGTAAAATAAGACACCCCCTTTTTATAAATTCCTCATTTAATGTTCTCAAGGGAAACACAGTGCACTCCCCTCGACTCCTGTTTTCAGCACCATGGACAGAGCCAGCACTTTTAATGCTAAATGTCACTTATAAAGATGAATACTGCAGTGTTTTTATTATGGGTAAACCTGTGCATAACGACAATACGCTTCCCATTCTAAAATATACTAAGGTGCAGCGCCCCCATGTCCTGCAGAAAATGGTAAAAGCCAAATCATGATGTTTGCGAGAGAGTAGTGGCGACGCTCCTGTCCTGAGACGGGCACGGAGAAGGAAGCGTCTTCAGGAGCGTTTGTTGTCATCCTCATTTTCATTTTCAACACCTCAATGTGCGACTTAGGTTGCGATGTGACAGACTGAGAAAGTGTTTGGTTCTTTGTTAAGCTAGGCTACTTTTCCGGCTTGTGTTTCGCGTGCGTTGAATAGTTTGCTTTTGAAGTCCGTGGTGAGGTTTTAAGAGCACAATCTGTGCGATGTCTCGGAAAAAGAATGCCAAAGGTAAAGCTGGAGCGAACACACCGTCGACAGGAAGCCCCATCGGGAAAAGCACCGGGAAAATTACGAAGAGTTACCCGGGAATTGCGCCCTTAAACGGTGTGGTCCATCCCAGTAGACCCCCCATCAGCACCAGCAGCGAGTTTTACGACATCGCTTTCAAGGTAAATGTATAGCAGTTTTACATCGTTGGGTATTTGAATATAAATAGGTTAATATTTTCTTTCATCATGTTATTTTTTTTTTTCTTTTCTTTTTTTCTTTTTATACAAATAAACCTATTACGTAACTTGTGGCAGCATTTTGTTTTGACGATTGACTGGTTGCATTGTTTTTATTGCTTTCACTTTTACAATCGTGTTTATTTACACCAGTAAGCCCCGGACTACAGCTGTGTCAATAGAAGATCCATGTGAGGTGCACGCCACTTTTCACCAGCCAGCACATCATGTGTCCTTATGTTTTTAAAAGCATTACAATATTTCACTCACTGAAACCAGCCTGCATACACTGTGTACTTATTTCTTTTGTATTTCGCCTCACAACGACGTAGATGCAGCCAGCCTTAAAATACATTATATACAATTTAAATTACATTAACCTGATTTATAGCCTGACATCTGTCCATCATGGTTGCTCCATTATCTTTTATATCTACTTCCTTTGGCCTAACAGGCTCAGGGGATTTCAGAGTCAATGTCCTAAACTAATCAGAAATAATCACATCATATATTTAACTTCATTACAAGCCAGAAAGACATGGCTAAACAGAACAATGTGCAATAGAATCACATGGCTGTATATTTGGGATGTTATTTTCGTTGCAATGTGAATAAAATACCGCGTTGTGCTTTGTGCAGGTGATGCTGGTGGGGGACTCTGGTGTGGGGAAGACTTGTCTCTTGGTCCGCTTCAAAGACGGAGCGTTTCTGGCTGGTAGCTTCATCTCTACTGTGGGCATCGACTTTAGAGTAAGTTTGAGACCTAACACCAGAAAAACAATCCTCCGCTTTTGGTCATTGTTTAGAAACAGGGCCATGTACTGTGAAATTGGAGTGCCTTTCAGCCTCTGGGCAAGAGGAGTTTTCTGTACACGAAATGCGACCAAATGGGATATTGATTTCTTAAATTAGTGTGGCATGGTTTCATTTTCTTCCTCCCCAGTTATCAGTGGCGCCTCTCATGTGCCAGTCTAACAGTCCACCTGGAAATAGCCTGTCTATCTACCCCTTGGCCTCAAGTCAGCCACGTCCAGCTGTCCATTAAGACCAGGACTTTGCCTTTTAAATGTGTTGTCAGTGTTCAGAAGCCAGGCGTCAACTCTGCACCTCAATTAAGAATCTGTATTTTAATGGCAAGAATCTGTATTTTAATGGCAAAAGATAGACCTTATAACCCTGTAACCAACGGACCATTGCAATTACTTTTGTCTCAGTTTGTTAAATTAAAGGAGCCATATTATGCAAAATCAACTTTAATTAGTTTTTAACCTTGTTCCAATGGTGTTTCTTCAACGTTAGTTTACTTCTCAAAGTTGTATTTTGATTGATTCATGCCTGTTTGAATAATCCTGTATTCTGTATCCTGTATTCTGGCTCAAGTGCTCAGAAATGCCCTGTTTTCACCTACCCCTTATCCCAGCCAACGTCTCTGTACTTAGTTGCGATTATTTGGTAAAAGTGAAGTCTGAGGGATACATGTGGGGTTTTCAAATGTCACGTGTCATTTTTCAGAAATAAAAATGTGTAAATTACAATCCGCTGCTTGTTACAGTGAAATTCCATAATGAAGAGGCAGCGCTTATTCATTCTGCAGTTTGAACAAAAAGTAAATCGATCTGTTTCCATTACTAAGCAGTTTGAGATCAATATATTGCAGTTTACAAGGAACTAAATGTAAAATAATTATCTACTTATGTTATATCTCAATAATAAGTAACTGGGGAAAAAAGCATAATAAATCTCCCTTAAGTAACAGAATGGATTATATCCACAGAGAAATTCTGCCTTATATATTTGGTGAAAAATTAGGTCTATGTCCTTTCCATCCCTTCTACTCTAATGTTGTGATAGGAGCAAAAGGCGTCACCAACTTATAAACTATTGTGCTTTCTCTGCTCTTTTGTCATATTACTTTCACTGTGTGGCACAGCAATATGAATAATTCTTCGTTGAGAATTTTTTTCAGGAGGCAATTGCTGAGCAATAGCCATTGGTATTCAAATTATGCTGTGCCATCATAATTGTAGACATTACTCTTGTTGTTCTCTTCATCCCATGTTGCCATATTAAACCCTTTTGCCACTCATCTGCAGTTTAATCATCTTTTAATATCCAAGACTATCAATGCACAGCAATTTTGCATTTTTCTGGTGGCCACAAACAGAAACACACAACAAACTGCAATTGTGGTTATTTTTAGAAATGACAATTTAGGTTTAGATACTTGGTAGAAAGCAATTTAAAGTGTGTGTGGATTTGATCGGGTTTATTAAGGTCTTGTTTTGTTCTTGGGATTAGAAAGCTACACCACAGCCTTATTAAAAGTGTTGCTCATGTTATGCCTTCTTTGAAACTGTATATATAAAACGCTTGTTAGTCTCATAGACTCTAAAGAGTTTTGATACCGGCTACAGGAAGGTCGATTGTTTTATTTATTAACGACAGATGTATTCCAATTGCAAGCATACATGGTGCAGTTTCTCCCATCAGTTTTACAGTCTTTTAGGAAATGCACTTTTGTCACTTTTGTCTAAGATGTTGAAACATTGCTTCACTGTCAAGGCTAGTCCTTTTGTCAACATCATTTCATCTTTTTTCAGCTGTTCGGAGTGAACAATAAAGAGCCTTCTGCACGTCAGACGGATAGAGTTAATTATGTCACACAGCAACGGAAACATTTTTGTCGAGATTATTTGAGAACACCATTGAAAAAATTCTACTTTACGTGTAGAAATATTACATTATAAAACATATGTAAACAGTACATAATAGTCCCTAAAGATGGGTGGTGCATCTTTGAACATATGGAAGGATGTCACACCCTGCTCAGATGTAAATGGTAAATGGTCACATTTATATAGCGCTTTTCTACCTTTTTTAAGGCACTCAAAGCGCTTTACATCAAGGAACCAGTCACCCATCCACTCACACATTCATACAACAGTGTACGCAGACACTGGGGCGAGGTGGGTTAAGTGTCCTGCCCAAGGACACAACGGCATTATTCATCTGAAGGAGCTGAAATCGCACCACCAACCTGCGGGTCAGAGGATCTGACCACTACTCCATGTCTGGAGTGGGATTCGAACCGCCGACCTTCGGATCAGAAGGCGCCCCACTCTACCTACTGCGCTACTGCCGCTACTGTGGAAGCTGTTAATGAATCAATAGCTCTGAGCAGCAGCGTCAGTTATACTTCTGACACCTCATTGTCTCCTTTGCATTGTTGCAGATAACAACATCATGTTCATCCTCAGCTGGCTCTGAGAAATCAAAATGTTTGAGTTTGCAATAAATCTATGCTGTTGTAGTGATAAAAATACAGTATGTCCCTTTTACAAACACACAAAGACTTGTTTTCGTCAACATACACTTGCCGTCATCTAAGGAGTTACAGATGAGATGCCAGTGACAGTAAGAGCATGTTTGGTGGTTAGAAATGTAAACAACAGCTCAAAGCAGCACTCAAAAATGTAAGTAGATGTCATCGGCCTGGTTTGTGACAGGCCCTTTATCCATGCGGTCCATGTTAATTCAATCACACAAATCAAGGGCAGGCATATTTTGACAAGTACTGTTTGACACCATGTAATTTAAATCCTGGCGTACTGGAGAATCACAAAGCTGCTTCTTGCTGTTACTTTTAGGGCTGTCGGCCTTTAGTTGTTTAGTCAATTAATCAGTCATTGTTGTTTTAGTCAAAATTTGTATTCGTCGATATTATTTAGATTGTACAGATTAATACTTGACAGCAAAGAGGAGAAGGCACGTGGTTAGAGAGCTGAAGATTTGAGAGTGAAACGTGTTTAATCTGCCTTTTCAAATAGAAATACCTTTTTCCTAGTACTTTTTTAGTGTAAATAAAAAGTGTTTAAGCATGAACTCTGGTCAGATTCATAGTCAGATCGTAGAGATACTTAACACTTTTATCGACACATCATTCAGCAGGGCATGTCCATAGCCGACCACAGCCATAGTTACTTTATTTATGTTAGTTCTTGGGAATCGTGTTCTGTCATTTTTGTCATTTTTAATGTTATGTCCCCTCCACTTTAAGGTCTTTGCGATAATGTCCAGCATTATCTGTTTTCTGTGTCTCTCCGTGTGGTTGTGCCTCTTGGTAATTAATGAAAAGCAGCTTTGCCTCCCGCTGCCCGAATGCCACTGAGACCCAGAAGTGAGCCCTGAGGAGCTGCATCAATATTTTAACAGGCCGTGAAAATAGTGGCAAGCAAATAGTTATAATGTTTCAAAGCCGTTGAGTTCTCGTCACAAATGGTTGCCGTTGTGGGTTCGCTTCTTGACGTTCTTCCGTTTGAATGTCTCTGCCCTCTCTCTTCCGCATATCGCATAAGAATACCTAATTGTATTTTGTGACAGACAGACTTGGGCTTTTTAAATGCAGTTTTCTCTTTCTTTCTTTCTTTCTTTAGTTTTCTTGTATTATATTGTATTGCCTGCAGCCTGTTGGCGTGTGATTATTGACTGCATGTGCTGAGTCAACACCCTCTCACAAATGCCCTGAACTTTATATCCTCCAGAGGCAGACAGTTATTGTGAAAGTGTTGACGGACCCTTATCTGAACTCCATATTCCAATAGGAGTTTGTATTTTTGTCTCGAGTTTCTACTGTAGAGATTAATTTTCAAAGCACATAAACTGTTGTCACAAGCTCAAGCTAACTTTGCATTCAGCGTGCAAAATAAATACAAAACGCCTGATCATTGAGTGCAAGTGAAGTGCCCTTTGTCTGCTGCAGGCTGATTTGTAGAGGTGGTTTTGGCCAACCTAATTGGGGTGGTTTGGATATGGAATTGCTGAATAAGTATAATTGCAGTAATAAATGTTAGTCAGCTGACAGTTAAACTTTTAGAGATAAATAAAATGGGTGTCTGACTGAAATATGTCCTGTTGCTAGTGAACAATGCAAATATTTTAATAGTTGTTCGTTTCCAAATGTACTATATGGCATTAAACATACATACATTACAATCACTGTGTTACCAATGAAAGAGTTTCTTGTATGCTAAAAATTGTATGCAGAATTGATATGCATATCTGACAAAATATGAGGTATAATAATAGTATGAACCCATTTTCTGGGTGCTTGAATATTTATGGAAACTTCAAAGACCGTTTAATAGTTTTAGATTTGGATAGAAACCCCAATTCACTGCTCCATTGAATGTGAATATGTATGAGTTTGTTCCCCTTGGGACTGAATTAGCAGAAACTAGGAATAATGTGGAGCCAGGGTACCTGTACCAAACCTGATATTAACCATCTTGTTCTCCTTATAGCTACCTTATATCGCTCCTATATCTAATTTTTGGTATAGTTCGTCATATAAAGATAATAGATTTACAGTCATTAGCCCCTTGTCGATGAATCTGTCAATGGTCGAATGGTTGATCAAATTTCGTATTAGTCGACTACGGTTATACGATTACGATTTTTGTGGACCACAGCAGTTTTGGGAGTGACTGGACAGTTTAATCAGTCTTTTCGCAGATGATTAGTGCTTCCCTGAATAGTCCTTCTCTGACATTTTTGGACAATATTCTAATCATTTTGTGAGCTTTTGTCTGTCCCACACCATGCTCTGTTTTTGTCAGTCAATCAATGTGCAGGGAATACAGTCCAAAAATATAGTGACCTTTTCTAATGTTGTAGTTGTGTTGTTTGTAAATCAAATCAAATCAAATCAAATCAATTTATTTTTATAATGCCCAAAATCACAACAACAGTTGCCTCGATGGGCCACAGGTAAAAGCAGTTCAGATAACTGTCCCAGAATGCCCCTGTCCTTTGACCCTCCTTCGCGGCGAGGAAAAACTACAAAAAACCCCATGGGAAAAAGTAGAAACCTCGGGGAGAACCACAGTGAAGGAGAGATCCTACTCCCACGGACGGACAGGCTGCAGATTTGTAAGAATGCGTGTAGCAGCAACCAGGTGTTGATTAATGAGAGACAAGCCATGGGCCGTGGGGCAGGCAACACACCCCAGCACTGATTTATCTATTCCTGTCACTGCCTCCCAGAAGGGCTCTTCATTTGCTTTAAAATGTTTTTTCTGTAAACACTCACCTCAGGCAGTAAGTAAATATTAATGATACATTCTATTACCTTTTTTTTTTTTTTACCAAGTTAAACCGGAGAAAATGGTGTGTAGAGATCTACAAGTACAAGGCACAGTAGTTTCCACATTCCCCTGTTAACCTTTAACGCTTATGTTGTTTACATAATTCTACCATGACTTAATATAGAAGAACAGAGACACAGTAGACAAATAATATAATATGTACTGTTTTAAAACCATGAGAGGAAAGTGTGACTGAGAAAGAAAGGAAACTTAGTCCTTTAAACCTGCAAAATAATGTATCTGGTTTTGATGTGTCACTTAAAGTTTCTTGCTGTTTTACTGTTTTCCAGAATAAAGTCATGAACATGGATGGAGTCAAAGTGAAGCTGCAGGTAAGAATGATGATTAATTTAAGACAGAGTGAACCTAAAAATCAAATAAGGTTTTTGACAGTCTATTGTGCACAGATCTGGGACACAGCTGGACAGGAGCGCTTCCGAAGTGTCACGCACGCCTATTACCGCGACGCTCATGGTGAGACACAAAAAAACTACAGAAAAATAAATGACGTTTTATTGAGGGTTGGGTCTGTCAGCAAAGTCAAACTTAATGGTACAATGAAGGCTGGTTTACAACCCAGCGTTAAGTTCCATTGAGTCATGTGCTGACGTCTTGACGCACGCATGAACCATCTGAGCCTCTCTAGAGCCAATCAGGGGCCAGGTGCATTGTGGGAATGATTGAATCTTTGTTTATTTAGTAGGACAATAAACTATCACATCAGGCTTGTGTATAAACATTTCTGCGACAAATTTTAGCTGTTTTAAGTTTTAAGTTTTCCATATAGTCTGTGTGGTTCAACCAATCACAGCGGTCTATACGGCACGGTACACGGTACGTAGTAAGCTTTCTCATTAGCTAATAAGATCTCCATAGAGACAATCAGTTGCCGTTCCCCTCACCATAAAAGTTACATAATGCACCTTTAAGATAGGGGATTCGATCTTGAAGATGTAGGGTTTCATAACTGCATCATTAGGTACTGAAAAGATTACTTTAATTAATTTCATTCATTACATAAATTACTCTGTATTGAAGGCATTGTACCTTGTGTTTGCACTCTTAAAAACTAAAAAAGCAAGACTAGATCTCTTTAAACTGTTTGCAATGGTCCAAACCTATCCTCCACATTCCTAATCCTAATTATTCACCGTGATGAGTGCATTTTGCAACTTTCAAAGACCAGTGCAGTGTTTTTTTTGGCATATTAAAGCTAACAAATTGGCAACACAAATTTTACTCAATAACAAAAAATGGACACAGCACCTTTTACAAGGCTATGTCACAAATGTTTTTGTTTATGTCATTTGCCCTTGGCCTTGTCACTATGGCCCACACCACTAATATTACTTCATAATAGCATGGCCATATCCTGTTTTTGGTGAGATAATAGGCCTTATTTTCTCTGTGTTACAGTGATAGTATTGTAGGGATCTTAATGAAACCACACAGTGAGAGCAGCTGTTCAAGCCCAACACACTGATGGAAGAGCATAGTTATTATCAGTGCCATGATGTTCAGGGCACAGCAGTGCAGGGACCACCTCATGGATACAAGAAACGTAAACTTTTCTATTTACAGTAGAAACTTTTGGGGAAGAAACATACTACAACTATATCCAAGATGATTTAGCAAATAAAAAACATAAGAATGGCATGGATATATTGACAGTCTTTGAGTTTCTGATCATATCCATGCAGTGCAGTTGTTTTGAACATATTGTTGCAAAATGTTATTCTAATTCTAAATAAATCACTATTATTTTTCCTTGTCAATAATACCAAAACAATCAAAATGTTGCAGTGCAATCTTCCAACAAAGGTGTGATATTTACTCATGTGGTTAATTTTACGGTCCAATCACTTGAGTGAACCTCGAACAGGGTATTTACAGGTGTGTTTTGGCAAGTTTTTGATTAATTATTATTAGGATTAATCTTAGAAAAATATTTTTATTTTTGTCAATTTTGCTTATTACTATTATGATCAAAAATATTTTATCTATAGAGTTGAAACAATATTTAATTTCAGTGTTCATCAACCACTTTGACAATGGTTCACAAATAAAGTTTTGTTCCGGGGGCTGGTAGACTGAAACAAAACAGCATTCATGAAGTTATTTTCAGCTTCTGTCTCCCTCCTTCTTATCTGAGCTTTCATCTCTTCCGCGTCTAGTCTCAGCCCAAGTGCCGTGCTAATTTTTGCCTTTCATTTCCGCTGCCGATTGCTCCTCTGTGTCGTCTCTGCCTTGTTGTTTTCGCACAATAATTCTAATCAGACTTCATTATAAGTCTCAAAAGTAAAACTGTAGACAGACTTTTGTAGGTGCGGCGGGCTATTGTTTTGACACAAAGCTTCATTGAAATGCTTGACTTGGCATGATTAGCAAGAAGTCATTGTACTTCATCATTTTCAACATTCACAGGGTTCAACTTTCTGTTTGAATGTGATATTTTGTGAACTTATGTGCATTTAAACGATATATGATTTGATTAATTGTTCAATTGGCAACGGTGCTAGATTTTCATCACTCTGAAACCCATGGATAAATGACAAATAACAGAACGAACCTAACCTCATAGAACCAGGGTCAGGTTTCTTAGTTCTTGGTTATATGTTTAATGGAATGACACAACTCACAGTGGTTTCTACATTACTTATAGTATTATTTATGGATAAATGGATAGGTTTTCTTTGACTGTTTGTGTGTGTTATAGCTTTGCTCTTGTTGTATGACGTCACCAACCGAGCCTCCTTTGACAACATACAGGTAAGATATGCTTTTCGCTCTTTGCCTTTCCTTTACTTTACAGTCTTTGTGTGATTTGGAAAAACATATCATTAATTACAAACTGCTTTCATCAACCATGTCATCTATGACTGTCAATCAACATTTCCCGCTTTTTCTTGCTTAATGTTTTTTCGTCTAGGGGAGGGGAAAAAGGTTAAAAAGTGATGCGTGTCTTGTCTACAGACGAGACAGACAGATGCTGCAGTGTATCGAAATGTATTGGGCATGTGGTATTTAAGTAATGCTTCACTCACTGATTTATACTATCCCTCACATTCATACAGACACTTGAAAATACAACAAAACTTGAAGGAATGGGACTAGAACCATCAGTTTTTGTTTAGAAAGTTTCTTATCTTAAAGAGCTTGTTATCTTCACCTTAGCTGTTTGAGGGAAAGTTAAGTTTAAGGAGGAAGGCAAAGCAGCAAAGGATTAACTGTGATTTATCGACAGCTCGTGTGGCCAGGCCGGGGTAGTAAACACTATTTTTACTGTGTCTTATCAGCACTGCATCAGTTTGTGTCTCTATGGGGCTGTATTCAGTTTTAGAAAATCAATCAATGGCAGGACTGGTGTTATAGCTTCACCAAAGACCTTTATTACTTATATCTTCTTGATTACTATAAAAGAAAACAACCAAACTCAGCACTGGGACTTACAATGAGTTTTGATGGCCCTCACTAAATTGTTGATCTTTGAACTGTTCACTAATTTGGTGTGTAAAATCTAATCTGGTTTCATGTGGAGGATTTGGTGCATCCTCATGAATTCCAATAAAAGATATACCATACAACATTTTACAGTCCTGATCAAAAGTTAAAGACTATTTGAATAAATGGCAAAAGTCAGATTTTGCGTGGTTGGATCTTAACAGGGTTAGGGTTAGGTCAGCTTCAGTATGCAACAAGAAACTGAAGTGAGACCAAAATGAAAAGTTTGATAAAACATTTTATTGGAAACAACAATTAAACTTAAATAGGCTGTTCTGCAGCTGATCAAACGTTTAGCACCACATGCTTTTAAAAGCCTAAATCTATGAAAAAATGTGGATTCAATGTAATTTTGTGCCAGGTATTTACACTGACATGACGTTCTGATGGCTAAGGTAAAAAAAAATATGTTTTTGAACGTGGTCGTGTTGTTGAACTGCATAAGCGGGGCCTCGCACGCCATCGCTGCTGAGGGACGCTGTAAGACAAACATTTGGAATTTCTTAAAAGATCCTGAGGGTTATGGAATCAAAAAGTCATGTGGAAAACCCCAAAAAATGACACCAGCACTGAGCTGGAGGATCCGATTGGCTGTCCGACTGCAGCTCAATAACCACCATACGCATTTGCGACTGAAGGGCTGCAAAAACAAAACAAAAAAACTCTTCAAAGGCCTTGTCTCCTTGAACGTCACAGAACTGATGCTTGGACTTTGCAAGAGAGCACCAAACATGGAACAGTGTGGAAGAAAGTTTTATTTTCTGATGAGAAGAAATGTAACCTTGATGGTCCTGATGGTTTCCAACAAGACTGGCACGACTGAGATGTTTTCTATGCACCACAGTGGAGGGTTTACCATAATGATCTGGGACGCTTTTTCCTTCAGTGGAACAATGGAACTTCAGGTGGTGCAAGGGTGTTAAATGGCGCTGGCTCTGTGCAGATGTTGCAGAGAGCATCCCTCATGACTGAGGCCCTCGTCTGTGGAACCACTGGGTTTTTCAACAGGACAACGCTATAGTTCACAAAGCCCCAGGACAAAGGACTTCTTCTTTTTGGACCCTCCTGCATGTTCCCTTGATCTAAATCCAATTCAATCCAAGAGAACCTTTGGAGATGGATGGCAAGGGACGTTTTTATATTTGTCTCACTCCCATTTCTTGGTGCTTATTGAAGCTCTACTTGGAACCCTGTTAAGATCCAACCATGAAAATGTGACTTTTGCCATTTATTCAATTCAATTTATTTTTGTAGCGCCCAAAACAGTTTCCTGGATGGTTCAACTGGTCTTAAACTTTTAATAATCATTTTATTGTTGGAATAAAATGTTTGTGAAATTAGAATTTAATGTTTCCAAAAATTTGCATGAGGTATGAATTGCTTTAATTTGCATATTTGGTTTCTCATCAAATGTTGTGGCGGTTTAAATGAAAATAACCGCATCGACTGTAGATGAAAAATAAATATAGCCTATAGTTTATTTACATATTGAAATGTCAAGGCTATGCATTCCTCAAAAGATATTTATCTTCTGTTTGAACTTATGCTAGGTAATCATTTTGTTTAGTTTCTCTGCTTTCTAAGAACTGAGACGATCAATATTTATCAATCATTTGCAAAAAGATGGATTATGTCTTGATATGGTTTCTATCACTTTTATTTCGAATATATCATAATGCCACAGGGATAATAATTAAGGAATGCAGTCAATATCTTTCAGAATGTTCGAAAAAGAGGAGGAAGAAGTCAAAACTTAATCCTATACCGCTAAACACAGTCCTTATGCACATCATACTTCTGTGGCACATACTTCTTCAGACATTTAAGTCTAGAACTTTTCAAAAATTATTAAATATTAAATTATGGATTATGGTATTGATGTGTCAATTTGTCCTCATTTACAACATAAAATATTTAAAAAATTATATCAGTGTATTATCTCTATTTATATTATTTTCCCTTGTGTTAATTAAGTCATAAAGAACTGACAATAACATGCAATAATAATTTTAAAAAAAACAGGGCTTGGTTGATTCTTAAGTCCCTTTCCTAGTGGCTCTTTTGTCCCTCCTTTCTATATCTTGTAGAAGCATATGATTTAGTCTTGTTGATAAGCTTTGAAACATTGAAATCTACCTTGGATTCCTCCTCGACAAACAAGGATTTACAATGACAAGTTTGGAAAAGACAGAAAGTAAACAGAAAAAAAGTGAGATGAGATGAGAGAGATCCTTTAATTGTCCCACAATGGGGAAATTCCAGAAGAAGCAGCCGTTTCCAGCGCTAACAAAACTCTCAGAAAAGAAAAACAAGAACAGTATAGCAAGCAAACATTAATACACAGTATACAACAGATATTGTGAATACGGTACACGTGGTCACGTGATGGAATTTTTTCAGTGGATAAAGGACAGGGTCACAAACAAGAAGATAGAGGGAAGAGCGCGGGCGGTGTGTGCAAATGTTATCTCATGTTTATGTTGCTGGGTCGGTCTGACTCGGGTTCTTCCAGCCACCTGCATTCTCAAGGTCCGGGATAAGGGGAAAACCAAGGGAGGGAGGGCAGAAAAATACATTTTAATACATTTGTTGATCAGGAATTTATACAGATCAATAAACCAATCATTTCTGGTCTTTCCGAGTAGCGATTCGTTGTTTCATTAAGTTACTCCGTCTTTAACCATCTCTCTCTAATTGTCCAACGGCTTTCAGCACCTCCGTGGTCCGAGACAAGATGTGACGATCCAGATCCATGAGCTGTGCCAGTCCGTGGTCCAGTCTTTGCTCAAGTCTTAACACCCTTTCACTCAGTGCACATTTGTTTACTGGTGTTAATATTCACACGTATTTTAATGGTAAAGTTTGAAATGTTCTAAATCTCTTCAGCCTGGTTCTGCCGTTGCCTCTGTGCCCCCTCCCTCAGTCTTTGTGCGTTTGGTGAAATGGATGAGCAGCGAGCTCCAGATGCCTGCTGGCACTAACCCACACTAACTCATGGAAATGAACACTAATGGTGATGAATGCTGCTCCAGAGCACACCCAGAAATACAGGGGACAAATCGCACTGTCCCCGTCTTCTCTCTCTCGTTCACTGGGAAGATGACAATTATAATATCTGTGTCTGTCCATCATGAGTGCATCGGTAATTAACTGGTTACAAAAAAAAAGTTCTTTACTCTCTTCTTTTTACAACTGTCTCTGTTCTTAAAGGACACGCAGCTGTAAAATAATTGCACTTGTACCTGAACAGTGCAATTCAGCCATTGGGATAGGAAATTCATTTAATTTTGTAATCTAATTGCATGATTTAATGACGTGGTGTTTTTTAATTGACAGATCTAGAGCCAGTCCTGTGGCAGTAAAAGCATATATTTAAAAAGTTTGCACCATCTTTGTTCATTAACCTTTAACTCATATTTATTTGCTTTTCTCAAGAAACCATTAAATCAAATCGAGATGAGGGGAAAACATGTGATTACTTTTTTGCCATATTGTCCCGCAACCTTGTAGACAAACTCAATCAAAGATGAATACAATGAGATAAAATATTTTGTGCATGCATTGATTTCACTTGGGAAAAGCTATAAATAGGAAAAACTACAGCTGATACAAACTAAAAAGATGTTTTCACTTTTACCTTGTGGAGCTTTGGAGGCAGGTGTTGCTGATGTCTGTTAGTGGACACTGGCACACTATAAAAGAGACAAAAGCCTCATGTGTGAGCAGTCATTCATCTGTCGGTGCGCTCCTCTGGGGCACGCACTGGCATCAAATGAAATGGCCTGCCTGGTGCCTGGCTCAGAGCTGTTAGCTAAATGTCATGCACCGCCACAGCAGATGGTGATGACACAAACTGTCAGGACATAATTCATTCAAACAACAGTCACTTTGAATCAACAATATGTGCACCTATTGGTAACAACCTCATATTATCTATGCCATTTGTTTTTTAGAAGCCAAATCAGTTCTCTATCTTAAACTGTATATTGTGAAAACATAAAGACAAGCCAAATGAAATAGTCTGTTAGTTATGTTGATTTATGATAGCTACAATTGGAATATGGAGCTAACACATGATGCCTAATTGTAAAACACAAAAACAGAATAAACTAATAGGAAAAACCTTAGATTTCTGCTTTACAGCACTTTGAGGCTTGTGTGTAATGTGTTTCAGTCTCAGGGATCAGAACATGTTCCTGTTTACGTGTTTATGTGTTTGTGTGTTTGGGGCGGGTCGACCTGCCTCTCATCTCACTTCTGCTGTTTCTGAGATTCTGCCAGTTCATAAAAGGCTCTGTGTTGTTCACAAACTCTGCTGAAGGAAGCACCTGTGAACAGGCACAAACTCAGCTGTGATTAGCTGACTGCGCTTCTTTTTTAGTATTAAACTTAAAATCAAAGGCTTGGTCCATCCCTATTGTTGGGGTTGTTTTTCTTGTTTTCAGTCAAAATATCTTGTGATAGATGCTCTCAATAGTGCAAAGCTTGTTGTTTTGGTCAAATTGTTAAGTCGTAGTAAAATTCAGAAATAGAAGCGTGTGTGGATTGTTTTAAGTGACAGACTGTCCATCTTGGTCCTGTGCTTGTCTGTGAAATGCTGGCCCCTGACACAGGAGGGTGACGTGATAATGAGCAGTGCAGATGTGCACACACACCTGAAACCCCCCAGACCTCCACTGAGCCTCAGCCCCTTCACTTTGCACATGTATATTTTATGACTTAACGATGGCTGAGTGACACATCTGCTCTATTATTATGAAACGGCACTATCACCTCTCACCTTCTCACTCTACACTACACTACACTCACACTACGACTTGAAGTGTCGGAATATATATATATATATATATATATATATATATATATATATATATATATATATATATATATATATATATATATATATACATAAGCATCATTATATTACATTATTGGACCAAAAGTACATATTTAAAACACAAGCTACTGTAAAATACTTCATTCATTAAGGTATGTGGGATATTGTCTTTTCAAGGGCTGCTTTCTCAAAATGCTTTTTGTGTGTGTGTGTGTGTGTGTGTGTGTGTGTGTGTGTGTGTGTGTGTGTGTGTGTGTGTGTGTGTGTGTGTGTGTGTGTGTAATCTAATATGTCAATTTTTTAGATTTCGATGTCCCAAATAAGTGAAAATGTGACTATTTTTACACTGATATAGATGAAAACATTATATGTAAGTAAACTACACAAGAAGTTATCTCAAATTGATATCTCTAAATTTAAGATATCTTCACGCCTTCAAAATATTATATATACATATCATACATCTGGAAAAGCAGTACGGTGATAATGAGCCAACATACCAAACACACCAAATAAAGTGCTGGGAGTAGAAAGACAACAAGTTTGTTTGCAGACTGTAATCTCTACAAGTTGCTAACTGGTACGGCTTGCACGAAGTTCTCAAATTAAAAAGTGCTGAATCAATTATAACTTCCAGCTGGTTGGCACTTAATAAATACTTCTGTCAGTCACGGTGGGCCTCTGGAGACAAGGCCTACTTTTCCCAGTGTTGCTGTGACTTGCCTCAGTCAGCTCCACAGGTTGTAGACATCTCCGCTCCCTCTCCAGAGCTAATGCCCCCATTGATCAAAGTTTGGCAAGAATAGCATTGTCACTCCAAGTAAGGCTGCTGGCATAAGAGAGAAACACGGGGGAAGTTGGGTCATGCAGATTGACACTCAGGCATAACTTTGATTTGTTTATAGTGTAATAACACATATTTTTGGAAATCTGTCACACAAATGTAATTATTGTGTAATTAGTGAACTTTAAGATACACTACTTGGTATGTACACATATACAGAGTTGTATTGAGTAATAGTGGCAATAGCATCAGCAGTACTAGTAAATGTGACAGTACAAGTAGTGTCCCATTCTTTTCAGTTCAGTGCAGAAATAAATAATCAAATGAATTGAGCCAAAATGGGTGAAATATGTCTACCTTCCTTTATAAGTAATACGTCTTTAGTAGCAAACAGAAAATGTGATGGCATATTTGTGTAACTAAACCATGAGCACATGTCTTGTTGTTTTATAAACCACAACTGAAATCAAACCAATTCCTCCTTTGATACCTGCTCTTGTCACGTCTGAGCACTGTCACTGTGCAGACATCTGCTGCTCTTTTATCTGCGCTGAGCTCTCATGCTTTGGTCTTTGCCTCCTCCTTGTTGTTGTCAAACCTCTTCTTCAGTCACATCGGTTTCTCTCCAGCTGGGACTGTCACCAGCAGGGGGCAGCGATTGAAGAAGTTGTGGACTTTGTGAAGTTATATTTTCAGATCTATGGAAACATTTAGAGGTAGTTATTTGACTTATAAACCTAAATACTGGATAAGTTTGCCTCAGTTGTGAGGGCAGCAAGAACCTCATTGAGGACCTACAAATGTAATACATTTCATGTGTTGAAAAGGTTAAGAAAATGTACTTTAAACAAGATCTATTTGGAAAATGTACTTTCTGGAACTTTAAACCATGGATTTCCCTCATTAGTTTAGTTTATGAGTATTTAACTCATCCCTGTATGAGTAATGCTTTACTGTCACGTATTTCAGTTGAATACTTTTCAATTCCTGTTTTCTACCCCTTTCTCCGCCCATTAACGGCCCTGTACTTTTTTGTGATTTGTTGAAAAATTAGGACTCTGAGTCATACACTGATGATCAAAATGATAAATACATGAAATATATAAGTCACTCAAATCCTTGCCCTTCTTAAGAATTCTTTAGTTCCACAATACCTCATTACATTATTTAACACAGCCCTTGACAAAGATCGACCTTTGCCCTTGTGATAAATGCCCTGTCATCACTTGAATTAATTACTCAAGAGCAGTAGAAGAATATGCACAGACTTCATTGTTAGAAACTCAGAACAAACCAAATCACAGTGGGAACCATTTCGTATTTTGGTGTTTGTTTGTTTTGTTTGTTTTGTTTTTTTACAGAATAAAGCTGTTAAATGAAGGACTATATGACTTGTATGTTATTCAAGATAGACTCAGTTAACTGTTTCATGTGTTTGTTAATGTGCAATTTAGCATTTTACTAAAACCTGGCACATTACATATTTTCTTTTTATAATGTTTATGGAATAAGTGGGGGAAAAAAATCTATAATATACTAAGAAGCCACTGATATTTAACGTGTATTTAATTACACAAAACATAATCAAGTAAATCAACTTCTGGCACCTGTAAGATGAATGTTCCACTATTGTCTGAATGCAACACAGTACACCAGAACACATTAGAATACACTACAGGACCATCTATGTCTCCTCCATCAGAGAGATTTGGTTTCTAAATGCCATGCCTTCTCTTGCATTATTAGATTAAGTCTGGACTCGTCCTTGTCAAACCCCAGACACTGTCTCCTCACTGACCCTTTAATGGGACATTAGTAGTGGACTCTTGTGCGTTTGTTGTCCTCTGTTTTGTGGCTAACAGCTGTCTCTGTCCTTGTTACTAGGCATGGCTGAGCGAGATCCATGAGTATGCACAACAAGATGTCGTGCTCATGCTGCTTGGAAACAAGGCAAGGCATTGTGGGATGTCTGTGTTTGTTTGTACAGAGACTAAACATACAGTATATATTAATAACAAGATTTACGGCGTTTCTCTTGATCAGGCTGATTCTACACATGAGAGAGTGGTGAAGAGAGAAGATGGCGAGAGACTGGCTAAGGTAAATGCCCAAATCACAAATACTTTTGAGGTGGAGTGCAAGTGGAGTGGAGTGGAGGTTACAAAAGTCATATTTAAATTGTGCACAGAATGTGTTTTCTGAGTGCTTTCTGTTGTGCAGGAGTTTGGAGTTCCCTTCATGGAAACCAGCGCCAGGTCTGGTCTAAACGTGGAGCTGGCGTTCACTGCTGTGGCAAAGTGAGTTCTTCACAGGAACATTTCAGCCAGTTTGGAGGGATATTAAGAGGCATATGTCCAAAGGTTTGCTGTTTGAGAATTTGTAGTAGTAGTTTTTGAGAAGGAGAAGGCCTACTTCTTCTGTACATCAATGTTCGTATCTCCAGTTCAGTAATGTGCTTAGTTGATTCAGTTATTCCGTTATTTTCTTTTCATATTAACAGAAGCAATTTTGAAAAAAGTTATACCTTTAAAACTCGCTAACAACTTGCATGTTTGCAAGTATGACACAAAGCTAATATTCAGTGTTTGTCTTTGTTCTGAAAGAGAGCTGAAACACAGGTCTCTGAAGGATCCTAGCGAGACTTTCAAGCTTCAAGAATATGTCAACAAAGAGATGAGGGGAGCGGGCTGCTGCTAGACCCTGGCCTGCTGACTTTCTGCATTTGCAAAACAAGAGCAAAAACTCTATCTCCACAAATCAAATTCAGAAATTCACCAGTATGTTTTGTCTTTTACATATCAGGCTACAAGCAAGAATAAGACATAAGATATAGATGATGAAATCGTTACACGGCTCTTGTGCAACATTGTGATCTCAGTGTGGGTCATGCTGTGCCATCCGTCATCTGCCTTTTACCACCAGCATTCACTTTTCATGCTGCCAATGTGCATTTCATTATTATTCTATTGTACAGTGTAATGAGGTATAGCACTATTTCCTGTACAGAGCGTGTACTAATGGAGCTCAACAGTCCCTCCCACTTCGAACCTCACTGCGGTTCTGCTTTCCCAGAATTCCCCCATTCATTTTTCCCATAGACATAAAAATTCACATATTAAGAGTTTAAAGACATGACCAAGGCAAACCAGCTATGGAGATACTGTCTGTCACGTGGTTGTTTTCTAAAAAACAACAACAAACAAACAAACAAAAAAGCATTTAAGGTGAGACACTGAAGGGGAATAAGAAAAAAATTTAAAACTTTGTGAGATCAATTTGAAACTTCTCCTGTAGTTCCCTTATATAAATGTAAGAAAGTTTTCATCATGTTTAAATTTCTTGGTTTATTTCGTACCTGAGTTGTAAAATGTAGGGAGGCAATTTTGGATATCTTATGTAGTTTTAAATTTGACTGATAATTAGCATAAAAATAAAGATTTTGCCTAAATTATTAGACTTAAAACTTTAATAATTGTGGCTTATTAGATATCAACAAATCCTTCAGTATGTTCTGTCAGAAACTTGTTTAGTTCAAGATCGTAAAGTTTGGTGTGTAGGAGCTACTTTAAGAACTGATCGTGTCTCTGGGCAAGAAAGATGCCTTTGAAGTTACAATGTTTCATAGAAATCTATGGATGAAGTGGATTAAATGAAAGAATAAACATTTTTAGGAGAAAATTTGACAAGTTTGTCGTTCACATGAAGAGTTTATATGTTGGAAGCAAAAACTAAAAAAGTTAAAAATTAGCCTGTTGTGTCTCATCTTAAAACTTAAAATTCAGCTCAATGTTTTAATAACATAGCGGTTTATAAAGTTTCAGACAGATATTCAATAAAATTATAAGTTATGTAGTCATTAGTTACCATATAGCCCATTAGCCACCAACAAGCTGTCTAATTGTATTTGTTTTTCAGAAAGTCTAAATTAACAGGAAATGTACTTTCTGGACCTCGTCGTGGGCGGTCACTGTTGAGATCTATATATAACTGGATGCAAAAAAACAAGACACACATTCATACAACGTTTTATTGTAATTGGAAAAGAAATGTTATGTTAAAATGTGATAAACGTATACAGTATCTGCATGTTACAAAGTAAAGATGAATACCATTTTATATTATTACTAAATGTGAGTAAGTTTTACGAGTAACATTATCGTACATAAGTATCGTAATAGTGTAGCTATAATGATAGCTTAAACAATTTTGTGAAAATAACATACAAAAAGAATAAATAGTAATGACTTGGAATTGCAAATTTTACTGAAATGTGGACAAATGTAGCAAAGATATAGTTTGAATATTCAGTATTCAGTAGAAAAAGCAGCAGTGTTTAGGCCTGTCACGATAATTAAAAAACTTATATTATATTATATTATATTATATATTTAAAAACTATATCGTTCAAAATATGACAGTTGGAATATGATGTGGGTCTCAATATTTATTGCGTATACATTTTCTTTCCACTTTTTATTGTAATACAATAAGATTTTAAAGAATTTCCCCTTGGGGATAAATAAAAGTAATTCTGATTTAGCTAGAGGTAACCTCTAATCATTGTTTAATTCTGCCATTTATAATTGCAGCATGTCTTTTAACATTATTGTTCATTTCACAAAGTAGTTTCAATATCATCGTCATGATATTCTCTGTAGCAATATATTGTGCTTTAAAATTTGTTATCGTGACAGGCCCAGGTGTACAAAACAAAGATTGATATTGTAATTAATATTTATTTTTCATTTATTGTAACTCAGAATTATAATAAAAATGTATGTTTTATTTTGTATACAACATTGTTCGATAATTTTGTGGTACATAAAAATATATTTCATCTATAATAAACCGTTAGATTAGGTTTGTACACTTAGTTTGGGAAAGAAATAGATTGAATAAATACTTGAAACTGCACTTAAATCAAACGAGGAACATCCCAAATCCAGTAAATGACAAAGCAGCAAGGATTTGACTCCTAAACATGTCTGCGAGAATCTCTTCTAATAATAAATACTGTCATTATAAAAAATGTATGTCAATTTGGTGATGTGCACATTCAAAACAGCGACTTTTCTTTAAACCCCACTCTTGTAGTATGATTTTGTGCTGTCTGAAGTGTGAGGTCTGTCAAATGGATGGTCATGGCTTGTGTTTAAAATAGGCCTCCACTGCAAAAAGAAAACGTTAGCATCTTTGTTACCCAACAATTAGTTGATCTGACTTACGTCCTCTACCTGCATACTCGTGCGGCAGCATTGGTCTGTCTACAACCGTCTGAATAGCATCCATCCAGTCCATGTGGTCTCTCTTGGTCTCACATGCCAAAAGGAACATCCTGTCTGGGGTTACTATGGTGATGCCAAACTGCCAGTGAGTGCCTTGGATGCCTGGAGGGAGGTTCGGGATCAAGATGTAGCCATTGTCTTTGCTGCCTATGAACACCTCACCTCTTGCATAGGCATCCTACATATGGAAACTCAAGGTTAGGGTGAAATCTAGTGGTGAAGGTATGCACTTACAACTTTCACTAGCGTGAGTTTCTCACCATTGGATCTTTGAAGTACATAAGTCTCCTGTCGTCCATTGTAAACCATCTTTTTTTAAAACCTTCTGTGTGCTATAAAGAGGAAATACGTCAAATATATAAAATTGTGACTATAACTTCATTATAGTTAGATTGCAAATGAAACATTACCTTAGGGCCTGTTTTCTCCATGTAACCTTCCTTTATAAAGTTCCTGGTTAGTTTTGGCAAGAGCTGGGCAAAGAGCAAAGACCAGATCATACCATACTACAGTAATTCAGTTCAGGGTGATTGGCACTAAACCTCTATTAACCACAGGTAGTATATGTTCAACATTATTTTTAGTAACTGCACCTAATGTGTGTGAAAAATATTGTTTCTGTTTGTATCCTTATTTATTCTAGTTCCAGGTGAATCTTCAACGTAATGAAAAACACATGGAGCAACCAGGGCCAGTTTAAATATGTATTGAAGGTGATGATTGTGATGAGGGAGGCATTGGGAGTCGTGGAGTATGGATTATGGAGCAGTGTGGCAGTGGGTTTTTGTAATTTACACTGCACTGCTTTTGGGAGAGCCCCACCATGCCAGCCTCAGGACAAAGGGGCAACAACTAATTATAGGTTTAGGGGTAGAGCTAAGGACAAGGTGTTCCCTTGAGGAGGGCCAGGGCAGGGCAGTGGGTGGGCAAAGGGGTAACAGGGAGAGAGACAGGGGATTTTGTACAGTGTGAGTGCATGTACTTACCTCAGAAACAGAGGCTACAGGAAAAGCCACCTGAAGGTAATGAAACCGGGCAGCCCTGATGGCATTGAACCAGTCAGCCATTTCCTAAACAGTGGACGTGCAGAGATATTAGTGCCTAAAGTGCTATTAAATTACTATTACAAATATAGTAGGCCTATTAAGTTCAATCAAGGAATTCTCCACCAGACGTATTTACTTGCAATGTTTAAGAGAGACAATGATACAGATACCTTGCCATCTTCATGATATACAAATATATTTCTGGTGCTGTTGTCCTTTAAATAGGTGATCTGTAAGCCATGTGCGGTGCCAATTTTTGCAGGTTGAAAACAGGCATTCACACTGTCAAACTTCATAATGGCTTTGGGTTCTCTGGCCTGACAAAGAGAAACAAAGTAAAGAAAAATCTGAGAGGACAAACAAATAATTAAAATAATAATAACCCACATCATTTTTGTTGAAGTACTTCAGAACACCCTCTCGTTCGGACAAAATGAACTTTCGACTGAGGTATTGCCCGTTGTCTCTGCCACGTTTCCATAAAAAACCTTCTCTGTAGCCTGAGAAAAGAAAAATAAGAATAAAGACTCAGTAATAAACAAGAGATAAAGTTAAAAAAAACTTCTCTGGGCCTACAACTAATGTTTTTATTTTTTCCACCAAATTATATATATGTTATAAAAAATATTGTTAGAACCTTCACAATCTTCATCTCCCTTTCCGAAAGGGACAAAAATGGCATTCCGGGGGTATGAGGCTGTTTTTTGTATGTATGTATGTATTGTATTTGTATCTATTGTATCTAAGCTGTCTCTAAATCAGGCAGGTCTAAACTGTGGCCCTGGGACAAATGGGACCAATTGCGACCAACAGACCAGTTTTTCTAGGCCCCGAAGCTTCCTGAGAATTGGCACAAATACCAAAAGTTAGGTTAAGTTTTTTAAACTTTTATAGCACGATATACAACATTTTAGTGTGCCCCATTGAGGTTCTAAGCCCAAACAAAGATCTGGTGGCTGAGTCTAACCTTAGGTAAATTGCACACATTTCAATGATTTCTTCAATAGACCAGCGCCTTCTGCTCTTAACCAGCTCTCCGCTGTCAATATGCTCAATAAAGTTTGGACACACTCCCGCTCTAAACTAAAAATAAGACTGCTCACATGAACCTTCTTTTATTGTATAATTTCACATAGGGGTGTGACACTAGAGCCAAGTCAGTTTACGGGACCTGATCTGGGCTTCCTGACCCACTTTGGTTTTAGGTACGAAATCTCCTGCAACTATTCACAGCTTTGTAGTTTGTGCGGTGTAACAACTATAGCGCTTTTTTAGTTGATATAAATAATTCGGCTCTGTGACTGACTGCTTCCTCTTTGGGTTATAACCATATACAGACATCTAACTCACTTAAACACATGGACAAAACTCTTTCGCTATTGGCTATAAACAGTGACTTTGTTCCTGACTCTATCTACTCTGACCATATTGGGATATTGCCTGCAGCTAAACATATTTTTTGTAATAGTTATTTTTAATTTCTAAGGCTGAGCATAGAAATAGTATATTGAAGAAAGAGGACAACTTTTGTTTGCTCAAATGTTTGGGCAATGTCTGATTGTAAAACAATGATTTCATCAGTTGTCGTACAATGCCTTCTTTGGCCGCCGAAGACAAAAAAGTGGGAGGGCCGAAACAGCCACAACAACACATTCATTCTAAGAACAGGAAGTTGTCTCTCAAGACTTTAGATAAAAGAGAGAGGCTTGTTCTGCACCTATAGGATTATTTCATAACGTCCTGCAATAAACTGACTCCAATTCCAATCCAGTCTAAAATTTGAGACGTGCACTGAATACATTTAAACAGTTCATTCTTTGTTTAAGACAGACACACAGAACCACGTGGTGCAAACACAAGACTCTATTGACAAGGACAAAAGCCCAATGAGAGAAAACATTTAGCAGTTATGTAAAATCCACGAAAATACAACATACACAGTCATAGTGATCTCTGCTTGACCAATGGCATTGGTGTCCTGACAATACCATTGCTACATTTTACAACGTGGGAAATGAGGCTGACTCGGTTCAATCTGAACTTTTTTTCAACTTAAGAATGTGAGTCAGTTCAGAAGGAAGTGTAGAATAGCAACACATTCAGTTGAAGAGAAAGGAGTATAAATACATAATTTTAGACAAAGTTAATTACCATTACACATTATGCCAAATGTAACTATGGCTTTGTACAATTGTGCAACTGTAAATTAAAGAGAAAAATGCTTCAGAGATGTGCAGGTTTATAAAAAGTGGAACCGGGCCATGTGCTCTTTGGAGATGGCAGTTGAACTATTCTATTTCAAATAAAGATTATGGTCTCCTTAAGATGGAAAATTGCCAAACAAAAAGGAAAAAAAAGCTTTTATTGAAACAAGGTTTATTTATCTATTTTATTTTTTATGCACCAACACATTATATCTCTGTCAATCTTTCTTCATCCTTCTTCAGTTTTGTATTTTGTTTTATATTTTATTTGTTAAATATGCCATGTTTCAATAAAGGCTTTTTAACTCAGATGCAAGCATTAAAGATGGCCCATATAATAAATAATTAACACATTATTTTTGACCATTTACCATTAAATGCTTCAATTTAAGAAAAAAATTCTTTGAGACTGTCAATAACTGTTTTAATTATGTCCTTTACATGTCACCAATGCCTCATACCTGCAGTATACGGCTCTTGCTTTTCCACATGTATAAATTCCTTTCTCTCATACTTGGCTCGGATCCATTGTTCTCGGAGAAGCCTGAAGAATTAGAGTTGGGTACGTTATTTACACTTTGAATGGATAGTAACTGTGGATAAGTGGACGATATTTTTGATACAACTTATTCATCACATTCATCTTTATTTATATATTTATATATACTATGCATACGCATGCATGTATAAAATTGCTTTGAGGTTTGTAAACTCCAGGTCTAGTTAGATTTTTCAACATAGCACTGATAGCACTAAGGGCTTACGTGCAGTCTTTGCGTGATGGTCGATAATAAAAGGCTGGAACTTGCTGTTCATATTTAGCCCTGGCAGCATCATTTCCTACTGAGTCCATAAACTGCAACAATAACAGAGGAGTATAAGGCTTTTTTGTGTAATAATAAAGCACTTAAAGTATATTAGAATAATTCATTTGAATCTATTCACATCTCTAGCACCTACCTCTACTTCAGATGGACGCCAGGGGTCAAGCAGCACAGACTTAACCTTACTGATCTGGGCAATGTTTCTGTGGAGACCAGAACAACTCTGACACACAAATACACCCAGTGTGTAAGAGGCCCACTCTGGATCTGCAACATTAGTATGGAAATATTACACGTCTTCATTTCTGCACAAGAACTCATGTTATATGGTTACAAATGTAAAAATATGGAAGGGTCAATTTTTCATTCATTTCATTCCATTCAAGTGAGACCAACTTCTGACCAACTTAGTAAATTATTTAGGTTTGTTTTCATAAAAGACAATTGCAAGAGAATACTTAACTTGATAAATCGAATCTACAGTACCCAAAAATGATGTGGCTTCCTGCTGAATAATCATAACTAAGCACACATGGAAGATGTACATCTGTGCACTGGAGACAAGGAATCCTGTGTATAATAGCCCTGTCCAGGGCCCACATTCTACAATGTAGCAACCGATGACGCTTAAAAGCCTATAAACTTCATTTATCTAGACATAGTAGGTCTAAATGAAGTCTATACATACAAATGTTCGAAATACACATCTACCTGTTAAAAACCTAAACACGCAATTTGAGGCCCGTTGTATTAGATGTATCATCAACTAGTGAGTGAATAGTTTCCTATAAATATTTCAATAACATTGAATAAATAATATTAAATAAATCAAAATCTGATTATTGTGACTTAAATGACAGAAGCAGGTCAAAAATATGTTGGGCTCCATAAAAAAAGCTTTCTATTTAGGTGCTGTCAATTCAAAGTGTCAAAAGAGGAAAGGTTGTTACCTGCCGCTTCACAGTCCGCGCAGTGGCTGTTACCAGGTTTCCTCAAGAGTTCTTTGATACGCTGCCTGTTCTGGTCTTCGGCTGAAGCCATATTTCTGACAAGCAGCTCAAAATCGTGTATCTCTCTGCTTTAAAGACACACTTGCTCCGAGGACTCGGTGTCGCGTTTTTTGAAAAATCCGTGTATCTCTTGCGTAGATGCCGTGGAAGCCATTGAGAACAAGGTTAACTTTAGGACAGTCAGATCTGAAGTGAGACCTCCAGTGGTGGGTCGGCTCCTTGCTCCTACGTGTTAATCTTTAACACCAACTTCAGTGCCCACATAAATGCAATAGTTTTTATGTTGAATTTAACTAGACGCTATTTATTTGTTAGTAAGACAAAACATCTTGATTGGAACAAATAAAATAATCCAAACCAACCAAAAATATGTATTTTATTTTTGAAAAAGAAATCAAGCTTATGAAACAAACATGTATTAATGTAAAACTTGCATCAGGAAAAAACATTTTCAAACACTTATTTGCAACTAGTATTTCCCAATATTGTGTTTGGTAAAAGACCAAATATCTCTAAACTAACAAAGACAAAGTGGCATTTGAAGACTCAAATTTTAAAAGAATACAATTTTTTATTTAAAAGAAAGAAAACAAAATCACTGCCTTCAGGAAACCAGTGATGCTGGATCATTCTGAAACACAGTAGTCCAGAGAGCGCATTATCTCAGCTTAGACAGACATTGTCTATCTGGAGGAGTTGGAGCTGGAGCGAGAGCGATGACGCCTGCGTCCTGCAGACCTGGAGCGTGAGCGGCGTCGGATAGGGGAGCGCCTCCTTGGAGAGCGGGATCTTTAAATAAAAATATAAACAGAAATCAGGGGGGGAAAATCTCAGACATTACGATTTGTAAACTGAAAACTTACCTCCTCCTCATCCGCAGTGGGCTACGACGCCACATGGGAGGTGGTGGGGGCATTCTTCGTGGTGGAGAAGGTCTTCGAGGTGGAGGTCGGAAACGTTGAGGTAGTACTGCTGCTGCAGTAATTTCTTGTCCATCAATTTGACCTGTATAAATTTAAAAAATTAGAAAAGCCTTGTAGCCAGCCTTCAGTTTCACCAGGTATTATTTACCTCCATCCATGTGTTTGAGTGCTTTCTGGGCCTCTTCTGAGGTTTCAAACTCTACATAGGCAGAGCCCCTGCTAAGGTGAGGATGACTTCTGTCCATCTGCAATTCCGCCATTTTGATTTTACCATAAGTTGAGAAGATCTCCAGAATGTGTTCCTGTGATAACGAAAACATTTTGTTGTTGTTGTTGTTGTTAACAGCAAACATTGCCCATCTAGAATATTTTTTTTTAACTGACCTTTGTGACATTTCTTGTCAGTCGACCTATATGAATTTTAGTTGGTTTTGGAGTTGGGCTCCTTTTTCGCCTTTCTTTCTCATCTGTTTTCTTCTGTGTTTTTGACCTGTTGAAATAAATAATATAAATGCAAAACCAGTATTTTCTGTTGTGAGCAAAGTTTAGAACAGGGGAAAATACTAACGTTGAACGAGACCTGCGTCGGTTATCATGGCGTCTTCGGCTTGGGCTGGGTGACCCAGATGAGCTTGAGGAGGAAGAAGAGCGAGAGCTAGAGGAACCTGAGCGACTGGAGCCAGAGGAACTGGACCCACTAGAGGAGCCTGAGCTGGAACCAGAACTGCTGCTTGAAGATGAGCTGGACCTATGCCCAAAAGAGGAAAACAATGTTTACTGTTCAGAGTTCACAATCAACAAGAAATATAACTGCTGAGCCTGAGACGAAACCTGCTGCTGCTGCTTCCAGTAGAAGCACTGCGACGTTTCCTCACTTTATCTCGTCCTCGTTCTTTGTCGTCAGCCTTTATTATCTTTTCTTTACCCTTCTCCTTAATTTTTTCTTCCTCCTTGCGCTTTGTCGGTGATGGGGCCCTGGAATGCAACAACGCCGTTTTAACAGGTGATATATATTAAATGCACTAAATGAATAGTGCTTAACACAAAAGTACACTGGGAAAGAAAGAGGCGAATAAAAGCAAAATGACACTCAAGTATTAACAGCAAAGAATCAGACTACTACGACAAACAAATTGAGAACCACTGAATTCATTCAGCGCTGCCTCATAGCAACTTCTCGACGGAATATCAGCGTGTTGTGTTTTCTGTGCAATACTTAAACGGTATAACGCAAAACACGCGTTATAGTTACGGCACAACTGACTTTGATCGCTCATTATATATTTTTGCACTTACATATCGTTCTTTCTTTAGATCGAAGGCTTTTTCACCAAACGAGTTTACCACGGCGTCGCTCAGTGATGACGACAAACAGGAAGTGACGTAGACTGGAGCGCCACTTATAACATCAACAAATTCGTTTGCTTTAGTTTATTGCCTGGGCGAATTGGGGTTGTCTTTTGTTTTCTCACTTTAGTCAAGCTAATCTAACGAAATAAGAAACACGCCTAAGCCCGAGAAAAGCGTTTTGCGGTGAGAGTCTCTCTGATATCGATCATTTGTTTGCCATTATCGTTAGCTATGTTTAATTCCATCTTGTTTTAACGCAAGCCACCTAAAATCATAACATAACACCTGGACTGTTAACAGTGGTTATTGAATACATTCGAATAAACCTGAGATATGAAAGATAATGTAAAATATGGTAGTTGGGTCGTTTTTATATTAATTTAAATCTCATTGTTCAATAGGAAACCATGGGTCGGCTTGACGAGGCTGCCAAACTAAAAGTTGTGGAGCTTCGAAAGGCTGGACTGAGTTTCCGTAAAATTAAAGCTGAACTGGAGCTGGAGAACATCAAGGTGTCTGCACAGGCTATTTACTTATTCTTGAGGGAGTTTCAGGGAAGACCTCCTGGACGTGCTCGCCCTTTGGAGATCGGAGGCACATCAGCCTCTCAGCTCCAAGCTCGAGGCAAAGGAGCTCCAGAAAAATGGAGCGGCATTCATCTTCAA
The DNA here is from genome assembly GCA_019453435.1 of Rhinogobius similis. Lineage (NCBI taxonomy): Eukaryota > Metazoa > Chordata > Actinopteri > Gobiiformes > Gobiidae > Rhinogobius > Rhinogobius similis. The sequence goes on from CM033631.1 coordinate 22,843,326, forward strand.
AATCTGATACGGATCTCCTCTCAACAGTCACAGCGTGCTGATTTCATAACTACAGCTCCAAATCCAAGTGGCACAAACCCCCCAGGGTCCTCTGGGGAATGCAGTAGTAGAAGTAGTAGCAGCAGCAGCAGCCAAGGGCTGGGACATAGAGAAGAAAATGACATTCAGATAGTCAGTGTCACTTCTCTTGCACAGACCAACCATAATATTGTTCAGCCCCCTGTAACAAGAGCTGCCACAAGTGTAGCATGTTCTACTGGAGCAATTACTGCAGCGTTTGCGCGAAGAAGAGTGAGTCCTTCCCCTACTACAAACTCAATGTTGGCCGCACGTAAAAGAATTTTGGACAAAGCTCTGTCACACAGAATAAAGGTACTTTACCCATGTGTTTGTTTGTTTTTTAATCTCTGTATACATGCCTATAATATATATGTATCTTTTCAGTCTTTCCAGCAGATGGCATCACTGTTAAGAAGAGATCAAACTAGTGTGCAGGGAACTGGTTTGAGAAATCCTGTTCAACAACCATCTAACACCTACAGTTCAAATGAAAGGGTGAGAGACACAGCTCTAGCCAAACACCACTCTTTTATTGTTTACTTTACATAATGCATGTGCTTGTTTTCCAGGCTGCTATGGAAAACCCGTCAGAAGGATTAGGAGGAACTTCAGCTCTGCTTTACTCAGTTCAAAGACCTAGTTTGTCAGTACGCTCACCTCAACCTCCTCCTCCTCGTGTTGGCATTCGTCTTCCAAGTCAATCTGTGGCTAACTCATCACCTGGGATCTCAAATTTACGACTGCCAACCCCTCCTAGCAGTCAATCGGTTAACTACAATGAGAGGAATTCTAGCCCACAACAAACTTTCCAGGAGTCAAGAGTGCGAGCTATTCTGCAGGACCAAATTCAGACCTTGAGCTCTGAAGTGCACAGCCTGGGAGTGGCAGTAAAGATGTTGGTCGATCAGCAGTGTCGTTTGGAGCGGGAACAGGTGCAGCAGACAAACCTTCAGAAGCAAATCCTTAGCACTCTTCAAAGTATGTCCTCCAAACTGGGATGCTGTAGCACAGTTCAACAGCAGCAGAAAACACACTCACCTGCTGCTCCGAAATCTACCTCTTTTAACCAAGACTCTTTTACATGTAACCAAGGCACATATGTACAGTGTAGCCAGTCACAACCAAGCTTCAACTCCATAGATGCTTTGGAAACAGTTGAGCCTTTCAAACTTCCTGAACTCAGTCCCACCAGCATGAATGGTTTTGCAGCATGTAGCAGCGCTGAGAGCCTTCCACTTATCCCTTCACCACTCTATCAGCAGCAAAACACTCAAGCTCACATGTCAGGATTCACACAAAACTACGCGTCTGCTTACAACCAATCAAATAATCAGACATTTGCAGAAAATAAACTGGCACATTTTTCGAACAGCTGTGCAGTAAGTACTTTTCAGGACTGTAATATTTCTACTGAAGCTGTTTTGTCCATGAGCGATTCTGTGCAGGATCAAGTGAATAGCATAAAAGTGGAAGGCCCCTAGCAGATCCCTAGTCAAGAAGACAATGAAAAGTGAAAAGAGACTATAAAATAACTGTAGCAACTGTTAAATGTTGATATAAACGGTATATACTTATTTATTTTTATTATAGGTCTTATCATTGTAATGCTGTGACTATAATTTTACTAGTATTTAAAAAATCTCTGCATCACAATATGGGTTTTGTACTTTTTTTGTAATAGACAATATGGCAATACAAAGTCACATTTGCATATTTCCTAATGCAAGCTGATCAATAATTAAAATAATGGAATTAAATTGGTAACACGTTTTATCATTTGTTATTGCATTTAATTTGGAGACGTGGCGTGAACATATATAACTTCAGAAGTGGGATGTAAAATGTTTTTTTCAGAGCTTAGGAAGACCAAGCAGCGGTTTATTTGAAAAGCACAATTTGTACACGCAGTCATTTTAAAGTGCGTATGACACTGGTTACTATGGTTTTCAAATTTTTTATGTACTCAGTGTATTAATACCTAATACATAAATTATAGTTTTACACCAATCAGGTAAATAAGTGGAAAATTACAGGAAGTAAACTAACTGATGACATCACACTAGGGAGACAAAGGTTATTCATAATTTACACAAAAGACATTTCTATTTTGGCCCTTTAAACATTTATTTAACAAAAGAAAGTTCTTCACATGTATCAAATTTAAAAATGTGTGACATTAGAGGACTTTTGGTGCACAGTACAGGATGATTTCCTGGTCATTTCCAAGTGCGATGTCATCATTTACAACCAGGAAGTAAAATTAAAAACCTAAAAAAAAAAACTAAACTGGGGTAAAAATGTGTAAAGATTTTAGCATAATTTGAAATATATTTATCTTAACTGCATTTTAGTTAAATTAGTAGTCCAACCTGTCATAGGCACTTTAAGTGCTTTATATAACAGAAAAATATGCAATAATATCAGAATACATGCAAATAAAAACTTAAGTAATCAATATAAAATGTATTATAAAAAAGCAGCTTAGATAAAGTGTTTCAGTCAACAGAACTGTTTAGACTCTGGATTTGAACATTGTCAGACTGTCTCATCTCAAAAAAAGAAATGTTAGTTGCTTAGTACGAAACGTTGACTCACAATGTTTAATCCTGACCCCAGGAACCAGCAGAAGGTTGGTCCCTGAGGTCATCAGTGTTTGATCAAAATGTCCACAACTTATTAATCAGGTTAAATATATAACTAACAAGTCCTAAATCAAGACTAGAAGTAATATCCACATTGTTTGTGGTCATTGAACTCGTTATCAGCGGATAGTTGCACACAGCTCATGGGGTGATGGGGTGAGGGTGAAGCCCACAGAAGGAGTCAACAGTAAGTCCTCCTCTCTAACTCCAGGGGCAGGGCTGAAATGAAAGTGCTGGAGAAGGGTAGTGAAGATGAGGAATAACTCCATCTTTGCCAATCCCTCTCCAAGACATGCCCTACGACCTGCAAAACCAGGTTAGAGTTTTGTATGTTTCTGACGCATGAAATTTACAACCAAAATAATGTAATTGTCATTTACCTGCAGAAAAGGGCAGAAAAGCATCTCTCTTGATGAATTTACCATCTTTGTCCAAGAAATGAGAAGGGTTGAAAGTGTGAGGGCTTTCCCATTCATTCTCATCGTACAGCACAGATGTGAGGAGAGGAATTACAACTGTATCCTACGAACAAATGATTTTGTCAAGTTGGAAGGTTTTCGCTGTTTTCGGTCATTACCACCACAAATAACAGACCTTTTTGATGAAGTAGCCCTGAAAGGTAACATCTCGGCTGGTTTTGTGAGGAATGGACATAGGTACGATGTTGGCAAGTCTTTGTGTTTCATGTATGACCGCATCAGTGTACGGTAGGTTTATCCGGTCCTCTACACAAATTTGGCGACTTCCCACTTCTCTGTTGAGCTCTTGTTGGACCTGATCTAAGGACACATCACAACTCTATGGTTTAAAGGATCAACTACCTCCTTGTCTCCATGGATGTTGCCGTTCTGCTTAGAATGTCCCGTAGTAGAGAACTGATGTGGAAAACCCAAAGTGCCCCCGATTCTTACCTTGAATATGTGGATATTTGGCCATTAATAGTAACCCCCATCTGACTGTGGCTGCAGTGGTGTCTGTGCCAGCTGCAAACAAGTTGGTTATGGAAAATAGCAGATTTTTATCCTGGTACTGGGTCTGCATATTGTCTAAATCCTAATATTGGGAAAAAAGTAATATAATTATTCAAATAAGTTAACAAGGCTATATCAATTCACCAATAAGCATGTTGGTACAACCTCCTCTTTTCTTTTTCGCATCAGAAAACAGTCAACAAAGCCGCGACATAACTCAGGGTTTAATGTCTCTTTCAAACCACTGATCAAGTTTTGAACATCATTGATAGTTTTAGTAGCATTTGCCAAAATCTGCTTCCGGTTATTTACCCAGTAGCACAGCCTGGGCAACATGTTGTAAAGCTGCAATGCAAAAGAACAAATATTATAAATAGTTTGGACTTACTTAAAATATACACCAATCAGACACAAACTTTCATAAAACTAAGTGTTAGAGGTCGACACACTAATTGACTATAGCAGTATTGGGCACAACTGAAGAATATAATCAAATATCATTTCCACATTAAGAAAGGATGAATCAGGATATGACCATTTTTGAAGCACCATGAATGTTGTTTTGTGCACCCTGTAACTCATCTTAGTAACTCAGGCTGTAGCTCCACTGAAATGGAAGGTGGCTTAAGTAGCACCCATCTATAAATCTGGTCATGAAACAGACCCTGCCAACTATCGACCTATCAGCATCTTCTCAAAGATAGCGGGACTATTGTTAAGATTGTTAAGATGTTCGGCCAAATCCATTACCGAACATCTTAACAATGGTGGCCTGGGTCTACACTCCTTAGATTTCAGATTTCAGTCTCACCAACTGCAACAGCTGTCTGAGTCTTTATTGATAACTTTACATCTATCAACACAGGAATACAAATGTTGCTACTGTTTTTATTGACTGTAAATGTGTGTTTGACACAGTGAATCTTTGCCTGAATGTTAAAAAAACTGTGTCTATGTTCTTAAGGGTGTAGCCCTCTGGAATAATAGTCCAGCAAGTTTTACTACCATTCAGAAACAGAGAAAGACACAAACATGTGTGAGCACATGTACAATGTTAATTTTATCCCAAAATGGGAATCAGTGAAATGTAAATTAGGAATCAGTGAAATATAGAGCTTTGTGCAATGGGAATTAATGCTATGTAGGCGCTTGTCACAGTGCAATGTAGGGGTGTGTAAAAGGAATCAGTGCAATAAAAGGGATAGTGCAATACAGATATGTTCTGATTGTTGTGTGTCGCTCTCTGTCTTGTTTATTGTTGAATGTTTGTATTAACATGATCAATCCTTGTTTGCCTGTTTTTGTTCAACTGTACATATTCTGTGTAAACTGTGCGTGTGTGTGTGTGTGTGTGTGTGTGTGTATGTGTATGTGTATGTGTATGTGTATGTGTATGTGTATGTGTATGTGTGTGTGTGTGTGTGTGTGTGTGTGTGTGTGTGTGTGTGTGTGTGTGTGTGTGTGTGTGTGTGTGTGTGTGTGTGTGTGTGTGTGTGTGTGTGTGTGTGTGTGTGCGTGCGTGCATGTGTGCGGGTTTTTTTAAATCTTTCTCTTAACCTAGGGATCTGCAGATGGAAATTAACCTAAGGTAACAATTTGTGTTTAAATGTTCATTCATATATATTGTTCCCACCTTTTCCTTAAATAGATAAGAAAGAAACCAAGGCAGGTACTGAAGCTATGTCTGAGTGATTTGTTGATTGAGAATGAAATTACCTGGACTGATACAGAACCTGAAAGACGAATGTTCTCATTGGCTCTTGCCACCATGTTTTTGAATATTTGATCGTCATAATCAAACCTGCTTCCGTACACAATCGCTGAGATGATGTTAGATGTGGCGTGGTTTACGGGCTGTGTTGTATCAAATGGTTTTCCTGCAAGAGCATAGATTAAATGTTTAGTATGTGTTCATCATACACAGGGTAGAAAATCTCATTACCTTCATGCTTTTCAAACTCTTGAACCAGATAGTAGCACTCCTCAAGTATTTTTTCCTCTGCTAGTCTTTTACCCATTCCAAAGTCTCTCAGTGTGGTGATTGCAAACCTTCTCATCTCCTTCCATCTTTCCCCATTTGCAAAAATAATTCCTAAAAATATCAGACACATATTTAAATGAATCAAAGTTTGATGTAATAAATACAAATGGCTTTGTTTTAAGTAATGTTAAAATAAGTCCTACCATGACCCTGAGATAGATCCTGAAAGATTGGAGAAATGTCTCTGTCACCAAACTCTTCTGCACATCCAACCAGAGCGTCTTTGACTGTTTTAAATCCAGCCAATACTACAACTTTGTTTGGTCCTAGGTAGAAGGTGAAGATGTTCCCATATTTCTTTGACATCTAAGAAGTCATAATACTTAATGCAGAGTGAAGACTTAAACAATATAACATAAAGGTTACATTTACCTCGTGAAGGGTAACAAAAGGTCTCTTTAGATCAAGCTGCAACAGGTTGCCAAGCAGCGGCCAAGGCCTTGGTCCTGGGGGCTCTTTCCTTGAGGCTGTGAGGCTGTCCCTTACTATGTACAGAAGCAGGACGAGAGCTAGAATCCCCAACAGTGAAGTTGGGCCGAAAAAGTCTATAGAATAATCCATCAAGATAAATGTTTTCTCCTCTGCCGCTGCTACTGAAAACAAATTCCTATAACCCTTCCACACCCATAAGAACCACCTCCAGCACAAAGGCTCTGGGGAGTCTTTCCCTGCAGGTGATCAAAGAGTCCTCAGCAACATAATCTAGGGCAAAGGTTCCTCATCACAATGCAGGCAAGTCAGACAAGTTAGGCAAATTAGGAACTAGTAGTCACCGGTCACATGGGTTTTTATATTCTCTTTACGGGTTATGCAGGTGATTGTTTTTAATTGATGAAAATTATGTTTCGCATAATTACCAAATTAAGAATACAATGGAGAGAAAATCCGAGGCACATTGTTTAATTTCATAGGCAAGAAAACCCAAGACTTGCTATTGGTTTGTTGTTTTCCAGCATGGGCAAAATTATTATCCCTTTTATTCATCATGACTATCTTCCTGTTTGTATATATTGTAATTTTTGTTTGTAACTTTAACCCGGCATGTCATGTGACTGCAGTGTGTGACCGCCACGAGTATTTAAGGTGAGACGCTGCAAGTGCATAGGAAAAAATCTTAAAATTAAAGATATCAATTTGAAACTTATCCTGTGGTTTACTCACATAAATGTAAGAAAAAAATATATTACAAGTTTTTCATCATTTAATGTTTTCATGTAGAAATAAGGCATTTTATGTGTAAAAACAGCCAAAAATACACATATTTGGGACATATTAAATTGAAAAATTGACAGAACCAGGTTTACATTTCTTGGTTCATTTTGTACACATATTAGTTACAAAAATATTACAGCGGGGATTTTGAATATCTTATGTAGTTTTTAAGTAAACTAGATTGGACTGAAAATTGTCCTAAAAATTCTAATTTTGCCAAATTGTATTCCTTAAAACTTCAATAAATTGGTTTTAGAATTAGATATTAAAAAAATCACTCTGTATGTTTCGTCAAAATCTTGTTGAGTCCAAGATTGTAAAGTTTGGTGTAGGATCTACTTTAAGTGGTGATCCTTGTGTCCCTATGTGAGAAAATGCATTTTAAGAAAACAGCCTTTGAAGTCACAACGTCCCATAGAATTCTATGAAGGAAGTGGATTAAATGGAAGAATAAAACATTTTTAGGAGCAGATTGAACAAGTTTGTTGTTTTCTCATGAAAGATGATATGTTGAGAGCAAACTCACCAAAAAACTAAAAAATTGAAAAAAACATAGTTTTGCCTGTAGTGTGTTGCCTAAATGCACCTGTGACAGTTTGTATTGTTTTGATTGCCCTGGTGAGGCCTGTGGGGGGTGGAAACGCATTGGTATGTCCCTGTGTCATTAAAGGAGTTTTATTGTTATCAGAGTGCCTCAGATTTTCTCTCCATTGCATTTTTAGATTTTTTTCCATGGATCCTTGACAAGCACCCGAATTTTAACTTTATTTTCGAGACCCCTGCAGCACTCTCTAATCTCTGCTAAATGACTGAAGAAATAGCTATATTACATGTTATATTTACTTTTTATAGTTTACTCCATTATATGCGCTTGCCATAAAAAACACAAAATAACAGACACATTTCTTTTCATTGACGTCTGCCAAGTTTCTGTTGCTCTGCTTGGATCTGCACAATGTGTCTCTTTTACGGTGATAAACACAAGAAATTTCCAGGACATTTTGTCTCCCACATGCCCTTCAAATCCAGTCTGTCTAAAGTTCATGCTTCTCCTTTACTTAGTAACAAGCATTTTATTGGATGAGTACACTCAACACATAAGCAAAGAAACCACACCTTGTAACAGAAATGTATAAGACCTGTATGTATCTAACAAACTTTCGACTTCTGGAAGCAGAGAGCGCCTCTGCTTCTGTTGCAGTTCCCCTGTTTGTTTAAATAAAATCATTTGATTGGCCGTTGCTCCTCTCTGTGTGATCCGTAAAGCAGAGACAGAAGATGCGGGCAATTATGATAGGATTTCTGTCTGCTGTTTCACGGAGAGGACAAGGATGGTTTTTCATCACTTGAGAAGCATCGACTCATCTACACACTCCGGACCGATCATCAATAAAAGGTAAGCAGAAACCTCTTGTATTAATAGTGATTCTGCAAACTGAGCATGTTAAATTTGAGTGGGTTGACTTTTGACGTTTCAATACTGTTAGTATATGCACACTGTAATAAGTTAACCTAAGACTTTGTGAATATGAAAAAAGTTAAGGACAGACTAAAAATCAGTTAGACTGATTGGAAGTGTGCAGACATTGGATGTAAGATGCGTGGGACGTATAAAGCAGTGATTCCCAAAGTGGGGGTCGGGACCCCTGGGGGGGTCGCGAGGGGTGAGCTGGGGGTCGCGAGATTATTTCAAGATCTCATTTTAATTAATATGATATTGTATTTGCTCCATTTTTTTAAATTAAAAACAGTATCTTTTAGTGAAATAGGGTCCAGTAAGACAATTAAGTATTCAAATATACAACATTAAACCTAATTTAACATGCTTTGACACTTAAAATTGTTTTTCATTTCGCTTTGGGGGTCCTGAGTCGGTTGCATGGCTATTTTGGAGGTCCCGGCCAGAAAAGTTTGGGAACCCCTAATATAGAGTATAGTTGGACTAAATAGAGAAATAGGATTGATGGGAGATGCACATACATTAGTTGCCCATACAATGATTGTATTGACAAGTTATTTCATTTTTGTTTATTTTATCTCTCTGTTTTTAGTGACTTTATTTTATTAGAAATAGTGTTGACTAAGACAGACTAACACTGAGACTGGTACAGACTACAATTTGTGTTTGATTTAGCTTCTGTTCGACAATCACTGACAAAACTTAAAGGACCACTTTGACTATGGCGACCCCTTCATAACCAGTCACAAGTCATACTGAAGAAATGAAGCAAATACTTCTGATGAGGGAAGCAGACACCAAAAAGGCATCTATGCAGTGTAAAACAACAGAAAAGCTTTTCAGAAAATACAGAAAAAAGCTGTTTTTATACATAAAAGAAAAGATGCCACAGCCCCATCTAGGAACAATGGGAGACAATACTGAGGTACCACCAAGGAAAACTACTGAAATGGCAAACACAAACAGTATGGACAATCAACAGCAGGAAACTAAATCAAGATAAAATAACTTTTCATCAAGATTGCCTTAATTTTGTAGAATATTTGAAGAAACTGTTTAAACAACTTGCAGAAAAACATAGACTCATTACAGCAGGAAGAATCATGGTAACAACGTACACAGAATAAGAAGACTATAATGTTACACAGTGGCGTAACGTTATACAGTCATCAGTGCTTGATCAAAATGTCCACAACTCATTAATCAGGTTAAATATATAACTAGCAAGTCCTAAATCAAGACTAGAAGTAATATCCACATTGTTTGTGGACATTGAACTTGTACAGTGTCGGTATCAGCGGATAGTTGCACACAGCTCATGGGGTGATGGGGTGAGGGTGAAGCCCACAGAAGGAGTCAACAGTAAGTCCTCCTCTCTAACTCCAGGGGCAGGGCTGAAATGAAAGTGCTGGAGAAGGGTAGTGAAGATGAGGAATAACTCCATCTTTGCCAATCCCTCTCCAAGACATGCCCTACGACCTGCAAAACCAGGTTAGAGTTTTGTGTTTCTGACGCATGAAATTTATAACCAAAATAATGTAATTGTCATTTACCTGCAGAAAAGGGCAGAAAAGCATCTCTCTTGATGAATTTACCATCTTTGTCCAAGAAATGAGAAGGGTTGAAAGTGTGAGGGCTTTCCCATTCATTCTCATCGTACAGCACAGATGTGAGGAGGGGAATTACAACTGTATCCTACGAACAAATGATTTTGTCAAGTTGGAAGGTTTTCGCTGTTTTCGGTCATTACCACCACAAATAACAGACCTTTTTGATGAAGTAGTCCTGAAAGGTAACATCTCGGCTGGTTTTGTGAGGAATGGACATAGGTACGATTTTGGCAAGTCTTTGTGTTTCATGTATGACCGCATCAGTGTACGGTAGGTTTATCCGGTCCTCTACACAAATTTGGCGACTTCCCACTTCTCTGTTGAGCTCTTGGTGGACCTGATCTAAGGACACATCACAACTCTATGGTTTAAAGGATCAACTACCTCCTTGTCTCCATGGATGTTGCCGTTCTGCTTAGAATGTCCCGTAGTAGAGAACTGATGTGGAAAACCCAAAGTGCCCCCGATTCTTACTTTGAATATGTGGATATTTGGCCATTAATAGTAACCCCCATCTGACTGTGGCTGCAGTGGTGTCTGTGCCAGCTGCAAACAAGTTGGTTATGGAAAATAGCAGGTTTTTATCCTGGTACTGGGTCTGCATATTGCCTAAATCCTAATATTGGGAAAAAAGTAATATAATTATTCAAATAAGTTAACAAGGCTATATCAATTCACCAATAAGCATGTTGGTACAACCTCCTCTTTTCTTTTTCGCATCAGAAAACAGTCAACAAAGCCGCGACATAACTCAGGATTTAATGTCTCTTTCAAACCATTGATCAAGTTTTGAACATCACTGAGAGTTTTAGTAGCATTTGCCAAAATCTGCTTCCGGTTATTTACCCAGTAGCACAGCCTGGGCAACATGTTGTAAAGCTGCAATGCAAAAGAACAAATATTATAAATAGTTTGGACTTACTTAAAATATACACCAATCAGACACAAACTTTCATAAAACTAAGTGTTAGAGGTCGACACACTAATTGACTATAGCAGTATTGGGCACAACTGAAGAATATAATCAAATAACATTTCCACGTTAAGAAAGGATGAATCAGGATATGACCATTTTTGAAGCACCATGAATGTTGTTTTGTGCACCCTGTAACTCATCTTAGTAACTCAGGCTGTAGCTCCACTGAAATGGAAGGTGGCTTAAGTAGCACCCATCTATAAATCTGGTCATGAAACAGACCCTGCCAACTATCGACCTATCAGCATCTTCTCAAAGATAGCGGGAAAATGGTTGGCCAAATCCATTACCGAACATCTTAACAATGGTGGCCTGGGTCTACACTCCTTAGATTTCAGATTTCGGTCTCACCAACTGCAACAGCTGTCTGAGTCTTTATTGATAACTTTACATCTATCAACACAGGAATACAAATGTTGCTACTGTTTTTATTGACTGTAAATGTGTGTTTGACACAGTGAATCTTTGCCTGAATGTTAAAAAACTGTGTCTATGTTCTTAAGGGTGTAGCCCTCTGGAATAATAGTCCAGCAAGTTTTACTACCATTCAGAAACAGAGAAAGACACAAACATGTGTGAGCACATGGACAATGCTAATTTTATCAACCAAAATGGGAAACAGTGAAATGTAAATTAGGAATCAGTGAAATATAGAGCTTTGTGCAATGGGAATTAATGCTATGTAGGCGCTTGTCACAGTGCAATGTAGGGGTGTGTAAAAGGAATCAGTGCAATAAAAGGGATAATGCAGTACAGATATGTTCTGATTGTTGTGTGTCACTCTGTCTTATTTATTGTTGAATGTTTGTATTAACATGATCAATCCTTGTTTGCCTGTTTTTGTTCAACTGTACATATTCTGTGTAAACTGTGTGTGTGTGTGTGTGTGTGTGTGTGTGTGTGTGTGTGTGTGTGTGTGTGTGTGTGTGTGTGTGTGTGTGTGTGTGTGCGCGTGTGTGTGTGTGTGCGTGTGTGTGTTTTTCTTTTTTTATCTTTCTCTTAACCTAGGGATCTGCAGATGGAAATTAACCTAAGGAAACAATTTGTGTTTAAATGTTCATTCATATATATTGTTCCCACCTTTTCCTTAACTAAATAAGAAAGAAACCAAGGCAGGTACTGAAGCTATGTCTGAGTGATTTGTTAATTGAGAATGAAATTACCTGGACTGATACAGAACCTGAAAGACGAATGTTCTCATTGGCTCTTGCCACCATGTTTTTGAATATTTGATCATCATAATCAAACCTGCTTCCGTACACAATCGCTGAGATGATGTTAGATGTGGCGTGGTTTACGGGCTGTGTTGTATCAAATGGTTTTCCTGCAAGAGCATAGATTAAATGTATAGTATGTGTTCATCATACATAGGGTAGCAAATCTCATTACCTTCATGCTTTTCAAACTCTTGAACCAGATAGCAGCACTCCTCAAGTATTTTTTCCTCTGCTAGTCTTTTACCCATTCCAAAGTCTCTCAGTGTGGTGAGTGCAAACCTTCTCATCTCCTTCCATGTTTCCCCATTTGCAAAAATAGTTCCTAAAAATATCAGACACATATTTAAATGAATCAAAGTTTTATGTAATAAATACAAATGGCTTTGTTTTAAGTAATGTTAAAATAAGTCCTACCATGACCCTGAGATATATCCTGAAAGATTGGAGAAACGTCTCTGTCACCAAACTCTTCTGCACATCCAACCAGAGCGTCTTTGACTGTTTTAAATCCAGCCAATACTACAACTTTGTTTGGTCCTAGGTAGAAGGTGAAGATGTTCCCATATTTCTTTGACATCTAAGAAGTCATAATACTTAATGCAGAGTGAAGACTTAAACAATATAACATAAAGGTTACATTTACCTCGTGAAGGGTAACAAAAGGTCTCTTTAGATCAAGCTGCAACAGGTTGCCAAGCAGCGGCCAAGGCCTTGGTCCTGGGGGCTCTTTCCTCGAGGCTGTGAGGCTGTCCCTTATTATGTACAGAAGCAGGACAAGAGCTAGAATCCCCAACAGTGAAGTTGGACCGAAAAAGTCTATAGAATAATCCATCAGGACAGATGCTTTCTCCTCTGCCGCTGCTGCTGAAAACAAATTCCTATAACCCTTCCACACCCATAAGAACCACCTCCAGCACAAAGGCTCTGGGGAGTCTTTCCCTGCAGGTGATCATAAAGCAACATAAAAAGGGCAAAGGTTCCTCATCACAATGCAGGCAAGTTAGGCAAGTTAGGCAAGTTAGGCACTGGTAGTCGCCAGTCACATGGGTTTTAATATTCACTTTTATGCAGGTGTTGCAGGTGATTGTTTTTTACTGATGATAATGATGTTTCCAATAATTAACGAAAATCCGAGGCCCATTGTTTAATTTCATAGGCAAGAAAACCCAAGACTTGCTATTGGTTTGTTGTTTTCCAGCATGGGCAAAATTATTATCCCTTTTATTCATCATGACAATCTTCCTGTTTGTATATATTGTATATTTTTGTCTGTAATTTATAGCTCTATGCTTAAACCTGGTGTGTCATGTGAGTGCAGACTATTTTAAGCACCTGTGACAGTTTGTATTGTCTTGATTTCACTGATAAGGACCCATCATCACCTGTCCCTTTGTCATTAAAGGATTTTTATCAGAGTGCCTCGGATTTTCTCTCAAATGCATTGATGAGCACCCGATCTTTTTTAACGTTATTTTCGAGTCCCCTACAGCAATCACTAATCTCTGCTAAATGACTGAAGAAATAAGCTACTTTACATGTTATATAGAAGGGCATGAAACTAAATCCAGACAAAATAACTTTTCGTCAAGATTGCCTCAATTTTGTAGAATTCTTGGAAAAAATTGTCTAAACAAATCACATAGAAACATTAACTCATTACAGCAGGAAGAATCATGGTAACAACAGAGGAAAAAGTCTAACGTTACGCATTTGCAATAAAGAATGATTTATCAAGAAGAAAAAGTATTCTCGTTACGTCATTTGGCCAGGGCCCGCCTCTCCCCTGTTTGTTTAATTTCTGCCTTATCATCCTGAGTTGTCGAAGTCCCGTGCCCTGGTTGGAGGATCCGGTTCCTGCTTCGGTTGGTTGGTCCTGGTGTCTGTGTCTCCTGGTTGGTGCCTTGGTCTCCAGCTCCCCAATCATGATTTTCCACCTGCCTGACTCCACCCAATAAAAGTGCCGACCTCCTGCCGGTCGGGGCGGCTTGGACTCCTTGTTCAGATCGCCACTGCACTAGAGTGTTTTGTGCATCCTGTGTGTTTGTGTGTGTGGCCAATGTACGTGGCATTGTAGCCTTATTGTTGCCTCACTGTGTTGTGAGTTGTTGCTTTTATTGTTTGTCTTAATTTATGCTCTGGTAGAGCCCTTTTTGAGTTTTGTAAATTTTACATTTACCTGTCTTTATTTTAATTAAACCACTTAAACACCATTTAACATCTTGGTTGTCTTACCTTCCCCCTAGTTGAGCTGGGTTTGTAACAGTTCATAAAAATCACCAGTGCCTTCAGAACCGGACTCAGAATCTGAAAGTGCCATCTTCAGCAGACTCAGCCCAACCATCCCCTCGGGTCACAGACAGACATTTCAGCCAAGGTTGCTCCTCCAAACAACCGCACTATGAAAGACGCTTTCCATCACTTACCAACCGGCCCCAAAACAATTGCTCTGAAGAAAGTGATTCATCCCAAAAATGCATTTCCATTCCAAGCCACACCCCACATCTACACCTGCTGGACACAGAGAACATAGAAAAGAAGAGCACCTCCAACAGGATATCATGCATGACAAGTTGGGAGGACAGCTAACACTGCTACCCAAAGGAGTTTTGGATGGTTTGCTTTCAATTATGAAAAGTCAAAAATTAAAGTTAAAAATGGCCTCCACATCCGAGCAAAGTTTGACGCACAAGCCAATAAAGTCAGCGGATATACAAGAACAATTACACATGGAGATGTACATGTCTACATTGCACCTCTTCAATGGCAGTGATGACAGTGCAACAATCTGTCTACCAGCCATTCCAGTTAAAGGATATCAGAGATCTGATGTTGAAAATGCCCAGGCCCACGAATGGAGGTCTAGCTTGGCTCCGAGCACTCTTTAAGAACACAGTGGGAGAAACATAATGCTGGGGAGATCTACAAGCAGTGTCAGTCAGCGCAGCGGATGAACAAGCAGTCAAATACATCCGAACAGAGCCAGGAAGAAGAATGCATGGGCACATCCACACCAACACACCACTGCATGTGCAAAATGCTCTGAAACTGCAGCTGAAAAAACTCCAAGATGTTAAAGACAAGAAGGAGCCCACAAAAGGTATGACAGCATCTGCACAAGAAGATGATCCAGATGCACCTGTCACTGCTAACCAACTAGCTGCAGCTATCAAAATGGTTATGCAGCCACAGACCACTCCAGCACAACATCCACCTCCACAACCTCCACATCCAGCCATATCAACAACAGCCAGTTAATGCTCCCATGGTGATCTACGCTGAAAGAACAGAAGTAAGTGGCAGAGGCAGAGCAGGAAGAGGAAGGGGACTAAGACTTGGGAAAGTTAGGGCAAATCAGTGTTTGAGCTGCCTGGAGTTTGGACATTTGGAGATTGTCCCAATAGACACAGAACTCACAGCAACAAAAAAAATACCGAACACAGCACTCAACCAGACCAATATGCTATAGCAATATGTCAAAACAAGGAAATGACGAACAATAGTATCAGGAAGATTCTTGCAGAGGTCCATATACTGAGAGTTCTAGGATCTGAACCACAGGTGACGCTACAAGAAAATAACAGAATCAACAGAAAATATCCTTTGACCTGAGAGAAAGACATGCAAATCCCCTCCTGGAACCTGCTCCCTGTCTAACATGCTCTTTGATTAAATTGTAATATTGCGATGGACTTTACTGACATGGAACCTAACAGAAGCACTTACATGACAAAACAAATAAAGTGGTCCTTACCAGGTGCTCTAATCCCTTGATTTTCAACCAGTGTGCCGGGGAACACTAGTGTGCCTTCAGGTCTTGTCAGGTGTGCCTTGACAAAATGTCCAACTTGGATTCACACATGGATTTAAATAAAAAATACTATTTGAAGTGACCGGAACATATTTCTATTTAAAAAATAGAAAGCAAAAGGTGGTGAGCCGTGGTAACTTTTCAACCAAAAAAAGTGTGCCGTGACTCAAAAAAGGTTGAAAATTACTGCTCTGATCCACCCATCCTCCCCAAGACCCCGACACAGACCGACATGGAGAAATAGAAGCGTTAAGGGGGTCACATTTTTAAATCCTTCTACATTAAGTGAAGTCTATATACTATTGTTGTGTTTTATCTTTTTTTGTTCAAGTGCTCTGGTATTTCAGTCCACGTGGACACTCAGAAAGCAAAACATTCAATTCGAACAAGATTGACAACAACTCTTCTCCTTTGAAGCCCACTCAAAATGCCACCTATCAAGCAGGTGTGTTACAGAGAGCAACAAGAGCAAATCAGATTACACAAATAAAAAGATAAGACACAGATATACACTGTCAAATTAGTGTTACATGTGCAGCAAAATGTGATATTTGTGACATCATATACTGCAGTTCTTTTCAGAGGAGCACATTCCTCACCTGGACACTACATACACTAACTCTAAACACCCCGTTCACACCATGCCTTTACTAGTGATACATGAGAGTGAATTACAAGCCAGTGACATAGAACAAGATTCAGGTGGGAAAAAAAACAAACAACACACTTTGGTAATGAAACACTCAAACATTGCTCTTTTTGCTTCCTGTTTACTCCTGTATTTTTTGTTATTGTCCATGTGTGATGCCGTTGTACACATAAAATATGTCTATAAACTACATGCTAATATTATCCCTTGTTTTGTATTTTGTTTTATTTTCTTAAATTCATTTGTAATGGGAAAAAAATGCTAAATGGCCTGTTCACAGAGTATTATTGTTGCATCGTGGCCGAAATAACTGAAGAACAACATCTCAATTTGAGTTTTTTATTATTTACCGAACTTAGGGCAAGTACATGAGGCACAAACACTTGTTCTACCAAACTCCGTAACAGCATGTACAAAGAAACGGTTCGCCCTCTAGTGGTGAACTCCTCAATTACACACAAACAACATTGCAACAATTTCAGTACATTCACTCCACACAAGGAGCAGAACAGAACACAACCTCAACAACATACAATAATATGTCAGTACTGTATACCACAATTATACTCTGTCACTCTGATAGTGATCACTTGTGACCAAAGGGGGAATGAAGAAATAAGCTATTTTACATGTTATATTAACTTTTTATAGTTTACTCCATTATATGCGCTTGCCATTAAAAAAAACAACACAAAATGACAGACACATTTCTTTTCATTGACGTCTGCTAAGTTTCTGGATCTGCACAATGTGTCTCTTTTACGGTGATAAACACAAGATATTTCCAGGACATTTTGTCTCCCACATGCCCTTCAAATCCAGTCTGTCTAAAGTTCATGCTTCTCCCATACAGTCTATGGCTTCTCCTTTACTTAGCAACAAGCATTTTATTGGAGTACACTCAACACATAAACAAAGAAACCACACTTTGTAACAGAAATGTAGAAGACCTGTATGTATCTAACAAACATCTGGAACCAGAGAGCGCCTCTGCTTCCATTGCAGTTCCCCTGTTTGTTATCATTCATTCATTCATTCATTCATTCATTCATTCATTTTCTACCGCTTATTCCCGTTAGGGGTCGCGGGTGACTGGAGCCTATCCCAGTGACTTTGGGCCTTAGGCGGGGTACACCCTGGACAGTGGCCAACACGTTGCAGGCTGTTTGTTAAAAAAAATAATTTGATTGGCCATTGCTCCTCTCTGTGTGATCCGTAAAGCAGACATTTCCAAATTAAGGTTGTCAGCGATTCGAGCAGATTCGAGCAGATTCGAGCAGAACATTAATATTGTCAATTTGTTACGCACCTAGCCCGTGCGTAACGCCCTCCGCTGGAGTGAAGGAAGAATAGGCCCATCAAGAAGGTGAGAATGAGGGAATTATGCAAATGAGAAGCTCCAGGCACGATGCTTCAAACATGTACTTTTACTGACTAGACTGCAGTATTAAACTTACAAAGAAGGTAGTCAATAGGCCTATACCTATATATCCAATTCATATAGGCCTATACACATAAATAACTAATGTTCAGACCAAATGGGAAGAAAGCTAATAAAGACTGTGGAAAGTGGATCCAATTAAGTCTAAATTACCACACAAACACATAGTTACTTTAGATTTGCTTTATTTGGCTAAACTTTTAATTTAACAGTTTCATTTCAGTTAAATATGTTTACATAATATCCAGTAATCACCACCTGGTCCAAACTAAGAGGAGCCATGCCTAAGGTCGGCCATTTTTATAACCTTTAGGGGGATTTTTTAAATGTATTTTTGTATTTTGATTAAAGTCTCTTTGTATATAGTTATGTTAAAAATGAAACTTACACAACTGTAACAGAAATTTTCTTCAGAACTTTAGATCCTCACTTTAAAAAAGGTTGATTGAGTGCTTATTATTTACCTTTGTGGTAGAAGATCTCTCACACCCTGAATAATCTGTGTGACCTGGTAAACATGTCTGTACTATTTATCTGTTGCAGAAGATGCAAAAATTAGTCCAACTGTTTGGTAATTCATATGTAATTCTCATTCTGTAGAGAAGGAACAAAAATGTGAGCAACATTGAACAAACAAATAATGTACAGAGCATGGTTTAATTAAAATGAAAGCATGTATACCATAACAGTTCTATAGTGCATTACAGCAGTATGCAATAAAAATGGTGTAGATTCCCTTTTGGTACATAGTAGTTTTAAAAGCAGCATCAACTCTTATATTTTAATAAAACTGGATTCTTCTGCATTGCATTTGCTTTCCCTACATACATTGTGACACTACATACACTGAAACAAAAATGATAAAATCACATAAGCCCCATTCTTTAGGAATGTTAGTGTTGTTTTGTATTGAAACATTTCATGAGTCATTAAGTATGACTTTAGTTAAGGCTATACACCACTGATTATCAAATACATGTACTATTATCAATTGTTTGTGAGTGGTTATACGGACTGTGAGGACAACGTCTGTATTATTTTAGCTATACAAAAAAATGTTTGTGGTTTGAAATTCCTATTAATTGATGAACTGTACATGACCAGTAAAAAGTAAATTCTATATATCTATATATAGATATATATATATATATATAAACATACAAAAAAAGATCAATAATTGCAAAACAAGCAATTAAAGCAATTAAAACATGCATTAGTTAGTTTTCTAAGTTGGTTTGATTTTTTTTGCATGTCTATTTACATCTTAAAACATGTACTTGTAGATAAAAACAAAACATTTTGATAAGGCAACAGTGTGCAATGATTTGTATTAATTATAAAATGGAGTGGTTCGTTGGATTGTGGTGATTGGTCAAATAAACAAATATAGTACAAACTCAATCAAGTAATAAAATTATAAATAACAAAAACTACACAAATAAACAGTAAACAGAAGTAAAAGTCGTTAAAGTGCAGCAGGCAGTTTTTTCATAAGTCCCACTGCCTTCAAACATCTTCCATCACACAAATAAAAGTATCATAAAGACACTAATGTGAATTAAAAAAAAAAAAGACATCTTGCGGTGGTGAGCGTAAGTTAAGTTCATGTACGCACACGGGAAAACAGTACAAAAACATACAATCAGTGGATGGATTAGTTACTTCCCTCCTTGAGTGCAATGCTGGAACTGTGCAAAGCTAAGAAACACCTGCTCCAGTGAGATCTGACTCACACAATAATCTTCAATACGATATTTCTCTTTGGCTGCTTCTAAAGTGCCAAACACCTGTGGGGGAGTGAGAAAAAACAAGATGAGGACATGGAAAACATGTAGGCTGAAACATGAAGACAATTACCATAATTGTTGTTATGTTGTGGTTTTAGTATCAAAAACATACAACATTAGAGAGACGGTTTCAATGGAGGTTATGGTGCAACCAGTTAATTAATCACATGAAAATATAGTTGAACTTTTGTCCACCAGAGAGTACCGCACCAAAGCACAAGTTGCATAACATCTTAGCATGTAAGTAGTACAATATGTGAATATACCTGGGCCCAAGTAAGTGTTTTGTCAGTCAGGTGATAATGTACCATTCCTTGATGCTCATCCTTCAGTTCACTTCCTTGATTTAGTAAAAAAAAAAACAACATTTCAGTGATGATATTGTCTCTCTTAACAGTACTGTAATGCTGAGTCAAACCTGGAAAGGTGCTTTCAATGAAGTTTTTGAATAGCAGGAGGTCGGTGTCTTCCAACTCGGCTTCTACATGAACTTTAGCCAATAGGGTGTAGCCACTCCCAAACTTGCTCTTCAGGTGTTGTGGACTGCCAAGGCACTTGAACTGACCATTGACCATGACAGCCAACCTCGTGCAAAGGGCCTCACACTCCTCCATACTGAGAAGAAATGCAACAGTTATTATTTGATGGTATTAACGGTAAAAGAGTAATCAGTGCCATTGAAGCACATACCTGTGTGATGTGATGATTACTGCTTTACCAGACTCCCGTGTGCGTGTGACAGCGTCCCATAGCAGCCTTCTGGCCACAGGGTCCATTCCAGTGGAGGGCTCATCCAGGAAGATAACAGGCGGCCCACCAATCAGAGCAATGCCCGCACTTAGCTTCCTCTTGTTCCCCCCACTACATAGAATATTTACAATGCAATGTTAACAGCAAAAAATACACCAATTATATAATTTCATCACATCATAATAGCACTGACCTGTAACTACGGACCAGTTTATCGGCATGAGGCTCCAGAAGCAGGGACCTCAGCACATTCTCCACACAGCCAGAGACATACTTCTCTGGTATTCCTCTCAGCCTGGCGTACATACTGAGAGTCTCTCTTCCTGTCATGTGGTCCAACACAGCGTCAAACTGGGGACAGTATCCAATACGCTGCTGAATCTGCAAAGCAGAGATTAGGCTCAAATGTCTGTAATTTGAAAGCCTATAGACACTTTCAGTCAGCTCTTACCTTCTTAATGTCTCTCAGGATGCTGTATCCGTCAATGTAAGCATCCCCAGAGGTAACGGTCTCGTCACCTGTCAGCATTTTAAATGTTGTGGTCTTGCCAGCTCCATTGAAGCCCAAAAGACCAAAACAATCTCCTTTACCCACAGCCAATGACAACCTGTCCACTGCAAGAAGATTACCCCCGCTAGAGTAAACCTAAAAAAGTAGGATACGGTGTAAATTAATCTCCATTTTCATTTTATGTTTAACAAGACGAGGCATTTATAGGCATTTTCTTACCTTACTGAGCTCCTGTAAAATTAGAGGGCTACCCATCATTGACTCAACGACAGGTTGACATTCGAACACCCTCTTCCTCTCATCAGCCACGTCACTGTCTTCTGGAAGCAGTGCAGCATTCACCAATAAAGGAAACTATGATTTAAAGGACAAATATGTGATAATGACATACGATCTTTACATGGACGGTTACAGTATGGGTAAGCTACATGTTGACAACCAAATATTACAAATATTTATTACATAGTCATGCTAAGGATTCTTCTAATATCTATCTACCTGACGGCGTCGCATGAAGAACGTGGTGACGAAGCGATGTAGGGTTTTGACAAACTGCAGTTCAATGACAAAAAGCAGAAGAACAAAGACAAGTCCTTGCACGGATAAGGCCACAAGGAATCGTCCAATACCAGGCGAAGACATCGAAAAGTAGTTTGTTTGATAAGTGATGTCTACAAAACAAACAAGTGAGCAAGTTAGACAAATTTTCAAACAATACAAATACATAGTAAAAAATAACTTACTCAATATTTGGCACAAATCTTGACAACGAGTATTAGAGGTGCAAAACGAGATGAATTCATAGTTTTGGTAGAACTGGTTCAAGGACATGCCCAGACAATAGTTGGGAAATATTAGGAAGACTTTACTGAGTATTTTGGACAAATTCTGCAGTTGCAATTCTGAAAAAGGGGCAGATGAATTAAAAATAAAAAACATGCAACCAAGACGAAATCTGGGTTGAATCTTACACACTCACCAGGAATAGTCAAGATGATGACAGTTAGAAAAGTGGCAGTCCCAGTGACCACATTGAAGATGGTGAGTCGAGTGTAAGCAGAAGCAGGAGTTGAGAAAAAGAAACTGAGCAGGTACATTAACGGCACTATAGCCCAGCCATAAAGCAGCAAGATCAACAACACGTCCACGGGATGGTAGTGCACTGTAAATGCCTTGACTTCAAAACACTTGAATATAACCTGAGACCAAAGAGTAAAAACATCAGTGTGTACCGTAACTGTAGCCTTGTGAAATGTATTTGCAATACTGCGATACTCACCAGAATGAGGAGACATGGCAGAAGAAAGTTGATTAGGTCCCACAGTAAAGCCGAAAACCAGAAGTTGGAAAGATACACACCGCTGACCTTCTGGACGTGTTTGGATTTAATGGCCGACTCCGTTACCAGCAGAAGAGCGAAGGTGCTCGACAGTGAGGCCATACCATACATTAAGTTGATTGCAATGGCGAAGCTTGTTTGACCTCTGTAATACAAATATATAGTTTCATTGATAACGTAATAGTAGTTCAAATAATAAATTAAATACATACTCTCGAAGCTCGCTCTTTGCTATTTCTGACATGTTGCGTGGCATTGGGTAGTTGTTCGTTTGGATGGAAGCATTGGGACCAGCAACAAGCCTGAACAGTGCGTTGTCCAGCATCATCAGGGCAGTGGCAGGAGTGTGGTAACCCTGATTGTTGAAGTAAGCCGTTGCTTCAGTAAAATGGCTGGTCTTGCCACGAAAAGCTGCACCAACCACACATTTCTCACTGAAAACGCCACCCTCTGCCTTAGCGTTGACAAGGACGTAATTGATAAAGTCTGGAATTAGAAAGTGGCACGTGTCAAAATCTAAGTGAGGAAAAAATACATTTCATTACTGATTGTGGAAACGTACCAGTGGTGTTAACAAGTTCTGCCAACTGATCGGGGAACTGGGAACTGTAAGCTTTTGCTAAAGCCACAGTCAAAGGGCCAGATCGAGCGGGCACAGCTACTGGGACTTTGGTGGGCCCATAATGGCTCAATGCAAGATTGAGTGTAGGAGAATCCTGGCCACCAGGTAAAGTCCGAGCCACAACCAAGGCTATGACAGTAAAAATTAAAGGCACTAGGAACTGAGCCACCATGACTTTCCAGTTCCTAAAGCTGTATAAAGCCCTTTTGAGAAACATTGCATAGAACTGCTGTAGATGAAGTCTTATCTAGTAGAAAAATCAAGAGATTATGTAAATATAATGCACACATTTTATAAATCACTCTGTTTTTTGTCACCTCTAACTCACCCCAGTGTTGAGCTTGATATTTGAGCAGTCCTCTGAGATTAGAGTCCCACTGTCTGTAAAATCGGTCACATCGGTCATACCACTGATACTACTGGCATCGTCTGAGGTCCAGTCGTTGGAACGCCTTTCATGCTGATACTGTAGCGCAGGAAGCTGGATGGCCTGGATGTCCAAACTAGAGTCCACCAGCTTTCCCACTCTGAACACAGAAAATTATCATTTAATTATTAATCATTAATCATTTGGGGATGAATTAAAAAGTAATATTATATTTTCTCTAATTTCTTATTATTCATGCATTTGACTTGGAAAATGAAAGTGGTTTATAAACCTAGAAAGCATCTAAACATTTTAAAACATTACAGATTTCTTGTGGGCCCACAAAGTCACAGTGGAGCTCATGTGTTACTTACAGACAAACAACATTTCTCACACACCCACTGTGTGTTTCTCCTACCTAAGAAACACCTCCTCCATAGTGGTCACTGATGCTCCGTAGCTGGCAATGCCCAACTCTTCTCTGTTCATCTCCAGCTCAGCAAAGAGCAGCTCAAAGCTTTACAGGAAATGTTTCAAGTAAACACAAAATATATGAGACGCATAATAAAATTAAATTGCTGTAGCATTACAGCCGGAAACAAAATATAAATGTAACCTGTGTATCAAAATCCTGATTTATTTCAAATGTTTCAAATGCAATATAAGAAAATTGATAGCAACACCAGAATATTATTTGCGCCGTTAGAAAATTGCTTTTTAGTCCAACTGGGATCATTTCTCTCCCATGGTCAGGGCTTGGCTAAGAGCCTGCCTCTCAGTGTGTGTTAGTGGGTCTGTCTAAAGCAGAACAAAGCCCTCAGTGACTCACCTGCTGGTGCTTTCTTTGGGCAGGATATAGGAGAGCTCTGCCCCAGCGCTACTCTCTAGAGTGGCATTGGGAACATACATATGCACCAGGCGGGAGATCTCAGACACATTACAAAGGGGGTCTTTTACTATCACCATGTGGTAGCCAGCACCTGGAAAATCACATAAAACTCAATCAGGCACAAGACATTACAAGCCACAATTAGCGTCATACTTGTACTGACAGTATAAATGTACTACGGCTGAGTCTCTCACCATATTTATTCTTTAAGAACAGAGGAGACCCACAGCACTGTAACTCTCCCCCTGCCATGATAGCAATACGATCACCCAGCAAATCTGCCTCATCCATGAAGTGTGTGGTGAGTAAGATGGTGCGTCCGCGCTTCTCTCCTTGTAGCAGGTCCCATGTGGCACGTCTGGCTGAAGGATCCATACCTGACGTGGGCTCATCTAGCATCACCACCTGAGGGATGGCACAAATAAAGAATGAAACATAATCTAAAACTCACTGCAATCTAATATAATTGATCAAACCTTAGAATCTCCGATAAGAGCAATGCCAATAGATAGTTTTCTTTTCATTCCTCCAGAAAGAGTCTTGGCTCGAGCGTTCTCTTTGTTCTCAAGTTTTAAGATACGGATCATTCGGCCCACTTCTTCTGGAATTTTTTCTTTGGGATATCCTTTTAACTGGCAAAAAATGTATCAACAATTTAATCAACAATTTTTAGTGGATGTTCACGATAGATTCAATAGAACAGAGAGTACCTGTGTATAGAAGAGCAGGTGTTCTTTGACAGTCAAGTCATCAAAGAGGACATCGTGTTGGGGGCACAGACCCAGGCTCTGTCGAATCAGGGCCATGTCTTGACAGATGTCATAACCACTGATATATGCCCGGCCACTTGTGGGTGGAAACAGTCCTGGAGCATGAATACTTTGCATTAGCGTTTGTTGTGCATCATTAAGGCTGCATGCTAGTTGAAATTTTGCTCAGTCTGATTAATTAACCTGTTAACATTGACAGTGTTGTGGTTTTTCCAGCTCCATTGTGTCCAAGCAATACCGTGATCTGCCCTTCAAACATGTTCAATGTAAGATCCCGCACAGCCTTACGAGTCTTATTGCCCACTTTAAATTCCTGTCAGATATACAAATTTACATATTTTTTAATTCACTGACATCTAAAAGTATTTATTTAATAGTAACACGTCACACCTTAACAAGACGTTTTATTTTAATCCCAGCGACAAGTCCACCAGGCTCCTGTTCTACAAACTCTCCTTTCAGTGCCTTTTCAGAATCCTCCTCTTCTTCCTTCTCATTTAGCATAGGGTTGCCTTTCCAGTATGAAGGCTGTGGAAACAACAGCAGGAAATGGGAGCAGTTAAATGATGCACAGAAACATGGCAGCATTATTTTCCACAAGGCTTCAAAACATCTTATTTGTTCTAAACTAACAGGAAATCCAAAGCCACATCCTAGAGGCTTTGTGGACTTTTTTTTATTGCCCTCCATATAACACTTTTGCTGGCCTGACAACAGGGGTTTTTCAGTTACTGTATCCTGCCTAATGCCTCCTGTTGTTGACCTCTGTGACCTGTGACAAAAATGTACTGTTGTCGATAAAGTGAATAGAATAAATACAGCAGAAATAGATTTAGATTTATTACCTTAAAATCTATGTGGACCACAGCAGAAAGGAGAAAGTTAGCAAGACTTTTGAGATTAAATTATACATTTTAGTGGTACTTTTTGATATAAATAGTTGCTTTTTCTTTCATTAAATTTCCTTGAGCCTGTGTATTCTTTGTGGTTTACAGTATGGATGTACAGAGCAGGACTTTAGTTGACCAAGACTTTGTTTAGTCGACTACACCCCTAAAAATCTACTAAAGCTTATGGTTATGAGAATTTGTATTTGTTAAGATTTTGATAAACATCCATTTGTGTTTGAATGCTGTTTAGAGTTCTCCTAATCCATCCTTATCTTAGCTTTCTTTCATCTTAACTTACCATTAGAAAGAAATATGGTGGTAGAGGTAAGCCGTACTCTCCAGGAAACACAGCCTCCACATAACAAGCCATCACCCCGTACAGCACCGCGTCAAACAGGAGCAGAGCCAACACTTGCGCCATGGAGAAGTCATCATCCACCGTAACGGCGTCAAACAAGTTAGACCACTGGATCCCTGTGCCTAAAGAGGAAAATAAATAAGAGTTATGTTCATTTTAAGTGTTGGAACATTTTAACTGCTCTTCTTTAATCTGACACGAGTCTTACCTTTGCCTTCGAACATTCCGATTAGCTGAGCACCCATCGCCATGGCTACATTTGAGATAAGGCAGGAGGAAACCTTCTGTGCATGGCTCAGTAAGTCATAGCGTGGCCATATGAACAAATAAGGCAGATACGTCAAGAAATAGAGGAAGCCCCCTGCTGCTGCTGCTGAATTGGCTGTCAAGGAAGATAGTCAGTTAAAGAAAATTAGTAATTATGATTTTTCAGTGTCTAACAACATATGGTGCATGTTTATAAGTCGCACTAATTTCTGTTCTCCAACATTTTACTTTCACTTTTATCTTATCTAGGCCAAACTATTGAGTAATAATGACATCGGACATATGAGGAAGTAAATCCAGAAAATAATGCATTTTATGTTAACGGCATGTCCTCGGCAGGAGTTTTATTATGATGTACTTCTAATATTTGCATAGTATATTTGAATTAAGTAATAAGTCTGAACATTTTGAATGGAAATAGAAGCTGTCAGTAGGTTAGACTTATGAGGGCAGCACTACGTACCTCTGGAGAAGAAGGCACTGATCAGAAAACCAAAATTAATTGTAGCCGCAGTGAATGCCAGCAGGAAAATAAACACCAGGCTGGGATCACTGTAGGTCAGCACTGCTCCATTTGAGGTCACCTACACAGAAAAAATGTAAAATAAATATACATAGATATAGAAATATAGATATCTTAAATTGTACGAGAGTAATTCCAAATCTGAAAATGGCAGCGCATATAAGATGCATTATAAACTGTGATATTTGGAAATAATCTATCAGGGTTCATGCAGGTTTCAGCAAATCAAATGTAATGCTTTTTAATGACGCATTTCAACATTTTTAATTCCATAATCAGCGTCAAAACAAGACATTTATGCTTTTATCATGTCAAAACTACTGGCTTCTAACCATTCCACTGGGCAGCAGAATGACCAGAATATAATAAACAACTTTATAATATTCAAAAAGCTAATTTACATGAAAGCTAAACCATGCACATGTACGTTTTGAACCCAATCTCTGACTTTTTATCCAATGCAATCCGCTTTATTTACATAGCACATTTTACAAACAAATAGTTTCCAAAGTGCTGTACAGAAACAGACTGACAACCATAAACAATAAACTAGCAACAAAAAAAACATATTTAAAAGCAATAAAATGTATTAAAATGAATTAAAACACAGAGGACCACACAACTCACGGGGTGTTAAAAGCCAGAGAATAAAAGTGTCTTAAGACGAGACTTAAAACACTCCACTGTGAGGGCTGTTTGGACGTGGGGAGGTGGAGGAGTTTGGGGCCGACCACAAAGAAAGCCCTGTCTCCCCTTGTTTTAAGTCTGGTCTTCGGCACCAGGAGCTGGAGCTGGCCCTCGGACCTCAGATTGCGCACAGGAATGTAATGTTTAGATGATTTGATCAAAGCTTTTAACATCTAGATTCAAATCCAGTACATCTGGCATTCAATAACTATTTGCTCTTATTTTCATTACATTTATATTTATTGTTCTGATGGATAAATCTTTTTTCAAAATGTCTTTAGATTGTTAATCTAAAAACCTGCCTGTGGGAATTGAATTTAATGCTTTTTAAGGCCTTATTTTTGCCAAAATTCATATAATAACTTTTAATGCTTTTTAATGCCCTGCGGAAACCCTGTTTATGTAGTCCCAATCAAAAGTTTAAGACCAGCTGAATAAAAGGCAAATGTCACATTTTACATGGTTGGATCTTAACAAGGTTTCAAGCAGAGCTTTAATAAACAACAAGAAATGGGAGTGAGACAGAGAAAAAAAAGGATTGAGTAAACATTTTATTGAAAACAACAATTAAACTGAAATACCGTAAAATGCGGGCTATAAGCCGCAACTTTTTTCTCACGATTTCAACCCTGCGGCTTATACAGCGATGCAGCTTATTTATGTATTTTTCCGCGAACAGCCTCTAGCGTAGAGTTTAGATCGGGCTCAAAAATTCAAGTCCGACCCGCCTGAGCCCGCGCACGTACTGTCCGAACCCGACCTGGGCACAATTCGACCCGTACTCGACCCGCACCTGCACGGGTATTGTCCGAACCGACTGTCATTTGCTGCATGGTTCGACCGGCGCTCACGTATGTCTGAACCCGAACCGAGCCCGCGCACGTGTAGAACCAGAGTTACGTAAACTAAGTTACAGCAGAGGTTTATAGGCAGAATAAGTAAGTACTACGTGTTTAGTGTTCTACCTGCACCAACAGGACGCCTCCAGTACCAGACGGGCCTGTTCCTCCGCTGATGGTGGCCCACATGATCTCTCCTTCGCTCCTTTCTTCTCTCTCTCCTCCTGCTCTCTCTCCTCCGCTGCGCTCTTTTTTCTCTCTCCTGTTCCGTGTAGCAGCCGCGAAGGGTTTTTCCCACGTAACATATTTTGACCACTTATTCGAGGATGAGGAGGAAAACAACACAGCACTGGCTGCACACCGCGCTCTTTCGCGTGGAGGGCATGTTACAAAACATGCGCGTGCCTCTGTCACGTGCGCGTGCTCTACCCGAACCGGAACGGCCCGGCAACGTAAATGTCTCAACGCGGACACCCGCGGCTTATAGTCAGGTGCGGCTTATGTATGTACAAAGTTGTTTTTCTTTGTAAATATGGCTGGTGCGGCTTATACTCGGGAGCGCTCAATAGTCCGCATTCTACGGTAGTGTCATTTTGTGTCAGGTATTCTCACTCATGTAATGACATTCTGATGGCAAAGGCAAAAAAACATTCTCTTTTTGAACATGGTCAGGTTGTTGAGCTGCATAAGCGGGGCCTTTGACAGCACGCCATCACTGCTGAGGAACGCAGTAAGTCATTGGGAATTTCCTAAAAGATCCTGAAGGTTATGGAACCAAGAAGTAAAGTGGAAGACCCAAAAAAATGACACCAGCACTGAGCTGGAGGATCTGATTGACTGTCCATCAGGACACTTAGACCCAAATTAAGGCCTTTACTGAAAATGTCTTCAAAGGCCACGTCTCCTTGAACACCACAGCACTGCTCACTTGGACGTTGCAAGAGAGCACTACACATGGGACACTGAAAGGTGGAACAATGGCGCTCCAGGTGGTGCAGGGCCGTCAAACGGCTTCTGGCTCTGTGCAGATGTTGCAGAGAGCATCCCTCATGACTGAGGCCCTCATCTGTGGAACCACTGGGTTTTTCAACAGGACAACGCTACAGTTCACAAAGCCCCAGGACAAAGGAGAATAACATCACTCTTTTGGACCATCTTGTGTGTTCCCCTGATCTAAATCCAACTGGGAACCTTTGGGGATGGATGGCAAGGGAAGTTTACAAAAATGGATATCAGTTCCAGACAGTAAATGCCCTTCGAGAGGCCGTCTTCACCACTTGGAGAAATGCTCCCACTCGCCTCCTGGAAATGCTTGCATCAAACATGCTGCAAGCAATTTTTTAAGTGACCAGCGATAACGGTGGCGCTACTCATTACTCATATTAAGTTCGTGTTTGGGACTTTGATTTCTGTTATGAGGGGGATTCAGGGTTGTTTTTTGAGGTGTGATCCTAAATTTTTGATCATTTTGATAATTTCAGTTTAATTGTTCAATAAAATGTTTAGTCAAACTTCTCACTCCTCACTCCCATTTCTTGTTGCATATTTGAACCGTGTTAAGATCCAACCATGCCATTTATTCAACTGGTCTTAAACTTTTGATTGAGACTGTATTTACAATTTTCTTTTCGTTTTTATGTAATCATTAGCTTCTGAATTAGTGTAGCTTAAAATGGGCTCAAAAAATTCTACACTGAGCCCTACAAGAAGAAGCTAAATGTGTATGTATAAAACTGTATTAAGTACCTTAATACAAAGCAGTATGGTGACCAAAAGGACAGAAATCGAGAAGAAAAGGAAAAACATGAGGAACCAGGCACTCCAGTGAAGCCAGTTGCTGAGACCCATCATCCTCATGTACTCCTAAAACGCATAACACAAATAATGAGCTGAGAGTTTGAGAATAATTTAAATAGAACATGACAAAAACATACTTTGAGCTTTCGTTCCTTCTCCTGCACGACAAATCGTACGAGGTTGACAGCGGAGTAGGTGAAGCTGAGGACTAGAATTAAGGGCAGCTGGTTCTGAATGACCAGGATGTAGACATCATATAGAAAGGGAGGAAAGGGAAACCTCGACATGATGACTCTGGTCTTCTGCAGCAGAGTGTTAGAAGCTGCTCCACTATGAGAACGCATAATGGCTCGATCCACTGCATGTTGTACAGACAGATAGCCTTCTCTGTAATAGCCTAAAAGACACAAAAATTCAATATATATTTTAATAGGAGCTAGAGGTGGGCAGTTTATTTAAAATTTAGACAATATTGTGAATGTTGTTTTGAAGATATACTAAATTGGAATAGAGTATGTTGTTTATAGTGAACAACGCTATAAAAAGAGCATATTAAAAATAAATATTTAAAGTTATGTTGTAAACTTTCAAATAAGTATATAAGGTGATTTATTTTACAGACATTTTGTATTTGTGTGATAATTAAACCTCAACTAAGTTTAAAGGCAAGTTTTAATACTTTTCTGGATGGACATAATATTGTTTGACTATTGTTATTTGGATACTAAAAAAAAAAAGAAAAAAAAAGAAAATGCTTTTCTGAAAACTCAAACACTCGGCACAAATTATCAAAGTAAGCAAACAAGCAGAAACATCTAAACGTAATTATAATACAACTTTTTCAGAAGAAACAACAGGACATTTGAGATCATTTCAATATATTAAGAGCAAACAGGGCAAATTATTTCATCAAGACTGTACATTCAGCACAAGTAGTAAAGTATTTTAGCCATGTTTATATTTGTGATAAACTTCCTGAAAATATAGCACTGTACAATCTCTTAATCACAGCCTGCTACTTTTGACACCCACAATAGCGACATACTACTACAACCCTACCCCGCTCTATCTCCAAAAAAAACACGCCATATTATACTTTCATCACTTTCAAAGCCTGACTTAAAGTTTATCTATTTAATAAAATTGTCCTTTTTAAGTTTGAGTCTCTTCTGCCAAAAATAAACCACAATGCATTGCCTGTATATTATAATAATTTGCAATACTAAAGCACATGGCGAGCTCACCGGGAGTTCCCCCCATCCTTGAGTACTGCTCCCGGGGGCCAGGCAGCTGAAACAAAGGGAAGAGGCTGCGCGTGTGCCAGTCCAGGTCACTGTTGGGGTTGAACTCCATTTGCTCTGGCGGCGGTGCGAAGCGAGGCGTGTAGCTGAATCTCAGGCTGTAGTTCACCTGTTGTTGGAGGAAAACAACAAATATCAAGCTCATTGTTTGTAAAATATACAGCAGTAATCAAACTTATAGAACAAGTGATAGATTGGAAAATAAACCTTTCAAAGAACCAAAATAAAGTTATTTTAATGCTGTATGCATATAGCACGTTTCAACACACAGCAATTGGGGAAAGGGGAAAACGTGCATGAAAACAGGTTGATGCAGAATTAAACAAGACTTAACACAATTATATGTGGTTTAGTAACAGACAAGTAGTAGACAGGTAGTAAATTCTTATCTTTTGTTGAAACATGAATGCGGCTAAACCGGTGTTGCAAGAACTGAGCAAAGTAGCAGCACATTCCTTCGCTCTCTGTTGTTAAATCCAAACTTGTACCTTAATGGGGAGGGGCTCATCATTGAGGAGGTGGTGGTGAAAAACGACAGCAGCCAGTATCAGGTGGGACTGTGGGTCATTTCTGACAAACTCTTCAAACTGATCTTCTGTATCGAAGCCACGCACTAAAAGACAAAAATGTACAATTTATTCATTTAAAATGATGTTTTGCACATAGAGCCACCCAGAGAATGTAATCCTTTGCTCTGACCCAAGATTGCATTAGTTTAATCATATTATGCACAGCCCAGGAGATTAACTCATCTAATTTATTACTTTTACAGAGTTTCAATCTTCTGTCTTTTGCCCTAAGTGGATCTCTCCTAAAATGAGATCCATGTGTCCATTAATGACATTTGCTGAAAGTCTCAAGAAACTAAAATAACCTATTCAAAACACACACAGTTAACAACACATTTGCCCAAAGACTTAAGTGTCAGACTATAAAGTGGCAACAGGCGATGCAATAAAACAGTGATGACAGGTGATCAATCATACACAATGACACAGTCACTGAAATAAACAGCCTAAAGCCAAAGCCAGGAAACCGCAAAGTAGTTGGAGGAAAAATATCCCATTTTCACTTTGCAAAAACACAGTCTTGGTTTTTAAAAATGTTGATTCTTGTTATCTAAATCCATTCAGACGTTGCACAAGTTCCCCAAAGAGAACAATACTAAGGTTGAGACTGGGTCACTCACTGTCGTAACAGCTGTCTGACATAGATTTCAGAAAAATAGATATAACAGCACTGAATTAAACTTCCCCATACAATATCCACTGGATGTGATAATGTCTTTGTCAGCAGAAGTTATTTATGATTGCCCAAGCTTGGATGTCACACCACTGTATAGCCGATAGAAAAAGCAAATACAGTGCCTTCAAATGTGTCAAGACTTAAAAACCTGCCCTCATGATTCCCGACAAAACAAATTATTAGATACATACATATATAAATGGTAATCCTGGGGGAATTGGTATTTAGCCAGAGATTGAGTAACAGGCTAGATAACAGTACGAGTATCATTCCTGCATCAAACAAACAAAGGACAAGGGTGTGGCAGGTATGGTTTCCTAACAAGTCTTCCCAGAGAAACCAGTATTCCCAGATCAATGCTGGGTCACATGAGACCAGCTGGCCAAAAATAAGATCATAGTAGCCAGGATTACAAGGGGTTTCACTCATGCATCAGTAGTGACATGAAACATCTGCATTTGTATCAATTTGTATGCCACAAGTTAATGTAGTAAATTACAATAGTTTGGCAAATTGTTCAAAGGCCAAAGGAAATTCTGTTATTCCTCCACAGCACACCATCCACTAAATCATTATAAGACAGCAATTTAATGACTCGAATCAGAAAAAATCAAGAAGTGTAAATAATGTATGTGTCACTATGTCTGCATTAGTGCACTCAAAAATTAAATGATTGTGTAAATTAGTAAATTCATACCGACTAACTTAAACAACTGGCAATCCCTCCAGGCTCCAACACACTGCATTCAATTCAAAACCATAGTATAAACTCTTTAAAACACACAGAGGACATTAACAGCTGCTGTCAACACATCATCATCATCCTGTTATTATCATCCTGTTATTATCACCGAGACTAATAATTGCATTCTGTAAAGCAATCCATATTATATAATTTTCCAGCTCTGCCTTACCTGATGGGAGTTTCAGGTTGACGCGCACGTCCTCAGCCACCTGCCGCACCACACTGGAGTTGTGGGGAACGTAGGCCAGCTGCATGAAGTGTAGCAGGGGTTGGGGCAAAGTGTCCACTTGAAAAGACTCATAAATGGTGGCATTTGGGAAGGTTGAGTTGGGCACCCTCTCACGCAGGCCGATGAGTATCCCCGAGAAGAGCAGTGGCAGGAGTATCTCGATCACTGTCACAAGAATTTTACGTTTCTGAAAAAAAACAAAACAAAACATTTATTACATTATGTTGATTTATATATACGGTGTATGAATGAAGGAACAAGAAGATAGATATGGCAACTTTTTGTGTAGTTCGTGTTGTCAAAAAAACAATACCCAGATACATTTGAACAATTATAAATACTAAAAAACACATTGAAAGACACACATTGACTTGTCCATACGGTAACATAAAAGAAACTACTATTACCTTGTGTTGAAAATTACATTCTATTATCTAAAATGAGCGTGTAAAAGTGTGTTGTTGTTTTTTTACCCAATAATTGTGTGTTATCCAAGTTTAAGTTGTTCCTTAGTATCAAAATTGAGTTTGTAAATGTTTGTATTGTGACAACACTGAAGAGTAAATATTTCCATTTTTACAACATGTAGAAAGAGTGATTGTAATACTAAACAATAAAGACAGTTCCAGGACAGTCTAGGTCAATATCCATAATCCTTTTTCTAGCTTTTAATCAAATTGAAAAGAGATTTATTGTGTTTTTGGTCTCTTGCTAAACCTATTTGACACAATCAATGATCCACGTCTGTATCACCTAGAGATGATTAACGGCAAGACGTCAATTACTGGAAAAGAAATGTAAACACAAATGCAAAACTGCAAATTGCAACTTGTTTTAAACCAATAACAAAAGATATTTGCATTGGTTTTCTTGGTCCTTCATATCAGCATGACCACACGAGAAAGGGCAAAAGGGAATGATGCAAGAAAGTCACTCTCGATGATATGATAACTGGAATTGCCTGTTTCTTGTCTTGATACTGCTAACCTTAAGTCAACGGTAGACTTTATGGGAGATATTTTCAAGAAAATAACATATAATAAAAAAGATCCATGGAATCTGTTATTTATTGACATGCTAAAAATACAGTCAGTGAGAGATCAAATAAACCAGTGAACCATAAACTAAAGACTAGTCAATAAAGTGTCTTTGAGCGTCCATATATAAGCTATATAAGTTTGATGCATTATTATTATGTTATTATTCATTAAAGTGGCACAATGTTGTCATTTATTTTAACACCTTATTTTATGAAGGCTTTTATTTTATCATTGTTTATATTTTACTACTATTAGTCATTGTTTTACATTCTATACTTACAATGTCAGTCCATTGTTAATTTGGATTGTATGTATTTTGCACATTCCAAATTTGTGATACACATTACACGTCGAAATATAATGCAACAAAGCAAACTTTAACATGGAGTTATAACAAGAATCTGAGACACATGTTGATGACAGCGTTACTAGAAACATGCCATAACCAAGGGGCTGGATAACATCATCAGGGTAAAGACCAAAGCATCACAATTGTTATTCAAAGCTGTAATATTTATGACGTGACCTCAGCCATTAAACAGAACAAATACTGCCAAGACAAAAACTAAACCAAACATACTGACAGTGCACAGTGCAGATGATGTCAACAGCTGGAAACTTACCTGCTGAAGATAATTTTTCCACACCAGTAGCCTGAGTTGTCTGATGATCGCCATTTTTACTCACACAAAGGGGTCAGAAGTTAGCCGATGAGAGTGGCTGAAAACATAAATTTAAAAAAACATAAATTCAAATTGACTCTTTCGTGCTGCTTTAGTTGAGAGGTTTTCATTTACCGTAAAATGAAAAATGAGAAGTGAAAGGTTTTTGCTGTATAATGGGGATTTTAAAAAAGAGCCTATTGTGGTTTCAAATGCAAATAAATAACTAATTGTGACATGAATGATATAAGCAAAATAGAAGCCACATAAACAAAGATGTAGTTTCGCCAGATGAAAAATGTCAAACTCCTTTTAATAATTTAAAACTCTTTCATTTAGAGATATTCATTTGAAACTTCAAACCAAATGCAAGGGAAAAAAACACACATATTTGGGACTTATCAATCTGAAAAATGGACAGAGCCAGGTTTTAAGTCCTTGCTCCATTTTAGATACAACTTCACAAGTTCTGGTTAAGAACAAGACTGCTTTAAGGGTTGATCTTGTCTCTGTGAGAAAAAGCATTTTGAGAAAACAGCCTGCCCTGTGAAGTTAAAATGTTCCATATAAATCTATGGCCATAAAACGATTAAATAAAATAATAAAATATATTTAAGTGCGAATGGGACAATGTTGCTGTTTCCAGTTGAACGCGTATTTGATGAGAGATGAAACGTACAAAAATATATAAATTTTCCTCTATAAATTGATTTATGACAGCGTAACAAAACAGTGTAGACCAGAGGGGGGCAAACTAAGGCCCGGGGGCCACATGCGGCCCTTTTGGCATTTTGATCCGGCCCGCAAAGCATTCAATAAAAAATTGTATGAGTTAGGTGTGGTGCATTTGTCATTTTATAGTTTCCTGAGCAGCTGCTTGTTCATTAAAAATCAGTTTTGAGAACAGCCACCACTAGAATAACACCAAACTTTGATGCATTGGATAAAAGGAGTGATCAACTGCACTGTTCCCACTAAATAAAGGTAAAGATTTTTGCTATTCTGTAGTATTTTTTTGTGTATTTTAGGCATTACGTCTATGTGTAGTAGTATGTGTGTAAAATGGTCCGGCCCCCAGGTAAGTGTAAGAATTCCAATGTGGCCCTTGCGTCAAAATAATTGCCCACCCCTGGTGTAGACGTTTTAAAAACAAGGTAACGTTTCCTTGTAAACACTTAGCTTTTCTATTGGTCCAAACCATGTAAGTTAAATTCTGATTGGACAATGTATCTGTTGTTCAATCCATGTGAAGTCGAAGGGGATTAGGCAAGGCTACGTTTATATAAAATGAAAGACCAGTAATGTGCCGAGTCCCCATTAAATTAATTAATTATATTGTCTCCGGTGTGAACAGAAATGCACTCACCTTTGTATGAGAGCAAGTTCCAACATGGACTTTTCACCAGCTGTGATCACCTCTTCTTCCTGTTGGGGTAAAATAAACAATTCCTCC
The DNA here is from genome assembly GCA_019453435.1 of Rhinogobius similis. NCBI lineage: Eukaryota > Metazoa > Chordata > Actinopteri > Gobiiformes > Gobiidae > Rhinogobius > Rhinogobius similis. Next base: position 22,880,483 of record CM033631.1, read on the forward strand.
TTTTGTCTCCCCGCGGTAACTAAAGCATCTTCGTGGCGATATTCTTTTTGTGCAGGCTTTTTTGTGGGGCTTAGCTAGTACTGGACACGTTTTAGCCGATTCAAGTTGTCTCCTTTCGCCCTTCTTTTCGTTAGCTGCATATTAGCGCCGCGGTGACATTGCAGGAGCAGAAAAATGAGCCCGATCCTCAGGCAAATGCGGCGAGGACCGTCAACAAAACGCGTCACGTGATCAGAGGGGAAGTGGTCACGTGGCCTCAACATCACCTTGCCCCTAATAACAGTCTATGGATCAGCGGGTCAGGAGGACAGCGTTTACACTTTAGTCTCAGACATAATTAGGTGGCAATAGAACCAAGTAACAAATATATTTAAAAGAACGCACTTTTGTTTTTATTTGTAAGAAGGCATATATTTACATAGCGATTTACAATGCAAGCAAACATTTACGTCCCTTATTTCAGTACATACAGGTAAACTATGAAATTGTATGCATCCTTACATACTAATATGTACACAGTACGACTATTCAAGAAAAACGATATTATACTTCGAGTTAAGTCAGAAGAATTTGTTTTTGGTTTTGATCAATACAACAGTATTTCTTAAATTAGTGTTCTTTCACTTATCCAATTTAAAATATTTTAATATTGATTGTGCAAGCAGAGTGTTACATCCATTTTTTAGTTGTCACAATAGTCATACCATTTGTAAGCACTGGCTCCAGTGTGCATGTAGAAGTGTAAAAGAACAGAAAGTTTTGTTTTTATAATATTGCATTTAAATAAGGACATTACAGTACCTTTAGTAAAAAATAAAAACATGAACAGCAAAGTAACATTATTCACATTCACCCTAGAGTTGTACAAACATCAGTGCATTTGAAACTGTGCGGGCAACAGCGCACAACATTAGATGTTTACAAGGTTGGTCCTGAGGAGAAGTTTCACTTCCAGTGGCTTTAGAGCTAACCAATTCATTGGTTATACTGTTAAGGCTTTTGTGAGGTATACTTTGCCAGTAAACATAACATACTCTATATGTTCATTTTCATGTGTTGTCTTACGAAATTTTATGGACAATCATTAACTCATATAGAGCAAAAGCATGGGACATCCAAGTGCTTTAACACAACTAACCAGGCCATCTGCAATGATCCATGTCACATGTATCCCCCACTGTTTCTATAAACTATGAAACCCAACACCATCTCCTTCGTCGTCAGTTTGTTCAACCTCACCTCCACTGTGAGCAGCTTTATTTTTTCTTTTAACTTGTTTACTAGAAGTGCCTCTGGGCTGCTGCATGGGCACCAGAAGGCGAAAGCCAGGCTGGGCATTGGCAGAGGTTGAGCCCATATTAGAAGTAAAGTTTTTAAATGTGCAGGGGATGAGGGATGAGGAGGAACATGATGAAGATGGGCTCACACTTGAATATCCTGAACTCTGTACATTAGCACATAAGGAAATGCATGGTGGACTGGTCTCAATAAGCTCCTGATCAGTCTCACACATGCTGTCATCATCACTGGACATTGCACGGCAGTGCAGCTGTCTGCTCTCCTCATCAGTCACAGGGTGCAGTTTGAGAGAAATCATAGAGGCTGTTGAACAGAAAATATAATAACCAATTAGAAACTGAATTCAATAAACCTATTATTAAACAATAATTAACACAAATACATATATAATACAGTTATGAACACACTGGTTCAGAGGCAATTTTAAGCCAAAGGTAGAGCAGTAAAAGGGATTGTACACTCAGTTATTGATACTCACATTCTGTATCTTTCTCTCCCTCACTCTCCTCTTGATCCCCCTCGTAACCAGAGCAGGAAGTGTCCAAGCTCCAGTCCAAGATGTCCCCCAGCAGTGTTTCTTCCTGGTTGGATAGCTCAGCTGTGGGCGTCGCCATGAAACTGCCTCGATTTGTGTGCACACCATCATCTCGTCTCCTGAAAAGTTGCAGGGATGAATCAAACCAGGACCAAACAGATGAAATGGTTCATTGTACAAAAGCAAAAACTACTAATGGACAAAAAAGGTGCCCTTTTGGTCTAGCATAATTAATGATTTTGTACTACTGAATGACAGAACTAAGTCTTGTAATCTTTACTCTGTGAGCCATGTTCTGTTCCGTTGCCTCTGTGTACCTTTTGCTGGTGCTGGACGGTGAGGCCAGGAAGGTGCAACCCTCTGCAGTGGCTGTGGGACTGAGTGGTTCCTCCTGTGGCTTCTCTTCTGGGACCTCCAACATCTGACACAGCTCTTTATAATCCATCACCTGCCAAGAATAAAAATATGAGTTTAAAAAGGAGGCATATTATGCAAAATTGACTTTTAACTAGGGATGCACCAATATTGATACTGGTATTGGATATCAGTGATAATCCAGGAAAAACTGCTATATCGGGTATTGGTTCCAAGATATCAGTTTAGCCAATTCTCTGTTTGGGCCTCTAAACTGATGTAATGAGACTATCGGCATTCACTGGCTGATGTTGAACCAGAACTAATTTTTTTCTGAAAATGCTGGATCTGTGCATCCCTACTTTTAACCAAGTTATATTTTCCCCTCATTCATCATTAACTCTTTGGCTTACATTCAAGGTGCGAATGCACTGGAAATTCCTATTTGTCTTCAGATGTACATGATTTAATTTCTATTTGTTTCTGTTTTAAAAACAAATGTAAAAGTACCTTTTCTTTGCTGATACAGTGGTAGGCCTCATCTTCAAAACGTTGTTTCACTCCAGTAAGAGATACATGCCTGTAATCTTTAGGAACATCCTGACTGAAACTGTTGAAAGAAAATTAAGGAACAGTTATCACAAATCAAAGTCCCTTAGAAAGTCGGTTTTGAACAAACAGTCAAAACAGATATAAAGCAAACAACAAAAAATGTGATAAAACTGTACATTTGAATAAATTGTATATTACAGCAAGGAGGCACACAGCTTTTTTGTGAGAATCGCAACCATTTCACTGCGTAAAAATCACAGCAGTAACTGAATAAAGACACCTTTTGCTAATAGCATGATCATAACACCAACAAGGAAAGCCTTACCATTTGACATAAAGCAGCAGGCAAAGTCGAACAAGGTCATCTTTGGAAAAGCCTGTGTAGTCAACCAACTGCCAGGGCCAGATCGGAGCTGTGGAGAGTCGATGTTAATCATGGAGTTAATGGTAGTTTCGAGATGTTCTGGGTTAAAATATTTTGTAAAAGATGGTTACCATAGTAATGTAGTGTGCGTGTCAGGAGCAGCGCAGCACAGGCCAGTTTTGCAGCTGGAGGAGTAGCGAGTGCAGAGTAGAGCAGAGACAGTTCACAGATGTAGCTGAAGAGATGAGTGGACCTCCTCTCCATAGGCAGCAGAGACAGCAGAACCCCTCCATAGTCCAGAAGGGTGGGGCTCTATGAGTGCAACATAATTCTTAATGTATAACTAAATACAAGTTGATTTAAGAGACAAATATACATGAATGTGGTACTACTTACACGTATTTTGCCTTGTAGCACAGAAACAACTTCTCCCATCATTCGAACTAAGTCCTCATATTTGTATGTGTTGTCTGTAAGCCAGACAGCTTCACGAATGGTTAAAATTTCTTTACTAACATATCTGTAAAAAGAGTAAAAGAAAATGAGAAAAAAAACCAAACATGTAACATATGTTTTATAGACTGAATTTTCTCAGGAAATCTGTTACCTTGTACAAACTACCATGCAGGCTATTCCCAATAACTGAAGGCAAGCTTTGGGAACAGAACGCCGGGTCAGATATCGGTCCACACAGCCCACTGTCACGTGTAACGTCAAGCTGGAGAAGTCCTTCATTGTAGTTACTTCCACAAGCCAGTCCACCAGTATGTACCTGAATAATTCATTGGGGTGATCGGTAAATAGGAGCAAACAATGTCTAACATAAAAAATAATGCTTCCATTTAGTTCACCATCAAAACTGTCAAATAAGAAACCTACCTCATGCTGTCCTTGATGCTTCGTTTCAGGATACCTGAAGTGTCAGAGCTGGCTGATGTATTGGACAAACTAAAAAGCTGAGCCACCAAATCAGAGCAGGCCTTTGTTTCTAAACCCAATGGATTTCCAACGCTGCACAATTTTGCCAGGGTTAACTAAAAGATAAGGGGGAAAAAAAATATAATAAATAAATAAATAAAAAATTAAATCAGGGACACAGAGACATGCATCTTGTGACTGGATTTGAAAAACAATTGCTGGTGAGTAATTTCTGACCAACTGCTTGCAGTTTGGAGGAGACTTCTACTACTTTCAAGCTCACACAGTACACCACGCAATTAGGCATTGATAATTGTTCCAAATATAAATGTAGTTAATATGTTAACTGAGGTTCGTGAGCAGGACCACGCCCCCATCGTCATCCCTGGGCACACCTCTAACTCCCAGAAGCTTCATATACCAGCCTATGCCGCAATCACTGTTTGCCGCTGTTCTCTCGAACATCATGGATGCAGAATTACACATCGATCTCTCAGATTCCGATTCTGACCTGTTCGGCCCTTCTCCGGCCTCCTCCGCTTCCCGGCGCTCCGCTAGCCAGAGGAGCAGCCACCACCATCGTCCCGCCGTGCGCTCCGTGGTTCACGCTGTGAACCGTGCAGAGGACAGCCCGGATGTCATCCCGCCTTCGCCAAGAGCCTCGACTTCCAGGGCCTCCACTCGCCGATATCACCGCCGCGGCCGTCCGAATCAACGCTCCCCTCCGAGCACCCGCCGGTCGCCCATCAGTCTCAGGGCTCGTCGTCAACCGGCTCCACGCACGTCCCCTCGGCGCCCCCGCTCCTCGCTTCCCGGCACCCGGGCTTCGCCTGCCGGCACCCGGGCTTCGCCCTCCGGCACCCGGGCTTCGCCTGCCGGCACCCGGGCTTCGCCCTCCGGCACCCGGGCTTCGCGCTCCGGCACCCGGGCTTCGCCTCCCGGCACCCGGGCTTCGCCTCCCGGCACCCGGGCTTCGCCTCCCGGCACCCGGGCTTCGCCTCCCGGCACCCGGGCTTCGCCTCTGCTCGACATTCGGGTGTGGACCGTGGCTAGCCTGCAGAGCGAGCTTAGAAGGATGAAAGTAGCCTTCAGTCGTTACGACAATAAATCTAGGCTTTTTCAGTTGTATTCATCTAACGCTCCTCCTGCCGCACTCTCCAACAGCGCTCCACGTCCGGGTTCCCCGACAGGCGTGCGCGCTGACGTCATCCGTCCACCTGCCTCGGCGCAACTTCAAGCCGGCGCTTCAGCTCCCCCTGGCGGGAGCCAGGTAGTATTACCGGCCGCGTCCGCTCCCTCCAGTTCTAATATCAATGAGTTTGTCTCATCCTTTCTTTCAGCGCTCTCAGCTCAGGTTGGACAGGCATCCTATAATTCTAATGTGAATTGTTCCTCTCTCTCTTTCCCTATTCCCAGCCAGTCTAACCCTCCATTGCCGCAATTTTCTGCCAGTTCCGCTGCTCAGAATTCGGGTTCCGCAGAACCTCTTTGCTTTTCCAATATTTCTCTCCCCCCTTCCCTCCCCCCCATCCCTCCCCCCTCTTTCATACCCCCCATCTCCCTTTCGAACCCCCCCGCCTCCCTTTCAAACCCCCCCGCCTCCTTCTCGCACCCCTCCGCCTCCTTTACATACCCCTCCGCCTCTTCTTCGAATACCCTCCCCTTTTCGAACCCCCCTTTCATGCTCCATCAAAATGTTGCTCCAACCTCCGGGCAGTTTACCTTGGCAACTGCATCCATTCCAGCACCACCGGTCTCCTCCATCAATCGGCCGTCACTCGCACCCCCAGCGCTGCGTCAACAAATCCTTGCTGGTAATTACACTGATTTAGCGCAGCTTATTCATCCCTCTCTCTCTAATGCAGGTCAGTCAAGGGAACTGCAAACCAGTCAAGGTACTCCAGGTACCATGTTCCAAGCTGCTCCTTCAAGGTCAAAAGACTTAACACCTGCAGAGTTTGCCCTCGCGTTCTCCCTGTACCGCGATATCTTATGTTCGGTTTACCCCTCCAGACGGGCCGAACTCGATGATTACCTGGCAATCGTACTTGACCTTGCCTTACGGTTCGGAGGCACAGGATTCTACAATTACCACTTCATCTTTGCGTCGCAAGCAGCCGCTAGACTCCAGCAGTTTAATCAAGCTACCTACTGGGGTACGTTAGACTCCGAACTCTATTGTAGGATATTCGCAGCGCGAACATCACTTTCATGTGAGCTTTGCGGCGCTCCCTCTCACCCCGCATCAGCGTGTGCAGTGATCGCGCCCCGCCCCCGATCCACCACTTCAAAAAACCCTGTCTATAACCGTCTTTGTTCCAAATATAAATGACTTGTATGTTGCATAAGACATGTTTTCCCTTTCTGTCATTTTGTAAAAATAAATAAATAAAAGGTATGCTGTAGCGTAGTTTCATACCTGTGCCTGCCAGCATCCTTTGGCAGCATAGTCCCTGAGAGTTCGTACGCACTGTAAATACCTTCCAGGATCACTGCTCTATAATTAAAAACAGAACAAATTTCATAGATGTATGATGCACTAGTATTTTTTACAGTCTACTCAACTGTGTGCTCTTATACTCACAGATGTTTTCCGATTGAGTTCCCACAAGGAGAAAGAACTCTGAAGACAACCAGCCAGGGAAGATTGAGCTAACATGGCCATAGCTTCGCAGTGCTTTTCATCCTCCTTTAAAAAATAGAAGACAAAACTTACTGGTCAGGATGTCAACTGAAACCATGTCTGATCAATGCCCAAACACATGCAAATGAGCCAGGTGAAACCATGTTAAAACCTTGTAATAAATGACAAGGCACAGCAACGGTGAGAAAAGGCAATCAAGAGTGGAAATGGCTGGTTCCAACCATTGGGCCAAGTGTCTCACTAATGACCATTTAAGGGTCTTCTAATTATATTGAGAAAATGATCAATTCTAAAGTATAATATAAGAGAAAGATTCATCTACATAATCTCTCATTCGCCCAGGCGTGTTCCATCGTAAAAAAGATTATCAGGGTTGTCATCTGGACGCCGTTTGAAGATTGAGACGTCAATCGGATCACTGATTGACAATGACTTCTGGATAGAAGTCGAAACATCTCGATCTCCAAACAGCGTCCAGATGACAACCCTGGTAACCTTTCCTACGATGGAACACGCCTGGGCAAATGAGGGATTACATCCATGAATCTTTCTCTACTTTTTCTACGATAGGGGAAAGATCACATTGTATGTATTTTTTCAATTATGTGCACTGCTGGAACTACATAAGATACACCAAGTTCCATCCTCATGTTTAACCACTTACTTCAAAAAATTGCAGAACTCGAGCCAAACAGTGTAATAAGGGTCCCCTATTGTCCTAAAAAAACAGAGGAAAAGATTAAGGTTAGAAAAGACATGAGACAATATAAACTTCAAAAGTATAATATTTTTACCTTGTTTTTGTCACACTCATTCTTCAGATGGTCAAATACTACAGCTTTGCAGCAACTGCCACTAGGAGACCAAGGAGGACGGATGAACAGCCAAATAAAGGGATCAGAGCTCGGAGCACGCAAGCCCTCAGCAAGACTGAAGTAGTGGGATGCCTTCCGGCCACACACATCAGCTCTCCCCTCATCACTTAATAATGCTAAACAGAAAATGATGTCCAATTAGATATTTCTTTACTGCGAAGTAATACACTGGTATATCAAGTGCAGTGCAACTTACGTCCTTCGTTATATAAATAGGCAATTCCTAGTTTGACAGCAGCTTCAAAATTTCCCTTTTCAGCAGCTCTGAAAAACAACATTGTAAAAGTTGTACATGATGACTCCTATATATCGTCTTACAAGATACAAAATCTTTCTTCTTACCTTTCAAAAAGCCATAAAGTTGTAGGAGTAGGCCAGGTATCTTTAAAACTGATCCTGGCCCAAACACTGGAATGGTTGTCAACAATGCTCCGAAGCTGAGAGTGAACCTTAGAAAAATGACAAAAGCATTCAGTTGGTACCAGATGGTCACAAGATGGTTGGATCAGTGAAAATCTGGAAGTGACATGGGCACACTTGGATAATATTGACTTACTGCTCTGACAGAAAGCAGGTCTTCAGCAGAGAGGCACTGGAGCACATAAAGCAGGACCTCCTCAGGAAGAGACAGCAAGGTTAGAGTTGAGGTCCGCTTATGCACCCGCTTCCGACTCGGGGCAGAATAACATTTTGAGCAATGGCAATGAAGCACTGCAAGAAAAAAAAACAAATAATACACCTTAGCATTAGTTGGTTTGCCATTAGAGGTACCCAAGAAACCATTTAAAAGCATTTCACACGTTAGTGAGGAATTGACTAACTAAATATCACATGTTTGCGGTACAAATGTTGACTTTTCAGTTCAGTGAAAGATCAGCATATTTGCAACCCATCCTTCCTCCTTTTAATAGGAACAGTGTTTTAGAAATTATTCTTAAAACACATATTTTCTGTTATATAACAACATACAGTGTCAAGAATTATAAACCCAATATAGAAATGCAATCAAAACGAAATTGGTTTCTTGGTGTAAATACTCCGTGTGAGCGCCCAAATTTCCCTCCCATAAGCTCTCACTCAAATGCGGCTCTGGCGTGCGGTAAAGTTAATCTAACTAATAAAATATTATTTATTTAAGTTTCACAATACATGAACAGATTCTTCATGGATAAGCGGGTAAACATTATTCTCAATATGGTCATGTTTTTTTGGACCAACTTGATGCACAATGTAAGCAATGCCTCTAGCTAAGTTTGTTATCATATACTCAAATAGTAAAGCATTACTGAGGACAGAAAACATGTTCATAATGACGCTGTTGACTTAAAATGATTTACAAAGTTGTAATATATTTACTTACCGCCTCCTTTCATCTCAAAGTTTTATCTTCCCTCTCTGGTGGCAAGCGATACAGCAGTAAAAAGCGATTTTCCACTTTCTCAATCAGAAACTTTTTCACGCAAATCAGGCAGAACAAAAAGCAAGGAAGTTATAAAATATATACATAAACGTAGCTAGGGTCCTGACTAAACCAGAAGTGCTATTTTAATGTTAGAAAGCTCTTTTCCTGAATTCAAATTGAAGCACGCGTCCTAGGTTTGTTAGACCCGCCCCAAAGCCCCTGTAGCACCGCCCGCGCGCACTGTTTAAACACGAGCCGCGATCTGATTGGACCAAAACGGCTACGCCTCCCCGCATCTTCACAGGTATTTGATTGGTCGTCGTGAACAACGGAAGCGTTGGTTGGCTAGACTTTAAAAACACACTAAAGGACGATTGTCATTGGAAAAGGTAACGCACTTTCGAAGTACGCGCTTGCCCACGGATGAATCCGATTGGATAAAATAAAAATAAAGAACTCCATATGTGACGCCTCCTCCTATGCATTGTGGGCCATGTAGTTGTAAATTTACTGCGGTTTAAATGCCCCTTTTTAAAGGGACACACACGTAGTAAAAGCGCTAAGCCTATTTGGAATTGTAATAGTGAGTGTTCAGCCATCGTTTGTTTTAATTAGTATTCCAATTCATTGTAATATAATTGTGATCTCTGAGTCTAGTGTGCTAGTTACTTCCATATCTTACAAGTAGACTGGAGAAATAGTTATGTTCTGGACCATTTAAATATATATTTTTAGTTCATGAACCACAGATCATACTACATTTATTTAATACAACAGACAGATTAAATTACAGTACAAATATAAAAGATATTTATACAGAATTAAAATAAAAGGGCACCACTGGCCACGGAGTGACCAACAGTATCAGCAGACAGTAAGGCTATACCAAGGAGAGAAGGGGCACGGTTCCCCCGCAGCAAAGAGGTAGACATTCCCTTTAAGAGAAGGCAGAAGATAGACTTTTACTCTAACAAAAACAGGCAACAGTATCACAGATACACAAAGATTTGGAAAGCAAGTAACAGGGTATACTGTATATGTGAAAATGTCACTTCACAGCCAACGTGTTCTTGCTATCAACCATCTAGACATAATCACATCAACTAAGAACAGCATTTTGTCTCATAAATGCAATTACCTCTATTTTATTTGGGACATATATAAATGCTCACAAAAATGTCATAGTGTAACCTACAAGTCTCACCATGTATTCTTATATTAAATCAAATTATAAAACTTCGTCATTATGCACATCTCTGACATTTTGTGTTTACATATAGAGAAAATAACCATAGCTTTAGCTTATTTTGTAGCATTATTTTAATGGCATCTGTTCATTGGTGCTGCTACTATCCCTTAATGCCCTATTGGTCTGATCAAGACCATTGTTCCCATTTCGACTCCACAAAACTCATTTAATTTTCTTTTCACAATTGCCTTCCAGAACATATCCTTAGCTCCACCCAGTTCAAAATCATAAGTGACTATCCACCTCAACAGTGCATCTAATTGTTCAAAACGATCTTCTGTATCTGATGAGTTGCCACTTGCAGTCTGATAATTAGTAAAACGTGCCGTCCAGTCTTTGGCATCATTGTATTAACAGCTTTCAATGGATGCATAGGCACATTTTGCTCAGCAGCAAGTGTCACTAATCTGGTGGCCAAAATCAATACAAGAATGATCAATAACAATTTAAAAGGTTAGTACTGGTAATCCATTTTGGACAAACAGATGTGTTTCAGTACTCTCTGTATAATATAAATTTGCTTTACAGCCAGATGTGTATAACTACAATTCATAGTGTCAGAGAGATTCAGTCATTGCTGCTACATTCATTTTGTACAGTGGAGGAATATGTAATAAAGAGGAAATTCGGAATGTCGCTCCCAATTTTCAATTTTGAAAACACGGAGTGAGTAACGTTTCTGATGAACGGCTGACGGTTGAAACATTACTCACTTTGTGTATGCAAAAAATAAATAGATAAATAATCAACAAAATTCAAAGCAACACAGCTTTGCGAATATCCTCTTTATTACTTAAGTATATTCTTTGACTTCTGCACTGCTGAGAATTTGAGTTGTGCGTGTCCTTTCCTTTCAACAACAGTGGAGGAATAACCAATAAGTCTAACGTTAACGCTAATAAAGCAAATAAAGATAGTGCAGAGCCTGATGTTCTTAGCTGTGGCTTAGGACCCAAATGTGGGTGGCAAGTTGGAAGTATGTGGAGTGGAGAAAATTGCCGCAAATAACAGCCAACATGTTTGTTTTAAGTCCTGGTATATCTCATTCAAGAGTTGTTAAATAACAATAAGGTTAAGATATTGAAGTCTTAATAAGTTGTAAATGTCCTAACAAAATTGGGATCCAAAATTGAAAATCACCAAGTATGAAAGGCTTGTGAATACCAAAGAAAAATCTATTCATAAACAGAAAATGGGAATGTGACAGTCTTGTTCCTTAAGTGCGAGGCAAAAGTGCTTTAGACCAGAGCATTGGTTACAGTTTCTCTGTACAAGCAGGCAATGCCCTTTAGTAATCCCAGTCTGCCAATCCTGGTGTGAAGGGCTCCACGAAGATATGCTTGAACACTCCAAGAAGGGCGAGCGGTCAGTCTTTTGAGCAGTAGCTATAAATGTTATCTTGACAAAGCCAAATGTGCAAATCTTTGACAAACTTTAAGTTCATAATCTGTATTTAGACTCACATAGCAAGTTGGACTCAAAGTCTTCCTTCATGCAGATTCCAGCAAGACCTTTAACGACTCAAGTTCCACTGTCCCATTGCATAAAAAGCCCCCCTGCACATTGCTGCGGTGTCACAGGATGAGTGAATGACGCTGGCCGTTGACGCGGTCGCACAGCTTATTTAGATGGGTGTCGAGTTGCGGTCTTTGGCCCACTTCTGGCCTCTTGGAGGGTCACCTGTCCCAGCAGTAGGAATGCTGTGACTGACGTCCCTTGTGACGTGAGCACTTGCTCCAGCAGCAGCTCTGCATAGCATCTTGGAAACACTCCGACCTCTGGTAGGGAGTGTGAGGGTCGCATTTCGTGCATGTAAATATGTGTGCAGTATGCAATACATATTTGTGAAGAGTCTCTTCTGAGCTTGTTTTGACACTGGATACTTGTCTGATAATGCAGTCTTGGTGATGCCTCCGTGTGCAACTCATCTGAAACTCCTCAGAACAAACAGATCCACACCATGTGCCATCTTTGTCTCTGTGTATGCATTCAGAAAACCTGCTCACTTCATCTTCCACTAGTTTCAGCTCAGTCAAAACTTTGCAGTTACAAAAGACAGTCAGATGTTTTGACAACTTACTTTTCACATTCCCTTGTAAGCTTCATAGTTGGCACTGTTCAGAATTTAATGAGACTGCTTCCTTCTTTTTCCTTCTTTTCTTCTTATGAACCGTCCAACAAGCAGTCGCCATCAACAGGAGCAAAATGCCCAAGACTAGTAGCACCACAGACACCACCTTAGTTTGAGGCAGATCATTGTAAGTGTAAGTTACTCCTGTTCCCGCTACACCTATCACCAAGGAGATAATTCCAAAGGGAAAGATGCAGCGGTACCACGATTTTTCCATGCCTCCAGTGGCTTGGGACAGACGCTCCAGGGATGAAAGTGCCTCAGGGACCTTTGCAGCGCCTGCCTCCAGGGAGTGAGCCTCATGCCCTAAGGTGGTTGGTGGCTGGGTTTGGTGAGCCAAGTGGCCAGTGGCACAGCCCATCCTGAGCCTGTGGGCTGGCAGATTCCGACACCGATCAACAACTGCTGGGCTGGGCTTGTGTTCGGCTCTGACCTGTAGACACACAAGATAAGACTGGAGAAATAACTGGAGTCTAAATGAAACAAGGGAAGGCTTCTAATTCAGCGCAGAAATCCACTCACACTTTCCCCTGCTCTGCGTTCCTCTCTGGCTCTTTTTCTGCACTGTGCCTGCTGGAGCTCTGGCAGCACATTGTACACTATGCTGAACGAAGAGAAGGAGGATATATAAGACTGTGGAAAGGGGAGGGACTGAGGCGGAAAATGGGCAAGTCAGAGTGCCCTGATACGTGGTCTTTTATACTACGTCAACAATTGAGGGAGAAGCTGAAAGGGGGAGGGGGGCGTGCAACACCCTATATTCTTGTCTCCCCATCACTGCATCTCAGTTGAATTCATGTTTCAGAGAAAAAGCCGATCTAGTGATGAATGGGAACATACTTAAAACTATTTGTTAAAAATCTTGAAATAAAATAAATACATTTAGCCATAAAAAAAAGTGTCACATTCGTACTCTACCATTTTGGCTTGAATTTCCAACCAAACCATAAAACAAAGCCCTATATTTTAATAACTGAGACTGCAGATAGTATTTTTTAAACTCCTGCCCATGTGACAAAATCACACATACAGGTCTCACTCAGTTTCCACCCACGCATACTGCCAGTTGAGGCTCTCCTTCAATGAAGGGAAACCTTGCTATGGTGAATCCTGTCTAACTTTTGCTTATCACACCATTAGATGAAGTGTATGAGATTAACTTTTTTTTTTTTTTTTAAACTTCAATCGTGAACTCTTTTTTTTTTAACTTACATGTCAATTTACTTTTGTGTGGTGTCTCTTCCCAAATACAAAAAGAAAACAACAAAAACAGGAAATTAATTTAAACAAAGATGCATAACCTGGGTTGGGCTAGACCAAGCTAATGGGTGTGGAGGACCTGTATTTGCAACAGGCAGCAGCTTAAGTTTGTGGGTCACAGAAGCACATGCCTCTCAATCTCCTAATGACATGTAGCTCAAAATACAACAGCAACTTAACCTTTTATATCACTGCAACTATTGGTAACTGAGGAACAGGAACAGCCAATGTTTTGAACAGAATTGACATAAAATGTATGTTGATTTTGTATTCTAGCAGGAAGCATACAGAGAAACAGGCACCCAGAGAGCATCTTCTGTGACTCACCCTACTCTGCTAGAGCTCAGGAGGGCTGCTACACCCACGGCCTGCTGTGTGAACCCAGCAACACCTGTCAGCCAGTCTGGTGCAGCTCGTGCCATCCGCACGTCCGTCATCTGTGAGCATGAGTTTTGTAGACCACGCCAATCAACTCTATAACACTTTCCACAAATATGGAGGGCAACAGAGGGTTACTACTTTGCCAGATCAGAGTTTAGGGACTTACAGGAGAAAATTACACCGAGTGATGAAGTAAGGATTATCTATATTATCCCACCATCTTTCCATAATTGATCTTCTTAGAAATGTAGGGTTCAATGTACAATATTAGTAGTAGTAGTAGCAGGATTGATATGATATGATGATGTGATTTACTACAGTGTTGTTTCCCTCCAAGACGATTTGAATGGAATTGTAAAAATTAGGACGAATCAAAATGAGCACATTTATTTCTTTAACCATGTGAACAATGATATTTTGACATACATACGATTAATAAACAATATACTGTAAACATTTTGAAAATGCTTTTCAGTCACAGATGAATTGATCATAAACTGTTTCAGAGGTCCGAAATACACTTACAGGGTCCACTGTGTATTCTCAGGAGTCAGGTTCAGAGTCGAGTACTATGGCAGGAAACCGCTCCCCTCCTTCCCCCAGAGCAGAATAGAGGTCTCTCAGAAGACTGGCATTTAAAGGTCCTTGCACAACTGAAGAAAGGTGCGGAGACAAAGTGTCTGACAAGGTCTGTCAGAAAGTGTGTATTAGTACAATGTTAACACAAAAATTATTTTCTACACTACAGCCCTTACCATTTCTTGACAAACCTCCTGTTGCAGCAGTGCTACCCTCATCCTCAGCTCCTCAAGCTCTGTTAGCTCTTTCTCCGTTGAGTATGTTACAGTCATGGGCAGGGGTACCGTTCTCCCTTCATACCTCTCACGGTCTGCCCTCATGGGGCAAAGACAACCCCACTCTGGCCTCCATCGATCCCATGATTCCCACTCTAACGGAAAATATAGTTATATTTAGAGTGTGAGCGTGAGCAACCGTACCCTAAAACCTTTTCTCCGCTGCTGCCTCAGCTTTAAATAGCGAGGATCTTGCCTAGCCACGTCAGGATAGACAGCTTTAAAACCCTACCACCAGGAGGGGGTTTGTCAAGGCCAAAGAAAGTACAGCACTGGCAATGAGTGCTCACTGCAGCTCTGTTTTCATTTTCCATGCACCATAATAGAGAAGTTGCATTAGCTCGTTAGCACTGCTCATTTGTTGCAATGACTTTTCAAAAACTATTTATATGGCTTTATATTGGAAACTTTAAAATGTTCACCAGAACTATTTACTAAGCCGTCAATTCCCATCCAAGATGTATGGAAAAAACTTGCACTTTAAGTACAAGGAAGCTAAACATGAACAAACACCCTAAAGGTGACGCTGTCATGAGAGTGGCCGCAAATGGAAAATCCCCTTAGCTTCTTCATAATTCTATCAGTGGAGGCTGATTACACCAAGATAATGGACATATTTAATTATGTAAAATGTCATTGTGTTAACTTTGACTGCAAGGAAAAGGGTGTGAAAGTGTCAGATATTTGTGATATAATATTACCTCTTTTCACTTGAACTGCACATTTATGAATGTCTTCGGGTGTCATTTTGAGCCTTTCGATTTTCAATTTAGTATTATGAATGTCCCCTCCGTCTAAGAAATGAAATAAAATTTGTTTTGAACACGTATTGATGATTCCACTGTTCTTGTAATTATTGGAACCTCGCTTTGTGTCATCTTCTGGGATCTGTGAGGTCATTAGATCATCTGTGGGTCTGTCGTCTATAAGATCTTGCCCTTGCTGAGACAGTCTGTGCACCAGAGCTTGAATTTTTTCTGGGCTTCCACATGGCCACCTAATGGGGAACTGAAGGGACAAGGTTAAGGATAGCAAACGGAGTATCCAGATGGCACAGAACAATTATAAACTATCAAGTCACACAAACACACTAAAACTTTTCTTTTATCTGGTTTTGTAAAATTGCCCAAGAAAACATACCGTAGCTCTCACTCTTGTTATGAACGGATTCCTCTCACACACTGAAGATTTCCTTTCCAAGGCAAGAATTTTGTCCCACAGCCTAAAGAACAGAAGAAAATTAATTTAACTGGATAGTAAATTGAAAAAAAATATATATAATGCGTACCTGTTTCCCTTGTGTTTTAGATGAGTCCATTTTAATACCTCTTGTTGAATTAGACAATTTCCTCCTGACTCCATCGTTTTTGAAAAAGAGACAGGGTCTCTTGTAGAAGCAGCTGTTATAGTTTTAGATTTTTTGCCACTCAATTGACTAATCTGTTTTTTACATCCACAGGGAAGTGTATGTTGTCCATGATCAGAGTTAACATTCCCATGTGTTAAAGAATTTGCTATTTTGATTTTTTGGGCATTCGTCTGCACACATTTTAATTCAACTGTTGATTTAGTGACGGAAGAACGCTGGTCTGTTGTCTTCCTTTGGTGTTTTTGTGTAGGTGTTTTGCTCAATTTATTTTTTATTTGTCCTTTAGATGATTTCACTGAATCTTTTGTTAAAGCACCTTGTTCATTTTGAGTTACATGTGGTTTGACAGTGCGGGGTCTTGTGACAGGTTCTAAGCCAGAGCGGACTCGTACTGCTTTTTCTAGGGCTCTTTCAAGAAGATCTATTTCTTCTTTATCCACTGGTGATGTATCTGTAGGAAACAATAGGTGAATTATTTGTGCTTCATATTTGAGCAAATATGGCTATCTTTATAACAAACCTGTAGGTAGAGTGCCCTCAGAATGAAACTCGGGGGATGATCTTGATTGAGATGTTCTATTAGACAGTTATGCAAGCAGAAAGAAAAGTTAACATTTTAAGTTTGTGCTGATACTTTTGTTTGCAATCTGACTATACGCCAAGTCACTGTGGCCGGTCAGTTTAGTTTCCAATAGACCTTTCTAATAAACAATACATCTGAATTACGGAATGAAGGCAAATTTGAAATATCCTCAGAATATCACAAAATAGGAACAATCAAATGACAATGACAAATTCTCACAAAAAAACTAATCGAAAGATATATATAAATGGAAACAGTGTGGAGAAGTGTTCATAGTTTTTCTGTACTGTGTTGATTGTTTTGGCTTACTTTGGCCAGGTCTCTCTTGTGAGCGAGATTCTGAATCTCAATTGGCCTTCCTTGAACCAATAAAGGTATAAATAATGTATGTGTAAAACATGCCTATTTTGCATGTTTTAGTACTTTACTAAAAGCTTAAATATAATTTTACATCCTTTTAATACAGACGAAAACTATCCTGGAAATTCAAAATGTTGTTTATTGTTTTGTTATCAAGACTTCATTACATCAAGATTTCGTTCATCATTAGCACCTAGGTTTGACGTCAGTTTATAATAAAATACTTATTATGGTCTACTTAATTTTGCCTCCATCGTTTCCATCCCAGAATTTTGATCATTCTGATGATACAGCATCTTAAAGTGTGAATTTCAAAATCAAAACAGAAACACGACCAAGTAAATAAAAAGGCACTGCTGGGATTCGAACCCAGGATCTCCTGTTTACTAGACAGGCGCTTTAACCAACTAAGCCACAGCGCCACTGAGACCCTCAATGAGTAAAACTGCGGCTTGAAGGTACGGTTGAAAACGCTTATTATTGCATTATTAAAAGTACTTACAAAAGGTTAATGATTTCAGTACAAAGTTGAAGTGAATATTGAATCTTGGCTTGTTCCCCTTTCCATGATTTTAGGGCATCTTCGCAGACGATATGAAGTGCCATTTTCAGGCAGCACCGCGGGGTCCTTCCGGCGACGGATGCAGAAGTAAAATAGCCTTAAATTAAACCTAAAAATACACTAAAATCAGTTTTGAAGCACATGTGATATATAGAACTCTACAATTGAGCACCAGTGGTTTAGATCCATGTTTCACTCACTCACAGTTTAGATCTGAGCCGCGCTTTCAAAGGATGCAGGAAGTAACATGTCCAAAACAGTGACAGAGTTCAGAAAGTAGCACACTTTGATTATTTACAACAAATTAGTTGTGTCGATAGACCCATGATCCTATCGTGGTCCTGTCAGAAGGATGCCAACCAAGATAAAACTACTTTTACCATATGTAAAGTAAACTGTGTTGGAAAATCGTCTCCATATCAATCGCGATGGCGTACATACGTCTCGCGAGATTTTGTGCTGCATTTTAGACGTGCGGGTCACCAGACTTACTTCTTCTATTAATCTTCTGATTTTCTTCTATGTCTTGGGTTAAAAGCATAGAGTATATAGTCTGAAGCATCGATTAAGAGCCCACATGCAGGCCCATCAAAATATTGGACTGACTTGCATCTGACAATTGTGAAAATCGACAAACAAGCAACACACTTTGGGCTGCCAGGCTTTTCCTTTATACAGACTAGTAGGAGGTATAAATATTCTTCAATTTAAAAGCATCGAGAGGCTGTATTAACTGGTATTGTATGTTATTTTATGTCAAATAACAACTGATTACTTTGGAAGTGAATAATTCATCTTTTACAGGTGCACTAACTTTTCTGGTTGAGAGTCTGCCACCTGCTTGTCTCCATGGAAATAATGACGGAAATGTGCCAGCAGCAGTATCGATGTTGCATTTTCAATGCAAGGTGTTTTTATTGACAGTAAAAACTCTCAAACATCTATTGTCATTATGAATGATGTCATCTCTCCACAGATCTGAGATGTAACTGTGAAACATTAGAGGAGGCTAAGGGCCCAGTCATGCATAGGTCTTGCAGTCAATTTAATTTTTATTCAATTTTATTGACGGCAGGAAACAACATTAGGCTGCTAATTCTGGTCACAACATTGGAAACAATATTAAACATTCCCATAAGAACTCAGGAGAATAAATACAAACTCCAACAACAAGACACAAGGACATAATATAAAAATATAAAACAATCAAAGATATAGTGGGGTATGTGGAAGTGTGAGGCACAGAGGAGATTCTCTGCCCTTCCAACCTGCATCTGTTATGGATGTCTCAGCCAATAAAAGAAGAGCCGAGCCCTATTGTTAGAAATAAACACCTTGTTCTCTCTTTTTTGTGAGTGTATTTTCTCCTGGCATCTGCCAATGTTACATAGGCTTTATGGCTTAATATTTTCATCATGTGTAAGATATAATAGCACTAAGCATTATAACTGTATTTTTCCGTACAATGTCCTGAATGTAAAATATGTTGAGATTAGAGAAGGGGACGATGTGCATTTTCATATTCAAGTGTTTCCATTTGGTGACACATGGCACATCATGTATAATCCATGAACAGCATGTGTGAATCACAAAAACTGTAATCACACATTAATGAATGCACTGCACACCCAAAAACCTGGTAAAAATTGATGATCTGCTTATCATTTGATAAATTGCTTTTGCAGTTTTACATGCTGAGTTCTGTAAATGGCTTCTTGAGGGACTTTTGGAGTTTTTCATTCTGTACTTTGTGATAAAAGTTCTCTTTTTCTATAAATAAATTCAGAAAACACAGTTCACTGACTTCCTGACGGACCGGAGGCAGTGCGTGCGGCTGGGGAAGAATGTCTCAGAGACTCGGACTATCAACACAGGAACTCCACAGGGCTGTGTACTTTCTCCTCTGCTCTTCTCCCTGTACACCAACTGCTGCAACTCCAGCCACGACTCTGTAAAACTGATCAAGTTTGCAGACGACACCACCCTCATCGGACTCATCTCGGACGGCGATGAGTCTGTCTACAGGAGGGAGGTGGATCGGCTGGTGTCCTGGTGCAGCACCAACAACCTGGAGCTCAACGCCCAGAAGACAGTGGAGATGATCGTGGACTTCAGGAAAGTCTCAGCCCCCCTGCCCCCCCTCGCCCTGACAGACTCTCCCATCACCACCGTAGACTCTTTCCGCTTCCTTGGCACCACCATCACTCAGGACCTCAAGTGGGAGCCGACCATCAGCTCCATCATCAAGAAGGCCCAGCAGAGGATGTACTTCCTGCGGCAGCTGAGGAAAGCCAAGCTGCCGGCGCAGATGATGGTGCAGTTCTACACGGCCATCATCGAGTCCATCCTCACCTCCTCCATCACCGTGTGGTACGCTGGAGCCACAGCCAGGGACAAACAGAGACTACAGCGCATTGTGCGCTCTGCTGAGAAGGTGATCGGCTGCAGCCTTCCATCTGTCCAGGACCTGTACGTCTCCAGGACTCGGGGACGAGCAGGTCGGATCACAGCTGACCCTTCTCACCCTGGACACGGACTATTTGAGCCACTACCTCGGGCAGGAGGCTACGGTCCATCCGGACCAGAACCTCCCGCCACAAGAACAGTTTCTTTCCCTCTGCCGTTGGACTCATGAACACTTTGTAACACCTGTCACTTCAACAATAATACTATTTAAGAACAATCTATTTGCACTACTCATTTGCACATTGCACTATCTGCCAACTGTACATTCTGTATATAGTCTATCTTAGTCTATTTTATTCTTAATTTTATGCATGCCTTTTTATATATTTTTTATATTTTATCCTTTGCTTTATGTTGCACCTACGCCGAAGCAAGTTCCTACGTTTGTGAATTTCACTGACAATGGCAATAAACAATTTCTGATTCTGATTCTGATTCTGATTCTGATTCTGATTTTCCCCAAATGCAATTGAATTTCACTTTTAGAGCACCAATAGTTTCAACAAATAGTCAAAAGTAAACATTTCACTTCGTCTACAGTGGCTTTGTTTACGTGTAATTCACACCAAAAATCTGATCCTTATCTGATTTCTAGAGGGATCAGTTTATTGAAAATTCATGTAAACAGTTCTATCGGATGTGAGTAATCTGATTTTTTTCTAACTGTTCACATCTGTTTTGACAAGGGACATTAGGCAAAAAAAAAAGAAAAGAAAAGAGAGAAGCAAATTAGTGTGGCAAAGACTAAAATGAAAGAGAAAATGCTGAAGACTGAAATATTTCTTTTATAATTCATTGTAGTTTGTCTTCAAAATACAACAATTATAATATACACTATCCACTAAATCCACCGATTAACTGACATATGTCATACGTTTTAACCTTTTTATAGAGCCATGTAAACATGCACCAATAGTAAGTGATTTTTGGTCGTAAATGTACTTCCTGAATATTATGTTAATAAATTCTCAACATCCAATCAGAGGCGCGTCCTAGATCCACGCGCTCTCAGGACTGGGCTGTGTGGTCACGTGACACCGGCTGGAGGGGGACTAGATGTTGCGTAGTTGACTTCCCTCTCAAGTTCAGTCAGTCTCACTTATTTACGCAACTGTCCCCGTCCGCTCCACATTTCGAGGTTTGTTATCATTCTTAAATTTTTAACAACTGCAAACGTCTTCCGAGATGTAAGCGTTGTTGTTGTGCTGCGTCTCAAATTAACTTGGCGTTGTTGTGTTAAATGCTAGCTTGCTGATAGCATCTGCGCTAACTATCTAAAATATGAACTGATTTAACAGCAATAATCGCGTCAATTCACGTTAGCTGGTGCTTAACCAATGTAGTCCACAATAATCAGTTTGCATATTGTTTCTCTGAGGCGTAAGCTAACTATTGTTCATTTTCTGGTGAAAGTCAGAAGGCCCGTGGCTTGTTATTGTTCTGCTTTTGCAGGTCAGCAGTAGTGCAAGCGGTCATCCTGTCTACTACTACTCAAAATGCTTTGTGCCACTACATTTCTGTTAATAACAAGGTCGTGAGACATGTTACCAAAATCGATTTAGACCCAGTTTATCAACGTGAGTTTTGTGTGCCTTCAGAAAGAGTTACAGGTTCTCTCATACTCTTCTGCAAATAAAAACAAAGAGGGGGGTTTCTTAATATTTCCGTAAACATCAGTAGGTTGGAATAATGCTTTTCACTGGATGCTCAAATTAATATTCACCAAGCAAGAAGATTGAATCAACTGTGCATTTAAGTAACAGTGCTTTGTTTTTCTTGTCAGCAGAGAAAATGGAGACAGGTGCAAATGTGGTGAATGGATATGAAGAGAAGGATGCTGAGCTCAGGTTAAAGATCTAACAAATATCTCACCAGTCATGGCTTTAAATGATGAAAAATAACAAAACTATTTTTTTAGTCCCGAAGATCTGTCTGAGTTGCTGGGTGCAGGGACCCGTGAAATTCACGAAAAGGCTGAGAATACTCAATTTGTGAAGGATTTTCTCAGGGGTAACATTTGCAAAGAGCTTTTTAAGGTCAGTCTGATGACCGACTAACTAAACAATTTGCTTGTTTTTCATTATATTGCCAAAGTAAAGTATATTGTATATGTTTTTTCTTTTTCTAGCTTGGTGCAGTGGCACTGTACTACACATACACCGCATTGGAGGAAGAAATTGAAAGGAATAAGGATCATCCCAATTTTGCACCTTTATATTTTCCAGCTGAGCTGCACCGTCGTGATGCCTTAGCTCGTGACATTGAATTCTTTTATGGCCCTGAATGGAAAAGCCAGATCAGCTGCTCTCAAGCCACAAAACAATATGTAGAACGCATTCATCAAGTGGGGCAGGAGGACCCAGCGATGCTGGTGGCGCACGCCTACACTCGTTACATGGGAGACTTGTCTGGAGGTCAAGTTTTAAAGAAGGTTGCACAGAGGGCTCTGAAGCTTCCTCCCACAGGAGAGGGCCTGGAGTTCTATCATTTTGATGGCATTCATAGTGCCAAAGGTTTCAAACAGCTTTACCGCAGTCGGATGAATGAACTGGAGTTGGATATGGATACAAAGAAAAGGCTTGTGGCTGAGGCTGTTAAGGCTTTTCACTTTAACATAAAGGTAAAATACAAATACTTATGAATATGAACAAGTGCTCTTGGTTCCATTAACTCCCATGAGTCCTAATTATACACTTGAGGAAAGGGTGCCCCCCAAAACAAACCTTTTGTGCAGTTCCTTTATTCAGTTAAATGACATCAAGCGTGTTATGTTTTGGTGACAGGTATTTGAAGAATTGGACGACATTGGTAAGAGCATTCCCAGAGAGGCCTCAGATGCTGAAATGTCCCATCATGGAGCAATGGGAGGAGACATAAGTAAATGTCCTTATTATGCTGCTAAAATGGGTAAGTGAATATTCCCTTCAACATTTTTATGACACTTGGTGGTAAATCTCACATGGCTTCTTTGTTTTGTTAACATAGCAGCCTCAGGTGGAACAGCATATGTCGGTCAACTTGCCATGGCTGTACTCCGACACCCAACTGGACAGGTCCTTTTTGCCACTTGGTTTGCAGCTTTGGCTGGGCTGGCTGCATGGTATTTAATGTGAAACTCAGTGTCTCTACTGTGCAAAGAAACTATTATGAACTATGACAAGACTCAAGTAAACCTTTTAAACCCTTAATTTTAAACTCTCCTATTTAGGATTACATGGAACTGAACCAAAAGATGTAGGATTCATTCATTCATTCATTCATTCATTTTCTACCGCTTATTCCCGTTAGGGGTCGCGGGTGACTGGAGCCTATCCCAGTGACTTTGGGCCTTAGGCGGGGTACACCCTGGACAGTGGCCAACTCGTCGCAGGGCTGACACAGAAGACAAGGACATTGACAGACAACCATTCACTCTCACATTCACTCACTAGGGACAATTTAGAGTTCTCAATTAACCTGAACACATGCATGTCTTTGGACGGTGGGAGGAAGCCGGAGAGAACCCACGGTAACACGGGGAGGACATGCAGACTCCACCCAGAGAGATCGTGTGATGTTGGGGTGGTTCAGAATTCGAAACCACGATGTTGGGGTGGTGCGGGATTCGAACCCACGATCTCCTTATTGAGAGGCAGAAGCTCTAACCGCTCTGCCACCGTGCACCATGTAGGATTCAAATTTTTTTTTTTTTTTTTTTTTCATGTGTAACAGTTATTTAATATTCAGTGCTTTATTTTGAGTTGAGAGGAATATTGTAAATGCATATGCAAAAAAGATACTGCATTTTATTTTGGCATTTGTAAAATTCTAACAATGTATTTGACACATTACACAATGCAATATTCAAACAGTATTGTCCTTAAGTGCAGGGATATACTAACTTTTTATCTTAACCTGAAATTTGACAGATTTCAAACTAAAATGTTTTAACTGTATACTACTGACATGGCAAGTCAATACCACACGTATGTAATGTATTATGACATTTTTGCACAGGACAGGTCATGTATAAATGCATTTTCAGCCACATACTGTAAGTTTTATTTAGAATTTCCAAATACATTTTTGTGCAGTATTTGCATTGTTAAGCCATGATTTATACTTCAAATGTGTTTTACTGCAGAATATTGTACATAAATTATGCATAAATAAACTTCACTTTAACCTTGTAATTGCTTTTCAATTTATTGCAGAAATGCCAACTGTATGATCTATGCCAGTGGTTCCCATCTTTTATTTGAAGCCCCCCCATGCGTTCTATCTACTATGCCATACTGTATGTACGGTATGCCTTTATCTATGCTCATGATTAATAGCCAGTTTGTGGAAACCATTTATTATAGATGTACAGTATATTTTATAGATAAATTGACAATTCACAACATTATTTACAGCAACTATCGACAGGATCTCTGGGGCGTGGGAGAGTCCTAAGCCAAATTTGTTACATAAAAAAACAATGCTTTCAGTTAAAGTAAAATCTGGTTTAATGGACACAATGTTGTGTTGTGATATTCGGGGTATGAAGACAGATCAAGCAGATCAGTTAATATTCTTCATTGGCTGTGTGCACCGTCCAGTTTTCAGGCTGAATATATCCTCTAACTGATGGTTAGTTCAGTTAAAGGACCTTTTACCTTAGAACACAAACAAAAAAAGGAATTTAGTCTTTATGATTCATCAGATTCTCACTCTTCTATTACAAAGACATAACTAAAATGCTGACATCTCTACCCATCTACCGAGTGCTCTCTACACTAAAGTTATATCATAAATTGAAAATTGTTGTCAGATATTAATAATTAAATGTTTTATTGTGACAGCCACAAACCAAATATATATTCAGTTATTTGTGTTGTATTGCAAATCATTTAATTTAACTAAGGGGAAATCCTACCTGATTTGTGGCTGTCAGGAGTTAGGCATAAACAGTTTCTTTAATCTAGAGAAGATTCCCCCCTCTCCTTCCATCTTGTCATGCCCGTTTTCATTGACAGAACGTTTTGTACTGCCCCCACCTGGACAAAAATTAATACTACATCAGCTAAGTTTTTGATTCCAGTAATATAAAATAAAAAAATCCTAGCTCCACTCATGCAAAGAGTCCATACGGTTTTACAAAAATAAGTAAAAGATTTGTAATCCTACCTGTAGAGGTTGCTGTGACACCATTTACAGTTCCTTCTACATCAGTCTCATCCTCTGCATAGCTCATTAAAAGTGTCCTCTGTCTGTCAGTGAGTGACCTGTAACATAAGTGGGGTGTTCATGGTTAGCCCATCTCTTTTTTATTTTTTTTACAAGATTTCTGATAATTGGCAACACTGTTATTCCTCTAATGAAGTTAATAACATCACCTTATTTGCAGCCACCATGGCACAAAGTAAATTATTAAGTGGTACAGGGCAGCTGGTTCTCAACAGAAAATGCATAAAATGCATATGTTGATTTTACCACGAAGACATGCATCCATGAAATGTATTTTTTCCCCTCAAAAGCAAAATTTTGCAAAAGATGCAATTTCTTATCTGTATGTATTGTAGACTTACTTAGGAACTTTGATTTTAACATGGACATAGTGGTCACCTAAACCATAACCACTGATCCGAGCAATCCCTTTTCCTCCCAGTCGGATCTTCTGGTCAGCCTGGCAACCGGCAGGAATCTAATAACACAATTATTAAACATTTTACAAATTTACAAATCATGTCGTATTGGTAGGCAATATTAATATACTTACAGATAGATTTAAAGTTTCATAAAGGCCCTGTGCTCTGGCTGTTCCTCCCAGAATAGCTTGTGCCACAGAGATGAAAAGATCAGAGTGTATGTCAGCTCCATCCCTTCTAAATACTGGGCTTCTTTGGACCTGGAAAACCAAAAGGCAAATACAATTTATATCTTTTTCTACAGTTACTCTCATCAGAAGTTTGTTCCATTATTAGCTGAGCTTTCCAAGTTTGGTCCCGTAAATTATATGCATTGACATTAATATGAAACAATTGTTCAGACCATAACACTTTTCTAATGCAGAGCTGTGTAAGAAAAAAAGTATCTACAACAATAATGAATAAATAATATACATCCAAAGCCTTTTCACACTATAAAAAAACCTTCAAGTTCCAATATTTCAAGACCTTAAATCAATTTGAGTCATATTGTAATAATAAATAATTAAGATCCAACCATGCAAAATGTAACTTTTGCCATTTATTCAACTGGTCATAAACTTTTGATCGGGACTGTAAAACACACAGCATTTTGCAGCTCAACATATACCGAGAGCGGGTGCACAGCGGCAGAGCTGTTAAAGCTCTTGCCTCCCAATAAGGAGATCATGGGTTTGAATCCCAGACCAACAAACAATCTGTAGTCTGCATGCCCTCCCCGTGTTACCATGGGTTCTTTTGCTTCCTCCCAACAACTCAACTGGCAACTCTAAATTCCCCCAGTGAACAAATGTGAGTGGATGGTTGTCTATTTGTGTCTATGTCTCTGTGTCTGTCTCTGCCCTTCGATGAGCTAGCCCCTGTCCAGGGTGGATCCAATCCAGGGAGGATGCGAAGAAAAATGAGAGCTCACAGTTAATTTAAAGTGAAAATTAGTCAGACTATTTAATTACTTAAAATTCATTGCTCAGGTGCAGATCCTACATATTGTCAACCATTTAGAGTTTTTCAGTGACTCAGCTTGAATCAAAATCAGTCCATTTAAATTTACATTTACTTTTTCATATCTTTTTAATATCTCTTTTTTTTTTATGCGAGACCCGCAAGTTGGGGGGAAAAAAACAGACTAATACACTATACACCAATCATCTCATTTAAAATCTATTGGTTTACAGTGAGAGAATGTAGAAGCATACGTACCCTAAATGTGATAAAGATCTCCTTTTTACCCACTGGCATTCTAACTGTCTGACCATCCTCAACACCTGCAAAAATCATAGATTTTATGATAACATTTCAGTAACAAGCCTCAATGAAGAGTGTTAATTATTTATGTAATACTTCACAGTTCTTACGGTCTTAAGGTCTCACCTGCTGGAACAGGAACCATGACAGTCTTCCTCTGTTTAGTTTGTCCTGTCCCACGACAGATACCACAGGGGGTAGACATGATGCTGCCTTTGCCCCCACAACGGCGACATGTGGAGCGCATAACAAATGGGCCTGTGTTTATTGTCTCCTGCAAATACAATGTAATGTTTAGATAGATAAATCTATCATAGATAGATATTAAAAAAATGTAGATTTGAAGGACTCATACCATTCCAGAGCCATTACAATAGTGGCAGTGCTGGACCTTTGTGCCTGGCTCATGCCCCTTGCCATCACACCTTTGACAGGCAGAATCTATGTTTACTGACATTTCTTTGTTGACTCCTTTTGCTGCTTGATTGAATGTCAACTCCATGATGTACTGCAACAAAACCAAAAGTTTCATTTACAGTCATTGGAACACACCGCAAAAGTGATATGGCTACAAACCTCTTGTGGCTGATCAAATATAGCATTAAAGTCGCCAAAGCCACGTCCCCCAGAAAATTCACCAAAAATCTTGCGGAAAAGTTCTTCTGGATCCACATTACTGGTCTGTCCTGACCAGTACCGCTGGCCTCCGCCAGCCTGACTGGCATCGAAGCCCGCTGACCCATATGTATCATACTGCTTTCTCTTTGCTTCATCACTTAGTACCTAAGAAGATGATAACCAGAAATATTTGGTGGAATCACAGAAAGTTAAAATTCAATAAACCTCAGAAAAAAGGCCACCTTTGATGAAATGTATGAATGAACAGGTACCAGAGAAATATACCTCATATGCTTCGGCAAGCTGTGCAAACTTTTCCTTGGCTTGAGGGTCATCTTTGTTTGTGTCAGGATGGTACTTCTTGGCCATCTGAAGTGTAAAAAAGCAGATTTGTTGTTTGACAATACAATTCATCAGATGTCAACAAAAACTCTGTTAGACAAAGGCATACCTGATAGTAAGCTTTCTTTATTTCCTTTTGGGTTGCTGTGCGAGGTACACCCAAGACCTGGTAGAAGTCTTGTTTATTGCTGCTTGTGGCACTTGTGTGGAAAGACAGTGTGTATACGGCATTGGGAAATTTTATTCCTGAAATGCATGTAACAATGTGCATGTTAAAGGGGCGACCAATGTTTAATCACTATTGCATACGTCTGCAGTATAATATTAAAATAAAATATAAAATCGTTAACAGAAAAAAAAAGTACACTAGTATGTAACTTATCTGGTGGAGGGTCCGCAAACTGCTTGTCTATGGAAATGTTACAGCTTTGTCTGGAAAGTTTCACAGTATAGCATTAAACTTGTCTAGCTCCATGAGTCAAATGAGGGGCCACGTCTATGCAGAGGCGAGGACACTCGCAGTAGGGGTGCATGTTTACAAGATATTTTAAAGCAAGAACATCACCCGTAATAAAATAATGCAAGATAGATAAGACAAAGTCATACTATGGAACATTCTAGGCAAAGCAATATTATCTCCCCGAAGACAAGCTGATAAAGCAGATCAGACCCTTCGCCACAAAAGTTACATGGCGTACCTTTAACAAGAAACTGCATTAGACATTTAAGTCTGGAGGCAGCTGCCCACATAAAGACGTTACATCATCCCCCAGAAAGCTCATTATTAGGACAAAACCAACATAGATACAAACAAAAGTAATATTACTTTCTTACTTGCCTAATCAGACGTTACATGTTAGTTTATTGTTAGTTATGTAGTCAACCCAAACTAGCCTAGTATTAAACCATTAGCTTAGCAGAGGCCAGAGCAGCTCTTACCAGACAGACCTCTCAATGTCAACCCTTTCCCTGGCCCTGCACATGTTGCTGTTCCTCCACGACAGAGTTTTTCTGCACCAAAATTAGAAAAACTACGGACAACTCCAACAGGTTTGCAAACATTAGGAGCCGCAGCGTGGCAATGTCCAGATGACACGATGACAGTGACCAGGCGTGAGGATCTGCGAGCTACCGAAGACGCCATCATTCCCACACTACACAGCAGAAGTCGCACTGCGCATGCTCGAGGTTCAGCGTACTTCCAAAGATTATATATGAATCAAGATGTTACAATATTATTGTTCATGTACAAAGTTCATATACTCATCTATGATTAAATTACGGATAATTGGTACAAAAATATGACTAGGGATTATTAGAAAAAAAACATGTAAAACTTTAGAATTATTAAGGGTCGAATATTGGTTTTAAACATTCGTCCGCTGATCCACTCCTGAACGGGACAGTTGTGTGTGTATCAGCCTCCGCACAAGCACAATCTGAGCTGCTGTCAGCTGCTGCACAAGCTCGAGTACCAACCAGCTCCACACAGGCACCCGGAAGGCACCAAAGTCAATTTTACAGGGCAACATGAATCGCTTTAGGACGTCCAAATTTAAAAACACAACTCCCAAAATCGGCAAGAAAGAGGTGAGTGTTTTCAGATCTTCCCTATCCACAGATAATTGCAACAGTTCTTAGCTAACAGGAGCTGCTCTTCTGTTTTGGGTTACGCCTTCAGAGGATGATCTGCATCGCATCTGGAAGTCTAGATAGAAATAAACTACACATTTCTTAGTTTTTACTGTCCTTCATGCCATGTGGTTGCAAAACAACAACGCTAAGCTAAGGCAGCTAAACATCAACATGCATCCAGAGTTGTTCTTATTCAGTCTGATTTGATCAACTGCTTGTTGTCTTTCTTTGTGCGCCTGCTAAACACTTGCATGTCACATATAACAGGTCTAAACGGGGCTACATATCTCATATCATTTTGCTTTGACTTGCAGCTCTTTTCCTGAGGAGTGATATTATGTAACCTCTTGCCTGTACTTTAGTGAAGCAGTAAAATGTCTGGTATGCTCTGAAAAATCAGTGTAGCAGGGGGAGACTTTTCTATGCTCACCCTAAAGCCACGTTATGGTGCTCTCTTTCTGTGAATACTGGAGCTCAACCACCCAACCGTCCAAGAAACCACGTGACTTGGACAACTTTGCCCAACTCTGCCTTTTTCAACAATTAACACCATTTATAACTGGAAAAAGCTTATTGTGCCTTGATACAAAGCTGCTCTGTTTCTTCGGCTATGTTGGACAATTTTGTTGGCTGTCTTGTTTTTTTGAAGTCATGGAAGCTGTTTTATATGATGTGCAACACAGGGAGGATTTCCACTTCCTCAAGTCTTTCAGAAGTACATTCACACACAGCTAGATGCTTCCTGTTTGCCACACTGAAGACTTTAATTCTGCTAATTGTTGTTAGGAAAGAACTACAATCTTCTTAAACCTTCGATTTGAATGAAAATAACATGAAAATTATACATGTATTAATAATTTAAATGTATGCTTTTGCACACCTAGGAATGGATCAGCAACGTACACGGCGGTTCCACCTCCTGCCAGGGGAACCATATCAAAGCAAGCTCCAAACTGGTGGTTTTCAGTACAGAGCAGGCTGGTATGTTTATATGCCCTGTATGTAAAGTAATGACATAAGTATCACATAAGCGAAAAATATTCTGCACATGCAGTTAAACGGTTTAGTGCATAAAATAATTAGTGTTGTTTTGAATGGTAAAAACTAGGCCTTAATATGACAACCAGTATAGAACATTTAGAACAAAACTATAATACACATTTGTTATATTCAAATTGTGTGTACAGGAGGAGGGATGCTGGGCTTGTCTTCAGTCAAACCTGGGACAGATGGCCAGTGGAGTGTCACACATATTTCCTGTCATTCAGGTAATTCAAATTTGTTTGACTCTTCATATTAAAAAAAAATCTTATAACTTGGCTTTTTTCTTTTGCAGAATTGGTGTGTGATATGGATTTCTCTCCATTTGACGAGTGCCTCCTTGCAACATGCTCTGCAGATGAAACTGTAAGATCTTGGATTTTATTTTTTCAATATCATGTTGCACTATTTCAGGACAGTCAACGTTTTGCACTTTTACTAATGGAACTCGCAGCTTCAAGTGTTACTGAAACCCTTTTGAAAACTCCCTATGTTCAGCACTTTAGCTTCACTCACAGCTGATGTTTAGTTTTACTGAAATTTGCTGAGAGTTGGCCACTTCAGTGTGCGTCAGAGATCTGGGCAAACATTTATAGATCTATTTACTGCCACACAAGCTTTCCAGGAAAGATGCAAACCCACAAACTTTTAACTGAATGCTTGGTCATATTTAAAACTATTCAACATTCATGGTTTCTTTTTAGGCACGCTGTAAATGCTATTAAGCCCAGGATTACTGACCATACTGGGTTGTTTAATGTTTTGTAGTACATCAACAAAGTGTGTCTAATTTTAAAACATTTACAATTCACAATTCAATTTAAATTATTGACTGATATTGACAAATATTGACTTTAAACCATTTTTACTACTACATTATTACATACCTTACGTACCCCTATCTAAATATTTCTGATGTCTTCAGTTGTAGATGACTTCTGGTGTAGTCTTTTGAGGTAACACTATTTAACATGCAGGCAAAGCTGTGGCGTCTGTGTGATCCTGAGTTGGCGCAGCCCTCTGACCCCGAGCTGACTTTACATCCGGGAAAGGGCAAAATGGAGTTGGTGCTGTTTCATCCCACCTCGTCAGGGCTTCTGGCTTTAGGGGCTACCAATTCGCCGCTCCTTTGGGACACCAGTCGCCAAGATGTTCCTTTAGCAGGTACACAAAACTGGCACGTCATGCCTTACTCAATCCTTGTTATGTTATGTCTTGTAGCACAAACTGTCTGTTGTATGTTTATCAATGTGAAACTTCATTTATGTTTTGTCCACATATGTTATTGGATTAATGTCGTGTGAAAATTTGGATTCCCACTATTATAAAAATCAGTTATAGTTACACATTAAACCAATTCATGCTTAGCAACTTTCATTTGCAAAATGTTATAAAGCATGTAAAAAAACAAAACACACACACACAGACACACACACAAATTAAACTCTTAAATATGAATAGGTTTAAACATATTTATTTAAACAACTTTTTGCTTTGGAGAACTGTCTGAATTATGCTACCTACGTTTTTCAGCTCTGTGGCTCTGTCTAATTGCCGGAGCAGCAGAGGTAATGTTTTCAGTTTGAGTCCTGATCCCAGTTTCCTTGAGCTGGCTTCAGGATATTGCCACTATCCTCTGGCCTGACACCCCCGTCCCGCACACAAGCACTGCCCCTTTACCCACATCCCATGAGAGCTGGTCTGGCTGCTGCTCACAGTGCATCTGAAATCTTCATGCTCTCTCTTTACTACCATCTATACATTACTCAGGAGTGAGATTGTGGCTGTAACCAAGACTTGTATAAATGTTTGTGTTTTTGTCTTGTGTGTGTTAATCAGATCATTTGTGTGTGTTGCTGTCAAAAGTTTAATTCCATGACATCATTGTGTGTTTTCATGACAGTATTATGGTGCTGTGGACACATGCTAAAGCCTAGGATGTGGTGCTGTAATTTATTCATAATTCATCCTCACCTTGTTTAAATTCTGCTCCATCATGCCCTTTCTTGCCTTTTTCACTTTATTTAACCCTTCTAAAATTGCTGGTATACATAATGTGTGAGTTGTTGTACTAATGTGTACATTTTACTTTTCCATAAAACATTCATTTTGAATCCCTTGTGTTATATAGTTTATTTCTAGTGTTTCCCCAGATGCACTGCCTTGTTTTAACCATCATGTAAAATAAATTAATTTCTGTGCAGTTTTGGAGAATCATAGTGATCAGTTGCACAGCTTGAGCTGGAAACAAGATGGTTCGCTGCTGGCTTCTTCCTGCAAGGTGAGGATCACTTTTGAGCCATAAAAAAAAATAAAAAGAGAGTGAAAAAAGTAATACGTAATAAATATATATTTAGCGAAACAAATCTGAATTCCCCCTGCTGGGTAAAAACATAAATGGTTATATTTTTAAGTAAGAGCCGATGATTACATATTTCCTCCATCATCAATCATTCATTCTGTAGTCCACTTGCATCACTTTGTTATGAATTCATAATTAAATGCAAGACGTTTCAATGTATACGTATGTATTTTATTTTGTGCTACATTTGTTCTTACTATCATTCACCGCTAGATGGCGTCACCAGCTTAGGCTCTGTTGTAGTTGACTTCTCCCAATGGACCCGTTTATTTGTTCACATGGAGATTATTTCATTAGGAATTTAACGGGGTTAATAATCATGAAAGGGGTGGAGATCAAATCACAGATTGAATAAAGACTTGCTGTAATAGGGGAAAAAGCACTGAAAGCTTGTTGACGCAAAAGGAATAATGGGCTGCTTGTTTTAACACAAGAATAATGACGTTGTATAAAGACCTTGGCCTTGGTAGTGGTTTTCAGAAATTTACTGAAACCTTTTAGTATAATATATAATATACATATATTGCTTATATGTTACACAAATGGTAAACAAAACTATACTTTCCATTTTGTTTTCTCTATGAGACCATGACATTTTAGAAAAAACATTTAAAAATAATTTTTAAAGAAAACACCTTATCGTTTATTCCCAGTTCCAACTTGTGCACGCTGGCCTTGTGTGTTTGGGACACTTCACCCACCTTGGCGTGAATGTTTTGTCTGAGAGAGTCGTAGTGGGCTCTTGAGTGGCCTTTGGTGCAGCTTCTGCAGTCATTCTCTCAGTAAGCCTCATTACAGCTTGTTACAGTTGTACAATATCACCATATACAGTAAAGCGACTTTGAATGTCCAAAAAGTACTATATGAATAGTATGACATATAGAGTATATGACACAGTATATTATTATTTTTCATTAAGTCATTAACTTTTATTCATCAGTAAGCCCAGAGTTCTGGAAGTATACAATTTTCTGATGACAATATTTTCTTTTCACACTGGTTGTCTTTTTTTAAATACAGGTACTAATAGCTGTAAAAGTGAGAAATCCAGTTAGATATGCTAACTCTTCAACATATTGAAGTGTACTTCCATACCAACATAATGACCGTCTTTAATTTGAAGTTCTGCAAACTTTCAGACAGAAAATTACCCATTCGCGCACACTTATTAGGTTCAACTGTCTGTCCAACTTCTTTTGTTTGTCTTTGCACTGACAAGGAACAAATTACTACAGCCACCCGTCACTGACTACGTCCAAGATGTGGTACTTATTTTGACAGGATAATCATCATCACCAAAGTTACTACCAGTCTAACAATCAGTCCACTACGGCCTGAGAGAGGTAGGCACCTGACTGACAGAGGGGGGAAATCTGAACTAACTTCATAGCTTTGGGGCCCACTCCAGCCTTTGCCTTGTCCAGCTCTGCTGGTGTCATTTAACCCAGCGGACCCCCCTCAATCTCTCCAATCCACCTTATTAAAGCAAATAGGGCCTGCTAGCATGTGGGTTCAATCCTGCCGCTCCCCCACCCTCTGCTTTAGGGTAAACACTGGGGCAAACCAGAGGAGATGAAGGCATGACCACCACCTCATAGAGCAGGAATATGTCAGGCTCAGAGGGATGTGTATTTATTGCTCCTTAGAAGTAAAAAGGGAATGTAGAGGTAGCATGTCTGTGTAAGGTGTTCTCTATGACCCAAATATGGTGTTGGATCGCTATTGATCAGCAGTTCACCTTAAATTTTAAAATACGTTGACATTTGGAAGATGGAGGTGTTTTTTCTGTACTGCTAGACTCAACAGTCTTTGACTTCAGTAACCTTGGGATACTGGGAAAAGGGCACTGGCAGCTTGTTATGTTAAAAAAGTCAAGAGGGCTCTCCCCTGGATGGACATTCCCAGCGCCTGTGTGTGTCTGTGAGCAGAGCTGTGTGCCGCAGACTAACAGTGAAACTTATTAAGAGCAGCTTGTGAATGAGTCTCCACCAGTGTGATTAAACAGCTGCCGCCTCAGCACACATCCATGGCTCTCAGCGCTCCTGCCTCCAAACTTTATGACATGAGGTGTTTGTGTTCACAAGGGGCTATTGTCATGGGGCTAAAAGTGTGTTAGTGTGTTTTCTGTTTGTGCTTGTGGACAGGAGGCAGGTCTCTGTGAGTAGCCCCTCATCAGCGTGTTTGCACAGCCTGATAGTTTCCTCTCCTGCACTGATACAGTGCTGAGACTACTCACTACTGCCATGTATTTGTCAAGCCATGTACCTCGAGATATGGCTGTTTGTCTCAACAACATTCATATATGCCTCAAAGATGGACACACAATAAATACTCTTAAATATACTTAATTATAGACACAATTGGCTAATAACCAGCCATAATTTAGCAGCACCTTCATATATCGGTTTTCTCTGGAATAATCTTGAGCCTCTGGCTTAGCCCCAGGTCAGCAAGACCTGAAATTATTGCCTTGAGCTTTATAATTGTGGGTGGGCTTCACATAGACACTAATGGAAAGTTAGGGGGAGAGCTCCAGTGTATTAGAAAGTAAAGCAAACAAATTCTCTGTCCCATGAGCGTGGCTTACCTTAAGTTTGTTCTGACAAAGAAAATGCCCGGGCATCAAACAAGTCTATATTCATATGTATAGACCTTCCCTGTATAAGTCATTGTGCTTGACAGTGTCCTGATGCACCTCCTGATTGCTCCTGACATGTATATGTACGCTAAGTGTGCACCTGGTTTAGGCCTAGTCTTTAAGCTTTATAGCTGTTATCCACTATCAGTCGGTTTGTTGAGCCGCTGCTGTGATCGCAGTCACACAGGCGTATTGAGTGACACTGCTGCAGACATACACGTCCTGCTCACACACTGATCCCATTAGAACCCATTTCCTCTCAATCACAAAGGAACTGCTCTGATTGGCTGACCTGATGGATGCATACTTCATGTTTGCACAAGCTTGAGTTTGTAATCTTAAGGTCACAATGTGGTCACTGGATTAGATCTGTTAAGAATGAATCAGTCAGGTGGATCTGATAACATATGAGTTTATCTGAGATCAATAAGTGAGACTAAAAGATCCCAGCAACCCTCACAGGGATCATCAATAAATTAAACTCTTATAAATTATGTTTGAAAAGTTAGTGATAACAGTGTTCTTTGAGAGGTGCAAGCTAGCAATAAAGTTTTTTCTTATTTTTTCCATTCCAGGATAAAATGCTGAGAGTGTTTGACCCCAGAGCCCAGCTGACAGCGGTTCAGGTAAGCCCTCTGGATAAATTTGTAACTTCAACTATTCTTTCAATCTCTGTCAAGGAAACAATAGAGAACATAATATAATCCAAAGGTCAAATAGAAAAATAATGTAAGATACTTTGACTCAGTACATAGGGGTGGATGTAATAGACCAAAATATCTAAATTTCTTATATTTCAGTTTTTTATTATCCTGATGATGATATTCAGATGATATAATGGCAATCAATAGGACATGTGGATAAGAAGGACAAGTGTGAATGGACAGTCAAATTATTCATAAGAGTGCACACAAATTTATTTGTAAAGATGACCCTGTATGTTTGTTTTTGTCTTTTTTCTAGCCCCTAATACATAGATAGTTAAAATACGTTCTCTTTCCCCTTTTCAAGAGAAGTAAACATGTTGACAGTGCCATTCCAGCTGGGTAGAGATTCATCC
Source organism: Rhinogobius similis (assembly GCA_019453435.1). Taxonomy (NCBI): domain Eukaryota; kingdom Metazoa; phylum Chordata; class Actinopteri; order Gobiiformes; family Gobiidae; genus Rhinogobius; species Rhinogobius similis. The sequence goes on from CM033631.1 coordinate 22,917,251, forward strand.
ACTATTGATTTATGGATGTGCGCATGAGGTAGTGGCTGCTCGTCTCTTCCCATGAGTCCTAAATGCTACTGCGACCGTGAACAGTGTTTGTCTTTAAAAGGGGAGATGAAGGGAGGGCGTGTTGTCGAATGCTGACCAGTCACCAAATATTCTCACACTTTATCTTTCACCTCCCTGTGTGTTTTCATTACTGTGATTCTATAGCCTGACTTATATGAGTCAACGATTATAATATAATGAAATATTTTTTAAAATCACTTTTTAGTTCTGTCAACCTTGTTGAAGCATTTGTTCAAATGCTTCTACAAGGTACTGTAAAAGCCTTTGAATTAAACAAGAACAACAAGAATTACATAGTTTTTATTAGAACGTACTAAAGTATTCTAAAGTAATTATAAAACAATGTGCTAGAGATAACAAATATATTCCTCTGGTTAGGATTTTCAATATCAATGATTATTAGTTAGCATTAGTTAGTTAGCATATTCAAATGCTGAGCAGAACACATTTACAATTTACTCTCCAATGAAAAATAATGCTAAAATCCATGTAAGTGAGATTAGATTGCGTCTAGAACACTTTATTGGTGACATTATGTTCTTTACGTTCAGATAGGAAAGAACCTTTGAAGATGTAATAACACTTACAATTAGGATTGGTTTTTTTAAAATTTCAGATAGATTTGTTCAAGGTAACAAATCCATTTGGAAGGGCTGTTCAAAATATTACTCTCTGCCTGCTCCACAGCTAGTTCAAGGACAGGTGGCACACCCTTTTGACTTTAAACTACTAAATCTGGTCTAACTTTATCAGAAACATCCAAAATATTTCCTCTGGGCCACATGTCCAGCTTTGTGCCCTTTTTGCCACACATCTGTCTGTGTACTCTGTGTTGACATGTCCAGCTTTGTGCCCTTTTTGCCACACATCTGTCTGTGTACTCTGTGTTGACTTAAGAAACCTGATGCTGTCGGCTGAATCCTCTGCACTGTTTGAAGCGGCTGTTTACATCAGGTGTCTCTGTGCCTTTTAAACGATGTAGTCTTTGATGCTCTCTTTAGCGTCATGCAGACTCACATTCAGGTGGCCGTGTCCCCCATAGATAGACTCTTTCATTTTAACATAATAATTGAGTAGTAATGTTATGGTGGCATGTTAGTGGATAGTGGTTTTTACCCTGTTTAAAGATCAAACCTCCACAGGCAATCTGTTTATGTTTTTTTTCCTTGCATCTCCCTGTATTTTTGTCTCCTCCCTTCTCTTTCATTAATCCTTTTAAAAAATCTGGACCAGTGAGGCCTGAATCAGCACTTCGGCCGCCCTTGCACACACAGCCCAACCACCTCAAACCCAAGAGACTGAAACAACACCAACCTTGTTAAATACAGTAGGTTTGGATTGCATTGGTTAGGGAAATTAATGTGAAATTTGAATAGTGGGATTAAATTAACTACTAAATATATATTTTATTGTGTCCTAATTGCAAATTTGGTAGAAATAGTTGTGGTGATGATTGTGGCTGTAGTTGTAGTGTCTGCTGTAGTTCAATCAATCAAACTTTATTTATTACTTTTTTTCTTTTCATGCAAAAATGTAACACAATGTGATTTACAGTGCATTAAAAGCATTCCCACACATGCCCACATCCCACCCAACCTCCACAACCACAACCACCGGACCCCACACAACCAAACGCCTGCCCTGTACACATATACTCCCACACACACCAACACTCCCACACGCACACACACGTGCACACACGCACGCACTCTAAAATACATGAGGCTGAGTACAGATAGACTAGTTGAGGAGGCACCATCAGAGGAGCCGTCAACACTAGGAGCAGAGAGTCGTCTGCAGCCACAGGACACAGACTCAGGGCCCAGAGAAGAGATGAGGGACACACCAGACCTCCACCAGGGGCCTGTGAGCTAGGGCCCAGGACCCACAGCTGACCACTGTTCCCGGTACAGAGGGCCCCTCAGAGGAAACACTGGTGAATCTAAATGGATAAAGGATTCAAGTAAATGAGTACAGGGAAGTTCCGGTTGTTGTTCTTTTGAAATAACAGCAGTTCTTTACTACTCATCTGAAAGTGTTTTTCTGGACCGTTTGGCCCCTGCGCTCCTCCGGCAACTGGCTCCTACTCATTCCCAAAGTCAGGACACACACTCACGGCGAGGTGTCTTTCCAGTACTATGACCCTCGTCTGTGGAACGGCCTGCTGGAGGAATTCAGGGCCGCAATGAACATTGAGGTTTTTAAGAGCAGGCTCAAGATCCACCTTTTTAGCTTAGCTTTTGATTAATATTTAATTGTGTATTTTTTTATTCTATTTATTTACGCAATTTATTGTGTTAACTTATTATAGGCTTACTAATTTAGATACATTTATGTCCAAGTTTTGCTCTATTTCTACCCAATTCTTTATTTATTTTTTCATATTTATTAATCTGTTATTTTATTCATTCCAGTGTTTCCTCTGTGGAGCCCTCTGTACCGGGGGTGGTGTTCGTTTGTGACTGCAGAGGCCTGGCTCATGAGCCCCTGATCGAGGTGTGTGCCTCATCTCTCCTCTGGGCCCTGAGTCTGTGCCCTGTGGCTGCAGACGACTCTCTGCTCCCGGTGCAGACAGCTCCTCTGATGGTGCTTCTTTAACTGGTATTCTGTACTCAGCCTCATGTACCTTAGAGGGTGTGTGTGGGTGTGTGTGCGTGTGTGAGTAAGTGTGCAGTTGTGAATGTACTGGTATGTATAGGTGACTGTCTGTGGGGGAGTTTGGTTGTGTGGGTCGGGTGGCTGTGGTGGTGGTTGGGAGGGAAACGGCATGTGGGAATGTTTTTAATGCATTGTAAAGCACTTTGTGTAACACTTTATGTATGGAAAGGGCTTTATAAATAAAGTTTGATATGATTTGATTTGATATGTTTATCAACTCTCTAAATCGAAGATTGGTATTTGTTTGTTTTTTGGAGTCTCACACTACCATAATTAGGTGGTTTGGATTTATTTGGATCTCCCTTGTTTGTGCCTGAACTGTGGTTTAACTTAAGCTCTGCAACTGTCCCTCTGCCATTGCATCTCATATACAGTAGCGCTGCAGTAAACCAGGAAGACCTGTGTGGCCACATAGTAAACATAGAGGCAGAGAAGTGTCCAAACCTTTCAAATTTGTAACCTCGCTTGTCTTTTAGCTTCTTGTACTGTGAGTGCCAGGCCAGTTAGTTGGGCTCATCAAGAAAGAGAGAAAAGCCACAACCTTTTCCTCTCAAATTGTTTCTTGGAAATGTTATTCCAGGAGCTGCAGAGTATTAGAGCAAACCGCAGGTTTTATTTTTCAGCTAAGTGAAAAGGCATATTATTATACAAAAATCAAACATGCACCTGTGCTTACAATACAGAAATTAGTCTTTTAAAGCTCATTTTTGATTATTTAATGTACTATCCAGCTCATATGTTAATGTCTTATTGTCTGAAATACAATCCCAATCAAAAGTTTAAGACCAGTTGAATAAATGGCAAAAGTCACATTTTGTATGGTTGGATCTTAAGAAGGTTTCAAGTAGAGCTTTGGTATGCAACAAGAAATGGGAGTGAGACAAAAAAAAGTTTAAGTAAAAATTTTATTGAAAACAACAATTAAACTGAAATAGGCTGTTCTGCAGCTGATCAAAGGTTTAGGACCACATGCCTTTAAAAACTCAAATCTGTGCAAAAATGCAGATTCAGTGTAATTTTCTGATGGCAAAGCCAAACTTGGTCAGGGTGTTGAGCTGCAGGGCCTCTGGGTAAGACAGTCATTTTGAATTTCTTTAAAGATCCATAGTGTTATGGAATAAAGAGTGGAGGTGGAAGACCCCAAAAAAATGACACCAGCCCTGAGTCCTGAGGCCCCAAGACACTGGACGACCTTCGACCCAAATTAAAATTGGTGCCAACTGCAGCCCGATAACCATCCGATGGCATCTGTCACTGAAGGGCTTCAAAAACAAAAAACGTCTTCAAAGGTCTTGTCTCCTTGAACACCACAGATCTGCTGCTTGGACTTTTCAAGAGAGCACCAAACATGGGACTTTGAAAGGTATAAGAAAGTTTTATTCTCTGATGAGAAAAATATGTAACCTTGATGGTCCTGATGGTTTCCAACGTGACTCGCTCGACAAGCAGATCAGACCTGAGATGTTTTCTACGCGTCACAGGGAGGGGGCGCCATAATGATCTGGGGTGCTTTTCCCTTCAATGGAAAAATGGCGCTCCAGGTGGTGCAGGGGCATCAAACGGTCTCTGGCTCTGTGCAGATGTTGCAGAGAGCATCCCTCATGACTAAGGCCCTCGTCTGGGCAACCACTGGGTTTGTCAACAGGACAACGCTACAGTTCACAAAGCCCCAGGACAAAGGATTTCTTTAGGAGAAAAACATTACTCTTTTGGACCATCCTGCATGTTCCCCTGATTTAAATCCAACTGAGAACCTTTGGGGATGGATGGCAAGGGAAGTTTACAAAAATGGACAACAGTTCCAGACAGTACATGGCCTTCATGAGGCTGTCTTCATCATTTGGAGAAATGTTCCCTCTCACCTGGAAACACTTGCATCAGGCATGCCACATCAAACAGTGGCACCACTCATTACTGAGTTCATGTTTGGGACTTTGAATTCTGTTTTGAGGGGGTTTGGTGTTGTTTTTTTAAGTGTGGTCCTAAACTTTTGATCAAGTTTTAATTTATATGGTTGATGTACTTGGTTTGTCTTGGTATCAGCCATATTTTTAAAACCTGCCCAAGGACTACAGATGGAAAGTAGCTTGTAGCTAAATCTGGTGCAGAGCATCTCTTCTCATTGAGTTTAATGTTATCTGTGCACTGTCCTTGTTTTAAATAAATAAATAAATAAAATAATAATATGACTAGGGCTGCACAAGTAAATCAAAATTGCAAAGACTGCAATTATTTAGATAATAAATTGTCTTCAGCGAACAACAAAAGTCCTTGAACTGAAAAAAAATAAATAAAAATCAGCTAACCTTATAGTATAGACCACTAAAAACATTTTCTGAAATCCAGTGGATTCTTGTTTTAGTTTAGAATAACCTATTTCAGTGTTTTCTCAAATGTTAATGCCTTTGGATGTGTTTAAATGTGCACTGTGTGCAAATCTATTTCAAATCTCAATACTTGTCTGAAGAATGGGCATTGCATGAGTGATGTTCTATCAACCATTGACTTCTGGTTCAGACAAAGCAGACTCCATGTGTTGTACCCTCCATGCCTGTGTAGTGTATTCTGCCCGTCTCATCCATGTGACCAGCTCTGCGCTGGCTTCTGCTTGAGCCAGGTGTGGTAAATTTAGCCACTGATTATAGGCCTTCCCTTTCTGTATTTATGGGAAATAAGAGTGCTGGATAATTAAGGTCTTTGGACAGTAGTAGCAGAAAATCCTCCATCTGTAATCAGGACAAGTATGTGTATGCAAACTTCTCTGTTTTGGTGGTTCACAAAGAGAGGGCGTATTACTCCCACTACAGTATCACATTTGTTTTTCTCTATCTGACTTGTCTGTCTTCTTTAAAATTCAGTGTTGACTCAGTCTAAATACAGAAATCCACTGTATAGTTCTGCCATTTGGCATTGTGTCAATCAAAGAATGGAGAAGGAATCAAAATATCTACTCCTCTAATACTTCAACAAATGGTACTACAGTGTCACTACTATACTAGTGATAAAGCCACAACTGCAAACAAATAAACAATGTTTGTTTAGGTTAAATTTCCTGGATTCTGTCCATAACTTCCCCGAACTGACCTCATGTTGTCAAATGAGTTTCTTAAATATTTCTATGCAGCACAGTGCACTCCAGCCTCCACCCTGTTTTCCTGTTCTATAGCTCCACTTCTCTAGATAAACAGACACGGTTAACCTCCTGCTCAAAGGGACAAGGTGTTTTTGTGGGTTTGGGACACGTGCCTTCACTGTGTCATCTGTCTTTCCAAATTCATCCTTTTCATCTTTTCCTAATGTCTGTGTTGTTTTTTGCTGAATGTGTAATTTTGTCCTTTGTGTGTGCTTTAAATTACAGTGCTGAAAATACCCCTCATAGTTTCAGGCCCGCGTTGGCCCTGCAGCCGAGGATCTGTGGTCAGTAGCAGAGGCGGGAGACAGGAAAAGGGGAATATTTCGTTGGACTTGGGGGCCAGATTCTGACTTTTTCAAAATCGAGCTTCTGCTGCTTTGGGTGAAATTAGAGAGGACCTCGGGTTTAAATGGTTTGGATATCAGGAGGGAACGGTTTGGTCAGGCCAAGGAAAAGCACGGCGGTTTTCTTTTCAGCTTAGATACGCAAAGTCTTATTTTTAAGAAACTGAAAAAAAAGGACATTCTTTGTTAATTAAAGATAAAGAACAACTAAAACAAAACAATTCGTAACAAGTTGAGATGGCATTAGAAAACCTTGTAGACAATGGGGATATGATTTATTAAACCACTTTTTTCAGTCTGTCTAGCACCTGCCTAAAACCTTTGCGACCTTATATAATTTAACCTTTTTCAACTGGTGTCTTTGTCCTGACATAATAAACAACGCTGATTCTTCTCTGCTATTTGTGCACTAGTGGACTCCTCTAATTGGAAAAGTGTGTATTTGGTCAGTGAGTTGGGTGTACCCGCTCATATTTCTCATTACAGGCAGAATAAACCAGCAGCAGCAGGCATGGCGGTGTTTAAAGTACCAGTGTGGACTCTGGCAGGCAGCACAATGAAGCTCTTTGACCATGGCACAAGTGTTTAGTTTGTCTCACAGATGTAAGCCCGCAGGGGCAGCCGTGAAGGAGCAACATTCATGAAGGTGACGGGAAATGGAAAGAACTAATTTTCTGAGTGTTGAACTCACAGGTACTTTTGGCTACGGTATCAGTTTTGGGGAGATGTTTACAGTTTACATGGTAATTTATCGTACAAGAAAATAATATATTTTGTTACTACCGCCTTGTCTTGAAGTAATCAAGTAATTCATTTGTGTGATTTCAAGGATTCAGACATATTTAAATTTGACTTATTTGTGAAAATATAATTTGTAAATTTCAACTTGGCACATGATGTTGTCTTTTCATTGTTGCTGGTAATTTGTAAATGAGCAAAGACATGCTCTCAGTTAAGCTGAAGTCATCCAAACCCATGCACCAGCTATAACTTCTGTTAGAACAATATGGCAAGGTGTGGTTTACTTTGATACAAAATGTCAGATATAAATGCTTTCTTCAAATATTTCGACCTTGCGATGAAGTGGGCATTGTAAAATTAATATAATGATAATTATAATAAAGCCATAATTCTAATAATTTTATTATTTGATCGAGACATTTTTACAAAAACGGATCAGAATTCAACCCTCTCTTTCTTATTATATTACCTATTATTTTTCCTCCTTGAGTCACTGTTCTTGCCAGTGTACTTGTGCCAGACTTCTGCATACTTGCCCCGGCCATGCAGTAATGTTTAAAGTTTTCAAGAATGTCTAATACTAACACCACATGTAGTCAGCATTGTGCAATTTAAAACATAATGTCTATAAAGGATCATAGCACTGTCCAAGAATGTGTCAGTCTTACTCAATAGTGGACTTTTAAATTCCAGATACAAGCTATGCATATAAAATAAACCAAAAATGCTACTCCTTATTTCTTTGTACATACAGTCAGTATTGCTGCTGAGTTTGTTTAATAGTCTGTGTCTTCATAAGCTAAAGCCCTTATCACACGTTCACACTTACAGTCAGGTGAACCCTATTGTTACAATCTTTTAGAAACAGATTTTTACAGCTTGTTATGTGCCAAATGTTATCAGTGTCACTGTAAAAATGATGTACAACAACAAACACGGCAATATACTTTATAAGGCCTTGCAGTCCCAGACGTACATGAATAGAAAAGGGGATTTAAAACCGATTTTAAATCAAATATGAATTGCTGCCCAAACAGGTTAAAGATATAAAGTTATTTAGTCCGGATGACCCTTACACTTATAACTTTGTTTAGTTATAGGTGAGGGAAAATGCCTCCATTTTACAACAGTTTTGTCTCTTTATGGTCCAATCATTTTACGGGCTCAAATCTGCATCTTTCTCCACCAGACCCTGCTGTGCTCTGAACCTGGTAACAGCCAAGGTATAACTAAACCCAGATGTTTTGACATAATTTTACTTTTCCTTTCTCTACTTTCTCTTCATCTTCCAGTTACCAGCTCTTTGCTCATTGGGTTACAGATCCCAGTTGCAACCCCATGTTGGCTAGGAGAATATTTCCGAATGTATTTGACTTGTGCTTTGGAAAGCTCTGCAAAACAGTGGCACTGGAGCTTAAGTTTCCATTCAGTGCAGTTTCTATAGGCAGAATGGTCTTTTGCTAAGTAACACTCGCAAAGACAAAGACAAGTCAAACTTTTTGTTCAAGTTAAAGAAGTCACTTAATTGATCAAATGCATCAGTTAGTTAAAGAGAAATTAGCTTAATTTACATTTAACAGTTGTCTCCATACATGAGGTAAACCTGTTCAAATAAAATATGTCTAGTGTTTTTATTGTAGTATACACTGACATATTACTGACATCTATTTAGTGGCTAATTTATATAGTTTTACTTTTTGCAGTTAATTTAACCTCATTTTACCAGAATGTCCCTTGAGATAAGTTTCTTTTTTGTGGGAGACATGGCCAAGAGGCACAACTAATAAGGCTGTTTTAACAAACAACTGGGACTTGTACCATTACTGGGACGTGTACCATTACATTTTATCAGTACCATATTTTTTTTCATCATAATGCAACATTGCATTGTTATTATGAATCCCAAAACAGAATAAAAAACAGAATAACAATCAAAACAAAAGATTTCTTTGTGCAAAACTGGTATTTTGTATTGACTACTTGTACTTTTACTTTTACTGACTATTAAAGTTGCTATACCCGATTTTTACTGTTTTCAAACATGAAAAGCAGAACTAGTTTGTTTTAAAGTCTTTACATCATATGTATCGTTCACTTACCTAAAGCATTCCCACTATACTAAATATTCACTGCATTGAGTTTATAAGCGCTTTTCACGAGTTTTGCCGTCATTGGTAATGCTAACTAACATTAGCACACTTCCTGCTTCTTGTAGAATAAAACGCTATATAAACAGATGCAGAGAAAGCACATGGTCTCATTTTCACCTGAACAGATGGTTTTACAATATATGTGTACTGGGGCAAGTCAGATTTTACTTTATTAAACGCAAAAAAATTGGTAAAATACTTCAGAACAGTAAACAATAGGTACAGACCTTTCACTTTCTATAATCTCAGGCATAAAAATATGATAAAAAAAATCAATCCAAATAGTTTGTTTAGGTATAGTAATTAATATCTTAATTCTTTCAATTACCATTTACCCTTTTGTATACCCAGCCCTACATATGCATATGATGTCAGTTTGTTTTGAAAGGAGGCGCTAAGTTGAAGTTTTGCCAGTTGAATGCCATCTGTGAGCGCCCGTGTGCTGGTCCCGTGTGCTGAGCGCTCATTAGTGCTGTGGTGCCAGTGTTACGGCTGTTAGCTTCCAACTAATTAAGCTCTACATGTGGTAGACACCTGGAGCTTAAACAGCAGACGATTTAACTGTAATCCTTCTTCACCTTGAGATTGTCTTTATACATTAAGCATTCACAAGTTTTAGTCCTATTTTCATGGTAATTACCGGTGACTGGAATGCAAGTTAGAAATGAAAAACTGAGCAAATATCATGATTGGTGCAAGATTGATGCATGCTTTCGAAACTTTTTACATCATCTTTTCAGAGGAATGCTGTGTGATTTGTGTTTGAAATAAATCAGTATTAATTCAGCCATGTGCAGCTCCCTTGTGCTATGACCTCTGTTTGCACTCTACTGTTTTTAGAAATCTGGCTTTAATTATTACCACTGATTTGACTATGGTCTTTTGATTTTAAAAAAGGAAATTGCTCAACTGCTGAACTTTTTTGTTTCTACAGCAAAACATGGTGCAAAGTTGTTTTCTGTTGACATTCTGTTTTGTTGTGTAATTTTGTAATAATTGGGAATAGTTTTGTATATTGTACATTGCAGGCTGGTGTTTAAATTTTGAAGCAACTGTCAACTTCTCACCTGCTTTTGGTAAAATGATCTTGACATCAACTGAAATACCAAGCAGTAGACGGAGGCAAAGTGTCACGGCAGAACCACAGAGGCCACACGGCAGGACGCAGCAGGGAGGCCGGCTACACAAAGCCTCATGGGAACTGAAGTGCTGCGTGGACTATGGTGCGTCTGTGGTTCTGTGAGCTGACCTGGGACTGACCAAGCTCTGGTGCCATTTCAATTAAGTCAGTCATCCTGTGCTTTCTCCATATGCTAGTCTCATCAGAAAGACCAACAGCTAACGTTAAGGCTATAGGCTCTGTTATTTATTAGTCAAACAGATCAGTTCAAGCTGCCTTTTTCACACTTTCAAACCAACTTTGTCCAAAAGTCTCTCAAACTCTGGGACATGTACACCTCGTCAGTTCTAGTGTTGTTGTTTTTTTTCTTTTATTGAAATTTTTTATAACATTAAAATTTAAGATGCTGAACTTAAGCCTTATGAACTGCTTTCCTTTGGTTAGTTTTTTGCATTACAAATAAATATGGCATTATAAGACCATAAAGAACAAGTTTATTGCACTCTTCAGAGTTGCACTGCAAAAACAATGTATTAAATAATTCTTGTAAGATTACTCTGTGGTTGCTTGCACATTTTGAGGCATTTCAATCTCACAGTGGCTATGGTTTACTACTATTTAAGACCTGGTGTAGCCCTAATTTAGACTTGGAATAGTCCTATTATAAACCCGATTTAGATCTGGTGGTACTCGGAGAGTCTTTTCTTTGGTGGTGCCTGATGTTAAAAGTTTGAAAACCACTGCTCCAGAAATCAAAACATTCTGGATTCTTGGATTAAAATGGATCTTTATAATGATAATGAAGTCACAATGTTGTTACAATGCTTACATTTCAAACATGATTTCGATACTACGTACTAAGTTTCTTTATTGTACCTTTGTGGGTTTTATTCTAGTTCTGATAAAGCTAGATCTTTGTTAAATTGTTCAGGAAAGGGCACGTTTTGTCCCGTTTGTGTGGATACTTGTTCAAATAAATATCTAGTTTTGAAATTAGTTTTAGTCTCGATTAGGATCTTTTTATACAGTACATTTGACAACCCTATAAGAGAATGCTGTTGAACCATTTCCTAGAGTTATATTTTTACATGTTCTTAAAGTATTGTTCGAGAGTCCAAGTGACTTACACTTAAACTCTAAATACCCTGAACGTTCCATTGATTTTGGTATAATGGCACATTTTTGTTGACTTGAAAGTAACAGCTGTATGAACACCCACATTTATTGCAGGTATTTTATCACTGCCAATTCCTAACACACAGAGGAGTACGTTGCAAAGCTGTAATGGAGGAAATAGCTGAGAAAACAGACTGAAATCTGGTGCACACATGTCTTATAAACAACTCTTCACGCCGCTCCAACAAAAGCCAGCGCAGCTCATCTTTTACTAATTGAGCTCTTAGGAGAACAGGTTCTGCTAGAGTTTGTGGTTTCATGGCAGAGTGGAAGTGTTGGGCTAATGTTAGCACTGTTCTTGGTCGTGGCTTGCCCGGGTGGTGGTCGGAGATTGAGGTGTTTGTTAGTGTGATTCCAATGAGCTCATTTATCAGGCTGTCACTGAGTTGCCTGGTGCTGTGCTGTTGGGTATACAGTATGCTTGTGTATAAACTGTGCCTTGGTGTGGGCTACAATCACAAAGAACAGTCATCGCATGGCACGTTCACATCTTTATTGGCCAACATATCCTAAACTACAGTATTTATTTAAAGTATAAACAGAAAAAGGTCCTTAATTATTACATTATGATTACGCCAAACAAATAAATTATTGTAAATTCGAAACAGATGATTAGAACTTTCCATTTAAGCCAAATTTCTACAACAGTCAGAAAAGCCGTCTGCTGCTAGACCAAATGCATTAACCTTTGAGACTTTCATATGCACTGAAACTAACACGAGAATTGCATGCATTTCAGAGCAGATGTTTATAGAGGTCAAAACTGCAAGGCTGGTATAACAGAAATCTTTACAAATAGTTACGGTCAAGCTTGAATTTATCACAACCTTGCTCAATCTTATAAGTGACACCTATCTAGATGGCTTATCTTCAGATTTAGTTGCTGTCCTTCAATGTGACGCACAGCTATGGAAGATAAATTGTTTCATCACATTTAGAATTTGAAATGCTGGCAAATTTCAAATTCTGAATTTTCGAACCCCCGAAAAAAACGTTATTCACTATTTTGAATTTCAGTGGCTGAATTTTGTAAATGTTTTATGTGTTTGTCTCAGTTTATAAATTCAAAATGAGAAATTCACCCATTAAATAGTCAATGCATAGATTTTCAAGCCCTCAAGTTGTAAAATTTGCATTGAATTTAACAAAGCATGGAAAAAGCAGAAGAAAGCAACTCAACTGAGTGAATATTGTCATCTGGAATCTTTGTTGTTTCAAGGCAAATTTTTCTCTATAAATTTAAACTGTTGAATTCAAAGGCTTGAAAATCTATGTGTTATATTTAAAGATACGGTTTTCATTTAGAATTTTTTAACTGAGAAAAACACATTGACAATGTACCCTGCAAAATAAAGTGGCTGGAATTTAGATTAAAAACTATTCAAACATGTTTTACCGGTTCAGAGTGTTACCGGTTCAAATTGGGTAAACGAGTAATTGGGATTATTAATGTGTGTTAATTAAGTGTGATCAATGCACATGCGTGTGTTTCCTTGAATGGTAAAAGTTGCTCTCAGATTGTACTTTTCAATTTGTAGAGTTTACAGTCTGTTTCTGTGAGCTCCATCACGTACATACTTTGTTTTCATTTGTAATTTATTTTCGTATTTAGCCTTTTCAGCTGCACTCATATGTACTAAACAACAGTTTGCAGATTTTATAAATAATAAAATCACAAATAGAGGGGATTTTTTAGTTGCAGAGGAGATCACACAGTTGCAGCATGTATCTGCGTGGGTCTTCATTGAACTGACGTATTCATTCTAAATTCAATGAAGATGTTAGTGAGCATTACCTGTTCGTCTCAGAAAGTTAATTATCTAATTTTATTCAACTACATGTGTTTTTATTACCAAACATACTTTGGTATTTAGTATTTGGATGGAGCATGGAGATTGCTCAATATTTCCCCTTTAAAGTAGTTCCTGCTGCTAAAACACTGTCCTAAACATTTAATACATGCAGTATTTTAAGTTACAGACACCATAATACTGATAATACTGTCTGTTTGTTTTGCCTTTCCCTGTGGTCATGATGTTTTGCCTTATTTGGTGTAAATTATTATTACACACAAACGTCATAAACTTGACATGCTTTGCACACATGTTCTGCGTGTGCTATTTTTCCTGCACAGACGCGTGGGGACACTTTGAAGATGTGAGGATCCTGTGAAGTGGTTTTAGGGCAGGGAACACAGTCAGCCATCTGTATCGCTGCAATGAAGCAAACGTGGAAGTGACAGCAGTCAGCGTAGGGTCAAGTCGAGATACAGGGATTTACAAGCTCGTTACAGGGTGTCTTGGCCATGCTTTAGCTGGTATAGAGGAAGAATATAATAATGTCGCTTTATCTTTCTGGAGCATGTCTGGTGCACAGATCCTGATGAGTTACGGGTGGTGAAGTTCCTGCTTTTGTCAGCATCTTTGCATCACTCTCTCTGTCATTATAGGGCCGTATGCTAGCCCCATAGATCTTTGTTTGGATTTAAGAGAACCAAGCCACAAATGCAGCATAGAATATTCATCACCACAACCCAAAACCACATAAGAGGCACAGGAGATCAGCAGACATGTGCTTCATGAATCTCCACTGGCTCTTTGCTCCTTGCTGACTTAGACTTAAATAGACTTTTTCTGGTGAATCAGTCAATGGTCCGACTATGTGCTCATTGGTTTGGGAATGTTGTATTATAAGAACTTTCTCAATGATGAGCATGGTTTTAAATTTCGCTTGTTAATGTAACAGATACTCAGTTTATTGTGCATTGTTTTTATAACAAACTTTAATAAGGACAGATTATAGTATGTAATTGACTCTCTGTTTATGTTATTTGGCGTGACTCCAGGCTGTGTGAACTGGCACGAGCTGTAGTACTGTGGAGGCACTGCCCAATTAGCACAGTGGCTCAGTAATACCAGCTCTGTTACCGCTTGTGCTTTATTTCACACAGAGGCAGTTTGACTGACTCTGGAACTGCACCAAACCATTAACTTGGCCCCAAACTGTAACACTAGAACTATTATGATTTATCCATCATGATTGTTATAGTTTTGTTTTTTCCCCCTCAACCTTTTTCTGCCAACATGTTTTGTTTAAATTGTGGATTATTTCATAATTAAACTTTTTGACCAAAACAGTCATTCATTTCAAATGTAATTTTCTCAATTTGAGACCCAAAAATTCCCTGAAACCCACACTTCTAGTTTGTACTTTATGTTTATTTTGGCTTCCTCCACTTTATGTAAAAAGAAAATCTGTAAATATCAGTCCCTGGCCATTTCCGTGATTTGTCCAGTCTAAATAAACTAAATTGGTTGCCAATGAATTAGTCATTGATTTTCCTCATATTCCTTACCATTTGAAACTTTTTTAAATTGTTATTTTCATTCATTTGGGAACTTTAAACTTTCACCATGGAACTTGAAAATTGTCAATAGAAAGTAAATAAGATGTAGCATGGAATGTTCAAAATAATTGTAGCTATTTTTTGTTGACAGTTTTGTTTACAGTTACGGAAATTATATAAAATTGTCTCTGTAGCAAAATCTGTGGACATATATCGATTGAAAACTCCTCTTCTCATTCAGAGCATCGTCAGCTCGTCTGCTGGAGAATGGATTGCTCACTAAACCCCCTTTTCCATCCACCTTTTCCACCCCATGATTTATTTTTCCATGGGGCAGAATGATTCCTGGAGCTTGTGTTTTTTTCAGCTCTTTAAAAACACTGTGTAGCGTCTTTGTGGCGGGCAGTTGGCGGTGAACTGTCTTGCGCTGTGAACTTGCCAAATTTATGTCCAGCTCCACGGCCTATATATCCATCCACTTAATTAAATAGTGAAGCTGTCTGAATACCTTCTCTTATGAAGGATTGTAAAAGAGTGTAAGACAGATGTGATTAATTCTGTTAGTGATTTAATTCTAATAACATTTTATTTTTCAGGGAAAGATTTTAATGGCCTAAAATAAAAAAGTTGTAATATTGGCGTGGACGCAGGTCACGTATCTGTAATTATCTGTTAGTTTGATTGTTGTCCAGAAGAAAAGATTCACATCTGTAGCAACTAAAGACAGTTTTATTTGTATTAACCTTCTGAACAAATGATTCGTTTTAGTTTGAAATTTACCTAAACTTAAGACCTTGGAGGTTGAGGGAGTTATGATTTTTCTTCTTTGTAGCTCTTGCACATTTTTTATTTATGGCCCTTAAGCTTGACTTTTGCACAGGCTGTAACTTTAGATCTTCCCAGTGCAATAACATGCACCTGCCATTACACTATGATAAAAATGTGTTTTTGTAAGTCAGAAGACAGGTCGTGATCCGTGACCTATTATATGGGATTTACAAAGTGTATGTATGATGCGTTTGAGGAAATCCACTCTTGATCCTTAACAGACTGATCTCCCTTCTACATAAAAGCAAGACTGTTTCTCCAGTGCTCTGTGTCCTAAACGTATTCTTGTGCAACTGTATCCTCTCAGGCAATAGTGACGGAGGAGAGAAGAAAGAATAGAAGAGATGAACTAACTCCAAACATCTGGAAGTCTTCTGCGTGTCCTATTGTATCTGGATGCTATATTTAACCACAGTTCATAGTGGTGTAGTCTGTTCCCTTGGGGGGCTGCAGGTCAGGTCTGGTTGTTAAAGCATATCTGAGTATTGTCCCATTGGTGCAAAAACTTATTTCAAGCCAGAGGAACAAATGTCTGCAGACGCTAAGAGTATGAGGACTTGCAGGCTGAGCAGTCTCACTTCAGTTAGTGTGTGTTTAAATCTAAATGTATTAAGAGCAAAAAATTACATTTACAGTGGGCAATATGCCAGCAAATTATTATCACAATTTTGTTTCAGTTCAATTTCATTTAAATTTGATCACAATTCATGTCAACTTAGTAAAATGTCAGAAGTAAACATCATCTGCTTCTTATAAGAGCTCACACTTCACTGAAAGTGGTTAAATTCAGGCGTCACTCACTCAGAGTCTAACAGAAGTGGAATTATGGAATGGAGGGAGTTGAAAAATGAGAGAGAGCTGCACAGACCAAAAAATTTGTGAATCATCCATAGACAGTAAATCACTGGACATCCGGACTGTGACGTCACCCGTAGTGTTAAAGTGGAGCCGGACTCTATATTTGGAAATTGAAAATCCGAGTGCCCGTATCATGGCAACCACACAGACTAACCAGGAGCGAGGTTGCTAACGGTTTTCATCCCTCGACGGGAGGGGACGGCGGCAACGAGCCGCACTAGCTGTCAATCAAATCTGTTGCTAACGCGGGCGAAAACCGGCTTCTGGAAAAGGAAGCACCTGATTGGTCAGTTATTATTGCTAATAACTTGATTTTTGAATAACCTTTAAAAAAATCATAAAGAATCATGTAGAGGGTGTCAAAACGAACATTTTTGTTCCAAGATGGTTTGACAGAAGCAGTTACAGAGGAAAGGGCACCAATATCCCAACAGAAAGTGAATGAAAGCTCGGCTTGACGGAGCTGGAGCAGCCACCATGGTCACTGCCTATTTGGAGTGCGGCAGCATTTAAAAATAACGTGAGTACAGTACAAGTCCCAATCATCCAAATGCACGGCTGTCTCACAGTTGTATCTGGTTCTTTCCACACCGACATTCACAAATAGTGCATCACCTGCTCTGAATGGCTAGATTCAAAATTTTACTTTTCATATGTACTTTTACTTTTATTTGAGTAGCAGCACTAACTGGGCAAAATTTTAGCCATGTAGTATATTTCCTCCACTTCAAATTTGACATTATACATTACTTTTTACAAATATGTTTTTTGTGTAAATTAAGAGTAGTGCACTGTTATTGTTGCTATATATTTTTTTGTTCTATATTTTCCAAAAGAACCTTTGGAGAAATTACTCAATCTTGAAAGTGGTTTTGATTAACAGTAAAAAATAGTGGCTGTGGGGAGTGATGGAAATTTACGAATGAGATGGTGGGTTTGTTCCAGTTTGCGCCTGAACTTTCAAAAATGACATTGACGATAGTGAATTCCACCCAAGTTTAAATGGGCCATGAATCCAGAGCAGGATGAAGAAAAGCCAGTAATTGCTGAAAATCCTAATTACAGAAAGATGAAAACGAAAGGATCTGGTTTGTGGTGATGAAAGCGGTAAAGCCACAGTTATTGATTGGAAGAATGGGAAATTACAGTAAAAAAGCTCAGAAGAGTCTGGACACTGGAAAAACAGGAGGGAGAGGAAATTAAGAGCAGGTTTAGAAGATCTTGGTGCAATGCTTTCAAGCTCAAAAGCTAAAATATTAAATACAAATGTATATGGCTAGAGACTGCTATATTTAGTTGCTCGTATCTATGTCTGTAATTCTTTAAAAAAAATCTTTATCATGTTTCACTTGTCTCAAAGCGCTAATATCTTCAATCGTGATACTGGTACTTTAAAATAGAGCAGCAGCAGGTTTAGAATTACAGTTAGAAGGGTTTTTATTGCCCTTGTCAGTGAACAAAAGTCACAAACTAGGAACTTGCTTTGGCAGTAAGGTGTAACATACATACATTATAATTCTATGGCAGAATTTGCTGTTTAATTGTCGGATTGTAGACATTTTATCCTGGTTTCATGGTTAATATAATATATAATACTGAGCCTATCCACATGAAAGCAAAACTGGCAAAAAGTTCTTCTCCTCTGCTGCCAGTGATTGTCCACCTGTAACTTGCTGTCCTCTTTGTGTTGATTAAATATTGATTTATTTTAGGGAAACTCGGCTAATTCCCCATAGAGAATGAATGAAACGATAAATGAAGATCCTCACATATGAGGAAACTGGAACTAGCAGGGAGGTATCGAGAAAATTGTGTTTTTTGCAGAAGTTTGACACAAAACACAAATTGTTTACACAAATTTGTCTAATGTACTAAATGTGTTCTGTTTCATGGTGTGAGTAGGTTATCATTCAATAATTACTCAATTAAGTAAATAGGAGTTTGGTGTAGTGAAAACAAAATCTTACAACACTGAAAATACCTTGAAAATTGTTTGATAATTGCATGGCTTTAGCTCAAGGACTATTTGGATAAAGAAAACAAACCTGCCATTTTCCCAGCATGCCTATCTATCCCTGCACCAATAGTGTTCTCATTGTTTAATTCGTGCTCCCCCCAGTATCGCTGTGAGACGGTGAGAGTGTGATAGTTCCCATATGTGCACATGGATACCTGATCTTCATCCTGGTGGGTGAATCAACATTCTCTGTTGGTGACACAGATGTGCACACCGTCTGTTGTAGTCCACAAGTTGAACAGAAAAAAGAGCAGGAGATGAAGTGATACCTCTTTGTTTGTATTTGGACAAGATATTTAATAGAGCGATAAAAGCTAATTGGCCAGACTGCTGAGTGTACTTTCTGTATCTTCATCCCCATCTCACAGTGATCATTCTTTTACTCCCGGTGGGATTCATTGCTATTATTGCCAAGTTTATTTTGCAAACAGATTTACACTGTTCTCAATGGTTAATCATATTGATGTATTTGTTTCCATATGTTTCCTCACATAATATCAATTCTAGATTAGTAGGCATGCTATTACTTACAAGTTATTTTAGGGATGTCAGGATTATTTGGTTATTCATTAATTGTGATTTTCGAAGTCACAACATAATATAAAAAATAATAATTGTGATAATTTTAGAAGTTAAAATAAGTAACACAACTTCAATATGGCCTGTAAAGCAAAAAAGTAAACCAAAATGTGAAGCGTTTTATTATCTGGCTGTTTATCTCCTGTTAACTTTAGTTTATCATTCAGAAAGTTTCATTTTATAAAGCTGGTTAAATATTAGAGGGCATTGTATCATATTAGATGTTAATTAAAGAAAATTAAGTATTTCACTTTCGTTTGGTCAGTAATTGTGAATAATTGTACAATTGTGTTGCTTAGTAACAATACAGATTTATTTGATTCCTATTACATGAAGAATTGTTAAGTGCAGTTCAGGCTTAGTCGTGATCTCACTTCGCAGCTGCCTCATTGATCAAGTCTGTATTACTTCCCCAACTTGTTGTATAGTGGTGTGCTACATAAACTATTTTGCATTAACCTTGAAATGTGTTATAAATGTGCACCTGCGTGTTTCTGCAAGTGGAAACAAAGTTTTTGTACTGCCTCAATTAATTTAGTTTAATCAAAAAAGGTAAAAAAAAAAACAAAAAAAAAACAAAAAAACGTTAGAATTACCAACATTTTGATGCCATTCCCACGATCTTTCAAACACCCGTCATTCTCTTTCCAGATGGGAGGTTTTGCGATTCTCTACACCTGTATGTTTTGGTCAAATCATATACCACATACTCCATTTTCTCGACTGTTGTGTCAATTTGCCCTTTTCTTCCACTGCAAAAAAAGAGGCCTTTTTCTGTCCTCACCATTCTCCTGCAGCATGCTTTCCTGTGTCAAAATTGATTTGTGTGAAGTCAGAGGAGTTCAGGCTGGAGTGGTAGGGGAGTTGTAGGTGAACAGGAGTAGAATTTATGGCTGTGGAGGAGAGGCGCATACAGTGGGCAATATTTACAGCGCTGTGAAAGTACAAGACAGGTCTGAGAAACACGATGGGCAATGAGAGATTCAGCAATGTACAGATTAGATAAACAAACCCAGGAAATAAGTAAAAAGACCAAAAGGAAATCTTTCTGTCTCACAAATTAACACAAATTTTGACACTTTTTTTAATTTATGTTGTTTTTCAGCATATAGCTTATAGCTTTTGTGAATAAATATAAGCTACATTTCCCATTGAACTACTTAACTCTTTGTGTTATTTACTGACATTTCAAGAGATGGACAGTGCCTTGATTATAATCTATTTGCTATAAGTAATTGCATTGATAAAAATCTATCTAGCTATCATACATACATAACATACATAACTGTAATTTTCAAAACAAAATAATTGCTCTGTCTTTAATAACTTTAAAAACATGTGGCCTTAGACTAGTTCTGATACATACAGATTATTAAGGAAATTACTATCAGGAAAGGTCAAATTTTGTTTTATTATGTGACTTATTTTCAGTATCGGTACTTGTTCAAATTTCTTGTCTTAGTATTAATTTGATTTTACAACCGACCAATACAGTTTATATTTGTTGTTGGATATAAATTTCCAAACCTTTCTCAAAATTTTGCGTGGTAGGATTGTAATCTCTCAACGCTTTTTTATTATCATAAAAATTTGCAATAATACGGTCATTTGCTTTTGCGCTGGAGCCGTAACTGTAAATAAAACATGTGAAAATCTGATCCTCCATTATTGTGTCATGATTGATTTATGTGATGTCGGTGGGGATCAGTCGTGAGTGGTAGGGGGGTTCCAGGTGAATGGGAGTTGAATTTATGACTGTGGAGGAGAGATACAGTTTGGAAATCGTAATATATATACACACATGTCCAGATGGTGTGTCCTCTGGCTGCCCTCTTGCTGTTATTAGAAATCGTACTTGAAACTGTTTATTGGGAATAGCAGTGGAATAGGTGCCGGCAACTTCTCCTTCAGCCTCTCCACAGTTGTTGCTTCATCTGCTCAGAGTTCCGGTAGGACAGTGACATCATGGCGGTGTGAGCTGTGGACCGTGCATAGCTGTACGCCACGAAAGACATCAAATGGGTTTTCCTTGAGCTGGCTGACTTCCATTTTCAAAGGCCTCAGGGATGCTGTAATGGCAAAAATAAGTTTTGCAACTCAACAGCTGGGTCACAGAAAGGTGAACACACTTTAGTGGTTGTTTATTATTCCCCTGAAATCGCACTTATCACTGTATTTAGGTGGGAGTACTTTGTGAGTGTGTTAAAGTATGAGGATGCATTCCCAAAACAAAAATATAAAATTCTCTACCCCACGCTCTGAGCTCCAGGCCTGCTACAGACACGGTATCGGTTGCACTTTAAATTGCACCATGTTTTTGTTCTGTTTTTGTTTTGTCCCTTTTAAATTAACGTAAGTAAAACATATCCCTAAGAATGAATGGTTTATAACTTTGGTTTAACTTTATAATATTAATGGTTGGCTTCCAAAAGCATAAGAAACATTGCAGAAGCTTCCCTTGCTCCTAGTTTGGTCACAGTGGCATCTTCACTTTGTCACATCCCAGGAAGGAAAGGATACAGTAGCTCGCTGTCCTCATGTCTGTTTACATCAGTTAGCAACAGCACTTCCCTCTGTGCCTTTCTGATCTATTGTATTAAAAATGTTTGAGTTTTCGCTGGACATCTTCCATACATCTGGGCTACTATTCAACTGCTTCACTTATAAGGACTGGACAAGCCAAGTATGAGTTCAGTTACCTGCATTAAGTACAGCTCATGAAAAATGATCTTGAGTCACGACTTTGGTGTTTATTTCATCCAAGACGTATTATCAACTCAGTTAGTGCTTTGGTGGGAATAAACTGTGAGATATGAAAGGAATGAAATATAGGTTTACACAACAAGTGTGGCCATTCGTCTGCACCTGTTTGATTTATAATCCAATGACCGTAACATTTAAGGGAGAAATGACTGACCAGGACACGAAGGAAAATATTTCTTTTTTTATTCCCAAGCACTCTAGAGACTCATCTGGAGACTCATCATAAAATGTATTTTTTCAAATCCTAATGGAGTCAACACAATATTTACATTAGCAGCTATCCCAAAGTGAAGAGATGCAACTTATCAAAATTCTCTCCTCTACAAAAGTACGACATGCTATTTCTCAAGCGCTTGCAAACGTACTAAACGCGTATATAAACTGACACAATTGAGATCTGCTCAAAAATATAACTTAAACTTAAATGATTGAAGCTAAAAAGGCTGAGTGAACATTTTGAAATAGCTGACATTGTACGAATTCATAGTGGCAACATGGCGTATCAGGTTCTCTACAATTTGTCATGTGTAAAGTTTAACAAGAAAATGAGGCAACAAACTTCTGACACACGTGGATGTAACTCAACCTTGGGCTTTGTTTTACATGCTTGCTACTAAAAGTTACTTTTGCCTTAAAAAACACTGCTATAATCTGCCAAGACATTTTGGGCTGATTGCCAAAGAAAACCAATAGCTTTTTCTAACATTAATACATGGACTAAGTGACAGCGGATTTAACATACATTACGAGTAAACAGTATGAGAAATAAGTTAAATGCATGCTTCGAGAGCTTTTAAGTCCTTGTTTACGTACATTCCTCACTTTAAAGTATATATGATTGACAGTGGATTGGCCTATCTTATCCTCCTTTTCTTTGCTTTTGCGTTGCCTTTATTATTGTACAGCGTCATCTTGGTGAATAGTCTTGTAGTAAAAATACAAAATCTGGAAAATAATGGCACACTTTTAAAATCCTTTGTCTATTTTGTGTTGACTTAAGCCACCACATACTCACACGTCATCACCCTAGTTGTCATCGGCCATTAGTTGTGACACATGCCATTCCACTTTGAAGACCACCTTTCAAAACCAGCCCGAGTGCTGTTTAACCACACGTGTACTCCCCATGGAGACAATGCTACTGTGTCTAAGGCTGAGTGAATGCAAAAACAAGACGACGAAGTGTCATCATTGTGGTAACTTAAGCTGCTCCCGGGGCAGAAGTCACCTTGTCTGTTACATCAACAATAATAGTGTTGCTTTCATGGGACAAGTCCTGGTTTGTCCTGGAAATACACAGGGGAATAGTTTTGTCTGTCTCCCCAACCCCCAATATTGTTCAGTCATTACACCCCTTAATGGAGCTGTCACATGAGAGAAATTTGAGACATTTCTGCTACTAATATAATATCTGCCCATGGTTAAAAAAAGCATTTGTAAAAGTCATAAAACTAAATGGGGACGGGATCTCGATTCTAACAATGGTTGGTATGTTAGAAAAGAGCAAGGGAAATTTAGTCAATACAAAATTCTATTCAAACTTTTCAGTAGATATTCATAAAATGGGTATTAGTAGAAATGATCTATGTTGAAAAGGCTTTATGTGACTACCCTGGAGGACGGGACTATGCAGGGCCATGTACCATCATGTGACCAACCCAAGCCACCCGCCCTGTGCTTGCTGGGGGACAAGGGACAGGTCACATTTTGAAATGGCATCGAGCACCAACAGGGGTGACCGAAAGTGCTGCGTGTGAGAGGGTGTTGGGGTCAATGGGTTGGATGAAACGGTTACCAAACAGTGTTATTTTGTTCTGTGATGTTGTTTTTGTGTGTGTGTGTGTGTGTGTGTGTGTGTGTGTGTGTGTGTGTGTGTGTGTGTGTGTGTGTGTGTGTGTGTGTGTGTGTGTGTGAAATATGAAACTAATTGATTTTTTAAAAATTGCTAAAATCCTTTTTCCTCTATAGCCTTTTCATTATAGAGTTCAAATGCACAACAGATCAATTATCTATCAACTCATGATCTTAATGTGATCATATTCAATCCAAAAATAATTCTTATTTCTTATTTAATTTCTTATCTTATCTTATCTTATTTTATTCTTAATGTTATGCATGCCTCTTCTGAAATCTGATTTGAATTATCCAATACTATCCAAAATAACATTGAGGTATTGTGTGACATTTCACAATGTTCTTTTTCAGAGTACAAAGGGTCTTCAGAACAACAAAGACTCTCGGATTCTGTGGACCAAAGAAGATCTTCTTCTGACCACTGGTTTCGATATGGTAATTGTGCCAGTTTACTTCAGTCATCCAGTGGTTAAAATACATGTTCAGTAATCCTCTGTATCGTGTATAATAGATGCGCAACCGTGAAGTGAAACTCTGGGACAGCCGGAAACTGACCTCCTCCATCAGTTCTTTGTTGCTCGGGACATCCAATGGGTGAGTACATCAGTGTGACCGTGCCTAAGCGAGCTGGTGTTCTGCCACACTTAAACGTTGGCACAAGATGGCTTTAGTTCTACAGTGCGTCTTTCTCAGTTGTCACTGTTCTAATATTATTCACACTGAAATGAACTTCTGTTGTCCATCATCTGGCCCTTGATAACTGTATTAAACGCACTGGCAATTGCCCGTTGAGCTCATATCCTGAGACCAGCATCAACAATCTCTGTTTATTTGATCGAACACATCTAATGAAGGTTGGAGCTGGAAAAGAGTCCAAGAGATCTTTTGTCAAATCCAAGTGTTGCATTTTAGCGCTTTCATAAACAATCTGTACTGCCAAAGTATTTCCAACCAGAGCAGTCTGGACAGAGCCTGCTTCATACTGTGCTGAGTCATTGAATAAACCCTTATTAAAAGTGACTCTTGCACATGGACGGAATGTGTTTAGCAGCGTTTGTGGAGCATTTTCTCCTCAATGAGTGATTCATGCTATATTTTTACCATTCTGGAAAATAATCGATAGAGAATGACTGTTTTCTGGAGAAGTTGAATATTTTTAAAAGCAGATGTATTGAGCTGATGCCAGTGTCCTTGGAATCTCTGTGTGGTGCCAGCATATTTTTCATGCAAATGGTAGATATTTGAAACGGCATTCCTTTGTGTCTTTTATTCAGCATGCCTGGAAATATTCCCCACATGACACTCTCATCTGGGCTGTCATTACTCTTGAATGGTGTGGACAAAAATCACAGATGGTGGTGTCTTTTACTTATTTTAGTGTATAGTTTTTCTTCTGTGTTTGGTTATGTTTATTTAGGTGGTTGTTGCAGTTTTGTGGTTTGTGAATGTTGCAATAGAATGTTCCAGGGGGGTGAAACATTTCTTCTAAAGTGGTTGTATGGGCCACTAGCTCATATGTCTCGTCTATGTACTGTATATGTCAACCACACAGTGAATGCAATAATCTTAAAATAACTGCTTGGTGGTCTGTAGTTGTTTAGCTATGTTACATCACCTCCATCATCTTCATATTTATTATGTATTACATTCATGGAAACATCTTTTACAGGTGATTAAATTTGTTTTTCCCCAGACTTTTAAACCAGTAATCTTAACAGTGCTATGACTGTGCAAAAGCCTTACAATTTGAATAATTTGAACCACATCACACGTCATTTTCTACAGCAGGAGCATTGGAGGAGACGTGCGAAATGCTCTTTAAACTCAAAAGAGAAACACCCTGCACACTGTCTCACATGCAGAACGTGAGATTTATTTTACTAGGTCTTCATCAGATTTTGCCCGATGAAGGCCTAGTTTCCGTTAATATAATGTAACGTTTTTGCACAGTGTACAGTTTGTATGTCTCCATCCCACTCTTTCCAATTCAACATCAAAGGCCCAGAGATTTCCTTGTGCAAAAGTTCATTCAAAATGTCGTCAGGAACAAACAAACTCTCTGGGAATAACTTGTGACTAACTTGAGTGAAAAAAATAATCAACACCACTTCCAATTTACATCTAGTCTGTTAGTTTTGGCCAGACAGTTGTTTATTTTACAAATGCAGTCAATGCTAATATAATAAAAGAGTTTGCTGCTTTGAAATCACAACAGTCAACAGTGTGTGAATGATCTTTTTAAATCATGGTTTGGAAAGACTTGAGAAACTTGAGAAACAACCTTTTTTTTCACTTAAGCTTTTAGTCGCAGCCATTATTCAGCGTATTTCCTGGGTTGTGTTGTTCTCAAGAGGCCTGAAGGCAGCTTTTGATGCTTTGTTTACGGTTCATTATTACTATAGCTAATTGTTTTTCAATTTTAGTGCTTTGCTGCTTGACTGTGACAAAGCTTCTGTGGAAAAGACAAAATGGCCCAATTACTGACTGCTTTTTATTCCTCTTCGCAATAAGGGATAATAAATAGTGTACTGATGATTGTGGTTATGTAATATGCTATGCACAATCAAACTTTCTGAACAATAAACAAAGGCTAATGTGTCATAAACAGCCTGATTAAAAAACGCTTTACATGTTTTTTTTAATTTATGGAGTGTAGATTGAGAGGAAATGCCTCACTTTTCCTTCTAAAATTCTCAAGATTTTAAAAAGGTTCTTATAGTGATATAAATAATCATGTTTATTGATTAATTGAATAATCTTTACATCACATTTTCGCGCTTGATAGATTAAACCATGAAACTACAGTATATGAGGGTCCAAGGAAGCTTTGTTGTTTTAATCTTATCTGCTTTAAATTAAAAGGCTTAGGGTTACTGTGTCATTGGAGCAGTGTGCTGGCTTGCAGGTTCACATGCACTCATCCACAATCAGTTGGTTTTGTTTTTTTAGGAGTGTTGCACTGCATAAAAAGGCCCCGCTGCATGAGGTCGTAAAACTGGGTTGTGGGTGGAATATGATTTAAGAATAATACGGGGCAGATGTTTATTTTCTTTAGTTGGGCCTGAAATTGAGAAGTCAGAAGAAGTAGTTGGTGATGGGAGGGCTGTTTTGAACTAAGTGGAGGTGCTCACTACTACAGTAAATGTTTCCACACAAACTCGACACTGGAGAACGGAGTTGATCCTTCATCCTCCTCCGTCTATAAACTGGAATTGTCATAATGATTTTAATTGGGCTTAAGTCAGTGGCAAGCAGTGAACTTTACAAGCTGACACAATTGCAACCAGCTTGGCTTGTTAAACCATCTAAGTCATCAAATATATGTTTTATGCCAATAGTGGTGCTCAGTTTCAATCCACACATTTTTTATAGACTTTACACGTAGGGGAAACATTTAGCTCAAGATTAAAAGGTTGAAAAGGCAATGAATAGCTCCCATGTTTTGTCAGTCTGCCTCAGGGCATTTGCAGCAAGTCACAGAAGTGGCTTACCATAAGTGTTTTAAAGTGAATGATAACAGACTGTTGACCAAAAACAGATAACATGTAATATATTAGTGTAATACTTATTAATAGGGCCATTGTATTTTGACCAAAATCTGTACTAAAAATTTTAATCTGATTTTTATTCCAAGGAAAAGGTTCAAAACACTCTTTTTACACTATAGAATGTTATTTTAAGCACACAATAAAAGTAACTTCTGTAAAATTAGAATTAAGTCGAAATATTCAGGAAAGGTCAAATGATGCCCCACTGATACCGGCTCGAATAAATATCTATTGTCAATTCTAATTTGCGTATCAATTATTAGTTTGTGGGTATCCATTTTTTCACAACCATATGTACAGTATATAACAACTGCTTTCAGCATCATGTAATCCCTGAGAAAGTTTTGGCTCCCTTAATTGTCGCGAGTCACTTCTAATCTCCTGCTAGTTTCCTCAAAGCGCACGAGTGGACATGCATAACCATGTGCACACTTTTCTTTGTGGCAAACTGAGTGCTTTTTCTGGCATGAGGTTGATTAGAAAGGATGTCTGTGACCTGGTGCCCGGCGCTATCAACTCTTATGCTATTGGAAAAGACATAAGTCCGTTCCCTGGAGATTTAACCCTTACTGTTTTCCCAACCTAGTCACGGGTTACGCAAAGAACTGTCCCTCTGAGGCAGACTCTGCTGACAGACCCATAGCTGTAGCGTTAATATGTGGACGGATGGGAGTGCCCCAGGTGGAGAGCACATTGGCTCCACACCCTCACTGTTGATTCTGGACAGTATTCCTCTGTGTTTTTTAACCAAGGTCGTGCCGGAGAGCGAGGACTGCGCATTGGAGTGTAATTGAGCCCAACTCCCTTTAATCAGATGGATTGGAGTACGGAGGCCTGTGTCCCAGAAAGGCCAGGCAGCTTTTAACAGAACAGTCCCCCCTTTCTCTCACCCGGAGCCCAGGCACTAGAAAATCAGTCCCAGATGAAGGGCTTTCCTGTGGGGATTAGGTGCAGCTGCGGCACGGCTAACCAAACCAAGAACAAAACTTAAATTGCTCTGAATTTTCGAACCATCATTTGACCTTGTTCCTTTCTTAGAGGCAGTTTGTGAGGAGCTCATAGGGGCATGTTTAAGAGAAATCTCCAATCCTCACATGATCCAGAGGTCAAGTCAATGGGTCTTTCTCTGTCTTTGGGGGAAGGTAGAGATGTGACCGCACACACTTCGTCAAAACAACCTGAACTTATACGATCTGACAGCTAAAACATGGCGTCTGGATCATATTAGACGTTCGAGGATTTTGGTTTGTCGTTCAGTGAAGTTATCTTGATGTTGCAGTGTGTAGTGATATGTTTGTCTTTTACGACAGTTGTGGATGTATTTAATAGTTTTTTGTACTTTTACTTCTTTGTCTAACTCTGTCAAACATACACTGTTGTCCTTGCACTTGACAACCAAAGCTATTTATATTTACCTTCTGTCAAAAGCCTTTATAGTACTTTTACCTATTTTGAAATTGCTTTATCTACATTACATCTTTTTATTCTCACCTTGTCTTTCTCACATGATATAAATCTGAACAATTTCTTCACAATTTGAATTTCAAAGTTTTTATTGCTTTATCTAACAATTACACACTTCCTTTGTGCAGTGAAAAACTTGGTGTTTGTACTTGATATATGGTGTGTTTTGAAATGAAGCAATAATTTAGTGAATTGAAATGTGGCGTTGTGTTAAAACTATTCCTAATGGATTTTTGTAAGGCTGATAAAACACGTGGAACAATGAGGCGCGCTTGGCAGGATGTAGTTGATATAATTTGCAGAGGTTTTTGATTTCATCCCTCAGGTATGCACTCGGCACTCCAAGGACCACTGAACCCTTTTTTATAAAGTAACCACATAGGAAAAAAATAAGAATAACAAAAAAATAACTTTCCCTTCCTTTACCTTTAGTTGTGTCCGCCCTTCTAAATCTTTCCTGTTCTCTCGTTCCATCCACCTTTTATTTTGCTTTCATGGTAGGGACTTTAATTTCGTGCAGACGACGCTGTTGAGATCATTTGTCAAAGGGAGCTGCTCTGCATTATGGAGCAGATGAGAAAATCTTAATGTTGTTAAGGTAATTGCGCTCAAAATGTGGATTCTTTTTCTAGGCGCTTGATTTAATCTGTCTCGGTTTAAAAACTTTGAGGCCGTGTCAGACTTCACTTTCCATTTTGTGCTCGCAGCTGCATAGGTTAGTCCCTTCCAACATCTGGAAAGATATCTTTTTCCTTTTATTAAAAATTCTCTGGCAATCACATTTGTGCGCTCCACTCGGCTTTGCCCCCTCCCTGGATGATTTCAACACTGCTTGATGGGGCTGATATCCGGTAGCAGTCTGATAGAGAGGTAGAAGAGGCTGGGTTGGCAGAGAGAAATGGAAACAGCACATGGCATGAATCAAAACACATGGAGGCAATTCCTGGGTGCACAAACACTGATATTAGGTATCATTCACTATTAGACAAGAACTGTATTATTTGGCATGTGCGTTTAATTTGAGAGGCTTTGTTCTGACCCCTCACTGACCTTGATCCATAACGAGAGCTCTCTGTGAAAGCGACAGTTTACTTTGATACATTTCTATTTTATGAAGCTCTTAATGGTAACTGAGTCTTAAAATTGTGAATCGCTAAACTATTTAATTTTAAATGGTTTGCTGTGGTCTAAACGTATTCCTCACTAAACGCATTCCTGGAGTCCTAATGGTTGATGAGTGTATAAGTGATGAGTTTACAAGCATGTTTCAACTTTTAGATACCAGAGTGGAGTTTTGTCTTCAAGGTAACAACAACTACATAGTGGAGTGCTCAATGCTCTTGTCTTTCTTTCAGCAAGAAAGTCATGGGATCGATTCCCAAACAAGGCCTTTCTGAGTGGACTTTGCATGTTCTCGTTGGGTCTGTGCTCGTTTCCCCCACTTCCAACACATGCTGGTCAAATTGGACCACAGTAGCAGCACAACTAGTAATAGGAGATAACGGTTGGATCTACGTTATTTCGTTTTCACATTTATGACAAATGAAGAACTTAACTACGTACCACACCAATAGCTCATCAGCATTACTTCCTGATTTACAGCAGACAAAACCGCTTTATAATTAGACACAGACAGCACACAGCAGTGGTGCAAAACATATTTTTATTATCAACTTTATTACATGAAAATACTTGACTACAGCCCTGTGCATATGAATATGAATATGCAGGAAAGTGTCACATTTAGTAGCAGTTTTATAACTTTTATGTAAAAAAAAAAAAAAAAAGAAAAAAAAAGTGAAATTGATAACAACCAATATCAAACCAACAATAAATACAGATTAATTGTTGCATTGCTGCACTACATTCTTAATTCATTTACCCATATACTTAAGGACAAAAAAGAATGATGCAGAGATCCTCAGAGGTGTCATAATTCAAGTCAATGAGAAAAATGTATTCAAGAAAAGAAGTCATGTCTTCCTACAATTTTTGTTTTTAGACCTGAAAAATCAAACTAAGAATTCAAACAATAAACACTGTTGTTTTCATGGCAATTATGCATATTTTGTTTTGCGTAGCAACAGCACTAGGGGATCAAAACTGTGGGTGGGCCTTCACTAAGTGTATTAAACCATGACTCGATGCCCACCACTAACTGTTTATAATTCTAATCTGGTTTAGCATCATCTTGGTCCTGCGTCATTCCTGTTTTCAATGCTTGCTTTATTTTTGGAACATTTGGATTGGTGCCACTCTTCTGCTGCTGTAAATAAAGCCGATGGAGAGAAGTGTGTTTCCCATTAGTGGAGTGTTTCCTCTGTCCCGTCTCCAACCACCTCCTCCTTTTACTGCCGCATGTGGGACTGCCGCAGATTGGCAGCCTGTCACTGCTCACCTCATTGGCTGTAACAGAGGCATATGGGACGTGATAGAGGAACTGGGAATGAGATTTACTAAGACAAAACGACCCATAGAAATACACACTGCACTGTTGTAAATGTCAGTAATCACCTTTGAGCACATGCGTTCATTATTAGAGTACCACTGACCCACGGACTATGAAAGTCACTGTTAAAAATGCTGCTTCCTGAGAAGTTTGTTTTATAATGTTGGATTATTATTATTATAGAAATTCCAATTTCCATTCATGATATCATATGTTTACAGAAGTAATTACCTATTCTGTTCTCTATTGGTGGTGGTGCTGTCATTTCGACCATCTGAATGCTGAGAAAATCCAGATTTTCTCCCTGTTTTTTGAATAAACCAACTTTTTTTCTGCCCTAATAGAATTTGCAGGCGTTGTGGATTGTCTGCTCATTGTATTCTCTTTTATGATCACGTTTCCATGATAGAAACCAGTGATCCAGGGCCGGTTATTGGCAGAGCGTCTGTCTGAAACGCAAACCAAGAAGAAAGCAGAGAGGAAACTTTATTAGAGATACTGAATGCTGATTGGCCGATGGCAGGTGGGCCTTGGAGGATGCTGGTTGATGTCACTTCTCATGTGGGCCCTATTTGTCTGGCCGCACTGTAGAGACATGTCAGCGCCAGTGCAGCAGGAGAAACGCAACACGCTTTGTTTAATGGGAAAAGTGCTGAGGCATGCGGCCACTCACGTCTGGCTTCAGCAACGTAAACAGTCATTTGCTGCAGTACACCACCAGTTTTCTTTGTGTTAAGCCATTCACAATACAGTACATGCAGAAGGAGGAAATGAAATGACTGCTTATCTGACATTATGAGGTTTGAATTGTGTGTTTAGTCTTGTTTAGATTAGTAGATGGATTGTCATTTGGATAGTGTTGCTACATACATATTGAGAGGTGCTGTGCCTTTCATTGTCTTTCTATCTGTCTGTCTTTCTGTCTTTGTATATGCTGTATAACAACTTTGAAAAAACATTTATTCCTCCACTAATTCTTTATAAATTCAGGGTTGGATGCCCATCAGAGTGCATATGTTCCCAATCTATTTTTTGTGTGTTTCTTTCAATCTAAAACATTTTTAACAAAACTAAAATTGGAACGTAAACCTTTAGAGACTGCACAATATAGGGCAAAAGTAATAACATGACACAATAGTCAATAACGCAACATGTACCAAGGACCTCCATCCTACATAAATTGTTTTTAACTGTTTTTAAAACGATTGAAAAAAACGTCTTAAAAAAGTCTAAATTAGCCCTGATTTAGTCTTGGTTTTGTCTCTATAAGATTTTATTACAAGTAAATTAAGGCATGAATACATTTGTTTCAATATAACTGAAACGATTGTGTCAAAAAGTATAATAAATATCATAGTAATATCGATATTACAGTAATTAACTGCCATATTGCAATCACAATATTGAGCAGAACTAATTAGAAAGTTTTCGATCCGTGATTAGGGATTGGAGAATGTAAAAGTTGTTTCGTTGGGGTTGTTTTGTCATTCTGGTTGTGTAACAAATGCACAGTGGTTAGTTTGTGTTATAAAGCACAGCAGGCCTAGTCGCAGCTGCTGGCCACATCTTCACAGCATCGTTGGAGCGTGGACAGACCAGGATGGCCAGGATGTTCACAAAAATCTAAACCACCTCACTCTTGAACGTGTGTGTGAGCGTTGTCCACCATTCATCAGCCAAACCTGTATTTTTCTTTACTTCAGGGCTATTGAAAGGGCCAGTCATCCGTGCAGGTCAGTGTCAAAACCCCAGCAGCTCTCTGGAACAAGTGAACAAGTGCTCCTTTAAATATTTTCCCAAAACAGCATTTCAGTGTCTCTCCAGGCTGGATTTTTAAACAAACATGTTTTTTTCAAAGCGGCCTTGTCCAAAAACTGCTCTTTCACCTTCACACTAGAGGTACAATTCACAGTGCTGTAAAAACCCACTGGCACAGAAAACAGCAGGGCACTGTAAAGTTTAAACAGTGAAGGAAGTCAGCGCAAGTTTATGTCTTTCTTTATGGGGTTTATGGGGTTATGATAGAAATTGGTTTTAGGGTTAGATGTTACACAGAGCTTGTTTCATTCTCCATGTGTGGAATCAAAACAATGGAACTAAATGTAGGTTAAAATAAAACAAAACTTTTATGGCCCAATGTAACCCTTCAATGCACAAGTAAAGCGCTGCATGGATGATTAAGTCCACGTCACTCAGCTGTCAAAAAAGACCAGTCGTGATGAATATCGTTTGGCAATGGTCTGTGCAAACAAATGGCAAACCTGTTGTGGCACGCAGCATAGTATGACAGTGTGGCATGTGCTGTGAAAACTCCAGTGTTGCAGAGAGTGGCCCACAGCTCCACAGCGATAGCAGACACCTGCATCTGTAAAGACAACAGGACCCACATGGAGTAGTTAAAAGCACAAGAGGGACACTTCAAGTACTTCCTGATAATGGCTTCTTTCACATTGTTTAAAATCCCGAGGGATTTCCCAAAAATCACGCATGACACTGCGTGATTTGCAATTGAAGGGGCATGTGTTATCAACAACAAAATTAACTACAATGCGGATAATAGAGTATTGAAAAGCTTTGGAAACCGTATCGATTATACACATTATTTTAAACATATTGGTTGCAAGATGTCGTGGACGAAGTCAGTGTCAAGTGTATCTGAAAATGTTGGTATGCAGAGCAAAAATTTGATTTTGATTTGACTGGGACAGTCTCTGAGCATTTAAAAGCCTTAAGGCTTATACATACTTCAGCGATGGCTATGGACCAAAAATGAAAACTGCTTGGCATATCGACGTGAAAATATGGGACGGTGGTTTATTCCTGGCAAATGCTGAGATGAGACATCTATGTCCCGTTCTATCTACACGGCATTGTGTGCTTCAAAGGGGAAAAATCAGTGGGGCCATTTGCAGTTGCGTTGCTGGGTAAGAAAGTGTTATTATTTCTTTCTTTGAAGAATACTACAGGCCAACTCATTGGTTGGAAAAATAACTGTAGAACTTTGAAATGCTTCATTTATTAACATTTTAGATATATTCATTGTGTTTATCTTAAAGTATATGTCAAATGTTGTTATGAATACTAGGAAGAATGCAAAAAGTTAACCCATACACGTGTACATGGTTTTCGTCTTTGCGATGCGGCTTCCCTGTCTGGAAATGGCATCCACAAACTTTAATGTTCTTGGTGAGTGACTTCAAAGTCAAGTCCACGCGACCAGTTTGCCTCAGCCACGTTGATTTTCCGTGAGTCCTGTCTGGGAACTCATAAAAACCACACGATGATTGCATCCAAACACGCAACAATAGTCGTGGCCTCCCCTTATGGATAAATTTAATGTAAAAATCAATTTGAGATTGGTGTCCATATAAACAATGCCCATTCAAATGAACAATGTGAAAGGACTCTTACTAAACGCCTTCTTTCCATATGAACGTTAACAATGTAGTAGCAATCTGCAAACTAAAAGAAACTAATAAACATATCTAATGGTGTCATCTTTGGCCATAAAGAGGTTAAATTTATGGGTGAACAAATATTGAAACTGTAAATTGACTTTAACCATCTGGAAAAGCACTTCTATTGTCATTAAATGTAAAAATCATTCAACTGCTCAGTAATCTGTGCATGTGTTACAGTAGTTGAAGTATTTCTGTCAATTAGTGTCAATTAGCAAATCCTGTGTATTTGTTAAAGATTTTTTGGCATATCTGATACTCTTCAGGTCCAACTTTAACTTTTTCCCATCTCTTGAGCCCTTTGCCCCCAGAGCTCTTCACAAAGCCCCTTTTTAATAGCAGACTGACTAATTGACCTCGCTGCAATAACGTTAGCTGGCGTCTTACTGAGAGCTTTTCAATAGAAGTTAAAGCAGGAGGGCCCATAGACATTTCTTCAAGAGAGCACCATCTATAGACCAACCGGTGTTCCCCCCGAGGGTTCCCTTTGCTTTTCTTCCACTCTCTATCAAACTTGAACAACACAATGGTCAAATTATTTCCTGGCCACTACTGCCTCCTCCAGGCTCCCACCAATTACATTTTGATGAAACTTTTTAATCTGCTTAGGCCAAGAGCACTCATATGGAGGCACACAGAAGCAGAGGAAAAGGGGAGGCAGTGCAGGTGCAGGGCCTTTGTTGTCATAACATTTCCATAGAGATGGGAAAAATCTGACAGGCTATGATGTATTTTGGGTTGATCTAAACTCTTCTCTGCTGTGCTGACCAGGAGCCTGTGGAAATAAACTTAAAAACCTGGCATGCATGTGGGTTCTGATGATCTG
Organism: Rhinogobius similis; assembly: GCA_019453435.1. NCBI lineage: Eukaryota > Metazoa > Chordata > Actinopteri > Gobiiformes > Gobiidae > Rhinogobius > Rhinogobius similis. Next base: position 22,952,623 of record CM033631.1, read on the forward strand.
ATGATAAAGATTACATTTAAATCAAGGGATTTTCCCCCTTTTTAAGTGTCTCAAGTTTTTTAAATTATTGGGTTTGCAGTGTTAGGGGAAATTTCTTGCATGCAATGTGTATGTAAGAGTCCATCGCTTATATTTATGTTGTTGCATCTTATTGTAGTAAATGAGACACTGAGGAGACGGTCAATACATTAAAAGCAGATGCATCTAGAACATGCGTTTTTATGATATTGCCTTTTGTAGTTGTGTAATCTCGAGTTGGTTTGACGAAATGACAAAAAATATTATAGGGTGGAAAAAAATCATCATATTGATCAATCACAATTTTTCGCTTTATTTTTTATTTTGTGTCATCAAAAATGAATTAAAATTACTTTCAACTACTTTGTTATGAATCTAAAACATATCTATATTTTGAATTAGTCCCATTTAGCGCTGAACGCTGCTTAAAACCACATGCCTTTACTGCCAGAGGATTGGCTGTGGACATCTTGATTAAAAATTTCAAGATGATTAGGATTAAAATGAGTAAATCTTGATCTTGATTGAAATTTGATTTATTGTGCAGCCCTTATCTCGCTGTCTCTTTGTTGGACAAGACCTAAGCTGTCTTAGTTATTCTTCTGAAAGGTCACACAGAATTTGAAACCTGCAGCTGGGCTACCACTCTGCGCAAGCCCTTTTTTAAAAAACGTACTGCAAGCAGCTTTTAAAATACAAACAAATAAAATATCTAGTATTATTTGTAAAGGGTAGAATGAGGAAAGTAATGAAAAGCCTTAAGTTGGCTGCTGAAGTAGTTTTGGCACTGTGCTCAGCTCCTGACTCAAAGTGGGTTTGTGTAAATTATATCCCTCAGAGGGGAAACTATGTGGTGGTTGAAGTGGAGAGACCCCTGCCTCCTCATCATGGTTTGCCCTTTGTATTTTAGCGAGTGTGTTTGTTGGTCTTGTCTTCCTTCAATTTACTGTGTATCTTCGCAATTGTTTTTCCCTGTTTTTATAATGGACACGCCACATTAACTGGTTCAACTGTATTTTTTCTACTTCATTGTACAGTAATGTTCATAGCTCCTGGCTTCTTTTCCTCTTTTTCCCTTTATCCCACAGTTATGTTATTTTCTGCTGTGCATGGAGGATACATTTAGCTTGTGGTTGCCAGGGAAGTGATGGCTACATTAGTCGGGGGTCTGCTGAACTGCTATCTCAGAGCCGCAGACTTCTCTGTGCTGATGCGGACTTTCCACTGGGGTGAACTCTGCGACGCGGGTGCCTATAGTGGGGTGCTTGACCGCTGCACCCACAGCCCCAGGCCACAGCCCGGGCTGGCAGGCACCCACATAGGCACGCGGCGTCAGCCTGCCCGCGGCCGTACGTATTTAAGTTTGCCTGTGCGCCTCTCTCATTCCCCCCTGTGTTTTAGTCTAACTGCAGCACCACCCAGTCAGCACATCGGCCTCTGCGACCTGTGCCAAGGCCCGGACAGTTGTGGCGTGTAAGTGGCTTTTGGACTCTGTCACTCCATCTGCACTGGACAGTGGTCAGCTGTAGCTCAATGATACATATTTCAGTTAAAAAAACTTTGGCCATATTTAAAGGACTGGTGGTTTTGAGTGTTTCAGCTCTTGGTTTACAAATTATGTTTACCTAAAACAGACAGCCGGTCATTTTGTAATTTAGAGTGAAAGAATTCGACTAAACACTATGCTATACTTTCACTATGCATTTCAAATAATCCAATTTTAATACAACTTTGAGTTTATTTTTAGATGTAAACATTTAGAACAGCTTTGTATGGTCATCTGACAGTACTTTTATCCATATAGTAACTATTTACAATTCAGACTTGTGTTTTTACTTTTCCCCAACTCTGACAGATTGTATGTAAACCAGCACCCATAGCTATTACTTCCATGACATCCTCCAAAATGAGCCTCATCCTGGTCTGCTTCTCTACAGGTCGGCTCCAATCAGCGCTCAGACATGTGTGACTGCGCAGGCCTCTGAATGGCAGGATTAGCAGATCAACATGCTGTGTGTGTGACATTAATGACTCCGACTCAAACATGCCCGCCCCTCACATTATGAACAAGCAGGTGTTTGTTGTTCAGGAGATGTCAGGCCGTTCTTGTGGGTTAAGGCTCACGGGCAAGGGTCAGGGGTCGGGAAGAATCAGACGTTTGGCAGCAGGAAGTTGGAGGTGGTCATTACAGGGAACATTAGTGTTTAGGCTAGTCGTGGTTGTTTGGAGCAGATGGTATTAGGCTGACTGATGTGAAGACAAGCTTTGTGCGTTCAGACCAAAAACAATATGGTTCACAGTGTTAACATGTGCATGCACAGTTTTAGTGTCTAATAACTGGTTAAGCCCTTTGTTTATCCGCAGCTTACATACAATGTGCAGCTTTGTCTGATACACGGATTTCAGCCAATAACAGTGCAGACACTTGGGGGGACCAAGTACAAGAGGATTATGATATCTTAAACTGTGCCTGTCGCCACCTTCCTCTTACTGCAACACCTTTACAGGCATACGCTACATTTTTATAGTTCCAGAATATATGTTCATTTCAGATTCATTTCCTTTTCTTTTTTGGGGTTTTGTGCTTTATTAGACACAGACCAAAGTGTGGTGAAGAACAAGGAGAGACATTCAGCTATTATTGCTCTGATATGGGTTAGGCCTTTATTCTCCAACCAATCATATAGTGCTCCTGAATATATTTTTCCAACTTCTGCTTTACAAATTGAAACAAAAAAGATGCAACATACAGCCAATATAGCTGAACATTTTTTTCCCCCCGACAAGCACTGAATGGTTTTAGATTTGCAATTTATGTTTTGATTGTAGAATTCTGTCCACAGTGCACATTTTAATCAGGTCCTGGTGCAGTTACGTTTGAGAAAAGACATGTTTAATAAGAATGAATATCTTTTTTTTGTTTTTGAAGGATTATTACTTAATTACCTACTTAAATTCTATCAGTTTTGTGATTTTTCCAGTTGTTACCGTTCAAATTGCTATCCTGATCCATCCATCCATCCATCTTCTTCCGCTTATCCGGGGCCGGGTCGCGGGGGCAGCAGTCTAAGCAGGGACTCCCAGACTTCCTTCACCCCAGACAATTCCTCTAGCTCCTCCGGGATCCGAGGCGTTCCCAGGCCAGCCGAGAGACATAGTCCCTCCAGCGTGTCCTGGGTCTTCCCCGGGGCCGCCTCCCGGTGGGACATGCCCAGAACACCTCCCGAGGGAGGCGTCCAGGAGGCATCCGGAACAGATGCCCGAGCCACCTCAGCTGGCTCCTCTCGACGTGGAGGAGCAGCGGCTCTACTCTGAGCTCCCCCCGTGTGACTGAGCTCCTCACCCTATCTCTAAGGGAGCGCCCAGCCACCCGGCGGAGGAAGCTCATTTCGACCGCTTGTATCCGCGATCTTGTCCTTTCGGTCATTACCCAAAGCTCATGACCATAGGTGGGGGTCGGAACGTAGATTGACCGTAATCGAGAGCTTCGTCTTTCGACTCAGCTCTTTCTTTACCACAACGGTTCGATACAGCGCCCGCATCACTGCAGACGCTGCACCGATCCGCCTGTCAATCTCACGCTCCATCCTTCCCTCACTCGTGAACAAGACCCCGAGATACTTAAACTCCTCCACTTGAGGCAAGGACTCCCACCCACCCGAGAGGGCAAGCCACCTTTTTCCGGTCGAGAACCATGGCCTCGGTTGGAGGTGCTGATCCTCATCCCAGCCGCTTCACACTCGGCTGCAAACCATCCCAGTGCATGCTGCAGGTCATGATTTGAGGAAGCCATCAGGACGACATCATCTGCAAACAGCAGAGATGATCCTGTGGCTCCCAAACCGGACGCCCTCCACGCCCTGACTGCGCCTATAAATTCTGTCCATAAAAATTATGAACAGAACCGGTGACAAAGGGCAGCCCTGGCGGAGTCCAACATGCACTGGGAACAGGTCTGACTTACTGCCGGCAATGCGAACGCAGCTCCTGCTCCGGTCGTACAAGGACCGGACAGCCCTTAACAAAGGGCCCCGGACCCCATACTCCCGGAGCACCCCCCACAAGGCGCCCCGGGGCACACGGTCGAATGCCTTCTCCAGATCCACAAAGCACATGTGGACTGGTTGGGCAAACTCCCATGAACCCTCGAGCACCCGATGGAGAGTATAGAGCTGGTCCAGTGTTCCACGACCAGGGACCGAAAACCACACTGCTCCTCCTGAATCCGAGGGTTCATCTATCGGTCGGATTCTCCTCTCCAGTACCCTGGAATAGACCTTACCGGGGAGGCTGAGGAGTGTGATTCCCGTGTGGTTGGAACACACCCTCCGGTCCCCCTTCTTATACAGAGGGACCACCACCCCGGTCTGCCAGTCCAGAGGTACCGTCCCCGACTGCCACGCGATGTTGCAGAGACGTGTCAACCAAGACAGTCCCACAACATCCAGAGACTTAAGATACTCAGGCGGATCTCATCCACTCCTCGGAGCCTTGCCACCAAGGAGCTTGCCAACCACCTCAGTGACTTCAGCCAGGGTGATGGATGAGTCCGCCTCCAAGATCTCAGTCTCTGCTTCCTCTTCGAAGACGCGTGACAGTGGGATTGAGAGATCCTCAAAGTATTCCTTCCACCTTCCGACAACATCCCCAGTCGAGGTCAACAGCTCTCCACCCGCGCACCGTAGCGGTGTTGGTGAAGCACTGCTTCCCCTCCTGAGGCGTCGGATGGTTTGCCAGAATTTCTTTGAGGCCGACCGATAGTCCTCCTCCATAGCCTCCCGAACTCCTCCCAATCCCGAGTTTTTGCTCTCTCGACAGCCCGGGCTGCAATGCGCTTGGCCTGCCGGTACCTGTCAGCTGCTTCAGGAGTCCCACGAGCCAGCAAAGCCCGATAGGACTCCTTCTTCAGCCTGACGGCATCCTTACTTCCGGTGTCCACCACCGGTTCGGGATTGCCGCGCGACAGGCACCAGAGACCTTGGCGACCACAGCTACGAAGCCGCGCATTGACAATGGAGGTGGAGAACATGGTCCACTCAGACTCAATGTCTCCAACCTCCCGGGATCTGGGAGAAGTTCTCCGGAGGTGTGAGTTGAAGACCCTGCCGACAGAGGGCTCTGCCAGCCGCTCCCAGCAGACCCTCACGATACGCTTGGGCCTGCCGAGTCTGTCCGCTTCCTCCCCGCCAGCGGATCCAACTCACCACCAGGTGATGATCGGTTGACAGCTCGCCCCTCTCTTCACCCGAAGTGTCAAGACACGCAGCGGCGAAGGTCAGATGACACGACAACAAAGTCGATCATCGACCTCCGGCCTCGGGTGTCCTCCTGCCACGTGCACTGATGGACACCCTTGTGCTTGAACATGGTGTTCGTTATGGACAAGCTGTGACTAGCACAGAAGTCCAATAACTGAACACCGCTCGGGTTCAGATCAGGGGCCGTTCCTCCCGACAATTACCCCTCTCCAGGTGTCACTGTCGTTGCCACGTGGCGTTGAAGTCCCCAGTAGAACAACGGAGTCCCCGGGTGGTGCACTGTCCAGTACCCTCCCAGAGACTCCAAGAAGGCCGGGTACTCTGCACCGCTGTTCGGCCCGTGTGAGCCGACACAACGGTGAGAGACCTGTCCCCACCCGGCGGAGGACGACCTCTCGTTCACCGGGTAAACTCCAGCACGTGGCGGCTGAGCTGTGGGGCTATGAGCAAGCCCACACCAGCCCGCCGCCTCTCCCCTTGAGCAGCGCCAGAAATGAGCGTCCAGCCCCTCTCGAGGAGAGCGGGTTCCAGAGCCCAGGCTGTGCGTGGAGGTGAGGCCGACTATCTAGTCGGAAGCGCCAACCTCCCGCACAAGCTCAGGCTCCTTCCCAGCGAGGTGACATTCCATGTCCCCCAGAGCTAGTTTCTGTGTCCGGAGATCTGGTCGTCGGAGGTCCCCGCCGACTGCCTCCCAGATCTCTCGCACGGCCCCTTATGGATCCTCCCGCGGGTGGTGGGTCCACGGGAGGACGCCCCCCGTCGCTTCGTTCGGGCTGGGCCCGGCCGGGCCCCGTGGGGAAAGGCCCGGCCACCAGACGCTCGCCGTCGAGCGCCCACCCCAGGCCTGGCTCCAGGGTGGGGCCCCGGTGACGCCAATCCGGGCGACGTAACTGGCCTTGGTTTTAAACTCGTCAAATTGCTATCCTGATAAAACTGAGAAATACCATGCATCGCTACTATCCAATAATACAAAATTAGGGTTTACACCGACATCCAACATTGCAGGTTCATTAAATTATTGTCTCTATTATTGACTATAAATGACCATGTAATGCCAATCAATGCAGTATACCTTATGGTGGATTCTTATTTGCATGAGCTGCAGCCACAAACAAACTTGGAGTGCATGCATACCCTTTCTGCTCGCTCTGTGTTTAACTGAACTCAGGAAGTGAGCACTCTGCACTTTGATGAATGGTTGCTAAAGGCTTAAGGGGGATGAACCAGAGGCTTGACCCCCGTCCCTAAGCTTGGCCCAGATCTTTGTCTGTCTGTCTGCTAATCATTTATTATTGACTCCAGTTGTTGAATTGCTCGATATTCTATTTTCTACAAAACTAGCCACTTAATATTGACCATGGGAACACCTTACGAGTGATATTCTTGACATCAAGTAGCTCTTCAAATGCAATCCGATTTTTTTCCTGCTAACATTTTGAAGAAAAACATATTCACTTACTTTCAAATATCCACAGATTAATGAGTGGCTTAATAAAAGAGATTGTCGATACCTCTTATTGCAGTTTTTGGACAATGCTTGTCTTAAAAACTTTAAATTATACCCATCTGCTTAACTGGCTACGTGCAGCAAGTCAGTATGGTCATATTCAATGCCTTTTGTCAGATTTTTATCCTTCACGTTGTCTTATTACTTACATTATTTGGTTGAGGCTTTCAAGGATGCCGCAAACAAACAATATAGGCCTAACTCATTCTTATGGGGGTAACTGTTACCGCGGGTGACAGTCTGGTATGTGATCCTTCTCCACTGTCTTCAGGACATTTTAAACACTAGTTCCACAAAACAGCTGCTCAGGACGTCTTCACTTTGTCACAGCTGTTTTCCTCCAGAGACCGTGTGAAGTAAGCAACCTGGAGACAGCCTGAACTCTTTGTTGTCGTTGGTGGGCCTATAGGATTGGATTATGTAGAATAGGATTTTTTTTTTTTTTTACCTTGAATTAACAAGAAAAGATTCAGAAACCATTTTTGCAGGGGCTCCAGTGTACATTTTAGGGAGTTTGAAGATACAGTTGTCTTTAGTTCAAACTCGGGGATATATCCATTTTGCATCTATTTTTTTTTATTGTGTAACGTATAACAAAAAACACACAACAAAACAGAACAAGACCAGAGAGAGCACTGGAAATAAAAATTGGATTCAAAAGTAAAAAAGAGCTCAACTAAATCCAAAGAAAGTTAAGGCATCTATAGATAGTCCAAAGTGAATTTGTTAATTATCAAACTAAATCTGAATATGACTTTTTCCATTTTACGTCTATGTCTGTTATAATGTCAGTCCAGTCCGTGATTGCGAGTGCAGTTTGTGTTGTCCATTTTTATGTGATGGTCTTCTTGCCTACCACCAAAAGTATACTCAAAAAGAATTTGAGGTAATGAGATCGAGTGGAGGGTGATGTCAAATATAGTCTCATCTTGCATTTATTCAATTCAATTACAATAGTTTTTATTGCCAAAAAAAAAACAACAACAAAAAATTCTCCATAACGATAAATAAATCCTGGAGTGGTCAATATTGACAAAAATCAATATCTACATATGTTTTAGAAGCATGCCGATAACCACATTAGTGTATTAGTTTATGTTAAATGGTCAGACAAGTGTATTTAAATTAATCTCAAAAGTGCAGAAATATCACTTTTAATCAGCTCTTTTTGCAGTATTTTTCATCAATTAATTTAAATACATTTTCTATAAATGGTATACTCGATTTGGAAACTTTCAACAATATTGTTGAATTTTTTATATTTTTCCCATCTCTAATAAATCTAATAGTGTCCTTTGGAACATTCAAGGTAACGCAATAGCTCCATGAAAACATGCAGAGAAGTTTCATAGTGTACCTTCCCTAATATCGTCATCGCCACATATGGGACAGTTATTATTTGCATCTGCTCTGTTTATTTGTATTTTATATACAGCCCCAGCTTCTAGCTTTTAAGACCTTTTCCATGTCTGTTGTAGTCTTCCCTTTGGCTTTATTAATACCAGGTTAGTCATTTGTTTATGATTTTTTTTCTCCATAAAAGTCCCACCCACCCTCCATTCCCCTGAAATGAGAAGCACACGCTGGTTTTCCTCCAGTTGCTGACAGGCCCATTTTGTTTAGGTAATTTTTAACTCCTCCGCTGGCTGTTTTAAGCACGCACTCCCCCATAAAATACATCCTTCTTTTTAACAGGGAAGAGAGCTTTATATCTTATGATGTCCAGTCTCCCTCATCGTTTCATCTGCCTTTCTCTCCACATCAGTAATTTAATTAAAAACATTCCACCACTCTTATCTTATGTGCGTTGGTTAGATCAGATCATTTCATTTTCTTCATATCATCCGTCTTTCAGTGCATGTCACACAAACTGAGGCTGACCTTGGCTGGCATGAAAAAATAACTTTCAGAGTTCTTTATCATACCGTATATAATGTGGTGATTGAAATGCCTCATGTTCAGAAGTGTGCACAAAGACTGGTATCAAAATAAATGTTCTGCTCCGTGCATTTTAACAAGCCTTAATTTTGATGTCTACAGACCGTGGAAAGACATGATTGTTTTTATGTTTGTCAAGTTTTATTGAAGAATTTTGATTGATATAACAAAACTGAAATTTAATTGCCAAACAACTGTGCCAGTGTATTTTTGAAGTGATTCTTTTAAAGGTACTCAGTGTAACTTTTTACACGTTTAGTGGAAGTAGAACTCAGTAAAATTACAGATACCAGTGGGGAAAAAATACTCAAGTAAAACTATAAGTAGCACATTAAAAAGTGCTTTAAGAGTAAAAAGTATTTCACACACACAAGTTGGTGGTGATTTGATAAAGAATTGTGCAGGTCTTTAGTCAACAGTAGCAATTTTTATCAGTTTCTTTTTCTTGAATTTTTTGCTAACTCAGAGCTGCATGGGAGTTGAACTCAAAACCGTTAGGCAGGACGTCACCATGAAAGTGCTAAAAAGAACCGTTGAAACCACATGGAAAGTACTTTCTACTTTTCAGTCCAGTTAAAATGTAGTAAAGATTCCTGCTCTTAAATGTAGTGAAGTAAAAGTCAAAAGTATCCTCTGTAAAAAGTCTTACTTTGGTACTTTGTTTCTTTATACCACTGATTATTTCTTGTCTCTTCCACACCATTTAATTAAACTTATCTATGTCCATGGAGACAGGCACATGAGGCCATGAGGTCAGTTCAGTGTGAAGGTGAGCACAAATACATGTTTTTCAATTTACTATTATTATTTTTTATGTAAGACCTGTAATTTAATAAATTAAAGATATATTAACTGTTGGCTACCATCCACCAGAAAAGGATCTAGTTTATTTATCTTTAATAAATGTAAATCTTTCCAACCAGGCTTTGTCTTTGATACTACTCAATTGTGGTTGAGCTGCTGCCTGTTGTAATAGGTGCAGTGGAAGAATGTTGAGGAATATTACTACAAATCCAATCTTTATGCATGGTCTCAATGCCTTTTTTGGACACATTTAACGTGGCCATTATGTTCTCATTAGTCTGAGGCTTTGTCTTTTGTGGAGCTAATTCTGCAGCCTGCATGGTTACAGTAAATATGCTTGACTGTGGTTGGAACGATGGTTTGGGGTGACGGAGGGGTCAGCCGGGCCAAAGAGGCAGAAAAATGTCCAAATCATGTCATAAAAGTACACTTAGCCACAGCGGGGTCTGATGTGCTTTGACCTTGGCTGTCTTCTGCGATATTATATTTGGAACACACATTTTGCTCTGAATAAAACATGGAGTCTTCATATCAAGCTTTTGAGGTGTATGACTGTAAAAAAAAAAAGATCTCTTGGAACTACAATGGCTGGTATTGAGCAACACAGCTTTAACTAGCGTCAAAGTTGGCTCTGATTCAGGAAGCAGGTTCCTCTTAAAATCATGAAGAGAAAAGGAGGACTGTTTTATTGAAGGAAAGGCGCACATACAGTTAACCCCTTCGAATATTCTCAAACATTTGCAGATGGCTGGCTACAGAGAAAGACAGAAACATTTATGTGATTTTTTTTTTCTTTTTTCTATGTCCCAGGCATTACTCCTAGCTGACATCATGTGTGCATCTGATCGCTCTTTTACCTGGAGCAGCTCCAGCGGGCACACATGCTCCCAATTAAAGTCCATCTATTACATCCTATCTGCTGTTTTTTATTTGACAAATGAGAAACAAGTTGGAGAAAAGCCATTGTATTTATTTGTAGCCAGAAAATATTGTTTTATTGAAGAAGTATATTCATTAAAAAAAAAACTCATTGCAGTTGAAGATCTGGCGGTTGAAGAATTTAGACGTTACTTTAGGCTATAAAGTGTATTGTTACACTGAAAATGCTTTGTGTTTTTGGTTTCCTTTAGGAAGTTGGCTGTCCTTTAACAACTTTCTGTAATGGGGTCTGCATGACAGGAGTACTGCTGTTTTATGTGCCTGTGTTGCTATCACAATGAACAACACACAACATCTTGTACCTCAGGCCAGTTTATGCATGTTTGCTTTTGGGTGTGGGTTAGGAGTGCGTGCATACTCCTCAATCTCTTACCAGCATCCTACCTATAAAACGCATGGGTGGTCAGCTTGTTTACTGTGTGGCTTTGCAAACAATGCTCTCCATTAAGGATTAGACTATTAAATTGTCCACAACGAACAAATGCACTTATTACCTTTGCACATATGTTTCTTATCACAGCACTGAGTTCACATTTGTTATAAAGTGACATTAAGATCGGAGATGGTTCGTATACAAGCTTGTAAATGTAGGTTTTAGTACATTGTTCTCCACTTGCGACACCTCCATGAACCTTTTAAACCAATAGATGACCTAAAATGTAAGAAGTGAAGTCTCTCTCTTTGTGCATTACACAATGTAATATTCTGCTTCGATGGTTGTTACAGAGTTGGTAATTACAGACACACACGTTAAAAAATGAATTAACAACAGAAATATATATTTCTTTTGTTCATGATAGTCATTTAATGATATCACATTTTGTACAAAGTGTCACAAAATACAAGTACAAAAACAGTTAATTGTAAGAGACTTCCCAAAAGTAATAGGGAAAATTAACAGCCACACTGAAAATCTTCTTCAATGTACACAAAATAAAATCCAGTCGCATTTACTTATTTGGGATTTCTAAGACTCTTGTGAAAGGCAAAATAGCTGGCATTTGGATGTGTGTTCTAGCAGTCTAATCTTACTCTGAGGCATGTGGGCACAGGGGGCAGTGGGGGCTGGGCTGATGGTAACCTGATGTCTGCAGGTCTATACACAAGACAGAACGTGCATTATCACTGAAGATGGAGTATCTACAGGTCATGTACACACAAAAGGTTACTTTGAGTAGAGCTCTGGCCCTTATCCTCAGATCTCTGAAGCCTGCCTCTACAATAAAACTTGGACTGAAGTTAGATATAGTGAAGTTTTCATAGTCACAGTAAGTGCAGAGTGAGAAGTTAAACCGTAATAAATTAAGTAAAAGACAATAACATGTGTACGGCTTGAGAGAAAAGCTTTCCAATGAAAGGAATAGTAATTGTTCAGTCAGCTTTCAGTCATTCCTGCACATTTTCTTTTTGTACAAACAAAGGACTGAGTTTAGAGAGAGTGAAAAAAGATTAAGTTTTGAGTGTCGAGACACATCGACTTAGACTGTCTGATATTCCACATACAAAGCCCCTTGACTCGTACCAAATGAGTTTTAATCCTCAAAGATTTTAATCTGCCACTTTGTGTGTTAGCTACATTAAGAGAAGGTTGTGGGTATAAAGGCATAATTAACAGTCATTAGGTTGTACAACAATAAACAACATTACAGTATACAAAAGAACAAGATATCCAAATAAAGTAATACAAGCATCGATTCTGTTCTCTGCATGACTTCATTTGGTGTTATATTCACAGCAAGCACTGCTCCCTTTAGGGTAGTACTAAACAATTACAGAATACAGCATAATGCTGAATGAACTTAAAACGGGGCTTTCATTAAAAGGCAGCACAGCCCTCTTTAGTGCACTCCATATGACATGTCTGTCTCTATATACTCAGCTGTACAGCCACTGGCAGTACTCATCTGTCCCAACATCCCTTCAGCTCTACTGATGCAACAGCAGTCCATGTTTATGAGGGAAGAAATAAACCGCTGATGGTATTTAATGTCTGCTTAGACAATTATCTATCTTAATGTGTACAGTCCAGACACTGGTCTTTCACAGCAGTTGATGGTGAATTATTATCACCTTGTGTGAAAAGGTAGCTTAGATATTGTAATCCTCATACTCTGAGTAGTTCCAGCATTTGTCAAAAATAGGATGGCTTGTGTGACGCCATATTGTTGTTTGATGTACAGTGGTCTTGTAGTAGTAACACCTCATACTCCACGTTGCCGTTCTGAACGGCAGGTTCTGGGATCATAATCTGTGGCTGTTTTTGTGGTAGTGCCCCATTGTCCGGTCCAGCCTTCACTCCATCTAATTCGAGCTGAGAAGGCTCACACTCCAGTTCTAGGTGACCCTTAGCTCTCTTCTTCCGTAGATAGCACATGACCCCCACTACCACTGCCACCAGCACAAGAAGAAGCAAGATGGCAATTGCTGGAATTATCATAGTGGTAAGTTCTTTTTCTGGATTTGTCTGTTTGTAGAAATTGTTTTCAGGAGTTGTGTGGGCCTCTATGCACACCTTGTCTGTACCACTTGGTGCACTGAGAGGACTGACACAGACTGCATAGGTGGAGTTGGGTTTCAGACCTCGGAGAACATATTCTGGGTGAGATGCCGGCAGGTTGAGTTGCATTGGCCTGCGATCCGGTCCAGACAGGTTGCGGTAGGTAAGTCGGATTGCGCGTGTCTTGGGCCTCAATTCAAAGTACCGATGAAGATCCAATAGGATGGATGTTGGAGTAGCGTGGTGTGAGCTAATGTCCGGTGTGTCCACAGTGGCAGTTGGCGGGGGGTTCTCTTGCTCAGGCGGTGGTGCGGGCTTGTTATTGATTTCACAATATAAACCCGTAAACCCACGAGGACACATGCACTCTATCTGTCCAATTCCAACTAAGCGACAGGTCCCCCCATTCAGGCAAGTATCAGAGGGACAAAAGTGTACTTCCTCGGGGTTTTCCTTGTTGTCGGGAGAGGGTGTCACTGGGGGTAAGGCAGCATTGTCATCTTGTTTGACAGCTGGCTTTTCACTCTCCCCAAGATGTGGTGCAGCCCTTGTAGTACTGGAGGCCGTAGTGACAGGAACAGGCTTTGAAGTTGTTGTTTTTACTGTACTTGTGGTGACTGTAGTTGTGGTGGGACAGCCAAAGTCTCGATGGTCAAGTCTCTCTAACACCTTTCCTGCAATAATAGGTGGGAAGTGACAGCGTGTCTCCTCCGTCCTTTCCAGCGTAACACTCTGGGCTCTCAACCATCTTGGGAACCATGCCAGTGTGCAAACGCAGTTGAACGGGTTCTCCGCAATTATGAGTTTTTTGAGATGGGGAAAGTATAGAGAAAATTCTTCAGGGAGACTTTGCAAACTTAGGCTACTGATATCTAGTTCCTGCAGCTCTCTAAGGTTTTGCAAGTCTTGGATATTTAGAGGACCCATTGGGTTGTTGGCAAGATTGAGGTGGATCAGTCCATGGGTTTCTTTTAGCACAGAGGGGAACGTTTTAAGCTGATTTCCAGAGAGGTCTAGCTCATGGAGGTTTTTCAGGTTTCCAATCAACTCCTTATCTAGTATTGTGAGTCCCACTCCTCCAAGTTTAAGGGCCTCAAGGTTGGGCATCTGGATGTCTGATGGGCCAAGGGTGGGCAGGTGGTTAAAGCGGAGGTCCAAAAGAAGTAATCGTGGCATGGCAAGGGTAGGAATGGATGTTAGGATATTTGCTTGTAGCTTTAACTCTAGGAGGTGCTCCATGCCGTCAAATGCAGCAGGGTGAATCGTTGTTATGAGATTACTGTAGATGTACAGGCGCTCCAGCAGTGCCAGTCCTTGAAAAGACTTCTCAGATATATGGGATATCAGATTGGACGACAAGTCAAGGTTTCTTAAAGAGGACAAAGACTCAAAAACTCTGTCTGGAAGTTCAGTGAGCTTGTTTTGACTGAGATCGAGCATCTCTAATTTCTCCATACCACGAAAGTCCTCTGTGTTCAAACTCTCAATACCATTGGCAAAAAGGTAGAGGTTCTTTGTCAATGAAGAGACTCCCGTGGGGATGGAAGACGAGCGTCTCTGATAGCACATGGTGGAGTCCGCTGTGGAACATGTGCAGTCCTTGGGGCAGGTGCTGGAGAAACCGGCATCAGGGTGAAGCAGGACAAGGAGAACGGGCATCAGGGGCGTGAGAAAGCCCTTCATGGTGCAATCCCTCCCCGTACGGCCTATGACAAAAAGAGAGAAATGGTCATTAAAAAAGTAAAATTACAAAACACATACAGCATCCTAAGAAAATGAAGTCAACAATTAATTCAACATATTTTTCTTCCCATTATGCGTGTAAATCTGCCTTATGCTATGTACATCCTGTGACCTATTAAAGAGACATACAAAGACAAATAACCCTTCACTCTCACATTTATTAAGTACAGACATTAAGAATCAGCTATTTATCCTATGGTGAGAAAGAACAGCATATACACTAAATATGTAGAATAATAGCACAGCAAACATTTCTACAAAGCGGCACTATGTGTATTCTTTGCAGCCCACTCTATTATAATAATAATAATATTTGTTTCTGTTTTATTTATCAAAGTGTGGCTAATTGATACACAGCTGCTTTACGTCCATCTTTTTGTTTGTACATTTCACATCCCTTAAAAGCCACTAAAACCCTTTGTGTAAATACAATAGTAGTGTTTAGGTTGCAATAATTGTACCAGCTTTGTATGACTGTTTATCTGTGCATTGTGCATCTGCGGCTGATTTACTTTGCGGTGCTGAAGAGCGGTTTCACTGAGCCTAAAGTCGCTTCCCTGACCATAATGTCAACAAAGGGAACTTTCAACATTATTATGCATACTCACAGTAAGTACTTATGGCTGGATATTCTACAGAGTTGGAGTGAGTGGAAAATAGAGTGAATTTGTGTGGAGCAGAGGACAGAATGAAGATGAAAAGAGGGCTAGTGTCTGACATGTCAGTGAGGCCATTTATCATCCTATGTTATTTGGTGAGATGACCTTGGAAGGACAGGCTACATCTTTATGTCTTAGCTTTTCTTTTTATGAGAGACATTGTTCACTGTTTTTTACCATAATAGTTCATATGAAAGGGCACCAGTTTTCAGCAACTAACCACTGCTTCAAGGGATCACTTAAATGAAACCACTGTACTAAGTTTGACTAGAACATACAGCTCCCATTATATTTAATATTATTAAGTCTGTGAAGTTGACCACCCCAACCCCTAACAATACATTTAATCCATTTGTATCCATTTTTGAAATATAGTGGAGACAAGAATTAATGGAATGACGGTAACTTATTTTTTACTCATTTGAGATTGCAGTCTCTTAGTTTGATATATTACGATTCACCTTTAACAAAATCTTACAGACAGACATTTTAATTTATTTTTAAAAAGACAATATAGTAATCAAATAATTTTAATTGCTTTATCATTTTTATTCTGAAATAAACTACAACTAAATTGTGATACTGGAAAAGGCCATAAGAAAACAAAAGGTTTTGGTTAGAAAAACAGGAGATTGAGTGGGCAGAGAAAGAGAAAGTGGCTGCAGGGAGAAAACATTTGGAATAAAAAATGTGTTTTTATAAGCGAGTATAGGGTTTTTTCTCTGAATATTCAATCACATTCTTTTTGGAGACGGAGAAACTCAACTTGATCCGGGTTTCAGGCCAGAATACACAACAACATCAAGGCGGCTGTGAGAGGAGAGCTATATGCCGATAAAACGCACACTATTTTTCCTAGAATGTGAAGTCAGTGGTTTGTCCTGCAAGGCTCTCCCCAGGGCAGAATGTTTATTTGGAGTGCGCCTCATTCCAAAGTGGGCCAGGCACATCTGATAACTCACAGAAGGAGAAACTGTGTTGGAAGTGCACAGAAAGGGGGGAGGGACAGTGCTGCCAGGTTACAGATAAAACATAGTATTTTTGTGTGTTTTTTGTCTCCCCTGGTGTGATTGCGCATAGCTTATCAGTGTACGATAAGGGTGGCACTCTTCTGTAAGCGATGCTTTGGCTATGTACAGTAATATGCAAAGGATTTTTTAAGGATATACAAATTAGTAACATTACGCATCTGAAATCAGATGGAAAAATAAAACTGAATTATGAAGCACAAAGTGAACAAATGGATTGCAAAAAAAAATGGAAATACCCCTTCCCACCTTACCCCTCAGTTACTTGACTTGTCATTTCCTTTTTTTCTCCCTTGCACACTTGTTGAGACATTCCTCAGACAGGCAGTAGCTGAGTTTGAAAATCTTGTCCGTCTCATTGAGATTAGCCGAACATTTCAGGGGGCTTTACAAAGACCGAATGGATTTGATGAATGACAAAGCTTTTCATAAAATTAGTACAAATATTCTGATTAGTTTTACATCTGTGTTTTTCTTTCCTCTTTGTTGGATTTGTAGAATAAAAATGCGTTGGCAGTTGAAAAAGTGGAATCACCTGGGGGCCAAAAACGGTAGGAGAAAAGTCAAGCCTGGGAAAGATTTGCGCAACCCTAGAAAATGGGCTGAAGTGGTGAGATAAAAGTGAATTTCAAAAATCAGATCCAAAAACACACAAATGAAAAGGAAATGTAGACAAAAGCATTGCGGAGGTATGAGGGGCGCACAATTGGGTATAAAGGCCCAGCTTCGAGAGGGTGATGTAGGCTCGGGCAATTAAATCCCAGCAGGCCAAGCGTCAAGAGCTCTTATCTTCAGAGCTCAAGGCCAAAACCAAGAGACTGTGGAGGATAGCATAGGGGGATTGAGAATTATGGGGCCAGTACACGGAGGAGGCACAGGTTACTATGAACTCTGAGAACTCCCAACAGCAGCCGGAAGACTAGAGGGGGCAGGAGCCAAGACACACAAAAGGCACTGACTGTTCCCACCAAGTTAGAAACATTTGAAATAATGTAAAGTTTCCACTAATGATTCGGATAAGTTGTACATATGATACTTTGACACTACAGTGGAGATAACAGTAATATTTACCTGCTAGCATTGTTATATTATGTATAGGGCTGCAAGATTAATCACAATGGAATATAAATTGTAATTTGAATGGATGCAATCTTTCTTTTAATAGTTTGTCGGTTCATGGGTCTATTTCTGTTTTTTTGTCAGTTCTCTTGGATGCGTTTAAAATGTGAAGTTGGAACAGAACCCTATTATTAAAACAATCGCAAATCTAATCACAATTCTTGCCAAAAAATGTGCAATTAGATACTTTTTCCGCATCATGCTGCCCTATGTGTTAAGGACAAAATGGGATCATTTTATAAAACAAGAAATCTCTAAAGCAGGTAAGTATTTCTTTACTCTTAAAAACTCAAATTCCTTCAACTTAACCACAACTCACTCCTCACAAATTTGCTTTATCCGCTACATTTGCCCTCTTTTTCAACCATGACTCAAAACGGGCAATATCCACCCCATCTCTTTTCCACTGTCAGCACTGTCCATGCAACAGCTGGACCGCGTTACCCATAATCCAGAGGGGTTATCCGTCAACATGACAAAAGGGTCAAGAGAGAATCGGAAAGGCGGACCAGGACTTGTGTAGACTATCTGAGGATGAAAAGATTACTTAAATGGTAGCGCTAGAGAGGAGCAGAAGGAGAAATGCCACACATATATTTAGCCAAACGTCTGAGCAATGTTTGGATTGTCTGAAAGAATGTGCAGCATCTGTATGAGGTAATGATACTTGAATGTTGTTTTTCCGTTGCTGTTCACAACACCTTTCGAATAGCAGAAAGGTAAAGCCAGTTTTAGGAGTTATTACTCAGATAGTATAAAATGAACCTAGTTACATTTAACTAAAACCTAATCAACACAAACATTTTTTTTTATTTACTGAATCAAAATAGTTTTTGTTAGTTTAGTTTAGTCGTTATTTGAAGGGACAATGTACAGAAACATTAAGCTCAGATAAAACAATTAGATGTTCCAATGTTTTGTATAGGGACAACACAAACAGTTTCAACAAGCTAGTCAAAAAAGTTCCCAAAAAAGTGTCTCAAGCTAAGCAGTGTATATTACTCTGTCACTACGGATCTTTATCCTGTAGCCAACACATTTGCTATCCTTTGTAGTGGTCTGAAAAGAGGATTAAGAGTGTAGTCAATGTACTGCACAAATAAAGCTTGACCACACACAAGATCCTACAGATAGCCTATACTCTCTCACTGTAGGCCTACATATACAGTTTTGTGCTAACAAGCCTTACCTCTGTAATTGAGTGGCACGGTATGTGTTAGTTCAAAAAGATAGTCGCTTTCAAGTCAGGATTTATGTTTCCGAAAGACTTGCTTACATAGACAGTGAGAAGTATTACGACTAGTCTGCAGCTTGCGGACATAAAGGAGAACATAATATACAAGCCAGGGGTGAATGCGAGGCTAGCTGGGGAGAAATGTAAAATGTGATTACAAAGAGTTTGATTTACTAGTCAACGTGATACATTTGAGTTTTTATGTGTCTCCGAAATGTTAGTTAAAGAAATGAGTGAAGAACATGATGAAAGCCACTCATCTGATTAGATAGCATCAGCTCTAAAGGATAACAAAGCCAATGGTTGAGGCCTATTCTGCCGGGGTCAAGGGTCACACAGGGGATTAGTGTTTCCACTGCGGTTCACTCTTCTGTGTCCTGTGATGTAACTTAGCCCGGGCTACAACAACAGCCCTGTTTAACACCAAAGTAAAAAGGGCTAAAGTTACCAGCATACACCTGAGGCTAGTGTGGCAGGTGCTTTCTCCGCTCCTACAGGGTAAAACGAAACACTAGACTGTTGGAGCGTGCCGCGGTAAATAATGTGAGTGTAACAATGTGCTCTCGAAGAAAACAGTAGACGATTTGAAGAGGAACGGAATTTGAGACTATGAACATGATGACTAATGACATGATGTGTAAAAGTCAGTAAATAGTATCCAGTTGTAACTGTTAGATGTCTTTGATTATACATTAATGTGGTCACACTGCTACAACTTCAAACTATGCTTTTTATGCTAAAAAATACACCCAATTCAAGATACCAATTTCGATACCACAGATCTAAAGATGCTCTTTTTTAGACTTTTATATACTAGTGTTTTTCACACTAAATAATTGTACTTTCTTTATTAAACACTGTGATCTGAAAAAGCTGAAGCTCATTCTTAAATGGCTTTAGTAAGATCAATCAAATTTTGGGATTTTTTTAGAATCAAACCTGCTCAATTACTGGTTTCGATATTAGCTTTGGTATCAATTAGAATCCGATTTTCAATCACTTTGACAACCCTATTATATGTATGGACAATTCATAGACATGATCGAAATCTGTTCTGTTTGCAGAGTTAGATTTACATTTAAAGTCATAATATTTCAGGTTTGATATTTGTTGTGCAAGAATGTATTGCACTAAACATAAACTGCTAAAAGTGCTAAATGTTTTAAGGAAGGTTAGTGGGAGAGAAAAGAATGTATCGGGGACATAAATTAATCAGTCAATCAAGAGCAAAATACCTTGCTTTAAATGCAAAATTGAATTAAAAACTATATAGTTAAGTTGCTTTCAAATCAGTAATCGCACTACTTTTTACATGATAAACTGTAAACTAAAAAATACGTCAAAAGAGGCTAAATAACTCTCAATATTACATAATTTACGCCAAAGAACATGACTCCAAAGAACATTCTGCAAAGGCAAAACCAGACCCAACACTATTTGAGCTGTAGACGCTTCCTGTTTTGCTCATAAACCCGTGTCTCCCCTTGACAGCCATCCGTCACCAGCGCAGCCTGCCCTTTGACCTCTGAGTTCTTCTCTCATTGAGCACATCTATCGGAGATGCAGTTCGTCTCACGTTACATAGATACGTACTTCACAGAAACCAGGGCTTTCATCGATTTTCCTGTTTTGAGCCGAGCGTCACAATCTACAATGGCATCTTGTGGCACACTGTCGCCTTGAGGTTGTGACCCCGGCGCTCCGCTTGGGCCCGTCACTGACCTGCGCTGCATCAGTCACAGCTCAGTGGCATGAAAACACAAACACTACACTGCATTTCTGAAAGTCTCTCTCCCCTGCGCTGTCTGCTGTTTGCTCTGGCCCCGGCCGCAAGCAGAGGTGGAAAAAGCACAACATGATGCTACACAGGTTAGGTTAGTTTTGATAGTTAGCATCAGGAGACAATTTTACATTCCTGTCTGAGAATTAAGTGTAAGATGTTGTAGATATGGTCTTTTTGTAGGTTTAGTCTTTATTTGCACCTGGTTTAGTCATTTTAATTCTATCTTGGACGTGGTTGATTAGTTCATTAGGATTGGCTAAAGAATCAAGGCCTAGATACTAATCAATACTATCATAACTATATACTAATTTGAAGTATCAATACTAAAAACAAAAATAAGAGTTTGAAACATTAATACTGTAACAACACCAGGGATGTCACAATATAAAATTTTAGTATTACGTTTGTTATGAGAAGAAACATCACGCTTTAACAATTCCAAGACGAAATAACAGTAAAATACTTAATTTGTCTCACTCAATTGTCTAATAGATCGCAATTCCTCTTATATGTGAACAGCTAAATGAAATCAAACTTTCTGAATTATAAAGTCATGTTAATATGTTAATGACACACTATTATAATATGTACATGAACATAAACGGCCAGATAAAAAGGCTTTTACGTTCAAGTTTACTTTAGAGTATAAATTGAACTGAAATGATAATAATATAATAATAATTTGCTTCTAAAATGGTCACGATTATCATTTTTTTAGTTTGTATACAATTATTAAGTCAATTATGTATCTAAAATGTTTAAAGTTTTCAGAACCACCACTGTATATAAGCACAGGTTTTGCAAAATCCCTCAAAACTTTCATGTCACATAGTTTACTATTAACCCACTCGGTATCAAAAACTTTTTAATGACAGTTTGTTGCATACTTTAGCGCATGTGACTCTGAAGACTGAATACGACTGAACTGTTTGCACTGGAGTGTTTGCATGTGGCTGGAAGTATCCAGACAGACCAGTTTTATCAGTGAAGCCACAAGGCCAAGATTAAAGAATACACGGCGACTTGCTGCCAAGGACACTACAACGGCATTAAGTTACAATGCAAGTTTGTCTCTGCTAAACTTAAAAAAACATGAAAGATGGTTGTAAACTTATTGCAAATATTGTAGACAAATAACAACAATAGAATACTATCATTGAGCTCAGAGTTGCCAGTTTGGAAGGATTTTTCTTCTTCTCCAAAGTTTCTCAGAATTCTCCAGGCTTCAATCCAGCACAAAAGGTTACACAAGCTTTATAAATCAGAAAGTCTTTACCTGTCATATGCCTCAGAATGGCGCGCTGCTAAGACAGAGGTGTGTCAGGCAGCATGCAGACGGCGCACTGACTGCTTGTCCTAAAAACCTGGTTGACGGAATACCTCACTGCGACTGAGGAAACGCTGGCACATTATCAGTGAGTTCGTCTGCTTAGGCCTGTCCTTTTGGCTCGAATGTCCTGTTGCTCTTTAAAAATATTCAGTTACCTATCTAAGTGGCACCCAGGAAGCTAAATTTGTCGCACCTCAGAGTATTTCCTCTCAATGGCAAAGCTGCTTGCACATAATATACTGTTGCTCCGGACACATCCCACATGTATTGAGTCCAAAAAGCCTTTTAGTCCTGTCAGTGCTGAACGCCCTCCCTCTCTCCGCCCCTCTCAGGTTAGTTCATGCAGCAACTTGGAGTATGAATGGAATCTGATGAAGGCACATCTCTTGCACCTGCCACAACAGCCCCGCGGGGTCGTGTGGCAGGGAGCGGGTGTCAAAGTCTTCATTAGGCTGGGGAACATGTGAGAGCTCAAGGCTAGAGTGACAACAACAGGGTTAACAAATGAGGTGAAACAGCGGCTTGGGCCAGCAAAAAAAAAAAAAAAAAAAGTTTTAAAAAATTAAAAAACAGGGGGGGGGGGGTAATTTGTTTGTCACATACTCTGAGATGTAAAATAATGTAAAAACATACAGTGGTTATTAGAGTTGTCGCTTAATCGGTTGTTGGAGTCTTTTCATTCATTAGTCAAGTAATTCTTTTATTTAAATTCTAAAGTTTTATATGGACAGCAGCAGAACGAAGCCCTGAAGTGAGTTTGGGAGTGAATTGTGAGTTTAATCTGCCGTTTTACTTAAAGATATACTGTTTACGAGTAGTTTTCTGTGAAAAATATTTGACATAGTATAAACTCGTGCTTTTGTGATGTTGTCAGAGTCAGATACTTGGTCTGATCATTGAGATACTTAAGTTATAAGCTATTTTAGACAGCACAGTGCCCCATTTTAGTCAGTCTATGCACAGGGCTTGTCTTTAGTTGATCAATAATTTCTTTGGTCGACCACAGCCCTAGTGTTATTTGATAAAAGAGTCTGTTCTGAGTTCGTTTCTAGTTATATAGTTACTAAAAGTGTAATTCGATAAAGCTCCCGTTTTATTTTAAACGGTAAAGAATATATTGTGCACCGTGCCTCGCTATCTACCTGTTTTTCAAGCCATCACTCACCAATTCTGCCTGGTTTTTTTCCTCTTCTAGTTTACCGTTTGTGATTTTTCTTGTCATTCCAGCCCGCAGGCTTTTTTCCTTTTAAAATAACACCTTAGCCATGTACCACACACCGAAAAATATGTGACATGCAGATCACTGGTGTTGATTAGGATGTCACTGTGGAATTTATTGTGAAATAAAACTGAACTGAATGTGCTGGTAGTGGGCCAACTCTTAGCTTAGAGGAGGTTGGTGAGGTTAACCAGTGGCAAACTATCGGACAGACTGATGCACAAAAGCAGGCCTTTGTCTTGTAGCACTCCGGATACAAACCTCTCACTTGACTTGAGTAAATATTAGTTTAAAAGCAAGCGCCTTAGGGGAATTCGGGGTCATAATGTGCTTCAAAATTCCTACACACTGTCCAATTTGTTCGAACATTACATCTATTTTATCTTCTCCTGTCACGTTGATGACTAGTTGGAGCATTGCAGGGTACACACTGAACAAAAGCTGTACACAGAGCTGTCCAGAGAAAAACGGCTTGTACAATTCCTCTCTATTTGTATATTTAAACTAAAGACATAAACTTGAGCATTACAAACCTTTTTATATTCTGTAAATCGACATATTCTGTGAGTTTCGGCCTTATTAACATGTAGTTTTTCTTTGTCTGACAGTGCAGATGTGGCCTTATCGTGTACAAATATACTTAATTGTACCATTATTAAAATATCTCTCACTATGTGCTTTATTAAAGGCTGTATTCTGCAGCTGGCTACACAGGTGAGTCCTAAGATTACAGAGTGAAGACGTCAATCAACACTACACTATTAATACATCATCAGAGCCTCATGACGGTGAGATATGTGCACATGATTTACAATGGGACAATCTGCAGTCAGGAACTAATAATGAATATAGTATGACAGAGGTGAAACTGCATACACATATACATTTGACGCATATAACTGCGCTTGGTCAAAGATGCCATACAGTTTTTGATGGCAGCAAATTACATCATGTAAAGAAGAAAACTCATATCATTGCCGTAGTATGGATCTTCATCAAAAATTATACTGAAAAAAAAAACTGAATGCAAATAGTGCAATTTATCATATTTCAACTGAATCAAAATCCACTAAAAACTGTCATATCAAGACGTCCAGATCCAATTGTGTCAGTAATGTGTTATTTGGAGCAGAATTCAGGCTTAAAAGGAATACATTTTCACTATTTTCTGTAAATTGGCATTGATTAAAGGTCTATCTTGTTCAGGAAATTAATAATGAAAGCCACATTTGTGTTTTAAATAAAAATAAAACGGATTACGATCTTCACAAGAAAAATAATCCTCATATTTCCTTTTAAAAATGCAACCCTACATGCATGCATTTCTTTAAGCAAACTTGTAAGGTCCCAATTCACACTCATTACACTAGTCAGTAACAATATAACTTTGGAATATTTTTACTACAAAGCTGTATATTCTAGCTTTAAGTGAACTGAACTTGCTACTGTGACTAATTCATGTTGAAACATTGCCAGTTGTGTGGCAGTTGCAGAGGGAAATTGTCAGCGACATAAAGAATCTTAGTTGTTCTTACACAGATGAGTAATTTGTCTTAATAGCGACCAGTCACTCAGTTCAGAATAATCCACCATCATAACGGATTGTTCTGTTTGTTTACGTTTCGTAGTTTTGAGGTAACATACATACGCACATTCAATGTGAGGCACGAAACACCCTTGTTTACTTTTAAATATTTGCTTGCAGCTTTAGGTTTGCAGTATGTATAGGTAAAGGGCTTGCGTTTCTCCACTTTTAAGTTTCCAGACATTTTTTTAAGTCACTTATCCTCCTAATGGGAAACACAGACTTTTGGCCCACATACCGGGAACACTTATAAGCACATGCAGTCGTATTTTACTTTAAATTCAAATACCATGCAATAAGGAAAGGTTTGTATTTAGTTAGGTACAAAAACCTACACATATAAGATGTCAGAGGGGTGCTATAATTCAAAGCAATGTGTATGAGCTTTGATGTTAAAAGTGGAGGATTAAGGCCGAAAAAGGGCTAGTGTGAATGTTGACATTGAAGCATGAGTCTGCCTTGCAAATAATTTACAGCATACTAGCAGTCACACCATGCGCACATTCCCGCACCAAAGAATGTATGCGTTACACTGAAAAGCCCAGTAGAAGTTAACACAACTTTTTCCCCCCTCAAGAGAAAGATTGGACTGTGCAAAGAAAAGGTGGAGGAGTGGTTAGGGCAATTAACGCGAGTAGCCGAGTGCGTCCGAGCGCCTTGGGCCGCAGGCCGTTCCTGTGTGGAAGCCTTAACAAGTACAACGCAGTTACTGTCACAGCTCATTGACGGCCGGCACCGCGGGAGGCGGAGGCTGGACAGGCACATAGAGGTCAAATAGGGTTTGTGGAGTTACAAGTTTTCGCCAAGTTCCACGGAAACAAGAGGAGTTCAGTACCGTTAGCGGTGAAAACTATTTATATCTATAGTTTTAAGTTTCATTCTTCATAGCACAGTGCTTGGAAAAATGGCACAGAATGACGTTCTCAGTTTTGTTACTTAAGTAAAAGTACAAGTAACAGGAGCAAAAAATACTCAAGTAAAAGTATCACATAAAATAATCCATACCAGTACTTAAGTATAAAAGTACCAATTTGAAAAGGTACTTGTAGAAAAAAGTATTTCATGCAAATTTTGAAAACTTCTATAAGAGTCAAATGTACTGATCTTGATATAGAATTGTGCAGATTTTCAGTCTAGCGACTGAAACAATCACCTAACTTTTTGTTGTTTTTATTTATATATTTTGGTTTGCATGCCAGGACTTCAGGCAAGATAAACATGCTTATAAGCATAAGAAAAATACTTTGTGCTTTCCAGTTCAGTTAAAAAATGTAGCAGAGTAGAAAGTACAGATTCCTGCTCTCAGAAAGTACAGATATCCGATGTCTGCTCTCAAAAAAAAAAAAAAAAAAAAGTAAAAGCAAAAAGTAAAAGCTAAATTTACTCAGGTAAAGTACAAATGCCTAAAAAAGTTATGTACACTACAGTTTACTTTTCAGTTCTGAGAATGACACACGTCTGGATCAACTGTTTTATGCAGGTTCTATTAAAGAGCTTGTTATTTCTTTTAGCAAAACAGAACTCTAAATGTTAGGGTTTGAGGGAATAATGCCTTGGAAGAAGTCTGCACGCCTTCAGTAATCCAAGGAAAGATTTTGACACAATAAGAAAAACACATGCTTTCGTAACTGTTACTCTACACCAACACTGAACAATGCCCTCATTTTCCACAACATTTACTCTAATTTGCAATTTAAATAATTCTTTGTGAAATAATCTTCCCTTTAAGAGCTTGTAACCTTAGCCTTCACACTGTATCTGCTAATACATTCTGTGCGTGTTTGTGTGTGTGTTTGTGTGCGTGCGTGTGTGCGTGCGTGCGTGTGTGTGTGTGTGCGTGTAAAGAGCTGCTGCTGCTGTTGTGGTAGTGCCAGTCTTGTTAAGAGTCTCAGATGTGTGTGAAAAGACCCTTGTGAGGAAACTGTTAACACAATACAGACCGCCAGCACAGTGCGGTTTGCCTTTCTAAATGCATATTCAAAGAGTGTGTTATTACAGTGAGTGTCGCCTCGAGAGCATTACAACTTTTTTTCTAACTTTGCTCATGAAATATTGAAATTTCCCTTACCCGACAGAGAAGTTCCCTTTTCTCGTGCTCCACCTTTTCTTTGATTCTTCC
Organism: Rhinogobius similis; assembly: GCA_019453435.1. Lineage (NCBI taxonomy): Eukaryota > Metazoa > Chordata > Actinopteri > Gobiiformes > Gobiidae > Rhinogobius > Rhinogobius similis. The sequence goes on from CM033631.1 coordinate 22,979,403, forward strand.
TTCCCTGGAAATAACAACAAGTAGCTATTAGATAAAAATGCGTTAGGAATTCAAAGCACAAGAAGTTTTATGAATTCAAATCGGTCGGACTTTTCATGTTGAAGAGTGGCAGGCGACACAGAGATAAAAGAATGCAGGCCAACTACTCTTGAATGTAAGCTGGCTGTCAGTAAAAAATGGCATGACCAGTACAAGCACTGGAGACTATGCAACGCTTTTTATGGCACAAAGTTTTGGAGCAGTAATCCAGCAACTTTCTTGTTGTTTTCGCTGAACTTTGCCGACCCCATCATCTTGGAAAATCCCAAACTCCACTTTTTATTTATAGGTGTTCACATGAATGCCCTCGTTGTTTTTCATTACTTATTTCTTAGTGTGGTTGAGGGATCATAAAAATTAGTTGGAAAAGATGAAGTGGCCACATTAAATGAAGAATGCTTGGCACAAAATGGCACAAGACTTTGTCCAAATCTTGTTCTTCTAAATCAATAAACTCTAGACAGAGAGACTGCGTGTAAGCTGACTCGTCCGGTATGTATTTCCGCTTGGTATTGTTTTTGCGCTCATATTTTGTATACCTGAGTCGTGAGTCAACTGTCAAAGCATGGTGGAACAGATAGATTGTGTAACGAATGAAACTCAAGCTGCTTTACATGTTCAGTTTGTTGACAGATTTTGTAGAAATAAAAGAAATGGAAACAAACAAGCCTGTAATTCTCTTTACGATTTGTCAATGGCATTTTATGCATTGCAAAAGGAATGCACGTGTGTATGTTTTATGTTGGAACTGATTTCTTTTTCCTTTTTTCAAATGCCATTTATACAATGTGGTTTTTTTAGTCCACTTGGCTACTTTAACACGATATCTTGAAGGTATAGTAAACATTTACGTCTAAAAAAAGTGAAAATTTGGCTCTGAATGTTCAACCGAATGTAACCTCTTTGATGTAAGCAAAGCGAACATGCCAATCAAACCAGATACATTCTTGTGAGCCAACAAAGTTAACCAGCCAGAATGGAGCTATTACCATGTCTCAATCATTTTAGATTAATATAAGTGGTAATGTTTAGCATTTTTTCTGGCTGACAAAAACAAAAGAATGATTCCATGTACTTGTATGTCAGCGTGCTTTTTCACAGCAGCTGATATCCACAGCTCAGTGGCGGCATCACTTCAACATGACAAAAACAAGTCCATATTACAGACTGTAAATGGGGGTCACGCAGAAACAAAGTGAGTTGCTTTCTTCACCGGTGTTCCTCAAACATTTTATGACACACTGCGGCATTTTATTTAAAATGACTGTGACATGTTGTAACCTGCGCCTCTGCTGCAGCCTTTAACTGATGAATACCGTGTTGAGTGACAGCGGTTGGTGACATTAGCTGGTTCACATGCACAAGTCAGAATCAAAGTATCAAAGCTGAGAAACAGAAACTTAGAAAACCGTGTTTTCCTGGATTGTTTTCATTGATTGTTTACGTTTGATATAATGATAAAGATGTTGACATCCTATTAGTTCGATATGCAGCTGCTCTCTGATTAAAAAGTGCACTTACAATGCTTATATATTGTGCTTAACACTTTGTTTTTGACCTTTTAAGTCAAATATATTCTGGTCCGTGTTTTTGCTCTTTGGCCCATCTGGTTAAGGGCTCATTTCCTAATTACAGTGCTATAGCCAGAGGTAATTACAACCTAAGATTAAGAGCCATTTCTCTTTTTTTACAGCCTCTACTGAAATGCAGCAATTTGTGGTGGCTTTCTGGGATGAGCATCCTCCCTCTCATCCATGCGTTTTTCCTCTTTCTCAAGGGGACATTGGAGCTCTTTAAGCAATCTAGTGGCTTATTTTTGACCATCTTTGTAATATACTTTCCATCACATCATGAGGTCATTTGCTTCAAGAGTTCTGTAAATGTGACTTCAGAACATGTTTAGTCAGTACAGGGCTGTGTAAGCCATATGCATGTGTATTTATGTTTGGTTTTGAAGTGGTTTTTCTGAACGCATCATTTGGATCAGCAAGCTCTACTTCAATTTAGCTTGGCAAGCGTATGGGTTTGGGGTTGGCTACAAATACCCTTATGGTCAACACTGATGTGCGCTGAGACCTTTGAACATAAAGGTTTGGACTTATTGTCAGTGTCACTTTGGACCTCCCGCCAAGCAACACTTGAAAATCAGCATGGTAAAATTTTTCTAGCTTTTTAGGTCACTGCACTGTATCACTTCAGAAAAGATTTAATCGAATTAAACTTGAGATTCAACATTAAAACTGAGATTCATTTTACATTTCATAAATGTAATTGCATAAAAAGTTGCCACAAACAAACTGAATAATGAACTGTATCTCATCAAAGTAAATCAAAAGAATAATTTAAAACATTCCCATCAAAATCTTATGTGTTGAAGTCCACATTTTGCACTAAAAAATTGACATGCAAAGATGTCACGTGTATTTCACAAACATGTCTCTGTTCTCTGGATAAGAAATTATTCACAAAGTCGTCTTCTTCACAATTGGATTTTGTTTGGTTTTTTCACACAATGAATTTTCGCACGCTTTTTCCCCCCGCTTTCTGCCTTGTCGCCTCCTCTCTGTCCACCCGCTGCTTGAGTGCCCTGCTCTTGTCCCGGTGCTCGTAGCCCCCCATCCCGCACTCCTGCCTTCACCCAAGACCCAAACCCAATCCTCGCTTCTGCCTCTGACTTTTAACCCTCTAATCCTCCCAAAGGACAGGTCAAAAGGGTGCCTCCACGGCTGCTAATTGGTAAAAAATTGAGCTCTAGAAATCTTTGCTAACTCTTTCCCACCAACATTTTGTCATAACAGCATGGATAATGAAATGTCATATTTGATTTCATCCAAATATCCAGATGGTGTGGTTCGAATATATCCCGGAGCATGTGTTTAATTGGACTTAATTGTCTTTTATGAGTGTCAGCTAAACACTTCACTCATGCTTCCCATCCGCAGACAGACGTTTGGGGCAGAAAAAGTCCCTGGGGATGTTGCTGATCCACCCGTCTGCACATATGTCCACCTAATTATGTGGTTGCACCAGCAATCACAGTTTCATATTGAAATGTTTATCCATAACACTATGTCATATTTTTCAAGCTTTGTTTTGTGCCGTTCCTTACTATCCCAATTTTACTTTTTCTTTTTTTACATTGTGTAGCGTGCACACCGTTCATCCGCTTCTCTCAGCATCGACAAGTGCTTCAGTGTCAACAACTGGATAGACTAACACAACATCAGGAGTGCTTCTCAACTTCAAGTGTGTGTAGGTTGAATATGTTGTAATGGTTAGCAGACATGAAAGAATTAATCCATTGTTCCTTTCCACATTGTTTAATTATAGATCCAAGTAATAATGAACTACCAAATATTTAACATGGATAGATAAATACGAAAGAAACTAGAAATATGGCACAATATGTTAAATAAGGTGAACATAAGTGTTGTTCAGTGATATCAAGATTATAGACACACGACTCAAGTTGGCGGCCTGTTGATTTTTCTATCCATCATCTCCAAGACAAATCACTTTTTAGCGCGTGCAGTCTTGTGCCATGTTGCCACAGCGCTGCCCACTCAAGGCTCTCTTACAGTAAACACTGGTGCTAAACAGTAGCCTTCCTCGCTTTAGTGCCGGATAATTGCCCTCCTGTGGCCACTGTGCCGTGTCTGGAAGTCTAATACAAACCAATTATGGCTATTATATACAACCGTCAATGACATGGTGTCTTCTCCTGTAGTGTAATGACAGTGGGCGAAGGAAACACATGTGGAGGAAGTAACAACGAGGATATTGGAGCAGTTTGCACCGCCTGCCTTGAGCCCTTAGGGGCAGATTAGGCGATATTCTGTGCCTGTTTGTGGGGGCTGTGTAAAAGATGTTAATCTGTCTGAAAGTATTGGTCAGAAGATGTGGTAAAGTACCTCCACTAAACTTAATACAATACAGTGCTGAAGTCACAGGGAAGGTTTGAAGTAAACTCATTTTATTAGACACACAAATGTACAATATATCTTGGCTACGACTATCTCAGAATTATTTTAGTGTACAATCATGTTTTCATTGTTAAAAAAAATAGATTTGTAAAATGTAAAACTTTAGTTAAACTTTATCCGTTGTAATTATTTTTGCATGCCCAATACTCATATGACGCTCCTCAAGATGAGCACACTGTTAGAGAATGATATGGAACAAAATTATTAACAGAAATGGAACAGTCCTTTGTTTCTTCTTGGCTCACACATGGACAATTCTTGAAGCGTGTCCAGTCACGTCACTTTATTGGATCTTTATTGGTGTGGGTCATTTAGAGATTTAATCTGCCAGAAATTCAACCTCAGCCCCTTATCTCTTCATCTGTCCACATGCCAAAGAAAACTAATGCAAACTGTGACGAAGGGATATTGTTTATTGGGAGCCAGCATCACTTGTGTTAATTTCCAGGTCTAAACCCAAGCTTTGCCAAATAAATGTTCGCGGAGTTGCTTTAAGCAGTGACTGCGTTTATCAGCCCGTGTCCTGGGGTCCATCGATGTCCCCTCATTACCGCTTCGTCCTGCGTGCCTTTCTTACCCATTTCACACCAGAGAGTTGTATCGTCAAAAACTGCTGATGTGAAACTTCTGGAACTCGCGGAGTCTGGCACGCGTCTTGTAGTAAACAATTTACGCCTGAGCACAACTTTCTATATTTGAGTTTTACTGAAATGCCACTGTTCTCAAAAAAACCACAAGCCTTGTTTTACAATTTTATGTTTGGATCCAGGGAAACGAACTCTAAATGCAGAGTTTTTCTTGTTGTGTTTGCAGATTGATTAGAGCTGACGTTTACCTGGCGTGAGATCGCTTTTGTTCCAAACGATCTCTGTTTAAACTTTGTAATTCTGCAATACGTGCCCATAGCTTTGTAAACGAAAGCAGATCACTCTTACCTTTACTTCAGCTGCAGCAGTTGTGAGCGCAGACAGTCGCTCAAGCTCTCGTGTCCTTATCCCAGCGGAGCGTAAAGCAGTGAACAAAGTTTAATCCAACTCGCCAAGTCGCGCTCTCTCGTGTGCGCACGAGCTCAAAGGAAATCTTACAATGATCGGTCTTCATCAAATCCTTGGAGAGAGGTACACAACCTCCACGTCAAGGAATCCGCTCAAGTGCTGCCTCTTGGACAAAAAGCGCTTTATTGGAGAGAGCCCAGAGAAAGTTGAAGCGGAGCGATGGGAGGAGCGAGAGGCGCGCGGACTGAGAGGCAGGGCGCAGCAGCACCTTGCACCAACAGTATGTGCACCGGGACGCAGTCAGTTCACTGGGCTGTGGACGGAGCAGCGTTTCACTCAACTGACTCTCTGCTCCGGTGAACTGCTTTAGCGCATTGGTCCCTTTTGGCCAAAGGTTTTACTCAAGGGGATCTCAATAAACTACTGTTTTCAGCTCTCTTGAGCCCTTGGGGAAAATTAACGAGTTGTCTAAAATGAATGAGCTGTCTTATTTTTACATTGTTGTTTGTTGGGTTTTTACTAAGATATTTAGAATTAATTTCATTTTAGATTGCTTGTAACTTAAATCTATTATAACACTATAACAGGCAACTTTATAGGCCTAAACCCATAGACCGTACGGTCTATGCCTAAACCACACTGTTAGGAATTGGGATATTACATTGGGTAGCCTGTTTTATAAACTTATATCAATGAATACGTTTATTAGAGATGTGTTCTAACCAGAACTAAATACTAAACTAAACTTTGGTACAACTTGTATTATGGATATGTTGCTTTGTGGCATTACTTTACATATGGTTTGCTCATCTTCTCATCAGTGGAGAAAACTCTTGAAGATTTCCTAACTCAGCAGCTGGCACCCCGTTTCACTGTCACTGACTCCAGCTCCAATCGGTAAGAAGATCCGTGTGTACACTGAGCCTCACGTCGCACATTTGGATCTGTGTGTACACTGAGTCACACGTCGCACATTTCTCCAGGACCCTGACGCCTTCACTTTACAACACTCCACTATTTAGTCTGCTGGAGTTGTTGGTCTTGCTGCTTCTGTGCTCTCCACCTTGACAAGGAATTGTAAAAATAATTGAAAGCAGGCCAGGTCTCTTGCATGGTGATGTCATGTACCCTTACGCTGGACAGGGCCTGGAAAAGACATTGGGCAAACAGACATGTCTTCAGTGTCAAGGCTCTCACTTGTGTCTTAAACTCTGGACCAAAGATAACTTAGATTCTACTTAGTATTGGTTCTCAAACTGAAGTATAGCAAACACTGGCGTAATTTAGATCTGATGTCCCTTCACTCCTTCCCGCTTTTGCCGTAAAAATGTATTTCTGGTATGGGTGTCTGACTTGGTTTAGTGGATAGTGTTGTCTAAAGTATTGTATTGTATTGTATTGTTGATTTGGATTTGGTATCATTTCTGGTTTGTTTTTATTCAGTGCTTCTGACACGCTTGTTTTGACAATAGTACATTCGCAAAATGTAATTCGAAGTGCTCTATAGACATTTAGAAATAAGTACATTAAAAACGCAATACAAATGCATTAAAACAAAAATAAAAGCATAAAAAAAATCACATTAAAATGTATTTTAAAGGTTTTATTGTTACAAGTTTAGTCTTATATTACGTCTTCAGTCTTGTTAGATATGGGCAAAGTTACTTTTGGATAAAGGAATAATATTATGCATTTTTCATGTTATTATTAGCCTTTAAACATGCTCTTGAGTATCTCAAATTTGCCATTTCATGTTTTGAAAGTTTATTATGCACTAAATTAACAAGTTTCTCAGCTGTCTGGTCTGACACTTACTGAGTGTATTCAGCCAATAGATGGCGCCTAGTGCTACACACAATTTCATTATGTTATCACTTTAGTCTTAAAATGATAACATAATGAAGTTTTAGAGAATCTGTGACACACTATTTTTATGCTAGTAGTAGCAGTGATCGTGTTTAGACATCAGAAATGCTTAGACGAGTCTGGCGATGATTTAATGACTTAAAGAATTACTAACTTCAGCAACAGAGCTCCCCCTGCAGGTCTCTTGTGAAAATACATTGCCAGTAAAAAGATGCCAAAAGCATTTTTTTTTCTTTTTTCCCCCTTCCTTTTTATTGAAATAAGGAAGTCCAATCGATACAAACAACATCTAAAATCGGGAAAAATTTTCACTGATCGAGGGAGTTCAGCAGGAAGTGTTTTTGACAGTCGGAGAGGATTTTTAATCCGATATGCCTCAAACTTGCATGAATGCAGCTAAATGCAAGTTCAGGTATGTTTTTGATGGAACAGGGTTAAAAGCTCAAAAAAGTCACTGTAAGAGAATGTTTTAGATCAAAGTCCTGCTTGAATCCTAGTCTAGATTGAGCTCTATTGACTTTGGTTTATTTATATGTTAAATGTGTTCTTTATTTTGTCCTTATTAATGTTGTTTTCTGGCTTTTGCCCACTCCAAGTTTTGGTCCATCGTTTATGTTTGTTATTACACATTCTGACTTTTTGTTATCGTCTTATCTTGCTTGGACTAGTCTTTAACATTTCTGAGGTGGCCTTTGGTGTGTGTAGTTGAGTGCCATGGTCTGGTTTACTTTTTGATAGCCGTCTCCACGCAGTCGGTGACTCACTCCTCGGTCCCGCTGCTCCTACTGTAGAAGTTATTGCCCTCCTCTTGCACATGCACAGTACCATCTGCAAGACATTATGGCCAATTGCAGGAATAGAGGAGTGATTTCACGCGGGTCCCACAGGGCGCACATGTAGCTCCTCAGTGTTTAAACAGAAGAGGCTGTAAGTCTTTACCTACAGCTCGCTCAGAAATCACTCTTTGTCGCACACAACAAACATCTTAAAACAGAGCTGAGGTCATCCAAGGAGAGTTATTTATCTTTGCGGTCAGGTGAAATGCATAGGGAATCTTTATCCTTAACTCAGTGGAAGCATATTTCCTTGGACAGACTTGTGCTCCCTGGTGTGTTCTTGATTTTCAGAGATGGAATCGAAAAAAATTGTTAGAAGTTGTTGCAATGTTAAAGGTTTTTTACATTGCAAAAAGTAATCAACCTTCGATTGGTCAACATTAAACCCAAGCCTTTGACTTGACTTTTAGAATGAAACATTTACTTCATTTCCTTTCAGGTAGGAGCCATTGAGATTGAAAGGTTGTTTTTCCAAAGGATGACCTGGGGCAAAGTGAACAAAAAGTAGCAGCACACAAATCATTAAATAATTAATCATTTAAGACTTAATTAAAACAGGACTTAATTTAAGACTTAATTAAAACAGGAAGTAAAAATACAGACAATTTTCATAAGATTCTCGCTCTTTATCCGGACTATACACTATACAAAACATACCATGTGCTGGGAGAAGAGTTTTTATGATTCAGGCTGACCAGGATTACATAAAATGGAAACATATACATTTAGTGTTTTTGTTTTAAAAAATGTATTGTCTGTAAATGTACTCTGGATCAGAACATCCTCAAGCGACATTACTTTAGCTTTATCTGAGTTTGATTCAAATCACATTGATTAATCAAAGGAGTAATTGCTAGACTAATCAATTAATTTGTTAGGACAACACCAGCAAAAAGAAGGTATGAAGTGACTTAGTTAGAGTTTTAGTAATGAATCAGAGTCTAATTTGCCTTTTATATGAAATAATTGGTTTACTAGTACTTCTTTGTATGTATTGTTGTTATTGTGTGAATTTGAGTGAAGTTGTGAGTGCAGTTTGAATCAAATAAATGGCCAGATCATAGAGTTACTCAATAATTTTGAAAGGTTTTTGCAATACACCCCTTTTAGTTGACTAACTGATAAACTGGTCTTGTGTTTAGTCGACTATAGCCCTGTAAAAGCATGGTCACTAATGTGTGCATGGTCATTACTCAAGGAAAATGAACACATCTGTTTATTTCATGATAATATACTTGACCCTTATGTATGATGGCTTCTAAATTATCAAGAAACAGCATTTTCCCCTTAATAATATGGAAATTGGGCTGCAAAATGCATTATTCCAGTTACTTTTTCCATCCTATTGCCATGTTATTACTGCACTGTAAAAAAAAAAGTTACCAAATTACTTTTTATCCTTTTGTGTAAAATAACTTCAAATGACATAATTCTGGTACATTCCTCTTGTCAGGGGGTTGGTAGTTAGTTTGTGATTGGTGTAAATCTTCGCCTTGGGGCTGTGTAAGTGCGTTGTACCACATGTGCTGTCGTCCTGCTGCGCTGCTAATCACCCTGTCCAGTAAAAGATGGAGAGAGGTGTCCAGCCTGCTCCCAAACACCGCCCCGGGGAACCAGTAAAAGTGTGAGAGCGGCGGAGGTGACCACTCTAACACACTCTGGATGACTTCCCAGACATTCTTTGAAAATTATACCAATAAATATCTCAGTAAATATGGTAAATATGGTGACATGTATATTATATTTTTTCTAATGTCATATTTTTCTTCAAAACTCAATCCACTTTCTGATATAGAATTGTCAGAGCAAGATTTTCATTGAGACGATGGCCGCTCAACGGTCAAAACATGCCTTTGGTTTGAAGTTAATTGTACTATTCTTTTCAAAGCTATGCCAGGAAAAAGGATGTTTCACAAAACCAAAGTCAATTTTAATGTCATACTAGTTGCAAAAGCAAGAATAACTGAGCTCAAAATAGTATAGGCAAATTTAATAATTTCGTTTGTCATGAAGTAGTACGCAAAGATGGTATTTCTAGAACAAAATTGCACACACATTTGTCAGCAGTTGTTATATTCTGCAGTATTCAGCAGTGTAGTATGTTTCATGGGGAGTAGGTGGAGTCTTTTGGGAAACGAGCATGTCTTTCCCATTAGGGCAGCCTGGGAATCATCTTCTCCAGCTTTTTTTTTGTATGAAAAAGCCACATTTTAGCCCCGAGTTATTTCCATGCCAAGTCTGAAATGCCCAAAGTGAGTTTTCTGCATTTTGCATGGTTTACTGTGTTTTGTCTCTCGTATCATCTTATAGACTGCCAAAAACTTGAAATGGTAAAGTGACAATATTCTGAGATGTATTGAAAAACTATCGTATGTACATCGCACAACCCTGAACAGCTATGAAGATGAACAGGTAGCCAGCATGAGAACACAAAATGTAATCAAAGCAGAAGTTTGTGTGCACATATATAAATTGCTGTCTAAACACAGGTGAAATGTTGACTCTTCCCACCTGCTGTTCAGGCCATTATAATTCAATGTGATCCTCATAAAACTGTCTCCTGTAGAGGGAACCTTTTGCATGTATGTTTTATTATCTTGTTTACATAGTTGCATTTTCAACTAATTGGATATTTGTGGAGAAACATGGCTCTAATTTTGTCTCACTTCTGTCCAGGCATTTTGAGAACACATGCAGGAGGTCACGAGATGGGAAAAATGTTGTCTGCTGTTGGTCACATTGTTTGATATTTGTTTGTGTGCACGCTTTATTGTTTTGAGGATTTTTATGTCCTCCTTATGGTATTATAATGTCATTAAACAAGCTTAATGTCACGACTAAAAAGCCACAAGAATTTAATATTTTGGTGGAAACATTGGCTTGTTTTTGCAGCAGACTGAGAGGTCACAACATAGTTCACCAGAGGTTTACATCTATATTTACCCTCAGACGAGAACAGCAAGACGCCCAATTTGTACTCAAGTAAAAGTACAGTTACTTTGAACTCAAGCTGCTACTGCAGCTATCCTTTCTTCTATGTGATGTAAAGAGATGGTCCGCTATCCAATGTTGCCGATAACCGATATTTGCAATATTTATAGATTTTCAAATAGACATCAAGGTCCACAAATTCCCAAAATTGACTGTTCACTTTTGCAACAAAATGTATTTGATTGAATGGACACAGTTAGCAAAACGCAAAGGCAAAATATAGCCGTTTGACACTGCATAAAAACTGCTAACCCTGTAGTTTAGATTTGTTAAAACATGTTCTGAAACAACTAAAATGTCAAAAACACTACTAATAGCAACAAAAGGGTGACAAAAATCAATACTTCTTTGTTAGTTCATATTTCAGTCTTTTTGTCAATTCTCCAAATGTGAACTTAAAACTCATTAAAACTTAAATCGCTATTCTTAATGCAATCACCATAATTTGATAAATATTATTCCCAAATTGTACAGCCCTAATTATATGGATCAAACATAAAAAATGATGATGCAATGCGTGCAAAACGTCCACAGAGACGCTTTACCCAAAACAACAACAAAAAAAGCCATGGAACAAATCTAGAAGCTGCACAATACATATTGTCAGAATACATTTGAATGAACGCTAACTTTAGAAACTGAAAGTTCAATTATGTGTGACAACATAATCTCAAACTATACTACAAATCCCTCCAGCAGATAACCCCCCTTTTTCAGCAGCACTCAGTAGTGTTTTTTGTTGTTTTTCTTTCAAATTTTTGTTTTATAAATGTTTCAATACAAGTATCTTACACAACACCGCTTCATCTTGTTTCTGAAAGTTGAACAATTCAGCGTCTTAAAAATCCTAAAATCTATTACCAAGTTAATGAGGAACATCTTTCTCTCAGCATTGTGCATGTTTTGTATTATCCGCTGCCTGGCATCCCTTAAAATCTGGATGCCGTGTAGCCTGTGGTGGTCTAGTTTTATGCACACTTGTACCCAGTGATTCGGTGGATTTTCTGCTTATCACTGTTGCGCAGATAAGAATGATAGAAGAGAGCAGTGGGTTGAATGGGGGGGAGATCTTAAGTCAGAAAGGTTGAGCTTAAAGGCCACGTGGGTGAGCTTTTTTTGCTTGGTTACTCTTAAGGTCAAAGGATAGCGGCACTTTCCCATGATCACCATTGACACTAGGACAGCGAGTGAGCATCCTCAGTGTTTTGGACATGTTTTTCCTGTTTCGTTCACTCCATCTTTAATTTTCTCCCCTCCTGAGTCCACCTCCGAAGTGTTATTCTCGCCCTGCAGTCTGGTATGTCAGGTATTGGGTAACAGCGCCATGCTTGTGGTTTAGGGCAGGAAGCGGCTTAGCTACAGTATGTTCACTATGACTGCACTGTTTTATTAGAATGGTGCTATAGAAACTTAATCAGAAAGAGGCCGAAGGGCATGTGGGGTCAGACATAATGATTTGATAATGTTGATTCATAGTGTGTAAAGAATGATTTTCACATAGGCCCTACAAAAAGCCGTAGTTACTTATCTGACTTACGCTAGACAACATTATATTGAATACATGTAGACCCTTCCAGTGTTTGTAAACAGAACAGCCGGTACGGTCCCATACGTTCACTCTAATGCATGTCCAATGGGTGGAAAAGTATTAGCCACCAAACACTGCAAATCGCCCATTTTCCATTTCAAAAGATATAAAATTTAGTTTTGACTTCTTTGAATTGTCCCATTGATAGTTGTAGTCTAGTGGCAACTTCTCCAGCCGTGTGGTGGACCGATGAGAGCGCAGCATTACGGTCTGGGCAGAAGTCAAAGGGACGAACCTAAACAAACATGGCTGCGCCAACGGATGTAAGTCTGCCTGTTTTATATCATCCTAACCTTTCAGTGAATCAGAATTATTACACGCTGAAGGTGTAGTACAAGAGAGAACAGAATAGTACTCATTAGTGTAATTAGCAATGAGTAATACCTGCTGACAATTAGACTGGCAGACAGAAACACCCCAAAATCAAAAGAACAAAGTTCTTTTGAGTCAAAGATATTAACACTTCCTTTATTCAAGTTACTTGCCTAGTTCTGTATAGGGTTCATATTAAACAAATACAGTGGCCCATAAGTCAGATAGTGAGCCTTACTTCTCACAGCCCTGATACGACAAGGGAAAGATAAACGTAAGGCCTTGACACGGAGCAGCGGGTCAGAGCAGGAGGTTTGATTGAAATGAAAAGGCTAAAAAAGCATGAGAATAAAGACATCCATTTTAGGAGCTGCCCTGTGTGACTTAGCATTTGCTACGAGAAAAGCTGTTTACAAGACCCAAAACCCATCTGAGTTTAATTCAGTGCAACAATGGGAATATCTGTGTATTGTCTTAACAAACTGCTCTTGTGGAGAACAATTACTACAGGCCTGTAAATTGTATGATACTGCATTTGTACTGCAGCTAAATAATCGATCATGAAGATATCAAATAACGCTCTAAACGACATATAGTTTTGTGTTGTCGTTTTTTGTTTTATTATTGTATTATTTATTGCATTTTTATTTGCATTGAGGTTTGACTTGTAAAAAGGTTTCAAAGGTAATCATCTGGACAATGTTTTTCAAAGCGTTTTCAGTCTCAGTCTTGAAAGTGTAACTTCATTTAGTAATAGATGCTACGGATAAGTTTTGTTTTGACATTATAGCATTCAACTATTATCCCAGTACAAGTTCTGTAAATATATGTTTAATAACTTTTATTGAAGCATGGATACCTTTCTAGGGCTGCCTTAATATCTATTTACATTTAAAAAAGAAAAAAAAGCATGTTAAAAGATGTCTTTAAAGTATTAGATGAGGTTAGTTATCAGCCGATGTGAAATGTCTGTAAATTACATATTAAAATTGCAGAAGTATATTAAAAAAATAGTTATTAGCTTTTTTTTTTCTGCCCGTTTAGTAGCTTTTTGTTTTTACCATAAACGTTGAAATTTTGCATATCTTCACAACACTGCTTAAAATTTGCTGTAAACTATCAACCTCTAGACATAAAACTGTGTGCATGAGGGTCTTAATTCTTCGTGTAGATGTACCTCGACAAAGCCTTTCAAGTCAAAGCAACAGTATCTTCTTCCGATGCTCAGTGATAACACTCAAGCTCGCTGTAATGGAGCCAAGTGGAGATTATGCGTAGTTTTTATGATTTATCACACCACTATGATACTCATCTTATCTACTTCTCTCTTTCTCTCCCTCTGATTCTCAGGTTTGTCAGATCATCGCGTCTGTAAATCTGCCCCGTGCAGTGAGCCTTTTATTGGTTCGTACAGCTCTTATCCCAGTGTTGGTCATTAAATGAGGAGATTTAGAGAGGGTGTGCTGAAAAGTAAATTACAAGCCTTCATATGCTGATAGTCCACTAAGGACAGAAGAGGAGAAGTGAGGTTATGGCGAGAAAAACAATCAAATTTTGAATGAATTTCCACATTATATAGTCTGCAGCAGTGGTATTTCACTAGGGTTGAGTCTCTTTACAACATTTGCGACGCCCACCGCTGAGAAAATTAAACAATGTCGTCAATGTATTTTCAGAGTTTATTTGTACAAAGGTGTTCCTTTGCAGTTTTTATTTCCCATGTTATTTGTCATCTGTGCAGTTGTTCCCATATTCATTTGACGTCAGTTTAAATATAACCTTGTTTTATCTTCAATATGTACAAATAATGCTTACAAATACTTTAAAAGATTAAGATTTTTTAAGTTATTATTTAATTTATTTTATAGTGAATCTTTGAATACACTTGGTTCACTAGGTAATCTTGTTTATCATGGAAATAATCTGGTGATATAATGAAGTATGAAATAAGAAAAAGAATGATACATTTTTACTCAGTGAGGAAAGAAGTTTGTGTGTTGTGTATTTCAAGACGGGAGTGACAGGAGTTGAAGTGACATTTTATATGGAGCAGAAAAGACAAGTTTGGACACAGTTGCAACTGTCAAGAAGTGTGTCAACCCCAGATGAGTCAGTTGCATGGCACCAGCCGAGAAGATGTCCTCTTTTTGTGTTAACTACTCCGATAAAATGTCCGGACACAGCGGAGCCATAACATGCTCTACAGTGTTGATGAAAGACAAACTCATGGCTGTTTTCGGAGTTTGAAAAGTTGTGCGCAATGTTTTATGTTCCTCGCTCACTCTGGCTGGAGCTGACCCACGTTTTCATTTGCAGACAGAAAAAATAAATATTAAATAGAGATGTTTTCTATCCATAAATCAGTGGGTTTTATGGGTTGAGTATTTCCAATAATTCAGACTTGGCTGCAAGAGAAGGAAAAGTCCTGTACAGTAGAGCGAGTATGTCTTGGTTTGGATCAGTGCTTGTGAGTCTTGGGACAAGGTCAAGGACTGCAGTTTTTAAACGCACTTTGGATGAATGTTTAAGAGGAATCGTCGTTTCATGAGTTGTCAAAGCTTGTTACATTGGACAACAACTGTACTAATGTGGAGCCATTGCAGAGCTGTTATCGATGGGGTGTGTCTCAAAATGACTTAATCTCTGCTTTGTTCATTTCATAATCTGAAAACAAAGTCAAGGTCAAACACACAGTACTTTGTTCACTGAACTTGATGTCATTTGCTGAATTAGAGCATGACAAGAAGGGCTACAACGACTAATCGGACTAGTTGGCTATTAAAAAATCTCATTGTACAATAGAAATCGTTTTACTAGTCGACTAATTACTAGCACCACCAGTTGAAGGATCGGTTAGATGCAGAGAATTAATTTCTGTTCTGAAACAATTGATAAAAACACAACTAAAAGCATAAAAAACCATGACTAAAAGGGCAAAAAAAGTGTGAGTAAAAGCAACATTAACATATCTAATAGCAACAAAATGCAACTGAAAGTGACAAAAATGTGACAAAAAATGAGGCTATGTATGACAAAAACAACACCATAAGCAACAAAAATGTCACTAAAAGAGACAAAAATGTGACAAAAAGCAACAAATGTTACAAAACATGTGATTCTTTTACCAGTTTGTCAGTCCATATTTCAGTCTTTGAACAGAATCCCATAATTATAACATAAATCGCAAATCTGATCACAATTGCAATACTGGTCAGAAAAATCATAAATAGATATTTTTCCCAAATTATTCAGCTCTACTACCTGAAAAAAAACATCTCCTTTAAGGACAAATATCAAGTATTGCTTCACTTCCACGAAGGACCTCCTAAACTGCCAGGTTAATTCATCATGCTTCATCATTCTTCCCGTGTCGTTTAGTCGAGTAAACAATTACCTGACTTCCTTCCGACCAGAACAGCCGTGACCAGAAGTGTCCGGTGCCCTAACAGGGTTCAGAGTACACCTGGTCATGACCCTTCAGCGTTTGCCTCCTTCAGTCCCATTGCTCTCTCTCTGCCTCTCTCTGCGTCTTGTGAGGTGCTAAGGGCTGCTCGGAGGTTCCCAGGCCCCCGTCGACAGGTCATTTAATGCTCCTCCAGGCCAGCCTTGATGATGGACCCTGGGGTTAACGCGGAACGCATCTCTTCCTGCAGCCTCAAGAGCCCGGCCGTCAACACAGTCATACCTCACAGATGGAGAGGATAGAGGCCGCCGAGTACAGTAGTAGTCGAACAGAAAGCACTCATCTATCAAATACTGTCTTTCTTATTTTTTATCGAGTAATTAGAAGACAAAGGTTTGAGGTTTAATTCAATACAAGTAAAATGTTGTCTGCCAATTTAGTTGCAATCAGAGAACTTTGAAGAAAGACTGAGCAAAATTCTTGACCATAAAGGGTGTAACTATCATGACATCACCACTACTACATCAGTACTTGACCCAACCCTTGTAAACTGTTTTTATTCTTGTTAATAGTTGTACAAGAGTATTTAAAATAAATTTTTGAGATGGCAGTTGACAACATCATGTTTGTCAATAACATGTTTGTCAGAATGTAAAAGCTGCATTGGAACTATTTGCAAAATTATAAATTGAGTTTAGTCCAGGGCTTTTCTAAATTAGAGATAGATTGCCTTAAATCTCCCGTTTGGGCTGACCAACTGCTTCAAAGAAAGACGTAAAGCTTTGTTTTAACACTTTAGTGCGATTACACTCCATGTGTAAGTACTAAAACCAGGTTGAGTATATCTAAAAATAATTTATTTTCAGATTATTACATACACAGATTTTAAAATATCAGCATTGGCCTCAGCCATGAAAAAACCCAGATCTGTAGATCTCTAGTCTATATTCCTTATACCCATGATATGATTTCTCGTATTGCTTAAGCCTCACCTTCACGCTTTCACAGAGTTTTTCAGGCTGACGTCTTCATGCCCACCCACGTCATACAGTCTCCTCTGAAGCAACACGACCACAGCAGAGCAGAGCAGAGCCGTCAGCCTCTGTGTGCTCCTGAAGTTTACGACCTGTGACCTTACAGCTTTACAGCTCTGCCTGTCTGGACCCTTTTACCACACTTTTACATGTCCCTTATGTCGGCTGGTCTGAGCTAATGCTGCTGAGGCTGACGTTCTGGAACCTTGTCTGCTTGTTCTTCCTATGAGTTTAGATTTTCGGGCAAATATGGCATTTAGATGCCGTTTGGTATTTTGCACAGTTAAATGTTGTTTGGGCCTCACTGCTGTTAAAAGACCATAACTGAAGGGTTATAATGTCAAAGTTAAAAAATATACTTTAGTTCCCTTTCACTGTGATGTGACAGATTTATGTTAGATTCCCTTCATATCACGATTAGCCACATACACTGTATTCATACCACTTGGTTTGGTCTTGGTTTGGCCCCTGTTTGATTCTGATGTAGACCTCGTCTGATCTTTTTTTTTGTCCAGGTTTAGTCCTGGTTAAGCTCCAGGTTTAGTCCTGGGTTAAATCTCTGTTCAGTCCTGTTTTAGAAGAATTAGAAGTATTCAAATGAGGCTTGCAATTCTTGTATAGCAGTGTTTTCAACACCCAAATAATACAATGAAAACATCTGACTAATCTTTTTTGCCAAAATCTTCTCATCTCATTAAGGTTTCAGAGATATTACATTACTTATGCTCTACAAAGTGGCATTATTTGTTTTTGCTAATGAGCTTGTGTATATATATTTTTCAAAAGTCATTCCTTGCATTCTACTACAGCTTTTTTCTTTCAATTTGAGAATGCAGCTTTATTTGATTTACATATGGCAGACTGGTGGGACTCACTTTAATGAAACTCGGGGTCGTCTTTCTTGTGTATTCGGAGGTGGATGTTGGTGAAGGGGAGAGGGCAGTGCAGCAGCTTGGCAGTCCATCTGAGAGCCTCATCACTGGGGCTCAGACAGGCCCACAGCTGGCCCCTCATCCAACAATCCTGGCTTTTCTTCTCCTCTCAGGAACGTACCGCGTCAACTCTAATTCCCTTCTAATGAACAGGCTACTGGAGGTGCTGGGCGGCACTGCATTTATTAAGCACACAGCCAGCACAGTGGAAAAGTAAGTCTAAGTTAATATTGAAGAACACAGCAGGGTTTTTTGTAACCCCATTTCAACTCCTGCGGGAGCGCTCATGAACTTGAGTCTCGGTCTTGATTAAAATGGAAAGCTATTCTTGTTGAAATGATTTAATTTGTCAGTGGTCACAAACTGTAGATTCAAGTATATTACTGCAAAATAATCCAGGTGTGGTTGGGATTTAGTTTTAGTCGTGCCATGATACAGTTGTTTTTGCTGTGAATTTTTACTCTATTTATTTGATTGTTTCATTCATTCTAGTATAGGGCTGCAACTATTGATCAACTAATTGTGACTAGTCGATTATAAAAAAAAATCATAGGTGTATTTTGATAATCGTTCTCTGGACTATACAGAGTCTAAAACACATGAGAAAAGACCATTTTATTAGATAGATGGTGAAATTATTTTTAAAATGTCAAAAAAGAATAAATTATTTCAGATTTTCATTAGTAAGACACTTTATTCATAATGATTCTCTATCTAGAAGCCTTCATTCACTGGATTTTAACCTTTATTTGATTGATTATGTGTTGTGAAAATCTCAGTGTTCAATAGAAACGTTTCTTCACTGAAAAGTCAAGCACCAAAATAACTGTTAGTCGCAGCCGTATAGTCTAATACACAGCTCAAAAGTGTGATTTCGTTATACAATGCCGGACTTGTTGCCGACCAGAACAGTACCTCTCACAACTATGCGAGCTGTGGAGCCATCTGATATTATTATTGACATTCTTACAGCGCGCCGGCATTGACCCAGGACTTAACATCCTGGAGACACCAAGTACCTTCTGGGCTTTGTGATGAATCTCATTTAATCACCAATGGATTATTCTACACCAGTCCCACCCTTTGTAGAGGCAGCCACAGGCCCACAGTGTAAGTGTGCTTAAAACTGTTAGCTGTGTCCAACTCCACACACTAGGGGAATTACACTCATCAGCATGGGTGTTCTTCTCTGGGGCAAAGTGTTCAGACTACAGCCTTAAAATGAACCAACTCTGTCTGCTGCAGGGAAGCCATTGTTTGAGATACTTGAATCCAGTTACAGATACAAAGCAGTTATGGCCTTGAATCAGATCTTTTATTATGAAATGTCCTATAATGTCTATAATCCATTGAGTTCATTTGTCTTCTGATAATTTATTTAAAAGGCTATTTTTTCAGACCTTTGTTTACTCGCAATCTTCTTTAGAGGGTCACGTGATGTTGCTGATTTACACAGGTTTTGGCACTTTTTTCCAACCAGGACGGCGGCAGGACAGCGCCATCTGGATTGCAGGACTATAAACCGGGACATAGGCGCCTTTTTACTTTCCCACACCTGGGATACTGTTCTGAAGACGCCAGACTACAGATGGCGCCGTTGTCCTGCCTCTATCGATTACAAATGAACAGTCGAAACTGTCAGGCAAACAAACAAACTCTGGTCTTAAAAAAATAACCTTTTCTATTCTATTCAATTCTATTATCCGTGTTTTTTGTCATGGGATGGATGTATAAAATGTATAGACAATTATATGGGATGGCATAATTTACAACTTTTAGGAGTGATAATTGCCAAATGATTAAAAAGTAAGGCAAAAAGTACTATCTCACTGAGACATTTCACAGTATTGGTTAACCGTATAAGAAAAAACTGTTTCAACAATTAAAATAAATAAACTATACACTTATATTTTTTGTACACTTTTACATACACTTTTTATATTAACAATTGATACAAGGCTAGAGGTATTTCAGTGTTAAAAATCTTCTTATTTAGGGCTATAATTTAAACAATGTTGGAGAATTTAAATTGCTACCAAAATTATATGTTAAAATTATATACCATTTTCTGAAATCCAAACTAAATTTCTAGTTTGACCTTAAGTGTACATGCAAACTCCCCAACCCTTTTGTAAACACTGGATGACCTTAGGCTGCCCTGTGTGTCCTTTATATTGCTGTGTGATAGTGCGACCTGTGGCTCCAGTGTCCCGGGGCTGTGGACAGTGGAGTTGGCTGGGACAGCTGTTTGAGCTGCACGCACTCTCCCGGCTCCACTGATACTGAAGTGTCCAGAGTTCACAGTTCAACAGATCCTTCACCTTCAAAGATACCACGGCGACGCTCACTGCCACTGATACCATGAGACAACAGCAGTAGATATTAGATAGTGGGGAATAGGTTGCGTCCACATGATATCATAACATTTTAGAATATCTTTGGATTTAAACTGAGCTGGAGCACAAGTCAGAATTCTGTGGCGGAATTGGCTTTTTAATTGTCAGAATCCAGATGTTTGTCCTGGTTTATGGTTCATATCTCTGTAATTACAGGGCATATCCGCATGAAACAAAAACTGACACAAAGTTCAACGTCTTCTCTGTCATCATAAATACACAAATTATTTTTGGGAAGTGGTGCCATTATTCAACCCCAAATATGTGATTGTTGTCAGTTCAAAGGACTTTATACCATAATAACAGTAGATATGGCAAGTTTGTGGAGACAATTTGTAACAAATAATGATAAGATTCAACATTTCATCCAGTATTATATGGCCCTGACCTTCATCTGAAAGCATATACGCACTGTATCTTGATTTCTTCAAGTCAGACAACGTTTTGAGTGAGATGTATTTACCTTGACATGTTTCAGCTGCTATCTGCGAGCCATGAGCCATCTTCAGAACTGTAGGGCACTGTGGACAGTTCTGAAGATGGCTCCTAGATAGAAGCCGAAACATGTCAAGGTAAATACAGCACATCTCACTCATAAAAAATATAGCTGTATGTTTACACAATCATGCAACTATTCATTCATTCATTTTCTACTGCTTGTTCCCGTTATGGTTCGCGGGTGACTGGAGCCCATCCCAGTGACTTTGGGCCTTAGGCGGGGTACACCCTGGACAGCTACCAACTTCACAGAGCTGACACAGAGACATGGACATTGGACACAGACAACCATTCACTCTCACATTCATTCTTTTCGGGCAATTTAGAGTTGCCAATTGACCTAACACATGCTTGTCTTTGGATGGTGGGAGGAAGCCAGAGAACCCAGAGGCACTTTCCAAAACCATTTCCCCCTCCCTTTTCCTACGCACTAATCCTTCATATGTGCGTTCCTGTGAAGGAACCGCCAAATTAAGTGCTGTTTGAAACAGAGCGAGCCATGAGGAGAAGTGTCTTATCAGCTCCTTCACAGCAAGTCAGCATCAGACCAGACTTATCAGGTGTGTTACACCAGAGAACAGCCCGATGTGCACCACACACCGCACCAGTTTAGTTCCACATTTATTTAGAAGCATAAGTGCATTATTTTGGCATTGATTAAAGATTGAGTTGCTTTGAGAAACGAAAGAGAAAACCTCGCAGAGACACAATATGAGTTTATTTGCTTTGGAAAACACCTTATTTGTGGATTTAGTGCGAGTGTTACCACACAGCATTCTTTTAAATTCAGCGCAAGTGGCTTTTAATTCATTAAACACTCAATTATTGTCCTGTGACGTGCTTTTGTAATTATCTCTACAATGTTTAATTGACACTAGAGGCCAACTCTGTGCTTTTTTCAGCACTGATATTAATATTAGTCTGGGATATAAAGTATTTTAACCTCTGGCATCTTATTCTTTCTCTGCCCTGTTTATTGTTAGACTAGACGAGCAGATGAGCAGACTTTCCACTGTGATCAAAATGTTTTATCTGATCTTATCTTTATGTCAAACTACGTCAGTTGTGGGCGGTGCTTTGATGGTAAAGGAGCGTGTCTCCTGTGCCTGAGCGAGGGAAGTGCGCCCAAAAGCCAAAGCTCTGAGCTCTAATGAAGGAACCTCTTCTCACCTGTGAAGGAGCATTCAGTGAGGAGTGAGGAGAAGAGGGGAAGGTTATGGTTTTGGAAAGGGCAAGAGAGGACATCCAGACTCAGACCCAGAGAGATCATGTGATGTTGGTCTGGTCCGGGATTCAAACCCACAATCTTCTTAGTGGGAGACAGGTGCTCTAACCGCTATGCCACTGTGCACCCTATCTTGTAACTAATTATTTCTTATCCCACATTAATATAATCAGTTCTGAAAAGTTCATTTGGTATTAGCGATTACTGATCCGGCTTTTTCAGATCTAATACCGATTTCGATACATGGGCTTTAAGTATCCGATACTCGATATCACCCGATACCTCTGCAGAGATTGAAAATAGCTTTTATTTTCTTAAAACAAGAATAATGTATGATAAAACTGATCCAAATGGGTTGTGCAACTATTAAGCTTGGGATAAACTTAGCATTAATTCAAGTATTCTAACACTATATATCGATTCATGTATTTACCAGAAGTGACCCAGCAGTTTATCAGGTTCTTCCATGGATTTTTTGTTCACTTTTTACATTGTTTTGGCTAATGTTTTTCTATATAAGTTTAATACACCAGCCGCAAACATGGCAGATTTCTATGGCAACGGCTGTTTTTTGACGTTCTATCCTGAGCTCTAGTCTTTATCCTTCAACTAATGACAGAACAGCTATATGTGAACAAAACCTTTGTTCTGTGCCTGTAAATAGTCTTAATAAATCAATTTAAAAGCTCAGCCAGGATATCAGCTGAACCAATATTCTGAAATCGATATCGGATTCATCAAATTTGTCCATATTAACACCGATATTCAATACCAGTATCGGTAACTGTGTATCCCTATTTGGTATCAGCAACAGCAGCAAACAAATCAGATTGGTATTGGCTCATAAATAAATAAATCTTTATCAGCTTCTAAACCGTAGGTGTGCATGTTACATGCCCCAGGGGTTCAGGAGTATTTAACTACCATTTCAACACCTTTCACAATTTTTCACAAGTTTTCCTCACATTTCCATTTTTCAAAAATCCTTTTGCAAAGTATGCCTTTATTTCATGTGATCAGTGTATCACGTCGGTCCTGTTTTAAGCCCTAGCTGTGGACTGTCGTCCATTAAGCAGTGCAGCGTTGTTAGCACTAGCACCCCCAAAGACAGAGACGGAGAAAGGTCCCTTTGACTGATAAAGATCTGGTCATAGCTGCCATAGCACAACCTTATACCTCAGCAGGCTGCTTTCATTAGTCGCATAGACGCATAGATCCTGTACTCTTTAATGCTCTGCTGTGTCCGATGCTATCTGTGCTTCTTAATGCACTCTCACAAGTTTCATATTTTGTCATGCTTTTAGAACAAATCAGTCCAGGTTGACCATGTGGAATGGATTTTTAAAATGTTCTTGTATCATCTTTAATGGTATGAGGTAAATTAAAAAATTAGGCAGTCCATCAACTTGATTTCTTTTAGCAAACAATATAGCTCCCAAACAAGGAATCTTGTAGTTCAGATACGCTTAATCCATTAAACTAGAAATGTTTTATATTACATACTTAAAACTTTTTACCCAAGTTCATTACATGTAGATTCAGCAATGTTGTTTATGTTCAGGACACACAACAACACACAACTGTTATCAATGAGGGAAAATATTTTATTAATTTCTGTGTCATATTGTTCAACAATATTTTAGTACTCAATAGAAGCATTAAGAGACCGCAATGCCTCATTTTTTTCCACAATTTATCTTTCCTATATTATCCTGAAACAATATAAAAACGACATGGCGATGGTTTACCCGGCTGGCTCTGACAAACATAGATGCCCACTGTAGTAATGGAGCCATGTTATCTGCTGGTGCTGAAGGCTGCTGTCACGGGCAGAAGGTCAGAGTACGAGGCTCTGAGGGCGTTTATGAGACGAGGGTGTGCAGTGATGGAGGGCAGATGTAAGGTGTGTCTCTGCTTTGTGTAACCTCTGATAGAGAGAATCAGCACAGACAGAGTCAATCCAGGGAGGACCATTTCAGACGATTGAGGGATTGAGGAACGTGTTACAAGAATTAGCACTTTGGTGTTTTGTCTTTTGTAATGTTCAGTTGGAAACATTAGTGTATTAGTGGCTGAGTGTAACATACAGAGAGTGTTTTATGTTAGTAATGAAAGATTGATGATGTGTAGTGGAAAAAGTTTCAACCATCTGGACAATATATGTTTGAAATAAAGATGTTTCGACTGCTATCCTTCAGTCAGATTCAAAATGACTGCCGCACCCCTCTTGGACGATTGAGGAATTACACCAACCGATCTATATAGTGTGTTGTCACGATTTTATTTTGAAGCTAAGGAAAAAGGCCATTTCTCTAAAGTGTTTTTGAAAACACAATGGGGACAGTAATACACTACAACTAAGCAGTCTAACTATTAGGGCCACGAGATTAATCACTATCGGATCAAAATCGTAATCGCAATTAGCAAAAGGCTGAAATTTTAAGTCCACAAACAACATATAAAAACTGCATAAAACTGCTAACCCTGTAGTTTAGATCTGTACAAACATGTTCTGAAGTACATGTGATTCTTTTTTAGTTTGTCAGTTCATAGGCCTGATTCAGTTGTTTTGTTTATTCTCCTGGACGCATGTAAAACTTTGAACGGAATCGCAGTGGAAAATACCTGAATATTTAGTTTCAATAGTTTTAGAACCCTTGCATCATTTTTTTATAACTGTGTTAGGGTGTGTATTAATTATGGGGAATGACTGAAGAATGCATGACATTGTAGAGGGACTGACCATTTGAAAAAGTGCGATACAAGACTGATGCATTATTAGTAAATCGCGTAAGCTACAATCTGTACTACAACTTGGCATGCATTGACCAAAAAGCTATATTCGCCATGAGGTAACTTTATTTTGCTATTTAATGACTGACATCTGCTGCAAAAGAATTAGAATAGATGGACCAGTTTCACACATCCCACTAATGAAAACATGTGTGCATTCAGCTCGTAGGCTTTGAATGAGCCTTGTCTCATTTTTCCATTTCATTCATAAACTTCTCAGCGCTGCATTAAACCCTAGCTCCCACTAAACCCTGCGTGGGCCTGACCAGGGGCTGTTGTTGCCGCATACACACCATTAAGCCGCATTATTAGCACATGTACGCCGTTGCTTTGTGGGAAAATCGAGTGTGGCGCGGCGGTGCGTGAACGCCATAGTAAACATGGGTCATTATCAGTGATAAAGCCCCCAGTCCAATTATGTGGCTGTTTGACTTGCTGTTCATTTACGGTGAGAAAGGCACAGATAAGGCCATTTAGGAAGCAGGGTGTATTTAGAGGAATAATGAGGAATTGAGAGAGAGCTGGTGAATGAGAATAGAAAAGGGGACAAGGAGGAGCAGTGTGGGAATGGAGGTGTTTAGAGACTCCCTGCAGACAGTCCAGGACATGGGAACACACAGCGGTCCTAATGAAGCATGGCCGCCCCTCGCTGGCTCCACAAGCTCCAGTCAAAAGTGGATAAAAAGACTCTGAAAAGGTCAAGTTTGTTGGTGTCTCAAAAGCCTGAAAATGAAAATGGATGAATGTGCGCAGATGTAGGTAAGAATCAGGGGTAAATGGTCCACAGTAATCAACAAAGGAGCAGATTGTATCTCACAAATTTGCACAAAGCTTAAGAATTTCTTTTTCTAGAATGTCCTGGCCAAGAGACAGCTTAAAAAAGGGCATTAAATTGTTCTTTGGTACAAAAAAACATACACTTTAAAACATTAAATACTGTAATTGAAGATGTCATATCATAAAATCAGTAAATCGCTTCAAAAAATCATCTGCAACATGAGAGTCTTTTTGTTTTGTTTTTTTTCCCTTACTGGGAAGACCCACAGTGCTTAAATTGACCAGAATGCAAAGTTTACAAACACTACATAATAACTTGGATGCACATTTGACCAATGTCTGTTTTCTTTCAAAAACATCCATTTGACAGAAACCTTCTGCGAAAACCTCCTCTTTCTTCTTTTTCTTCTTTTCAGTTTTCTACATCGTTTCCATTTGGCAAAGCCCATTTACCCAAAAAATGTCATAACTCGGTACAGTTACTGGCATTTGGTTGCATTTCCAGCTGCTCCACACTGCCAAGAAAGAGTTTCCAACAATGCAAAATATGTTATAGAATTGATATGGGGATTTGTGACTGTTTTTGATGGATCACTAAATACCACTGTCCTATGATATGAAATTCTTGACATTTTTAGACATAGCTGCTCTACTTTTGTGTCACCATATGTTGTCGCTTAACTTACCCTGTCATTACAGTGTCATACTTGGGAGCATTACCTCACTGGTCCGTCTATCTCACTTCATATTCTTTTTCTGAGCCGCTTTACCCAAGGTCATTATCATAAGGCAATCACTCCCCACTTCAATCAGCCAATCTTCAGTCTGTGATGTGAAGTGGTTTGCTCTGGTCAGGAACTGTCTATGGGACGTATCCTCCCTCTCCATGGAAAATAAAACACCAAAATGATAACCAAAAACATGGAAGCGTTGGATAAATAGTAACATTATGAAGGAAATTTTTACGGATTAGGCCTAAGCTATTATTTCCTGTTTGGCTTTAATACATTCACTTGTACTTTGTCCCTTGAGCTGGAGTAGTTTGTTTATAATCTGCTTATTCATATTAAGTAAGAGAGTGCAGGTGACTGTAGCGGACAGAAAGTTGCACATTTTATTAGTTTATAATATAATTAAAGTAAACCATTTTCAGCTGACTATCTGGTGAAGTCCTTTCACTGAGCCATGGACCAAACTATAAATACTTCTCTCCATGCCACGAAAGCCCTTATTTAGACTGTACCACTTTAAATTTGAATAATTCTGAAATGCAGAATTGTTTGTTTTTTTTCCACTCAGTGCATTTGAATTCAACTGTATACCTTAAACTTTTTTTTCTGAAATTAAAAAGAAAAAAACTCTTTGATACATTGGCTGATCATATTACCCCATCTAGTGGCCAAAGATTGAACTGCAAATTGATGTAACAGTGGCCTTATAAGAAAGACCTGTCTATTTTCTCTTTCAGGACAGTGATGCCACTTTTTGATGACGACACTGGACTTCTCGTCCTGGCTGGCATGGTACATTTAATATTTATGACCCTTTTGAAAGTTTTATTTATTGTCATGTCAATGTCTTTTTTCTCCATAAATATTGATGGTTTAGTTTCAGGTCATTGCATCACAGACATTTTGGTGAAGCTTAACTAAAACTTTGACCTCTCTTGAATACTAAAACTTTAATATAGCGTTTTTGCCTTTCAGGGAGACTCGGTGATCGACTGCTTTGAAGTTTCTACCTCTGAGCCTGTGCTTACTCAAGGTAATTACAAGGAAGCATTTAGTGATATATTGATCATTGATAATTGTATCCTTTACATTGTGTTTGTTTTTGCTTTTTCATTGCTTGTAGTGAGCCACTGTCTCACAGATGCATCTACTCGGGGTGTTTGCATGGTGCCTAAACTAGAATTGGACGTCATGTCGTGTGAAGTTATGCGTGTCCTTCAGCTCACAGACAGCCATATTGTGCCAGTCAGCTATCAAGTCCCTCGTAAGGTCTGAAACCGCTGCATGTATGATGTCTACTCTGATCTGTGAACTTCTAGTCTCAATGTTTTGTCATTTGTGCTCCAGAATTCAGGCAATGAGTTCCACGCAGATCTGTTCCCAGATACAGTTGGTACAATGGCCGCTATGACTGCTGAAGAGTGGTGGCAAGGAGGAAACAAGCAGGTGGATTGACTTTTATGATACAGATAATAAGTAAGTTAGATTTATTGTTAGATGTTTTAACTTTCCTGTGTTTTAGGTGGAAAAAGTCAGCCTTAATCCAGACAAACGACCCAAAACGATTGCAGTGAAGAAGGAAGTGGCCAGCAGTAAAATCAAGGATGTAAGAAACTCACATTGTAGTGGTTTAATACAAAGGGAATTTCTGCTTTGACATTTGCAGTTAATGTTGTCGCACTAAAAAGCAGGACCTGGCTCGTGGTTGCTCCACCTCCAGCAGTCCTCTAAGCACTCCCAGTAGCAGTGCTGCCCCGTCCCGCTCACCCTCCTCCACCTCGGGCCTCTCCTCTGGATTTGTCCCCAGTCCTAGTCCCAGCCAGAGCGCTAAAGCCATCCATAGCCTGCTTGGTACGCATAAACAACTCTGTGGTGTAATTCATGTGTTTCTGAATCATGACATTGTTTTGATTGGTCTTTGTCCAGGTCCCAGCACAAAGTTCCGTCATATTCAAGGTTCAGTGATGCACCGGGACTCTCACATCACCAACATCAGGGGTCTCAACCTGACCACGCCCGGAGAATGCGACGGCTTCTGTGTCAACAGCAAACATGTGGCTGTTCCTCTGTCCACCTCTGGAGGGCAGATCGCGGTGTTTGAGGTAATCTGTGTAACCTGTCCAGATGTTGGCCAAATTTATTTTATGCACATTTGGACCTTTATACTCAAATCAGCATCTAGTAAACATGTGACATTTAAACTGAAGTACTGACATTTAATGGAAATAATAAAAGGATGGATGAAATTAACACATTTTTCCTCATACAAAGCATAATCCAGTATATGAAGAAACCCAGTGGCCTTTTTTAAAATCTCATTATCAGATGAAACCTAATTAATAGTAAATGTTGATATAATTTGCATTTTCATATTTAAAAAGATTAATTATACTATATGCATTTTACTATGACAGCGTTCTAAGCCTGGGAGACAACCAGACACAAATGTGCCCACCATTCAGAACTCTGTAAATGTGGCGGACCTCTGCTGGGACCCCTTCAACACACATCGCCTGGCAGTTGGTGGGTCATTATGTTCAGTTTGTGTCTTTATATAACGTTATTTTGTCAGAATATATTCAGATATATGACCTTTTTATTGTCAGCTGGAGACGATGCCAAGATCCGTGTGTGGCAGGTACCAGAGGGGGGCCTCATTGAGACCCTGACTGAACCTGAGCTCATTCTTCAAGGTAAAACTAAATGTCTCTGAAGTGATGCAAGCTCTGGAAACCTCTTTCCTGTCATAATACAGATTTCCATAAGTGTGTTTTGATTTCATTATTTTCTCTTTAGGCCACACAGAGAAGATTTATTCCATCAAGTATCACCCTCTGGCCAGTGGGCTGCTGGTGTCCTCGTCCTATGATCTCACTGTGAGACTGTGGAACCTGGAAAGTGGACAGGAAGTGAAAACCCTGTCTGGACACGAGGACCAGGCGAGTGCTGGATATACCCATTACAAAACCCCACATCTGGATAAATCTTTAGCTCATTGTAGTTTTAACTATGTATACCTTTGATCCTTTACTTTTTATTTACCTTCCTGTGTTTTATATCCAGGTGTTCGGCATGGCATGGAGTCCAGATGGCAAGCTTTTGGCCACAGTTTGTAAAGATGGGAAAGTTAGAATCTATGACCCTCGCAAGTCAGCTACACCTGTGCAGGTCTGTATAAAACATCATTACAACAGACATTACCTCCAGCAAATGAGCAAATGCTGGTAGATTCATATGTTGTTAGAAACGCTTTTACCGACACAATTCCAACGTGGGCCATTTTAGTGACAGCCTCATTCTTAAAGGGGACATTACGCAAAATTAACCTTTTATGAGCTTTTAGCCTTGTAATAGTTTCCTCATCATTAGTTTACTCAAAGTTGTATTTTAATAGATACATGCATGTTCGACAAATGCTGGATTGTTCTGCAATTGAGACTTTAATGCTCACGAAATTCCTGTGTTCACCTACACCTTATGCCCAGTGCCCTCTTCTACTTCCACTTCTACTTTTGTTGCAATTATTTGAAATATTAAAACTCCAGGTCATACACGTGAGGTTCAGGAATGTTGTGTCGGCATTTTTCAACAATAAAACCAAGTCAATGAAAATAAGCTGTTTGTTATGGTGACGGGACACTATGAAGGCTTCTCATCTCTGCAGTTTTGAACTGAAAGTAAATGGTCCCATTTCTGGATTCTGGATTCAAAATCCATTTTAGATCAAATTTAGCAGTTTATCTTGATCTCTGTCGAAAATGTGTTCTTTAGAAATGTGAGACAGACAAATATGCAGATAAATCATTACACACACACACGCACGCACGCACGCACACACACACACACACACACTTATTATTATTATTTATGTATTTTTCTGTCTTTCTATTTGGTTTTGTCTATTTTGTTTTATTTATGTTGTTTTTATGTTGTTGTTTTGGTTGTAATTTTGTGGGAAAACAGTTTCTTTTTTCTTTACTAGAAATCATTACTTCAACTTTATTTTATTTCCTAATAAACTACTAAATCAATACAATACGTTTTCAAGGTTATGTTACCAAAAGGTGTGTATTTGTTTAGGAGGGTCCTGGTCCTGAAGGGCACAGAGGAGCCCGTATCGTGTGGGTCTGTGAGGGCAAGTACCTGCTGGTCTCTGGATTTAACGTGTAAGTGGCAGACAGTCTGTTCAGTTCTGTTTTTGTGCACTGACTTGGTTTAGATCACCTATATGTTTCTGCTTCAGTCAAAGTGAGAGAGGCCTGTACTTGTTCTCCGCTGACTCTCTGTCATCTGGAGCTGTGGGTAACGTTAATGTGGATGTCGCTCCCTCAACTCTGATCCCTTTTTACGACCCAGACACCAGCGTGGTCATCCTCACTGGAAAAGTAAGGCACTTTCAACTTTTTCTATCTGCTATATATTTATTGTCTTGTTATTGTGCATAAAATGAAAAGATGTGTGTTTGTACTTTTTTCAGGGTGACACACGAGTTAACATTTATGAGCTTGTTCCTGAAAGCCCATATTTTATCGAGTGTAGCAGCTTCAACGCTCCTGAGCCTCACAAGGTCTGTTCAGAACTGCATCTCCTCTACTTTTTCTTGTATCCTTTTGTCGCAGCTGTAAAAACTGAGCTGATATTTTGTGAACAGGGCTTGGCTTTTCTGCCCAAGACTGCGTGCAATGTCCAGGAGGTGGAGATCGCAGTGGCAATGATGCTCACCAAAACCACCATAGAGCCTGTAGCCTTCAAAGTACCCAGGGTGAAGGTGAGTTAGTCTCGCCACCTGCTGGATGATATTATATTGCATTTGGTAGTGTGTTTTTTTTACATATATCTAATTGTGTGTGTTTGACGTTCATGCAGAAAGAGTTTTTCCAAGATGATGTGTACCCAGACACAGCTATATGTTGGGAACCAGCTCTGACAGCCTCTGCTTGGCTCTCTGGCTCCAATGGTCAACACAAGAGGATGAGCTTAAAGCCTAAAAACATGACTCCAGGTGCTGTAAAACATAATATACATTTATGTACACTGTGTGGATGCATACACGAAAGCATCAGCTATATATGTGTGCGCTTCATTTTTGCTTAATAGTTGCGCTTTGAAGATTACTCTTAAAGCTTACTCATTAGATTCTTTTTCTACTTTTCTATCCTTTTATTTAACCCTTCACTTGCTACCTCGTGCCAGCTTTTCTTGCACAAACACCTGAAAAATATGAGAATATGTGTACTTAAGTAAGAGTAAAATTTCTTTACAATAATGTTACTCAATTAGAAGTAAGTGGTGGCCCAAATAATCAAGTAAGAGTAAAAAAAGTATTTGGAGAAAGTTATACTTGAATACTACTGAGTAATAGTTTGGAAGTAAAATGTATTTAAAATCTGATTTAGGATGAGCTGATGTAATAAGAAGTGAAATTATGCACAGAGTCTGGAATTTCCAAAGAATAGAAACTAAAACAAATCATTTCTGAAGGTAAGGTTCATATGTAGCTTTTGTCACTACAGGATTACTTACACTGGGAAGCGTAACCAAAACATTTACAGAAGTAAGATTATGAGAGTATAAGAGTATAGTATTACTCAGGTAGGAGTATAAGTATGATCAGAAAATTACTCTAAAAAGTACAATTTCTTCAAAAAGTTGCTCAAGTAAATCTAACTGTGTACTACCCACCTCTGCTTTTCATGATGTAACCTTTAGTGAGTGAAGCCCCCAAGGATGCACCAGTGAGGAAATACATGCCCTCTTCATTTTACCTGGAGGAGAAAACGGACGAACAAAAGAAAGAAGAGGTAACCCTGTCTATATTTTGATGCTCATTTGTAAAGATTTCAACATATTTCGATTTCCTGACTACGGTATATTATTTGTGGACAAACTAGCTGCTCAGTGCAATGGTGGCCAAACTCGGAAACTTGGACGACCCTCTGCCACAGGAAGCTTTTGAGGGAGTTGATGAGGATGAGTGGGTAAGTGAACTGTTGTGACTAAAATAGATTCTTGAATATTCAGCTTGTGTGCTAAAGACATTTGTTTTGTTTCTTAGGATGACTAAATGTGAAATGTCCTTGCCTTTTTGAATCGGTGCCAACAGCAAAGGCCAAGTCTAATGTTCCCATCTGTCTTTGATGGCAGTGCCGCCTAAATGTCAATTGCCTGTCAAATACCTGCACATGGAAGAACTGTACAATGTGAATCACCACTATCAAGCAGGGATTCTCTGGGTGTAACTGTGCACACATTTTATTATGATGAAAATACTGTTAACCCTATTATCAAATTGCATGAAACTGGAAGTATACTTTGGGTGACATATTTGTAATAGTTGGGAAATATCTGTTTTATGTGAATCGTAATTTTAGTGGTGCATTGTCTTTTGAATGTCAAGGAAGCACAAATCCTTTTTATCACTTTTAACAACTTAATGATACAATCAGTGTCTTTTTACCGTACTTTTATCTGAGTCTTAAACTTATGTCGTTTCCTGATTAATGCATTGTAAATCAGGACTCATGGTGACTTTTATAATGTCTGAAACTTGCATGCAACACTTGCCTCTTGTCTTGACAAGTCAGTCCTGTGCACATGCTACCTAATCACCTACATGTGTCTTGAAACTAATTCTGTACAAAAAAAAGAGAAAAATCAATAGAAGGAGGACAACAAGCATCGAGAAATCTGTCTTCCTGTTCGGTTACACAGGGCACACACTTTGAACTGCTGTCATGCAAAAACTATACTGAGAATACAACAGGGTCGTTGTTTAAGTTTTATGAACTGCCATAAAAATGCTTCTGCCAATTTTACGTACATTATATACTTCAGTATGTGTTTTTGTTTTTTTGTTTTTTTTAAAAAAATATATTTACCATTCAAATAAAAATCTGGGTAAAATAAAATTCTGTTCTAGAGGCCTTTTAACGGGAAATAATTATTGGTTTGTTTTGCTTGGATAACATTCTTTCGGTAGAATTATTTTTACTAATACAGTGTAGTCTACCTAGTCTATCTAGTTAGATTGTCAGTATGAATTGTTTGTTCTTTTATCTTTTTAATTTTAATCTCCACACTTCACCAAAACTCTCTTAAACCCAGGCATTAACTAAATGGCATCGTACTGTAAAAATCACCACACGTGGCCATGCACAACCATGCACATCATGTTTACACAAAGTGCAAGTGGATGTTTGATGTTTATGTGCTTGTGATTACAATATGGTGATGTCCTTGATTTTAACTTGCATTTGTGGGGGAAAAGAAAACCTTTTATACTGTGCTTGTTTTTCATTGTAATACTGCAATTAAAAAAAATAATCAGACCATTGCTTGCTTTTGTTTAAGGCTTTCTAAATATTATGACATTTCTTGAGCCTGTCCTCCCTGCCGCTAGGTGTCAGTGTTTCAAAGTCCGCGCCTCAGACGCTGCTGCATTGAACTTTGACCTCAGTCACCTTCGAGAGCGTGCATGTGAAAACATTACGGGGCAGTTCGTTTGAACTGTACAGTTTCATCAACATGGTAAGACTTTCCATTTACCATCGCGTACATGTAACAGTCCTCGTTACATCAGCGCGGGTTAGTTTGGTTGGCATGACTGTGGTTTTGGCATAGGTTTTGTTTTAGTCCATCTTTGGTTTAACCTGTAAGACTTTACAGATCAGTACTTTTGTTATTTTGATACCGTGTCATGTGCAAAATAAAGAAAGGGATGTGGGAACAATGTTATTGTCATTAGATTCAACACCAAGGTCGTATTACGCAAGACCTGTGGCGATGAGATCTTGTCAGATGATGGTTTACCTTGAGGGCGTATGTATCATGTCTGCTCCACACTAATGTATTTGGTATTGATGAAGGTGATTGTTTTGTTTGCAGGCTAAATACCTGGCACAGATCATTGTCATGGGTGTACAAGTCGTAGGACGCGCATTTGCCCGTGCCTTACAACAAGAATTTGCTGGTACCTTCTTTCTTCTCATTATTAGCATGTGGTTGGATCGATTTGAGTTTGTCCTTAAGCTTTTTTTGATCATTATTATCCACAGCCAGTCAAGCGGCAGCCCGCGCCAGGAGCACAGGAGGACAGCAGTCTGCAGCGGCCTCCAGCATCACAGGGATGTCTCTGCAAGAGGCACAGCAGATCCTCAACATCACCACACTGACCCCAGAGGAGATCCAGAAGGTGCAAACACTCCACCAGCTGTGCATGTGCTCTACATTATATTGTCACCCTATTCAAATGTATATTTAGTGCTTGAACTGCAATGATTAATCGGAATAATCATGTCAACTAACAGCACTATTATTTAAACAAAATGTCCAAGAAAACACACAATTTCTGATTCTTCTCAATAATACACTTTATTTGGAAATATTCTTTATCTAGATGCCTCCAATCACCACAATACAATCTTTTGGTTAATTTACATTTGCAAAATCTCAATGTACATTTCATTTCCCATCCAGAAGTCATTTTCTGTCTCGATGGGAGTCGACACATGTTGATTTAAGACCTTTTCTTGGCTGAGTCATAACACATCAGTTCACTTTACACTTTCAGTATGGCCACTATATTTGAAGGTTCTGATTAAAAAGGGTAGCCATATTTGTCTCCAACATTTAGTTTTGGACTGAGGAACTTGTACTTGAGTTTTGGACACTGACAGGTCCCCATTTCGGCCTACATTTTGGAACTACTTATTATGCTCTTTCTGTAGCTTAATCATAGATGGTGCTTTCTCTTGCAGGGCACACATCTGTATGATACAGTCCCTATCAAAAGTTTAAGACCAACTGAATAAATGGCAAAAGTCACATTTTGCATTGTTTGATCTTAACAGGTTTCCATGTGGAGCTTCAATAAACAACAAGAAATGGGAGTGAGACAAAAAAAAGTTTGAGTAAACACTTTATTGAAAACGACAATTAAACTGAAATATGCTGTTCTGCAGCTGATCAAAAGTTCAGGACCACACCTTGAAAAACAGAAAACCAAGTCCCAGACATGAACTCAGTAATGAGTTGCACCATTGTTATTATTGATTACTTCAGAAATTGGTTGCAACATGCTTGATACAAGTGTTTCTGGGTTTCTTAGCCATGAGGGATGCTCTCTGCACCCCCTGAAGCTCCATTGTTCCACTGAAGGTAAATGCACCCCAGGCCATTATGGCGCCCCCTCCCTGTGGCGCATAGAACACATCTCAGGTGGATCTGCTTGTCGTGACAGTAACGTTGGAAACCATCAGGAACATCAAGGCCTTTTGAAGACGTTTTGTTTTTGAAGCCCTTCAGTCGCAGATGTTGTCTGATGATTATTGGGCTGCAGTCGGCACCAGTAACAGACTTAATTTGGGTCAAGGATCGTCTATTGTCTTGATGGACACCCAATCGGATCCTCCAACTCAGTGCTGGTGTCATTTTTTGGGTCTTCACCTAAATGATATCCAAAATATGTAATAATAATATACTGCATCCCACCTCAGCAGTGATGGCATGCTGCGAGAGACCCTGCTTATGCAGCTCAACAACCTGACTACGTTTAAAAAGAGAACGTCATGACTACCTGACAGAAACTTACACTGAATCCACATTTTTGCACAGATTTGGGCTTTTAAAGGCATGTGGTCCTAAACTTTTGATCAGCTGCAGAACAGCCAATTTCTGTTTAATTTTTGTTTTCAATAAAATGTTTACTTAACTTAACTTTGTTTTGTCTCACTCCCATTTCTTTTTGCTTATTGAAGCTCTGCTTGAAGCCTTGTTAAGATCCAACCATGCAAAATGTGACTTTTGCAACTGGTCTTAAACTTTTGTTTGGGACAGTAGAAATAAACTTTTTTATTTTATTATGATTTTATGTTTAAAGTTGTTGTTTAAGATTATCAGGAATCAAAGGAGTGACCACAGTGTAACCATAAACCTAAAAATAAGAAAACTTTTGCCCTACTTAGACCCTACTTAGAGCTTGGAGTCAGACCTTAATGACTTAACTTATGTTAAGTCTTTAATGTCTGACTCCAAGATCAAGTCTTGGACTCTAGCATTATTTGATTTGGACATTGGACAGTAAAAGCTTTGAACTATTTCTTTATCACCAGGCCTCTAGAAATGACGTTTATACCATCACTGTCAGATGTTTTGTGAATATAAAGTTATGCCAACTTATTATAATATAATATTTTATCAAATCTTACTTTATGCATTCCACGGTATGGCATTAAGCTTATCTATCTCCATGAGGACGAATGATGATGCCACCAAGCCAAGTTACAGGTCAAATCTGTGAAGAGGCAAGCACGTGAACAGATTTTGATCAAAACACCTGAAGTTGAAGTTAGAAATTGAAGTTGGACAAGATTAATGGCATACTGTGGAGTGTTCCAGATAAAGCAATAACATCTCCATGGAGACAAGCAAGTGGCAGACCCCTCAGAATTCATTGTGCACCTTTAAACAAAGCTATGGGTGCAGATACCTTCGGAGGGCACTGGTTTTCTCATCTGACGTGTTCAAGTGTTTGTGATTTTGCTAATATTTGTGACTCTTTTTCAGAATTATGAGCACCTTTTTAAAGTCAATGACAAGTCAGTCGGTGGATCTTTTTATCTCCAATCAAAAGTAAGTGCCACTCAGGTTCAGTGTTAATACTGTTGTTTTTCCTGTCTTATGGCTGTCCTGTTGAATAATATGTAACACCTATCAGTGCTATTTGTTCAGAGCAATGGAAAGTACCTGCACAATAGGTAAACTCCTTCAGCTAAGGTTCTGACCAAGATCTGGTCCCCAAGAGCTGACAGATTGGGTCAAATGCAGAGAATGAATTTCCCTTTCAAGAGATTAGTGTTTCAAAAAAATATATTTTCTGAAAAAATTTCCAAGGAAACTTAAATTTAGAAATTTTAAGAATTAAAGAAAAAACAAACAAATAAACATGTTTTTAAAAAAAAAATAAAAAATTAAGTGCACTTCGTCGATGTAATCCCTTATTCGTCCAGGCGTGTTCCATCGTAGAAAAGGTTGCATGGGTTGTCATCCGGACGCTGTTTGAAGATCGAGACGTTTCGACTTCTATCCAGAAGTCATTGTCAATGTCATTGTCAATGACATCTGTGCACTTTTCTACCAATGATGTCCCATTAAGCTTTTGAAACTATAAAATATTATTCTTCAAGTGTTTTGGACCTAGATTCTTCTGAAAGCTTTACTTTGTGTTTGAACTTTGTCAGATCTCAGTCACTTCAGTCCTAACCATCATACTCCTCTTTAGGGTCATTGTTCATTTTGGTTCTATGGTGGCTCTATGTTATGTTCCTCTATTTGCTATTTGAATGAGTGGTGAAACGTATTAGCTATTAAATAAAAGTGTCCAGTAGACTTCAGTTCTCTTTTGCAGACTGAGGGATTACACAGATATAATTTCTATTGTGTGTGATATCAAACAGATGATCATGTGTGCTCTGATGTGACTGATCTGTATCAGTTCAGAGAATGTTTGAAACAACCACCTCACAATGACATTCGGTATAACAAGTCTATCCCCTTAAATGCCATAGTTGTTGACCTGAAAGCTGAAAAAAGTCCTAATGGTCACATCTGATGGTGACCACTTTTATGGGCAACTGTCTTGGCTGTGATTGTGAAAGCACAGATATTTGGTTTATTCACATAATTATTGCTTCTGTACAGCACTCTTACTGAAGAGACAACCTTCAGAAGTGTTATTAATGCCTATTAATCTATTCCCGATAATTGTCATGAAAATTTTCCAACTTTGAAAATTCACAAAATTTTGGATGACTAAAGTGTAACTTAAACTAGACCTTACGTACTCTCAAAAAATGTATTCTGATGTTTTTAGGTGGTACGAGCCAAAGAGCGACTAGACGAAGAATTAAGGATACAATCTGAACAAACGCAGAAGTCCCAGCAGCAGAACACAGAAACATGAAGTATGAATGGTGCTCCCCGATAGTCCTCTCCCCGTCCTCTGTAAATTATGCCCTAATAAAAAGCCTTCCTTTTCTTAACTTGTCCTGATTTAAATTCTTTAGCCGAAATTCACATCACTACCATTATAGGATCTGTGTAAAATAAACAGACATGTTTTATCAAATGCAACTTTAATAAAGATTGTTCTTTTCATTGACATTGTTATCAATATCGTAATAAAATTCCTCTAAAACAGGAGAACACAGCTATGTTGTACCAATTGGAGACTTTTACAACTCTAAAATTCGGCATGTTCAACCACGGAACGCAATGCCAGAAAAAAATATATTTTTATATCATTTTTGTAAAGTGAATTCTGTAGTTTACCCTATGATAATAAAAAGGCACTTTGAAAAATTAAAATACTGACATAATATCTCACAAATGTGCAAAAACATAACTCGAAACAGGCCTTGCATGGCCTTTGTCTTAACATTAACCCTTTGTGCAACACTGTGGCACCTCTGATAGCAACACATATTTATGCCCCGGACACTTTAATAGCATTAAATTAGCTTATCCAGAAGCAAGTACCACTTTACAATTTACAAAAACAATTAGACTTTTTGATTGTTTCAAATACACTTGGTTCCTAAAATGATGGATGGCTGTATGCTGCCACACAATGGAATGGCATACTCTTGTCAAGCGAGAAAAAAAGGAAAGTGCAGTTTCATTACAGTCCGAGCTCAAAGGGTTAATAGATGATACAGCTTATTGAATATGGAAATAATATGGACCCCAGTGAGGTCCTTGTCATACTCTGCTTTCTACTGCCTCACTGAGTCTTTGTCCACCAGAGGACAGCACTGTTTCCACGGTAACCTTCATCTGATGACATCCCACCTAGAAATGTGTAATGATTCGAGCTGCTGGAAATTAAAATACATAACAACTGTGAAGCCTCTCACGGTAAGGAGAAGGATATGTGTGCCCTCAGCTTCAGACAAGTTTATGTATTTGTTTGCAAGTGGATGCACGTTTTCCCATCTGTGGTGAAAAGCTTAGCGGCCAAAATGTGGGATAGTTGATCCTTTGGGCTTAAACTATAAAAAGGGCAAAGCAGAGGGCAAACAGAGTTCAGTGGCGTAGATTTATTTAGTAAAGGCTGTATGACCGTGAAAGGATGCCCTCGTGGTAACTGAGCTGCAGAGGTGACTATGCAGCACTGCTAAATTACTAAACAAAATTTCATTTGATAGCCATCACTTCTGTTGTTTGTTTGTTTTTTCACAAAAGCCACCAGTCCCACAACAACTGCAGAAAATCAAACATCTGATTGTCATGGAAATGCTTACATTTTAAATGTTTGAAAAATGCAAAGTGGAAAGCTGCTTTACTTGGTTAGATTTGTGATAAATGTGTTATAGATGTGCTTTATACTAACCCTGCAAAGCATTTATATTCTGTGGTCTTGTAAAGTGTAAGATTGAGATTATGGAATGCTTTTGTTTCACAGAATATTTATCAGGGAGATAATAATGACTCCAAATCTATTAACAACACAAACCCTTTACAGATTTCTGCTGTAATACTGAACTCTTCTAAATAATAAATAGATGTCTGCCAAAAAAACTTTACACATTTCCTATTCTATCACATGATGTGACCTAGATTTCTGTCTAGCCCAATTTGGGAACGAGTACCCTAGGAACGAACCCAAATCCTCCTTTTTTTTTTCTCCCTCACATCAACCCCTTTTAAGACTCAGCGGTGGCAGCAGAAAGCTGAATGCAGAGCAGCCATTGCATTACAGACGACAAGAAGCAACTTCAACATCAGAAAAATGTCTCGTCAGAACTAAATAAAAAATAATGATAACGAATATGAAACCATAACTGAAGACTGCATGGCAAACCGAGATGCAGAGTCTTGGAAGAAAACTTTCAGAAATGTTCGTTTAGTTGCGCAAATCCGATCTTCATCCTCTACCTTCCTAAGCAGAGGCAGCAGTCAACAGTGCAGCCAATTAACCAATTTTAGACTGAATCCTGCAGCTAAATACAACTGAAAATAACAATTGTTGGCAGTAACATATTTCACATAGCATGTAAAGAATATAGTTTGTTAAGTGCGAGTCGACTGCAAAATGGAATCATGTGAACGTTTCTCACGAGTCAAAAAGTTTACTTTGTGAAGCCACTAAGGACAGTGAGTGTTGAGGCAGTTTGAAACAGTGTGGCTTCATAGGCAGTCCAGCTGTATGTGGCATTAAGTGTATCCTCTCCTTTGTGGCACAATGCACACCCCTCGCTCTGCCCTGACACACCGTTCTAACCTCCCTTGCTGAACTTGGGACACCATTTGTATCAGTAAAGCCTGATTTGACTTAGACTGGATGACCACCTGTTTTTCACAGCTGGTTCTGGGTTGGCTCACTTCATAATACACAACTCCAGTGTTTATCGCCAGAGTTCTCTTTTCTTGGACTAACTGGCAGAGTTGATTCAATTTATGAGAAAGCATCTGGACAGTGTGACTGAGTGTGCAAGCAAGATGTTGTGCATTGTGCCTTGCCAGAAGGGGGAGCCAGATACATCAGTGTCTTATGTCTTATGTCAAAATCAAAAGTATTGGTCATTGTCAGGTGTTAAAACACCACTTGTCTATGAAAGTTACTCATACTGCTCTGTGTCCTTAAAACCCATTGTCTGCATGTCCAGGACTCATTCTAGCGGTCCTTGTTTTTGCTTCCCCAAATGGGGTGAGATTGTCAGAAGTGCTCTCTACAAGTACATTGAGGGAGCTGAGAGGTTAGCAGCAGTTCTGAGGTTACTGTACAACAGTATAACCGTATGACACAAGTAAGTGCTGTATTTAATGGATCTGTCTCTGAGAGGGGCTCTGCTCTAAAGCTGACATATCCAGCTTATCCAGCACAAACCCTGTACAGAGACAGTTTGAGTTCACTTGCCTTGTACAGCAAGTCTGTCTGAATTACATTAATCACAGTAGACTGTGAAAAATGGGTCATAGCTTCATAAATCAGCTGTGAAAAGTCTGTGTTGATGCACTTTTGCCTCACAGTGAGTGCGTCATTCAGGTTCATGTCTCTTTCTCACTGTGAAGCGATAGGCACAATGTCGATGAGGTGAATATAAATATGTGTCAATCAAACGGGACTTTTAGAAGAACACAGAGCACTAAGAAAATACAGACACACAGGAATGTATAAAATAAGTGAAGCCTGTATCAATGATACAAATGTTACTGGACAGTTCTTGGGCCTCTAGATTCCCATCCAAACGAGGCTTGCGTTTTACATGTCATGTGAGGTGTAGTGTTATTGGAGGAAGTTTGTCTCTTGTTCCCAACTCCTCTGAATGCATTGCTTAAGTTTGATTGTGCGAGCCGATCCCTTTCACCTTTGACCACCCGTACCCTCACCGCTGTGTTGCCCCTCCCTCCCCCCGGACCCCCTGAGCTCTTCAGGAATGTGTGAGTGTATCAGTTAACCACAGCTGGCTTCAGCACCACAGTGCCTGGGGGTATGACCACCCAGGACAGGGGATCATGAGAACCTCCAGTAGAAAGGTTCAAGGCCCCCCCAGTCATCTCAGGCTCCACATCCTCCATGCGGCCCTTCTTGATGGAGTGGATTCTGCGCTCAGACGCAGCCCCCAGGACTGGCATCATGGGCAGGCCCAGGGCAGCAGAAGAGAACGCCGAGGAGAGCAAAGGAGACTTGGCCAGGCCGAGCGGGGAACCGTTAAAGGACAGAATGGATCCCGGAGGAGACCCTGGGCATCCCAGTGAGCTGAGATCCAGGGGGCGGGGACTGAGGGGTGACAGGGGCAAAGAGCCCCTCAGACTCTGCAGAGCGTGGCTTCCCAATAGAGCGGCTGCGGCCCCTGGAATAATGATGTGGGCCCCACTTACGTAGGACATTTCTGAGTCCTTGCCTCCACCATTAGTGAGCCCTGCAGGTGGACCCTTCAGCAGGGAGCCCACCCCACCTGGAGAGCCGTGCTCCTGGGCCACAAAGTGACCGTGGGCTTTGATGTGCTTACGAAGGGAGCTGGGGTCAGTATAGCGCTTCAGGCAGCCCACCATCTTGCAGTAGTAGGGCTTGTCCACATAATGAGTACGTGTGTGTTTGAAGCGGTCGCTGGAGTTTGAGTAACGCTTGTTACAGCCTTCGTACGGACAAATGTACGGCTTCTCACCTGTGGACACAAGAGGGTTCATTTACTATATAACAATAATAATAACAACAGATATTTGTTGTTCAAATAGAAATGTCTTCTTACATAAATGCTGTAAATACGTACAATGACATTAAATAATGTCATACCATTCATTTTTCAGCACTGGACCCATGACAAACAGAATTCTGACCTGTGTGGGAACGGTTGTGGATCTTGAGATTTTCCAGGCGAGAAAAGCTCTTGTTGCAGGTTGGACAGCGGTGAGGCTTCTCGTTAGTGTGAGTGCGGATGTGGATGAGCATCTTGTACCTTAAGACATTAAATAAAAAGGAACAGTGACTATTTTGGGGCATATTTAAACATCAAATACCCCTAATAAAGAGTATTTCTAAAATTCTCATTCATCTTAATTGAAATGTTGTCACTTTACTTTAACAGCACCGCACCTAGAACATATTTGTTTTGTTCTGTTGTGAACTGAAAATTGTTTTTATTCCCAGACATACTTTTTTATAGATTACATTTTGTTTCCAAGTGTCCAAACCCGATCCTATACCAGTGTATTACAACATGCTCTAGCAGTCCAGCTACTCACCTGGCATTGAACCCTCTCCCTTTACGTGCACAGCCCTCCCAATGGCAGCAATACCCAGAATCCTTTTCAGGTTTGACGTGAAAGTCGTTCACATGGTCCACCAGGTCTTGCAGGGAGTCAAAGAGTTGATGGCACTGTCAGAGATAACAGTTTTATGGAGCTAAAATCTGGAACAGTCTCCCCGAAAATGTAAGACAGGCCCCCACACTGCCAGTTTTTAAATCTAGGCTTAAAACTGTTCTGTTTAGATGTGCATATGATTAAGGGAATTTGATCCGTATTTTATTGTGTCATGTACATTTTAATGTATTTATTTATGCTCTTATTGTGATTGTTTTGTTAGTTTTAATGTGTTTTTATGACTGTAAAGCACTTTGTGTTACTTTTGTATGAATTGTGCTATACAAATAAATTTTGATTGATTGATGATGCACAACTATAAGTGACGATAATCCTAAAAGTATATTAGGTAATCTGTGTTTGTCGTTGTAACACACCTTCTTCCAGCGGCAGGCCAGCTGTTCGTCTGCAGAGAGGTCTGGAGACGCTCTCTTGTCACTCTGGCTCATAAACATGGAGGACGGCAGGTGCAGCCCTGTCCCGGCTCCGATTGGGAGAAAGAACTGAAAGGCCTGTGAGAGAGAATTCTGGGAAAATGAAAAGAGGTAATGTAGTTTAATGTTAACACTATAAATCTAACAATACTCGTAATAATAACACTTTCTTGAAATAAGATTTGCCAAAAGAATACATATTTTATGCTTGTTATGTTGGTAATATTATTTTAAAAATACAAAAAAATACAAATACAAAATACACTCAAAACAAGATCAAAATTACTAAATAACTTATTTCAAACACATTTTAACTTTGTTATCTTATTTAAAAAGATAATGTCATGTTGCTGCCATGTATAACTATGTCCAAAGACTGGCTTTTTAAAGTTCACATCTTTACTTCCTCTCCTCTAAGCCCCACTTTTTGCTTTGAAGACACCCACCACGCTCCACCAAAGCTCCCTACATCCCGGAGCTGGGCATAGGAGTTGTAAAATTCATTGAACCTCAGCAGGAGCTCAAAGGGCTAATGTAGTGCTCTCTGGCACACCCAATCTCAAACACACACACCCCATGCTATAATATTTCATACTATGTCATTATAGGTTTGGACAATCTCATATATAGTATAAGAAGCACTAGAAAGATAGAAAATATGAACATGACCAATTGCTTTAAATGAGACTGATTCCCTGCAATGTCTGTGCACGCAAAACTATGTGAGCTGCTTTAGGCTACACAAACACGTGAGGTCTAGCGTAACTACAAGACCTGCTGGGTGATCCAAATAATGGCACTAGTTCTATCCGCTCAATACATAACATGAAAACTGTGCAAGCCATTGTCTTATATGTGCCGGGGGGGCCACCGAGTTTACTGAATGGTTCTAGCCAGAGCCACAGAATTCAATTGGGAGTGAATTGAATTAGGCAGCATGAGGTCTGCGTGGCTGTACCTTGTCTCAAATCGGATTACGCGTGTACACACTGAGAAACACACACACGTCATGCCAGCGAGGCCAC
Organism: Rhinogobius similis; assembly: GCA_019453435.1. Classification (NCBI taxonomy): domain Eukaryota; kingdom Metazoa; phylum Chordata; class Actinopteri; order Gobiiformes; family Gobiidae; genus Rhinogobius; species Rhinogobius similis. The sequence continues at coordinate 23,024,124 of CM033631.1, forward strand.
AGAGTACATGCAGAGGAGACACAGGAGGTGCTTGATAAGAGGTGGCCCGACACCCCTCTCTGTCACAAGCTAATGGGATAGTCTGATTTCCTAACAGACACTGACACATGGCTGTTGTTCATCTGCTGACCCCATCACACTGAGTCAGTCTGCACAAAAGGTGTACGCCTCAAGTGCTAAGAGGAAAAGCACTGTCATTTCAGCAGTATATCTGAAAATGTATATATGCATTTCTTTTTCAGAGGTGGTTAGAATAGCATTGTCCATTCAAGTCATCAAGTCATTTAGGATTTGCTTTGAGGAACCAAGATAAAATGTTTTAATTTAGACACGCTGACTTTACTGTAAAAATAAACTGTGACAGCAATGCATTTGTTTTACATAGCGCCTTTTAGACATTCATAGACGCTTCATAGCCTTATTCATCCACTCCGTATGGGCAACCACTTCTGTAGTAGGTCTGCAAAGATTAATCGACTATTCGTGGCTATTCCACTGCTACTATAAAAAATAATCAGCCATATTTTGATATTCATAATAATAATCTGAACGATATTGACTCTAAAACACATTTTATCAAGGCATTTTATCACAACAAACACAGTGGAATTATTAAATAAAAATGTTAAAAAAATAAGTTATCCTGGATTTTCATCATCGTTACTGATCTCTATTTGGAAGCCCTCAGTTGCCATATTTCAACATTTATGTAGTTGATAATGTATTTATAAAGTCTCATTGTACAATAGAAATAATTGACCAGTCGACTAATCGAAAAAAATATTCATTAGTGACTTCCCAATTCTGTTTCCACAGATGCCCTGTGGTAGAATGACAAAAGCAATGCTGTCAATTTGCACTGTCCACTCCTTCAACCGCCACAATTCATTCTCGTACACACCTGGGTTCAAATTCTCAATCCACTCAGACACTGCCTCCTCAAATTGTTTCAACAACTTTTTATTGCTGCAAATATGTATTTATATAAGGGAATTGGGACTAATACACAAGAATACGATGTCTTTCACTCCCTTCCGATTTGGATGGCACAGAGAATTCTAATTTGTAGGACAGATCTCCAGATGGCATATTGTGCATCATGGCTGGATTTTTGGCTGCAATGTGAAATCTTCTTCTGACCACTTACAGACCCACTACTGGAACACATTATCCACTACATATCAAAGTAAAAATGAACATAAAATTGCAAAACTTTCCACCACTTACTCCTGAGGGGACGTAGCCGTTGGATGTTTCTGGGGAGCTGGCGGTGTGACGCGAGGAGGGGGACATGCTGAGGTCCACTGCAGGGGGGGTCGGGGTCTCTGTCCGGTCCTGAGGTACCACCTGCACACCTAACACACAAACACACTGTTTAGACGCGTTCAAGTAATGTTTAAGGTTCTCTACTGTGCATTATTTTTTAGACTTTTAAAACTACATTTATCCATTTGGTTCAATACATTTGGTACTGAACTTAGTATAATGTAGTCTTAGTCTATGTGTGTAAAACAAATTAAAACTAACTAAAACTAATCTTAAGATATCTATGCATCAAATGCCAGCAGAGGGCACAAAGACTCTCGAATTGAACACTAAGTCCACTTGAAGCTAAACTACAAAAAAATGGGTGCTAGCCTGATTATCTGTGCAATAAAGGTATTCTGTCACAATAATTACAATACAGACTTATCGTTCAATAAATAAAAGCTAGAGATGTTTTGGGGGGCTCAATATTTATCATGTGTCATGTGTTTTTTATAAATTTGCGGGGACATTTTTTGTTATTTTATGTAGACTAGATTTGAACTGAAGAGCCAATCAGTTTTATGACTAATTATAGATGCTAAATAAGTAATTAAGTGTTTTATTCAACTCTTTATTTATTGCAGCATTATAGATGCAGAAGGTTTTCTGGGGTTATATCCTGCTTAATTGTTGTGTCGGTTGCATAGGATAAATTATTTTGTGATATTTATCTGTAGCATTATATCGCACTTTAAACTTCTTATTGTGAACAGCCAAATTACCGGAGCACTTAATGAAAGAAGTTGCAGACACAAAACTCCATGTATGTGTTCAGTAAAAGAACAACATTTCACATCACAATCTAAATATTATTATTTATTATATATATATTATTGAGACTGTGATAAACAACTGTGAAATCTTATAAGACATTTCTATTCCTCAAGTTTGTGAATGACAAAACAAAAGTAAATGTGACAAAAACAGACACTTAACTTATCTTAAATAGTCACAATTGTTATTTTTTAGTTGTTACGACTATATTGCTACCAAAATAATCACGATACTAGATTGACCGAATAATCTTGGCATCCATACGTACCATTGTGTGGCGAAGGCGGAGATGCAGGCTCAATGATAGCAGTGCCATCATCGGTCATGTGCAGCTGACGGGCGCGTTTGGGGTGAACCGGAGAAAGAGAGGGTGACCTGGCCCCCCTGTCCCTCCCACCAGCCCGTCGAGGGAGCTTCAGGTCCAGGGGCTCGTCCAGAGACAGCATGACCACAGCACGGGGACCTCCCACCTGCACAAACAGCAGCCACAGACGGGCACACAGTCAGACCGGCCTGGAAGCGGCGTTTCCTTATGAAATACTGCGCTTCAATGCAAAAGAGCTCGGCGGGGGAGTCCTACACCTGCAATATTTCCCATGCGAGCGTTGTGTAAGCCCCGCATTCCTCTGCCTCCCAAGAACTGTCCAACAATGGTAAACCGACCACAATCGTAAACTGAAACACAGAGTCAGCGAGGGAAAAATAAACACACGCACGCTGAGATTGGTGACCCCCTCCTCTTTTTCCATTCTGACCTTTACTCACACAATCTTCTCCAGGAATGTCTACAATCTAATCCAGATGGTCAGTCATACCAGGAGCACTCCACCCACTGGTCACAGGCTGGACTTTGCACCCGGTCACATGTGTCCCCCCTCCCGGTCTGCCGCCGCTACCCCCACTGGGTGTACCTTTAGACCCCTTGGACCTTTCAGGACCCCCCCAGCACTGCCTGCGGGGAGTTAAAGGTCCAGCTGCGCCCCCTCCATCTTCAGCAACCTGACCCACAGACCTGGCCCCGGGCTCAGGCAGGACATCTGAGTTCATTTGGAGGCGACACGCTGACCCCATGCTGCACCGTCGCCTTTTACTGAGTTAGCAGTCGAACAACTTTAGAAAACCAAAAAAAAAAAAAAAATTCTTTTCACTTTACATCAGTTATCAAATAATACACAGAAGAGCAAACTTATAACAACCTCTAATTAATGTTTGTACTTAAGGACTACACAGTTTTGGGGGAAAAATGCAATTGCAAATGCACTGACAAGCACAATTATTTATGTTTTAACAGAAGGAGGATTCTGTTCAAAAAGTTTTCATTTTAGACACGCCCAAGTGAGAAAGGACTAAAATATGAACAGCTAAACTATTACAAGAATCAAATGTATTTAGAAAAAATGCAATAGGGTTGGAAGGATTTTGCCCAACAAGACAGGGAGGAAAACTCAAACCTAAATAATTCAAGCACTTCTGATGCTCTTTGAGTTCTTCTGAAGGCCCTGCTCTTCATTTGAACCCACATTTTTTAGCTCTTTTTTTAGCTTTTGTTTTATTTTAGGTATATAAGCCTTCATATAATTTTAAACTGCTCAATTAGTCCTGGTTCAGCTTTTATATAGAATTTGACATGCTGAACACAAAAAGCTTGTGAATCTCAGTCTTTGAGCTGTTGAACATCAATGTTACGTGCTGATACTCTACTCCTGGTTTATAGCCAAATTCTCTTTTGAGCCATGTTAGGGTTCACTGCTCCTCGCCACAGGCATACATCACACATCAAAGCATTATGTTCAAAATTGTGAACATAAATAATTAGTGCAACTGTAATTTCCACAGATCTGCTCTTCCTTCCTGGCTCAAATACACAGCAGTGAAAGGGGGTCTTTGAGAGCGCGCATTGGACACAGGCCATATGAAGCCCTTGTAACTGGGAGGGAGGGGTCGGCAGGTTCAAGCGACCGGGCACAGGACGGCCACCAACCCTCTCACTGTCCCACATCCACGAGGAGCGCTACTGACCACACATAAATCATATAACACAAAATGAGCACATGGAGCAGCTTTATGGCACGATCAATGTATCCTTAAAAGTATCTCGTTATAATGTACTTACTATAGGGAGTGCAGGTCTAACCAGAAGGTGTAACAATAAGTAATTGAAAAACAAAACATGCATAGTGCTATCGATAAATCCTAAATAAGTGACCATTTAAAATCTAATGATAATCTGATCCTATGACAATTTGACAGTTCCACTCACACTATTTGTAGTGACTAGAGATGGACAATTATTAAAAAAAAGATAAGATAAGATAATACTATCAATCTTGTTTTGAAAATATGCAACATTTGACTATTGTGCAAATGATTTATAACAAAAAGGTTGTAAAAAGAGCTGATTAAAAATAAAAATGGGAAAAACACATAAGTGGTAACCTTCCAAATACAGTAAACATGGTCAAATTGCCTACAAAGGTGTAGAAATATCAGTTCACATTTATCTGATACTTAAACCTAAATAAATACATTTAAAGATACACTTTAACGCATTTCTGTTGGATTGACATAATATTCTGATTATCGTTATCAGGATACTCCAAAACGATATAAGTTTTTATCAGTATTGTGAGTGTGGATTTGAACTCTCTCTTTTAGTTACTCGTAAAGGCAAAATAAGCTAAAAGGACAGACCAAATTGAAATCATGATCAAGCGTATAGGCTGCCACAACTATTTTCTTCCTTAAAACATTACATTCAAACTCGGAATTTGCATGTTCCTCCTTATTTGGCTTGTGGGTTCCAGTTTGTACCATCCACCTAATACAAGCACATCATACAAATAACCTCCAGTAACCAGGATTTTGGCTCAAACTTTCCCAGGACGTACCATAATGTTTTCTATAATAAATGTTGGCTGGCTTTAATACCATTTCCTATACACTTTCAGGTCTGTTCTGAGGTCTTTGCAGCCACTAACTGATTAGCGACCCCACATTACAGCACTTCACTGATTAGACCGGGCCAAATGGGATGATGAAGGAGCAGTATAAGTGTTTGTGGCTCTAATGATTTTGTGGAGTTTGTTATGAGGCCAAACAGTGTCATTAGCAGTGCAAATGAACACGCAGGGATCAGAGCGGACCTGATCCCGGTTTGTTATAAGCTGTGGTTTCTTGCACATTTCTCTTTGGTTCACTCGATTCCTCTTAACTGGGTGGGTCTGTTTGGCTTACTGTAATTCCTACCACACGCACACTGCCAAAAGTTCGAGCTTTGTGGTCGGAGACGGGAGGAGCAATCAGAGCCAGAGGTGAGAAGTAACTAGACACTTTTGCTTTTAGTTATTTACGCAAGTACAGTTTTTGAAGAATATGTATTTATTTGTGAAGTATTTTTCTCTTTTCTCTGTTGCCAAATTGTACAAGAAGCAGTAGAGGCACTGATAGTAACAGTCAAAAGTTGCACTCATATAATTGTGATTGTAATTTTTGGTCATTTTTATTCACAAAATATGATTCTCAAGTGAGAGGATTGTTGTAATTAATAACATTTTCTCCAGTACAAAAATAATGTAAAAGCAGCTCTCAGACCGCTTTGTACTTTCTGTTTAGTTATAGTGTTTTATTTTCTGTGAAACAGGAAGTGCGCTGATAGCATGCTAATGTTTGTTAGCTTTACTGTGATGGAAAAACACAATTGTTTCTATCTGAAAGTTGTGAAAAGCATTTATAAACTCGTTGTGGTTAATATTTAGGATGCTCAAAAGGCAATGCATTTGGGCCGCTGCAAATAGTTTAAAATGAACTAGTTTTGTGTTTTACCTTTAAAGATGCACTATGTCACTTTTCGGCCTGTCTCTATGGATTTGTATTGCTTCACTTAGAATAGTCAACAGAATGGATAGAATTAAGCAAGCAGGTGACACCATCAGACCAAGTTCCAGGTCAGATCTGTGGAGAAATGACGCTTACAGTAAAAAAGAAATGTTTTACGAGGTGTTTTTAAAGCAAGAAAAGACCTGCATATGAATAAGTGCAAGATAGTTAAGTTTTATGACATATTGTAGAATTTTCCAGACAAATCAACAACAAACCCCTAAACAAAAAAGTAACATAGCGCACCTTTAAGTACTAAAAAGGGCCACATCATATACAATGGTCATTGTATCTTTAAAAAAGATAAAAAATGTTCATGATTTTAATTAGAATGAGAACCCAATAACTTATAATATAACCCAATAACCAAGAGCAATTCAGTTCGTGTCAGAAGAGTAAAAATACACAAACATTCACAACCGATAATAATTGTGCAATAGATTTCACTAGAACCTCGATGTCCACGTTTCCCCTCTCCCCGGACACTGCTTCCAACTATCGCAGACAAAAGCACATGCACATAAGAGTTTGACTAAACACAGCTGCAGCTCGACCTGACAAAACTGCACTTGGGCCGACGATGGTACGAGCCAGCTGAAGAATCCCTGTTTGCCTGTGACCGTTCGGTGGCGGGTGGCTGTGAAGTTTGGGGAAGGGGTGTTGGCTTGCCCCCATGCGGACTTCCTCACCGGGCCGCGGGGTGGACAGAGTCTCTCAAAGGCTGCATTGTCCCCTTTCTCTTGCCCTCTCTCTCCCTCTCTCTCTCATTCTGTAGAGTAAATACTGGTGGCTATGGGGCATTTGGACAGGAATGGGCCGGAGGGGAGATGACTGGGGAGGCCATGGGGAGGATAAGTGAAGGTTAGGAGGAAGTGCACAAGGAAGCGGGGTCTGAAAGAGCCGGTTTGTCCGTCGTATTTAAGTAATCCATGTTCCCTTCCTTCACTGCAAAAGCACCACTCCCCATTAGTCAGGTATGTTTCAGGGTTTGGTCAAAGGCTGTGGAGGAACGATGGGGGTCAGTCACATCAAAGTAGAAACGCAGCACTTCAGCACCGCCATAATCCAGTAAGATCACAGGGACTTTTAACCTTTCAACTTTAACCTTGTCAGCAGAGGTGGATGAAGTAGGCAAAACTTTACTGACAAAATAATAAAAAAGCCTATTCTTTTCTTTTTTTATTGGAAGATTTAAACCTTCCAATAACTAGAAGAGTACTGAAGAAGTATGTTGCAAACTTCCAACCAACTGCAACTACTAAAATAAAAACCTAAATAATTCCATACCTCATTTGATTAATTGATGTACTTAAAATGCACTCATGGCAGGTTGGACTACACATTCACTAAACGTACTGAACATGATTAGCTACATTTAAGATTTCACAAAATAAAAGTGCCTTTTTTACCCCAGTTTGACCATTTATAGTGATATTCATGACATTACTTCATGGCTGGACATGAGCAGAAAATGTGACGCTTCAATTTTACTCCCAATGCCACACGACCGTCACTTTGCATCGGTGGCTAGTTAGGGTAAAGTTAGGGTTAGGTTTAGGAACAGATTATTTGGTTAAATTTAGGGCTATGGGGCAGGTAAGCTAACTGGGTCTGGGAGTTGTTACCTGGCAACCATACTGTAAACAACAATAATATCTGATAACAACTTTATTTTGTTAAATGAATGTTTTAACTGTCATAAAAATGTGTCAGTTGCGTGCAAATGATCCCTCAGTTTAATTGGGATGTTTGTTCATGACAGCGAGAGGGATTCTGTTTTAGAACTGAGATCTATTTCCTGTCATTTTCAACTTTTATTTTTACATTTTTCAATCACAAACTGATTTAAAACTATTATTACTGTGTTTGCTGTGATGTTCCCTGTGCCTAATATGTGTTATAGTTTTACATCTGTCGAGGTGTAACTAACATAACTATTGTGAAATTTATATAGATTTTGACCCTTGTTTACCGTATGGTTGCCAGGTAACAGTTGTGCAATCACATCTGATGCTCATGTCCAAGCAGGAAGTAACATTACGAATTTCACCAAATTGTCAAACTGAGGAAAAACAAGCAAAAGGTTTAGTAGTATCTTCAGTATAATAATCTGAGTGAAATATGTGGTCTAACTTGTCATATGCATTTTAAATATGTACTGGAAGTTTCCTGGTTGTGCTCCGTTACATAAAAATCCGTCACAACAGAGTTTTCAGTGTTCAAGACAACCAAACCACTGAATTACTCAAATGTGAATTGAGCTAACTGCATCTCCAGGGACGTTTTTGATGAGAGAACAGTGTCGTAGCATCATAAAAGGCTCAATTTTATATAATAGCTTCACGCGCCTGTAATAGGGTCGGAATTATATTGTGTCTGCTTCGACTTTGAGGAATGTCCAACGTTTAAAGTTCTAAATCAAGTTAAAATCATTCAAAAAAGGGTTTAAAAAAACTGATAAGGCACAACACACTGAAAAGAGCACACACACAAATCCAGTACAAATAGCCTGAGAGTACAAATGTGTAATGTTATGCTTTACAAGTCTAAACGTGAGATAAAGTGAAAGTGCTGAGACGCCAGTGTGTGTGTGCGTGTGTGTGTGTGCTCTGAGCTCTGATGTTGGCTGTAACTTTATCTGCCCCCCGCTGTGACCCCGGGAGGTGCTCTGCGGGAGGTGAGCCGTCCCAGGGTGCTTTGCTCTTTCTCAGCTCTTCTCGCTCAAACTCAGATACACACAGAGGCAACAAGAGAAGGAGGAAAGAAGGGAAAACAACAGCCTTTGACAACTCGAGAGGCGCACTGTTTGAGTAGAATCCTTGAGTGATTACAGCACTTTGACAGGTGGGTATATGGCAACACGGCAAAACCATGCAGTACTCCTCCAGTTGTGTGTGAGTCAGGTGTCAATCATCGGGCGCAAATTGCTTTTAATTTCAGGGTCAGTACAACAAATATGTCATTTTTGTCTTATCGTCAATGTCTCACAGTTGAAACTAGGACAAGCTTTTGGCAAAATGTTCATACCTTTCCTGGTTAATTAATAGAAATGAATATTATGTGTTAGTTGGAATGAAATCTGTTAAATTAAACGGTTCAGTCTCTTATGTCCACTGTTAAAACATTGAGTGGCGCTTTATACAAGACTTTGGTGCTATTTTATGAAGAAACTGTTGTTCGAGATGGGTGGTTCTGGTTTTACATAAGGGCATGTATTAATAAAAACAGTCTGCAGAATATGGTAATTTACCAAGCTTGAATGTATTCATCTGAAAGCTTTGACGTTTACTTATTCACACATGTGCACTATTTGTAATTCAAAAACACATATTCTATTAGACGTGAACTCTATAATTAAATGGCTCAAGTCCTACTTTTCCATCCAGTTCAGATCAAACACACTCAAGAGAGCAACAAGCCAATTTTGACACCTGAAAAGATTTCAGACTGTTGTTCAGCATCACCACGGGCCATGTGTGGACATGCTGTTCTTCTTACCCCAGGTGGAAGGTAAGGGTCAGAGGTGGCCCCAAGTGTAAAGGGTGGAGTGCCATGAACTTTGACCCATAACATTTGGCTTTTACATCTATATCTATGACTTCAAAACAAAACAGACTCAACATGTAGAGCTTGGTACAATGCACAAGTTTGTTAAAGAACTCGGGTCAAAACCTGCTGCCTGACTTCTGCACAATACGTCCCCAGCTTTGTGGAGACGGCAGTTGACAGTTAATCTTAAAATAAATAACACTTATAAGAAGCCCAAAAAAACAATATTACTGGTTTGTTCTATTAAATGCTGTTAGGAAACAAGATTTAGCGGTTCTATGGGGGTGATCTCAAAATTCCCACTTTAAAGCACATTAACGCAATCCTGATTTCTCATCTCGTAAATCCGAGCAGTCAAGGACCAAATCAATGAACCATAACAATTTACAACTTTTGAATGATCTAAAGTCCTAAAAATGGTGTGGACAAACAGAAAACTATGAATATAAAGTGAAAAAACACCATACCTAGCGCATTGTTGCTTTAAATCTGGCATGTTTAAACTACGGCGGACCAATTTTTCTTGGCCCTCAGGCTTCCTGGTGAATTGGGCCACACTGTCCTGAGAAGTACTTTTTATAGCAAATTCAAACTTTTCTAGAATCATAACCTAAATAACTAACATTTTGTTGTGAGGCAGACCTGATATTAAAGCACTGAGACTGAATTAAGGTGTGGTGGGTGGCACTTAAAACATCAGATAAATGCAACTTATTTGAATGTTTCCCGATTTGACGCCCTTTCTGTAAATATTTCTCAAGTGAAAGAAAAAGTGTTGCATTATGAGGTGAAACTTATTTTAAATCCAAAGTTACACCAGTAAATATAACTCCTCGACCCCCTTTGGGTCTAAAGTACGTGAAAGTATATTAGCAGCCTTCTTTGTTTGCAATAGGAAAACCCACCAGGCGCTGTGCATGCCTCCCCCTGTTCCCAGTGCTGACGTTTGTTGAGGTAATAAGCCACAAGTGACCCCACCTTGGCTGACACATACCCACTCGACCACAGCCCCCTCCCTCCTCTCTCCCCCCTGTCCAAACCCCGCCCTCCTCCCCCTCTTACTCCCTCCTTGTCCACACACAGCCCTGAGACCTTGTGCCTCCTTAGACAGGAAACCTCACTTTCCACTCCTCCTCTGGGCCTCTTCTCAGCTCCATCCTTTCATTCTGACTTTGTTTGCTCCCACATCCATCTCTCGCACATACCGTCATTGTTGTTGGAGATAATAAGGTCTTTCTTCACTTAAACTACACTAGCCTATAATTCTTTACATTAATGAAGACATATACTGCTTTTTATCTTATTATTTTATATTTTGGAAGATCGAAAACAACGAAAAGAAAAGAAACAAGTCCACTTTGCTTGAAAACTGCATGCCCCTTTATAGTTTGTCTCTGTTAACGTCGTCACAATAAAGTGCTGTGTTGCCAGACCATGCTGACTTTCTATGCCTTTATGATAGCGAGCATAAGATTTTTTTTTTTTTTTTCATTTGTTCTAAAAGCATGTACGACACTGCTGAATTATGTGTATCAGCAATAAGGAAAAAAATCAAGTAATATCCGAGCACCTGTGCTTTGATTGCCGGAGAATAAAGAGTATTCAAACATGCATGACTCAGTCTAAATGCAACTTAGAGTGGGTAAATGAGAAGGAAAACATGGACTGTATATCATGTAACTTTTTTCTTGTGGTGGCCATCTGCTTGTTCCACAATATGGCATTATAGAGATAGCAAACCCCCTCCAGAAAAGTTACATAGTGCACCTTTAAAGAGGGGAGAATTTGAGCCTCAAACATACAAGATTTGTGTTCCTCAGTAAGCAGCACAAGTGTTATATTACAAATACTGCTAATAATGATTGCTTGAGGTACTTAGTAGTGCTAATGCTTTGTCTTACAACTATAAAGATTCAATTATTGACTCACAGTTTTTGCTTTAATGACTTTTGTAGATGAAGCTCCACCTCTGCAGCATTATGTAACAGGAGCACGCACAGGAGCACATGGGACAGACTATAGTCAGGACACACTCTGTCTCTGGACCACTGTGGTTTGAAGGACGCCAAAACAAAGACAAAAACTGCTTAAAGGTGATGTAAATTTGAGTCGTCTGAGTGTAATGACTAATTTCAGCAGGTAAATTGTGTTAACAAAGATGAAACAGGAAGCAAGTGAGCTCCCGAGTGTTCAGACACTGAGGAATTCTGGGCAGAGCTCAGAGCAGGAAGGGGAGCGGGGGCATCATACAGGGGCGGGTCCACTGGTGTGTTGTCAAAAAACTAGCAGGAAAAACTCTATCATATACTCTGCCTAATTTTTGATGTTTTGTGGTAAAGTATTTTTACGACCTGTGCTAAAAAGGAAGACAGGGTGTACATTTTTTAAAAATATCATTAAAATTGTGATGTTATATTAAGATAATCAGTATATCAGACTTGACAATCTCCAATTTATCACAATACAAAATATCACTCATATATCAATAATAGGGTCGTAAAAAGTCAAGTCAGGTCAAAGTCAGCACAATTTGGGAAAAATACCTGATTGTGATTTTTCTAACCAGTATTGGGATTGAGATTAGATTTTACGATTTCTGTTTTAACAAATCAAAGTTCACATTTTAAACGCGTACAGGAGAGTTAACAAATAGTATGAAATGGACGGATTTTGGCTGTATAAAAACACATTGGAAATAAAAGGTGCGAAACCTCCAAAGTGAACAGAATTCATTTAAAGCAGACATTAAAAACTGACCAAGAACCTCATGCATTTCAAAATGCTGTTATTTAAAGTGTTTGTACACATCTAAACTACAGGGTTAACAGTTTTTAATTCAGAATAGAACTGGACATTTTGTTGTTTGTGGAGTAAAGAATGTCATTTCAAAAACTGCAGCTTTTGCGATTTGCTAATTGCATCCATTATAATTTCGAGTTTAATTTGATTGCGGTTTATGCTATTTTTGTTATTACTGTATCAACATTGGTATTGAGGATCAAGCCTACAATATAGCAATCGAATTTGTATTTTTGATATTGTGACAACACTAATAGCCTATATATGTGGTCTGTAGTAATCCAGAAGGAAATGGATGAGGCAATAGTCAGAAAAATATAATCCCAGCTATAAAATGCGTCAACAAAGTAAGGTTTATTCTTAAAAGCCTTCACAATGTCATTTAACATGCCATATAGTGCGATTATGCTTCCGTTACTCAGTGAAAAAAGACATCTGACTGAGATTTCATACATTGTGTCAGCGAGATTTATGGGCTGCTAAAGCTGGGATTATCACACGACACAGTGACCTGACTTGACCGAAGGCAGGGGCAGATGTGGACGGATGAGTGGGCACAAGGCTGAACTGGTGCGATAGTCTGAGGGGCTTTGGAATGTCAATGTGGGCAGCTAGAACCTCACGCTGTTGAGATTTCAGGATACGTGTAGAAGGTGATTTGAAACATGAATGAGTCGTGCCCAGGGAGCCTTTACCAGATCTTGAGCTATAGATACGTGGTCGGGATTTGTTTATAATGCACTTTTTGGGTTGTGGTGGGGAAAACAGTGAAGCCAGACATGAGGAGAACATGCAAACTCCACTCAAACCCCAACTAAGACATTTACAGGCATGTTTTAGCATATTCCTGAAAATACTGTCTGAATATTTGTATTGTTCTTATAAGAATTGAGATGAAGAATTAACCCATCTCACTTATGCTACATGACGATCATCTTTGACCATCTGAGGCTGGGGTTGCACAATATATTGCAATCGAAATTGCAGTTTAAGTTGGTGCGATAATGGAATTGGATGGAATTGTTTGGATAAAAGAATATTCTCTGCAAGCCAAAATCTATCCTTTTTCTAGAACAATTTTCTGAAATCCATGACATTGTTGTGTTAGTTTATCAATTGATGCTATGGAGTTGTTTACAATGTTCACTCTGAGAATCTTGCTTTTTAAAATTAAATATATAATCTGAAATGCAATAATTTTCGAAAATGCTCCTCAACAATCCAACTTTAGTGAAATGACAGCACAACTGATAAAACATGTTTCTTTGCTTTCTTATGCCTAATCTTTGTCCGTGAAACTCAACTGAAAGTAGTTTCTCCAGTGTTGCTCTGCCTGTGCAAAATTTAGCTAGCTTGTTGGCTAACGGCGGTTGGAGATAAAGGACACTTCAACTACCGCACAACATTTTCCTCAACACTAGGAGAAAGGACAGAAAGATCATCAACAAAGTCTGTATCAGTGATAAATGTGAACATAGACTGCAGTGTTCTTGTTGTTTATCTGGTTTACTTGATTTTCTTTTTAATAGATGTCAGGTACAAAGTGAATATTTAGCAGAGTTGCAGATATTTACATTTGTTGCCCTATATTAAAAATGTGTCCCGTGTGGGGAGTATTATCAGCAACATGCTATTCTACGGTCAATGGGAATCAAACTTTTACATTTACCATAATACCAATCCTATGGGGCACTTCAAATTTTAACGGCACAAAATGTCTTGCTATGCTTAAAAGAACTCCGTATACTCAGGAAGTGTTTTGCAATATGGTATAGGGCCAAACTATTTAGCCTGAACAAATGAAAAGCGAGAGGGCAGGTATAAGGGAGAGGAAAGCTACACACACTGGCATGAGCTTTGGAAACTTCCCCCCAAGCCACAGGCAATTTATTAGCCTCCCTAGTAGCTGCTATATGACATAAACAGTATGGGATTGAGGGATCCACGCGTTGCAACATGTGTTTTCAGTCAGTTTTTTCCTCCCACCGCCTTCGATTTAAATGGACAAATGAGATACATATATTGGCTATAAGTGACTTGGGACAATACGTTGTACGAATTGTGAGTGATAATAATAACACTGTGGGCCTTTCACGACATTGCAGATTTTAGAGTACGGCAGGAAACAATGAAGAGGCAATGGGACGCCACAAAAGAGGAGAGAGAGAGAGAGAGAGAGAGAGAGAGAGAGAGAGAGAAGAATGTGTTTGTCTTTGCACAGTAGATTTGATAGACATCCCCACCCCGGCTTATGCTCTGACCTCCCACTAACTCAGTACCTCCCGGAGACTAGGAAAAAAGTTTCTCCCTCGTTCCTCATCACTGGTCTTCTGTACTTTTACACAACCCCAACTTTCTTGGGGTTTTTTCTCTTTCGTTTGTTCCTCTCTCTGCCTTAAAAAGACTAAATTCAAGGTATTTTACAGTATCAACGAACATGTTCTTAATACATTTTTATTTTTTGACTGCAAATATTTTAATATTTGTGACTTTATTTTTTTTCTTTGATTTTGTGCTGCGTCTTGGCCCGTTGTTGTTTTAAATGAGAATGTGTTCTCAACTGACCAACCTGGTACAATACTGAAAAAATTAAAGTAATGTATTGGATACTCTATAGTTTCAGGATGATGTTTTCATAAATTTTACCATATAGTTGTAAAGAAACAACAAATCAAACTTTTATGGTTGTATATTGCCGTTTGGATTCATGTTTGTTTGTTTTTTTTACTTATCATTGCAATGCCTTGCATACAATAAAACTTCCATTAGACCATTGACTAGTTATCTGTTCTTTTTCCATCCATTTATTAGTTCAGAGAACACAGTTTCTTTATTACAACAGTTGCTAAGTTCCAACACAAATTCTTTAACTGAACTGAAATGTTCACTGTAAATTTCATTAGTGGCTCTTCTATATTTCATAGTTTGTTGCTTCATCTCAACTTGGGATCTGTTGGTGCTCTCATATTGCAAATGTGCTATTTATCATATAAATACAGTATTTCAGTTTCAACATTCTGTTCTAATGTAAATAAAGTCTTTTATATGGGAGAGGCCCTGCCCAAACAACATGCATGATCTGTGTTCTGCGTTCCCTCGCCTCGTCGTCTCTCATCGCTCTGCTCTTTTCATACTTTCTTCCTCTGCTGTTCTCTCAGCCCATTCCTGTGGCCTCTCCCCACAAGGCGGTGATGCAATCCCTGACTCCTGCGCGCAATCACAGGGTCTGGAGTGGGCTCAGCGGCAGCCAAGCCTATACTGCACTGGGCAGGGGAGCAACAGGAGAGGAAAGAGGGAGGAGAAGAGGAGGAGAGGGGGCTAAACGGAGCCAGAACTGAGGAAGAAAAACAGCCCCGAGTTGGTGCTGGCAATAAAAGAGAAATAGTCTTTTTACTTCTTTCTTCTGAGATCATTTTGTCCAAGAGGGAAGAAAACATTTTGCTGTAAATTTCTGAACTTTTTACTTTTGCTTTAGTTTAGAAACTTACATCAGAAAGACGCAGTTCCTGAAACAATACAAAAAAACAAGCTACAGCAGGTAAATGCAGCTTGTATTTTTGTTATAACAAATTCTGTTGTGTCTTTAGTTTTAAATTAAATGTATTCTCTATGACTATGCAGCTATTGGTTTTTTAAAACCTATTTTTTAGTAAATTAAGTTGAGATCAGTAAATCTTCTGATCTAGACTTTAGGCCCGACGAGCTTAACGTGTCACTTCTACCATTCATGTAGAAGCTTTGACCCAATGTTTACTATAATTTAGCCACAGTTTCCTTGATCAATACACAAGATTGCAACCAGAAATGTAGTGAAATGTCACCAGGACTTCTTTGGGTGCTGTTTAATTGACAGCTGTCTGGATCATTGCACTAGAAGGCGTTTTTTTGTTATCTGTTTTATGATTAGAAATATTTTGTAATGTATAGCAATGCTAATTTGTTGAAAAGACAACATCTTCCTTCATTCCTGCCCCGGTCCTCCCTCCAGCCCACTAACCAGCTGTGTCTGCTCTCTCTGGATGGGGTCCGCATTTCGGAAGTGACGCCTCTCTGTTACTCCCACACAAAACACTGTCATCCAGCTGACTCACATGTACCAACAATCTCGAACAGCTTCTCTGGCAATGTGACAACCGAGTTTGCTATTACATCTTCAAAAACAACAGCCCCAATTAGAAGTATGCATCCATGGTACAAAATTCACTCAACATTTAACTCAGAACTGAAAGATTTTCTATATTTGATACAATGGCTGGACACTATATCTTTACAATTGTAATGCTGCTGCTGGTATTGTTGCAGTATCCTGTTATTAAGCCTGTTTTAGGTTTTTTAAATTCAATTTTATTCTTTTCTAAAATTCAAAAACATCTCTGTGGGAGGGGAAAACTGGTGGCATGCAGACTTGTTTTTACTGTTGTGCAATGGCTGATTTTATCAAGGCGTTGTGGAGATTGAAATTATACATACCACACACATACACATTTTTAGACTTGCTTTGCCACACTGTCACAGATCTCCAATAAAGTAACACTAAAGCGCAGCCCTTACGAAATACATTCAAACAAACTGGATACTGGTTTTAAGAAAATAATGGGACTGAAGCATATGCCTGTTGTGGTTAAAATCTGATAAAAGTGCAGTGTGCTGCTCCTTAGCCTAGAAATATGGACAGTGTTGTGTCAAACAGACCAGCTCTTTGTTCAGGAGATTCCTCAAGGAAGGCAGCATTTTATTTTAATAAAAGAGATCAAATGTTCATTGAAATCTAAGTAAATAGTAGCCTGATGAGCCAGCCCATCCTACTTAATGTTGAATACAGGAAGGTCAGGGGCCAGCAATCCAATCATAGCTGCTTATTTGTCTCAATAGCTGAAGTTATCGTATCTTGAATATCCTTGTATCATTCAGAACGATTGATACCTCTTACCTCAGATTTAAAGTTTAGGAGGCTACTTCACTCATTGATTCAGCAGATGTCCTCACCATTTCTCAGTCCTTTATGTCATTTTCAAATAAGCTGCCCTATTTGTTTTGACTAGGGTTGCAACATACAATTATTTTACTAATCGTTTAGTCTACCGATTGTTCTTTTGATTGATTGATTAGTTGTTTAAAATGCAAAATACCTGTAAATATCTGATTTTTGCAAGATTTTACCCAGATGTCACTTGAGAACGTCCTGATGTTTAGAGACAAAATAGGTTTTTGAACAAAAACTCTTGAAGTGCAAGTTTCCTGTGCCTTTTTGAAGCAATTCCTGCTTTGACCAAGTCAAAACCTCTTTTCTCAGCATGTCTCAGCATGTTGTGGAGTCTGTATAACTCCGCTAACGATTAATCCTTTACTAAATGTGGACAGTTAGTTGCAATTAATCAATTAACTTGTTTCAGTCCTAGTTTTGACATGGACTGACGATACATTCTCTGATTGACTGATCTTTCAGTCAATTATACGATTCATACTTGTCTGAACTTCGGGAGAGAAGACCAGGTTTCAGACTACTCGATAGGGGTGTAGATATATCTACACTTTCTTGGAACCAAACAGATCATGCTTTTGATTTCATCACAATTCATGTGCACCTTTATCTTTATATTAAGTTGACCAGGTAAATGAAAGTTTACATTTCACTGTGATTGGTTAAATCTACCTGTCACTCACTCAGTGCTCTACAGAGGCTGACCAATAGGAGGCATGAGTGGGGTAAAGTGTGTGTGTTTGAGCATGCAGCATCACCAAAATGGCATATATTCACAGGGATGAGATCACAGTTCGATATTCGCCATTTCGCCCAACCCTAATACTACCCGTCTTAGGAAAGTATTGGAAAAGCATGTAGTCTTGGCTGGCCAATCAAAGTTTTAAAATTGTGGACTTCAGAAGAAAGCAGTAGTGTTGCAAGTAGTCAACTTTTACTATTACTCTAGCCGTTAACTTTTGGTCTGTAGCTTTTCATCAATTTCTACACCTCTAGAAATGCGCTACATGACTGACCTAAGACCAATTAGCTAAAAGAAAAAAAAAAAACAGACACAAAAAAAGTCAACTTAATATAGCCAAATGTAACCATAATAATGTAACATATTTCCCAACAAATGCTTTTACAGTAAGTTTTTATGTTCAAATAACTGCAGAGTAATCTGTCTCGAACTTTCAGAAAGTTTCTCTCCAACATTAAAGGAATTTGCAGCATGATTTAAAAGAGGCCTGCAAATGGAAACTACGGTATCACAAGCAAAACCACTGGCCGTATTTCAGCACCAGGTAGTGTGCCAAAATGTTCTGTCCCTTGGTGACAATAACACCTATAGATGTATAGAGTAGGTGCACACGTGAGCATGCTAACCACTCACACAGGGACCCTCGTGAGAAGCTCCTTGTGCTACGTGCAGTGGAGTTCAGGCCAGTTCAGAGCTCTGTGGTACAGCTCCAAGCTTTTGGGAGGGGTGCGCCTGTCTCACAGTCATTTCCTGGACGGGGATATTATGGCACCACACGCATGAGAACCAAACCCCTATTCGCCCGTATACGCACACACTGACTGACCCTGGCTACTTGCAACTCAATAAGATGGAGGCGCATAGTGAACTCCCTGGGAAGCCGGTCTTCTTAGTCAAAAGCAGAGGTAACATGATCTCAACAACAGCTTTATGCAATGGGGAGGCTGAGGGCAACAGTCTGTCCTCTTCAGACCGGTGCAGCACTATTGGACACTGCACGGCGGGGGTGTTCCCTTCCCCATAGGCACAGTTCTTCTATCTTAGGCCACGCCCCGTCCCAGCAGAGAGGCCTGGGTGACACCTGTGGAGCCGCCAGTAAAGTCAACAAGTGGGGGCTACACTGAGCAGATGTGTGACTGGACAAGGCATGGCTGGCTAGGTTTTAAACACTTAAAATATTAAATGGCTTGAGAACAATACCATTTCGACTGCATCTTACATGACCATGGGTGAAGCAGAAGATTTTTCCTTACAATGTCCTTGATGCAAACAGTCACTATTGTCATGGTTGACTAAAAGGGGAGGGACAAAAGTGTTCATCACAACACAGTTCTGCCAAGACCCGGTGTGCTAACCTGCTCTAAAGCCCCAAATTTAACCAAATTAGCTGTTACTAATTCTAATCCTAAAGTTAACCTGATTGTGAAAAATACAGTGTAAAAAAATTAAGCAACACTATAGCAGGGAACTATATGACAAAAATGTATAGTTAAAGAGCCTCTACCCAATTTTTCCATTTAATAATGTAAAATCTGTGTAGTACCAGTACAGATATATTGTAAAAGTCTGCTGTCGTTAGCTTTACTGAAATGGTAAACGGCTTATAAATTCATTGCAGTAAATATTTAGGATGCTCGGAATGCATTAAGTTTAGATAAATGAGTAATACATGTGGCGCGCTGCAAAGAGTTTAAAAGTAGTTTTTTACCTGTTTTTCACATTTTTAAGGTGCAGCAGTAGTGCCTTTAAAGTAATCTATCTACTGATCTGAGTGTACTTTCCTGCCGTGGCTGGATAAAAGCAGAGGGATACAGGTGGAAGGGCATCTGACGTTTTAAAATCAAAAATCAAATCATAAATAAAAGCTACAGAGAAAGGTTTTGAAAACACTAAAAATATGTTTTTGGTTACGTTTGACAAATGTCTTCTTTGTTATAGGTATGCTCACACTATCATGCAAGCTTTATTGTGCAAAAGAGTGTTTACAAAGTACAGTCGGTGGAAGCCAGACTGGCACTTTAAAATCAAGTCGTATTGGAGAGGAAAGAAAACAGGAAGAGGGAGAAATACATAACAGCAGAGAGCAATTAACGGACCATGTGATGTATGTATGCATTTGAGAGGCTGATTACGGTGCCCTGGCATGCCCCCCTCCTGTTCCAGCAAGTGATCTCATATATACATGTACACTCTACACTCGGGTGGACCGTGCCAGCTTAACCACTGCCTTATGTGCTTCTTACTTCTCTCCCAGCGAGCCCCTGTTTTGCTTTCAAACTCACCCCCACGCCCCTCCCACACTGGGCTGGCAGCAAGACAAGGTCAATATGATGTCTTTTTCTTTTACCCTTTATCTCCAAGCCTAATCGCTCGCTGTACTCCTGTGCAGACTGACAAGCTCAACCCTGCAGCTTTCATCTAGTGCGTCTTCATGCAAAACAAGAGAAACGGAGACAGAGCACGGAGAGGCAGATGCAGAAGGACAGATGGAGGGGGGGGTGAGATGGCGACAGACAGAGGAGTGTTGTAAAATGGAGAGAATATGATTGTAATTTGTTGGCACATTTCAGTTTAATGGGGAGTCACAGAATTGGTGACCATTTGTTAATGCTAGAGACGTGCCTTTTTAAAGCATGAAACCAATGAGAAGCACTGAAAGAGGTATTATGTCATTGCAGGATTCATTGTTTTTAGTTCAGGGGTAAATACTATATCCTATATTCTAAAAATAGATTCTAAAAAGCTGTGGTTATTTGAAACTTAAAATACAAAATGTATCTGTTTATTGGCAGCAGAGAAAAGCATGAGGAACAATTAGCGAACATCTCATGGCAAGATTTTTTTTTAATGTCAGCTTCAGCTCCTTCAGATATAGGACTTGAAGTTGGACCTGAAGCTGCAGTCGGTGACAGTCAGGGATGCAGAGAGTCAGGGTGAGGCAACAGGGTGTGTGTGGGGGGTGAAGGGGCCAAAGTCTGGAGGCTGACAGGACTGGATGTGCCCAGACACACAGCCATGCCCAGACATGAGAGCTGTGCTGGAGTCTTTAAAAGGCCTCACCCATGTCTCCGTCATGCAACCCCTAGTAAGAAGCTTGCCCCTTCGCTCTGTTATTCCTGAGCTGTACTTACAGTCAGAGCCCCCTCACTGACTCCTCCTCTCTTTCTCTTCAAACAAGCAAACACACATATGCATACCTCAGCCCCACTGCGCGGCTGTAACACCACAGTGTATCCTGAGTACTGAGGGTGTGGGCCAGCAAGTAAATAATAATACAAACCAGCTGTTTCTATTCAAACTATACTGCATACGCACTATAGAGCTCCAGAGCAACCCTTCACTATATCACCAGCTCAATCTCACATGGAAACTGGACAGTCTTCCCTCCATTTCCTCCAGCTTGCATACATTGCTGGTGTTCTTTTATGTCTTGGCGTTAGTCCTATATTTTCTCCTTAAATTTTCCTCCACAGTGTGCCCAGACCCAGACATGGTCTGCACATTGTCTGCAGGGCCTGAAGTTAAAATTCTCTCACGATACAAGCGAGGAGCCCAGAAGGAGCACTAAAGAGAATGAGAAGAGGTGGGTGGGGTAGCTGGAGCGAGGCACTGAGTTGTCTGTGTTTATTTTGGAAATGCTGGGCTGTAGACTTGCAGCAGAGGAACTGACCCATACATTTCACAATGTCAGATTGTCACTGAGAGACAAACAACACTGTGGTACTTTGGGATGCCCCTCGCAGGTGATTTAAACTAGACCGGGACGTTTTTACCCCAAAAGCACTTTTTAACCTGCCCCAGGGACCCAAGAATGGTCTGTAGCAGGAGGGAAACAGTGAGGCCGTGAAGTGATTAGTGGTTACAGTTTAACTGCAGAAAAATGCACGGTCTGTGAGCGGAGCCAACCAAGGAGCAGAGCGGTATGCACCAGTCTCCTTCAGCTCTTCATTCTCTGTGAGTCAGTCTCTGTATCCGCTGTGTCTATTCTCAACAAATGAGTCCAGAAATCTGGCCCATCACCACTCACCCCAGCCCCACTGTCACCTCCTCTGCAGCACATATGGAAAGAGTTACAGATAAAATATTTGGTGCAAGCAATGCTCCACTCCAGTCTCTAGCAAAATGAGGCACACACAAGAGGCAAGATTTTGACAGTCAATGGTACGTTTTCAGCAGTTCATTTTTGAAGAAGAGCACACAGACTTCAATCCAATCTCTAGTCAATAAACCAGTCAGGGACTTTATGTCATAAATATTTCACTCATTATTGATGCTAGCTGAAAGTGTATGGGTACATTATTTTCTCAGGATGCCGCCTCATTCACTGGCCACTGTAATCCTTCGTCCCCTGCTGCCGAGTTGCCTTTTAGCTTTGACCGTAATCCCCAGCTGCTCAGAAACCCCGCTGTGATATTAATTCAAACACTCACTTTCACTCACAATGACACTGCCCATGGCGTTTGTGCAACTTGTGAAAGCAAGTTATTAAGATCAATCTTTAATATTAGGTGAAGAATATTTTACATGGGGTTTGAGGAGCATCTGGAATCACGTTGTTTTATTTTGTGCTATGCGTAAATCAAACGATCACCATTCACTTCATAAAACCACTTAATATTAGTCGGTTGACCTGAGGCGTTAAGTAAAAGTGCGCTGCGGCATCCCAGCATGGCTCCAGCACATGCCTCGTGGTTACTCTGTGACGCAGGACCACGCCATTAGGATCCACCTTTTCCATCATAAAGCTTGGGCAAAACCCTTGCTGCTTGGTGTCTCGATGTATGATGTCACAGAAATTTGGACAAAAACCCTACCCACGATCATCTGACATCACATTTCTAGGGTTAGGTGATTGGTATAAAGTATAGACAAACTGCTCAAGCAGATGTTGTTACTCGTACTACACGTGGCCAAGAATGCGACCGAGCAGGATGAGAAAATGCACAGCAAAGTCGCTTGCCTCCAGTACACATCCTGTGAGAGAGGAATGCCACCACAGGGATGGACAGCTGGACCCAATGGACATCTGGCTTTGTAGTGCAGCAAGCAGAAAGGTTTTGAGTTCTTGCCTAACAAGGAACTATGTGGCAGAAGAAGAAGCAGAAAAAGAAGGGAGAAGCACTGTTGGCATCTCAATTTTAACTGATACTGATGCCAATATATAAATAATATTATGGCAATCTATCTATGCTCTAACATGCCTGTAAACGTCTTGGTTGAGGTTCACGCACAAGTAAATGGCCTGTAAAATTAACCACAAAATTGTGGAAATATCACACTTTATACCTCTATTTGAAAGTTTACACTGGTATAGTGTGTTACATTTTTATTTATAATCTGCCCTTCTTGCAGTATTTAATATTTTTTAATAGAAGAAGATATAACCAGTATTAAAATTTCAAACAAAACAAAAACCAGCAGAGATATTCTATATCTTTCAATACATCTCCCACTTAAACAGAAAATGTTAAACCCTTTTCCTCTTGAATAAAACACTTTAAAGTTTAAGGCCTTAGTGTCCCATTGTAATCCTTATCTAAACCACTATCTGTATTGACAGCAAATTCTTTCACATGCTGATAGCCTTCTCTATAGGCACATAATATAATGACATCATATGAAAGTAACCTATACTTCAAGGGTCAACAAAAATGATCAACTGAGGATCAGCTGATTGGACGACTGACAAGCAATGGACACAAGGAGCACCTGCATGCACAGTTCATACAGGGGTTATGGATTAAATAGCAGGGGCCTGGAGGAGGGAGTCCGAGTCCCTCCAGTGCAGAAAACCCAAGCGGCCTCTCTCTCTGCATACTTTAGAGGGGGTCCACTGGGCCAGCGGCCAGACCTCCATTGGGCTAACAGGCTATCAGAGTGAGCCACAGGGTTCAAATGCCTCAACACGCAATACTGTTCATCTCACATCTTGGAAATATAGGCTACAAACAATCCACATGCTTTCATTTCATGTGCGTGGCAGTGCACTTTATAATGATCCAAGCTTTTTCCCCTTCAGTACAGGCTTGTTAGGTTTGCCTTGGCAGAACTCAGCTCTCTCCTCTGGCATCTTCTGGAACAATGGGCCCATGGGAGGCAGCCAATGAGAAGACGGTCCATCCCAAACTCGATGGCACAATTAGGCTCAGGGACAGCGCACTGGCTTAATTGGAGGAAAATAGCTCTTTATCTGGCCTGGGCTCATCATTGCCCCCTGCACTACATCCATGGCCTCAACTTTGGTATTTTGTGGAGCAGAAGAGGAAGCACAAACCCCACATTCACTTGAAACTTTGTAGAACTAGAAACCTGTTGCTGAATAGGCCTATAGATTTCTGCTGGTTGCTACAGAACATACAGTATGTACAATGAAATGCATATTTTACACAGTAATTATTTCTTTTTCAGCTGTAAAGAGGGTCATGCGTTATCATTACTTTATCAATAGGGTTGAAACGACAGTCAGCGGTCTGTTGTCGATGAACTCTTTATCAGATGTTGTGACAGAAGAGCTGAACCTAAGTCTGCATCTTGCACAACAGCTGGCGGAGCACTGAACAATGTGAGCAAAGGACACACAAATCCCCCAAAAAGGTGCTGTCACAAATTACATGAAGGATGCCAGATAAGACTGGCAGTCACGCGCCACAGCAAGTGATTGATCTATTTAGTCATGACATCGACACACGATTAGATGCCGTGTCCTCCACGGAGCCGGTCTGTAGTGTCAGAGGGTTCTGGCCATGATAGCCTGGAGAACCACAGAAAAAAACAACTATGCCAACTACTATATATAAGCCAAAACGAGTAAACAAATGCTCTAATAACCTCTTACACAATGACAGGTCTTACCTGATAGGAAAATGCCGTGAATGTGGCCGAGATATCTCCGACTTGGCTCTCCTTTTGCCAGGGCAAACTTTGCACGCAAGTCCTTTGGCTCAGACGTCTTCTCCAATTAGTGACTCCTTATTTTTCGTGTTTTCCACAATTAAAACAAGATCTCAATATGACGTTTTTATATTATTATAGGCTTATAGAGGAGGTCTGTAGCCAGACCATTGTCAGAATTATTTCTTATCAAACATACACTATGTCGCAATCAAACTGCGTCAAATCACTATAAAATGTAATAACAATCGTGTTTGTCAGCGTGGAGTTCTCCGTTGTGCATATTATCACTCCACAGCGAACCCGTCACAAAGTGTAAACACCCAAATTTCTAGCCGTAACTGTTGCCACTGAGAAAAAACGGAGACCAGGGTTGTAGTTGGATCAAAAACACATAGGCTTTATCGTTGGTTTAGCGCGCATCATTTAATGGCACTGTCGGTCAGGAGGCGTCCAATGGGTGACCGTGACTCTCCTCGGGGGGTAAGATAGTTCTCCTGGAGGATCTTCTTTGGGTAGGGCGGGTATAGGCAGCCTGGTTCTGTGATAAAGGAGGGGTGTCCTTCTTCTGTCGTGCGTTTCCAGATGCCGAGGTGAGGCTGTTCGTTATGTTTGGTCGCAGTTACGGCCGTGTCGAGAGGGTTCTTCTTTTAAAAGCACTCGTGGAGACACTGTTGATGGCAGTCTCCTCCACGAGTGTCTGAAGCACACAGACAGCCGCCCGGAGCCCCGCCAGCCCGTCAGGACAAGCCCAGAGTCTGCCAGCTCAGCGCATGCTTACTGCTCCGCCCCTCGGCAGGGCAGTCCTCTGCAAACTCTCTCTCTGTCTTCACGACCCTCTCATGTAGCCTTTATAGACCTATATTACACACTTGAATTCTTAATTCATTCATTCATTTGAGCACATCCAAGGGAGAAACTACAGGATTTTAATGACAAGAAATCTATTTGATATTTATGAGATGGGCATATTGGCTCTTTTTTTTAAATCAAAGGTTATCAAAAGTGACATGTAACTTTTCTGGAGGAGTGTCACACATTCCTCTCTTCATGGCAATGATATTGTTTTGCATGGACTACTGCTACAGCATTGCCTTGAACTTGCCCTTGCATTTTTTCAATTACTAGCTTACTGTTGCTTTAAAAAATACCCTGCAGGCTTGCCTCTCCAGAGATCTGACCTGTACCTTGACCTGATGGCACCACCTGCTTGTTTCTGTGGAGGTATGGGTTATTTTAAAATCAAAATGCTGGAAGACACTCAGTCAGAAAATTGCACTGTTAAAGGCAACATATCCATTCTAATTAGAATTGCGCTATGAAGCCTCAACTTGCATGTGGATGATAATAACCTAAATCATTTATAATTCCAAATTACACTGTAATTATATCAAGACAACTACATTAGGTATGTGTGTGCAATCCTTATGATGCTTTACAATACAATACCACTTCTTGTTTATAGTGAGAGGAGTAATCATACAGTATTATTAACTATTTGGATGATAGTTTGCAACTAAATATAGTGCAATGTGCAGAGTTACAATTTTAAAAGGCCAGAGTCTGGAGCTGCAGAGCACAGCATGCTGTGTATTAAAACCTGCAACAGTCAAGAGCACACTGGAGCACTGGGCAGTTCGAGGGCCACATCTGGCCGCCTGCAAGCTTTTGAAAGTAATTATTATAGCATACTCTTTCTCTGCTTTTTGTTGTCTTAGCTATGGAACATGTGTCCGCACTTGTGTCCTTAATAAAGATTAGCTAAATTAAATTAATTAATGAAAAGCTAATTACAGAAGCCATTATTTTTCAGAAATTTTCTTGTTCTGGATTCGAATATGGCCCTCGTGGAAAAACAAATTGCCCGCCCCTGGTCAACAGCAGCAGCATTCAAACCCCGGTCTTCAGAGTGCAAGTATGAGGGCAGGAGTCTGGACAAGTGTTTTAGGCTTTAGTGTTGTCTACAGCAGTGTCTCTCAACCAGAGGTACGGGGACCCCAAGGGGTTTGTGAGGGATTACCAGGGGGTACTTGGAATGGTTTCAGGTTTTAAATGAAGAAGAAATGTTCTTTTATTTGAATAAAAAGTGTCATTAGTTGTAAATTTGCATATTTTAAAGTATTTTGGACTATAAATATGATTAAAACAAAATAATATGATAATAATTGACCATTTTCGACTAGTAAACCCATTACTTTTTTTTACCGAAACTCAAAAACTCAAATTTACCGAAACTCAAATTAAGGGGTACTCATACATGGTTAATCTGAACTGAGCCTCAACTTTATTAGTAAATAATGGCCCCATTTGAATCTTGGAGAGAAGGAGCCTATAATCATATTGAATGACAGCAATCAACTACAGTAAAAGTTGGATTTGTTGATGTAATATAGGCTATACCCCAGATTACAGGCCATTTGTTGACCCCTCTGCTTTTAAAACTATCTGCTACAAAATCAATTTGGAATTCGACTGAGGGACCTTTAATCATTGGACTAATACCTAAAATCTTGGCAAAAGTACCAAATATCAGATTATAGCCTACCATAGGTAGGGCACCATCAGAAATCACTGGGACCACAATACACAGCCCGGCAAAAAAAAAGGTGCCACAGTAAAAAAGGTCAAATGCACTATTTGGTTAGGCCACCTTTTAGCTTTGATGACAGCACACATTTGCTGTGCCATTGTTTCAATAAACTGCTACAGTGTCAAAAAATGTTTTTAAACCCAGTGTTTCATTCGTTTTTTTTCATCAAAATCTTGTATTGATGCTGGAAACGTGTGACCACTTGGTCAGTGCCAAAGCCTTCTCCAGCACATCTCAATGGGGTTAAGATCTGGACTCTGTGAAGGCCAATCCATGTGTCTCATGCTCCTGAACCACTATTTCACAAGGTGAGCCCCATGAATCTGGACATTGTCATCTTGGAATCAGTGAAGAAATCCATTGATTAAATAACCTGGTCGTTCAGGATGTTCAGGTGGTCAGCTGATCTCAATCTTTGGGCAAATACTGAACCTATAGCCCTGACCAACTGCAGAAGCTCCAGATTATAACACTGCCCCCACAGGCTTGTACAGGAGGCACTAGGCCTGACGGGCGCAACACTTCACCTGCCTCTCTGACCACAGCAGTAGTTTCTGCAATCTCCTTACATGTTTTCTTTGCTTCATGGCAATGATTTGACCCTTCCCAAGTACCATGTTGCAGCTGAAAGACAATCACCCATGCAGTAATTATCCAATACCTATTTGCTTAGTTGAATCCAGGTGGCGACTTTTGTTCTGGCCAGGCAATGTATTCTCCTGTCCCTAGGGGTGTCGGACTGCTATTGGGCCTACAAAGGCCAGCCTAAACTCAAAAGGCCAAAATATAGCTATTTCACGAGAGTTTGTAACCAGGTTACGTTTTTTTTTTTGCATTAAAATGCCAATAAATGAAGACATGGTAGATACGTTTAATACCATACTGCGGAACATTCCTGGCAAACCAAGCAATAACATTTTTATGGAAACAAGCAGGTGGCGAGCCGGACCCTTTAAGGGAACGTTAAGCAATTTAATCGGCGCGCAAAAGTAGTCCTTTGTTTACATGCAGTGCTGCCGTCTCTGTGCGGAAGGAGGCTTTGGGTAGTGCAGTAGTGTGACTCCTACCAGCTGTTTCCCGCCTTGAAAGCCATCCCATCAGCTGCACGCACGCACACACACGTACGCACACACACACACGGCCATGCAGAGGGAGAAAGAGAAGGGAGGGAGCGAGAGAGAGAGCGAGCGCCACACACAACGAGGGAACCCCATCAGCTGGAAGACGAGTAACATTACAACTCTCAGTAGCCTCAAACTACCACGCTACACGGACCAGATTTTAATATTTTTGAGGATAGCTACGTTACATCACTGCAGTTTTCTTTGAACAACGGTGCAGCTTTCCCTTAAATCAAGAGCAATTGTTTTGAGTGTGTTTTTGGGGAAAGGGGGGGACCAAAACTGGCGAGTGGTGAGCATGGAGTATTTCATGGTACCAGCTCAGAAGGTGCCCTCTTTGCAACATTTCAGAAAAACGGAGAAAGAAGTCATTGGAGGTCTCTGTAGGTAGGTATCCACGCGCGGTCAGTGCATTTGCGATGCAGTGAGTGGAAGTCATCTGTGTTTGTAGGGCGCGCTGAGGCAACATGCTTCATCTGATGTTATTGTGTACACGACCTGCTCACGGCCAGCTGCGGGCTTTAATAATGATACCACAGCTAAATAGATACGACCAGCTCTGGACTGGCACACGAATTCGTTCAGTTAATTCGCTCATTTACGCAAACATTATGGATTTCAGGGCTAACAAACATAAACCACGTGGTGATGCACGCCGCGCTGTTACTCCGCTCTGGAGCGCGTCCGCGGTCCATTTATCCTTAAATTATTCTCAAGTGTCACTATTGTGCGAGGATTTGCATTACAACGAGTAAGGTTGTCCCTGCGGGTGTCACTTGGTGGAGTAGTTTCTTTCCCAGTCACCCGTCGCCGTTTACCTCAGACCGATCAGAACTTATTGTGGGTAGTGCGGCCATGCTTGTGGCTTGGGCAAAAGCGAAGGGCTTGGACTTGCTTCATGCGAGTGGCGACATGGGTCAACAATCAGTCGCTCACACTGTGCTAGCATTATTAAAGTGTTTTCGTGAAGGGCTGATACATACAGCCAGGTTTAATAAGCGGCCACATTGCTACTCAGGCGCCTCTCGCATTGCGTCTTTTCTCCGTGCCTCTGCCATGCTGCTGCTGCTGCTGCCGCATTGTTGTAATGGCGGAGGACATGAAAAGTGTGCTCCTGGAGCACGCGTTAGCGAAAAGCTTCACAATGTTGAGGACTTTATCTTACATTGTTAACAAAGTGAAACGTATTTATTAATACATGTATTAGTTCGACCCACTATACATGTGTTAAAGCTGGAGAATGTAAATGGTGTTATATTTGTAAGGGGGTGTGTGTCGCGGAAGGCCCTTGATACGTCGTCCGCAGCTCGGGCTGGAAACGGACGCGGAGGGATACACACAGCTGCTCCATAATGACGCGGCATTCTGGGAAATGTAGTCTAGTGGTTAAATACACAAGAACAAAGTTTTAATAATGTCAACCTCTGAATGAAACGTTGTTTTAAAATGACACTTTTCAGTGTATAGGCAGGCATACTCTGCATAGTTTCGTAAATGACCAACCTATACAGCTCTCTACTAACCTAGTACCTCTGCACAGTCAAAATTTAACCTGTAGAAAAAGTATGGACATAATAGATTTTATTGGTAATGTTTTGTGGTACACTTGATTAGAAAAGTGCCTTTGCTCCAGGGTTTGAGTGGCAGATTGAGTGCACATGCTGTGAACAGAAGTTTATTTTATTTTTGATCATAGCATTTTTGCAACTGAACACAGTTTCAATTCAGTTGAAATCATGATTTTAAATTTGACTAATTACCACAGCCCTATTTTCCTATTTGTTCATGTTTTCATAACACCATAAAATAACAACAGACATAAAAATATTTGAAACAGTACAAACTAATAGAGAAACTCACCATGTCTCTGTCTATTGTCCTGCAGTTTGGCCAACATTCCACTAACACCCGAAACAGCCCGGGACCAGGAGAGGCGAATACGCAGAGAGATCGCCAACAGCAATGAGCGTCGGCGTATGCAAAGCATTAATGCCGGTTTCCAGTCACTGAAAACACTCATCCCACACAGTGATGGAGAGAAGCTTAGCAAGGTGGGTCCCAGAGTGCTTGGTTTAAAAATTATGTTGCTTGTTCAGTGCCCCTAGGTTCAAAGAAATTGAATGATATATTATAGGTTGTCTTTATCTCACTAGGCTGCTATCCTGCAACAGACTGCAGACTACATTTTTACGTTAGAGCAGGAGAAGACGCGGCTGTTGCAACAGAACAATCAGCTCAAACGAATCATCCAAGTAAGTGATCACATTAGTAACTTGAACATTATGACTCAATAACACAATTAATATTATTATTAGTGATTATGTACATTTACCTTTTCTGTGCACTCTATAGGAATTAAGTGGCTCATCTCCTAAAAGAAGGCGTGCAGAAGAGAAAGATGAAGGGATTGGCTCTCCTGACATTCTGGAGGAAGAGAAGACTGAGGACCTCAGACGTGACATGATCGAGCTGAGGCAGCAGCTGGAGAAAGAGCGTTCTGTCAGGATGCTCCTAGAAGAACAGGTAAGTCTTTAGATGTTTTCTCACAGTACAAGCAGTTCAGTTCCTGGAACTTTTTTCAGTTCCAGTCCCCATTTGATGCGCGTTTACAGAGTGGAAAGTAGGGACTGGAACCGCACTTTGCTCCTGGTCTGGGGCAGGTACTTTCTAGTCAGACCATTTACAACATTAACTTTATTGGGAAATATGTTTCTTTCTTTCATTTTCACTAACTTGGACACAGTAGCTCCAAACACACAATTATTTATTATTAAGTTGTAACAAAAATTCTTAATCACTTGAATGACTGAAACACTGTAATTGTTTTTGTGCATCATAGTTTAATGTAAAGGTTTTCAGAGCTCAAAAGTAGTAGGATAAAGGGGGAAAAATATTTTATATATATAATATTTAAATGTTAAAGGCAGTTAGACCCAATTTCAGCCAGTGTTGCTGTGTGGACGCCAGCAAGGGGGACTGGGAGTTTCCTTTGACTTAATAGAAAATTGGGAATATATGGACTTAGTTCTTGGTACTTTCATGTGTTAAAACGCCTAATTGAACTCAAAAAGTTTAAATAAATGTAGCTTTTAATTTTAAACCAATCTTTCTCTTTTTTCAGATGCGCTCTCTGGATGCCCAATTATATCCTGAGAAGTTGAAGGCTCTTGCCCTACAGGTGCACGATCAGCAAACACAAAGCCTTGTTCATCTGCAGCACCAGAAGCAGCTGGAGAGGGACCTCAGTCCAGCGCACAGCCCACAGGTCAGAAAACAACAACATGCTTTCAAAATAGGGTTGTAAATTCGGGCCCCCTCTGGGGCCAGGACTCCCCCGAGAAAGTGATTCACATTTTCAATGAGACTTTCTTGGTTAGATAAAGGCGTTTAAGAAAACTCCCGCACACTGTCTCACTCTTCATGAATTTATTCGTACAACGTTTCGGTCCCTCTGACCTTCTTCAGGTATCTGGAGGGTTAGATAAAGGTCATTAAGAAAATGCATGTTACTTTGACACGCCAACACAATTCTTACTTTTATGCCATCTTCTTCTCTATGAGAAGAAACTGTGTATTTGTAATTGTGTCTTTGGTTAGACGAGTAAAACACATCCCCTCAGTAATGTTTGTCAAAAAGTCTAATAATCGCAGGATCTGGTTTCTGTGGCTGACCCTTACAGAACATGATATTTGGATTAGCAGGAGCTGCCAGGCAAAACACTTCATCTGGCAATCATGAACTCGAAGGAAATTATGACTGGTGCTTTCTTTATCATATTTACAGAAATAAAATGTTTTTTCCAAGATTTATCTGTCTCAGACCTATCGTTTAGTTTTTTTCAATTTAAACTTCTTTTAAAATAAACTTCTACACAATCAGGGACTACAGAGCAGGAGCCCCGGGCAGTGTTTGTTATTTTAAGTGTATAAAATTGCTTTAGTGTTTTTTTGTTTTGTTTTTGTTTTTTTCAGGTGCCTGCCCCAGCAACCCCTCCTGCTCCCACTCATCATGCTACAGTTATTGTCCCCGCACCTGTCCAACCTCCACAGCCCCATCATGTCACCGTGGTAACCATGGGCCCAGCGTCCGTTATCAACACAGTGTCTACATCGCGACAGAATCTGGACACCATTGTTCAAGTGAGCTGCTGTCACAAGGGTGAAAATAGGTATGGCCACGAGAGGGCGCCAAATTCACTTGAAATTCTGTTTTCAGGCAATCCAGCACATTGAAGGCACCCAGGGTAAATCTAGTGCAGGTGAGGAGGAGCAGAGGAGAGCAGTTATTGTTACTTCAGGACGTCTTCTTTCAGAAGCCGCTGGCTCAGACACAGCCTCCAACAGCGACGGGCCAGACGACTGTTCGCTGCCCTGAGGAGGACTCCTTTGTTCTGCATGCCGTACACACTCATACATACATGCTCAACAGCACTATGAGGACCTTCATAAGGCTGATAGACAGACTAAAGCACTCTTTAAGATTTTTATAAACACTCTTTGCTTTTGTCAACCCAGATGACTGAATCTAGCTGTCATTGCATTTATGTTGATCCTCTTCTAAATGTAATTAGTTGAAATGGTGTTACTTTACCAACGATTCAATGACAGATTTGTTTTGTTCTATTGACACATGCAGAATTGCAAAGTATTGACATTTCTTTTGTTTTCTCTTCCCCAAAATGGCTTTTTGGAGTTTGTTTTTAGATCCTTCTGAGAGCTAATACTTTGTCTGTTCTGGGTTATGTAAGCTAGAATCTCAAAGAGAATGTACTAGATTTAAGCATCATGTTGACATAAACTGTTTTCATGACTTATTGGTGCTAATAAGAAATCAAGCATGGTTTAGGAGTGCACTTAAAAGTTCATTAGTACTTTGTCTTTTTGCCTTTTTTGTTACCATTTTACTGGGCTGGGTTCCCAGTAATCCCACATGTTGCGGTTTGTTTTTTCCCCCCCTGTTTTGAGTCATTGCCCGACTACAGTGAATACAGTGCTTTGATTTTGATACTCTCCTCATGCTGAAAAGTACCTGCCTTGTTTAATAAGCTAAACATGGGCACTTCTTGTCTCGTTAAGTCTGGGCCTCGATTAGAATCAGCCCGGTGTAAGAGTGTGTTGTGGCGTGTAGGCGCCTTGTCTGCCGTGTAACCCCTTCACATATTCAAACAAAACTGACACAGAGTCATCCATTCTGATGAATTAAAAGAGCTTATTTCAGTGTAGTTTAGTGTTCAAATAGAAGACTGTGCTTACAATGTTCTTTCTATACCGTGAATGTTTGATTAGACAATGGACTGCACATAGATGCTCTATGCATTTCTATATCTATATTTCTATATCACTTTTCTTGTTTGCTTACCTTGTATGACATATTTTTCCATATCTGTGTTCCTTTTTTTTTTTTTTTTTTTTGGCATTTCTGGGCTGGTAGTTTAAGACCCAGATTGGACAATGAGGCTTGTAGCCTTACTTTGGTGCAGGGAGGCACTGTGAAGTCAGCCTTAACACAGCCCCTGGGCTCTGACAGACTTCCAGTATGTGTACACCTGTTATATGGCTCCCTCTGGTTTTCACCTCACCGTTCCCATGAGAGGCTCTTTTACACCCTGGGGGTGTAATACATGCTGGGGTATGTAGGCTACATGTGGCATTTCATTTTTTAAAAAATATATATAAATGTACTTGTTGCTGGTTTATTAACTACATGCAAGCACTCTCTTTCCAAACGGAGTGCGCCATGTCAATCGAGATCTGGATTTGCACTTGTTTTTGTGCACTGATGCAGAGCTTGTAAACATTCCATATGTCATATCTGCCCTGCACATTGAGACCAGGTGAAACATGGAAAAGCCATACCTGGTACATTAGAGATTATGAATGCAGCTTTTGACACATCACCTCAAAGTGAAAAAGTCATTGTCATGCATAGATGGAGCTGCTGGACAGATAATGTGTTCGGGTTCAACACATTGCATCTATCATAGAATTGCCCTTTAATTATTGTCAGCTGCACTATTCTCTGTTAAACAAAACAAAGGGGCACTTACTCTTATCAATGAAAGAGGGGAATTTCCAGGATGTCAAGAGGTATGCCTTACTTTTAGATCCCTTTCTCATATTTTGCATTTCTTTTTTCAAAAGCATGGACATATCAGAGTATAGTAGGCCTGGCAGATCAAAAATATTAAGCACTTACTGTACCAGACAACAGGAGATCCTTTGTATTAGACAAAGGTGGCTTTCTGTAAGGTTTCTACTTGAGGTAAAACTTTACAGTTGTGTATATATTTTGTACTTTTACCCCCATTAAACACTTTTTATTTTGTCAACATTCATGCTTTCAGGTTTGTGTTTTCTCAGCTCTTGTGTTTTCTCAGTATGAAGTTCACATTTTCTTTTATTTTTTGTACTTTTTATTTTTTGACTTGCGTATGTATACAGTCATCAAGAAGCTATTTTTTTTTTCTAAGAGAAATGTTTTGGGGAAAAGAGGCTTGTGCCTTTGTAAAGACAGAATAATAAAGTTTGTACCTGGTTTTTTACATATTGGACTTTGAGTGATTTTATTTCTATTTTTGCACTGACTGGACACAATATTTACCATATTATTGTTCAATATATGAGATGAGCAATATTATTATGGGTACACTATTTATTTTACCTTTATTTTCACCAGTGGGGAATTTTCTATCGTAGTCCTGTGACATTTCAGGTTTACTGGGAATATCATGCTTTAGAGTTATTTTGTAGGTCCTCAATATTTAATCATAATGTAGTCTGTCACAATACATCATACAGTGGATTTATCATGTGTGCAAAGTGTCTGCTGGAGTGTGATAAAGCGGTAATCCATCCTGCATTTAGCCGAGTTAGGAGTTTAAGCTTGGGTCCTGTGTTCAAGGCATATACTTATTAGCTTTCGTTCCATCACTCTATAAAGACACGCATAAAAATATAAAATGATTAGATGTTCTTGGATAATGCTGGAAAGCCATAAAAGTGAAGTTACATGTCATATTTTACGCTGTAACTGATGCAGAATGGGCTTTACATAAGATGAATGTTGAAACCAACAAAACTACTACAATTAATGTAACTATTGTTTATCTCCGCCCCTTAATTTACGAACATAGAGCCCTGTTTATCAACTATGTCTTGAACTAAAAACATGTAAACCAATTTGGAGTCTACTTTTGGATTATAAACTGCTGTCTTTTTTTTTTTTTTTTTTGGAAAATTGCATCAGGAACACTTGAATAAACAATGTCATGCATCATAAATGCCATCCATCATTTTAAATCTATTTAAATCTCCTTACACCTCATTGACTTTGGGTTGTTACTGACACACTGCATGTGTTTTAATTTTCCACTGAAATGTTAATTGCGCACCATTTATTGCAGAGATTGGCGACCAGGCGGTGAACTCTGAATAGGACAATCAGTTGGTGATACATTTGCCGTAGTATTCTCTCACACCTCTCAAACACAGCCCCTCCAGCAGCTGGCCTCCTCAGTGCCCGCCTCTCCTCTCTCCGCGCCCTTTGACCTTCCTGCCTGTAGTATATATAGTATGTGAAACTATCAGAGTTCTCCTGGCAGCCATCATGAAGGGTACACTCTCAATCTGCTGTCTGCTCTCTCTGCTACTCTTACAGGCCGCTGCAGGTAAGAATCACAATATTTACATGTATATACAGACACATTTTCATATTTGAATTTAATTTCTTTGCAAGCTTTTGACTTATGGAAGTGTTGGTAGAGTTGGCTGTAATGTGTAATTGTATGTGTCATTGCCATTCATATTTTCAGGTTTCAAAATCTGATTTGATATTTTGTGTTTTCTTGGCTCTTGTATTCTTCTGTATATTATTGTTGGTCTATAACCTATACTTTATTCAACCTAGGAGCAGATGAGAATAGAATGAAAAACCAGGCGAGGAAAGAGATAGCCATATTTATAACCATCTTTTTAAAGCTTCCACTATTTAAAAACTGTCCTACTTTATTACTTACTGTGGCTCCTTGTAGAATAGGATGTCTTTAACTGTGTCTGTCACCACTCATTTTTTATAGCTGGGCAAAGTGTTTAGATGTGCCCATTGTGGGCTTTGCACAGTGGAGTGGCAGCCGCACATGCCTTCAAATGACACTGGCCAATGGAAAGTTTTTGTTCTATAAGGCTCATGAGGCTTTGGAAATAGTTTTGTTTTAGATTGTCTTTTGACTTCCATGATGTCTCATTTACACAATAGATAACAGTGCTCACAATAAGGATGTTTGTATTGATTTAGGACTCTCAACCAAATGTGATCAAAATAGTCTCAAAATAATCTCAAATAAACGGTTTGAGTTTAAATGTATAAACTATAGTGATTTCTGCCCTTCCAGATTTCCTCATTTAGAATCATGCGTATGGATCTGCCCTTGTTCATTGTGTTACCCTTGCCTCTCACCCTTGCCTGTCCTTGGAGCTTGGCCCTTCTGCCCGGCCCAGGCCTGTGTAGTCCAGGCCTCAGTCAGATGTCTAAGATTGGAAGGCCTTCTGAAACCCTACACTGTCCAGTGCAGCTCCACTCGTCCCTCTCTCCCTCACTAACCTCACCAGGCTTTTCATATGCTGCACAGCTGCTGTCACTCTGCACTGTCACAAACACAATTTATTCCCAGCAGTTGGCCTTATAGGGACATGCTCTCCCCCCATAGGAGAAGCCAAGCCATTGTAACAGCCCTCTTAAAATTTCAGGTTGAATTTAAGACAGAATATTTAGTCAGAGTAAATAAACAACTCTTCACTGTGGACGATGAGCAAATCAGAAAACATACACATTTTCTGTAGTGGGTGGGTGGCCTGGAAATTAAATATCTGTGACAATATTCAAGATATTCATGTTGAAGTTTTTAGCCTCAACATAACTTTTACAACACAACTTGATTTACAATACATCAGGGCCAATCTGAGCCCTGGTCAAGACTATTATATATTTGACAAAACAGCATACACTTATTCATGCTCAGTCCTGGAAACGCCAAACTTGAACTTGATATGCATAGTTCTATATGATTTCCTCTGGCATCACGTTACATGTGATGCAGGGTGTCCCTCTCTTTGAGGGGACACCAGAATGGCTCCATCTCCTCATAAGACTTGCACCAAGGGCACAGCGTGTCCTTCACATGCTTCCGATGGGAGACAGAGATCAACACCTCTGTGTAAAGCTCTAAACTACTCTCTTCTCTTTGTCTTTCTTGTTTCTCAGCTCATTGCCAGCCGTTAAATGAGCAAAAAAAGATCACAGACACAAGGATTAATAACAGTCAGAACATTTCTTTCCAGTGTTCACAGAAGAATACTGTAGACATCCCAATGAATTAGGCTAAATGTTAAACCGGCAGGCTATCGGTCAGATCCTTAAAATAGGATGCAGCCACTGTGCCTCCTGCTCAGTCCAGCGCATGAGCCATGGTGGGATATTTGTGAGGATGGGGGCAGCTCCACCACCTGTTGCCATCTGTGCACCACACCCGCCTCACACCGCTATTTGTGACAGAAAACACACATTCCACTGCTGTCACCGCTTTTGGTGGACGCAGTTGTTACCACACGTTACAAGTGCAATTTTTTTATCCCTACTAGATAAACACCATGTGGCACTAACAGGTGAAAGCCTTTGTCTTGTTTTGGCTTGTATTATTGCTAAAAAAGAGCGTTAACACGAATTACTTTAGGATATATAAGTGAAGTTGCAGTGAAGTTGCAGAATTTGTGAAAATACAAATGATTTAAAAATAATTCAAAATTTCCTGCTCAAACAATATTTGATGCCCTTTTCGACGCATGCCAGAGGAATCCCCTGAGTTTGAGTTACTTGAACCTAACGCTCAGCTGAAATCTTAGGGCTTCCCTTCGCTACTCTCCTCATGTTCACTTTAATTGAATTACCTTTCAATGCTGCAGCCAAACATAATCCAGCTCAGACAAGTGTTCACTGTTGGCTCAAAGAATAGATAAAGCACACTTAAAATATGAAACGCAAAAACACAAGAAAATGACAGGACAATTTTATTGAAGGAAATATTTCTAACCTCTATTTTTGGCATCATTCAAGTAAGTTTATACTGAGATGATATACCCTCCATTCCTAAAAACAAAATCCAATCTTGTTTTGAAAGATAACCTGCTCTCTACTTCATTACTTTGTGCTCTGTTTTGTACAGTTTGACTGGTTGCATTTATTCTGTTCATTCTTCATGTATCAGAGGTAAATGTTAGAAAAAAGTTCCATCTGTAACATCATCAAGAAATTGGAGGTGCATATAGATGCTAGAGCCCTACGCAGCCCAGGCCTGCTCTACTCAGATCTCCACCTTTCACACTGATGTAGTTTATAAATGGAGTGTTTCTCTAAACCAGGAGGGTTGTGGGGCAACGGACTTTGCAAAGTAGCAGAGTCCAAGCCGCAGATGTCAAGGGTTCAACTCTCCTGGCGCCTGCAGGGTTAATTTTGAGTGCTGATGCAAGGCACGCCATGTGTAGGCAAACAAGCTGTGATTCTTGTGGTGTGCAGCCCAGCGCACCAGAAGGTGTTAACAAGTTAACAACACTTAGGGCCGCTCATATGGGCAGTGTTAAAAGACTCGGCTCCTCTCTGGGAAATTTTAGAAGCTTGAATCAGATTACACCATCAGGGAACATGCTATATTATCAATTATTTCACTGTTATTACTATTATTATTTCAACTGTTGATGCATTTACACGTATCCAGTGAATGTAAAGTAAAGTAGGGTGTCATATGAATCCCCATGATTAATGTTTTTGAATAGCAAAAAGTGCACTATAAGAGCTGGTCAAGGAGGAACCCTACAGGCTCACTGTGAAATTGATAATTATGCACATGTTAAACAGGTTATTTGATGCAGTTGGCAGAGCATCTTGCCAGGTCCTGGCCAAATGATGAGATGATGTGCACATGGTCAGAGGAAAGAACTACATAACTCTTTTACCCAGTTTACTTTAATTGATAGAAAACAGCAAGTTATCATGAGATATACAAATATAAAACAAGACAGCTCTTGCCTTTGGTAAACATGATCAAAAAAGCATAATGGTTTACGTGGGAACATGTGCCTTCCTGGCCGAAGCTACAGTAGGACCAGGAAGACTTCCTTACTTTATTTTCACCCCACAGCTCTGCTCAGTGGGGTCTGAGGCAGGACGGAGTTCTTAGTTGGGACTGGGATACATGTGGACAAGTCGCACCATGGAATACCTCTTTGATAATGAAGTAAATATAGAAGAGTAAAGACAGAGGATTGTACACTGGCTGTGTGCATTAGTGGGAACAATGAGTCCAGCTCTGGATCTGTGTACTAGAGCAGGGAAGTCCCTTTGTGGCTTTTATCTGTTATCAGAGCCATGGTGAAGCCAAACAGAGCTCTTTGTGTGTTTATTTTTGGCCCTGTCTTTCTAAATAAAGAGCTGACAGCATTAACAGCTGTGATTGAAGTAAGATGATATTTGTCCATGCACTTATTCGAGTAATCACTACTATCACTTTGTGCAGCTCATATCTTTAAATGTGACTGAACAACTGCTCAGAGTGCTAAAACTACAGTATGTACTACACATGTTTAAAGTAGTAAATGTATTTTTACATTTGTTTTCAGAGGACGAGGATGTCCCCACAGAGCCTCTCAGGGACAGATCTCACATAGATGAAACACTAAGACTTGCAACTGAGGAAAAAGCAAAAGACTATGCAGGTAAAAAAAAAAAGGAAAAAAAAAAGATGTCTACAAACACAAGTTTTATGTCTATGCCTAAAATAACCTTCTATTGTCATTGCAGCGGCTCTACAAAAGCTGAGACAGATCTACCACTCTGCCATTAAGCCCATGGAGCAGGCCTACAAGTACAACGAGCTGCGGCAGCATGAGATCTCAGGTATGACCGAGTTGAGCTCGGAGGTAGACGTCTGTTCCTTGTTGATCTGAGGAGTGGGATCTGTGTGGGACGCTTTGAGGAGACTTGTTTGTACACATTTTAATTGCAACCAATTTGAAGAATTTCTTTCCCTTTATTGTCTCAAAAGTAAGATCCAAACAGTTCATCAATGTTCAAAATATTGTCTCCAGTATTTTGAAAGTCAAGCTTGATGATGTTTAAAATTAATAAAAGTAATTCATTAAAGTAATTTGGTAGTTTAACAATACACTGCAGCACTAAACTAAGTGCAGTTGGTCAATAAACAATATACTTTTGATTTTCACATACCGCTGCATTTATCTTTTTGTACTCACCACCGCCTTTATGCATTCACTTGTCCATGTTTGATTATTGGGGTCAAATATGGATTTCTTTCATGCACTCTGAAAGTACCCTTCATGTTGCATCCTCATGTGCTCACCACTGTCCTTCACAAACTGTTCCCCTCATCTAACAGCCTACCCTGGACGAACCCTAGGCGACCAGGCAACAGGTGGGTGTGGGCTTACCTTTGTGCATGGCAAAGCCGAGAATGCTCCGCCTCCTCCTTCCCCTCCATTTGTCAACATGTCTCTGCAAATGCACATGGTTCTACTTTTCAATTTCAAGAGCCATTCATTTGGAAATCACATCACAATTAAACAAGCTGTAAATACCCAAATGACTCAAAATGAAATAAAGGGAAGAAATTATCATACAAATAATTACTATATAGAGAGGGGAGCATGTGCTTTTCTGACTCTGGCAAAACAA
Organism: Rhinogobius similis; assembly: GCA_019453435.1. Lineage (NCBI taxonomy): Eukaryota > Metazoa > Chordata > Actinopteri > Gobiiformes > Gobiidae > Rhinogobius > Rhinogobius similis. Next base: position 23,065,494 of record CM033631.1, read on the forward strand.
GCCCTGCAGTACAGAGTTGTTTTTATGTGTTTTGTTCATTGCTTGTTGACTATCAAATTATCTTTGCCATGTACAAAGAACTCTAATACCAGCCAGCCCCCACCTGCTTGCTTTCAAAAGCCGCAGTCTCTCTTTATGTCTGGATGCTTTTCTGGAAATGGAATTAAGCTTTGATTAAATGTCTGGCTGCTTCATCTCTCTGTGGTTTGTTGTTAGTGTATGGGTTAATAATAAATCGGCCAACAACACAAATATACAGTATGTACTTTTTATTTTGCCTGTGCAGATGGAGAGATTACATCCAAACCAATGGTGCTCTTCCTGGGACCCTGGAGTGTAGGGAAGTCCTCAATGATCAACTACCTCCTGGGTTTACATGAAAGCCAATATCAGCTCTACACAGGTATAGTGTGTCCGACTCACTAGATCGACGAGCATAGAGTCAGTTATTAGTATTACCCCCATCCCCGTAGCCCTGGTTTGGAAACGCTGTACCAAAGAACTAAACGTAGTAAGGGTCAGAATGTCTGAAAATGTCCCCCTCACCTTGACAGGAGCTGAGCCCACCACATCTGAGTTCACTGTCATTATGCATGGAGAGAAGATTCGATCAGTCGAAGGTATTGTGATGGCCGCAGACAGCTCCCGCTCCTTCTCCCCCCTCGAGAAGTTTGGACAGAATTTCCTAGAGAAGCTCATTGGTATTGAGATGCCCCATAAGCTGCTTGAACGAGTGACTTTTGTGGACACACCTGGAATCATTGAGAACCGCAAGCAGCAGGAAAGAGGTGAGAGACTCTTTATGAAACAAGGAAAAGTCTATTATTTTTTCAAATTAATCAGCATTTTCCTTTTCCATTCAGGCTACCCTTTCAACGATGTCTGCCAGTGGTTCATTGACCGTGCTGACCTGATTTTTGTGGTTTTTGACCCCACTAAACTGGATGTGGGTCTGGAGTTGGAGATGCTTTTTAGGCAGCTAAAGGGACGGGAGTCTCAGATTCGCATCATTCTGAACAAGGCTGACCACTTGGCCACCCAGGACCTCATGAGGGTCTACGGAGCACTCTTTTGGAGCTTGGCACCTTTGATCAATGTGACCGAACCTCCTCGTGTCTACGTCAGCTCTTTCTGGCCATACGACTATGCTCCTGACACCAGCAGAGAGCTCTTTAAGAGGGAAGAGATCTCCCTCCTCGAGGACCTCAATCAGGTCATTGAAAACCGCTTGGAGAACAAAATTGCCTTCATCCGCCAGCATGCCATTCGGGTGCGCATCCACAGCCTACTGGTTGACCGATACGTTCAAACCTTCAAAGACAAGATGAGCTTCTTCAGTGACCCCGAGCTAGTTTTTAAAGAGATTGTTGATGAACCAGACAAATTCTTCATTTTCAAGTCTATATTAGCCAAGACCAATGTCAGCAAGTTTGACCTGCCGAACCGTGATGCATATCGTGACTTCTTTGGCATCAACCCCATTTCCAGCTTTAAGCCTTTGTCCACTCAGTGTTCCTACATCGGGGGCTGTTTGCTGGACAAAATAGAGAAGGCCATCACCAATGAGCTGCCAGCTCTTCTGAGCAGCATTAACTCTGGCAAGCAGCCTGGCCTGTCCTCCTGTGAAGCTACAGGCTGTGGGGAAAAGCCAAAGAACCGCTATCGAAAGAACTGAAGAGAATTGATGAATGTGAGTGAGAAGTGAGCTGAAGAGAGGGGTGCTACTACAAGCCTGGTCTTTTTAGGATGCCTGAGTTCTTAAGGAGACAAAGAATGAATTGTGTTTTTTTTCCAAATGAGAATATACACTAGAGTACGAATGGAGTTAGGTTAGGAGGAGTGAAAAGGCAGCTTAAGGGCACAAGTGCTGACTAGAAATGTAACACCAGACAATATTTGTTTTTAAAAATGTGACACTCAACTGGACTGTTCAAGACCCAGGTTTCTACAAAATAGAAAACATATTTTAAATGGAATTTGAATTATACCAGTTCCCTTTTATGTGAAGAAAATAGGAAGAGTGGTCTTGACAGCTGCACTAAAGCAGATCCCATAGGTTTATTAGAAACATTACCTTTCAGTAAACAGGTTATCCGTGAGCACCATTGTCTGCGCTATCTTTCCATTTCATTTGTGAAAACTCATTTATTTAAATACTATATTAACACTCATGGATTGTTGACAATCTTCACATTGTTGTTATATGGAAGCAGCGGTCAGGGGCCAACGCTTAATCTGAGGGTTTGTTCTGCTTCATCTGTTGTTACTGTTTTTGTTTAAGTCTACTGCTTCCATCCAGCACTGTGTTATTATTTCATTGCCTTAAGCTTCCTGAAAGCTGAATGACCACATAAATAACATGGAAGGATGTGTCTGTGTTTATTTATTACATTGCACATGTAAAGCTTAATTTTGTACTTAAGCAGAGAAGACAATTTGTACTATTCCAATCTTTTCTTTTTTCTTTTTTAATTCGTTAAATGATCCCACTTGAGGATTCTGGAGTTGGCCCCTGACCTCTGTGGTGAGAGGATAAAAAGCTGACCTCACTCCATTTGATGCAGATGCTGTATGACATTTTAAACCTACCTCAAAATATTCAGCAGAGACCTGTCAGGGCATGTGGACGTTATTGAGATAACATTAACAAAGAACGGGTAGGTAGAAACAAGCTTCCTTGTGCCTTACTGAGAGTCGCCCCTTTTCAACCAAGTCAAGCCAACCTTTGCTCACTGTTCTTGTTTGAATGTGATTGCTCCACGTGGTGCTTCTGTACAAAAGTTGGCCACTAGAGAGTGCTGTGTTAAAGTGCAAGAAGATAAACAGAAAACTAACACTAAAGGACCGCTCATGGACCCTAATAAATACTGTTTATCATTTGTACGTGAAGGTCCAGGTATTTCATGGTGCCATGTTGGTATGTTATAGAGTTGCGTTTAAAATTGTATGTGAATTGGTTGTAAAATAACACTTAAATTGTTATTTTGAAGCTTGAACAAAGATTAAAGAATAAAGATTGCTGATTGACTCGAATTAAAATGTGGTCATTGGCTTTGTGTTGAATGAAGTTCAAATAAACAAAAGACAGAAATCTCCTCTTACAGACTCGGAGTCTATTTTTTATTTATTTTTAATCAATAATTGTCCCGAGAAATACCCTTGTGCAAACTTATAGCCTAAGTTAGGTAGATCTACATGTTTTATAATGGTCGGCTGTTTTGATCAGAAAGTTGACAAAAGAGTGTTAAAGGTGCGCTGTGTAACTTTTCAGGTGGATGGCCCTGCTGGTCTCCATGGAGTTATTGCTTTGATTAGAATGGCACAAGACACAAGTTACAGGTCAGATCTGTGGAGAGGCGACCCGCTCACATTAAGAATGTACTTTTCGTAATTCAAACACCCATAATTGAATACATTTGTGAGATAGAGAAAGGTAATGCCATGCCATGGAACATTCCTGGCAAAGCACTACCACCACCATGGAGACATACAGGCAGCTGACCCTCCATTAGAAAAGTTACATAGTGTACCTTTAAATTTAGAGCTGATGAAAGATTGCAATCATATACGGCTTGTCAACATCTTACACAAGCCACAAGCACAGATAGGTCGATTTGGAAAATTGAAAAGCATATTTACTTAGCCTTTTTTGAGCGCGCCGATCACAGGATGCGTCTGTTCCCGTACATTTCCTGTCCACTTTTATTTTGGCATATCCAGGATGCGCTCTCAGTACCACGGCGCACTTGACGTAAATCATCCCCGCCTCAGAGGCACACGCTCGCTCATTTCACGCGGCTGGGCTCCCATCAGAAAACACAGAAGATGGTGGCGGCTGCAGACTGGGATACTCACCGCGCCCGGACAGGATAGTGCTTACTATCTACAAGCAAGAAGCCAATTATACCTGCAACACGTGAATATTGCCCTGAATAGGAAAAAAACCCATATCTCCTCTGAACGTGGACCGTGCACTGAATGAAAACAAGTAGCGACTCATAATTTGTAATTGCAAGTAGGTAATTAATTGCGTTTGTATCTTAACATTTGGAAATCGAAACTTAAGAGTGATCCTGACTGAAAAGCACCGTTTTGAGCTGCGGACTTTGCAGAGGAAGACGCGCGCAGCAGAGAAACCTTTTTAATTAGCTATTCTCTCCATTGGCTTTTCGACGTCTGATATTTCCAGAGGGACCAAGCCACTGTGGGGAAACTTTATCTCCTTGGACAACACGGGCCGGACCCCAGTTTATTTTGAAGATTACACTGCCAGGAGCCGTTATGGTGCGGGTTCCTGGGTTTTTCAATAGGTTATTTTAATGCATGTTGATACCAAAGATTTGAGGTTGGTGCGTAATCAGAGGTGAACGTGTTTACTGGTACCAGCTGCAGAATTATACAGGCCTAATTGCCATTCAGATCACGTGGTCAGCAAACAACTTGGAAGTAAGAAAAGGAAAATGCACAGTCATAGGTTATACACCAACCTTATTTGACTCAAGCAGCAAGTTTCAATTTGAAAAACAGACTTAAACCTCATCTACAGTCGACATGTCGACATGTTTATTGCTGACATTTGCATCTTGGAATCAGCTAACAGTTTCCCAATGCTGGATAGGATGTTTTGAACGCTTTTGGACAGTCTTACAATGAGAGGAACCATTTATTTCCAGCTGGGTGGATTTGGACGGAGACAGTGCAGAGAGTGAACCTTACAGTCTCAAGCGCAAAGCTCAAGTCACAACCGCCAGAAAAGAATGCAGACTGACATCATCTGAGGCATTATTGAAGAACACACATTTTTGGAAAAGTACCTCAGCCATTCTTCATTAACTGCTTTAAAGTTGATTTGTTTTTTTTGTCAGAGTATTTCTATACTCTGCCTATAAGAGAATAAAATCAGTGTCAATTTAAATCAATATGGCTTCACCCCAACATCAGCAGCTGCTGCCTCACACAGAAGTGAGTTGTGACTCAAGTGGAGATGGAGGAGTCTCAGTGCGAATTTGCAGCAGTATCAGACACAAGCACGGAGGCGGGCCGCTGGGCTCTTTTGCGGGAGGCTTTATGGGGGCTTCCAAACACTGTAAATACAGCATATCCTCCAGCTGTAGCTCAGGGGAGTCTGGGGCCAGGAGACCTGCAGCCAAGAACTTTCGTGTGCAGAAGAAAATGCCTCAGCTTTTTGAACGATCAGCAGGACAATTCTGGGACCCCAAATTTGACTCTTCTATTCTGGAAGAGGCCTGCCGTGAACGGTGTTTCCCTCAGACCAAAAGGAGATTTCGCTATGTGCTCTTTTACCTGGTGTCTGCCAGTTTCCTCTGGGGACTGTACTTTGCTGTTCAGCCTTCTCGCTGTAACAGAGCAGCCTTTCTCCTTCCCACTGCATCATTTCTCTTTTTCTGCCTGCTCCTTTTCCTCCTAACCTTCACTAAGCTCTATAACCGCTGCTACAATCAGGCCTCTCTTCTGCTCATTTTTGTCACGTTCATCCTCACCTTGGTGCCGCAGATCCAGACGGCAGGTTTCAGGGACTTGGAGACTCCCACTGGCACATTTGAACAGGATGAGCAAAGTGGCATGGGGCCTGTGCACAATGTGTCATACGAAAAGCAGTTGGGGGAGGATAGCTGGTCACCCTGCCTCTCTCCTGTTGGTACATTTTCACTGTGCATTGAAGTGCTCCTTCTGCTCTATAGCGTTCTCCATGTTCGCCTTTATGCCTCTCTCATGCTGGGCTTACTCTACTCTGTGATGTTTGAGAGTCTGGGCTGGTTGCATCTCACTCAAACAGAGGAATCCTGGAGTCTGTCCTCTCCATCAGACTGGGACACGTTAAGATGGCTAGGGCCTGCCAAAGCGTTGCTCCACCTCTGTGCTCATGCAATAGGCATCCATCTATTCATCATGTCAGAGGTGCGCTCACGCAGCACATTCCTGAAGGTGGGACAGGCAATCATGCATGGTAAAGATCTGGAGGTAGAGAAAGCCTTAAAAGAGAGGATGATTCACTCTGTTATGCCCAGGATTGTGGCTGATGAACTAATGAAACAAGGTGATGAAGAACTTGGGGACCATTCAGTCAAACGGTACTCAACCAGTGGTGCAGCAGCAGCTTTATCAAGTCCTAAGAACTACAAACACAAAAAGACTTCTATCCCTCGTGGCCAAATCATATTCAGGCCTTTTAACATGAAACGAATGGAACCTGTCAGTATTCTCTTTGCAGATATTGTTGGCTTTACCAAAATGTCTGCTAACAAGTCTGCACATGCTCTGGTGGGGCTTTTAAATGACTTATTTGGGCGATTTGATCATCTTTGTGAACTCACCGGTTGTGAAAAGATAAGCACTCTGGGGGACTGTTACTACTGTGTAGCTGGGTGCCCTGAGCCTAGGCCAGATCATGCCTACTGTTGTGTAGAAATGGGGCTTGGCATGATCCAAGCCATTGAGCAATTTTGCCAAGAAAAGAAGGAGATGGTGAACATGAGGGTGGGCGTTCACACAGGAACTGTACTGTGCGGTATTCTCGGCATGAAACGCTTCAAGTTTGACGTTTGGTCCAATGACGTTAACTTGGCCAATCTGATGGAGCAACTTGGTGTGGCTGGGAAAGTTCACCTGTCTCAAGCCACTGCAAACTTCCTGGATGACCGCTATCGATGTGAAGATGGGCACGTCATAGAGAGGCTGGGACATAGTGTTGTGGCAGATCAGCTTAAAGGTAGGCATTCTCAATATTTTAACCTGGTTGTTTAGTTAAATATCACCTGTTTGAATATACAATCTAATATGTCATTATTAATGAATATGAATTAATTATTATTCCAGGCTTTTCTGAAAAATGTGTCCTTTAAAATTTTTCTAGCAACACAGATTTAAAAAACAGAAACAGCACAATTAGATAATAGATAGACAGATGTTTCTGTCTGAACATTCAAAGATTAGAGTAATGCAAGAGTAATGCAACGGTCCCAGAATAATATAATATATATTTATAATAATATAATAATTGAGCAAGACAATGAACTGCTATAAAGGTTTAAAAATCTAAAATGCCAAGTACCCCTAAATCTTCCCATTTACTGCAGCGCTGCTGCTACACCACTAACCTGCAGTCTGAAACAAAACAGCTCAATTTTTGACTTGGAGTGAACTTGGATCTCGCCATAATTCATTTTGCAGCAGCAGAAAGTAGTGAGGCACATTGATCCTGACACTTAAAAACCTCATGATTCCTTTTGTTTCCAGTAATAAAAATAACATTTACTCATAGCTATCAGTTTGCTGTATTATGTGCAGCCCTAGTCTATGATTATAATGTCAAGGCTGGCATGGAAAGTGTATTACAACAATGGCATTAGTTGAATTTCTTTCAACTTAAACAGCATTTTATGGGCTACTGCTCTCCCACAGGACGTTGTCTAAACTGCATTGCCACATTGTCCCTGGTGTGTCTTAAAGAGAGAAACATTTTCTTTGGCCAAGGTCAATGCTGGGACTTTAAGTATTATATTATGATTGACCAACAATGTTAAATGCTTTTAATCTATTGTGAATTGAACAACGTCCTCTTTTGCATTTGTGTTATGTGGCCATATATGTTCTCCTTTTATTCCTTCATTCAGTCACAGAGCCTTGCAAATGTCCTGAGCGTCCTCTTCTTTAACCTTGCACTGAACATGAGTGAATTGCCTTATAATATAACAGAAGTGCTCCTTCCTCTAATACATTTGCCCACACTTATATCTTACTTTACTGTCTAGCTCATTTTCTTGTCAGAATTTACTAGTTGTGGCAACTGTTGTGTCATACCGTGATTCGGTGCTTTTTTATTGAATGAAGTCTCTATTATGCTCTGACTGAGTGACTGCTTGATTAAAGATGACTTTAGTTACTTACTTACATGGGAGGAAAGGAACTAATTACAAATATTTGCATTACAGTAACTGAGTAGATTTCCAATCATATAACTTACTGAGTACAGCACAAGTCCTGATCGACCCAAAGCACGGCTGCCTCACCTCTGCATCTGCTCCTTTCATAACTGACAAACACACAAATCAACACAGTGTTGCCTGCTCTGATTGGCCAAAGCTCAAAGAATATGTGGATGGGATTATGTGGACGACTTAATTCAACATTAAATTGTTGAACTGTGTCTAAAGATACTAAATTAAAATATGATATGATAAAATCGAAAAAAAAATATATATATAAAGATCTTGGTTTTAGTACGTTTTCAATAAATTATTATTATTTTAAAATATAACCCTCCCTTAGTTGTCCTAAACACAGTACATTGTGTGTTCACGTGCTGTAATTCAAAACGTTTGGGAGGCGCCCTGCATTTGCTCCAGTTAACAAGATTTTGTCCTCGAAAGCACGTCAGTGAGGAGGTCCAAAAACAACTAAAAGTGCATTTTGTTTACATGCCAACAACTAATGATTTATAAGCAGCAGTTTAATTTCTCACCTTTTTAGATTAATGAGCAACTCTTGCAACTTTTTTATCATGAATGGTACAATAGTCAAACATGTATTCCCCTTCTTTCTTTTCTTCATCTGCGACGCTTTGACTTCAGTGAGATTCATCCTGTCCCGGTGGATTTGGCATCGGCTAAAGAAGCTGGCTGTCAGGAGAGTTGTTCTCTTGTGCCGTAAAAATCCCTCTACTGTCTCGACTAAAAGTGTGTAAATCATTTGGGTAACATCCAGGATTTTGGCTGCAGGGGCTGGTATAGCTTTCAGTTCAGTTCAATATGCCTCTGATACTGTTGATTTTCAATCTGATTTTATTGGTTTATAATTCTGCAATGAAGAATTAGAGATGTGTTTTGTGTATTTATTATATATAAATAACTTTTTTCCCTGAATAGGACCACTGATTTTACGGTTCAGCTGTCAGCCTACAATTGTAGATCACTACTCAAGACTGACTAGAAGCTAATAATTGAATTGCATTTGTTCTCTGCACAAACTGATTGTATTTGAAGTATGACTAGAGCTGTGGTAGCCCCTCTTCAGGTGGTTCTTCTGGCAAAATATGAGGTCAAATGTCTGTTTATCTGTGTGTTTTTTTAATCCAAAGCTGCTATTTTTGGCCTGGCTTCCCAGGAAAGATGTCTTTCTTTTGTGTTGTTACGAATAATAGCACCAGCACAAGATGATCTCTTAGAGAAAGCACTATTATCCAACCAATCCTGACAGAATCACAAAGAGCTGGCACAGACCCTTTTCTCTTTTAAAACAACAAATGGCATTTATTACTGTGGGACATAAAAGCTGTTTACACGCTGATGTGGACTAAGATATGCGATAACATTAGCTTCTGTATTGTACCTATTTTACACTCATATCTTACATGAAACTTTTTTTTTTTTAAGGTGAAAAAGACTGTTGCATAGGTCCACGTTGACAATTTATTATTATATTTTGACTGAAATTTGCCCTTCAAATACAAATAGCCTACTTGTTTGAATTCAATAACTTTAAAATAGTTTTGTTTTATTATTATTTAATTTTTCAGTAAATGTTGTTTCGTCTTAGTTTTGCCTTGGCCTTCTTTTACAGTATTTAAACTTCAAATTTCACCACATGACCTTTTTGTAGTTAAGTGCTAAGCAGAGGAAGGGCAGGTGTGGGAGTATACTCTGATCCCCAGTGCCCTGTGGAACATACCAATTAAGCAGATACTGCTAATCTCTTGAGCTGAAGTGATTAATGTTGGTAATTCTATCATCACATCTTCCCATCTCGGCCTGGTCTTATCATAACCCTGAACATCACTAGACTTCTGCCTCAGTCTGCTGCTAACTGTTTTTTATCACTGCAAATAGTATTGATTCCCCATACTGAGTCTGTCATGGCACTGCATATTTGTAATTAGGCAACAAAAGACTTTCTCACGATCAGAGAAGACAGCAATACCAGAAGCTTGCGTTAGCTGCTGTCCGTACAATCCGTTTCCCATCATCCCTCTTCACTATATGATTATTAATAAGCAATTTTTACATTGATTTTACTCTGAAGTGAGGGATTCATGATAGGTGTTTTTTGCTAATGCTCTTTTTCTTCTTCATGCTCTGCAGGGGGTGTAACATCCGCTGTAGGTGACTCACACGGACATCTCCATTAATATTTACACTTGCCTTTCACTGCTCTGCATGAGCCGTAGCAGGCAGAAATGTGCTGTCAGTCAACACACTTTACAGCTTCTGCCTGGGGCTTTGTACTGAATAACTCAAATGCCCTATAGTTCTTCAAAACAGTCTTTCCAAATTCCTCATACATATTTTGATGTATGGCAGAATTTGTGCTGGATCCATTTTAGAGAGTTTGTAATTAATAGGGACCTAAGTGTGATCATATAATGTATTTATGTATTACAAATATCTGTATCTGTGGTCTTTACCCTATCAGCACTTGCCGGATATTTAAGTTATTGTAAATCCTTTTATTAGTATTATTAGCATTTGCAAATAACAGAGATAATATTGTGAGTGATTTTCTTTCTTTTTTTTTTTTTTTAAGGATTTTTTGGCCCATAGGCTTTATTCGACAAGACAGAGCAGCGTGAAACAGGTTTGAGACCGGGAAACATACAGCAAATGATCAAGAACTCACGATGCTGCAGCCTGCCCCACATGGTAGGCATATGTGCTATTCACTCAACCACGAGTGGCACTATATAGTGATATTCTAATTTCCAACTAAAATATTGATATATCATCTGGGATGTGATCGGGCCTAGGCCTATTTTGTATACACAGCAGTCTTGGGGAGAAATTAAATACCTTGCATATTTTTGTCTAGACTCTGAATCTGTATGCACATATAGCATTGAGCCATGCTGCGCAAAGTCAGGGGGGTCAGAGCTGAAAAGGAAAGTACTACGAGTCAAGTGGCTGACTGTGTAAAGAGGTGCACATGCTGAGCTGTGGCTGGGCTTACGACAGCTGTGTATGAAACCCTCCAGTAAACACTGGAGTTCCCTGAAAGACCATTACAGCGCATTCTGTACTGCTTTGTATAAATATGTGTATATTTTCTTTAGTGAAATGATGTAAAAAAAATGTTGCTACTGTGCACCGAGATTATTGAAGGTGCATTAACTGGGTTCTACAGCTGCATTTGTTTGAGTTATCTCTGGTACCGAAACGTTTCTTAGCTGATTAATGCTACCTACAAACCATAAAGCCTTTAGCACAGTGCGTTACCCTCCAATGAATGAAAGATTTGTTTGTATAGGAGGCGTAATGAGTTTAGGATAAAGACCTTCACTCTCAGTGCACATAATCCTATCATGTGTGGCCCACTAAGCTTTCTATTGATCTAATAGTGTAGGAGTTGTCGCCATTTTATCCAGTTGATAGTTTACTTCGGAAGTGTTAGAAGACCGTGTGGCTGGGCCCTTGTCCCTAAAGGCAGCATCTGTCCTACTAGTTCAGCTCTGATGTGTGTGTCTGCTCTGGCATGGATGACCTAAGGCGAGAGGAGCAGGAGAGGCTGATATCAACTGTGTTTGATAAAGATCCATACAAGCTTAGGTTTAAGGGTCATTGCTCCATGACATTTACACAGTGGTACTGTTTGGACTTATGTGTACCTTAACAGAATGTTAGTATTTAACTGCTGTGACAAATGAATGCCGTGCAGTATTTCTATATATTCTAATGTATATGTTTGTGTAAACTGCAATCTCGTCACTTCATGTAGATCAGTACATTGAACTTTCTGACCCGCAGCCAGCAGCAGCCTTAAGAATTATTGATGTCAGCCTGCACCCAACCCATTAGCCACCACTGAAGCAGGTCAGATGCATTGGTCTACCTTAAATTCTTATACCTTTTAAATAAACCACAAATAACACTAAAAGATTTTGTAAAATTATACAGACAAAATTTAAAACTGAATGGTATTAAAGCTGGGGTACTTCATTTTCAAACTGTGAAATGAGAAGGTTGTGTAAAACTGTTATTCGCACCTTTTTCCCAATCCTAATTCAGACAAACCTTTGGGTAAGCACGGGCACATCTTTAGACGCTAACATGCCCTCACCCCAAAATGTAACAAAGCAACGTATTGCTTTTCTACTAGGTTTACTGATGCTTTATAATTAGATGCAAACATTGCACAACATTTTTATTTTGTTAAAATATATATTATTACAAGAAGAAAGTTGGGGATTCCAACTTATTTAGAAATATTTCCCATTTCATAGTTGACAGTTATGATAATATTTTGCTTTGTGCAACATTCATCATAATTGTTATTAAAAACACATCTCTTGAATCAGTGCACTTACCTGGAAGTAGAACTCGACTAGGTTCGGCTTGCTGGCTTGGCTGATTTCTCCCACCATGGTTAAATACAAGCATTTGTGGTATCAGCAAGCAATGGGGAAAATAAAGCTAAGTGAAATGACAATGTTCTACTCGGCCTCCACTCGCTACAAAGACCATACAGTAGATGTATAATAAGATCTGGGCAGAGACAGGAACACTTCCTGGAGAAGATCAGTCACCACAGCACCGTGTCAAATTTGTCAGCACGTGTAAGCAGAGGTTGGCTCTCTGCAAACCTTGCCCCCCATGTAGAAACACTAATAGAAGATTAAAAACTCACAAAAACTGATTTAGCATGAAATGAGACCTTTTTGATCCTTTTTATTCTTGAGCAGTTCAGATAAACCTGAATGTACATCTTTTAGCTGAAAAACAAAGGCAAGTACAAATGAGATACTTGTAGAGTGAGTGAGATGAATGTCCCGTGAGGCTGCTCTGGTGCTGAGTGTTTGATGCCCCTCCACATGGCTCACAGTCATAACACGAGCCTGAGCCCAGCACACACACACGAGTGACATTTCCCATCTGCAGCCGCAGAAACACACGCACACTCCACAGTCCGGGGCTGCCAAGGCTAATTGCCATGGCAACAGGCTGTAGAAACCGGGTGAGGGTCAGCTGGAAACTGCAGGCCTGTTTTAGAGAGACTCGTGCCGAGACTGGAGAAAGGAGGGAAAAAGTGGTCTGGGGCTTAGGCAATTGATATTATTTGGTTAGTCATCTTTTTTTCCACTTTCCAGACCCCAATTACTATTATATTGAAACCTGTGTGGCTTTCAAGATAATAGTTTTCAAAGAGGAAAACTGTACTTATTCATAATTTTGTCATTGTCATTGAATTAAAATGTAATTCAACTTAAAGCCATAAATGAGTAGATTGCATTTCCCTTATCATTAAGGGGAATCTGTTTCTTTTGCCATTTTCCTCCCCAAGTCAAGCCAATAATCTGCGCCCTAGTCTAACAGTAGATTGATTTTGCATTTGCCAGATATCCATTTATGTGGGCTTTGAACTGGCATCAGGCACACACTGTGACTGGCTTTTTCTTAAATTCTTTTCAACAGAAAACACCAGTGTTAACAATCTAGTATAATATAGGTTAATAAAGAACCTTTGGAAACTCTCCTTTGCTGCCATGTGACTTCAGCAGTGGATGGGGCCACACTGTCCTCAAGGCCATGCAGATGCCTGGGTGATAAATGGCTATTATGACTCATTGATGCATTCTATTCTCCTTTGTGATCAAGGGTACAGAAAATGCCTGCACTCCTCCTCGCTCCAGACTGCACTGACGCTGATGGATAGCTCAGTTTTGAGGCGCCGTGGTAACGCCCTCCGCCCATGCTGCTCACTGTTTATTTTTTTACTTGGAAAATACCCACTGTACCACCACTCCTGTTTTAGGACTGTGCTGGTGCATATGATAAATGGCTTTGTTAATTATGAATGAAGAATGAATGAAGACAGGAAGCCCGCTCACTGTAGTGCGCTGCATAGTTCATCATACATAAATTCACTTTGCATGTTTCACTGTAATACATAAAACACATTTACACTTCGATGTTTTTTTTTTAACCTGTCACACATTTTCTTATTTTCTTCATTATGGGATAACCCATAATCAACCAACACATTGATGTTGATGTAAACATATCTAGACCATAGCACTGAATTTGTATTACAGCAGGTTAAACCAATCTTGCGGTTTCATTGGCAGTGGTGTCTCAATTCCCTGTATGGCTTTTACTGTTGAGGCTGACACATATATCAATACTGTGATTAGCTGCTTGCATGTTTCTATTATGTCAGGGCCCTTGTGTATGGCTTGTGGGATTCCTCATCTCTGTCTCGCGTCAGTGCCTCAAGCCTCCCTGCTTCCATCGACTCCAGTGTCTTATGTCTCTCCTGTGTGCCCCGGCTGTCTACTTTCTGAAACGCTGCAGGATTCCCGTTGGCTGTCACTCAGAAGGTCACTGCCTATACTCTGCATGCGTGCAAACACTTGAACTGCTCCTTAGAGAGAGCTAACCTACAGCTTTTAGCACTTCCAGTAGCTGCCATTTTACAGACATTGTTGCTCTCAGTTCGCCGGGGCTTTTTCAAACGACACCTTCACCATCCACATCGCATCCACTGTATATCTTGCAGCTTGGAGACTTATAAACATTTTTCACTAGAGGTGGGGCAAGACACAATTCTCACGAGAACGAGACAAGAATTTGATATCACATTTGATTTGATTCACATTTAGTTTAGTCAATAGGCTGTAGATTATGTATAGACTTTGCAATTCTGCAATGTAAATCCCCATGCATCAAAAGTAATTATACCATTTGTTTTCATTATCGATGTCAATATTGGGCATCACTACAAAATAAAAACTGGGACAGAATTTAAAGCGTTCTCTGGATGAGTCTTTTAACTGCTCAAAGATATACAACTTTCCAGCGCCTAACCCTTCGTTACATGTGCCCAAATCTCGCCGTAATTTGATCACGAGATCTTATCCCATCCCTTATTTTTCACATTCCTTTTCTTTCAATATGTCCAGGATGGAGAAAAGGAGAATAGAGATCAAGAGACTAATCAACTTACAGAGACAGGAGTTTCCCTGCATATGCACAAAGCCTTACTCCCAACTGCAATCAATTTTAAGATTTAGATATCAGCTACAAACTTATCCAACACATAACAGATAATGCACAGCTCCATGTTGCAAGGATCTGTACAGAATTCCTGAAGCTGAAAACATCCCAGCGCACTCATCATACACCAATTGAGAAATCATTTTTGTGCTCTTTATCATAAATTGTTAACTTTTTTAGTATTAAAATGTACATTTTTGGGTGGAGGGAGTTCTTGAGTCAAAAATGTTCTTGTAATCTGGATTTTTTTTTTTTTATTGTGACAACACTAGGCTAACCATCCCATGATCGGACACCCATAACTTATTTTACTATTATACTATATTTTTTTTCTCCATTGGAATGAATGGGAAAAGAACCTCTAAATGTCTATGGACAGGGACAGTGGGACTTAACAGATGATGCAGGATGAATTGTTTGTAAAACAGCAACTTTTAGAACATTTAGATAATGTTGTGAACGTTGTTTTTGAAGATATGCAAAAAAAAAATAAAAAAATTTTAAACTATCATTTGCTGTTAAAATGCTACAATCAGAAAAAGAGCTGATTAAAAAAAAAAGTATGTTGTAAACTTTCTAAGAAGGGTACGCGGTGATATTTCGGCTGTTTTGGGATTCATTTTACAGAGTTTTCACATTTGTTTAAAAATTAAACCTCTACTAAAATGAGTAAAGACATGTTTTAACACATTTTCTTTTGGCTTGACATAGTATCGTCTGACTATCATTATCATCATTATACTTCAAAAAATATTTATTCATGAAACTATGTAGTGATTCATAATTAAATCTCAGCTTACAATGTGTCTGGACTGGACAATGACGTAAACAACAGAATGCAGTGTTGTCTAATCCACTCTGTGCTTATACATCGGGTGTTTGTAGTTTGCATCAGGTGTGCTGTGTCATGGACCTGTTTGAGATAAGGAGTCATTCGCTGCAGTGGTCCCAAGATATTGTCATCATCAGCCCCCTGTGAAGATGCCATTACTTAAAGTGTGGAGTAAGCAGAGCTTGTGTTATGAGAGCAGACTGAAGGAGGTGAGGCACGACAATCTATGCTCCCGCCTTTGATCATTTAGAAAGAGTCATGGCAGACACGCTGTGATCAATAGCACAGCATTGCTCACATACTTTTGGGTCAATAAGCTTCTCAGGTCCAGATAATTAACTATTGAGTGGCCAAAAATGTATTTAGCGGATGAAAAATGTGTCTCAGTCTTGTGTTTACTAAACATAAATCACAAATAATGGGTTTGTTTAGTGACTTTGAGTTAAATGGACTATGAAGTACATTGGTCTTCCAATGAATGTCATACGAGCCATGTTTCTATTGGATCATATTTGGAGCGGATCGGCCTGTTTAGGGTGCCGAAGAGGGTTGTGAGTGGTACTAGCTAGGGATGGGAGAATCCATGCCCGATGCTCGTCTGACTTGTCTCAGCAGATAAGAATAAAAAGAGTTGAAATTAGGCTCTAAGAGACAAATGGAACACCTGACACAGATGGTTCAGTTCAATCTGCTGCTTCTAGAATTAATATTTGAATGTCAGTATTGAAACCCACGTCTTGATATATTGATACTTCGATATCGATACCCCCATCCCTAATACTAGCTCAAGGGCACACTGGCCTGCTTTCAGCTCCTAAAACTCTTTAGCACAAGAGGACAAGAGAGAATGCAGACTCAAGCTTGTTTCTCATCAAACCCTGTCCTGATCTTGTGATAATCGTCTGCATTTCCACTGATGATAACATAACATTATTTGTTGAGCCGATAAACTTAGCAAAACAAAGCCAGCGCACATTACCAACAGCTATTTATCAACACATTGCACTTGCATCAAGCCCCAACATTATATTTTCTGTGCATAATGCCCTTAACACCAAAAATAATTTTTGAGCATATCTGATGTCTAAACAAGATCACTGCTACTACTAGCTTGGTAATAGCATTGTCACACAGTCTCTTAAAGTCATAACACAAACAAATTGCGTATAGCACTAGGCGCCATCTACTGGCTGCATACACTCAGTACGTGCCAGGGCAGACAGAAGAGGAACATGTTCATTTAGAGCATAATAAACTTTTGAGATGAGATGGCAAATTTAAGGTACTCAAGAGCATGTTTAAAGGCTAATAACAAAATGCATAATATTTTTCTTTTAAGTAAACAGTATTGGGTGATGTAGTAGACCTCTGCGAGCCAGGCCCTGTGCATGGAAACACAGAAGTGCCCCAAGACTCTCCAAAGTGATGCGGACTGGGGATCAGGGCCAATTGAAACATGGCTGTATCTTTATTGATTAGAAATGTGGGCCTATGTAAAAGACCAATACACAAATGTGTTGCTTCAAATAGCTAAAGAGCGTCAAAACTGAATAAACTAGGATCGTAATAAGATACAAGATTTTTTGCACATCTTGTTAGAAATGAAAATATTAATATGAAAGAACATGAATGGTTTGTGTTTATTTGCACAATTCCCTGGCAAAATTTGCAACTTCTTGTCAACACTGATATTGTCCACTCGGCTTCTACAGCAGGAAGGAAGTGTCTCCCCCTCATCCTGTCCTCAAACATGGGTGGAAACTGTCGCTCAAGATGTTAGCCTGAGGTCACTGTTTATGATCTAATAATGTTGCTATTTTTACTGAAACATGGCATTCATAACTATCCTGCTCTTCTTACTGTGACTTAAGATTCATGAACTGTTTCATACTCCTTCTACACAATAATAAATAGAGGCAGGAGGAGTTGTAAAATTAAATACTGTATACAGCACAGTTGGAGTGGACAATATGACTAAAAACCCTTCAATTTGCTTTTACTTTGCCTCATTAAAAACAAATAATATTGACTACATCCACACATACACACGCACACAAAAGAGTCCAATCTCTTCCTGTAAGAAAAGACTTGCCTTTACTGACAGAGGATTGGCTGTACATCTCTCGATTCAAAAAAACCCAAGCATGTCATGATGATTAGAAACTGAATGTCAGTCTCTATTAAAATTAGATTGATTGCACATTAGCAGAACCAATTGCAAAGCACTTTTTGTGTGGGACAAACATTTCAATTTAAAATGCTGAATAATGGCTATCTGTGCATGTCCTTGCATTCTTGTAATAAACAGTGAAGGAGTTGATCTTGCAGCACAGGCAGATGTGCTGAATAGAGAATGGAGCCATATGGGCACCTCGGTGGGAGAGATGAAAAGGCCTGGCCCCATCAGTATTCAGGGGACAGTGTGGTGTGCAGGAGACGCTTTTTGGCAGTGGAGAGAAGATGGCGTAAAGAGATTATATGGAGAAACAGTCTGTGTTTTAAGGATGATGTCAGGCCGGGCAATCTCCTCTAAAGCGCAGTTGTTAAAGCCTGTGCACTGATGAGACAAGCTCATATGATAAAACATGAGATGAGAGCTGGAGTGTAGTGAGTGAGCATAAAAGGTCTGAGGGAGTGAGTGCCTTTAGAGTAGGGCTTTGGAATTAATCACATTTTAAACGAGATCAAGATTCAGTCATTTCTAATAATTAATGATCAGTTTAGTTCTTTTGAATCAAAAGGTCTGTTGTCAATCCTCCGTCAGAGAAAGAATGTGATTAGGAGCAGAGTTAAAAAAACTGGACTGTGATTTAAAAAAAAAACAAGTTTAAAAGCAAGCATTTCTTTTTATAATTACATTGTTACGTTTTATAAGCCCTGCCCTTGTATCGCATTTTGATGATGGCACATGTATTAATTAATAACAATTTGAGAAAATATGGTAAATGTTCATTAAAACTAAAAGTAAAAGAATAAATAACTATAAAACATATGGCTGATAGTGAATCCTCTCTATTAAATGAATAGAAAACAGGTCAAATGTTCTTAATTAATTTACTATGACAGTAACCACCTGTTTGCAAAGGGCTGCTGCTGTTAAACTCCGAGGAAGGCCGTGCATTAACACATTTTCTGAACCAGGTTGACCTGCGTTGAATGAGTTCTATATCGTTGAAATAGCAATCAAATTATCTTCATGGTATTTTTCAGTTCACAAAATACAACACTTAGCTTTCTCCTGTGCATTTACTACCAAATGCATATCTTGTTAAATGTCTATTTAAATACTCCATTTCAAATGCAGCACAGCATTCAAGTCCCATTACATATTTACAGCCGTTGTTTGTTAGTGTGAACTCCCATGCATAATTCAGAGACACTTCATTATGATCATACGCTCCTGTGGCTTCCCTGTACAAACATCTTTCTCTGACTCTGTCAGAAGTGATGCTTGCTGTAGAGTTGTGAATGTTTTATATCCTTTAGAGATAACCTGGCTTTGGCAGGAGAGCAAGGTCAAACTTCAGACTAACAAGATTCTCATAGGGTTTACACACAATCCTCTCCTCTACTTCAGATGTGCTACTGTTTCCTTTGTGATTCCTCATGAAAAATGCATCTGTTTTATACTTTATGATTGAATGAGCTTGCTGTGACAATTCCACATTCTGCTGTTTCAGTTCGGAATGTGAAGTGTGATATTCATGGATTCAACTTCCTGAACTGAACATTTTGAGACCATTTTCCTGTTCAAAAGATTGCCTATTATATTTAGCTTTACATTGTTAATCGCTGTGGCAATTGTCCTACTTGGTCATTCTGAAACCCATGGATAGACCCTTGTGTGTGTGCAATAGCTGTTGTTTATATGTTCTTCGTATTTGTATCAATAGCTAACTTCCATGTTTGATGTTATTATGGAGGATTTGTGGTGCTTGATGAAGTGCTAATAAAAAACATTGTCAAACTTAGCCAGCTATATTATTGATACAGAATTGTCTAGAATAATATTAGTTTTAAGACTATGTTTATTACGTATTGTTTGTGCTACTATCTTAGAAGTGATGAGGCTGCCGAGCTATTGCAGACTTTCAGAATGTCTGTTCTAAACAATATACTTCATATTCAAATACACATCACCAAAACAACAAATGCAATATGAACCATTTTAATCTCCCGCCTTCAATTACTCAGCCCTAAGTTTGAGTATTTGCCATCAGTGTTATTCACTTGTCTTTTGGGCCTGTCTTTTGTGGACAGGACATTCTGTATTTCCCAATATAAAGGCAGAGAAACAAGGAGGGTGGGTATGGGCTGGCAGCCAGAGTGGCATGGCCTGCCGACAGGTTTAGCAGGGCCCTTGTGTCCCAGTGCCACCTGCTCCACTGGCCCCCTGCTCTGTGACCTGGCCCCTGAAGGCAAACCTGTCATAATGAGAACTTCACAGCCATTTGGTGCGTGCGTGGCTCAGTGTTATGGGCGGTTGTGCCAGCTTTGATCACCTCCACACTGCCCTCTGTAATCCCTGGCTTTGGAAACACACTCTATGACTAATGATCGTCTAAGTGCAAAATAAATGTTGAAGTACAGAAATGTCATATAGTCTATAATTACAATAATACAACATTATTCACAGGTGGAAAATTATCTTTTGCCATTATATATATATTTTTTTTGTTTGACAGGTCACCTACTGGTCAGTTACTTCTAATGAGAAGCTGTAGTTATAAAAAGCAATGACAATGACAGCAAAAATATTTTTTTAAATGTAATAACTATAATTGCAAGGTCAAAATTGTGAACTGAATCATACCATTTATTTATGATTAATTATGCAAAAATCTTGTCCTGTCTCATTCTTGTGGACCCAATCTTGGTTGTTACAGCTAATGCATGGATGTTTTGTCTGCTTTCAACAAATTTGGTGAATTTAATAATAATTGTCGAAGCCTCTTAGAGCACTACACCATACCCATTATTCTTTCACTTTGGGTTGGGAAGCCATAATTTAGCTACAGTTTCCCTGGGGCAGGCTGACGGAAGTGAGGCTGCCAATGTGCACCATCGGCCCCCCCGACCACCACCAGTTATTCCTCCATACACCACATTCATACTAGGCAAGTGGATGAAGTATCTCGCCTTCACACACAACGACAGAACTCGGTCTGAGCAGGAATGGAACCTCCGACAATCTTGTTTGACTCATTGTCACTCCAATTTGCCCAATGTTTGTTATGACAATTGATGTTGATACAACATCTTACCCAAACAATTTCTCCAAATTGTATTGAGTAATTTAGGAGTTGCCTTTGACCCAAGCTCAAATTTGATTTACACATCACAAAGGTTGTTCAGCTGTGCTTTTTACCAACCACTTTCACACTTTATGTTCAGAAAAGTGTGAAAGTCGATTTAAAAATACCTTGTGGACAAATCATTCACCCTCTCAGGATTGGAATTACTTTTTATGATACAGCATACCGGACCAATATCTTCAAACATCTATCCTTGAGTAAATTTCCTGAGTCTAATTGTTTGTGAGTTTGCTACAGCATTTTACACTTTGTTTTGTGTTTTTGCGTAATCCCAGATAGCTGAATTTATCTCTTAATTCTATTAAGTGTCTTTTGTGGAGTATTGTAATTATAAAATAGTTGCTTTTGTAACCACTAACTGCTCCTGTGGCACAAGGCCAATGCATTTATTTTCAATCGCTGTGGTTCATCGCTGCTCCACTAAAATGTTTGTTTTGCTCTGTCTCTGTCCTGAACCCCTCTCAGCCTTGTGAAAAGAAGGACTTCATTGTCCCCAAAGGGCCTCTGCCTGTGTTATGAAGTGGGTGATTTTTTTTTCCCTTTCCAAAGTTCTTTTCTAATGTAACTCTCGTCTGTTCAGGACAAGAGCGTTTAGAGAGGGAGATAATGCACCCGGGCACTCAGAGAGAAAGGTTATCTACTCTTCCATGACAGCTGATGGGACAGGACAGGACACGTCAAGTCCCATAAATCCCAATGGCTGTCACTAACAATGCACATCAATAAGACAGAGAGATTGAGTGTGCACTGGCAATACGTCACTTATACAGGGAATAAATGGAGGTTATTTTATTGTCCCCATAGGGAAATATGCCTTCTGCTTTGGACCCATCCTTTAATAGCACTGGGGCAAACTGTCAGGAGCAGTGGGTGCAACGCAGCGCCCCATCTCCTGATCTTGCCTTAGACAGGAGTATCTTAGCTGGATGATTTTACCTATTGTGCATATTTTGCGTTGCTGGAGGGAACCGGCATGTCCAGAGGAAACCCACCCAGACACAGGGAGGAACATGCAAACTGCCCAAGCACACCTGGGATTTTCATGCTATGAGGCGAGAGTGCTAGCCAAAACTAGAAGATAGATCCTGTAAATATAACTGTATCAAAGTCAGTGTCATTTTTCAGTGTCCGTAGTATCCTTATAACACATGTTTGTGCTTGTGTATGTGCCACATTTATTTGTATATTTACTCAGTCTGTCAATATTCTGTCCATTGAAATTAAGTTCAAGAGAGTGGATGGAGAGTAGCTAAAGTAATTTATAAAGTGTTTGTGTTTAAATGTACTGATTATTTGAATATTTAACATTTAAATTTACATTTACCAAAAACATAAAATTATGTTGAATATAAAAACTTTTTTTTTAAATTTACATTATTTATCTGGGGAAAATCAGGCATAATGGAAGATAATGCACACTTGTCTTCAACAATTGTATGATTGACTATTTGTGCTCCCTATAGTATATCATTAATAGAATTGGCCAAACCACTAGACAGAGCAATACACAGTCATTTGGCCGCAGCAGGGGAGCAATAGGAACATGATTGGAAACACACAGTGTGACGTTTGGTGACCTTTCTCCATGGAGAGACCTTTTGAAGCACAGCTGTATTCTAATGGTGTTATGTCCTGTCCAAAAGCACTGAGAGCAGTGCAGCCAGGGTCAGTTTGGAGAAACTATCATTTATTGCCTGACAACAATACAATCTCAGCTGCCTTCCACGAGATCATAAACACAAACCATTAAATGGGGAGAGTCACAAACATAACCACCATAAAGTAGGACCAAACATAAATATGTCAGCCTCTTTTTCTATTCTCAATCCAGTATTTTTAAGGGATGAACAAGTCAAATCATGGCTGGTGTTGGCTTTTTTGGCAGTTTTGTATAACTCTCAATAAACATATTACCTGAACAAATAAAAGATAAATATCTGCTGTTAATCGTCTTGCGCTTATTTAAGTTCATAATAAACTTTTTTCCACTGTCTCATTCACCTGCCATTCCCATTCTTTATGTAGTCACAGTTTCCCCATGTAAATTGCATTTTTACATTGCTGATCAAACACGCCCAGCTTTTTTTTTGTGCCTTGCAATTTTCTTCAGTAATGGGATGGAGGAGCACATTTTATCTGGGGCAAAACGCTTCATTATCTTTAATAAGCTGTTACATGGGCATGGAATAGTGCTAAATGGTCCAGCGCTTTCAGTTTGCCGATCTTGACTCCTAATTCAATGCAGTTATTACTCAGCATGCATCATAGCTTCTGCAGCAGATTTGCATTCATCGTGACTGAACATATTAATAAATGCACTTAGAAACAGAATGACAGAAACGCGCCGGTTGTTTGGTGTTTGAAATCAACAGAGGTCCTTCTGACTCAAGTGCCGGCAATCTGGCCTGTAATCGTGAGCAAGTAAACAGTCACACTCAAAAAGCGTACAAAATGAAACTGAGATGTAATGGTTGGCTTAAACACTTGTCAGATTTGTAGATGAAATAAGTAGATGTAAAATTTTAGCCAGGGCATGATTACCTAAAAACAAAAAATGCCACTGAGTAAAATGAGTGTCTATGGATGCTACAACTCTTATATAACAATAAAGCTGCATGATTTGGGGAAAATATCTAATTGTGAATTTTCTGACCAGCATAGATTTGCGATTTATGTTTCAATAATGTTATTGTCTTCAAAGTTCACATGTTAAACGCAGGCAAATTGACAAAAAGACTGAAATATTAACTGACAAACAATTTTGTGTTTTGGGATGTTTTTGTCGCTTTTTGTCACGTTTTTATTGCTTTTAGTCACGTTTTTATTGTTTTTAGTCACGTTTTTATTGCTTTTAGTCACGTTTTTGTCGCTTTTAGTCACGTTTTTATCGCTTTTAGTCACGTTTTTATTGCTTTTAGTCGCTTAAGAACATGTTTTAACAAATCTAAATTACAGGGTTTGCCGTCTTGTTGTTCTTGGAGGAAATGATTGCGCTTCGAAACTGGCTGCCTTTGAGATTTGCTAATTCTGATTCTATTTCGATTAATTTTGTAGCCCTAATAGCTTATATAAGACTTTAGCTGTACTACCACTATGTCTTCTTCATGTTCTACTGCTATATGCAAATAATATCCCAAATGTATTATTACTACCACTACTTCAAAAGGTGAGAAATATATGGTAACATAAATTAATATTGTAAACGTTGTTTTGAAGATATGCAAAATTTGAATATTGAGTAGCACATTTTGTTGGATTGACATGATATCGTTTGCCTATCGTTATCGGGATACTCCAGATATAAATTTTTTACCCATAGTACCCATAGTAGATACTTTCTCTACTGCCGGTGATGCTGCTGCTCCTGTTGCATATTCATTTTGAGTCTTGTTTATTCCCTGGCTATCAGTATTACTCACTCGACCTCACAGCTGAAAAATACTCCTCCTCATTTACAGCTTTTGTACATTTTGTAAGTGTAATTCAATCAGTTGAGTGAAAGCAGTTAATCCCTCCACCCCTTGATTTATTGTACGGCTTAAAAATACAGTGGAAGCACAGCCTTGTTGACCCATAAGCAGGAATGGTGTGGCCTGGCAGATCACATGAGATTTGATTATAGAGCTAATAAAATCATCCCTGTTCCTGGCTATCTGTTTGATACACATCCTCTTGCCTCTCAGTCTCCGTTCGGTGTCCTGCTGATGACCGCTCCATTCTGGATCACTGGTGCACAGAATGAGTTCTTTGTTACCGCTGTTTACTGCCTTCATTTTGCCAGCCACCTTGCAAACGACCCCGGCACAATATGCACATCCATCTACACCTCCGCCGCTTGTGTTGGCTTTGACTCTGCGGAGGCGTTTGCAGGGGAGAGATTGTGTAGTACCTTTTTTTCTTAAGTCATCTTTATTTATATCGATATAGAACTGGTTTGTGCGTGTGGTTTACATCTTTCAGTTGTGAGAATGTGAAGAGGTATCTTTAAGGTGTCTACATTTCCTGACTATTGTACTATCCACGGATAATGGTGGAAGTACTAGAAGTGAGTGTAAATGTAAATTTGATGAAAATTGGTAGTTGATTAGTTACTGTGAAATATTGTACCTTCTTTTAAATCTGAAATAAATAAAAGTATCTGTGTGATCTGCCCAATTGCAGACCGTGACACCTAAATAGTTGAATAAACAAGAGCAGCGTTTGTGATTTCTTTCCAGTATTGCCATTGGGATTAGAATTACGATTTTCTGATCAAAGTTCACATTTTAAACACAATCAGAAGAATCGACAAGACTGAAATGACTGAATAATAAAAGAATCACATGTTTCAGAAGGTTTTTGACGCTTCTAGATGCATTTTTGTCACTTTTAGTGGCGTTTTTGAGGTTTTTAGTTGTGTTTTTCTTGCTTTTAGTGGCATTTTTGTCGCTTTTAGTTGCACTTCTGTAGCTTTTAGTCACGCTTTAGTCGCTTTTTTCCTTGCTCTTACTCGTGTTTTTTTTTTTTTTGTTAAAAAGTCGATTTGTCAATAAAAAGACACTATCATTTTTTATCACATAAATTTGCGTTTTTGTTGTTTTTGTTCAAGTTTTTATCGCTTGTTTCAGATCTTGTTTTACTATATCTAAACTACAGGCTTAGCAGTTTTTATACAGAATAAAACAGGACATTTTGGAGTTTATGGAGGAAATTGTATGTATCAGTTATAAACTTGAAAGTTATATTATCCTCCTGTTCCTCTATATTAAATTGCGTAGTCTATTCCCTTTTTGTATGATACCTGTTGAAGGTTGGCCAAGACCCAATTCAGATTGATTGTTATTGTTATAATGTAAAATTCAGTATGTTTGTTGAGATTGGTAAAGACAAATACTTAGGGCATATTACTTGTCAAATTGAATCTATATATAGTCACTATGCTTAAAGGGGCACTTTGTATTTTGCTGCTGAAGGGTATGAAACCTTTTATTCTCTTGAAAATGGAATAAAACTACACACTCTCCTGGAGACAAGCAGCAAAACAAGTGCTTTTAAGTAGATAAATGAAAAAATAGATTAGTTTATATCATACTGTGGAATCTTCATGGCAAAGCAAAAACAATTTTATGAGAAAATCAGGTGACGGACCCTTAATACCTACATAGTGCACATTTAAATGCATAAAAACCCTCTTATTTTATTATCCAAAAGGAGTTCCTATTAGTAATGTTGTACTTTTGTTTGAGCACAGTCAAAAAGGCTGTAGTGGAAATTGAACATTTTCCTGTTTTTGTTTGAATGACCTTTGAACCAGAAGTTGCACACACTCAAGAGCACATACTGGGAGAGGGTGATAGAAATGGAAACGTGGCGATAGATGAGAACCAACGCAGGTGTTCAAATATTTGACCATGGCCTGTTGTGTCTGAGCTCAAACTGTCTCATGGTCACTGCAACATTCAGCAAGTCCAAAAACATTTCACAGCATTTCACCAAAATACTTATTTTTTTGTTTGTTTTACTTCAATTCCACCGAAAAACATAAATCTTTGTTTTTGCTGTGATAAGAGAAAAGGAAACAAGGACACTTGGATAAAATATTCCATCACCCTGCCCCTGTAATGCTTTATTTCTTTAAAATATCAGCTTCACCACAAATCGTCGATATGCTGCACGTATCTAATTTTGCATATCTACTCCAAAGCATAATTTATGGATGACCTTTGCAATAAACAAGCATAATTTGATATTCACGGCCCATCATTCTGCGTTTACAAATGACTTTGACTTTCCAATTACACCACTATTTTATAAATGATTGATTGGACTTATTGTGATGTATACTTGGATTTTGTAAACTGATCTAGGTGTATTTTTCTGTTTTTTGCAGGGTTGAAAACCTATCTGATTTCTGGTAGAAAGGTGGAGCTTCTGTCTCAGTGTAGCTGCACACAGTTGGGCTCTATAGGGTCAGAGCATTTGGACCAAAGCGTGCAATCCCCTGACAGTGTCCATAGTTCTTCCCACAGTGTTAAGGTGAGCTTCTCATGCAATGTTTCTGCATCTGTCTTGTCTGTCTTCCTCTTTTTTCTGTTTTATTTTATGAATTTGTTTTAAAACACTGTAGTATCCAAAATTTTTTTTTTTTTTTTTTGTCCTCACATTAATCCTTATAATTTTATCTCCAGTCCCCCTGCTTGTCTTGCGGTGCAGCCTTGATCCCTGGAGAAGCTCAGGTTGCAGAAGAAGGACTGGTGCACAACTGTCATGATGACCTCAAGGCCAATAGCATCAAGGTTTGTCTGTCAATCCAGCACTTAGTTGAAGTCTAGGGATTAGATTGAATGAATATCTCAATATTTTTTACGATCCTGATGACAATACCATGGAAATTCATCAGAAAGTACTAAAATAAATTTGTAAATGTTTGAGGTTCAGATATCACCATCAAAAGTGAATGGACCGTAAAATTAACCATCAAAGACTAGAAATAACACTTTATACCTTTTTGACAGACCACACAGCAAGTTTGTTTTATCTTTAAATTTGTATTATTATTCATCAGCTATTTGCAAAAGGTTTTGATTTGTTCGTATTGTAGCATACATACTCAATATTTAAATTTTACAACAATTTTTAAAACAACCATTGCAAGTCAAATACAACAGTGGGTCTGACAAAAAAATATTTTAAAAAAGTATTTTTTTTGTAAAAGAGTGTACTCTTGGACTTGCCTAGGACTCTTCCAATCTGGAGTGTTTGCCTGCGGTTTCTATCGGCCCAAAGGCGCTGAATGGTCTGCTCAGCCCGCGCTTGGAGGCCTTGAACAACAGCCAGACGTCACTGTGTGAGATGTTACAGGAAAAGGAGAAGAAGACGTGGGGCGGAGGGGCGATGGGCATGGACCACTCTGCTCTCATCCCACTGCGCTCCAAGAACTTTAGAGAGAGGAGTGACGCCCACTTTGTAGATGTCATCAAAGAGGACAGGTGAGACTGGTTCTTGCATGTGAATTGACACATTTTAAAATGCAAAGTAACGTTTCCATCTTCTTGCCACCTTGGAGACATTGTTGCTAAGCCTGCAATGTTCCGTAGTATGGCTTTTTCGGGCAACACAGTGGCTGGGTGGCTAGAGCTCTCGGCTCACAAAGGTCCTGGATTTGAATCCTGCTGGGTTTGCATGTTCTCCCCATGCCTGTGTAGGTTTCCTCCTAGTGCTGTTTTCTCCTACCACCTACCACTGGGGCCAGGACTCCCCTGAAAAATATATTCTTAATCTTAGACAGTCTGTCCTGGTTAAATAAAGGCCTATGCATCAAAGTAAAGGTGCACTATGTTAATCTGTCACTTGCGTGCCTCATAAAATGTTATTGCTTTGCCTAGAATGTTTTTCAGTTTGGTATAAACCATCGTTCATTTATTCAATTACATGATGAATGTTTTATTACCAAATAAAATCTCCATGGAGATCTCTACGTTTTATGCCATTTTGTGGAACATTCCAGGTTACACATCTCCACGGAGAAAAGTTCCCCTTTAAACGTATCTATTTCCATGGGCACATTTAGAAGTAAGTTACAGGTCAGATCTGTGGAAAGCCAACCCTTTTCTAATAAAAATACTTGT
Source organism: Rhinogobius similis (assembly GCA_019453435.1). Taxonomy (NCBI): domain Eukaryota; kingdom Metazoa; phylum Chordata; class Actinopteri; order Gobiiformes; family Gobiidae; genus Rhinogobius; species Rhinogobius similis. The sequence goes on from CM033631.1 coordinate 23,094,247, forward strand.
AATTGATTCAATGCTAGATAGAGAAGCTTAATGCCATACTGTGGAACATACCTATATCATCTCCATGGAGAAAACAGGCCCCCACCAAAAGGCTTTATTTTATGTAATTTTATAATAATTTGTAGAAAAGACACTTTGGTAAACTCAAAAATAAACTTTTGATTTAAGTTAGAATATCGATTATAATGTGTACTCTTACGTCCATTGCAGCCTCATGAAGGACTATTTTTACAAACCTCCCATAAACAAGCTGAGCCTCACCTTCCTGGAAAAGAGCCTGGAGTCTGCTTACCGGATAAGCTACCAGGAGGAGGTATGTGTGTGTGAATGTGTGGCTTTAATATTTTGCAAACATCTAAAGTGGGATTCGCTTCGTGCTGTGTAACTGATCTAAATAATTTTGACAACTTTTCTAGTGCCCTTCACAATTCACTTACACTGTTGTCATTTACTTAAGTTTACTCACTATATTTCTTAAAATCTGCGTCATTGCACATATTATCTGTAAACAGAGGCTACTGTTACTGTTCGGACTGAAAGTTACAGTATTTAATTGAAAACTTTACATATAATAAATGCCCCGGCTCTACAGCATTACTAACTGTTGTTTTGTTTGAGAAAGTATTAAATAAAATATTAGTTTTGTTTCAAACCTCCCTAGAAACTATTTGAGTTGTAACAAACCAGCCAGGACTGCAGCAAATCAATGCAGGACCTTGAGTATAGATTTTCATGGGACTGGGATGCCCCCTGCTGGTGTAATAAGTGCGCTCTCAGAAACATTTTTAGCTTTGTTAATGCAGTTTATTTGCCGATTTTAGCTTGATTGTGATTATGAATTACATTATTTTATCCTGTAAATGGATGTTAATAATAATATGCTTAATTTTTTTCCCATTTAAGGTTGACACCCAGACAGCAATGCAGACCTTTGCCACCCCAACTTTCAGTTCATTCTTGGACATGCTGCTGTGTTGCTTGGTGTTCTTTGCACTCTCTTTGGCGTGTTTCCTTGAACCCATCATCACCCAGCAAAGTGTGTCCATGTCACCTCTTACTATTACGGCTGTGGCTGCCTTTCTAGAAGTCCTGGCTTTGCTATTTGCCATACGGTAAGACAAAACAAAAAGTTTTATCTGATTATTTATCTGATTCATTTATTTTATTTTATCCTGTCATTTCAATTATATAGTATAATAGTTTTAGAATTCTTTGCACTCTGTTTTCTTTTATCAAAAATAGTACAAGAGAACATAGTTTTTTTATATTATGTTTCCTTCCTCCACAGTATGGCCTTTTACCTGGAAACAGCCCTGCCCTGCACAAAGAGTCTGATGAGGGTCGTGTCCGGCTGGATACCACGTCACTTAGCAGGGGCTGTACTGGTGTCTATGCCTGCTGTGGCAGTCTTTTCAAACGTCACCTGTGATATGCACATGTCTATTCAGGTACGCTGTCTTTTAGTCATCAATTTGTATCATGTACATCACTACATTTTGCTGTATTCTCTTGAAAAAGCATCTAATTTTATTTACAGTTCACCATGTTTATCTGCTATGCTGTCATCATAGCCATCATTCAGTACTGTAACTTTTGTCAACTCTGCTACTGGATGAGATCAAGTCTGGCAACGTTGGTTTGTCTAGCACTACTCGGCCTGCTCTTTATTTCGCCATGCCGGTAGGTGTAAGCTTAGGGCAACACATATTTAATTCAACCAAAATGTAAATATGATAACATTGTCATATTTTTCAGAGTCTCTACACGTATCGAAAATGTGATCTGGTAAGTGTTCTTTTAACATATTGTAACTACTAGTAGTCTCTAATTTTTATGTGCTGAAATAAATAGTATGGTACTTTTGCCCCCCTCTTTAATAAGGTCACAAGGCTACCACAATGACAGCAACAGTACACTGGGGATGTCAGACAAACCAAGAGATGCAGATGTGCAGCTGGACTCCCGAAAGCTGCTTGGACCAGAGGCCTGTGTGGCGTTTTTCCTCCTCCTGGTTCTAGTCTGGTTCCTCAATCGTGAATTTGAGGTCAGTTATCGTCTGCATTATCACGGGAATGTAGAAGCTGATCAACATCGGATCAAGATTCAAAACATGAGGGATCAGGCCGACTGGCTGCTACGTAACATTATCCCCATTCATGTGGCAGAGCAACTAAAGGTTACACAAAGCTATTCCAAAAACCATGACAATGTTGGTGTAATTTTTGCAAGTATAGTCAACTTCAGCGAGTTTTATGAAGAAAGTTACGAAGGAGGGAAGGAGTGCTACCGCGTCCTCAATGAGCTCATTGGAGACTTTGATGAGCTCTTAAGAAGACCTGCTTTTTCAAACATAGAAAAAATCAAAACCATTGGAGCAACATATATGGCAGCCTCTGGGCTGAACACACAGCAGTGCGCAGACGCTGCTCACCCTCACGCTCATCTCCGAGCTCTTTTTGAATTTGCTCTGGAAATGATGCAGGTCGTGGATGACTTTAATAAAAACATGCTGGGCTTTGGCTTCAAGCTTCGCATTGGATTCAATCATGGCCCTCTTACTGCCGGTGTGATTGGCACTACTAAGCTCCTTTATGACATCTGGGGCGATACCGTAAACATTGCCAGTCGGATGGACACCACAGGGGTGGAGTGCCGAGTGCAGGTCAGTGAGGAGAGCTTCTGTGTGTTCAGTAGCATGGATTATGAGTTTGACTATCGAGGAACAGTAAATGTTAAAGGGAAAGGTCAAATGAAGACCTTTCTTTACCCTAAGAGCAGTGATAGTGGCCCAGTGCCCCAGTATCAACTGTCTGTATCCCCAGAGATCAGGGCACAAGTGGATGGTAGTATTGGGCGGTCTCCAACAGATGAGATTGCCAGCATGGTGCCCAACTCTAACATAAATACATGCAGCACTGCTACTATGGTTCCCAGTGCTAGTGCAGGTTCATCAGCTACAGGGCTTTCTCTCATGAAGGACTTAGGACATCGGCCTACCAGTGAAAAGAGAACTCCTCCAGAGGTGTCTTTCACCAGGAGGTCTGTCTCTCATAGTGGACTAACATCTGTAATCAACGTGGTGGAACCATCAATGTCTGAAAATGTTAAACAGCCTTTCATCACATCTGCTTCACAAACTTCAGCCAACCTTTCTTCATCAAAAGACACCAAAAAGGTTGAAAATGAGCATATAACTAAAAGTGGAAAATTAACCAGACTATAAAATTGCCTTTCTCATTATGCCTATCTACCCTTTAATATCTATGTATACTTCAGGATTTATTTTTCAATATTTCTAAGAACTGATATGTTTGCTATGTCAGGAAGCTTTTTTGTCTTAAATCACAGGCATTTTTGCTAAATGTCTTAACATCTTAAAAAGATGGTTTAAGATGCAATGCATAATTCTTGACCTTCTTTTGCCTGCTAATACAGATCTCAATGTCTTGCATTAATCTACTAATAACCCTAATCCTTTTGAATAGTATTACTACTTTTGTATCTTAAGTGCCTTAGATTAATAGTTTAATGTGTAGATTTAAGCCTTTTAAAACTAAAACTAAAGGGAAACATTTTGAAAAAACTTTTATTTTCTATTTTGCATTTACAGTATGTTGTGTCTTTTGCTATATCACAGAAATTTCTGAAAGATGACCTATCACAAAAAAGTGCTAATATTCTTAAAGAATCACAAAGGGAATTTACTTTTTCTGCTATTGTATACAGTATGGGAAATTAACTCTGATTTGTGAAATCAGAGATTAATCCGAATAGAATTGAGTACAGCAGGCTTACTTGAGGTGTGCATAATAACTATATTTGCAGGTTCAGATTAGACGTGGGTTTCTTGTAAGAGCAGAACATTCTGGGTTAAACTAGGAGACTACCTAACCTCCTTGACTGAAATAATAAATCAGCAGTCAGTCAAAGAAAATGACAGATAAAGATATGCTTTCTGGTACAGAAGCTTTATTACTTGAGTTCTATGGCCTCACAAAGAAGCAGGGCTTGGTCTCCATTTGAGCTGTAGTTTTGTATCAGTGTCCATGTTTGTCACATTACACACAGAGCGTCTCATGCTATTCCTACACAAAAAAAAAAAAGATTCTGATCACACCTTCATGTGTCTCATAGGTTATCAGAGGATTGTGTGTTCACTAGCAAAATACTTAATTCTCTTATGTGCATTGTTATGTACTGAAGCCAAATTTAGTGATTATGAGCAGTACTCTACTGTTTAAGTCTACACCTGCACTGTATTGAGTGGTCAGTTTTAGTAAAACTTTAGCTAAATTTTAGCTTGTGCCTTTAATTGTCCAGACTTTCAATTTAATTGCAACTATAATATTAAATAAATCAGTGCCTTGAAAACACAATAATTTACTATAAACAGGGCCTTACTGTTTTCTTATTTTTTAATTTAGTATTTCAGTTTTTTAGCTTATGATCACACAATCCTTCTACAAACGTATTGTAAAACATTTTATTGTGCTGTGAGGGGTCTCAAGTAATAACATTATGCAGTGGGCCTAATATATGCAGTCATGGCCGAAAAATCTTTACACCCCTGAAATTTTTCGTCAAAAGGAAATATTTCTCTCCAAAAATATTGCAATTCCACATTTTTTGTTTATTTCCTTTGTGTGTCTTAGAACAATAAAAAACTGAGGGAAAAAAAGCAAATTTGACGTAATTTCTCACAAAACTCCAAAAATGGGCCGGACAAAATGATTCACACCTTTTCAAAATTGTGGGTAAATGTGTGGAGAAAACTTGGTTTCAAACATGTGACGCTCGTTTAAACCCACCTGGGGCAAGTGACAGTTGTGGAAAGTTGTTGACAGAAATGGATGGCAGCAAAGCGTTCTGAAGTGGCCAGCAATGAGTCCAGATCTCAGTCCTATTGAACACCTGTGAAGGGAGCTTAAAATTGCTTTTGGGAAAAGGCGATCTTCCAACATGAGAGACCTGGAGCAGTTTGCAAAGGAAAAGCGGTCCAGAATTCCGGTACAGAGGTATAAGAAGCTTGTTGATGATTATAGGAATTGATTTCAGTTATTTTTTCAAAAGGGTGTGCAACCAAATATTAAGTCAAGGGTGTGAATTTTGTCCGGCCCATTGTTGGAGTTTTGTGTGAAATTATGTCAAATTTGCTTTTTTTCCTCAGGTTTTTTTTTTTTTATTCTTCCAATACACACAAAGTAAACATGTGGAATTGCAGTACTTTTGGGGGAGAAATACTTCAGGGGTGTGAAGACTTTCGGCTATGACTGTATTGCAACTTTAGTAATGCACAAGGGCCGCATTTGTTTTTCCCATATTTTTACAAACTTCACTCACATAATGAACAAAGTGCATTTGATTGTTTTTTAGACATAACTCCTGCTGTATTTCTTTTTGTCTGTCTTTTAAAAAAATGTTCCTGACCCAGAGCAATTGCACAATAGATGCATTTGATGCCAAAGAGTGCAAGATTTAGCTGTTCTGACTAAGTAATCATTTCATTTTACAGTTACAACACACTATTGCACAAAGCACTCACTTTATTGAACCTACAGTATGTTTTTGTATTGTGTCGTTACTTGAGTAGCCTATTTTTATTTGTATATGCATGTATTATGGTGTTCTGTATTGTTGGTGTTTTGCATGTGTGTAAATGTATGATTGTTGAATTGTGAGAATGTATTTAGAAGGAATGTTTGTATCATTTCAACAGACATGTTATTCATTTTGACTCTGAAAATTACAACATAAAACTGTAGAAATAATGAACTTTGATCACTTTTCTGTCTGTTGCCTATTTAAACTAGGCAAAGGCATACCTGGAATTTGTCCAGATGTTATTATTTGCTAAAGCCATATTTTTAATAAATGGATGAACTGTGCTTTCTTTTAAATGTTTGGAATATTGCACGTTAAGTGTGTGGAAACGAAAGGTAAATTAAATAAACTTCGCTGCTGTACGTGTGTCCATTGTTATACTGTACTACATGCAGCCGTGTATTTTGTATGCGTTTTTACTAAGTTTCACTTGTTTTTTATTTTTGTACCATAATCGTTCATATTTTGGGGGCTAAATGCAGCAAATATTAGCAGTTTTCTGTGTAGCTTACCACTACAAGAGGCTACCTTGCGTACGTGCATGACGCACAGTGGGACACAGGTTTACGTCAGGGCGTCACACTCACGCCTCCCCCTCCTCCTCTACGGTCTCACTGGGAAGAAAAAAAACTTTTTTGTATCGGAGGAATCAACAGCCGCCATCTTGACGCGGCTCAGAATCGGGATTTCGGGGGGAGCATTAATTTTGAAAACCTACCGGAGCGATCCAGACTGGACTCTAATGGCTTTTTGTCGTAGAAAATCGTAGCGTTAGTCAATCCGACGGGTCTTTCGACAAACGCGAGGGTTAAACAGGCTTTTGTCGTCTCGAATGCTCACTGTATTTTTGATTTCCCTTTTAGAGAGCGCCGCTTCTCGCCGTATCCCTGTGCCGAGACGCTCGTTTACCGGGGAGACAGCGGCAATAAAAATGATCCGCCTCATAGAAAATATTTTTTGAATTTTGTCCTTTTTATTTATTACAAAGGCATAATTTATTGTAGCCTATTTTTACGGGGAAAAAAGATGATTCCGGGCGGTCGCGAAGCCGACTGTTTACAAAGAAAGGGATTCACTCACGCTGCTTGTAATATTTTATGATTGTTTTTATTTAATGCATCGATCTTAAGCTAAAATATTTTTGAACGTAATTATTGGGGATAATTATGTGGGTGTTGGGTGTTGGATTATCATGGGGTGATCTTCGGTGGCGAAGCGTGGCGCTGTTGCCTTTCTTTTGATACGTTTCTCGCCGGGCAGCAATCCGCCAGTGTTCAAGCTCTCAAACAGCTTCCCTGCGTGAAACCGTAATAAAAGTTGACAGTCTTTGCAAGGCTGTTTTTCCTGCGGCTGCAAAGTGTTTTTTCCAGCTTTACTACTGATCAATGACTACCAGGATGGCTGATAATCTGCTGGATGTTGGACCCCCCACTGCAAAACGACCCAAGCTTAACTCGCCCCTCTCTGGATCAGACGGCCCAGGTAAGGATACAGCGCAGGTTGACAGGTTCATCACTGCTGCAGGAGTTCTTCACATTTTTTTTTAACATTGTTCATGGCAGTATATGTTAACATAATCCCGAACACTCTAAGTTTGTAAAGAGTACTTTCAACTCTGCATTGTCCATATGTTTCCTCACCTTGTTCAGTGTGGACAGTCACCAGATTGAATGGTTGCTCTGTGACTCTGGATGTCTGAGTCTAGACTAGAGTGTCATTTGAGGACACAACTGGTTTAACTAAATCTTTGCTTTTATTTATCTTAAGAACCTTGGCATAAACAAATTAAACGTAATTTAAGACCTGGTATATGTTAAAATGCCGCATTTGTTAATTTATAATGTGCTTACTAATGTTAAACCCTATATAATGGTCAGCAGCATAAGTCCTTATGCTGCCCTTACTTTGTTGGTGGTTATTGTAATAAAGTACAAGCTTGAGTTGCCTTATTCCACCCAAAGGAACTTCTACTATACTGAATGTGGTTTCACTGCTGTCTTGGACTAAAGTTTACGTCCTTACTATCATTATTAAGGAGCTATTACTGGCTTAATAGCAATTTAATATTGAATAACTTATTAAAATTATTACAATTGACTCAATATGTCAGCAGCATTTATTGGCTGGTTTTATTTGGTTGACCCCTAATCCCTATGAACAAGAAAAATGGCTTGAGAATAATTTTGAAGAATGCATTCTGCCTATGGCTTTAATTCATATTCTTTTATGCACAAAGGTCCAGATCCGGACACCAGGCATAAACACAATTACGTAGATCATTATTTCAGATTTTGTTCATCGTAAACCGCAATAAAGATATAAAATGGTTCTATAGTAGTAACAGGTCCACTGACTTCCTGTTCAAAACTGATAAGCTCCGCCTTCATAGTGTCATTTCACTTTACCAAACTGCAAATGTTTTTATTGGGGGGTGAATCAATCTATGCATCAATGCCTGAATCAATGCATGAATCCATCTAAATACTTTAAGTAAGCGAATGATGAAGATACACTATTACAACATGGTTAAAAGCTCTATTTTATAAAATACGTCTCCTTTAAAATTGTTTGGGGCCAATATTAGCTCATCTTTTCAGCGTCTGGGCTATCGGCCTTAACTCTCCAACACAGGCTGATATGTGGCTTGGGCTGACTGACTGCTTTTAAGGAAACTTTTGCTTTTAAGTTTGTTGAGTACTCTGCACAAAATGTGACTGCATTGCTTTTAAAACTGGGCTGTGGGTGTCTAAAAATAATAGCTATTGATATTATTTTGGAGTTGGAGGTGGGCAATATATAGAAATTTAGATATATTTATTTATAAATTTAGATAATTTAGAATATCGTGTTTTTTTTGTTATTGATGTTTGATCATGTTGTTTATGATATGCTTAATTTGAATGTTTAGTTTATCGTTTATAGTAATAAATGCTACAGAAAGAGCTAATTAAAAATAAAAATCACAAAAATTGTGTTGTGAACTTGATAAAGATGATATTTTTTTGTGATTCATTTTACTGATATTTCACATTTGTCTGAGAAATCAACCTCAACTAGTATCTTTTTGTCAACTCCAAATGCAATGCAGTACACTATCTAGACAGTAGTTGTGGGTGCAGTATTATGATTATATGATATATTTTGGGTAAACTCATTGGCTTATTGGCCTTTGTTTGCTCTGGATTCTAAAATAACTGCATCAGCCAAAAAAATTGAAAAATCAATCGATCTCCAATTATATATTGGTATACTAAAATAGGACACTTTGACCCCGAAGACTTTCAGTTAATTGATTTTAAACTTTAAATCGTTAATGAGTGGCTAGCACTCTTGTCTCACAGCAAGAAGGATCCAGATTTGACTCTCGGGCCTTTCTGTGCCAAGGTTGTATGTTTCTCCATGTGTCTGGGTGGGTTTCCTCCGGGCACTCAGGTTTCCACCATCAACGCAAAACATGCACAATAAGTAAAATCAACCAGCAAAGGCCCTGACCAAGCCCTAGCCTTGTCCCTGCTTCTGACAGGTTTCTCCAGGGATATTGAAGGATAGGTTAAATACAGAGACAATAAAGTGTACTTTAACCTTAACTGGAGGTTCATTGCATTGTACTCTTTTGACTTTTTCAGATCTTGTTTCGCTGTTTGACTTGGAAAATGACCTTCCAGATGAGCTCATCCCAAATGGAGACTTGTCCCACATGGGGTTCCCCTCCAGTGGCCCAGGAGGCTCTGGGACTCCTACCCTCAACTCTGCCATCCCTGACGCAGCAGCCAAACACAAACAGCTGTCTGAACTATTGCGACCAGGAAGCTCATCCATCCTTGGATCAACACAACAGGGGAGCATGGGGGGCAACCAGCTTGGACCTGTTCTTGGGAAAAGTCCTCTTGGACATGGATCTCCAAATCATCAGTCTCCACAGCCACAGAAGGGTCCTTCTGCTACAGGACAAGGCAATGGCTTTAACCAAGCTTTAATGAATAGTGGACCAGGCCATGGTGTGATGAGCCAAACAGGACAGGTACTGAACGGGGCTCTAGGAGCAGCAGGTCGAGGGAGACCGGGACCTGGCATGCCGTATCAAGGTCAAGGGACACATGGAACTGCAGCTGTGGGAGGGAGTTCTATGCCTGAGACTCTGGCACCAGGAAGCCTGCACATGGGTGCCCACACTGCAATGAACTCACAGCAAGCAGGAAACATGAACAAGGTAAGATTCATTATGATTCATTAAAATGGTGACCAATCTATCACTGCTGAATATTGGGGTTGAAGCCCAAAATTAATTTCAAGCTTTACTCTCAAAACTATCCTGTTATACAGACTTAAGCCATCTTCTATTACCTTGCAATGGATCGTATTGGTATAGCCTGTAAAGCCACGTTTTGACTGATTCACTTTGAAGCTGATCGGGACAATCCGAAAGTATCTTCACTGTCATAAGTGAAACGTTTGAGGGGTGCAAAGGAGGCCGTGAGAGGTACTAGCTCCTAGAGGGTGCTGGCTTGCTTTATGTCCCCGGAACGCTTTAGTGCAAGATAATTGGACAAGAGAGAACAAAACTGCAAAAGCAGATAGAAACAGAAAATTAAAGCCGCAAGCGGCATCGCTCATCGTACTCTACTCTCGCAACAGTCAAGGGAGGGCACATTCTCTGTTTAAGTGGAGCTTTTCATTTTATAAAGAACTTTGTACCATGTTATCCCCAGCAGAATTCCAAATAATTCTTAAAGGACCCATATTCTGCTATTTTCCCCATTACACAGTCTATCCTAAGGGCTTTGTTGATAAAATTTTGCATTGTGCAATATCCATAACATAACCGTTTCCAAAAAAACACCCATTTCTTGGACTGGCCCCCCTCCTTGCAAAAGCAAACAGCTCACTCTGAGATCCGACCCCCCCGAACAAAGAGCAGTCTGCCTCCCCCGCCCAACCCGCGTGCCTTCCCCGCCCAACCCGCGACGTAGCCTAGAGTGGAGATGGTGCGCGTGCGCGGTGTGCCCCGGTAAACAGCGATACACTGGAATAAACATTTTATCCGTCATGGCGGTGCGTCGTGCTGAGTCCTACGTCCTGGATCTGACCTGGAGTTTGACGTGCACGCAGTACCTCAACGACGGACGTTGCCGTTTGATAAATAACAAGCTAACTCTTCTATCTGTCGTTTCTTTCGTGTAATTACTGTGTAGCATTAGCATTAGCTGTTTTCATTCTTAACCGGAGTTGTAGGACTGTGGCCGTATGTGGCCATACGTATGCTGTCAAGAAATTGCGAAGCCAAATGTGTATTGTGTATGAATTAGAGTTGCAAACTGGGGGAAAACAGATCATAACTCAGATATATTTAGGTATGGCTTATACTTTTCTTACCGTACCTTACAGTATGTAAGCCATTATGTTACACAGTTGGACTATTTGTTGTTTAACTGGTTCAAAAATAAATTAAACACAATATTTTGAAGTGAACAATGAAGAAAGACGACATGGCTAGTAACGAACCGTGTTAGCAGTAGCAGCGCTGGAACTAAAGAAGTAGCATTCATAACATAGACCGTACATATCAGTGGACCGCGTTAGCATGCTAGCTGCCACGTTCCAAATAGGAAGCAGCTATGGAGGCGCTCCTGGCTCCATAAAGCCGAGCTGCCATTCACTTTCTATTGGGACACTGGTGCCCTTTACTCTGTAACTGTTTCTGTCAAGCTCACCATCTTGGAACTAAAATGTCTGTTTTGACACACTCTACATGAATCGGGTGTTTTTTTTTTCGTTAGGTTGTTCATAAATCAAGTTATTAGCAATAATAACTGACCGATCAGGTGCTTCCTTTTCCAGGGGCAGTTTTCGCTCGTGTTAGCAACAGGTTTGATTGACAGCTAGCGGCGCACGTTGCCGCCGTCTCCTCTCGCCGAGGGGCGGATACCGTTAGCAACCGCGCTCCTGATTAGTGTGTGTGGTTGCCACGATACGCACTCGGATTTCCAAATATGGAGTCTGGCTCCCCTTTAGCCGCTATAACTGCTAGCCGCGATGGGCTTCATTTGGCTGGAGTCAAACGCTATGGGTGACGTCACATTCCCATAATCCACTGATATGAACGGTCTATGATTCAAAGCGAACTGATGCTAAACAGATGTGGTTACTGTAGCGCCAGAGGGGTTTCCGGTGCTGAGCCCGCTGCGCGCTTCCTGGAGGCGTGGCTTGAGAGCCGCGTCATCTTAGTGAGGAGCCCCCATCTGCCTGCTCACCCGAGGGGGACGGAAAAGATAGTTCTCTAGCGAAAGCATGCGGGAATCAATCAAAAAAACACTTTGGGCACACATACGAGGCCCAAATAGCACTGTAGGAAGGTTAAAATGTCTGAAAAGTCGATTTTGCAGGATATGGGACCTTTAAACTCTGGGTGATATTTGCGGCTTCGCTGCACACAGACCGTAACACTTGTCCCAAAAGTTTGGATAACTTTAGATGCCCTACTCCTCAGGATGATTGTCATGTTGGTTGGGCTTACGCACGAGGAGGAGTTCGTTAAAGTACAAAGTTTAATTTGAGTGATTTTGCATTTTCCCCATAGGAATAACATGGGATGATTCTGTCATTTGTACAAGTTTGAACGATTTTTGTGGCTTCGCTGTACGGAGGCCGTAATACTTATTCAAAAAGTTTGGATAACTTTTGGTGCCCCACTCCTCAGGATGATTGTCACCAAATTTCAGGTTGATCGGGCTTACGTCCAAGGAGGAGTTTGTTAACGTACAAAGTTAATATTAATTTAAAGTTAAAATTAATTTGAGAGATTTTGAGATTTTCCCATAGGAATAATATGGCCAAGACAGTTGGCTTCTATTTATTAAAGGAAAAACATTATGCATTTTTTGTATTGTTTTTGAGCCTTTAAACATGCTCTTGAGTACCTTTTAATTTTCCATCTCATGTTTTGAAACAAACAAAGGTTTTTTATTAAATAATTGAAAAATAATTAAATAATGTTTTCTTCAGTAGTCTGGAAAGACACAGCGCTTAGCTATATTATCTCTATAAGTGAATGTGCTAAAGGCAATTATCAGGCTAGCAGCTGCAGTTATCATGTTTAGATGGAAGAAATGCTCAGAACGAGTCTGCCAGTGATTTAAGGCCTTAAAACAACAGAAGATTCTCGGATAAATATGTGTCCAAGCCTTGCCTTTACCTTGTTGGAGGCCACCTAAAATATCAGCCTGGTCTTGGAAAAGGCTGCATGACCAGTTTGCTATCCGCATGATGATCTGAAAATATGTCAAAAAATCCAGGAAGTTCAGCAGGAAGTGCGTTTGATGCTCAGAGGGGGGGAGGATTTTCCAATAAACGCTTTTCAAAACAGGGTGAATGCAACTGAATGCTACTTCAGGTATGTTTTTGATGACGGAACATTGTTAGAACATGGTTTAAAAGCTCAAAAAAGTCAATGTAGCAGAATATGTGTAAGAAAACATTAGTAATGTTTGAGTGACGTCAGCTGTTCATATAGCGGACTTCTGCGGCCCAGGCCCTCTGCAAAATAGTGCATTCTGCTATTTGCAGAAACGGCCCAAGACACTCCATCGTAAATCGGTCTGGGTGACCCATGGTTGGTGGAAACATGGCTTGTTTAAACTGTCCAAAGGGGGCCGTGGGTGGTACTAGCTTGCAAAGCGAGCTAACTCGCTTTGGCTCCCGCTCAACAGAGAGATGATTTGTGAAAGAAAAAACAAGGAAAAACAAAATGTCAAAGGGCAGATATAAAAACAAAGTAATGATTTCTCGCCAAACGCTGACGAATAACCGCTCTAGTTTCAATGATAATAACTTTATACACAGTCGAAGTTTAAGACCAGTTGAATAAATGGCAAAAGTCACATTTTGCATGGTTGGATTGCAGACGTTCCACAGGGCTCCAGAGTGCGACTAATTCATACTTGTGACCAAAAATTTGGTCAGTACAACTAAATTAAATCTTTAGTTGCACTGGTGCTCTTACTTCTATTTAAGGTTTCTTCTCATTACAAATCTGCAGAAGGTGATCTTCAGTACGTGTGTCTCTTTAACGCCGACTTCAAACAGCCAAACTGTACAATCACTCGTTATTGATCACCTCCGTCTCACTTTATCTCTAGCCTACTCCCTGTCCATCAAAGCAGCAGTGGCATCTTCCTGCCAGAATGCAGAGAATAGCCTGAGCTGTGACCGCGCAAATTCGACCAGGTTGTGGCTCCTTTAGGAGCGAATGCCGAAGTCCGAGCCTCGCCTTTACTTTGTCGGAGGCCACCTAAAATATCAGCCTGGTCTTGGAAAAGGCTGCATGACCAGTTTGCTATCCGCATGAACATCACCTATATGACGCTAAAAACACAGGAGGCATTGGACGCGCGACCAGCATAGACTTTTGTAAACTGGCCGCTTTGGTCACCACAAACTGAATGCAGGCGGGCCAGACAAAATGTTCAGAGGGCCGGATTCGACCCCAGGCCGCGACATGACGATCACTGCTATAGAGTGATAAGCGAATTGCCTTAACCAGTTTAAAAGAACATATTGTATCATTTGGATGGAAAAAACTCCACACATTGTTACACAATGATACATGAAGTTGAAACCCAGAAATGTTGGCTGTAATTGTCTACAGTTAAAGTTAGAAAAAATACAGGCTTATAAAACTACATAATAGCAAATACAATGTGTCTTAATAAGGAATTTCCAAGACACTCATTAAGGAACCAGATGAGTAATACCATTGGAATTGATCCTATCAATTCCCATCATGAGCCTAGTCTCAGAATCTTTGCAAATTAATGCACAGCTGTTGATTCAGAATAACTGTTTCCGTTAAAAAAAATAAATAATAGTGCAACTAAATGTAGTGCCGGTGCACCTAAATGAAAAAGTTAGGTTCACCAGTGCAACCAACATTTAAACTGAAATAGGCTGTTCCGCAGCTGATCAAAAGTTTAGTACCACACCTCAACAACAACCCTGAAATCCCCTCAAAACAGAAATCAAAGTCCTAAACATGAACTCAGTCATGAGTAGTGCCACCATTCGTTTTGCCTAATGGTGGCACATGCCTAATGAAAGCATTTCCAGGAGGTGAGAGGGAACATTTCTCCAAGTGGTGAAGACGGCCTCTCGAAGAGCATGTACTGTCTGGAACTGTTGTCCATTTTTGTAAACTTCCCTTGCCCATCCATCCCCAAAGGTTCTCAATTGGATTTAGATCATGGGAGCACACAGGAGAGTCCAAAAGAGTGATGTTATTCTTTGGGAAGAAGTCCTTTGTCATGCGGGCTTTGCGAACTGTAGCATTGTACTGTTGAAAAACCCAGTGGTTACCCAGACGAGGGCCTCAGTCATGAGGGATGCTCTCTGCAACATCTGCACAGAGCCTGCAGCCGTTTGATGACCCTGCACCACCTGGAGCTCCATTGTTCCACTGAAGGGTAAAGCACCCCAGATCATTATGGCGCCCCCTCTCTGTGGTGCGCAGGCAACATCTCAGGTGGATCTGCTTGTCGAGCGAGTCACGTTGGAAACCATCAGGACCATCAAGGTTTCATGCTTTTCAGAGAATAAAAAGTCTTTCAATGTCTCATGTTTGGTGCTCTCTTGCAAAAGTCCAAGCAGCAGTTCTGTGGCATTCAAGGAGACCAGGCCTTTGAAGACGTTCTTTTGTTTTTAAAGCCCTCCAGTCGCAGATGTCGTCTGATGGTTATTGAGCTGCAGTTGGCACCAGTAACGGCTTTAATTTTTTGTTGAGGATCATCCAATGTCTTGACGGACACCCAATCGGATCCTCCGGCTCTGTGCTATTGTCAATTTTTTTGCGCCTTCCAATTTACTTTTTTGTTCTTGTGTCCCAGGATCTAAGAAATTCAAAATGACTGTCTTACTGGGTCCCACCTCAGCAGCGATGGCGTGCCATTAGAGGCCCTGCTTATGCAGCTCAATAACCTTGAAATGTTTATTCAAACTTTTTTTTTTGTCTCACTCCCATTTCTTGTTGCATGTTGAATCTCCAATTGATGATCCAACCATGCAAAAAGTGACTTTTGCCATTTATTCAACTTATTCAATTCAAAATTTTTGATCGGGACTGTAGGTTGAGCCAACAGACTTGGCAAAGTCCCAAACATAAACATCAGTTGTCTTGTGTTTAACTACGCACGACACTCACATCATGACCCAGCATATTATATTTCCAGTTCAGAATGCATCTAACATCCAAACCCAATGCATTACATAAAGAGATGCAGAGAAAAGGCACAGAGAAGTGAAATAAATGCAGAAAAAGCTGACCGTAAACCAGAAGAAGTTGGTTCTTGTTTACTCTATCTTTAGCCACATCTCACATCGCCACACACTTAGAATTACTACCTTTTTTAAAATGAATTGGTGAGATTGGCCTTATGAAGGGTAAAAGGATAATTTAGGTATGATTCAGGTGTAATATTTTTTATCCTGATGCTGGTGTCAAACAACTATAAACCGGAACAGCTATTGCCAATATGCTAGCTATGTTTTGCTATTCGCTATTCAGGAAGTAAAGCATCGTGAAGAAAAAACATTTGAGCGCGAGTATGAACCAGCCATATTTACAAAGAAAAACAACTTTGTACATATATAAGCTGCACCAGTCTCTAAGCCGCAGGTGTCCATGTTGTGACATGAGACATTTACACCGAAGGATGGAACACTCAAAGTTCTAATTGAACACATGCCTTTTTCCAAATGGTACCTGTTACACGGCAGTGCATTGAGTTGACTTGGTCGCCACCAACGTCTCACCATTGATTCATTGATGACAAGCTCACGTGCAACAGCTCTATTTCCTTCTTTGGCTGCCACATCAATTGCTTTTAACTTAAAAGCTGCATCATATGCATTTCTTCTTGTGTTTTCTGTGATGATGGTGTTCGCGTGATGCAAATTGACTGTTCAAAACACAGTCAAACTAGCATATTCCTATGCGCACTATCTCTTTCACCGGTCTGTTAAACTCTAGCACTTCCTGCTAGAGCACCCCTAGAGGCCGTTGCCGTAAAAATACATAAATTAGCCGCATCACTGTATAAGCTGCAGGGTTGAAATCATGAGAAAAAAGTAACGGCTTATAGTCAGAATTTTACGGTATACTTCCATGGAACCGACCTATAGCTGTACTGAAGCTGTCCGTGTGTGGGGTCATAATAAAGATGTTGCTTCTTTATGTGGGCAGCAGTCATTAGGCCTCTCTGTTTCTAGGTTCTGTTTATTGGCTTAAAGAAATGATGCCCATAGGAATTATTTTACATGGCTTTTCCACTATTTTAGAACAGTCAGATAACTGTTTTTAACTATTGTACAGACTAGAGCACGGCCGTTTTGTTGGCTAATATGGGCACTTGGAGAAATAAATCTTGACTATATGGCCAACCTGGGCGTGTTATTCCTTTTTTTTTTGACACTCTAGAATAAATACATTTAATCCAGTTTACTTTCAGATTAATAGGGATGAATATGTTAAGGATTTATTGATACTACTACTCTTATTAATACCACTTATCTGAATTTTAACGGTTCTCTTATTTGTACTTTTACACCAAAAAAATAGAAAAAAAACATGAAAAGTTACAAATTAGTGTAATCTACAATAATTAATTTCTCCACTCATTTATGCTTGATTTATTTTAAACTTTCTAACAAAAAAGTGTAATAAGCCTTTTAAACTAATAACTAAACAACTGCCAACTAATTGAAACTTATTTAAAAAAGATTTACAATTTAGGACATTGCAGTAGCCAGCTTTATTCCATGAAGGTTAAATAAATGGCCAACACGTTTCAATAATGTGTCTCTTGGTGCTTACAAGTGACAGAACACAGACTGACATTGTGATCACGTAACTTTGATGTGCCATATTACGCGACCTGTGCACGGCTCCTCACTGACAGCTTTCATCCCGTGCAAGCGACCTGCCGGCCCCGCTCTAAACACCCTGCGACATTGGACTGTTCTCTCTACATGTGTCCCTGAACCGGACTGGAGTGCCACAAATGGAGTGATGCAGACGCGGAAATGGTTTAATGCCACGTGTGGCGCACAGACAGTGGACCGTTCAGACGAGGCACCGGTGCTGTTATGAAACCGGGTCTCGGTACCCACCCCTACATGCCCTAAAATGTAGAACATCGCCGATATTTATGTGTGTAGTAGTTTGCGTCGGTGACATCGTAGTTCATCTGAATTCAGAACCAGAATGACACTCCTATTTGCATCAGAGCGCTTCGACCATTCATGCCTCTGAGGCAGGGCAGGATATAAATGGTTTAAACTAAACTACTTACTCAAGATAGAAAACAATCACACCAGCAACAAAATAGGGCTCTTTTTTATATCAAACTGTCAGTGTGGAGAACTTAGAGAAAATTATTGCTGTAGACAGAGGACACACACTGCTGTTGTCAACATGCTGAGTATATTTGAAATCACTTTTTAGTCACAAATAAAATAGGTCTTATTTGTAGGGAATTCCGATGTGAGATGTAGCCTATCTGAGTGTTGTTGTGTCAGTTTTGATGCTACTTTTATTTTTTTCACTATAGTTAGATTAGTTAGTTAGTTATCAAATATCTCTATCTAATATATCTATCGGGATCCCCAATCTCCTCTATCAATATTGGCCACCCAAAATTCATATCGGTCGGGCCCTAGTGCAAACTGCTTTTATTTAAGCTTCGTTTTGCATGGCCCACCAATGGCACCTTAGCTCACCCGTATACTTGGTCAATCGGGTGTTACCTTTTGTTAACTCCACACTCTATAATAACCTTTTAGCCTCTAGGCTCTATTGGATAGGACAGTATAGTGTGAAATGGGGGAGAAAAGCAGGAAGGACATTCAGCAAATTCTCAAAGCAGGAAATTGTGTGAAATCTACATAGTTGACAGCCAGTGCAGGATACAAAAAGGCCTTCTTTAAACAACAATTAATAATAGGGGTGTAAAGGTGTAGGATTCGAAAATGTCAGGTGACGCATCGTACACATCTCAATATGTCTCGGTGCGAAATTGTTAGGTTTGCACTTATTAAAAACATTAAAACTGCGCCACAGTCCCGTCCTGACAGTCCGCAGAGCGCGCCACGAATCTGCATAGCATTTCCGCATTTGAGCACTGATGCTATGCTGACAAATGCGAGCATCAAATTACTAAAGTATCTTCTCTCATAAACGCTTATGTGGACGCGACCTGCTCGACAGTGCATTGACGACGCAGTCAAAAACTATTCTTTGCGCTTCAAACTTCCTCCTCTGTGTTTGAGTAGAGAGGAGAGGTCTTATTTATAAGGCTTGTGTATGTACAAACATTTTGCATGTATATGATTTTCAGTTTTAATGTTGTTGTAATGTTAATCCAAAGACAACTTGTTGAGGAAAGCGGTTCCGTTCAAACTTCCGTTCTGAACTTTGTGTGTTGGGGCAGAAACGATAAGAACCCAGAGAGACAAGACATGAGCATGTTAGAGGGCGTTTTAGGAAATTTGCGTTTAGTCCTTATGTCATTTTTTAGTACGAATTCCACGTTCAGTTCTATAAATGAGACCACAGATGAGTGAGCGAGAGGCGGAGGCACGAAGTGCCGCACACACGCACACATACACACAGACACAGTAGAGTGCGCACAGAGATGGACGGACTACACAAGGACAGAGCGTGTGCACGGACAAAGTCGATGTTGGTCAACAGTGTGTACGTGTTTTCAATGTAAATCTGTCAAAACATTTGACCAAACTGCAATTAAGAACGTAAAGACACTTGTTGCAGTGAAGAGTCCACAGGTGGAATGTGATGAGCACAGACTAAATACATCAAACAGTGACATAATTATGAAGAAGTAGCAGCCTAAATTTAACTAAGATATAAGAGAGGCTTTATTACACCCTATATGTATTTAAAAACTGTCATAAACTAAATTAGGCTACAGTTTAATTACTGTTAATTACTTACTATTATTTAAAATAACAATAATTACAAGACAAATTCATTATTTTGCAGTTTTTTGTCATCAAATTTGGAATAATGACATGAAAATTTTTATTTTACAAATTGTGATGGAATCAAATCATAGGTCCTGAATTGAGAATCGAACCGAATTGTGAGACTTGATAAAATAATTGATAAAAATCAACAAACGGTGTTAAAAAAACAGAACAATAACTCGCGCCTGACGGTTTCTGTTCTCTGCAGATGGGGATGTCAGGAAGTCTCTTTGGCCAGCAGTATGGACAAACTGGGCATCAGCAGATGGCCCCTTCAGGAGTCAATGCCCAACAGCTACAAAACAAAGTGGCTCTGTCAAACAACCTCAGCCAGTTTTCTGGAGACGTAAAGGGAACTTCAAATGCACCGAACATTGTAAGTCTCATTGTATTTTGTTGCTGAATTCAAACCGAAGCTTGTTTTGTTTTGTCTTGTTTTTGTTTTTGTCTTGACATCACACTTTATTTTACTTATGTTTCTACTGTCACACACACAACAGCAGGCAACAGTGGGGGTCCCAGGGGCAGGTCCAACAGCAGACCCAGAGAAACGCAAACTTATCCAGCAGCAGCTGGTTCTGCTGCTTCATGCCCACAAGTGCCAGCGGCGGGAACAGGCCAATGGTGACATGAGGGCCTGCAGTCTGCCCCACTGCCGCACCATGAAGAACGTCCTCAATCACATGACCCACTGCCAGGCAGGCAAAACCTGCCAAGGTAAGTCAAAGTAGTAACATCTTATTATTGTTGATACCATTGTTGAATGTCTATCAATATCTTTAACTGGGGTTCAATCAAACAGAGCCTAGTGGATACGCAGGTTCAAGTCTTTTCCTGCACTTGTGATGAAACACACTGACGTGTGCGGTGTGCATTGGTGGCGACAGAAGATGATTTCTGAACAGTGCACAGACCAAGGCTTAACTGACGCAGGAGCAGACGTACAATACAACACAATATACACAATTTTTCCCTTGGGGAAATTTGTCTTGGACTCGTGCTGTATATGTTCAGTGAAAAACTAAACTAAGAGTCATATATTACAAAAAGTCACACTCACTATAAACACCTTTTACAACACACACAACTTCAGTTCTACGCACTGTGATTTAGTAGCCTTATAGTTGTTGATAATGCGTCTCGCTGATATGAAGTTGATCCAATTTGGCCCATCAAATGCAGGCTGGAGGTTGGCCAGATCTGCAGCACCCATTCATAGAAATGTTTGATCCAAGCATTTAGCCTTATTTAATCCAATGACAAGCACTTTTACTTTCATCATTAACTGAGCAGTGCAACGAGTTCGGCCCGAGTTCTGCCGCTTTCACACCACGCTCGCCCGCTCTAGAGTCTCAAAGCGTTGAAGCGCAAGTGCACCACTCTCTGAGTGAAAGCTCTTTTTACAGTCACACATTTTATTTCCAACTTCAGGCGTGTTCTTAGGGTCACATACATTGTGTAGAAGTGACAACAATCTGGTGGCTAGGACTAAATGGCATTCCAAGGCTATTTCCCATGTAAATATATTACATTGCATTTTAAGCACGTGTTGCAATTGAGCTATTGACCGACAGAGCTTCTCCCTTTGTTCCACCGTGGTGCCTTTGGTCATCTTTTGCTCACATGCAATGCTGCGATAGCGGACTTCCTCCACTGCCCTTTTGGTCGCCAACTCCCTCTCATCATTTTCTGCTGGGAAAAAATATAATTTTGCCGCTTAGTTCCTATCTTAATCTTATAATACAATTTACCCCCGGAACTCGTGCTTTCGAAGCAGACTAAACCATTCGCTCACATGGGGACCACAGGCTGCACTGTTCCCTACTGAAATGTCTCTGAGGAAAATTCACAAATGTTGTACCTGATGAGATGAAACTACATTTTAACAGTATTAATTTTAGCTTCCCAACATCTATATTAAGTATTATTAAAATGTTGTGATGTCACTTGAACACAACCTATTCAACACTGAGTAGTATTTCATTACAAAGCAAGGGAAGAAGCCAAATAACATGTATTTATTTATATCATATTAAATTTATAGTATTTTTTTTTTTTGAAAACGTCGCCCTTTGCTTTGCTGGACTATTGAAAATCAAATTAAGAAAGACTGCTGTTATCACAGTAAAATAAGCTTGAACCTCTAAAACCTACCAAAATGCAGGAAATTTCATCCCATTTTGTACAAACTTTCTTGGAGGAAAACCTCCAACCCCTTTTTGTCTTTTTATTTTACCTGCCGGGCCTGACCTTGGCATAACACGTTGAATATCTTAGTGTAACATGCATGAGTCAGAGAGTGGGAATTGTGAATTGTTCATATTCATATAATTGCTTTGTCTAATTTATTCCTGTAAATCGGGGACTGCAGGTGCAAAGTTGGCGGTGTAGAGTATTGTTTTTCATGAACTTAAGGGTAGGGTATGTAGATTGGTATGTCAAATTTCATAAACATGACCTGTCTCTGTGTCCCTAGAAATTAGGTAAATATCAAATAATCCTTTCAATGAAAACAATTACATTGTTTTGATTCATCCTTAATTGATTCTTAATTACATAAACAATAGACATGAAGGCGAAATTCTTGATGTTTTTTTTGTGTGTTTTTGTTGTCAAGATGATTATCAGAAAGTAGAATGAGTCTCACAAGTCTCTAATTTGAGTTACCAGTTTTAATGCTGAAATCCCGTTTATTTAAAACTATGCGTCCTCTCTGATCTGAATGGTCACTTCCTAAACTCCTGCACCTTCCGCCTCATGATACTGCGAGTGCAGCCTCTGCAGCTCAGTGGGCATAGAACTCTGGAGGTTCTGAGCTGAGACATGGCCTGTCCTTAAACTGAAAATGAGACAAGCTTGTGTCCTCTATCTGTCTGCAGGTTATTCACACTGAAACACAGATTCAGTTATGATTGTAGTTCATTTTTTAAACTAGTAAGAGCCCAGGCTACTTGCCCTACTTTAATGTCTCTGTACATTGTCCCTTCAAATAAAGACTAAACTAGACAAAACTGAACTGTGAGGTTCCAGTGGTGCAGATTGACTGCCTCGCTTCAGTCTACCCTAGTGTGGCTACAATTATTATTGTAATTCATACAATACAATAAATATTTGCATATGACGTGTTTAAGTATTGGATGACATTATTTCAATTTTCCAACATATGTGCAGCAACAATTACTGCATTTATATTATTTTCAATATTTGCCAATATTATACACTTCACGCATAGGAAGGAAATGATCATGTATTTATTGTAGACACACTTCATTTGTAATCATTTAATTTATTAACGTATTATTTTGTTTTTTCTTTCTAGTGGCTCACTGTGCATCCTCCAGACAGATCATCTCCCACTGGAAGAACTGTACACGACAAGACTGCCCCGTCTGCTTACCTCTGAAAAATGCCAGTGACAAAAGAAGCCAACAGGGTTAGTAACACATCCAGTTTTGGAATCTCTGGTAAAATACACGCATTTGTTCAACAATATGGAGCCATCTGCAGGCTGTGCTGCTTGCAGAGGATTCCTTCACAAAGGCTGGGCCTGTAATTCGACACTGGGGGAGGGGCGATGTGGCTTTACGACCAGTGGGCTGGGCCTTTTCACAAACTGGTTTCTGATTGGTCAAAGGCTCAATGACAGATTTAAATCCCCCACTGAGGTAGCATGCTCCCAGTGAGCCGCAGTAAACACAAGAGATGATAATAACGATGCATTGTTTTAATACTTAATTTGAAAATATATGATATCAATTAATTAATGCATTTAAAATAGACCTTTTATATTTTTAGAAAGTGATATTGTAATTTTATGCCAACAGTTAACATGATGAAATATTATTAAATTGAATTATTACACTGTAGAGTTCCTAATATAAAACCAGTGATGTCATAGTCATAATTTTTACACTGATGCTGTTATAGAAGATGGCACTCTTTCTGAAGTTAAAGGTGGCCAAACCAGACAAGTTGGTTACTAAACCCATTTATATGCCCTGTATTTTCAGTCATCAGTCTGTATCCTGCTTGCACACAAATTATTGCATTAAACAAGACACATGTAGGAAAATGTAGCCATTTGTTCACCATCTACACCTTTGTTCCAAAAAATAAATAACTGAAATGGCTTAAAAATGGTTAAGAAGAGCTAAGGGTTTCTTTTCCTCTCTGTAGCCCTGCTTAACTCTCCTGGAGCGGGCTTGCAGAATGCTGTCAACAGTGTGGGCTCTGGCCAGTCCAATGCCACAGCCATCAACAGCGCCTCTACACAAATGGACTCCAGCTCCATGCAGAAGGCTTTTGACGCTCTGGGTCTGACCTATGGGAACCAGTCCCCTGCTCAGGTTCAGGGCCAAAACCAAGCTCAGGGGTCACATAACCTCCAAGCCCCCCAGCATATGAACTCTATAGGTATGTTTTAATGACCAATACATTTGTTGTAATATTTATATAATTAATTTTAAACATGCCCTCTCCTCTGTATGCCAGGTGCTAATCAGATGAGTAAAATGGCAGGCGGCATGGGTGTCCCATCTTCAGAGCAGACTGGCTTGCTCCAAGACTCTCTACCTGCTGCACTCACGTGTGTCCCTTTTTAACTGTTAAAAATCCATCAGTCAGTACTGTATCTCTTCTGGTCTTGATGCATTTTTTCCTTTATAGTCAGCTGATGCCAGATGGGTCTGTACCAGGAAGTTTGGGAAACTTGCCTGCTGCCACACCCCTTGTGACATCTGGGATTAGAAAGCCTTGGCATGAGCACGTCACTCAGGACCTGCGCACCCACCTGGTGCACAAACTGTAAGAGCAACAACTTGGATTGTTGTAGTAGTTGTAGTAGTGGTAATAGTATTTTTATAGTGCTTTCTCTAAGTTTCTTTCCCCTGTGCAGTGTACATGCCATCTTCCCCACCCCAGACCCACAAACACTGAGAGACAGGCGGATGGAGAACCTTGTGGCATATGCAAGAAAAGTGGAGGGGGATATGTATGAAACTGCAAACAGCAGGGTAACATTTAATTATAAAAAAGATGTTGGAAGGGAAGAAAGCGAGTGCCTCCTTCTAATGTTTTTGACTATTCTGTTTCTGAAGGATGAGTATTACCACTTTCTTGCTGAAAAAATCTACAAAATTCAAAAGGAACTGGAAGAGAAGAAGCGTTTAAGGATCCAGAAACAGCCTGGTATGTCTGGTCCTGCTGGCCCTCAGCATCCTGGACTATCTCAACCTAACGGCATGGGCCAGGGGCAGGCTGTTCGTGCTCCCAGTTAGTACACATTCAGTCAACATTTCATTGAAAATTTCAGTGTTGCAGTGAAAGCTAATTGTCTGTTTTTCCCACAGATGGGCCTGTATCCATGCCCAACATGCCAAATCAGATGATGAACCGACTGCAAGGACCTCAAGGTGAGTGAAATGTTTCCTGTCTTTTTGTTAGTATTACGCTTGTATTATATTTAAATACAGTCATCACGTCGACATGATTGTGTTTCGCATTGTCTAGTCACTCTAGCCCACTGCTCTCACTTTTTCTCCAAATTATATGTTATCGTCCGTCCTCTAGTAGAGAGCTATGAATGCGCCAACATTTTCAAAAAGTTGTGACACAACACCATGGCAAACAGACAGTGATGGGAAACTCTTCTGTTTTTAAGAGTAGTTTGAATACATCCGCTGTGTCAGAGAGACCGAGAGGAATATGTGTTTTGTCACACCCTGATATATATCACACTGTACATGCCACATGGAATTTAAACTGTATTAACTGTAAATGTATGATGAATTGTATTTCATACTTTCTGTATGCTTACAAATTTTGAACAAAACAATGTGCTTTACCTCACAGGAATGAACCAGTTTAATCCTATGGCAATGCCAAATGCACAGATGTCTCAGGGAGGACATGTTCCTTCTATGAACCATCCGCAGCAAATTAATTTGAACTCCGTCCCAATGGTAAGAGCTGTCATTCTATTTATTCTCTCATGACTTTTCTTCCCTTTTTATAGTTGTGTACTTATATCTTGATTTCTTTTCAGATGAACATGTCCCCAAGAATGCCTCAAGGCATCATGGGTAATCATCCTAACAATATGGTTGGGCAGCAAACCAACCAAGGGCAGTTTATGCCCCAACAAGGACAGTTCCCTACAGCACAAGGAGGGTCAATGAATGTGAATTCAAGCCTGGGTCAAACAATGGC
Source organism: Rhinogobius similis (assembly GCA_019453435.1). Lineage (NCBI taxonomy): Eukaryota > Metazoa > Chordata > Actinopteri > Gobiiformes > Gobiidae > Rhinogobius > Rhinogobius similis. The sequence continues at coordinate 23,120,086 of CM033631.1, forward strand.
AAAGGCTCCTATCTCACAGGTAAATCACAGAGACGCTTAATGTCATACTACACAATCATGTGATCTGCTGTATATGTGAAGTACATCTTTGTTTTCAGCAGGTACAAAATTCTAACCTAAATGCAATGAGTTCCTATGGGACTCCCCTGCCTGGTGGTTCAAGTGCCCAGTCCAGCCTGAGTAGCACCCCACCCCCTAATGGTTCTGCTGGACAGCAGCCTCAGCAGCAGATGCAGCATCACCCCCCAGCCTCAGCTCAGATACCAGCCCAGCCCTCTACACCAGCCTCTACAGGAGGCCCATCCTCTACTCCAACCCACATCCCAAACCACCTACCCGGGCCTCTGTCTGCCGCAGGAACACCCTCTGAGCCAGTCCAGCCGCTCACTCCACTTCATCCCCCGCCTGAAGCACCCACCCAACTACAGCAGCCACATTCAGCCCAGGCACAGCACCCAAGCACACCGGTGAGCTCATGTACACCGTTTTAAAATGGAACAGGCATATATTTGTTCAACGTTATATTAAAATAATCCTTTCATAAGCAGATGTCCCAGGCAAGTGCAAGTGTAGACAAAGTCCACACTCCCAGCTCTGTTGCCGAACTGCCGTCCCAGCAGGCCTTACCTGAGATAAGCAGTTCTGAACCCAAAGCTGAAATAAAACATGAAGAGGGTGACACCAGCTCCAAGGAGACAGACATAAAAACTGAAGTATGTCACAATTTGTGATCCTTTGACTTGACACATTATTTAACTTCACCATGTTAATAAACAACTTGTTTTTTGTAAAGGAGGAGGAAACAAAGCCCCTCCCAGTGAAGAAGGAAGAGCCGGAGACACAAGAGCCAAAGCAAGAACCAATGGAAACTGAGGAGAAAAAGCCAGAGGTGAAGAAGGAACCCAAAGAAGAGGAGGAAAATGAGGCTAGCGGCACATCAGCTGCCGCTGCTAACCGTAAAAAAGGTAAGCAGAATCATTTTTGTAGCTTTGGGTAATCTAATGTTCTCATGATTGTTATTGTCTGTGTGTTCAGTCTTCAAGCCAGAGGAACTAAGACAAACTCTGATGCCAACATTAGAGGCTCTGTACAGACAAGACCCAGAGTCCTTACCGTTTCGACAACCTGTAGACCCCATGCTCTTGGGTATTCCTGTATGTCGCCATATTTTCATCCAGTTTGATTCAAGTTGTACAAAGTGCTTGAGTTTGACTGACCTCAAACATTTATATTCTTCTTTATTTTTTAGGACTATTTTGACATAATAAAGAATCCAATTGACTTGTCAACCATTAAACGTAAACTGGACACGGGTCAGTACCAAGAGCCTTGGCAGTATGTGGACGACGTATGGCTCATGTTCAATAATGCGTGGCTGTACAACCGTAAGACCTCTCGAGTTTATAAATACTGTACTAAACTGGCAGAAGTGTTTGAGTCAGAGATTGATCCTGTCATGCAGAGCTTAGGCTACTGCTGTGGACGCAAGGTGAGAAAAAGTTTCACCATGTGATAAAAATAGTCTTTTTTAAAACCTAGATTAAGTGCCTTCTGAGAATGTAACATATTTGTGTTCTGTTTTCCTTAGTACGAGTTTTCACCTCAAACATTGTGTTGCTACGGCAAACAGTTGTGTACCATTTCCAGGGATGGGACTTACTATAGCTACCAAAACAGGTAATATCATCAGCTGCAAAAACTCACTCACTTTGGTTCTTTTCACAGATCAGATTCTGTAGTACATTTCTGCAAGGTGCACATGCAATTCCCAGATTACTGCTCCCCCTGCTGTGTAGAACCTGTTACTGCATGTTGGTGGATACAGGACAAGCCCAGTAGTCGAGTCAAATCAAGGCTTTGAAGCTTTCACTTCCACAACATTGTCATGTGTATAAAATACTATTTATTGAAGTTTATTTTGATGTGAAGGGTCCCTGAGTTTGTTAACACACTAAGGCCAGCTGCAAACAGTGATTTCGCTTGAAGCCCCCCTTGCCTGGCCCCTCCTCAGTAGAGGGTTTTTAGCCTGATTTTAAATTTGATTTGCTTCTCCACAAGAAAAGTATGTCCCAGGCAGCACGTTTTGTAAATGAACATTTGTTGTGACATTTCTTACATCTCGGGTTAGTACCATTCTGTTACTACTATTTGTCAGGTCGTAGCTCCAAAACTTCAAATCATACTTCTGAAATGTTTGAGTTTTACGATTGTCTCTTGCGACTTTACAACAGTCCCTCAGAACAACCAGACTGCGCAAATCACTTGTTACCTATTGACAGCTCATAAACTGTACAAATGGCAAAGGACACCAACATAGAGTTTGTGCAAACCTTTTTCAGTAATCAAAGTGGCTACAATGAGTGTGATAGGCTCCTTACCTGAAGTTCAATACACTGCATGTGTTGGCATTTACAAGTGTGTTTATTTTTGTTCCCATTTCACTCAAAAATCAGCGGATTTCAGTTTTCATTATGACCCCTGTCATAATGTCGCGTGTGTAGTGTGTAGCGTGACAGTCATTACGAATGTGAGATAAATAATCTTTGCAAATGGTTGTTATGTCTGGTTTGCACACTTTGTGCCACTTCTTAAATTTGCCGAAGATTCTAGTATGCAGCCAGCTTAAGTTAAATGTTTAAAAAGTGTCATTTGTACTAACAGTCTAATATCAAATAATTTGAAATGTGCATTTTATTTGATTGATGTCTTTATGCATGGCATTACCTGTTGTTGTAGTTATCGTTATTTTCATCTCTATGCATGTGACAAAATAACGATGTCAGTCATGATGTAAAATAGGTGGAAGTATTTAGTCATAAATACACAATTAACTATAGTTTCTTGAGCAATATTTGTTACTACACCAGACCAGTATTTTTATTTGCGTTTTAACAATGCGTTTACTTAAGCATACTATTTCTTTATTCTCTTCCACCTCTGGTAAAACAATTCAAGCATGTAGCATGTATCTCCATTTCTTCTCCTGTTTGAAGTGGCTGAGCCATAATTCTTTTGCACATTGTGACTAACTTGTGCCTGTGCTGTTTGCTGTCCATGCTCCGTGGGTTGTTGCTGTGTTCTCCATTCACTCTGCATTGTGCCCCGTGTGCTGCTACTACTGTGTGTGCTGCCTGCAGTTCACCCAAATATGGCCTTATCGCCGACAGGTATCACTTCTGCGAAAAATGCTTCAATGAGATCCAGGGTAATAGTGTGACCCTGGGGGACGACCCAGCACAATCCCAGACGTAAGAGATCTCATGTTTGGTTTTATTTATTTTCAAAATCAGACAAAAATGTGATTATCAATTTCTCTTTTCTGCAGTATGATTGCAAAAGATCAATTTGAAAAGAAGAAGAATGACACTTTAGATGCTGAACCGTGAGTTATTTTTACTCTCTATTTAGCTATCTATCTATATGAACTGGACTCTGCCACTATTTACTTATTCATACACTTTACCTGCAGTTTTGTGGAATGTAAAGACTGTGGGCGGAAGATGCATCAGATCTGTGTGCTGCACTATGATGTTATTTGGCCCACAGGGTAGGTCTTCTGTTTATATATCTTTAATTTAAAAATTGTTGAATTCACATCGGTTTACAGAATGTTGAATTGTATTTTTTTTTCTAGATTTATCTGTGACAATTGTCTCAAGAAGTCTGGAAAAACAAGAAAGGATAACAAATTTTCAGCCAAAAGTATGTAAAAATATCCTTAAACTTTTTTTTTTAACCAAAATTAGGTCATGTTGTGAATGTATGGATTTTTTTTCCCTCAAGGATTGCCGTCTACAAGATTAGGTACTTATCTTGAAGACAGAGTCAATAAATACTTAAAAAGACAAAACCATCCAGAAGCTGGGGAGGTTTTTGTCCGAGTGGTGGCCAGTTCTGATAAAACAGTTGACGTTAAGCCTGGCATGAAGTCTAGGTAATGTATTAATGGATACTTTGTACAACTCAATAATTGTGATGTTATTACACAGTCTTTCTTTTGCAGGTTTGTAGACTCAGGTGAAATGGTTGAAAGTTTCCCTTACAGAACCAAAGCACTTTTTGCATTTGAAGAAATAGACGGTGTTGACGTTTGTTTCTTTGGTATGCACGTTCAAGAGTATGGCTCTGAATGTCCCTTTCCAAACACAAGGTAGGACTGTTAAAAAAAAGTGTCAAAAATGTGGAACTTTGTTTCACTCAGGTCTAACTTAATCTTTTTGTCGTAGGCGGGTTTACATTTCATACCTTGACAGTATTCACTTCTTCAAACCGCGGCTGTTAAGAACTGCGGTGTACCATGAAATCCTGATAGGTTACTTGGAGTATGTGAAGAAACTAGGGTGAGTTTTTGTATAGTAGTTAGTCACAGGATCATTGGTAAATTACTCTGGCAGTATGTAGAGTTAAAATGTTTGTATTCATAGGTATGTCATGGGTCACATCTGGGCATGTCCGCCCAGTGAAGGCGATGACTACATCTTTCACTGCCATCCTCCTGATCAGAAGATCCCAAAACCGAAGAGGTTGCAGGAGTGGTACAGAAAAATGCTGGACAAAGCTTTTGCAGAGAGGATTCTTCATGACTATAAGGTCTGAAACACACACAATTACCTCTCTTCCTATTGTTTCTAATGGCTTAATGTAGGCAACTGCTCAATAACCCAAATAGTATTTTCATTAACGCTGTTGTGAAATATATTTTGACATGAACATTTGTTTCTTCAGGATATTTTCAAGCAAGCAACTGAAGATAGACTGACAAGTGCCAATGAACTGCCATATTTTGAGGGCGACTTTTGGCCTAATGTTTTGGAGGAAAGCATTAAGGAGCTGGAGCAAGAGGAGGAGGAAAGGAAAAAGGAGGAGAATACCGCCTCATCCGAGACTATAGAGGTGAGATGAATAAACAAGTATCACGTTTTAACACCCCAAAGCTTTGTTCGCAACGTCTTTTCAATGTACTTCTAGGGAGCTCATGCTGACAGCAAAAATGGTAAGAAGAAAAATAATAAAAAAACAAACAAAAACAAGAGCAGTGTCAGCAGGGCGAACAAGAAAAAACCTGGGATGCCGAATGTAGCAAACGATCTGTCCCAAAAGCTGTATGCCACAATGGAAAAACATAAAGAGGTGAGAGAAGTACTGACATTCGTAACCATTTTGGTCCCTGCAAGTCTCTGAAGGCTTTCTAATGAATGGCTTTTGTCTCTTTATTCTCTTCAGGTATTTTTTGTGATTCACCTTCACGCTGGGCCAATGATTAACACACTGCCCCCCATATCTGATCCGGACCCCCTGATGTCCTGTGACCTGATGGACGGACGTGATGCTTTTCTGACCCTGGCCCGAGACAAACACTGGGAATTCAGTTCTTTGAGGAGGACCAAGTGGAGCACCATGTGCATGCTGGTAGAGCTACACAACCAGGGCCAGGACCGCTTTGTTTACACCTGCAATGAGTGCAAGCACCATGTTGAGACCCGCTGGCACTGCACGGTTTGTGAGGTGAGTTTTCAGCTCCAAATGTGAAATGTTTTTTATTATATTTATTGTTTTATTGTTCTAATTTTCTTTGCCCTTATCCCATTAGGACTATGACCTATGCATTAACTGCTACAACACTACCAAACATGAGCACAAAATGGTCAAGTGGGGTCTTGGATTAGATGATGATGGCAACAGCCAGAGTAATGAGGCTTCTAAGAGTCCACAAGAGAGCCGTCGCCTCAGTATCCAGCGCTGCATCCAGTCTCTGGTCCACGCCTGCCAGTGCCGCAATGCCAACTGTTCTCTGCCATCCTGCCAGAAGATGAAGAGGGTTGTTCAGCATACTAAAGGCTGCAAGCGCAAGACCAACGGTGGCTGTCCTGTGTGCAAGCAGCTAATCGCTCTATGTTGCTATCACGCCAAGCACTGTCAGGAGAACAAGTGTCCTGTGCCTTTCTGTCTCAACATCAAGCAAAAAATCTATCAACAACAGATGCAGCAGAGATTCCAGCAAGCACAGTTGATGCGGCGCAGAATGGCCACCATGGCTGGACGAGGCATGCCCATGCCTTCACCACCTACCTCAGCTGTCTCCGACACCCCCAGCTCAGGGCAGCAGCCGATCACGCCCCAACCACCCCAGTCCATGCCCAATCAGCCATCACAGCAGCCACAACACACTGCAAACATGGTTCAAGGTTTTCCCAACAACGGACGCGTGAGTCAGCCCTCCACACCTGTGTCCCATGGTAAACCCGGCTCCTCTCCTCTGCATCAGCAGCAGTCACCTCTGCCCAACATGCCGCACCAACAGCAGCCGCAGCAGCAACAGCCTCTGCTCGCAGCACTGAAGGTCGCCAAAGAGATTGAGATGGTCGCTAAAGCGAGGCAGCAGCAGAATTATGCCAGGAATGGAATACCCATGAACCATCCTCGAATGATGGGAGCCATGCCGGGCCAGATGCAGGGCCAGATGCCGGGCCAGATGCAGGGCCAGATGCCGGGCCAGATGCCGGGCCAGATGCCGGGCCAGATGCCTGGCCAGATGCCGGGCCAGATGCCGGGCCAGATGCCGGGCCAGATGCCGGGCCAGATGCCGGGCCAGATGCCGGGTCAGATGCCGGGCCAGATGCCGGGCCAGATGCCGGGCCAGATGCCGGGCCAGATGCCGGGCCAGATGCCGGGCCAGATGCATGGCCCACGAGGTCCTCATGTAATGCAAAACATGCAGCAAGGGCAGTGGGGTTTGCAGAACCCAATGCAAGGACCACAAGGTGTTCAAACACAGGTGCCCGGTCCACAGGGGCCCATGGCTCCACAGCCGCCTCAGGGAGGCCCAATGGCCCCGCAGGGTCAGCTGATGCAGAGACCCATGATGCCACCGCAGCAGGGGCTCCAAATGCCTGGTGTCATGAATCCTCAAGGGCCTTCGCAGGGAATGACTCCACAGCAGCAGAACCTGCCTCGAGGCATGCCTGGAAACTTTGCTCCAAGTGCCCTGCAGGAATTGCTGCGCACTCTTAAATCTCCCACGTCACCCCAGCAGCAGCGACAGGTCCTTAGTATCCTCAAATCCAATCCCCAACTCATGGCTGCCTTCATCAAACAGAGGACTCTCAAGTACCAGGCTCAGCAGCAGGCTCCGCAGCAGAATCCTCAGGCCATGATGGGGGCCCAGGTGGGTATGCAGCCCATGGCCAACCAGATGCAACAACCAGGGGTGTCCCCTCAGCAGCCCACTCCACAGCAGCTCCCTGGCTCTCAAGGCATGGTGCCCATGGGCCCACAAGGACAAATGATGAACGCTCATCAAAATGGCGGCAACCCTCAAATGTATCGTCAGCAGATGCTTCGCATGCAGCAGATGCAGCAGCAGCAACAACAACAGCAGGGGGGAATGCAGCAGGGGGGCATGCAGCAGGGGGGCATGCAGCAGGGAGGCATGCAGCAGGGGGGCATGCAGCAGGCTCATGGTCAGTTCCCTCAACAGCAGCCAGGGCCCAGCTACACTCAGCTTCGAATGCAGCAGCAACTGGCTATGCAAGGAGGAGGGGGGCCCATGAGCCAGTTGCCACCTACATCCCAAATGGGCCAGCCTGGCATGGGCCAGCCTGGCATGGGTATGGACACCCCCCATAATATTCTCCAGCAGCGCATGCTTCAGCAGCAACAGCAGCAACAAATGCTGAAGCAGCAGATGGGCTCTCCAGCCCAGAACAGCTCCATGAGCCCACAGCCCCACATGCTCCCGGGCCAGCCCCCCGGAGCTCACTTATCTGGACAGAACATGACCAATGCCCTCGGAAATCAAGTACGATCCCCCGCCCCGGTCCAGTCGCCACGACCACCCTCGCAGCAGCCGCCACACTCAAGTCCCTCTCCCCGAATACAACCCCAGCCCTCACCGCAACACGGTACCCTCCACTCCACCTCCCCCCACCCCAGCCTGGCCGGACCCATGTCAGGCACCATGGAGCAGGGGCACCTAAGCTCACAGGAGCAGAGTGCCATGCTCCCACAGCTCACACCAAACAGAGGGTTGAGTAATGACATGAGTTTAGGGGGTGATACCACAGGAGACACACTAGAGAAATTTATCGAAGGGTTGTAGCATTTGGAGACAGAAGATGGGCCTTGTTCTGTTTCCAACTGAAATATTTTGTATTTGCTAAAGTTGCAAAATGCAAGCAATTAATTAATCAGAGGCCTCAAGACTGTGAACGTTTCCTTCCATCAAATGCTTTACTTCCTGAGTGATTAATTGATGCTGTTATAAATAAGATGACTAAGACACATTTTTGGTTTGACCATTTCTTAAAGAATTTGTTGTTTTACGCTATGGACTTGTATCAAAATCTTGCACCAAAAATCATTTGTGTTTTTTGTATCCTTCGTTTAGAAAACTGTAAAATTATTTGTTCAATACGTTTTGCCAGGCTTCACCTTTTCCTCACTTCCCTTCCTGGCTAATTTATTCCGATATGCCATTTTCATAAAGACTGCCTTTGGGGAAGCCTTAATTTCTTTCCTGTTGCAAAGTCTATGGGAGATTATTAACATATTTGTACAGATTTAATAATTATTGCACACACAAACACAGCGTGCAGGTGCTGGCCTGCACTGAAACTTAATGTTCACAGGTGCCCGAATGTTGTTTTTCTACTGGTCCTTCCCAGTATTTGTCTTGAATAGTTAATGGCCGTGTTTTTGCAAAAAGCTTTTGCCTGTGGTGGGAATTACCTGTTTGACTGCTGATTTCTTTCCGAAGTTCTTTTGCATTTTTTTTCTCTTGCATTAAACTTGAATTGATAATGAACTGTTCTCAAATGTAAATTATGCAGCTAGACAGTACTGTAAATATGATGAAAATAACAAAGAATCACTGTACAAATTCACAAATGTCTCATTTCGTACTTATTTACCATATTGTTAAATAAACCTGTGTGCCACTGAATAATGTGTTGTTGCTTTGTGGGTAACACATGTTCGCACTCGCGTATGCACCAAACCGTGGATACATTGTGTTAGAGATTATAATGGATCATTTTATATTACACAATAAAATTTTGTCAGGCGATATTTGGACACCTGTGTGACGTCATCCACATGCGCAGCCGGGGTCTTGTCTCTGCTGGATCAGCGTGTGTCCCCTGCACATCCCATCGACCTCTCGTGTATCGCTCTGCTTACAAACATGTCTCGCTGTCTGTCTCTGGCCCGGGTCACACTCGGACTATCCCGGACCAGACCTGGGTTTGTACCGTGTGTGGCACGAGGCCTGAGCACAAGAGCCGTCCAGCAGCGCCTCTCCTGCGCTGGAGGTAAGTCAATGATGTAATCTGTGATAGCTTCAACTGAGGACATTTCTTCACTAAACAGCTGTGCATAATTTAAATAGAACATAAATTAAAGGCGCTCTATGTGAAGTGTATGAAAGATTAAATTCTCCATGGAGTTGGATTACAAACCAAGCAATCTGCACGGAGACTAATAGCAAACCAAGTACCCTTTTGGGCAATAAAAACTGGATAAATGAAAGCTTACTTAATTGGGTGTATATCATACTGTGGAATCTTCCAGGCAAAGCAAAAACATTTATATTTGAAAATCAGTTGGCAGAATCTCAACTGGAAAGCCTACTTAGTGCACCTTCTTTAACCCAAAGCTTTGATCTCATTGAATCAAGTATGAAAGTGGCTTTCTTTGTGTTTGCTACTGGCTTCCTTGTGTACAGAGACAAAATTATAACAATAATGCACAGAGTAACATAAGTCTGTCCTTTTGTATTTTAACAGGTTATAATCGGACACAGCTGCAGAAATGGAACAGTCGACCCAGAGTGTGGAGCCCGGTTCTCTCCTTCAATCCAAACAATTATTACAGCACCCAACAAGCAGAGCAAGAACCAGAGGAGGAGCCCCTGCACACTATCATCAGTGACACGGAGTCCGTCCAAGGTACAACCAAAAGTTCAAAATCAGTCTGACTTCTTCAAACACATCTTGAGCATTTAGGAATTACATTTTTGTTTCTTCAGGATCTTTTTCAAAACACGAATTTCAGGCAGAAACCAAGAAACTGCTGGACATAGTTGCCAGATCTTTGTACTCAGAAAAAGAAGTAAGTTAAACGTGGATGGAAAAAAGCTGTTTTGTTGTATCACATATGTCTTCATTAACTCGTCGTAAATATTGTAGGTTTTTATTAGGGAGTTAATCTCTAATGGAAGCGATGCACTGGAAAAATTACGGCACAAGCTTATGACCGCCGGAGGAGAGACCGCCCCAATGGAGATCCATCTGCGGACTGATGCAAACCAAGGCACATTCACCATCCAGGTCTGTCTCCTAATGTGTACTGTGTCGCTTGAAGTTGTGTATAAATAAAACAACAATACAGCCCATTAAGATGATTAGAGTTCGAGATGTCAAGATAACTCTGTTTGTCAATGATTGTGAATATTTACGTCAAAATATGGAAGAGCAAAACAATTATAATCGTGACCATTTTATAAAGCAACGTTAAGTGATTTCTGTTCCATTTATATGCTGAAAAAGTAAATCTAGTGTTTATTTCTCTGACTATTTGTCACATAAAATTTACTTTATCAATCTTAAACTTTGATTTCATACAGAAATGAATGAATGAATGAATGAATGAATCCCTGTTAGAGATTAGAAACAATGGTTAAGGTGGGCCCAGTCCCATTTTGTTATTTATTTTAAATCACTTTTGTTTTGATACAGGACACAGGGGTCGGTATGAACCAAGCAGAGCTGGTAGAGAACTTGGGAACTATAGCTCGTTCTGGCTCAAAGGTATTTAACATTTTAGTTACTAGACCTGTTAACCAACTGTCAGAGGTCCATAACGACGCTGAACACTAATATATTTTCTCCAGGCTTTCTTGGATGCCCTCCAGAACCAAGCAGAGGCCAGCAGCACCATTATCGGTCAGTTTGGGGTGGGCTTTTACTCTGCTTTCATGGTAGCGGACCGCGTGGATGTGTATTCACGAGCTGCAGACCCAGACTCACCAGGATATAAGTGGTCCTCTGATGGGTGAGACACAGGTGAAAATTAAATACAAACTTGAAACAATTTGATGTTAACATTTTTTAAATTCCTGCAGCTCTGGAGTTTTTGAGATTGCTGAAGCCAGTGGGGTTCAACAGGGCACCAAAATTGTGCTTCACCTTAAAGATGACTGCAAAGAGTTTTCTCATGAAGACAGAGTCAAAGGTAACACTCAGCACTGTGATTGGTTTGTCAAGAAGGACTGTACTGTACCTAATCTTGTTTAAACATTTATTATTTTTAGAGGTTGTGACAAAGTACAGTAACTTTGTGAGTTTCCCAATTTTCCTGAATGGACGAAGGCTTAATACCCTACAGGTTGGTCTCAGACTGTGCTCTTTTCCCCTGCAAAGTAAAAACTACACAGATCAGTTTATGTATTTATATATTAGGCGCTGTGGATGATGGAACCAAAAGAAATCAGTGAGTGGCAGCATGAGGAGTTTTACCGCTACGTCGCTCAGGCCTATGACAAACCACGCTACACTCTTCACTACCGCGCAGACGCCCCCCTCAACATCAGAAGCATCTTTTACGTGCCGGAGGCGGTGAGATGTTAGAAAAGTTCATATTTCACTGAAAGTGTTTTAATTGGATAACAGTTAAATAATTGTCTGCACGTCCTCAACAGAAACCCAGCATGTTTGATGTGAGCAGAGAAATGGGCTCCAGTGTGGCCCTGTACAGTCGAAAGGTCTTGATCCAGACAAAAGCTACAGACATCTTACCAAAGTGGCTGCGCTTCCTCAGAGGTGTGTGCTAAGAGAAATATTCACTTGATCAAGATGAATGCAGGCTAAGTTTTAACTTTCTGTTGTTGTGGATGTGCAGGTGTGGTGGACAGCGAGGACATCCCCCTGAATTTGAGCAGAGAACTTCTCCAGGAAAGTGCACTCATTAGGTACGAAAATACTAAGATCATTAAAGGTTGCGTTTAGGTTCAGGAATTTGGTGAAGCCGTAATTTCAAATAGTGGGCACGGTTATTGAAAGAATATTCAAACTTATCCACAAATGTTGAATCGTTTTTGTTTTTGAAACCTGATTTTTTAGTTTTATGGTTTAAAGTCTTTTCAAGTGATAACGTCTTTGGGTTCAAATAACCACTTTCTGAAGCTACATTGAAAAAATCATTCAACTTTTGTTTATTTATACTGACAGAGAAGATGTTAAACTTTGTGCCAGTTTTTGTTTACTGTGGCTTTGCCTGGTAATTAAAGATATTACCCATTAAAGATATTACCCATAAACCATGTTAACAAATCAGCAAATTCTACCTGCCCCAATCTCATTAAACACTTTAGACTGATAAAATGATGTGATGTCATCTGAAACCCAGCGACTTGGTAAACCCCGGCTTTCTTTCTATAGAAAATTGCGTGATGTTCTGCAGCAAAGAGTCATTCGTTTCCTCCTCGATCAGAGCAAGAAGGAGCCAGAGAAGTACAGCAAGTTCTTTGAGGATTACGGCCTTTTTATGAGAGAAGGTATCGTCACCACACAGGAACAAGATGTCAAGGTGAGAAAGGGCAGGTCTTTACTGATGCAACTTTTATCGTGAGTACCATGGAAAAAATACAAAGAACTTTTTGAGACATCAATTAAGTGCATTTCAGTGGCTTTCCAAATAAAGATGGTTTGGTGGAGATGGCTTGCATATTCATAAGCAAAGGCAAATGATAGTGGACTGGGGTTTCGGTAACACTATGGGTGTTACACAGGAAATGACCACAAACTTGCACTTCTAATCTTGTGGCTAATTTCCCCAATTTTTTTTAATACTAGTGAGGGAAAACATTATATCTTTGATTTAATTATATTATATAGTTATTTTAGTTGCATATATATAGATGGCATTTTATTGTCAAAAATACTTTTGGTTTGGTATCCATAGAGATTGCTAAATGTTATACTATTTATGTGGAATATTCCCGGCAAAATAAAAACGTTTCAATGGAGAAATGGAAATGATTCTGACCCTCATAGTGCCCGTTCTACCTTCTATCCTACATTTTAAACTACAAGCAGTTTTAAATTGTCCTTGTCATGTGAAAACAATATATCAAACAACTGTCTCAAACCTGGGGTGAAGGTTCAATTCCTCTCCACGGATCATGTCGGGGGAAACAAACTTATTTAAATAACAGGGTTCATACCACCTCAGTGGACTCTTCTATACTAAATATAATTTATCAAAGACTGGCCATTTGAAATTATTGCATTATATTTAGCAGTGCACCGACCACAAGCAGCTGTAAAAATTAAAAATCAAAATACCTCGACTTTCAATGGCAAATTGGATTAAAATGCACGACTGTCCATTTTGACACAATAGGAGGACATTGCAAAGCTGCTGCGGTTTGAGTCATCTGCTTTGCCAGCCGGTCAGCAGACTAACCTCATGGAGTATGCCTCCCGCATGAAGGCTGGCACACGCAACATCTACTACCTGTGCGCCCCCAACCGTCACCTGGCAGAACACTCGCCCTACTATGAGGCCATGAAGCAAAAGGACATGGAGGTGAGAGCAAAAGACTTAGATTCTTTGCTGCTTATATTACCCCATCTCTATAGTCATATTAAATACATTTTCAAATGCACAGGTGCTGTTTTGCTACGAGCAGTTTGATGAACTGACACTACTCCATCTCAGAGAATTTGACAAGAAGAAGTTGATCTCAGTAGAGACGGACATCGTAGTGGATCATTACAAAGAGGAGAAATTCCAGGACACCAAACCTGGTTTGTTCCCATTTACTTATTCCTCAATTAATTTGAATTAAAAATATGTTAATTTTCCTCATTACATTTTCCTAATATCTCAGAATCCGAGCGTCTCACACAGGAGCAAGCCGATGACCTGATGGCTTGGATGAGAAATGTTCTGGGCCCTCGGGTCACCAACATTAAAGTAAATAAAATAGACTTTTTCTATTATCATTTTAGTTCCATTGTTAAGCTGGTTCTAAACAACAAATACATATATTTGGTCTTTTAGGTCACTCCCCGTCTGGACACTCATCCAGCCATGATCACAGTGTTGGAAATGGGAGCAGCTCGACACTTCTTGAGGACACAACAGTTGGCTCGCAGTGCAGAGGAGAGAGCCCAAATACTGCAGCCCACCTTAGAAATCAATGCAGGGTAATTTTGCTTCTGAATTTTAAGATATAATGTAAGTAAGTAACAAGTAAATAAAATGTTTTTTTTCAGGCATGACCTCGTAAAAAAGTTACATGAACTAAAGGATTCAAACTCTGATCTGGCTGGACTGTTACTAGAACAGGTACTGTTTCTATAGAAAGATTTTTTTCTAATCAAATACAGTGGGTTCAATCCACACAATGTAGTCCCCTAATAAATTCTAAAATTCTATAACAATAACTTAATTAAATAGTATTCTTTGCTGAATGTAGATGCATGTATTTTACATTGACCTAAACGTATTCAAAACAAATTTCTTATTTTTCCTTTTGTTATTGCAGATCTATGACAATGCCATGATTGCAGCAGGTCTGAATGATGATCCCAGACCAATGATTTCCCGCCTCAATGAGCTGCTAACAAAAGCACTCCAGAAGCATTGAGGCACATTACATACAGACTCTACTTAGGTTTATTATCAGTCGCTTTGAAGAGGACAGTGACACAGTGACTGAGGATGTAAAGCTGAAAATGGCGACCTGTTCTCCCAAACACTGAAAGACATCTTTGACCTTTATCCGAAATGAAAGCTGCCCTACTTTATCAGATTTATTCATTGTGGCGGTAAGGAAGCAATTCTGAAGAGCTCAAAGTATGAGATGAGTTTCCTTAATGAATCGAATCTGTTGCCTGACCAGCCAAGACCAAACGCTTCAGCACAACTTATGCATTCTAACAAAATGCAGATAATTTGGCTGGTTAGGCAGCTGAATCTGTTTAATGAGTGTGGTAGTGCCCAATAGATTATAATGTATACATTTGTACATGTGCATACATTTATACCATTGTATTTTTTCATTTTTATGGTCATGTTATGTCAAAGTTCAGAAAATCTTTGGTACTAAAAATGGTCTTCGCCTACAAATTTAAAGAGTAGCTCTGTGATAATTTAAGTCTTGGTTAGGTTATTTTAATTTAAAGCCCTCAATTTTAAATCCTACAACAGAGAGGTCTTGAAATTCTGTTGCCAACAATGTTCCTTTTTTCTTACATTAATGTAATATAAATGTACAATTAAATAAATAGGTAAAAAGAAGTCAATATCACTATGCAATTTCAATGGCAGCCAATGGGTTACGTTGAATTTGTTTCACCTGTGAGAGCCACAAAAACTGCCTTCTAGCTTGCAGTTATTTCCATATTTTGGCATCCAACAACATGCAACCTTTTGACTAAACTAAAATGAAAGTAAAATGCCAATGCAATAAATGAGACAACATAACATGTTGGAAAACATGTTTACTGCATTTTACTCAAAAAAACCACACAGTGACCTGAAAGGGGGTTTGCTGCGTATCATCAGTTGCAGCTTGAACATTATGGACGTATCCTTGTTAAGGCTTTGAGTGGCCAGTCCCTCGGTCAGCGACCCAGCACTGTCCGTTCTTCTGATCCACATGAGACCATTCAGATCCCTGCAGTCCTTCCTGGTATTGGCACAACATGGATTTTGTGACTTAACTGTTCTTTGCTTTCATCAGTCACAGGAGTCACAGATGCCAGAAGTGTGTCAGGACAACTTGTCTATGTTAGCTAAAAAACGCTGTGCCCACCACTCATCAAGATCAATGGGGACAAAGTCTAGAAAAAGAACAAGAAAGGAAAAAGTGAATATTAGAATGTAACTGTGATTTATGATATACTAATCTTAATATAATATACAAAATCCTCAGAATAAAAGTTACATTTGTGAAGTGTTTTGTGTGTAATTGTCAATTCCTCCTGTTGACTTCATTAATTCCCAAATTCCTATTACTACCGTCTTACCAACTACCGGTAGTTACACATCACCCATGATGGTAATTGACTGATGTTTGTCTGCCCCCTAGCGATATTAAGAGGTCAGTACACTGACAGTTATGCATTCAGTGAGGTAATCAATCACTGCTTTGCACAAAAACATATTGTGATGCGGGTGAAAATAAGAGTCTTACTCTTCATGTTTGGATTTGGAGTTTCCTCCTTGTACTGGACTGGCTTCTGGGCTCCTGATGCTTGAGTTGAACTGTCGTCCACCACCTCTTGCCAGGCTAAAAAACATAACAAGTGTCTGATTTGAAACATTCAAGTTAAATCCTCAGAGAATTACAATGGGAGAAACACATGACATATCCCTTGTCACCACCAAAACCAGTGAATGCCACACACTTTGAATATCTATATTAAGTATGTGTATTCATATATATTCATGTCCAAGAAAAGAAAGAAAAAGTTTAATTGTAGTAAGTGAATTTTTCTGCAGAAATGCAATATTTTTTTGCTTAGCCATTTGCACAACTTGTAAAACAAATATAACCAAAGGAAAGACACTTTAGTATTTAAATATAATCTAAATTGGATTACAACCACTATGAAAGATACAGTATTTACCAGAGGGTGTCTGCCGTTGTGTTCTTGTACGCGTCTATCAAGGTCCCTGGAGTAATTTGAAATAATGTAGCTTTGAATATAAAGTAACAAAACAAAACTCACTCTTTGAAAAGAGGAGACCTCAAAACTGGGTCATTGACCAGATCAAACGATTGATATGTCCAAACTTTTTGTTCTAGTTTGCAAAAGCAGACAACAGACCGCTTCTTTCCCAAAGCTCCTAAATCCTGTTTGTTTTGCCTCATGTCGCCCTCATGTGATACTGACTGTGGGTGTGAATGGAGCCCTTTGCTAGGTGCCTGGCTATCAGTGTCGTAGCAGCTGTGTAGGGTGAGGCCTGGCAGAGAGGGAGGGTGGAACAGCACCTCTTTTTTGGCATTTCCAGTCCAATTGCTGCTTTATTGTCTTACCTTCATGAACAAACCTAACGTTGTCTTCATGTGCAGGGGTGAAACTCTCCTCGTGGTGGTTGTCAGTACTGAGAGCTGGTGCAGGGTGCTGGTACTTCTTCCCATTCAGGCGGTTGAAAACTATCTTGGGTGCAGGGAGGCTGGGAACAAAGTTTAAAAAGACAAAAGTTTAACATAGTGCAAAAGTTGTACCATTGCAACAGCTGAATGAAGGTCCATGGGCCACCTTGGCTTCACAAGGTCACATGGAAACTGCACAGAAGGCAGAGCTAGCCTTGGGAGAAGCTTTTTTTGTGTGTGTGTAAATCTTTTGACTCATGCTTAGCTCTAGGTTAGTCCTACTTCTTTCAACACTCTAAACATGTTCAGAATCCATGCGTAATGACAACGTAACTACTCACTCAGGCAGACTCCATGAGGTCTGCTTGTGCTTGAAATCGTTTACTTTGTTGTCCAGTTGTTGTGTAGGCCCTTATGAGAGACAGAACAGCTTTTTACATATTTGACAATGAATAGGACAATTAACCAAATTCAAAGTATAAACCAGGCCTACCTGTGTTACCTGTGCGTCGCTGAGTGACCAGTTTGCTGGGACCTCTGGTAATAGTGTACATAATGCGCTGGCAAAGTCACCTGTAAACTTTGGGTAAGTCCAGTTGGTGCACGGATCATGCAGAGGCGCAGAGCTATTTTGAAAGGCACTTATGTAAACGTCAGAATCCGCACAGAAAGACAGTCTTCATAAAACGAGGCTCAGAGCATAGCATTTCATGAGCGCTTAGTAGCCGGTCAAGAAACACATGTGCATTGTGACGGGACAATGTCACAGAGCGCAAAGAACAGCAGCTGTCATTCAAGACGTGAACGCAAAACGTCCCTAACACGCCTCCCCCCACGACTTAAAGGGACAGTGCCTCCAGGACAGAAAATGCATCAACTTATTATACTTCCATGGAGGACGCATAAATACAGAAAAAAATTAGACTACAACAACAACAAAAAGCCATGTGTGGATTTTGAATAATCTTCTTTTACCTCTTTGCTATTAGCAGTTCATAACACTTAAAATAATGTGTGTGCATGGAAAACAAGAGGAACTAATTCACACAAAATGCCAATAAAAGTTGTGTGGACTCAAAAGAACCAGAGTTAAACTAGACTAATAGTCTGCTTAAGGAAATTTGACTGTGGAAAATATCAGAAGGTGTATGTTAAAAATAGATGGAGAGGACGTCTTG
The DNA here is from genome assembly GCA_019453435.1 of Rhinogobius similis. Taxonomy (NCBI): domain Eukaryota; kingdom Metazoa; phylum Chordata; class Actinopteri; order Gobiiformes; family Gobiidae; genus Rhinogobius; species Rhinogobius similis. The sequence goes on from CM033631.1 coordinate 23,138,371, forward strand.
TGACATCAGCGTATGGGACACAGTGTTGAGACAGTATATAGGCAAAACTTTTCTATCATGACTGAGTAAATGTGCCCTTGGTGTCGGCTTGGGTAATAAAGGGCCTTCTCAAACACCACAGGAAACTGGACAAATTCAACATTTTGTCCAAGGGCAAACCATTTTGTTAAACATTCTTCATCTTCATCACATAATTGATCAGGTCAGAATTCTCTGACCTTTAAGGAGACATATTCCACCATCGCTTGAGCTTTTAAACAACAATGTACATAATACGTACGGTATGGCAAGTCTTGAGGAGATGCCCCAGTGGCATTGAAGGATGGGTCAAATGCAGAGGACAAATTTCCCTACGGGGAACAATAAAGTGTACCTTAAAGATCTTGAAGTCTTCTTTAACAAGTCACAAGTTAACAGACCTGAACATCTTTATTCAACTTTTACGAAAACTACACAAATTAACAAATTAAAATCTTTGAAATTACAATTATTATTGCTTACTTTAAAGCTGGGGTACCAACATGTCTTTATTGTAACTAGTAAGTTTAGTTTTCCTCCCCAGAAAGTGTGTCGTAAACGCAGAACTTTATGTAAAAAAATCAGACCTCTACACCCTGTCTTCATCTAATAATTAAACATTTATCTTCTTTCTTTTCAAATGTGTAAGAAAGAGCCCATTGTATAATTCTTTGGGACAAGAGCTGATTGGCTGTGCAGGGATAATACCCCGGCTACACTTTTGTGTCTGAAAAAGCTGTTCTAACGATGTGTTTGTGGCCAAAAAAAAGAGCTAGCAATGAGTTAGAAACCTTTAAATACCTACTTCCTTCTTTCACGGTATCCCAGTTTTAAATTAATTATCATAAAGTAATAATGTTAACAGTCCTCTAGCAAACTTTCAGTAAAGTATCCAATTTTCAGTACATTCTGATAAAAAGCTTTCTCCACAGCAGAGTTGACAGTCCATCCCACCACCTCCACACCACGTTTGGCCCAAAACTCAACATAATCCCTGATAAAAAGAGATCAAGTGAGTAACTGTAAATAGGATAGAGGAAATGACAACTATAAAGTAAATGTAACTCACAGTGATATAGAATCCTTATGTACAAGTATAGCAGAGATTCCACAGAGTCTCCACAGCACATGATGGTGGGCCCAGTCCAACAAAACATCCAGTATGGCTGACAAAATCTGTCCCCACCTGGACCCGTTCTGATCAGTGTCATTTTCAACCTGGCTGAGTCTCCAGGGCTGGTGTGAGAGAGCTGTGATCACGCTCGGATCAGTCTGACGCATCTACAAGAGAAAGATACAGTTTTAATCTTGAACCCAGACTTAGTTTTGTACTTTTTGTCATTTATACCTTGTAAATGACTTTGGGTTCAAATGAGGACACAATGCTTGAATTGTGAAGACCAGGGTACTTCTTGTACAAGTGATGTAGAGCTGCTGCAGCCTGGAAAATATGTTTTAATATAGGCATTAAGGCCTGATATGATCCCAATTAGTGGGATATAGTATTGGGCTGCAAGTGTCCTTATAGTTGTATTGATGCATTTTTAGAGACAAGATTAGTCGGTGACATGATGATAAGAGGTCTGCTGTCTGGGTTACTGGATCAAATGTGTGTGGTTTGATTTAATGTACTGCAGCAGACAGCTAAAGATGCATTTATTTGACCTTTAATTTTAACAGAAAAAACATTAAGAACAAAGCCTCTTGGCCAACTCTGGCATATTAATTCATCAGATCAGTTATCAGTTGTACGTTTGGTCGATATACACTGTCCTTGTAATAAATATTTCGTATTTATAATGTTGGCCTGGGATGGCAATATTTGTCTAGATTGCAGAATAAAAAGCATAATGTTATAACTCGTACCATTTTAATCGACAATAAGCAAATTTTTAATGTTCTGCTCAATCTATGCCCAGTAATAACATAAATAAGCATTGATCCAAGTATAGGCCTGAGCATATTCATTCAAATTACCTTTTCTGCATCACCTCTAACGCCAAAGAATATTGTCAGCTGGTATTTTAAACATTCCTCCACAGCTTCGTGGAGAGTGGGCACCATTTCTACACTGAACTTGTCTCTGCAAAGAAAGAACAATATGGTCATTATTGTCAGTAGTTTCATTAGCATATACTTGTCATAACAGAGTGAAAGTTCAAGTCAAGGCCTACTTGAGTCTATGTTGTGCAGCAGCATCCAGTGTTCTTATCTGAACAAAGCGCAATTTGCAGACTGGCCCAGAGCCGTTGGTGGTGCGGTCCACAGTTTCATCATGCATCAGAACGGCGACTCCATCAGCAGTGAAACTCAGGTCCAGTTGTACAGCACTAGCCCCGTTTCTGCCGGCCTGCAGCAGGATCAAGTCAAAACATGTCACGAAATTAACTCCCCCGCTGCATGAGCCAATATGTAAATCACAACAGCTCCTCTCTTCAATGTCTGCATAGAAGAGTTCAGACTAGGCCTATCACGATAACCAGTTTTCAAGTGTGATACAGTATAATGCTACAGAAAAATATCACAATTAATGATATAAGTGAAACTGCTTTATGGTACAATAATCGTAAAGCAAGATGAACACAAAAACCTTTTCCAAATTTACAATATCATAAAAAACAGCTCTTTGGTGTCAATGAGTGATAAAAGTTACTTATTTCACTCTCTACAGCTCAAATCTTATCGTCCAAAATAAAAGTGTAAAGAAAACATAGACACAATAAATACTGAGCTGCAAATATATTGTTCTTTCTCTCATATTGAATGATAAGTCAGTATCGTAATTATTGTGACAGGCCAGTTCAGACTGTTTAAGACAAGGACCATTAAACTGAAAACAGCTTTTATCCACAAGCTGATAAAGCAATAACTCAAAAGTAAATAATAAAGCAATAACTCCTTTCATGTAGACCTAACTCATCCTATCTGCTGCTTGACCAGGAAGTTGCTAAACTGCGTGCATTTTTTAAAAACCTGATAATGACAAATAAATTATAGTCTTTTTTTTATTTTTATTTTTTTTATTCAATTCTATTCTAAAAATCAGTGGTGGAAACATCCAAATATACCACTGGTGTGACTGATGCAGGCACCCGTACATTTGAAATTTAACTTGTAAAAACTGACAGCAGAACAAATGTTATTGATACTTTTGTAATCTATGAGGTAACGAATGCTGAACGTTTTGTGTCCTATTGAAACTTGTTTGACCTGCCCGTGCAGTAAAAACAGGAATAACATTCACCTGCACAATAAATTAAAGTCAAGTTAAGCCTGTTCTGGAGCTTCAAACTAATTGTACAGCAGTCAGGCAACGTGTAAGCAAATATGAATACACCATGATTACATTAGAGGGAATTAATTAACAACATTAATTGAGTTTGCGACCTCTCTGATGGCAGCCAGCGTGTTCTCCGGTGCGTCGTGACTGCCCCCGCGATGCGCCACCACCAGGACACCGCCGACGGAAGCCCGCGGCCGTAGCACTGCCAGGGCCTGCTCCGGAGGCAGCGGGGTGAACCGGAACATCGTTATGAACACGTACACGGACACGGTGAGGACGGAGGCCACGGATGCGCTCCTCGTCGCCAACAAGACCAGCAAAAGCAGCGACGAGTAGCACATCGACTCATCTTCCATTTGCAGCATCGCGGACCAAATTGCAGATATCTTGGTGAAATGTTAAGCACAAAGTGGGCACATGTGTGGCAGAGCACCACGGGCAGCGCAAAGCATCTGCACGTCCAGTATTCAAGTAATGTGGGGTTTTACTCTAATCTAAAACATATTTAGGATCAAAATATGTCAAGCGAATGTAGAACCAAAATTACATTAATAACAAATACAAAAGGAGAAAAAAATAGGATTTATTTTGAGCCTAACATCAACATTGCTCTTTTAATGGTTTGGCTCCATCTAGAGGCAAGAAAAGTTAGAGCACTGAGATATACAAATGTATTTAACATATCAGAAGACATTTTACTATTTTCATTGGTTTGTTATAATTGAATTGGGTTTCACAACTAACTATTATTTAGCCAGTCCAGATAACAAAACAAACACTTAATAATAAACACTGAATACAATGAAGGCAAATAATTCATTTTAATCTGGTAAATCTGGTAAAAAACGAATGTCTTATCAAAGCCAGTGAAAGTCCTTTTATGTTTTCTTGGATGAGATTCAAGCTGCCAATAGTATGAATAAGGCTCATCACTGATATTGGATGTGTTGTGTGTTACACAGTGGGGTGGGCGAGCTGCTGAGTGGTCATAGAGTCGATGTGCTGGAGCAGGCGGTCACAGTAGAGCGGACACCTCTGTTTGTCTCTAACTGCCTCTGTCTCAGTCTTCAGGAGACCCGGGTGCACCAGGCAGCCGTTCTTCAAGATCTCTGCACAAAAATAAACCAAATTCACTTGGTAATTAGGGGAAAATATTTCCCTTTTTCTTAACCATGTACTTATTTTTATCCCCAGTGCAGAAAGGACTGGTTATAGAAAAATGTATATCCTGGTATAGTAAAGATTCCTAACGTTGAATTGAGGATTTCTAATACATTTTTTGTAATTGTAGACTCTTTCATACATGTATGGACGTATGACCTGCACCATTTGACTCAGACATCAACCAGTGCCTAAAGACAACCTGTAAGGAGTAATGGCCAACTGCAGGACAACAATGCAGGACCCATTTCCAGATCTTGACCTAGCATCTCGGTCTGAAGGAGTTAGTTAAAGATTATGGAGTGACAGTAGCTCAGTTAGTAGCATGCTCGTTCTCTGATCTGAAAGTCAGTGGTCAAATCCTGATAAATATCCTTGTTAGAACACTCGGTAAGATTCACTGACTCACAGTTTGGTGGGTCCATTGCAGCTCCCTCAGGTGAATCTTGTTGTGTACTGGGGGAAGACACTAAATGTCTGTGTCAGTGGGTGAGTGGTTTCTTGATGTAAATTGCTTAGAGTGCCTTGAAGGTAGAAAAGCGCTGCATAAAAAAGATCATTTATGAATCTATTCCTGAGTATATTTTGATTTACAAGTGAAACAGCTGCAGTATATTCAAAATGCTGCAGCTCGGGTGCTGACTAGAACCATAAAATATGATCACATTAGTCCTGTGCTCAGGTTTCTGCACTGGCTTCAGGCTCAGAGAATAGACTTTAAAGCAGCTCTACTTGTGTTCAAGTCCTTCAATGGCCAAGCACCAAAGTACATCTCTGACATGTTAGTACCATATGAACCATCTCACACTCTGAGGGCCACATGGACCGACCTCCTGCCCAGAGTCAGGACTAAACATGAGGAATCGGCGTTTCAGTTTAATGGAGCGGTCTTCCTGAGGTCATGAGACAGGCCCATACACTGACAGTGTTTAAATCTAAGCTCAAAACTATTTTGATTAACCATGCCGATGAATGAAGGAATTTCTATCTTTTTATTTTACCATTTTATTTTACTATTTTAAAACAGTTTTAATTGATGTATGATTTATATTGTATTGTGGTTTTAATGTGTTACGGTTGTGAAGCACATTGAATAGCTTTTTGCATAAATTGTGCTCTACAAATACAACTGATATAATCAAACCTTTTTTTTTTATTTGTTTGTGTCATACCATAGAATGTGTCCGCCTACATTTTTGATCGCTGTAGTGACCTTTTTTTAAGTGGGTTATGCACTTTAAACTTGTAAAGTCCAAAAGAGAATGAAATATTGAAATTTGTTTACAATGACAGAATTAAAATGCACTGCTAAACAATTTGATATATGCACATTTTTTACAATTTTCGTGGGTAATGTAGGTAACACAAAAACGGTGTTACGGATGAGTGCTTTTTAAGAAAATCTTGTCCACTTTTATGTGCACAAAGACATGTTACTCTTATTTTAGCTGGTTTCCTTTGTACAACTTGTTAAAATTAGATATCTATTTTTAGCCACTTTCAGAAATGAAAATAGTATCACCTGGGCTCCATAAAGAATTTACTATAACTCATCTCAGCACCCGACATGTTTAAGATTGTGTATTCTCCAGGGATAGTTAACAATACTTTTTAATTGTCATTTTGCTTTGTTTTGCGATTCCACTTGCGTTGCATTTCACTTAGCGACTCTTCACTAAACTGACAGCAGGGGGCAGTGTTTAACAACTTTTGGGAGTCACCTTATGAATCAACAAGTGTCCAATTTAGCAATGAGATTCTTGTACTAGATCTCTTTTACTGGGCTGTCAATAAATTAACATTTTCAGTTAGACCAAGAGTACAAATAAACCATATTATAATAATGTATACTATAACCTAGAAGGATTTTTTTTATAAGATGCTGGGGATGAAAAAAAACAAAAACAAAAAAAACAAATAAATAAAAATAAAATAGTCTGAAGCAGACAAGAAAAAGGGATTACATGGAAAGATCTGTGGCCATAAGAGAATTTGGAATGATTAAAAAAAGGATTGTACATCTGTCATGCTGCCGGGACATGCTGGAGACATCAAACCATTTCACAGATATGTGTTTGAAATTTAAGAAGCAAAAGAAGAAAAGGATAAACCCTTAGGAGGAACAAAGCAAAAGACAGAGTGGCCATGCATGAGACGGTCGACTGCTTCCATATTTTTGACCCATTAGTTGGTGTCAGATACAGATGATCACTCAACAAGATTTTAAATTCTCTGGTATCACAAAGGGGCACCAAACTGTATACATAATACAATCTAATACATAAGGAGGCAGATTAAGATGTTGGTTACTTTTTTATGCCAAACAAGTGTACTTTATAGCAAGGTCCTATTGCAAACAGAAAGGCTCTCTGTTGACACAAAAGAGCAACTTTCTTGCCTAGTCCTTCTCCTGTGCTTGGAATATTAATTTGGCAAGTTATGTCTGATGTTGAACTCTCCATTCAGTTGGGCTTGGGGCTTGCACATAGAATAGACTAGATTTATTACAGCTCTGCATGGGCTGGAGATGTCCACACTCCAAGTTGCTATGAAGATGAGTTAAGACCACTGGCAGAGGCATCAGTGCTCACCTGCAGCCTGTCAGAAGTAATGACAACTAACAGTGAAGTGAGTGGGAGAGCAGAGCTGCTCGAGCCTGTTACACTCTTCAGGAAACGCCACTCAAACTTTCCATTGAGACATCCCTAAAACACAGTTAAGCTCAACTACAAGCAGACCATTCAGTATAAGGTGGAGGAAGGCCGTTAATAGAATAAAGATGGTTGGATTAAGTTGTGCGAGACAGAGGGGAAGACCCCATACGGTGGTAATTACAACGTAGCCATTACAAATATTTTTGACTTCCCCAAACTGAGTTGTCTCAGGTGAACTGGATGAGTTACAGCACAAATAAACATTCAGTATGATGTATCACTGAGATATGGAATCATATTTTCCATATTATGTGAACTGTGAATCCCTAAACGATTTTATGAACAGATCTCACATTTGGCAAAGGACTTGTTCAAGCTGTTCTTTGTGATGAATGGTTTAGCAAGTGTTTGAAATAAAAGAGGGGAGGAATCTGCTGACGGCATGCCAGAGCAATAATCCACCGTTTGATAGAGGATACCCGAGAAATCACAACCTCCTGCAAGTGTCTTCAGCATAGCAAGGTCTGTAAATCATAACCGCAAATAAACTCGCCTTTAATCAAATTCCTCTATCTGTATCTTTTAAAATGTTATTACGAATACATTTGATATATACTATTATTCCCAGTTGGCCGGGGCACTTTCACTTATGAACAGGAGATCTTTGAAATAAGTCTCACCCAGCACTTGGTCTTGCACTGCGCTGTCAGGGTCGTCCAGGTGGAGAAGCAGTTGCTGAAAGAGGAGCTGCAGGTGAGGAGCGCACAGCTCTGGACTGTAGTCTTTGCTCAGACTGGACAACCACAGACCCAGAGCCTCCAACGCCACAGCACGCACCTCCTCACTGCTGTCATCCAGGCGCTTCAGCAGCTCTGCACAAAACAATCACTCCAATCATGCACGCAGGAGTGAGATATTCTAATCATAAGAGATGGTCTTTGTGTACAGATGTGACTTACCTGGATAAATCTTGTTCAGAGCTTCAGGGGGCAGACTAGATCCAACAAGTTTGAGTATTGTGGACACAGAGCGACAAGCTAAAAGTCTAGCCATCTGAGAGTCTTCTTCTAGAGCTGACAACACCTGAGGACTCAATTTCTCCTCAACACACAGCACCTGCAATTAAGTAAAGTTTAGAGTGAAAGTTAGATAAATAAGAGATAACAGATTTAGATATAGATATTAGGTTTATAACAATTATTACAGAAGTGAGGAGTCTTTGCCAAAACATTCTGTAATATTCTATAGTAAAATTAAATACCACCAGAGCTACAATAAAACCTAGATCCAAATGCCTTTATCAAACTGACAGGAAATTGATAAACAAGGTGCAAGTGAATGTGTTGGCCATTGGTCAGGTTGGGATAGAGAAAACATCTGACTATTGTAACAAAACAGCTGTTAAAAAGAAAAAGGGGGATCCTGGCATTGACACTTAGGGATGACATCAGTGATAATGTAAAGATGACAAGAAGAACTGAATCAGCTCAGTGTTCAGAGGAAACAATGTACCACTTAATTGAATGCTTGTGTGAAAGTTCAGAAAACAGATCTGGAATATGCTGTGATCTTTCCTTCAAAGGCTCCTGAAGTAATGGACATTTTTGTGTTGCTATATCTGGGGTTAGTCTCTACAGTTCACAAAGGCGTGTTAGTCAGTTTTGCCTAGTCACTTTGGAGACGAGGCCTGTTTCTGAACACACACAGACGATGGGCATACATTTGGCCGGGCAGGTGCACAAGGCCATGTCCTGCTAAAAGGTGCTGCTTTTAACAAGTGAAAGCATTGTTCCTCCGGGACAAAGTTATGTGAACCGGTTTGACCTTGTGTGCACCTGCTACCTGCCGCTGGCCAACATAGTATGACAGAGGACAATTTATTTCCTTGAATGGCCTTGTGGGACATTTATTTGAAGCAAATGGCCTAAACAGAAATACTGATCTAAATGTCAACTCTAGACAGACAAAAAAAGAAAAAAGAATCTTTCTCCTTTCAGTCAGCACAGCCTTCAGCCTCTTCACTGTGTGTTGATGAAAAAGGTCATGCAGTGCACATCTGTGATGCAGAGATGAAAGTCACCTGTGCAGGTGTGATGGCTCCTCCGTGCAGCAGAGCCAGGAGACAGCTGATGGCTGCTGTGCGGACAGCAGCTGCAGTCCTCCCCGCACGCCACACCAGGTTAGGAAGCAAGATGTCACACAGAAATTTCTCTGAATGCTCTTGGAAAAGGCTGTGGAAAATAAGAAAACTGGATAAATAAGAATTCTAGGCAATGACAATTGGTAGTGCCAGTGATCCATGTTAGCATCATGTGTCAAGTTTGACTAATAGTGTTTGCTTATGTACATTCATAGTTTGGAAACTATGGGCTGTGTATACGATCAGCATCTTCCTGGTCAAGTGCAGAAACTCTCAAGACTCAAGTCATATATTAAGGAAAAAAACATATTACCACATTATGGATTTCCAAAGAAAAGATGAGCAGGAGTGGTCAGACACCACTGCCAGGGAAGTCTGACTTTACAAGAGGAGACTGCACTGAAAGGCTTTTGTGCTGTGACACAGTGCCCACAACAGTTCCACTCTGGTTTGCTCACACAGCAAGAAGATCCTCTGGCTAATTCCAGGACTGGACAGGGTCCTCTACTTTATCTTTTTTGCTTAAATAATGTATTCTGTCTTAAGTTTAGTCAAAGCCTCACCTATTTCTGAAAATTAGGTGCAGCTCAAACTTGGCAAGAATGTATTTGTCAAATGGTATTTTGTAACATGGGCATTTCAAGTATTTCTCATAAAGTCATAAAAAGAGACTGAGCTGCATCCATAAACCATGCATATCCAAACGCATTTTTTTTAAAGCCAGAAAAGCATAAATTAAACCTAAACTGAGATGCCTAGGGCAGTTCACACATCAATAAAAACACTCTGCTTCATCTCTTTGGAAAATAACAGTTGCCAGTTTCTTTAATGGCAACATTCACACAATTTCTTGAAGTCCTATTCTCACTTTAGTTTTAGCAGAAAGTGTAGTAAGTACAAAGTGTCCAAGTTAATTTCTGCACACTGTTATGGCGTCTCACTGCAGAACTGGGTCTGGAACAGTTCTGGCAGAGGACACAGACCATTTGTAGTGAAAAATGTGTAAAAGAATAATTTGAAGGCAAAGAAACAAAAAGTGACTAACATATGAACAATGCATTTGTCCAGTTTGAGTCAAATTCTGACAAAAATGTCACCATGGTAACATTATGGGCAATGTTTGCATTTCTGATTGACACGAGCAGCTGTTGCCATCACTCTGGGACGAGGTTGAACACATTCCCTAAGATTAAGCTTTGAGCCTGCGCTGAGGGCTCCACAGCTGAGGACTGGACCGCTGAGGGAAAGTTGGACATAAAGGATGGACCACATCAGCTTGTGTTTTTCATGCACCTCCCCATTGCGGGTCCCTCAAACACAAACCCTACATATCAGAATTGTTGCACAAAGTTAAAAATATTTGTGTATATTACTTTTCTAACAGCTAAAACAAATATGCTAAGATAAGGGGGTGGAGTAGCGCTAAATACAGAAAAAAAACAAATAACTGCAACTATATTATAATAAGACAAACAGATGGTTGGTGGTCACAGAGTCAAAATAAATATTTGCGTGGCTAAACATTTGAACTCTTTATTAAAATCTAAATAAAACCAAAATGGGACAGGGTAAAACTCTCACCCTTGAGAATCCACTGTGTGCGGTGCTTCCAACAATAATTTGGCCATCATAGTGAGGATACTCATCTTCATCTCAGGATCTTTCTCTGGTTGAAGACAGTTCAGAAGTATCTGCATCAAGCGGCTCACGAACTCACCAATGACCGGACCTTCAACAACAAATTCATTTCATTATGTAGCAGCAATCTAAAATAGTCATAATTTGGTAATGTCATGTTCTGTGTTGTTTATTTGGTGCTTTGTACATGGGCAGATCAGAGGGCTTGTGCAATGGACAGAGAGTGGACAGTGACACACAATGACGCATAAAGAGGTCTTTGTTTAACAGTGACTATAACCAGTGAGCATTTCAGTAAAACTATACAAGCAGCCCCAAGTTCAGGTCATGCTTACACACACCCACACCGTCTAACAGCATGTTTACAAAGGTATAAATAGTTGTAATGAGTGATAGGTGTGCGCCTGTGGACGTGAGACATAGGAAATCCTGTGTCTGACCAAAGTTGAGGCCAGATAAAGGAAACAGACAATAGAAGATTATTCCCAAACTATACAAAGGGAATGTCTGGTTTTAATTTCACTATCATATTTTTTCAGACAAATTTGATGCAAAAAAAAAAAAAAAAGGTGGCTAAGGAAAGGGTTGACGAGAAAAAGGATGTGGGTTTTTGTTCCAGATAAAATAAACAAGGTTTGACAGTTTTTAAAGATGCGTGATGAAGCAGAATGACCAATCCTTTAACAGCTAAATCTGCTACTTGTTCAGCAGTGGTCAGTTTCCTTGAACTATGACAACATCAAAGACAGAAGTCACACTATTCCCCAAAAGGATGATTAGTGCACTGTTCAAAACAAGTAATCATGAGGCAGACACACACAAACCCAGCCTCACAGACACAGCTTCAAAGGGACCTTGATCTAGAGAAGGGTCAAGAGCAGAGAGCTATTGTGCTTTTTGAAGTAGTGACCAGCAGCGGCGTGGACAGGCCAGTTAGCTCATTGAGTGAACGCTGTGTGTATTTGAGGATTAGACTGGGTCCCTGTAGCCCACTCAATTAGAGCGAGGCAGAGCACTGGGCAAGAAAAATAAAGATGAAAGTTTGGTGTTGAGAGAAGCTGATCACAAAGGATTATATGTGATGGAAGGAGATAATATGAGGTCCCCAGTATGTTAGATGGGGTCATAGCTTTTTAAATAGTTGTGTACACACATGAAGCTTTGGACAAGGGTGACACTAGCTGACAGATAAACACAGGGACACGGGTTTTAAAAAGAGCCTCATCCATGTAAGTAAAATAACCTAAAAATGATCTACTCTATGTTAAAAAAGTGATTTTGAGGAGCTTTAGTTTCAACCCCACAATTTAGAATCAGATAATTCAGGGGAGTTCAAGGTTTGAAAAGCGAAAATTAAGACCTTTTTTTAATGCTGTTAAAGTGAAATTTAGGGCCAGGTAAAAGAACACAAATTGGACAGTCTAGACTTTGCTATAAAAATGATTCACATTTAAAAAGAAATGGATGTATTGATAAAGCTATTAACTATTACTTAATACCTATTAAAATATAGAGGGACATATATAGGGATATTTTACGTGAATCTTACAATATTTTCAAAATTTCGAATGCAATATTATTAGTCTATAATACATTATAATTGCAAATCCAAGATGGACGTCTAATTTATGTGAGTGGATAAAATGTATTATTATAATATTTTTTTTATGGTTTTAAGACCCTGCGGCTGCCCTGTAATTAAACTTTGTGATAACCGTGTTGCATGGACGTTCTGAAACCACTTTAGTTTTCAATACTAAAACTATTGGAAGAACAGCTGGCTATGTTGACTTAATAATGGATCTTGTATGAACAGGACAGTGCTCATATTATGATGTAACAAGTTATGTCTTGACAAGCTCTAGAAAGACTAGGTCCTCAAACCATGCATAGTATGCTTGATAACACATTTAAATTAAGAAGCTTATAAAGGCAACAATGTGAAACACGTCTGCACATTTTGTTTCTGTGTCTCTTCAGAACCCGTGGTTTCACTTGGCATTATGTATGTGTAAACTTCAGTCCTCACCTGACTGTGTGACTATGATATGCAGCTGGAGCCTCTCCGGGGAATAACTGGACCAGCTGTTGACAGAGGCACACAGCCAGTCCATCAGCTGCTCCATATGGACTCTATAGAGCTGCTGTGGTGACTCCAGGCCCTGCACCTTACACAGCAAATGTGTACTGTCCACTGCCTGAGAATGAGAGGGACAACAACACACCGTCACATATGCAAAAGGTAAAGTAGAAGGGAGCAGTAACTAGGGCTATAAAAATCAGAATAATCATGACTAATCATGATCATTTTTTAATTATTATTAGTTATTGTCGTCTGGACTATACACACAAACACATGCCAAATGGTGTTTTATAACAAATATTACGGGTAATTCGTAAATGAAAATGTGAAAAAACAAACAATTTCTGATATTCATCAAAAATACTATTTACTTTATAAATTCTTGTTTGACAAGTTGACAAATCGAAAAAACAATTGCTGACTAGACTACTAAAACCGTTATTTACAGCCCTACAGTGTACAGCTCAAGCAATATAGCATATTTAGATCTATATAGACTACCTATGGACCACTTCCCCAGTATTTGAGGTTACAAAGTTACATTTTATGACATTATGCAATATGAAGCCACGACTGTAACAAACACTGATGTGATATGTATTCTCATTCAGATAAAATTTTTACTTTCATGGTCAATCCAATGAATTTATAGCCCATGTAAAAACAGTTTCCAAAGTGCTGCAGAGAGACAGAGTGACACCTTAATAATAGTAAACAATAAAAAGGGAATAAATGCTTGATTAATTTTCCAAATCCTAAAAAAATAAAACCAGTAAAATCAAATAAGAGCAAAACCATAAAATAACAATAAATATCAATAGAATACATTTAAAGTAAATAAACCATAATGTGAAACCATGGGAAAAATGATACAGTCTTAAACATAAAAAAACTAAGGAACAGGATGTCAGAAAGTCAAAGGAACTGCGTGAGCCACACACACAGTCACACAGACATGCACTAATAAAGCTGAGAGGAAGGAGCCGGAATGAGAGATAGGAGAGTAAATAATTAGCCGACTCTTCAGGGGAGGAAAGTGACCCGTCAGGGCACTTTATAGTTCCTTCATGGTCCCTTAGGGATGATCAGGGACCTAAACAAAGGCTAAATCAGACATTTGGGTCAGTCGTGGGTCTAAAGAGAGCTAGACAACCATGACTAGTCAGCTGATGGGAAAGACTGTCCCCTTTATTTTGGGAAAACATATTATGCTTTTTTCCTTTGGGTCCAGGGACTGCCCAAGGCCATTCTCAGCCTCATGGTTTTAATTTATTCTTCCCTGCCTCCTCTACAGCATGGTATCACAACATACACTCATTACAGCCTGGCAAAAACCAACACTGGTAACCCATGAGGCGTCTGGGTAAAATCTGGGCCAAACTTTCAGTGTCTTTCCCTGTCATTAACCTCCCACAGAGTTGAGAAGTTAGATGACACGTTGGGAGTGGTTAACTTCAATATCACTTGTATCCCTGCTCCTGTGGACTTAATACCTGTCTATTAGGTCATTTGTGTGCACTGTCTGACCTAACAAGCTGCAAATGCGACTCGGCTGGTGACGCACACCTGCTCTGGGAAGCAGTCTGTTAGTCACTATCAACTATTTCCTACTATTTTGTCTGCGGCTAACTGTGCCTTGTCCCTGCCTCCTTTCACACTGCACTAGATTTAAATGGCAAAGGTGCAATTATATGCACTCACATTCCTAATAAAACTGCCTTTAAATAAAAAGGATAAAAGTGGGTCAAGGTAGAAATTAGGTGTGGTATCAGGAAAAGAAATACAAAGAAAAAAAAATTATAATATATGACGTAAATAAATATGATTATAGCTATCCTGTATTTTAGATTTCTTTACCTTTTCAGTGAGTTCTGGCTCTGTGGAGAGGCACTGTACTGTGACCAACACTTTTAGGAGCTGCAGGCTGACAGAACTACATTCAGAATCGCACTGATGCAACAGGACATCCACACAGGCCAACAGCTGCGCCAAGTACACAACCTGTAAACAAAACAGAAGCCAAAAGCTATTCATTATTATAAAGTACATTTTTGGTGATACTAATACCAATCTAATCTAAACCCATTATTGACACTATCAATACTGAAAAAAAATCATAATAGAATTTGATATTTTCTCAAAAGATTTATTTAGAACGCCTCATAGTAGGATTATAGAATCTACTTGGTGTTAAAACTACATTACATTACCAAAAAACAAAAGTTTTTATTATCATTGTCTTATCAATGGTCACCTTTTCCTTAGTATCGAAAAAGAGTTTAGCCTGTTGGTATAGCAGCAACAAATCCAAAGACACAAAAAGTAAGCAAGTGAACAGAAAATAATTTACCCTTGAACTTATTTGGTGCACTATATCTTTAACAATACTGGATAGATATAGCTTAGCCAGTGCCTCAATGGAGGAGGTCTGTGGTCTTTTTTTGTATTTTGGGTCACAATTAAATTCATGCGTAACAATTTAAAAGAGATTAAACAATACACATTAAAAGTGTTTCAGATTTTCCACCTCAGAAGAATGTACTAGCCACTTGTCAACCCGTGTTGTGATGTTGTGGTGAGCTCATGTTTAAACAAAGACCTACGGCTCAGGCTAATTTCCATGCCATTACTGGGATCGTGGCCCCTTTTCCGGTTTTCGTCTGGCCTGTTATTAGGTTTGTTTGGAGTAGAAGGGATCGAAGGGTGTAGTTATAAAGGGTACACTTGGGCAGGGGGCTGTGCATGTATTTATATGTGGAGGGGTTAGAATACAGCGCCTCCAGGTATTTGGTCAAGTGATGAGGAGTTGGTTTAGGAGGGCAATTCAATAAACATTCACACAGTCAGTGGATATTATGTATCACTAGGGGGCACTATTCATGTTCCCCCAACTAAGTCTGAAAAGTGAGGCTTGCCTTGCCTCTGTAAGGGAATGGCAGTAGTTGTGTAAAGATGCAAATGTTTTGAATTTCCAGGAACATGAAACATTGATCAAATCTAGAAAGATATATTAAATCTACAATCTGTTATTGAATCAAGCAGGGACAAAACGTGTTCAGAGCTATTAAGTAAACATAAATATTTTAGGCTCCACTGATGAGGGAATTCCTTGCCTGTGATCTGAACATTTTTACTAGCCTTAAGGGAGTCAGTTGTGGAAATACAGTGGCAGACGTGAACATGCAGACATAATGCAGAGGTGGCATACACGCATATTACAAACACTTGGAAAACAATCATTAGGGCCGGTCCAGGGAGAAAAAGGGAGAACGGAAAAAGTGTTACAGTGTAATGACTAGTTGGACACCTGGTGCGAGACAACATACACCTGGTTTCATTGGTCTGGGCACGCTCCTCCAGCTTGTTACAAAGTGTGTCCATCGTTCGTAGCATACATCAATTACCTGTACACACATAGCAATTCCAGGGGGGTGTAACTACATACTTTTGTCACGTAATCTACCCAAGAGCATTTTTGGAATTTGCATCATTATAAGAACATACTTTGGTAATGCTTTAAAGTAAGGTTCCTTACAAGGCATTAAGAAGTTAATAAGGAACCTTAAATAAATAAGCACTAGTTATTTGTTAATAAGCATCCATCACTTGGTTATTAAAAATGTTTAAAAAGCATCTTATTGCTTATCTAAATGCTTTTTTTTTTTCTAGATTGTTCAAAAGGCAAGCAATCTACAAATGCAAGCACCCTTATGTGCAAAAATAAATAACTAGTGCTTATTAAATTGTTACCCATAATTTTATTTTCATTATTGAAAACAGGGTTACAAGGATAAATCAAATCCAGGAGTTGGATGATTGCAAATAGTAAATATCTATAGCTACAATTATTTGTGTTGAGTGCAGTTAATCCTCCTGAACATGCAGTGTGTGGACTACATTTATATTTCAAAACAAAAATCTAATCTCACATTGCATTTTGGATACTTTTCCAAAATCATTCAGAAAATACCATCTTTACCCAATAGTTAAAGAATTTTAAGTGTGTAATAAAAGTATTATGATTAAAAGTAGTAACCTCAGTAGTTGTATGTAATAGTAGCAGCAGTTGCAGAAGTGCATGAGTAGCAATCCAAGCCCACTCCTCAGTTACTGCTGCCATGGTAACAGGGAAACAAACATTTGGCCATTTGTCGTCAGGTAACGTTTGCTGACCTGCCTTTCTTCTCTTTTCTCTATCTCTCGCTCTGTAAATAAGGGAGTCATATGCACTTGTCACTCGCGATAAAGCCCAGGCATGCCGGCA
This sequence comes from Rhinogobius similis, assembly GCA_019453435.1. Classification (NCBI taxonomy): domain Eukaryota; kingdom Metazoa; phylum Chordata; class Actinopteri; order Gobiiformes; family Gobiidae; genus Rhinogobius; species Rhinogobius similis. The sequence continues at coordinate 23,155,612 of CM033631.1, forward strand.
CACAGATGCATGAACCCAAATGTTTGCATATCATGAAGTACAAAGAATTCTAGGATATATTTGCTTTAATAAGATGAAAAGGTAATCATTGCAGATATCCTATGGGAAGCTATTTATTTTTACAGTAATTCACGTTGGTACTTTTTGAATTGCGTAAATATGGTTCTAAAAATACCTGGTAATTTACCATCCTCCTTATAATCCATTACCTGGTTCATTCATCGAGCATTTATTTGGAAATATTTTTTTAATACAAACCTAGCACACTGAAAAGTAAGATGCATTGGTTTTTCGTTTGCGTATCCGCTTTGTAATCACTTCTGTAATATCTATTCATCAGTGAAAAGTAAACAACCATTTTGCACTAATCTGGCAAAACCCTGTGGCTTGTCTGACCACTGTTTCTCCTGCTATTCTACTCACATTCTTAACATCATGTTTGTTTTTTCAGCAAGCACCTGTCATTTATTATTTTAAGTCATCACTTTCCCCACCCAAATAAAAAAGTGACATGAAAGAGCCATAGGAGTTAAGTTGTAGCGTCAAAGATCAGCTTCTAGATACAACTTGTGCTTCAGCTTGCTCCCCAATCTCCCCACAGGGCCTTGCAGTCCCGCCCCCATCTCTGTACACTTTGAAGATTATTTATATTTCATATCTTAACAGGCTTCATCTTATCCGAGTCAAACCTTGCTTTTTATTTCTCATTGCCTGTGGTTCAAATGGCACATAACTCTGTAAAGCTGGATCAGAGTGCACATATTTTAAGTTCCTTATTCCTTATTAAAAGAAAACAACTGATATAAAACATTGGCATTTTGAATTTTTTACATCTGTCCACGTCTGTCTTTTGTGGGACAACAGGTAAAGTATCTGGTCCAATAAAACACATATCAAGGGGATAAAAATGTTTGTTGTTCTGGGGTTAGGGCTGCACAATATTTACAAAACCTTATTTTTCACAATTTCCACATGAATTTGCCTTCAGGATTAATCACTTTTATTGAAAATAAAAATAGTCAGTATCTTTAAATCAAGACTAGTTCTGATGCAAATCTTGAGTTTAAGAGTGTATTAGTAAAGCAGTACGGGCATTCATTTTCCTAGGTAACTGTTTAGTTAAAAGGTAAAAACATGATGACTTATGGAAATAATGGTGTTAAAGTTCTGTACATGGTGAATAAAAAACAGGATACACAATACAGGTGTCGCTATGTAGAGCAGCCCATCTGGCCTTGCTGCCTTCAGTGAACTTACTATCAAAGATTCTGCAGGTGCATTTTAGAGCATGCTGCTAAACATATGACCTGCCATAAAAGACACAACAGCCCTCAATGGACAGCACAGCCGATCAAGAGAGAGGAAACAGAGGTCTACATCCATCTGCGTGACAATGTGTGACCATCCTGTCCTGTTGTTCCCCTCTCTGGATGACCCCTGCTAGATTGGAACAAGAGAACAGAGAAGCGGGTCAGTTTCCTTTCCCATTTATCACATGGACTAGAGCAGACAGGCTTTGAAATTTCAGGGATTGTTTTAAGGGCTTGGCAGTGAGACAGGAAGAAAAAAAAAAGTGGTGAACTCTGGTCTTTTTTTGTGCGACCTTACATAGCACTATAAAAACAGACATTGTGTTGCCTCGTCTATTTGCAGAGGTCACTGGAGCCACGAGGAGGTCACATGGAATTAGTGGATTTATGTTATTATTATCTCTGAGGGGAAATTCTTGAAAGCCCCACAGTGAGGGATGTGGTATAGGTGAGTTTGTGGTGGGCAATTCTGAAAATATTTTTTGAAGGAAAACATGTTTTAGGAAAATAGAATGGCAAAGAGGATGTGACTGATATTTTCCACAGTTTTGAAGAAGGCATCTTAGTTATTTCTGTTGCAGTCTGACGGGAGCAGTGCACGTGGGAAGAGTTTTTAAACACTGTTTGAAAAGTGTCATTTTAGCCAACTTAGCATCTACCCCAAAGCAAACTCGCTGAACTTACTGCTTACAGAGGTGCTATTGAAAAGGAAACTCCACATCAAAATCATCAAGAAACCTACTTAAAAATGAAAAATGGTCAATATAAATGAAGATAAATGGCTTTTCAGCCACAGACATGTGAAGAGACTGTATAACAGGTACCACAAAGATGGCACTGTAGCTATTACAATGACATGACATGGTATGGCCTGTTCTGATTAAGTTTTACATAATGGCATTTTCACTCCTATTTCATCCTGCTTTTAGTCCTGGTTTGAAAAATAGTGCTTGTTGGAAATAACTTGTGTGTATCTTGACATTTCCAACCGTAACAGTTTTTTAATAGTTGAAAAATGGCAATGTGAAAATTTGAATTGTCTGAATAATCGTTAGTAAGTACAAAACATTGGGCAGGGATAAGGGTACATGAAAACATTAATTTTTTGAGCACTCGAGCCTCTAATGCAGGACAGAGAAGGGTTGTCATTTCCCATTTCCCAATCCCTTCTTCTTACCTGTTGATATTCCTGGCAGACGTCGGGTTGAGTAAGAGTGTTGGTCACCTCTTCAAGATGTGGTTTAAGGAGGGGCTTGGGGCAGCCTCCTAGCACTGCTGCGAGAACCATGAGGGGAGCCCAAGGATGAGAGGCAGAGGAGGGGCAGGTCAGGTGATCCAGCATCAACTTGAGGAAGACGGCAGGAGGAACAAAGGTTCCCAGTAGTTTTGCAGCTGCCAAACACTACAGTATATGTGGGCAGAGGGGAAAAAAGAGATAAAAATGGAACAGGAAACAATGTATTAACCTTGCACATCTATAAAGATCCAGCTTTAACAGGTGCATCCATGGTCCTTGGGCTGCGTTTGACCCAGAGTAAAATGAGAACAACAGTCTCGGGTGTCACCAATTGTGCTGACATGGAGCTCAACAGATGTGTCCTGAAATCAGTCTACTAGTGGTCAGAATTTGGGTCAAGATAGTGAATCCAGATGAGAGGAATGTGCAAAATTATGACACTGTTATGCAAAAATAAATAATGTCTGTGTATGATACAATTTACTTACGTTATTGACTACATCCTTTTCGGGGTCCGCGCAGGCTTTATAAAGCGTGGCCAGCAAAGGCTGGAGATGTTGTGTGCAGTGGTCTTCTGCATGCAGGAGCAGCACAGAGAGCAGTTGTGATGTTCGAATCCGAGTAGCAACCAACCAATCAGCAACATCGTGGGTGATTGCAGGCACCAGTCTACTAAGGTTTCTGACAACAAGCTCTCTACAGCCCAGTCCAGGACGCTCCACTGCAACATATGACATTTAAATTTGATCTGTCAATAATTAATCAGTAATGTACAATTTACAATTTAGATGTTTTAGGTCATACGCATGACTAAATAACTAATAAATAATAATGTGTATTCTATTTCTATCTATTTGATAAAAAAGAGAAGATTAAAAAAAGAGACCTGTAAGTTTTTCCTGAAGTAAGACAGGACAGACACAGGCAGGGGTAACAACAACAAAGCACTTTCAGTTCACAGACGCAAAAACACGAGTGAAGGAAACAACACAACTCTGCATTAGGGACGATTACTTGGTTACTCAATCATCATTATTATTTAGGTAACAATACAAACTTAAGCAAATATATAATAGTCCCTATTTTAGATACAAAAATAAGTCATTTAAATTCAATGATATTCAATAATAAAAATAAACTGAAATGTGTGGAATTGATCAGGAAGTTTTCGTATGTTTTTCTAAAGCAAGTCACATGATGTAGTAATACAATGTGGATGACAGAAAATTAAGGATCTCACTGTTGTTTGGTGATGGTGTTAACAATCATGAATAATCCTTAAATTAAATCTTTCTTCTCACAATAACTGTTACACAAAAATTCAATGTTGTGCCACTACATGGCATTGATTTTTGATGACATTGTACAATGTCCCTATTATTATATCCCCATTTGTTTATAATTGTGGAATTTGAGGTATACGTAAAATTTACTTTTGTACTATACACCCTCTGGTCTTTTCTTTCTTTTTTTTTTCTTTTTTTTATAGAGCTAATGAAAAGGGAAAAGGGACGTTTGAGAGTAGAAAAGGAAGAAGATAAATCAAGGAAACAAAACAGGACAAGACAAAACAAGCTTCTTTCTGGTCGTTTTTCACTGCTGACATTGACCTCTTCACACTGGGAGGGCCAGCAAATTTACAAGTGAATTAAAAAAAATCTGAGTCTGATTTCTTTCCTTTTCTTTCTCTTGGCAAAGTAGTATTAAGTAGTGTTAGATTTGGAAACACAAAAGCTTAACCCACACATGAATTTAGACTTTTTGTACTAGCCTTAAGCAGTGAACCTGTTAAGAGTTCATTCACGCTCAGGCCCCTGAGGGAGACAATCAATCTCTCCAAACCAGTTCCTGCACTGAATACTAGCCTGTCAAACTAAGTATATAACATAGCCTACTGTACATTGAAACCAGCAATAAAGTACAGATCATTTACAGCTGTTTGTGCAGCAAGTGAAGCAACTAGATTAACACTATTTAAATCTCTGAAATGACAGACATTAGTGAGAGCAACTGAAAATGAAAGCTCTGTTCAGCAACGGAAATGAAGCAACAGCAACGGTTCAGCCTGGAAGACTACTCCATGCTGCCTCACCTGTGCCAACTATCTTAGCTACAAGCTCAGCTCAGCCTATCACCGCTCTGCCAGCCAGTTTTAAACTTGCCCTCCGCTTCTCCATTCAACAGTTCAGCTCATGCAGCCCTCCTGTACTCCAGCAGCACCTCTGCAGAAGTTTAGTTTAATTTTCTATCAGATCTTTCTTTTCACCATCACTAGTGTGTCGGCTCCAGCGGAAAGATTGCTATAATATCCTGCTGTGCATCTTCTGCGCATCACATTATGTAAACTCGATCTTTATGAGCTTTAATCATGTTATAGCTTTAATCATGTTATAACAGTGTTCCCCATCATAAATCTACTCAGAGTATCATTTTGTATGATTCCTGCAAATTTGACTAATGGAAGACATTTTTCTGACCACTTAAGCCTCAAATGCAGGACAATGCAGGTCCTGCATCTGAGGTTTAAGTGGTCAGAAAATTGTCTTCCATTACGCCCACTGCTCTGAACTTTGTTGTGATTATTCAAAGAAATCAGAGTCCTAATCCTACATGTAGGCCTCAAAAATGTCACATAGCCTTTTTTTTTTTTGCTACGAAAAGCCATTGTCAAGAGGCCTAGTCAGTACTGCAGCTTTTAACAGTAAGTCAATAAACTTGTTTCTATTATTAAGTTGTTTTAGATCAATATTGCAGTTTATAATTAACAAAATGTAAAATAATAAACTTTGTATGTTACTGTTGAATACTAAACAGCTAAAAGCATATTGCCACTTGTATCTTGACAATTACTCTGAAAAACGTTGGTGTAATAACCATAACAATTGAACGCTAAATACATTTCACTGAGGCCTTAGAAGATGATTTTGTATATTTACCTCCTGATGGATAGAAGGGAGGTGGGGTAAGGAGGAAGTCCATCTTGTCTTTTATGTCCTCCTCATTCTCCTTTTCCCACTGAGCGCCAACTTGCCTCCAAAGATCAGCTGCTAGAAGTCTGTGTTTTAAGGAAGTGTAAATCACAAAAAAGTACCATCACTGGATGCAAGGCAAATGTTATTACATAAAGAGGTCAATTTTGGACACTTTGCATAATGTATAATATGTGTACAAAAACTGGGGAGGTAAAAAAAAAAACAGACAGACCAAAAAAAAAAAAAAAAACCCTAAAAAAACAACAACAGAGAAATCCTGCATGTTTTAAAAATCAAATGAAATAAATAACTTTCTTACCTGATTTCAGGTATCTCGTCACTGATGTTTGTAAGAAGGAGTGGGATAAGTGTGTGAAAGTACGAGTATCTGTCTCGCAAGTGGAGAAGCCAGTCACCCACTACAGCTGTCACAGTTTTCCTTACCTGGAACAAAACGAGAAGTTGTTAATGTGTAGTACACTGACATGGCAATTTGGAAACGTAACAGCACAACCTGAAAATTACCTGTGCAGAATCATCAAAAAGTCTCTGTGCCAGATGAGAAACTACATCGTTTACATTTTTACCAGTGCCGTATTGAATGACTGCTCCTGTGGCCTCAATAACAGACACTCGGACCCTTGAGTGTTGATGAGATATTGTCTGCATTAGAGGCTTCACCAGACTCTCCGCTTGCATGTGGAAGTGGTCTGCAGTGAAACAGAAAACTTAAGTATACCCAAAAACTCATGAATGTAGTGGCTGTGCAATTAATCAGTCAATTCAGTCATATGAAATAGATGTTCTTTTTAATTGAGAGGTCTACAGTCAATTCTGTCAGAAAAGCATATGTTCTGGAGCATGGACTATGGATGAAGAATGAATGAATTAGGCTATTTCTTGCATAAATGTCAAGGGTTAAAAGTCTGAAATGGTTATGTTGAAGAAATGAATATAGTAAACCTTTTTGGTTTGTAATAACAAAAAAAAAAATTTAACATCTGGATCAATCGATATGAAAGTTTAGGGCCTTTTGTACAATAAAGGTTCAAGTTAGGCCATTGTTGTATGATTATGGTTAGGGCCTTGTTGTAGTGTTAGGGTTATCGGTAGGGAAGATTCGGGTTGAGGTTTAGGCCAGGGTGAGGGTGGGGTTTTTGGATTTACTTTCAAAAATATGTTAAATGTGAGAAAACAAAGCTGTGGTCGCATTAATGCTTCATCAGTGGGACCATAGGAGAGTTACAAGTTGTTGTATCATTATGTTATTAGCTCCTCACACAACATAAATATGAGGGTAACCCCGAAACCATAGCAACAGATGTCAACAATGATACGAGACATACAATAACCAACCTGGGACACATTTAGCAAAACGTATGGTACAATTGCAGCTTTCTCTTTTTACATCCGGGAAAGGGTCGACGATGCTCTTCTGTAGTATATTCATCATTTCGTTCAAATAAGGCACAAGGTGTTTTCCGCACACTTCAACGGTCAGAGTCAACATCTGTAGAGCCGAAAGCCGAAGCTCCTCCGCGGGCTCCACAGTGTCTTTCTCCCCAAACCGCTGAGCCAAACACGGCATTAGATAAGGCAACGATTCCTCCGGCTTTGGAACACAACGAATAAACTCGAATAACATTGTAATAGCCGTTTCTCTGCATCTCTCCATGGGATCAGACAGACATTTGAGCAGAGGCTTTAGCAAGACAGTAAAGACTTCCTGTAACACGTCGCTAGAAAGATTTTTGTCAATCGTCTCCTTTTTAATTTGCTCAATAGCACGTTTCCGTGTCGCCTTGTTGTCTTCATTTAGACAGTTTAAATGCCGAGTTAGTCCTTTCAAAACCGCAGAAGAAGCATGCTCCTCTCCTGCCGCCATGGCTGCCGTGCCCCGTTGCTGTAGTAACCAGTGGTAGCACGACAAACAAACGACTGCTTTACGGCAGCTCCAGTTCAAAACATCAAACTTTACTTACAACAACGGTGAACAACAACATTTGACAAATCCCATTATTACTCTTATACAGTGGGGTTAGTTTCACCACGCTCCTAAGTTATCTACAAATTATTACTTTTTATAATATTAACTATTGCCACCACAGCTTCCTGTCCTTTAGTGGTAGTGGTTCTTTGACATTTCTCTGTCCAACTGAATAGTCTGAGTAGCACTTTTATTGGAGGGTACTGGAGAAAATAAAGCTTGTAAAATACATTTTCTAGTGTTTTGTGTATGGTTCTACGTGCGTTTCGTGGGGCCCCAGGAGAGGAGGATGCGGGAGGATGACAGATTGACGTCATTGGGACTGACGCAGAGGCAGAGCAGCAGCAGCATCAGGGCATCTCGACTCCGCCAACAGCGACGGGTTTGCGCATTGAGCATCCTCTGGCCAACACAAACGGTAGGGACAACAGCTGTTTATGGATACATTTCTGTGGTCTTGTACATGCGTGGACATCGGGTTTCTGTCGTGCTAGTCGTATCTTGCACCATCGCTGTGATTTGGTTGTTGTTATTGTAAGGTTAGCAAGGCTAGCCTTATTAGCTAGTGTATAACTGCATCCTTATGTCATAGGAGTTTAGTCAATTTACATCCCTAAATTGGGTCATAAACATTAAGTATTAGACGAAATCAAAACTACATTTGTTGGATGCCTTCTGTTGCAACAGGACTGCATTAATATGCAACTACAATAATGTCCTATGCTAGCTCGCTTGCTTTAAAGGAAGTAGAGTAGGTAGCCTATCTCATCTGACATCTGCACCTGCAGTGCTCTTGTTTCTCTTTTAGACGATTCTCACCTGCAGCACATTCATACCTCGTTGTGTTGTTACATAATTCACTTTGCTGCAGTGCCTGTATTATCATCATCCCCAACATTATTTGTCTTGCATGCACTGAAAAGCAATCTGTTGTTATTGCACTGTTAGAGCAATTATACATAGTATATATTTGATGCATAATCCATGTAATATAGCTAATGCAGTTTTCTAATCCTTGATGAAATATAGATAATATAGATTATAAATTTTAGTGGTATCATTTGATGGACATGGGACCACAGAGGAATTATAATACAGTAGCAAAACATTAAGTCTTTTTTATGCAGCATCATACAGGATACATTACACCCAACAATGCAGCAGAAAGTCAAGGTTTGCCAGATCAAGTCCTTTCCTCATCTCCTTTGTCCTCTGACTTTCCTTTGTGCCCTCAGTCAAGTTCCCCAATACTAACACTGTCTCCATTCCAATCCTCTTCTCATGGTCCTCCCTGTTTTCTCCCACTGCCACACAGATAAACAGTAAGATGGCCACCTCCTCCTCCACTCTGGAAGAAGACGAGAGTTTGAAGGGCTGTGAAATTTTCGTGCAAAAGCACAACATCCAGCAGATCCTCAAAGAGTGCATTGTGAACCTCTGCATCGCTAAGCCTGAGCGTCCTATGAAGTTCCTGCGAGAGCATTTTGAAAAGCTGGAGAAGGTTGGTCATGTTGTTCTTTATTAAATGTTTGGAATCTTTCCATTCTATGAAATTACCTAAAATGTTCTTAGTTTAAGACTGTATTGTTCTGCATTGTAGGTTGTTTCTCTGACTTTCTGCTTTGACTACTACAGAAAACCACATGCAGTTGTTCACTTAATGAGGTTGTGGATTTGATTCTCCCAACTTGCACTGAATATTGTATCTATCCGTTTTGGCTCTGCCTGGCACTTTTACTCTTTTACAAAATGCATATCACTAAGTATTTGCCCATTACTCAGATAAAACATAATAGAATAGCATATACTTATAGCAACTATATACAATTTATTATCCATTCCCCCTTTGTCATGTTGACAACATTTTACGCTGAAAAATAACTATGTTCTTTTAATTATTGTTAAACAAAATATAATGATATTGCCTTGATGTTTTTCTTCAGTGCTCCTGAGCTGATCATGAGATTTGCTTTACTAAACAATGGTTTCTACTCATTCACCATGATGTCAAATGGGTCACAAAGGTGTACAACATGGTGCTTACGGCTGATTTCAAGAACAGGAGCTGCAATTGTTAAAGCACCAAAATTATATCGAGGCTTAAGTTTATCAGCCTTTTGCCTTCAGGAGCTGTGTTTATGTGAAGTTGCTGCGTATGTGTATGGACATGTGAGAGTCATAAGTTTCATTTTCACACATCTCAGGAATGAAAATACAATCAGTGCTTTGTCATTCTTATCCTGGTCTTTTTGGTTACTATTTGAGGCTGGACATGCAATGGTTCTTCTCTTAGCTCATGGATGCTCCTCTGTGGCGCTTCTTATTGTTAGTGCTAAGTAATTACAAAAGGACGTATGCTGAAGGTAAGAGTGTTCTGTATTGTTCTGTTGTCGACACTTGAGTCAGCTCTTGACTGTGTCTTAAGAGTGTTTGTTGTCAAAGAAACGGAGCGTTGGAACGAGCTTTGAGCAGAGCAGCAGAGATAGAGGACATGTACTGCTGCTGTTACAGGAGAGTGTTATGCTGCAAAGTGAGGCTGTCGGAATACTAATAAGGACATAGTCAATACCAGAACTGTTGAGTGGCCCTAAAAGTGTATCTTCACTGATTTTATTGTGTAATCTGCATATTATATGTTCTGCTGGTTTAATAAGATAATAATCATTCAGTAATGGTGTATGGCACTTTGACTAAAAACTGCTTTATTTGCATTATTCATGCACTACAGTTACACTTGGTGACAAATGTGAGCTATTATTTACACATAGATTAAAAATATGTGTTTGATATGATACAAAATAGTTAGTGTCGTCTGCTGTGTAAATATTATTACAGTTAAATTGTAACAATATAAAGCTTGGTTTCTAAAACCAAAACCTTGACTTTGTGCCCACTCAATATAGAAGATAGTTAAAAAATGTCAGACAATTAATCACATCTGAAAATATATGACAAATAGAATTAAAGTCCTCCAAACATTCTTTATGCTTTGTGCTCTTTATGTTATCAGTGGGAGGGCAGAAAACATCTGTTGCATCCACTGACTCACTGTGGGTCAATTATCTTTCTTCCAATAATTTCTTCCAAGTGAAATACATCAGCATTTAAATATCTTTTTTAACCTTTTGTATATTGCTCTGGGTATAGGCCAAAGAAGAACAACCTTGGGTTGGGGTAAATTGACTGGGAATAATTTTCTTGGTTACATCCCTTATTTCTTCTAAGAATAGTGCAGTTTTTCTACAGTACCAATGAACCAATGCTCCTCTACATCCAATTAATTTTTGACGCATGTTGGAATTAGGGCTGCTACGATTAATCAATTAATCGAGCCTGAAAGAAGCGTCAAATGATGTGGGCTTTTGTACCATGCTGCTAGAGCGGAGCAGCACAAAACAGAGCAAGCCAAAGCCAATTTCTAAGAAAACAGAACAATTATGAACCGTAAAAATACGGAAAAATTGCTAAAAATTCAACCTTTGTGAAAACTGTAGGTGGCCTGTCAGCCAAACATGTAGAGTTTGTTTTTAAATTGTGCTCTTTGCGAAAAATGCTTTCTGGGCTGCGGAGGATATTTAGTTGCGTTTCCAATGGAGTGACCACTGGGGGCTACTTGCGAAAGGTTTAAGCTAGCAATACCCTGTCCAGATAATATTAGAGATCCATGGGCAAAACCTGCTGCAACAATGTCAAATTGGCATTTTAAAATATAGCTGTACATTTGTGCAATGCAGTTTGTTTTATAAATGTCAGCACCACAGCTGCCATAAATATTAGGACTGTTTTTTTGAGCAGAATGCACATTTTCTTTGGCGTTTACATTTGTTAACATCTGTGACAAGAACCAATATAGGCGGCAGCAGGAGGTGTATAGGTCACATGTATGTACTGTACTGTACTGTTATGTACCTATTGAGATCTAATGGTGTTACATAAATTCAAATTAACCATTTGAAATAGATAGTCTAAGGCATTCCATAATAGATTTGGCATGTGCTAAAGTACACAGCCCTCTGACAACCCCAACGACAAATCCTCATTCCAAGCTTTAAGTGTACCATATGAATCTTCAGACATTTTAGATGTCATAATATTGTAAATAAGATATATTATACTCTTCTGTAATCCTTTCATCCAAAGTTGACTGAACAGGTTTTGACAGTACATTGCATCAGTTCGCAAGTTTTAATATCCTTATTTTCTCAACTATGTGCTGTGATGTTAGTCATAAGCATATGGAAATGTACAGTGTTTTATCTTGAATGTCATGGCATGTGTTAGGTCATCATTTGACAATGGGAAAAGGTACCCGCTCTCTTATTTATGCATGGTAATGATGCTTTTGCTCTCCACCACGCAGCTTAAAACTGCTGCCCTCAGCATTTGCTTTACCAGGCTTACGAGAATGTTGAGAAAAAGCTAGAAAGCATCAATGTGACACCGTTTTTATTTTTATTGAATAAGAATTATAATATTTTTGAAGTGTCACACAAACAAATCCCTGTCACAGATTTATGTCCAGAATCAGCTAAATCTGTCATAATAAAAAATGCCCAGCTGGCAGCTGCCTGTGCACATGTTGCACGGATGAATAAGGCTCATTCAATCACCTCACTGTTTCTGGCATCACACGTTTGCCGCTGTTGGCTTTGGTTCCTGTTGATGATTAAATAAAACATAATGTGTTTGCAATTCTGCTAAAAAGATTTTTAGCCGTCATTATTTGCTGCATCAGTAGTTTGAAAACTGTGTTGTGGATGCCATGAACCAAGTCTGTTTATGTCACATTCATAAAGTATACAAGTATGGGCCTGGTTCTATTAGCATAGCCCCATCACATTGTACTGTGGGAGAATTCCTCGTCAATCAGCTGCCATTTTCCCCTGCCCGTGTAAGATGAGACGCCTTTCAGCTGTCATCACACACATCATAACTAATCTGGCCTCTCTTCCTCTCTCTGTGACTGACACATTTGCCAAAGTGAAGTAGTGTTTGTTGTGTCTCTGCAGTAGACTTCTCACACCTGTGTCAGGTTGTACTTTTATTTACCTTATAGTTTGTTTGCTGACAACACTGTTTTCAATGCTGCGCTACTCAAAGTGTTTAGCGCTTTTAGTATTTCGTCAAAGTCAGCCAAAGGTCTAGGCAGTGACCCAAACCTAGCACTGCTGCTCAGCTCACCTCGGGATCTGATTTAGGTTAATCAGATCCCCAAGGCATGGCTCCCTGGTGGTCCTTCTTGGTTAGCAAGTTATGCCAACGTATTGAACCCTCAATCATTGAAAAAACAAACTTCGCTCACATTAGTTGTCATCATATGCATGCTACTTTTGTCAGCTCAGACAACAGTCCAAAGCCAAACTGTTTGTTCTATAGCATCAGTTTGAGATTTTTATTTTTATATTTATTACTGCAATTCACTTGATGTCAGGCTTAATCAATCACCACTGGCCTGATTACAAAGTGTCCAAAATGCTGCTGCTTGGCTTTTAACTGGCACAAAAAACATGAGCACATCACTCCAATCTTAAAATCTTTGCACTGGCTTCCTGTTATTATATTTTATTATTTTTTAATGTCTCCATGGCCTTGTCCTTCGTACTGTATCTGTTTGACCTGCTGTAGCCCCACACGTCGTCGCGTTCTTTCTAGTTGACTGGCAAATCTTTACTTGTTGTCCCAAAAACAAGAAAAACAAGCGCTTTGAGACAACGGCAAAGACAAGACATGTTTCGATGGCAGAAATGCTTAGAACAAGTGTGGTGATGAAATAAGGACTTTAAACAGCAGAAGATTCTCAGATAAGTGACGTAGACGTTCTGAACAAATGTCCCAAATCGAGGGAGTTCAGCAGGAAGTGTTTTTTTTTTTTTAGATAACATCTTAGCAGCAGTAACTTCAAAATACACTTTAACACTTTAAGATTGCAGATTTGTTGACCTGGTTTATGGTCCATATCTCTATAATTACTGGGCCTATCCAGTTGAAACAAAACTGGCACAAAGGTCAACGTCTTCTGTCAGCATAATGAAACAAAAGGGACATTATTTTTTTTCACATTAGCCTCAAAAAGTGGTGCCATTATTCAATTCTAAATGCTTGATTGTTGTCGGTTGAAATAACTTTTCGCCATGAGATTAATATGACCAGTTTGTGGAGCCAACCCCCCAACAAATGATAAGGTTCAACGTTTGTGGATTTTTTTTGGGATATTTCTTTCAAAAACAGTAAATCTCCCTTAGTGTTACTTTAAATACACATTTCTAAGGGTAAATGCCCATTCAGCTATTTTTTCAATGTTGTATTTGATGTATCTGCCGTCCAATTACCCTAATATTTCCGTTAATGGTCAAGTTTATGTCCATTTAATTGTTACTGACCCTGAATACTCTGGACAATATGATGTGCATTTAACAAACCAATACCAAACTTGCATACAGTGACAGAGAACTATCGTATAATTTAGTTTTATAAAGCATACAGTTAAGTTCTTCATGCCCCGGTCGCGTTGCCGCAGTGTCTATTGTCGCTCTGTAATGGTGTGGAACACAGTGATGAGTGGGCCGTTAGCTGGGCTTGTGGATCAGCGCTCTATGCTTCATTACCAGTGTGTGTTTTAGCGTGTGTCGTGTATTGTGTGTGCCCGTGGAGCGCCCCGTCGTTTCTGGTTCACTTACATGCTTTTTGCCACTGGCGCTGGAGTGAGAAAGTGTCGTCTCCAGACAGGAGCCACATAAGGTAACGGCCTATGAATGAGGTTTATTCTTCTGCAAAAGTGATGAAGCTAGGGAGTGTTCTCTTTTGATTGGGTTGCTGTTTGTTAGATGGATTTTAAAAGTGAAATTTTACATTTTGATGTCATTTCTGCAAAGGTCAGTGTTTAGTTGATTTATTTATTTGTCTCAAAGGCTTTTGTTAGATTGGACAGTTGGGAAGATGAAATGGCAATGAAGAGACATTCAGAGCTTGATCATGTTTGTTAGTAACCCTGAACAACTGTGAAATACAATAACTTTTACTCAATAAACCAGATTCTAAAACTAAAATAACAATGACACCTTTGAATTAATGGGGAAAGATACTGGGGAAGCGTGCCTTTTGCTTCAGTCCACGTGAGCTATTTTGTGCCTGTATTTTTTCACTCTTTGAAATGAGTGAGTGTCATGTGCGCAGTGTCCTTCCAATGAATAGTTTATCTTTTTTTTCTCTTTTTTTCTTTTTTACAGTGTATGTGTCTTCTGTTCGCTCAATTTGGCACCTTTCTCTCGGTGATGACGCAGGGAGAGGACAGAAATTGTGACTCCAACAGACCAACACAGAGCAAAAGCAGAGAAAAAAAACTGTTAAATACAATAACAAAGTAAGAGGCAAGTCAGGAGTGCATTTTACATTTCTTAATGGAATTAGTGCAGTGTGCAAAATGTTATTAATGTTATGTTCAATTGGCCCTTTCAGTGAAAGACAAGTCATAATTATAAAAAGCTAGAAGATTAATCCCTGTGTGGAGTATGCAGTGTTTGAATTGGAATATGTATGTGTTGGGAAGGTATATTGAACTGTACAGCGATTGTAAAATTTTGTTAAAATTGTCTTTTTGTTATGGCTCAGACAACTTTAACAGAGTCTGTTTTGATGCTCCTGCAGTGGGAGGGGGTTGAACACTCTGTGGTACAAAACAGTGTCTAGCACCCAGACATCGAGGGCACATGGTCAAGATGAGGTAATGACAAACAACTCACTAGAACAATTCTATGCATGTTGAAATTGAGAGAATAGAAGAAGGGTATAGCCTACTACAGCTTTAGGCTGTGCTAAATAGTGTGAAACCAGAGTATATGGTGGAGTGATATGGCCAAAAAAAAAGCTTTTTTGGTGATATTCTTATCGTGATTCACAAATTCTTTTTAGTGCTCAAACACAGACACTTTTCCACACTCACACCTTCTATTGGTCAGCTCATGATCATGCTCTGAGTGAATTACAGGTGGATTTAATCACCGTGAAGTGTCAACTCCCAGCAGAAGCAAATAATTTTAGATACATGAAATATGATAAAACTTGAAATTGTGATCTCGCGCCAAGAAAACTCATGAGTTTTCCAAATACATTTTATTTAATGCCATGGCAAGTGCCCATAACCATTAACTAGGGGTGAGCAATATTATCTTTATTTATTTATTTTTGCATTACATATCAATGGTTCCCAACCTGAGGGGCGGGGACCCCCAGGGGGGTGCCTGAAACTTCAGGGGGTTCCCAGAGCTTTGTCGGGTCAAAGGGTCAGGTCATCAAAGTAATGTGCAAAATTAAATGGTAAAAATCCCAAACAAATGTTTGGAAATTGGTATGGGAATCAAAACAAATCGATGTCTATTTGTTTGAAACGGATGCTTGCTGTTAATCATTTTTTATCATTTAATGCATTTGTCAGGGCCAAAGCTTTGGAATGGCGAGGCCCGGCAAGTCTCTGGTTCACGCAGGGGGCTTCAAGGAAAAAAGTTTGGGAACCAAGGATACAGATAACATATTCGGACAATATTGTTATTTTAACAATGCATCACAGTTGTGCTAAAATGTGCCTGTAAATATCTTGAGGTTCAAGTATCGCACACAGTGTGAATGGACCATAAAGTGAAACACAAAAATGCAGAAATATCACTGTATATCCATGTTTGGAAGATTACACTAGACATTTCTTTCTCTTTTTTGCTAAATTTGAATAGGTTAATTACAGATTAAACACTCGATATTCTAATTGACTCTAATGTCTCCAAAAAAAAAACAAAAAAACAATTGCAATATTGCTACCACTAACTATAAAAAGTCTTAAGCAGTCACCTGAAGAACTCAAATGTCAGTGCTCAGGTGCTCTGTGAAAATCATTACAGTGGTGCAGTGTAACTTTCTAGATGAAGAGTAAATGTTACATCCACAAATCAACTAAAACTGTTCTTGCCATTTGTAGCTTGATTATTTTTGACAATCTGTTTTAACATTTGCTCCACATCGAATGCTTGTCCCGAGCAGATGTCCATGTACCAAAGACACTGACGCTGTGCTGCCATCTGAGTCACCGTGGCGAAAGACAATCTGTCAACAGGCGTCACCGCTGTAGGTGAGACACGGTAGCTTCCTGTGCGCACTCTCCATCAACTATTCAGGATGCTCCCAGTCCCTGGTTGTCATAGCGACTGAGGGGAAGCGAGAGGAGGCTGCCTGCTCGTCGTTGCGCCACCTGATTGCGAGTGCGAGCGAGGAGGAGAGGGAGGAGAGGGTGACAAACAAGCAGAGAGTTGCGCAGGAGCGATGGAGAGACAGGGTTTCAGTCCCAGTTCTTGAGTTCATTTGTTTTGAGGTTTTGAGCTTTTTGGATGATATTTTGCTGATGCTGGATGATGCTGAAGCGCACTAGCATGGGGTGTTTTTGAAAAAGGTCCATGCATGTTGACATTGTGAAGAGTTGATGCCTGTAGATCTGAGGGACACGGCAGGCCTGGATAGAGGTCCTTCATGCAATGGTAATTATCAACTTACTTCTGTGTTATAAAGTAGTTCATGTAAGGAGATTTGTTGTTTGTTTTAATAGTTCCATCTTGTTGTTGTTATGCGCTTGTGTGGGGCTTTACAGACTGTTGAAGCTTGATTGTCTTGAGAAGATGTTTTGCTGTTTGTTAGCCGCAGTTGGCACGCTTTCATGTAAGAGCATGTAAGCAGCATCTCTTTATCCTGCAGTGTGTTTGAGAGGCTGAGCGAGCGCGTACAGAGTGTGGCAATGCTCCTCGCTGCCTGGTTCAACCTTCCCTCATCTCCTCCTGCTGCTGCTGGCTGTGTTCCCTGAAACAGTGACTCTGCGTAAGCACATTCTGGATGTGTGTACACCAGAGAATCTTTGCTTTTTGTGTGGAATCGGCATTACTATAGTGTTTTCTTTCTTTATTTAGCAATGGTGAACGAAAACGCCAAAGGATGTTACCTCAAAAGTGCAAGTGAAGACTCATATCAAGGGTGGATTGCTGAATTGTGAAGTCCCTTGGTTTTTTCTGTTTGTTTGAGTGCTCACTAGTTTAGCACTTTGGGAAGTTGGAGCCTTCAATTATTCCTGAGTTTCACACAGCTCTGCGTCGCTGCCTGCTTGGTCTCTCTCTCCATCTTAGTGCCAGCAGTTGTATGAGAGGAGTGAAGTAGGTTACACTCGTCTGACACCAGGGTAAATAGGTTATGAATGTTTAAGTAAGATTCTAGTATCTCAAGTCTGCTTCATGTTTTGTTTTGTTTTTCCTGCCGATTTGGTTTTGCAGAAAGCTTTATGGTGTTGTTAGTAGTTAGAAAAGGGCAATTCTCACAAATGTCAGTATCAGTACAGTATTGTATTTTTGGTAGAAATGACCAAAATGTTTTTTCTTCCATAACAATTAGTCTTTAGTTTCGATTCATTTTCTTTTGTCTAATAAAAATAGCTTTTAAACATTTTTTTTTTTTCTGAAGACAAACAATACAGCCTTTTGATCATTGCTACACACAAAGTAGTTAAATTCTTACAGCAACTCTGCTCTAAAACACTTGCTTTTACTGTCATGGTTGGATTAGGGGTTAGAACTCTCGATTAAAAAGACCCACGCTCTTAAAAATCACTGAGTATTGATTTAGGTTCAAATTTGATTAATTGCACAGCTCTACTTTTTGAATGTTTTGTGAATAGCCAAACATAGTCACTTGGACAAGCTTGTGCTCTTTCTCTTTCGCTCCACAGTGCAACAAAGCCTATAGTGATGTTATTGCTTCATTATGCTAATGTCTTAATCAAGGCTCAACTTAATAATTCATCAGCTGCAGTGTTCTTATTTACTAGGTGCTCATGGAGAATGCTTGTGTTGTCTTTTTACTGCATGTTCAACCCAGAGTTATTAATAATTGATGACCTCCCCTTCATCCTATGGCAATGGGACATCCATCCTTGCTAAACTTGAAACTAGGAGAGCTGTTACCTGACCTGCTTTGAGGGGAGTAAAAGCGTCAGCCCATTTGCATGTGATTTCTGAGGTACAAAGATTATCAAATGGTCTCAGATGACTGCTCGCCTTAAGGTATTTTTTTTTTCTTTTCGTGTGCGTTTTTACAGGAAGAATGCAAGCAGATCATGGCACGGCAGAAATCTAACAGCCAGTCGGACTCACATGATGATGAAGTTTCTCCGCCACCGCCCAACCCGGTCGTCAAGGCCCGCCGCCGCAGGGGAGGGGTCAGCGCCGAGGTCTACACCGAAGAGGACGCAGTCAGCTACGTCCGCAAGGTCAGTACAGTGACGCAAAAACGTGCACAGGTTAAAGGCTCTGTACCTGATTTTTACTGTCTTAAAAACAATGTGAAAAACTGAAATTGTTCATTTTAATTTGTTTGCAATGGTCCAAACGTTTTACCTCACTTTCTTAACACGTTCCTAACATCCTTATTATTAACTGCGATGAGTTAAGCACTTTTCACAACCAACTTGCAGAGACCAGACAGCACACAGCAGTCTTATTTTCACCCTATATCTGTCCTGAACAAATGTTACTTTATTACGTGAAAAAAATGAGCATCGCCCCAAGTACCAGGTTACAATAAGGTTGATTTTCTAATGTCCTGTAATTTTGTTTGGAAAGACAGATATAGCGTTATGTTCAAGGGAAGCGCAAAACACTTTCACAATATTCATAAGAATTTGCTGAAGAAAGCTCCTCAAAGACACAAACTAAAAGCTGACAGTTGTGCCTCAGTTAAAATAACTAATACAATGATGAATATGACCAATCCATAAACAGACTTCTATCAAATGTCAGGTGCACTGATTAGCCAAGCAGAAAGCTCTTAATGGCTTCTCAAAAGCACAGCCTCTTGAGCAAAGATTATAACTTATGACTGATTGCAAGTGTACGTTTGATGATGACCCAATTGTGGTTTTACGAAATGGATTAGCCACAAAAAGAATACAAGAAAAAAAGGCAGATCAAAGACAAAGTAACGTTTGATATAAAATAACAGTAGGATGTCTAAGTGACTGCAGTTCAAGCATAAACATTGTTACGTCATACCAGTTTAGCTGGACGTGGCAGTATTAATTGCGAGGTAATGACATGGCAGATTGAAGCCCACTGTCACCACAGTGTAATCGGTGACCACTGGAGCATAAGGTATGTGCGATAAGCTGGCATAGTCTATGTCCTTCATATAAATACAGAGGAAAACTATGTAATTTAAAACAAATGCCCATGAAAAGATCTAATTTAGACAAGTTTTTTGTTCAGATCCTAAAAGTGTCTTCTGTTCTTAAAGTTAATAGAGTTTAAGATTCCGTCACCCGGCTAATGTGGGATCTTTCAGTACAATCAGTTACAATTTTGACATTTTGAGGTCTAAACTGCTTTTCAAAGAAACACATAGATTTATGTATTGTTTAGGCCATAGCAGTGTTGATATTGGTCATGATGTGGCTAATAATTGGTCAGTAAAGTTGATCTTGGTTCATGGTTCATTTTAACATTGTGAGATAGAGACAATCCACACATTTCCACAAATATACTGTACCTACACCAGCCACATGACGTCAATGAAGGACCAAAGCTTTTGTCCCACTTTAGACGATGTCCCACTTTTTCCTTGATGCCACTTGAGAATATGAAGAAAACATTTACATACTAAACATCTGAAATAAAATAATCTCTTGCATAAAATATGTACTTTACTTTACAAATATTTGTTATTGTCCAGGGCAGGGAGAGAAATATGGGATATTGGAATCGGCTACCCCTAGTGATATTTCGGGCTCTCTGTGTGGTTTGGTTGATAAAAACTAAAATTATACTGTGTTATAATATGTATTATCTATAACTCATTTTATCCGTACCAACACCCCATTGCTCTGGTTCTGGACAATTTAAGGTGATCACCACAACTACAACTTCATGCAAGTGATTCTACTTTCATTCAGAAGTGTCCTTTACAATAAGTTTTAGTGAAAATAAACATTGCAGATGATGCAGAAACATTGACGTTATATACAGTACATTTTCTATTAATAGCTGTTTCCTGACAAATAATAAAGCACATCAAAGCTAATCTGTCCTGATTTTAACTCTGGGTTCCCAGTAGGTGGATAGGAATGATTAAGAACATAGACGTAATCCAGAAAATATATTCCCAGGGTACATATGTCCTCCAAATGCATGATTCCAGGTCACCTTCTTCTCTGTGCTGGAGTGATTTACTGCTGATGCGGTTGAGTCTGGTTGTACTGTGTTTGCAGCATCTTGTAGTACATAGAGCCGTGTGGTTATCTTCATGTAGAGACATCTGTTGTGTGAGTTTATTACAGGCCGACCCCTCCTCTTTCAACACATAACACATACATGTACTCATCCACTTCTCGTGTTTGTATTCTACTTTATTTCTCGTCTTTTGCCCACATGGTTACTAGTCCATTTATAAATCCCTATGAAAATACTTTACAGGACTTTTACTTCTGTCTGCCTCCAGTGTTTAATGTCTTTCTTATA
Organism: Rhinogobius similis; assembly: GCA_019453435.1. Taxonomy (NCBI): domain Eukaryota; kingdom Metazoa; phylum Chordata; class Actinopteri; order Gobiiformes; family Gobiidae; genus Rhinogobius; species Rhinogobius similis. Next base: position 23,176,650 of record CM033631.1, read on the forward strand.
TTACAGTAACAAGAGTTAGACGAGGCTCAGCGCAGTCTTCTGTGGCTTTGTTGTGGCCTCTGTCGCACACACACTGCAGTGCGCTGGGTACATGAAAATGCATGTTTTATGAATGAGTCCAGGCTGCTTGTGAATTTTAAGAGCTGTGTGACATTTTGAGCGTAATCCCAGAACAGATGGGCATTCCCAAAAATACCGACACACGTGCACAATATTCCTTTCAGACTTTGCCAATACTCTGCTCTCTAATTACTCATTTTAGGGCTCTTTTGAAGTCGGGCTTATAATGTGTTTATGCTGGTTTGTTTCATGTGTCCACCTGCACCGGGCTTAGTAATGTGAGTCCATATTACTATAATGGATATTACTGCTTTGTCTGCACAGGTGATCCCCAAGGACTACAAAACCATGACCGCCCTGGCTAAGGCCATTTCCAAGAATGTGCTGTTTGCTCATCTGGATGACAACGAGAGGAGGTACTTTGTGCAACTAATCTTTTTAATGCCAAGGTCTATGAGTGTAAAAATTATACTATTCTATTTCCAATAGGCTGTGTTCACTTTCTAGAATTTGTTGACATCGTAATTTCAGTTGGAGTGTAGGGGCCTATATAACTCTGTAGGAGTTCTGACCTGTAATAAGCTTAATTTTAAAGTATAGGAATTCTGGAATGTTGTCACATGAAGTCTATTATAATTTATGACATTTTATTTTACATCAATTTGCATTTTTAATTTTAAACAGCAAAACTATCTTAGAATTCTAGAACTACTATAATGTTATGAAGATGTGAACATAACCACTTAGTGTCCACAAACAAAGCTTGTAAAATGTACGTTTCTCTTTTTAAGTTTATAGTTAAGTTTTTTTCTTGCTGTGGACTGCCCTGATCTTATCAATGTCATGGGAAACAGAGTGTTTTTAAGCGTACAGCGGGTCCATAATTGTTAGTGATCTCCATGGAGTTCTTTTGTTCAATGAGAGTGTTGCTCTTGTGGCCACTGAGTGCCAGTGTTGCCTTCTTTGGCTCCACATATGTCTGGAGAGGGATTCAGAAGTGGAACAGATGTGGCAGGGGTCCCGGGTGTAGAGAGGGGCAAACTGCTCTGTTTGTGTTGTGTGATGGTTGCTATGGTAACCTGACAGCGAGATAAGAATGGTGCATCATATACTTTCATAGATGGATCAAAATCGATTTTACAGTACTGTGCATCGTCCCCTTTTCTTTTCTCTCAAATTGTCTTCTTTGGTGAGGTCTGGTCTGGCTCGGACACAGAAGGGGGGCCGCAGTGGGAATGTCTCAGGTGTCTAGTGATCCCGTCTGCCACTGGGAATAGTGTTTCATTGGCAGGGAGAATCCATTATGCCGTGTGGGGAGGAAACACCGGAGCTTTCCTGTCGGCTAAAGCCTTGATGGACCAAACCCAAAACACGCTCTTTCCAGTCTTTCGTCAGCTGACAATTCACCACGGTCCCCTGGCACAAGCCGCGGGCCCCTGATTGCATGTGTCTGAACAGTCCCGAGTGGCGAGCAGCGGTGATGCATCAGGACAGAAGAGAGACCGTACACTTGGGTGGTTGATGCGGCTGATTAGGTGACTTTATGCCACAACAAACTAGAAATACAAGAATCTAATCCAGTCAGAGTGCAATACCAGGCTATGTAATGTTCTGTCATCAGCATCCTACAACTGTACATGTTGTTGATTCTGACATTTTAGGCTTTTTAAATAGGCTCACATGACATCACAATATGGACACAGCTGGACGACAGGTCAGAATTATATTGTTGATATGGTTTATGGTTAATATCTTTCTAATTACTAGGCCTAGCCACGTGACACAAAAGCTGGCACAAAGTTCAGTGTCTCCTCTGTCAGCTAAAATCAACAAAAGTGCAATTATTTACTTTATAGTAGCTTAATAGTGCCATTATTCAACCTCAAAGACTCGACAATTGTTAGTTTTAAGGATTTTGAGCCAAAACAAAACATATGGCAAGTCTGTGAACCCAATATTATTAATTTCAAAAACTGAATTTTCCTTACAGTTACATAGGTCCCTGCCCTCCATCAGAAATGATTATGTAATTATATTATGCAGTACCCGATTTTTACACAGAGCTAGATTATGAACATTCTAAATATTCACAATGAGTTTACAAATACACTCTGAGACCAGAGCAAGTTTCACTGTCTCGGGAAAGCTAACAAACATTAGCATGCTAACAGTGCACTTTCTTAGAATAAAAAAAAAACTTTTCAAAAAATTAGGTACTGCTCCTTGACTTATTATTTATTAGTACAGTTTTTTAATCCATAAAGTCATTGGCTTGAGCTGTCAAACAGTGATCTGTAATAACAGATGGAGTCTGACTCAACCGATCATCTGTCTTTTTCTCATTCATTCCATTGTGTGTTTTTCTCTCTTTCCACAAACTGGCCGTGTTTACTGTATGTGCTGTTGGTTGTTAGGTTTCTTATAGCTCTGCAAATGTTCTTTCTGGCATTGACACTACATTGACCATTCTGGCTGTACACTTTATTCTCACTCTCATTATTTTAAATACAGTCCCGATCAAAAGTTTAGGACCAATTGAATAAATGGCAGAAGTAAACTTTTTCATGGTTAGATCTTAACAAAGTTCAATGTAGACCTTCAATAAGTAACAAGAAATGAGTATGAGACAAAAAAAAAGTCTGAGTAAACATTTTATTGAAAACAACAATTTAAACTGAAATAGGCTACAGCTGATCAGAACTTTAAGTCCATGTCTTAAAAAAACAACCCGAAACCCCTTTAAAACAGGACTCAAAGTCCCAAACATGAACGCAGTAATGAGTAGCGCCACCGTTATTGTTGATGACTTCAAAAATGTGTTGTGGCATGTTTGATGCAAGCTTTTCCAGGAGGTCAGTGGGAACATTTCTCCAAGTGATGAAGACGGCATACTGTCTGGAACTGTTGTCCATGTTGGTAAACTTCCCTTGCCATAATGTTTACTCCAATTCACTCCCATTTCTTGTTGCACAGTGAAGCTCTACTTGGAACCTTGTTAAGATCCAACCACGCAAAATGTGACTTTTGCCATTTATTCAAGTGTCTTAAACTTTTGATTGGGACTGTAGGAGAGCAGCTCTGTTATGTCAACGGGTTTCAAGTCCCTGTTGAATGTCCATCCCCAACTGTGTGCTGTCCTGTAATAAAGTTTGCAGACTGCGGCTCCACACCCAAAAAACGTACTTAACTTAACTTAACAAGAGCAGTTGCATTCATACACTTCAGATATACATGAAAAGTTGTGCAGAAAGCCGGGCCAGAAGCCAGATCTGTGTGTGTCTCATGGAAACATCATGTGTGATTAGTCAGTCAGCAGTTATGTAAGCCGAACGCCACACAATTTGTTCCCCCATTAGCACTATATTATTCTATCATCCCCTTTCATAATGAGAGAGACAGAACAACAATGGAGGCCTTTTTGTTTCTGCCGGCGCTCCCTGGCTTACTTTCCCCTCTCTGTACTTTTGTCTTCACTGCATGCCCTCTTTTCCTCTTGGTGTGATTCTTCCATTTTATAACACAAACACACATGCACAAGCTAAAACGCACACAGCCCACACTACAAAGGCAGACGGAGATTTTATTGTCCCCTGAAACACTAAACTCATTGGTGCACCCCATGTCAGACAGTGTGCACCTCATATAGCCTGCTCCACTGGGTAAGAAGCCTTTCATTAACTCGCCATTACATGTGTCAAACTTTATGATAAGGTTTTGGAGCACCACCACGTCTCAAACATATAGAGGATTTATTATTGTCTTTAACGACTTTTAACAATGTATTTATTCAGGTTTGGAGCTAGCACAAGCTGTAAACTCCCCCTTGTGGCTACAGTTGTTGTGTCAAGATAAGAGAATCTTTATTTGTCTCATTATGGGGAAATGTCAGTGTTGCAATTCTCAATAACAGCAGAAGGCTACAACACAATTATGTTTAATAAGTGGCTCCGATCATGCACTGTGCAGCAAATGGACTAGATGGGTTAAGGGTAAATAATGGCAATTATTAAGTGTTTACAAGGTACAATAGTTCGTAATTAAGTGTTAGAAATGGATGGAAAGTAGCCCATTAGTTTATGTTCATTAACATGTACGGTCCCAGCCAATTGATAAAATAAAGTGTCAAGCAAATACATGAAACATGAATATCTAATGTGTTCATTCACCTCTACATGCAACACAGGGCTGCAAGGTGTATTGCAATTGAAAGTTAAAAGGCAATTTGAGTGGTCCCAAACATCAAATTTTTGTAGCAATGTAGAAATTATTAAAAATAATGTTCTTTCCAAATTATGTAACTGTCTCCAGTGTGAGGTCATTTTTATTTAAAACCTGCTAACCCCTTAGGCATAGTAAAAATGTATATGATTCTTGAATTTGTTTTTATTTCTTCTCAAATGTTTACACTTTCATGGTTAAAAAGTTAACTCCGTCTTAAACATTAAATTGTAAATGTAATCCCAGTCCTTCAATCATAATTAGATATTTCTTCAAATTAGTTTGGCCCTAATGCAACTTTACAATTGCACAACTGAACTTGATGCATGCCTCATTACATCTCTGTATCAGTTCGACCTTGGCTCTTTTCTAAACAGAATCCTGAACCTGTGCCATGGAGTTGCTCCCAGCAGGCCACGGGACGGCCTTCTCTATTTACTGCCCATTAGCTCCCATAATGACCTCATTACTGTATGATTTTCCCTCTGCACACACACATATATAACAGATAAGCAGGCAGCAGGTGTTTGATTTCACATTGTGTTAAGCCTACAACGGTAACACCCAATTCAGCCCCACAGCCACCTGTCTCAACACTGCAACATGCACTGAAACTATTATCTCATCTTACTACACATTCGACTATTGCTGTCATAATCATTTTCAATTTGAATTTCCTTGAAAGAAATATGGAAATCATGTCAACTTTATTTTTCAGCTTTCATCAAAGACTTTTTATCATCTTGCTGTTTCAACACACATATTTCATTAATCTTTCTTATCTGACTTCCTCGGCTGTGATTTCTGATAAGCTTAAACCGCATATGTGTTTATTTTGGCTTATTTTTGCAAGACTCTTGGCACACCTGGGTAGCTGACCTCAAAGTGCCCGTCCAGATATTATTTAGATTATACAGGAAGCCACAGTAGCAGCTTGAGTAAATGATATCACAGTTATTGTGTGGAGTGGAGTCCACTGGCGAGTTCAAATGATGCGCTCATTCAGTTTTGCACACATTTGCCGTTCCCTTGATACTCAGAAAGCACACACAAATGGACATGAATGAATAATGTATGGGCTCATAATGTGGGTCTGTTGATCTCACCACATCTTAATGCCCTCATTCTATTAAATGCCCTCCTGGGAAGCGCTCTCTCAGAACTCGAGAATCACTCCCATTCTAACTTGTGTTTGTAGATTGTTCAAGCAACTATACATTCATCATTGATACGGTTTTGTATATAGAGTTACCCAAGTCTAATGACTGCAATTTTTCTAATAAAGCTGAGAATGTGTATTTCTTTTACTAAATCAAATGTGAATCTGCATTGAGGTCCACGTTAAAAAGGGCTTAAATCTGCTTCTGATGGTACTTGGGGTTCTCGGCTGTTCTTGAATGTTAAATTTGGTCCTCTTTTGTGATATTCACGTGTACACCTACTTAAGCCATTGTTTAGTCCCATTTTAGGCTTGTTTAGTCCTAGTTTAGATCTGGAATAGTCAAGTTTTAGCAATGGTTAAGTTTTGGTGGCACTGCAAAAGGTATTAGGTGGTAGTTGTGGAAGTTGTACTCAAATGTGTTACTTAAGTAAATGCACAGATATATAGATAGATATATTTGTGATTAATTCAGTAAAAGTATTTCACACAGACTTTGAGAACTATTAAAGCATAGTGTAAGCTATATAATACTTACTTTATTCAGTCATCTTTATTTATATATTTTTGTTTTCTTTAACTCAAAATAGGCAGAATGTCACCATGGCCATTTTGGCTTGGTCTCAAGTTCTAAAGCACTTTACTTTTCAGTCCAGTTAAAAAAAGTAGTGGCGCAAAAAGTACAGATACCTGCTCTTAAATTTACTGAAGTAAAAGTATAAAGTATCCACTAAAAATGTACTTTAATGTACTTAGATTGTACAAATTTAATGTTGTTAACCGTTCAATTTGTTTCAGATATTTTTTAAAAGCTCCACAGACATATCCATAAACTATATTTGAACAATGATTTCTAGTACATTGTGGACTAAATAGCGGAACATAATAATCCAGCCTCGCAGCCTCGCACACAGCACATTATGTTTCTTAACGTTTTGTCCTGAAATAAAATGTCTGATGCGAGTGAGAATGGGATTTGTGCAGGGGTGGTACGTACTTCATGCTGCCTGTTTTAATCCTCTCATTAACAGCTAAAGTAATGAGTTGATGAAGTGACAGATTAGTTGACCTTTGCCCCCGCGAGCCCTGACCTCTTCACCTAACCCTGCTGGACTCTGTCGATGGACACGGACCATCCTTTTTTTTTGTAGTGTACAAACTCCCAGCATTGGGTTGTGTCTGCATTTGTAAGAATAATAAATATAGTAGCTTGTGTCAACACAGTAGCCGAGCGGAGACACTTAGCCAGCCCGGGAGAGGAGCGCCGCGTCTAATGTTCCCACTAGAGTTTATTTAAGATCGGTGTGAAAGAGCAAAACAACAAAGAGGCTGCAACCGGAGACAGATGGATATATGTCCTGTTATGCTATCTGGTGACTTACTCAATTAAATTACCTTATCATAGCCATCACCGTGACGATCGTATAGGGTGACACAGAATGGGCATTCATCAATATTTTGTCAGACACACAAATAAAAGGACTTACATTGTTGTATGTATAAAGCTGTCCCTAGAGGGCGTTTTTGCGGCACAAAGAATATTTCCATATAATTCATTGCAACAATAAACCAAACTCTAGCGTGCGTAAATATAAGCCTGTGTGATTTTGATGGCAATTTGTGATCTGTCAAAAAGTACAAGTCAAATGTAAGTTTTAGAAATGACAATAGTTTAGTTGTTTGTGTTTTTAATTGCAACCATTCAGATTGTAATTTAGATTTATTGGTACCACTTAATAAAGCAAGACTTAATTCACAATGAATTTTTCTGGTTGTCAAATTTGAATCCTTGTTATATAGTTTCAAGGACTGCACAATATTGGAAATTACTTTAATATTTCTGTAATGCGCTGCGATGTATTTATATACAAGTAATATGTTATTTAATATACCTTTTGACGCGATAATGCCAGTTACATTAAAACAATGATACCCTTATGTGTGAAAACCTGCCAAAATAAAAACTTAACAGAGACAAAACCAAGACTAAATCAAGGCTAATGAGGAAAATAATGAATAAAAGTGGCTTTTTTTCTAAATGTTTCCTCTTAAAAACAGTACATTTCTGGTTTTAGATATATTTAGTTTGTTGCTACATTCATTATTGTGTTACTTTCGTGATCTATTGTGCAGCTCTAACACTCTCATGTATACTTTGAAGTTATTTCAAAGAATGAATGTGGGAGACACGTGCTTGTAACCCTTACTGTAGTGTCGTTTAACCATTATTTGCTTCGTGTTTAGTGACTCTATCAACACTTCTTCCTGAGATTGCACAGAAAGAACAGGATGTAATAGAAGTGAATTGTTTTCTCATTCATTATGTAGATTACTGTATATAGGAAGCTTCCCCTGTAGCGCACTTTCCCGTCTTGTGTGTTCAGGTGTCTATCTGGCCTGACCATGATTTGTATTTTACGGTGGGCCGTGTAATAACAGCGGCATTAACAAATTAGAGCTTTTGCGTTGTATATTGTTTACCCTGCTTGTTTGTGTGCACGTTGGCTTCCTGTCTCGCTCATTGACTCTCTGTGTGTTCTAGTGGCGGTTCTTCCTGACAACTTGGTGGTCTCCTCTCCTTTCTCTCTTCCTGTGTCGCTTCGTCTCGTCTCGCTCACATTCACATCTACGTCCAACCTCGCACCCGCGCCCTCCCCCACGATAGTGTGCAGTCGATTTTCCCTGTGTCCCCCGCGTGGCTTTGTGCTGCGGCCACAATGCCAGGGGCCAGGCGATGAGGTCATTCACCGCAGGAGAGCTGTAGGCCTGGATGAGTCGCCATCATCCACTCAGACATCTATGACCCTCCCCCGCAATCAGGAGAACTTCTTCACCTTTGGCAATTTCAGTTCACTTACAGTTGGAGGAATCCTACAGTAGAGATGGGCAATATATCAAAATTTAGATGATGCTGTGAATGCTGTTTCAAGATATGCAACAATGGAATATCAAGAATATCATTTAGAGTAAAAAATACTACAAAAAAAGCTGATTAAAAATGTAAAAAAAAAGAAAAAATTGTTACGTTGTAAACTTTCAAACAAGAATGTGGCGATATTTCGGCATTTTTGTCATTCATTTTACTGATTTCTCATTTATCTGATAATTAAACCTCAAATAATACATTTAAAGGCACGTTTCATCACAGTTCTGTTGGACTGACATAATATTGTCTGACAATCGTGATCATGAAATAATGAAATATTTCATTTTGTTAATTTGCCCTCCCTTTCAATATGTCTGTGGAAATTTAATTGATTAGTTCTCTTAGTTTTAGTTATTTTTTGTCAGTGAATCAGGAACTTGTTAGTTAGTTATCACTACAAGTGTAGCGCCCTATAGTGACTTCTTAAATTTAGCTTTACCCAACAGAAGCCCGCCAAACCGTATATTTTGTCAACTTAAATACGTAAATACCTGTCATTTTTTTATGTACAGAAAAATAAATAAAAGAAACAGTTTAGGCTATTGTCTGGAATAGAATTTGTATTATTTTGGAACAGTATTTTAAACCATTGCATTTTAATATCTTTATTCTAGCGTATTATTGGTAAAGCGTTTATATTTTTCATTACAAAGCATAATGTAGATGAGGCTAAATTAGGACTGTACAATCCTAAAATATACTTTTTTTCCCTCCTATTGCCCAAGCTATACTGTAAACTGTAATTATGCATTGATTGGTGTCTTGCCAGGAGCGACATTATGAAGCGCGTCACGTTTGATTTCATGTGGCTGATGGTATAGGAGAAACATGTGAGGGCGCAGAACAGTAAGTCAGTCAGTGGCCAGTGCATGCCCCTGACTGCGAGAACATCACGTCCCTGCAACCCTTCAGTGACTATATAGTTCACCGTAGAGTCCAGCCTACGCAGCGACCACCTCCTTTGAGCCCAGCCTGGACCAGCCCACTCACTGCCTCCTATTGTATACATCCAGTCCGTTTGTCTATGCTACTGTGATAGGTTCCAGCGCACGGGGCATGGACAACGGCCGAGTTACAGCGTGTTAATTCTCCCATGACCTCCTTGGTGGTTTGTGGGTGTCACTCCAGTTGAGTTTTTGGCAGTAATCTTCCTCTCATGGTCAGGAGAAAGGCTTGTCAAGTCAGAGTGTGAAAGCTGTAATTTTACACATCCGGATAGGTCTGACCAACAGAGCCAAACAGCACCGACAAATCATACTGCGTGTTTGGAGAAGCATTCACACAGCGCTGTACTAATTTGTGTTGAGAAATCTAATTTAGGGGTAAATGCTGTATCATTTAAACTCAAAGTAGAAAATGTACAAAAGTATATGGATTCAGATTCAGAAATTATACCAGAATCATTCAGTGGTGGAAAGTAATGCTGCACAAGTCTGTATTTAAGTATAATTTTTTTTGGTATCTTTACTTTACTTAAGTCAATTTTTCAGTGGATACTTTTTAGCTTTACTCATTTGAGAGCAGTTTTCTTTACTTTCTACTCCACAACCTTTTTTAAAAGAAATAAAAAGTAAAAAGTGCTTTCCATGTTTTCAGGGGTTATATTTAAGCACATTCGTGGTGAAATTCTACCATAAGTCTTTGGGTTCAAGTCTCAAAACAATGCATATACAAAGTCTAGACACATTGAGTAACTGATTGACTTAAAACACCTTGACAGTTCTTCATCTAGAGCACCACATTCACTCTTAGATAGTTCAATCAAAATCTGCGATACTTCTCAAAAAGTATTGCAAATCCACATTGTTTGGCTATACACTTGTTTATTTCCTCTCTGTGTATTGGAACATTTTTTTTTAAATGAGGAAAAAAAAGCTAATTTTACATAATTTCACACATTCCACATTCCAAAAGTGGCCCGGACAAAATTATTCACACCCTTTCAAAATTGTGGATAAGTAACTTTGTCTCAACCATATGACGCTCGTTTAAACCCACCTGGGGCAAGTAACAGGTGTGGGCAATATAAAAATCACACCTGAAAGCAGATAAAAAGGAAAGAAGTTGTCTTCGCATTGTGCGCCTGTGTGTGCCACACTAAGCATGGAGAACAAAGAGAAGAGAACTCCCTGAAGACTTGAGGACCAAAACTGTGGAAAAATATCCACAATCTCAAGGTTACAGCTCCATCTCCAGAGATCTTGATGTTCCTTTACCCACATTACAGACCATGACACTTTAGAAAAATGTATGAAAGGTTGCAACGTAGGATAGTCCAGATGGTACATAAGCTGCTCCAAACAACTTCTAAAGAAATTCAAGCTGTCCTGAAGGCTCAGGGTGAATTAGTCAGCACGAACTATCCGTCGAAATTTGAATGAAATGAAGCGCTATGGCAGGAGACCCTGGCGGACCCCATTACTGACAAAGAGACATAAAAAAAGCAAGACTGCAGTTTGTGAGTACGCCAAAATCTTTTTGAGAAAACCTCTTGTGGAGAGATGAGACAAAGATAGAGCTTTTTGGGAAAGCACATCATTCTACTGTTTATCGAAAACGGAAAAGAACTCAGTACCTACAAATATGGTAGAGGTTCAAATATGTTTTGGGGTTGTTTTGCTGCCTCTGGCACTGGGTGCCTTGACTGTGTGCAAGGCATCATAAAATCCAAGCATTACCAAAGGATTGTGGGTCTCAGAAAGCTGGGTTTGCGTCCGAGATCATGGGTTTCCCAACAGGACAATGACCCCAAACATACTTCAAAACAGTGCTGCCGCTTCCATTACGCATAACGCACAGTGCGTGGGGCACCAAGAGCTCCGAAGGGCACCAGCTCGACCAGGAAGTTTGGATTGAATGACAGAATAGACTATTTGTGCAGCAGAGACTGCAAACAAACAGGCTGCCTACAGTAGGCTTTAGTTCTGTATAATTTCAAAACAAATAGGAGTCACGCGTAGTTTCTCGCTCGCTCTCTCTTTCTCTCTCGCTCCAAAGTGAGTTTGAAATGCGCACGGCATTAAGCTTATGGAAATCGGCCTCATACACAATGAAAAGCGGCGAACTGCTGAACCGACATCATGGAGTGCAAAGTGCTTCAACTTCTTACAAATGTCTAAATCATGTTTTTATAAATGCAGCAGAAAGCGTCTATAGTTTGCAGCCTGTAGCGTTCTCTAGAGCTTTGATCAGTCCCGCAGAAGAGCAGGAGAAGTGCTGTGTGTGATGCTCAAACAGGGGCGGAGCAGGGAAATTTAGGGACTGTTGGGGAGCTCATAATAAACTGTTATGAGTTGCTAATAACATTATATTTGAAATAGAATTCAGGAAATTATAGGATTTTGTTGAAAAGGAGGACCCTTTTTGAGTCATACAATATCAAATTAAACATATAAAAAAAACTATTGTAACTGTCATCACAAGGTTGTAGCGCAGACATCAAGCCACTATTTATTTTAACACATTTGAAGAGGGTTGGGAAGGGGGCACCACAGATAATTTGTGCTTAGGGCACCCAAATGGCTAACAGTGGCACTGCTTCAAAAACCCAGAAATGGATGGCAACAAAGCGCTGGAGAGTTCTGAAGTGGCCAGCAATGAGTCCAGATCTCAGTCCTATTGAACACATGTGAAGGGAGCTTAAAATTGCTGTTGGGAAAAGGCGATCTTCCAATATGAGAGACCTGCAGTTTGCAAAGGAAGAGTGGTCCAAAATTCCAGTACAGAGTTGTAAGAAGCTTACAATGAATCATTTTGCCCAGCCCAAATTTTATGTCAAATACGTTTTTGTTTTTTTTTATCAGTTGTTTTGAATTGTTCCAATACACACAAAGGAAATAAACGGGTATAGCAAAAAATGTGGAATTGCAATAGTTTTTGGGGAGAAATTTCAGGGGTGTGAAGACTTTCGGCCATGACTGTAAATACACTAATTCTTTATTCTTTATTTATTATATAAATTCTTTATTTATTTATTTATTCATTCTGTATAAATTGTGTGTGTGTGTGTGTGTGTGTGTGTGTGTGTGTGTGTGTGTGTGTGTGTGTGTGTGTGTGTGTGTGTGTGTGTGTGTGTGTGTGTGTGCGTGTGCGTGTGCGTGTGCGTGTGCGTGTGCGTGTGCATATGTGTTAACTCCTGTGCAGTTGTGGTCTTTTGATTGCAGTTTGGGCTAGATATGTGGAGACACTTCATATCTTTATAGCTTTTGCCAAACACTATTTTAGTTGCTTGATCGGTCGATAGGGCATGTCCGACCATAGACTGTCTCTAGTACATTTAAGTCCATAAAAGTAGATTTCAGAGCGGTGGATATTAGTCAAATGAGCACATCAGTCGTATTACTGGCATGAGTGCATTCCATACTTTTATACACAAGGTGCCAGTGCGTTGCTCAACAATGTCCAGATCTGCAGGCTGCGTGTCTCCGAAGTCCTGCCCCTTTACAGCTGGGAAGTCTTCACGTCAGTCAGACTTCTGCTGGGTAAGAGGTGTGTGCGGAGAATAAGGTTTAGACATGCACACAAACATTGCATACACATAGGATTGCAATGTGTCGTAGCCTCTAGCGCTGGATTCTTCTCGTTCAGTTCTCTCCATCTGCTAATCTACACCTCACTCTTTCCGTTTCTTCAAGCCCCGGAGGCATTCTTTTTTTATTTTCTCTCGTCTCAGATTAAGGGGGCAGGTATAATGTGCTGTGCTGTGTAAACACCTCTCAGTTTTAACCGCAACAAAGGACCGGCTGTGCCCCATGTAGAGTTTAACACAGGTGACAGAAAAGTTGGAGACATAACTCTTTATGTAAAACTAAACCACTTCATTTTATATGGGAGAAATAAACTTGTGTTGCAAATAACTTGTTAGTTGCCTTTATATTTGATCGGGTTTTCTCAAATTTTCAAGTAGGATTTTACTTTTCTCTATAACAAATATCTGACTGTATAGATTGTTTAAAATGCTATGCCAGCAAAATGTTCAAAATTCTACAATGGAGGCAAAATGAAGTAGATCTCAATATAACAACAGAGAGAAATGCTGACCTAAGTTAACATTTCTCTAAGTACTTGTCCATTGACACACAAACATCTGGATTTCTGCCTTCATTAAAGTATCATTATCTTTTCAAATAAACAAATAATGTAAAATACAAGTAAATGTCTAGTAAATGTCTTTAATACAGCCTCTGATATCAGTCATGTGTAGCTGAGTGGTTTTCATTTGACAAAACCATCTTGATTTTTCATATTTTGTGATATTCTGTAGTTCATCCCAGTTTCTCCATTGAAATCACATTATGTTCCACTTCACTTTTGCCTCACTTTTTTAATTTAGAATGTTTTTGTTTATGCATTTTTAAAGGGTCTATAAACTAGGAGTCACTTAGTTGTTATCTACAAAAAATGTTTTTATTTGTTCTTATTTTTTCTATTACAACATTTATTTGTAATAAAATTAATTCTATACCAGTCTAACAGTCATGTTCTTTGTAGAAACCTGAAGTAAGAGGAGGAAAAAACATGCCCTGAGGAGAGCGGTGTACCCCTGTGATGTTTAGGGACGTGTCAGGATATGCAGCTTGAGATAGACTTGGAGATAAGTCTAGGGCCGGGTAATTGAGGAACTAGCACTGACACTTGTCCACAACATATAGTCTTGTTTTATGTTGCAGATAATACATTTGTAACTACTTGGAATGCCCTGAAACCCAATCCTACCGGCCTTTCCCTGTCTCATTCCAGTGGTAGACACATCAGAGGGGCAAAAGGCTTAAGTCTTGTCAACACCTTATTCCAACTGACCTTTTTTACCTCGAAGTGGAGGAAGGAGCCTGCCGCTTTATTCCCCAGAGCAAACAACAAAGAGGGCATTAGCAGTGTGTGAAAATGTGTGACAGTGTGAGCGTGAGTGACAGCGTAAAGATAGTTATAGGTTAAAAAGACACACTTCTATATTAGCTGTAATGGACTTGACAATATGTGTGATGGGAATGGAAAAGTGGGTTGCATATTTGTGGAGTTTTGAGTATGAGCTTATGAGCATATTATCTTTGGATTGGTGTTGGATTCTCAGGTGAGCTGGAGACATTGTTTTGTCACATGCGGTCAGAAAGTGTATGCAAAAAATCTCCCCTTTTAACCGAAATTAGCTTTCTGCACTTGAGATTTTTTCATAATAACAGGAGTCAACATTAAATCTTGTTGTTTACTTTTGACATTTGATTTTTCAATATTTAGCTCTCCATTTTCTGTCTATAGTTATGTTTGGCATGTATGAACCAGAAGACATATCTCACTGAATACAAATCAGTATCAGTGGTTTTGTTTACCATCTAATTTCTGTACCATTGAGAATTTTTAAATGACATGCAAAATCTGATGTGACTAATCAGAGGTACCATGACCAGATAGAATTGCTGTTTACGTATCATTTTAACAATCTCCTGAAAACTATTACGGTAATAATCAGATGTTAAGTGCACATGTAACTGTATCCACTTTCTCCAGTGGACATTAATGCAGCACCATTCAAAGCATGTTATTGGATTTCACTGTGACAATTAGAGTTGTTGAGGCAAAGTTGGACCTTTCCTGAATAGTTTTACAATGTTTTGATTTATCTCAGAACTAGTCTGGGACAATAATAAATAAATAAAAGAAACAGCTACTATTTTGTAAAGATGACATTCTATTAAAAATCAGTATTGAATACTTAGCATCAAGCGTTTTTCTTAGTAGTGGAATTGAATTTCAAATTTGAATATTGTGATAACTTCAGTGCCGATATTAAGCAGTAAATTACATTAAGAACTCACTTTTGTTTAATATTTTACGATTATTTTATTTCTCCAAATGAACTAAGAAGGAAGAATGACTTGGGCTTTGTTGTACAGTTGCCACTTCTACAGTACATGCTTTCCAGGAGGTGAACCCGCACCCACCTAAGATTAGCATACAGTAGCTGCCAGCGCTGGGTCCGATTTGACGAGCTTGTGTGTGTGAGTGCGAAGGTGTCCGTTTGTCTAACCTGGTCTTGCGGTCATCCTCATGTAGGTGCAACTTACCAGCACTATGTCCGTCTCCAGGGAACTCCACTCAAGTGGCTTTGGCGTCCCACCTCCTCTCTCCTATTTCAGGCCTTCCTTTTGCCAGGCCAGTGCCACGCCAGTGTGAAGAAAGCACCAAGGCTAAAAACTGTGTATAGTGTGTGGGTGATAGAGGCTGATTGCCCTCTCAGGGAGTTGATGTTGGCAGGATGGCAAGCTTCAAGGTGAGAAGGTCAGTTTGGTGAGATTTCAGCCTGTTTCGCACAGCCCTAATTACAGAGAAAGCTGAGACAATGCAACAGTCAGGCTTGAAATAGATGGTGAAAGCATATTTATTCTATTAGCAAAATGTGCTTATATTGTGATAATTTACTGTTATTACTTTATACTTATAGCCTCAGGAACAATGCATGGATTTATAAGTAAAGAAATAATAACAACAACACTCTGCCTCTATTATGGATTAGGAATGTCAAGAATATTTGGTGAATTGATAAAACGTGATCATTTAGGTCACAATATAATTATAAGAACTCTCTCTGAATTTGGAAGCAAACATAGATTGTTTCAATTCAGTCTGCTCTTTTATCTGGTTGTTTATGTCACATTAACAGTAATTTCATGAAGCTTGTCACTGGAAGATCTATTAGACCACGTGGATCAAAGTGAATTTAGGATTTCACTGTTGTCAATGTCAACAATTGTAAATAATTGTAAAATTACGATAGTTCAGTGCAACATTTTGTATTATGACATCTCTATTATGGATGATTTGAAATAAGCCCTTGTATGATTTATTGAATTCCGTGATACTTTGGTCCTAAAGTATCATGAAACTTGCAGAGTATTTAAAACTGCTTTGCATAGCTTCTGCATGAATCTAACTGCGATGTTGCTCACACGGTACCACATTGCTCAAGCATAGATGGATTGCATTGTCTTTTCTGATTCTAGTTTAGTCAATCATTTTTTTTTATCTTACAGAAAGTGACAGTAATCAACTCAAGGTTTGTAACCTCCTTGAGCAATGCTACTTCTGGGAAAAATTCAGCCTGATCAAAATGTGCCTTCTCAGAGGTGGTCCCAGAATGCAGCAGCAAGCTCTTTACTGAGCCGGCCTCCTCTGCACAGGTGCTTTGAGCCTGCAGTTCACAAATAACTACAGACACATGCATTCTTCCAGGCAACACGATGCACATTTACTTCCTTATAAAACCCTCCAGATCCAGGTGTGAGCCTTTAACACTGTGCGCTTCCTAGCCTTTGGTTTAAAGAACAACTTGCAACAAAAATAATCACCTTGACCACCGTGCAGCATCATCATAATGTTTCCAGTCCGTTTGCGAGAAGCCATCTTGGATTTTAGAGAAAAAAGAAGTGAAAATAGTCATTTCCCCAACTCGGCTTCCTTCTGTGTTTTGCCACATCCAACAAAGTCGACCAGAAGAAAGTTTTATGAAGGATACACTATTATGTCATTTGTTCGATAGTTACCTCAGCTAAGGAGGATTTGTTATGCTGCTGTTTGATTTTGATGACATGTTGGAAATGTTTGATGCATGATTGCAAGATAGGGCCAAATCACAAGCGGTCCACAGAAGAGTAAATATGTTTATTACATAGATATATTCTTTGTTATTGATTCTAAGAGCTTTGAAGGTCAACAGACAAAACATTTCTCGTTGAAGTATGATTTCAGGCCTAATTAACAACAATTTGGAAAACCGCTGGGCCATAGTGCATACTGTTGTTGTGTCGCAAAGGCAAGACACTTCTTCCATTTTGCTTCCAGCTTTGAGGTACACTGGCGCATGAATAAGAATATGTTTGTGAGAGTGAATATGAGAGAACAGATGTAAATTAGTCTAAAAACTGCTGTGTGAATAACATGCACTGTCCTGAAGAAACAAATACATATAATAAACATTTTCAACATTGCATTGGGCTGCACAATATATCGCAATCAGATTGAAATCACAATTTGAGTAGGCACAAATATCAAATCTCAAAGGCTGCAATTATTAGGTAATAGGTGTCCCCTGCAAAGAACAAAATATCCTGTAATTTTATTGAAAAATCTTGGATCTGTAGTTTAGACGTCTACAAACAGTTCATACTGCTTTTTTCTCAAATGTTGATGTTGATGAAATGTTGTTTAAAATGTGCACACTCCTACTATTTAAAAAAATATATGCACATTTAATCGCAATTGCAATACTTCAAAATCATCCAGCCTAGTTCCCACAAGCACAATAAAGACTACAAATCATTATTATTCCGGTCTAAAAGCTCTTCAAATTGATCTTGAAAATCAAAACCCTCTTACAATTATAAATAATATTCTTGGGCTGTGTGGGACAAACTGTGATTTAGAAAGGAACAACCACTAAATCCACAACAAGTCAGTTCATATTTCAGTCTTCTCTTAAATGTTGATGCTTTGTTAGTTGTTTACAATGTGCACACTGAACAGAATCCTTCTATTGAAACACTGCAAATACTTACCAATTTGATTTTTACCCAAAATTGTGCAAACAAGCAAAACACAGTCATGGACAGCTGTACCAACAAAATACTTCTCCCTTAGTTTTTGCTTCTTTAAACCAAATAAAAAATGACATTGCCTGTACTGTATCATTATAGTATTAATATTTTTTATGGATTGTGGTTGGTTTAACTATGCAAGTCTTATGAAATGGTCCTTCTCTTCTTCTCCCCAACCTCATGGTGTTATTTACTCAGCTTCTATTGCTTCTTTTGGACTCGAGGAACCAAACGATGGGCAGGCTGCAGCAGCTGGCATGGCCCTGTCCCTCACATTTTCTGCAGCTCGGGGGAAAGACGAGGCGCGTGCCAAGAGCTTTCATGTCATAAATATCCTCCTCCAATGCTTCAATGCTTTATAATTACCGCTCCTTCATGTCCATTTTTTCTCACACTCTCTCACACAGCTGCCTATTGTCAGCCCTGTCAGTCAGTGGGTCTCTGCAAGCTTTATGTAATTAGACAGCGTATACTGGGGTGGGTTTGTTTTTCCGTAGCTCCTTTTAACTGTGGACATTAAGTTAGTGTTCCCCCCATAAAAGCGCTTTCCATAGCACTGTGATATTACACTCATAACCACTCGCACAATAGTCTTGTAAACAGTGGTACTCAGCGGTATCATGAGTAGTTTTAACACATGCGCCGCTGACAAAACAGAAACAAATCATATAGTCCGACAGCCTGCTGGTACAGTCGCTGGGAATGTGCAGGAGATGGTAATAATAGGTTGGCGAGGAATGCAGTCTAAAGCCCCTTTGGTTTTAATCTTATCTCGTTGTTAACAGTAAGTCGCAGTATGCTTGTATAAACAGGCAACAATGGAATTTGAAGTTCATCGTTTTGCTTTATTTATGTGCATTGGTGTGGTTTAAGCAAATTAGATGCCAGACTAATAGTTTCCCACAAACAACAAGCTGCTTTCATCACTTTTCCATATGCAGTTGTTGTTGAAATAATCTACGTAATGAGCATAACACTGGAACACGACATGGATTGACTGCTGGAGATCACGAATTGAATTGCAGTAGTACATAAATGTGTTTTGCCCTCCAAATCTAAAGTAAAAGGTGCACTATGTAACTTTTCTCGTACCGTCACCTGCTCAATTCAGGAAATGTTTTAGCATTGCCTGGAATAAGAATCAGAATCACAATTACGTTTATCCAGCTTTTCTTTTCGTTACAGACAAGCAGCCGACCAGCAGAAGAAAATTGAGGTTCAATATAAGATAAAAATGAGACTAAACAGACAAAACTAAATAAAAAATCAGGATCTCAGTAGAATACAGGATACAATTGATCTGTTTTATCAACTAACCCCCAGTATTAACATACAATTTACATTTTAACTTAACTTCAAAAGTATCTGCTCTAATAACTAAACCCCAGTATGAATAAAACAATTTACATTTACTTAATGTTGCACAGTGTGGCTTTAAACGTATTGCATTTATTCAATTACATATTTTTCTTATTGCTCGAAATGTTATGAAAAATATGCATTCTTACAAAGTGCTTGTCTGCAGCGATAGATGCAGTACATTTAGTGCAATACTGTGGAGCATTGCAGGCAAAGCTATAACATCTCCATGGAGACAGGTGACAGAAAAGTTACACAATTCACCTTTAAACTAAATAGATTATTTTACCGCTACTTAAGCTGTTGAACTAAAATCAGTGCAGTTGTGACTGGATATTGCCTACAAATGCATTTTATGGCTGATAATAACGTTATGTTTATTTCTCCTTACTTCCCTTCCAACTTTCTAACAATGTGTTGATTTAGTCTACATTTTAATCTTGCTTATGTATAAAGCATTTCCATGTAATTATGTAACAAAGACTATTGTTTATTTGCCAGGAGCAGTTGTCTAAATGACTGCTGAAGCTGTGGTAGTGAAAATTAATCCTTCAAGCACTTATGGTTTGAGCAGTGTGCCAGCCAAACCAGTGGCATAGCGCTGCCAAGCCCAGGCATAAAGAGAGCTGGGAAGTTCCCTCTGCTGTTATTGCAAAACTTGTTCCACTCAGACAGTACACCGGATGAATTAAATGCTTGTGTAAGTCGATATTCTATAAACAGGGTTATACTATGTCACAGAATTATGGTTGAGAAATTCATATTAGTGCTTTAAGTCTAAGGTTTAGTTGGCCAGTTAATTGAATTTCTCTTGTAATTGCACTCACACAATATTGTTATTTACGCTTAATATATGCTTATGCAAGGCCTCATAACTCATCATAGAAAGTATTTCCAAATATCTAAACAATGATTAATACTGACTAAGATTCAAAACTGATTCACTTTTGCCAAAAACGCTATTGCCAAAAAATCAAACCACTTTTATGGATCATTTGATTGAGTGGAGCAACGGGTTTTCTCTTGTACATATTCCACTGATGCATACAGAATAATGAACAATAAGAGGCTCTGTAAAACAAAAACGCAATTAGGAACAACGATAATCTGGCACCTCCAAACATGGCGGATGTACACTCTCTATAATTTTCTTGTCTAATCCTTGATGTTTTTGCATTTTCCCTTTCCCTGCGAAGGAAACAGATTACATGCATTCGGCGTGACATCATTTGGCCTGGAAACATTTTAAAACTTCAAATGAAATCAAAATAATGTCAACATTGTGCGGATGAAAGAAGCTAAACAACTGATATTTTGCCTGTTTGCATTTTTGGACTTGCCTGGCAGTGTGTATTTGCATTACGTCGTATCTCTGAGCATCTGAACCACCGACAGTTAGCTTTGTCTTGTATTTCCCAGGCCCACAGTGTCTCGGCCTGTCTCTGTCAGAACAGCACATCCATTGTGAAGAGGGCACTTGGCTTTTATAAGGTCATGAAGACTACAGGTAGCACAAGGGCAAGATTAATCGCCCCATCTTTGACAGGCGGGAGGGGCGACAGACCGGGAGATGGGAGGATCAGTCGGATAAGTCGGTGGAAGAAAGGGGTAATTGAGAAAGAAAAAGTGATGGAGGAAGTTGGGAATGAAGAAAAGGGAAAGAGAGACAGGTAAAGACAGGGGAAGTAATTATGAGCGTCTTTGTTGTGCTCGGCGGTGCGTTCAGGGCGGGTCGCAGAGTGGCGGGCCCTGCAATAAGAAAGGCGGTCAAGGGTAATTACCTGAGCGGTGTTTTTGATGGCTGTGTGGCTCGGGCCTCAGCTAATGCATCATTATCACTGTCAGCATCACAGGACATGCACAGGGTTTCCGGTTCAGAAAGATGGCCTTCCAGGTTTAACAAGTTCTGATCACCTTTAAATTTTGAATTGATTTAAGTGAGATCTATGAGTGAGTCCTATGTTGACATGCAAATGCTCATCTCTCCACAGAACTGACCTGTAAGTAGGCCTGTCATGATAATTACTACATCAACTTTAACAAACAATATTTTATGGGGGGGGACAATATTTAGCGTGTGTACTTTTTATTTCGCACTAGTGGGGAACGTTTTGGTATATTTGAGCTGTAAACGAAGACTTTCATTATGGATACAAAACAACTACTAAATTGTTTCATTCTGCTTTTTGTTTATTTATTGCAGCTTATGTTTTAACTGTTATTTTGTCAGTGCCATTCCTTTTATATCTTCAGCAGTACATCACACCTCAAAATCTATTGTTATTAACAGGCCTACCTGAAAATTACTACCATTAGCATTCTTGGATATTTATACACATTTGGGCTGTTTGACCACTTTATTCCTTGTCTTTGTGTGTGTATTTGGCACAATACAACTCATAAAGTCTGCATTTTTCTCTTGTAGTTGTTAAACAGTGGAGGATAGAGCAGCTCCTCTACATTAAAATGAATGGATCGCTTCCCCCACAGTGGTCCGTTAGTGAGCTTTCCCTTGGATGCCGACTGTCTCTAAAGATAAGCATGCGGCAGACCATTCACAAGAAAAGTTACATAGTGTACCTTTAACGACTGGCCTTTTGCAAAACACATTGTAGGAGAAAGTTTTGTGGAGTGATGTGGTGACTGGTGACAATTAATGTGTTCTGTTTTTTATGTTTTCAATTAACTAGGCACTTATTTATCCACCAAGTTGATCAATGTCTCCAAATAAAAGTGCAGCTGGCCTGGATAGAGTCACCTTGCAGATGTTGGCTTGACTAATCACCAACAAAGTGACCTAATATCCGTGTTGTTGAATCTAAATGCCATTCGAGTGCTTTTGCTTTGCTGTATTATTGCCAGTTTGCATGCATATCAGGTCATTAATGTGTGCGACCCCAGTGCACCGTTGCAAACTCTAAGCCTGTATTGCACATCAAAGACTGAGTGTTTTCTATTTTCTCCGCAGATGCGTGAGCTGTGGGTAGTGGCTGTTGTTGTATGAGCAAGTCAGGGGCCAGCTGTAGGGGCACTTGGCCACAATCCACAATTTTAAGTCTTGTTCTTATTCATTGTCACATAAACAAATACCACTAGAAGCTGTTTCAGACCGACCCAACCACCTGAACAATCTTCTCAGATGTCTCTCACAACATCTGTTCACCGCAGATTAGCAAGTGCACCATTTTGTACAAGCTTGTGTATTTTCGTAAGGAATCCATGTTCACACACAAGTTAGTTTTCAGTCCGAGCGTCTAGTCTTTGATATGGCAAACCTCTCTTATAGATTTGTGCATATAATTCTCTAAGACAACTGGTATGCTGCAGATTAGATAGACAAATACACCCTCAAGGTTAGAAATGGGGTAGGGAGGAGGAAAGGAAGCATATAGGGTTTTCTCTTGTCCCAACACATCCCCGTGTTAATCTGAGAGGGCTTCATGCATTTAAACGTTCCGATTAGAAACTGCCAAACTGGCACTTTCCCTAAAAGCACAAATTAAGTGCTTAAGGTGGTGTTTTTTCTGTTTGTTGTCTCAGTTACTTTCATTTCATATTGTCAATGGGGTCTTTCAGGGGCACAAAATGGTGCTATGTATCGAAATGCAGATAATATCATGGATGTTTTTTTGAAGATATGCAAAATTTGAATATTGACTGTATGGTTTATAATCAAAAATGTTACAAAAAGAGCAGTTTAAAGATAAATATGAAAAAAAAAAGTTGAACATTGAAAGTTGAAAGTGAACCTTCATACAAAGGTACAAAGCAAGGCTATTCACCTTAAGGCCCAGGGGCCAAATCAGGCCCTCCAAGAGATATGATCTGGCCCTCAACCTATCTTCCAAAAATATGAAAAATATTTTATATCTTGGTATTGGTTTAGACCTGGTTAAGACCAGGTTATTATTAGAGATGTAAACATGGTTTAGTCCTGATTTAGACATGGTTTAAATCGAGACTTCCTGGTTTATACCTGGTTTATACCTGGTTTAGACCTGGTTAAAACCTGGTTAAGACCTGGTTAAGACCTGGTTTAGTCTGGATGTAGACATGGTTTAGTCCCGATTTAAACATGGTTTAGTCCACGTTTATACCTGGTTTAGTCCTGGTTTAGTCCTGCAGGTGTTGTTAAAGTCTTTCGTATTTCAAAGGTTTTTGACATGTTCCTGGCTCCGAGGACAATACCATCTGAAAAATCTGGCACTCGGTAAAATAAAGTTGCACTGGTATAAAGTGATGTTTCTGCACCTTTGTGATTAATTTTACATATGTCTGACCATTAAACTTCAACTAATACCTTTCAAGACCTGTTTTAACACTTTTCTTTTGGATCAACATAATATCATCTGACTATCTTTATTAGGATGTGTAAATTATAGCATTTTATCCACTCACTAAAAGAATAAACATCAAACTGAACAATTAACTTTTAGGCTTGGAACATATTCACAGGTCTATGCTTTCGAAGTTCTCACATTTTGTGTTTAAACCCTGCTTAAGACCTTGCGCAGTAGAGTATACAGACTTGCAGACACCTGTTTTGATGTTTTTTTCATGAGTAAAATAATGAGTTTGAGACTTGCTAATGATGAAATTTCTGCTCACATTCAAGTTGCTGTTGCCGTGGTGTGTGTGTGTTTTGGGGGTCATCCAGAGTTCCCAGCTCTGTCTCATTGGCTTTGCTACCTGCTTGGCAATGGATAATGGCCTCAGATGACAGAGTTTTCTTACTTATTATGCTGGCTCTTATCTTTTATAACTGCAAAATGGGGCACATAAAATTTAAAGGTCCCATAACATGCAAAATCGACTTTTCAGAGGTTTTAACCTTCCTACAGTGCTATTTGGGCCTCGTATGTGTGCCCAAAGTGGTTTTTTGATTGATTCCCGCATGCTTTCGCTAGAGAACTGTCTTTTCCGTCCCCCTCGGCTGAGCAGGCAGACGGGGGCTCATCCCATGGATGACGCGGCTTCCCATGGATGACGCGGTGTTTAAGCCATGCCTCCAGGAAGCGCGCAGCCGCAGAATAAACACAGCTAATGCTAATGCTACACAGTAATCACACGATGGATACGACAGATCGAAGAGTTAGCTTGTTATTTACCAAATGGCAACGTCCATCGTCGAGGTACTGCATGATCGTCAAACTCCAGGTCAGATCCAGGACGTAGGACTCAGCACGACGCACCGTCAGGACGGATAATGGGTTTATGGGTGTGTTGGTGTTGCGCGGTTTCCCGGAGCACTCGGCGCATGCTCGACATCTCCGCGCTAGGCTTCGTCACGAAGTTAGGCGGGGAGGCGCAGTTGGGCGGGGGAGCAGGCTGCTCTCTGTTCGGGGGGGCCAGATCTCAGAGGGAGCCGTTTGCTTTTGCAAGGAGGGGGGACAGTCCAAGAAATGGGTGTTTTTTGGAAACTGTTATGTTATGGATATTGTACAACGCAAAAATTTATCAACAAAGCCCTTAGAAAAAGACTGTATAAAGGGCAAAATAGCAGAATATGGGACCTTTAAATAAAAAGTCTTTTTACTTGTGTTTTTTTCTGTTCCAGTGACATATTTGATGCCATGTTCCCTGTGACACACATCGCTGGTGAAACTGTCATTCAACAAGGTATGTATTCAATATACAGTTTATGTCAATCAATATAGATCAATGCCATTCCTTTTGTAAGTCCCAAGGCTATGAATGATTGAGTCACGGAAGGGTAGATGTCAATTCATCACTCAAACCTGAGACTAATAATGCAGCACTTAAAATGACAAATGTTCTTAATAAGTACAGTTATGAAATGTGAACAAATCTATGAATGCGTTACAAAGTTATCATCTGTCTTTTTGCTTTTCATTTGGAAACCAGCTTATCTACTGTTGCTATTTGAGAATTCTCTATTTAGGAAAATGCAACTTCTTCTTGTGAAATTGAGTAATTCAAATTGTCATTACATCAGCACAACCTTTAAGAAAAAAAAATGCCTGGGTGGTTCCTTACTTTTGGCCACATAGTAATATTATGCCAATGCCATTTGTTGTTAAGTTACAATCTCCCAGGGTCGTTTGTAGCTTTGTGAGGGCCCTTGTGCACGATGCCGCTTAGTTTGCAAAAATTATGAGATTGTATGGATCTGTTTTGGTCATCCACATCCATCTATTTCACACCTGTGAAAAACATTATTTATCAGGGACCCCTCAACTTGTAGTTTCCATTAACATTATCTTATTTTCCTATTGTTTGAAAAGTACTAAACTATAATTTATTTGTCACCAAAATAAAATAAAGCATTAGCACACACATTATCTTTGTGATAGTATACTTTACTAATGCACGGTTAGGCAATTTTGGGGCCTCCCTAGTGGCTGTTGAGGCCCTGTGCATTTGCACACTCTGCCTATGCCAGGAAATGGTAGAAATCTCCCTTTCAACATATCAAGTGTTAATTTTATCTGTATTCTGCACCACATTCTTTCTCTTTTTTGATATTACATATACAATTCCTGTCTTATGCCTAACCTAGCTCAATAGTCAAACTAGTCATATGGGACTTGGAAGGATTCCAGATTGCCAGGAGCAGATTGTATTTTTCCAGTGCCCCACGCAGCCCACTCAAGCCGCTATCAAACAGACACAATGTAAACAGTCAAATACACATTCACACAAAGCATTACACCCAGGGACAGATAATACTGCCTTTGCAACTGCATAGATTCACATGGACCAACAGTGTAGGCTTGTACCACCCAAAGACCACGCCCACTTTCTCTAAAGACACCGCCTTGAAGATATCAGTCCTAATTTGGTGTTAGACTTTGCCAGGTCCGGATCTGAAGCCCCCCATTGTTATTTATAGTTGTATATACAGTATACAGTGTGGACTGGTATAGTGTCATTCTCATGGGGAATACTAACTCCCATCATCCCACACATTTTCTACACAACATTACTAATGCTAGAATACTTTTAAACAATAGATTTACTAAATATAAACTCAAAGTCACTGAAATGTGTACAAAAATAATTGCAGGATTAACTACTCACAATTTAGCTTTATGACCATGATAACTTCCAACTTTCAATACAAGCGTCACCCTACCCTAAGGTCCATAGGTGATATAGCCATTTGAATTATTGCAAAAAAATGTATAAACATGTTCAAGATTGTAAGTAAAGACAAAAACAAACATTTGAACCAGAACCTCTTCTGTTTGAGATGAGGCCCATTATTGTTACCATTTGTGAGATCTGGTCAAGGATAGCTTGAACACTATTTAATAATATAACTGTATACTTTTTAAGGTAAACAGGCCTTGTAGATGCAGCTTCGAGAAAGTAGCCAAAAACATCAATAGACTGCAATTATGCTGTGTTGAAACAAATGCACATGCCACTGTGTATGGATGTTCTAGCCAAATATTTGCCTTCACTCTCGGGCGCAGGGGGGCTAAAGTGGTGCCAAACAAAGGCCTGAATACGTACGTGATAAAAGACAGGAAGAGCAGAAGAAAAGAGGGAGAGCGAGTGGGATCTGGAGAAGAGATAGATGAGATGAAAGAGGGAAAGAGGAGCAGGGCCGAGCTGCTGCAGGGTCCACTCTGGCTGGGACAGACCTCGGTGGACTCAGACAGGGAGCATCGCAGTGACAAATAGAGCACTATGATGGATGGCCACTCTTTGCTCACTATTAATTAGCCGTGTGAACTTCTGTGAACTTTACACACTGGGTGCTCTGCTCCTTTCAACTCCTCAAGTTAAAGCCACACAAGAACAACCTCGGACACAATGTGGTACAAATATGGTGGAAAAGTTCACAACACGCACTATTGTACTCCCAAATCTTAAATACATTTCAGTCTGCATCATTCATCTTGCGCTGTCAGACATCCTTTGAGTGAGGTTGAATTTAGCCAAACAACTAATTCTGATGGATTATTGTCAATTGACGCTGTTCCTCTCTACAAATGCACGTGGGAGGACTTAGAGTATCTGGAGCGCATGTGAAGAATACATGAGCGCTCATACCTCTACACTTTTTTGGCATTCCACATGATTTCAGAACTATGAATTTGGGTCTCAAAACTCCTTCCATGGACACAGTAAATGGATACCTTTGGAGCATACATCTGGCAGCAGGGGAAGAAGGTCATTACAAGAAAAAGGAGGAAAGGAAAAACCAGCAATCAAGGACTGGGCCAACGTATTTAATTTGAAAATTGTCCTTGTTGATAGACTTCGAACAAAATGTGCCTCAATATGCTCTGTGCACAGTAGCAGTTGGCCAAGCTAACCGTTTCTCACATCTAATTCTAACTTTTATTAAAACATTATAACAATATCAAAACAATATAAAGAAACAACTATTTAAAATTTAAAGCAAAAACTTACATTTTTAAATTTAAAGATTACTTCAGTTTTTTACAAACTCCTACATTTATCACCACAGAAGTTTCCACCGTGGAAGTTTTAGTCTCATTTGTTTCAATTCTTTAACATATTGTCTTAAATTTCAAACATAAATATGTTTTTCTCTTTCAGGCGATGAAGGAGACAACTTCTACGTGATTGACCAAGGAGAAGTGGATGTAAGTGGCTTGTGAAACATTAGACACTCTTCCAGATAATACAGATACATAAACTGTGGATCTGCTTAGTCAACGTGTTATGGGAAAAGATTTCTAACTCAAATCGAGATACCTCCCTCGAACAATGCTCAGGTTGTATTTTCTTGCCCCTGTGTTTTGTCCTTTACACAGTTCAGTTCCACTCTGATGACAATCACAACAAGACCGTGCAGGGTTCAGCTCACCTCGGGACGAGCCAAAGCGAGGATGTCCTTTGTCTTAGTGAGCCTAAAAGCGAGCGATAGAGTTAAGTGGGAAGATAAAAGAGGAGCTGACAGAAAGTTAAACAGGAAGTGGCCTTATCAGCTTACAGAGGCTGGCACTGGGCACAGACAGAGCAGTGCCATGCTGATACAGTCTGCCCACCAGAGCCAAGTGAAGGGAAGTGGAGAAATGCTGGCTGCAAAGATTGTCCTGTTAAATATAGCTTAAACAAGACCTTTCCTTTGCTGTAACTTTGACTATTTAACAAACACAATTAAAACACACATAACAACAGAGAGACTGGGGAATGCAGCAAACACAGACACTAACTGAAATGTTTTTCTTTGAATTTTGTTAATATAATTAGTTAAATGTTGTCAATGTCGTAGTAGAACAATGGTTCTCACACTGGTACGTAAACCATTGGTGGGTTTCAGACTATTTTTCAGTTGTAGTGTTTGTTAAATTTGGAATAAATGTTAACAAAAAAAGTTCTCCTCTTTTGGATTATACCTTCTAAAGAAATTGTGTAGTCCTATTCAGACCTACTTTAACCCTAGTTTAGTCCTGAAAAAGTGGCGGTACTCAGAAAGCCAAATCTTTTCTTTTGTGGTACTAGGTGTGAAACGTTTGAGAACCACTTCAGAAAATGCATCACCAGCACAAACAAAAGACCAAACAGATAGTAATTTTTTGAATGCATTCTTTGTTAACTTCCATTGTGAGTAAAAAAGTATATTAACAAATATGGCACAACATAATAGCTCGCAGTGTATTACAGCAATCTAACTCTGGAATGGTGTCAGTAAATCTCCCATCACACAGACATCAGCTGCCTCTCAGTCACAGCGCAGACACTAAACTACTTCTAGTTCAGTGCAGAGCTTATTAAAGTGTGGAGATGTCTCTCATTAGACCTGCTGTAAATCTGCAGCGATCCCATAAAGAGGCTGTGAGCTGACAGCACTGCCACTGATGTAAACAGCCCTCTGCGTCTGCAATGTATTTACTGACAGACATCACTGATATGTGGGACGGTTTATGGAGAGCAACCAGCTAATACACAGAATAATGTACGTGTAAATTGTTGCTTTTGATCCCCATGTTAACCTTGCATGTACACTAATTGTTTATTTAGCAAAGCTTTTTAGCCACATTTAATGGCCAAGTTAAAAGTGCACAGGCCTCCACCAAAGCAACTATGTATCTAAATGTTTTATATCTTGCTTATTTGACATATTTTACCTAGGCCTATCTTTGGGGACAGTTTGATAATCCTTGATATGGTTTTGCTCGGGGCTCAATTGAATCGAAATCAAAATTCGAATAGACGCGATTTATCTCAAAGGTGTAAAATTTTTAAGTTACATAATTTCCTCCACAAACAACAAAATATCCTCTTTTTTCTGCACAAAACATCTGACCCTGCATAGTTTGTCAATTCATATTTCAGTCTTTTGTCAATTCTCCTTGAACAAAATCTGATTATTAAAACAGACTCTCTAATTCTTCAGAAAAGAAAATTGCAATTACCGGTAGATATTTTTTCCCAAATCGTTCAGCTCTAGTATTTCTGATCCCATCGAAAACAAATATATTTTACTTTTCCTACCATACAATTTTGAAAACCAATACAGCTTTTTGAGTAAACTGCAAAGCAATTTAAAGGAAGTAATTATATACTATTTCAAAGCCCTGCACCTCTCACTTTACCCTCTGCACAATATAATCCAATCAAGTTTTATGGGAATAAAACTAATTCCAAAGCAGGAAACAAAATACTACTGTCTAGTGTAAAAGTATCCAGGTAAACACTTGTAAGGGTGATGTAATTGGGATGGCCTCATCTCTTTGAACCCAATATAAAGTGCTGTATCCCTGTGGTATATTGTGAGCCTAATATAATGCTAAATCCTGCCAAAAGTCACCGATGGGACCAACCCTTCCTCTCCAGTCTTTTTCTTTCACTGTGATTAAGTCACCGCGAGTGGATAGTGTGTCGACGCAGGTGAAATTGTGACAGCCCAGGAGACTTTGCCAACGAGTATCAAGGAGTTATTGTCCAAAAGACCATTGTAGCTGGCCCAAATCGTTTTTAGGAGTCAACCAGCAGTCAAAATCAAAGGGAGTGCACTAACAAGACAAGACAACTGAAATAAAAGGGATGGGTGAGGAGGTGAGGGGGATAGAGTGCTTTTAAAGGGTCTTACTTAAAGGCTTAAGTTGGATCAAATACTTATGAGAAAAGCCCCAGTGAGAAAATCAAACAGGCCGGAAGCTGAGGAGGTTTAACAAAGTATCTGAGGAGACAAAAGGAATGACTTGATGTTTTGGTGATGTTTTTCTGTCCAGGTGTATGTCAATGGAGAGTGGGTGACCAATATTGGAGAAGGGGGAAGTTTCGGAGAGCTGGCACTGATCTATGGGACTCCCAGAGCTGCCACAGTGAAGGCCAAGACTGATCTGAAACTGTGGGGGATCGATCGAGACAGCTACCGGCGCATCCTCATGGTACAAATACATGCATCTTTAAAAGTATTTCAAAGACAAACCAAATCACCTGGAGCCTGTGATCTGCGTAGGTTATTACAGATATATTGCCTATTAGTTCATCATTTTCTAAACAACATATTGACAAAATAACCTCAGTGTATCAGAATCAGCTCCAGTTTATAGTTTACCTGCTATAGACAACAACCTCAAGTTTAATATTGCACGTATAACTCCAAAACAACCATTTTAATGTATCTTCCACCTTTCAAAATCAGAAAAGTTTTATTGCCATTGTCACTGAACAAAAACTAGGAACATGCATCAAATAGCAATAAATAATAATAACAGTAAAAAAAAAAAATGGACAAAGCTAAAATAAGGACATGCAAAAAAAACATGTGCAATATTGGCAAAAAAATACATACATGTATCTTCATAGTTTTGGTATACTCTCCAATAACCTTAAGATTTTTGCATTTAGATTGTGCTAAAGCAAGCGTAATAATGTTTCGAATTGGTGATAAAGTTAGACTGAATTGACCAAGTATGGTCACTTGATACCCTTGTTTTTACCACTGTAAATTACAGTTTTATGTTTTCTATCAACTCCTTTTGCAGCTGTTTAACTGTTCGATATTATCCAGCATCTTGATATCAACCACCTCTATCTTTGCTTTTTTGTTGAGTAATTTGTTGAGTACTTTTATCTATTTTACTTTCATTTGAGTATTCTTTGTTAAATAATATACAATGAGGAAGCCATTTCTCCAAGCCTCGCTCCACCTCCTGCTGTCTCTCATAAAAATATTACTAGAAAGCATAATAAAAATATTCTTTAGCGCACTACTTCATTCTTATCACGTTCTTAGCTCTAATATTTTCTCCCACTCCACCACTTAAGACTCTTTAAATGCTTAATAGCACTGAAGCATCTTTAGTGCTTACTCCCAGTATAATTCTGCAAACAGGGAGGGAGTGAGACATCAGGTCAGCCCTAAATATCTGCACTCACACTTGCTGCACCAGGAGCTTATCTTTGTGGAATGTCTAAATGTTTAAACTGGAAACACAAGGTTCTCTGCCCTGGCTGTCATTCTTTTTCACAACACATCTTTTGCGCTGTAGGAAAACTTATTACTTGCTGTTTAACTCTTTGGAGGTCTCCATAGCTAACAAAATACTTCCTCTAATGCTCTTTACGGCTTATGCCATATATAATATAAGCTTACATTAATCTGGCTGCATACATGTGGTTACTTAGCAGTGAAAATGTCTGCCCTATGTCAAGTACAGAAGTTGGCACCGCTTCTCCCAGCTCGTGTCACTGTGAGAGCGCATAGTTTAGGTTTGCCCCGGTAACCTCTCTTTGTGAAGGACTGTCTGTCTTCCAGTGGCGTTTGCTCCTTCCAGAATCAGCAGCAGCAGCGGCAGCAGCAGGCAGAGAGAGAGACAGGGCGAAGTGGAATTCAATTATGTGAAGCTGTATTTAATTATTGCTGTCAATGATTTGTAAAGCTGTTTTTATAATGTGTGGTATTCTGGCAGCAGCGCCGGCCAACATAACAAGCAGTCTGTGTGTCTAAGTATATGTGTCTTTCCCCACTCCAATTGTGCACAGTGGCTGGGTCTGCTGCTGGTTAGGGACAAGACAGGAAGGTGCACTGCTGAATCAGGAACGAGAATAGTTCATTCAGGGGGGTCATTGTGCTGGTCGCAAGTCTAGGAAAGTTACCACCTCTTTTGGTCAGGCGTTTGTTCTCCACGTTCCACCTTTTAAAGCTGTGTTACTTGATTTTCAAACAGTGAAAGGAGAAAGTAGGTATTTAAACTTATCTAACTTCTTAGCTCTCACCTTTAGCACATCACTGGGATTCAAATGTATGAATTTCTTGAACACAAGCAAAGCTAACAGCTTCTTCAGACTGAGAAGTGAAGTAGAACAGATAACAAGTGCGCAGCCAATCACCTAAGCGTGCACACTGCTCTAAATTCCAGGTCTACGATCAAATACATGTTAATTACATAATTTTTGCTTTTACATTACATGTTACAGGACTAAGAACAAGATTTAGTATTTAAGAATATAAAACAAAACAGAAAAATACAGAACCAGGCCAGAGAACAAAATAAAAGGCAACAAAAGACTTTTGTCCCACTATAACAAAATACTACTCCTCCATTTTTTTTGTAATGGCCTTCTCCCCTTCCACCAGAAGTATAATAGACTGAGCAGTTATCGTCATAGATCGTTCACTGCTGCTAATTGAGATTTCACAGAATGTTCTTCTTTTCCATTAAAAAGTGAAAGAACAGAACAGTAAAATCTTTGTCTCATTTTGCTTATAATAAAAGTTCAATGTAGCACTGAATGGCATTTAAACTGTATCCCTCAATGCCACACCAAATTGCACATACAGTCCAGATCCAGAATACACACTTCTTCATTCTTTATGTAGAGTGAGTCTGGTCACCTTAACTCTTAACTGACCAGTTCTGGTATGAAGTGGTCAGTGTAAACCCAGTTAATTGGAGGAAACAGTTAACTGGATTACAGTAATTCATTTAGTCAGAAACTTAGATTGGATTTCTTTATGTCTGATATGCCCCATCACCTTCAGGGAGATTTTTCCTCCTTCAAAAAAAAACAAAAAAACAGCACATCTTTGGTCACAGTGGCTGCTTTGTGACAGTACCTACACTTTTACTAGAACAATAAAAAGATACGGTGACATGCGTTTTGATATTGCATGAAATCTTTCCTTCTTCTTCCCTCTTCTCATCTTCAAAAAAACGTCTTTGGTTGATTTTGAGTCTATGTGTGGCCATCACTTGTATAATACTTTCATTGTTATGTCACGTCGGTATCTAAACACACGGCTAAGCTATTAACAAGGTGACAGACCGCATTCGACAAACTCAAGCCGCGATGAAGGAAGATGAGACACAATGATACCAAAAACGCGACGGCGATGTTAGAAGAGTGTGTATTCACCGTTGGCCAGAGATGAAGGTGATGTAGATGGGGCGTGAGATGCGGTTGGTTTAGCCTGGCTTCGTTCCACACCTCAAGCTCCTTTGATGATCGTACCTCAAAGACGAGCAGCAGACAAAGAGGCTGGTTCATCCTTAACCACGGGAGGAACAGGAGTAAGGGAGGTTCAGACATAAGAAATATCAAGTCCTCCTCTGTCGACTAACAAAAGACAGATGCAAAGAAAGTGTTGGAGAAAAATCACAGGAAGTTTCA
Organism: Rhinogobius similis; assembly: GCA_019453435.1. Lineage (NCBI taxonomy): Eukaryota > Metazoa > Chordata > Actinopteri > Gobiiformes > Gobiidae > Rhinogobius > Rhinogobius similis. Next base: position 23,210,524 of record CM033631.1, read on the forward strand.
GAATTTTTGCAAACACTCATTGTGCTGTGTCAGTCACATACTATTCTAATCCGGCGGCATAAATCTTGCCCGCTGTGTAATGTAATGCACAGTAAACCCTTAAGCCCAGAGAGCCTATCTAAGGAGCCCTATGGGGAGATAAATGGGAACGTGCGCTTGTACAGAAGTTGAACATACATGTGTGAGTTTGTATTTCCAGTCTTAATGGGTATTAGCGTTTGTCTCTGCAGAAACAACAGTGAAACATAAGTGGCAGAACTCAAAACAGACTCCACACTGTGCTGTATAGACAAAAAGGCATTTACCCAGGAGGGAGGCAATGCGCTCGAGAATTCCTTTAATCAAGTTGTTTACGATGTCAAGATTGACGTTGGCTCACTTGGGAACTTTTTCTCCTGTTTTAAGACAAAATGTGAAATTATATGAAATTAGAGGCAGCAGCAGGCACTTATGCACTAAAGACACCCCAAGCCTCGATATATCATTTCCATATGCAACGTCTGCAGATGAAATCGGTGCTCCCACTCTCTCCCTCTGTTCTCCGCCTTGTCTTTTTATGTTACCGCTGTAAAAGTGTAGTTGAAAAAGAATAGCGTTGTGGAAGGGGTCCTGGGGGTTTAGACTTGTCATGAAGCACCTGATGGTCCTGACAGAGGAGCAGAGGGAAAGTCCCGCCTGGTGGGTGGGACGGGCCACACGCACTCACTCATCTCTTTACACATGGCATACACGCATTCAGACAGGGATGACCCCATGAACTCCGCTAATAACATGGTATCCAAAGTTGCAATTTATGTGTAAAAATGAGATGACACTACTAATATTGGACAATTTACTAGTGAGTTTGCCTCAAGACACTCGTTTATGCCTGAATGTGATTTTTCATTCTAAATTCTCTCATCTAAAATCAGATAACTTGATAATACTAATGCTTCTAGCGCTTTTTCATGCGGTTTTATGATTCAGTTTATTATTCATTACCACACTCTACTGAGAGTAAGGGCATTTATACATGTAATTGGGGGGGCAATATTGGTGGTATGAGCCATAAAATGAACCAGAAAAGAGCAGAACTATCACTTCATACCCTTGTTAGTAAGATTACACCAGATGTTTGTCTCTGTTTGAGCTCATTTTGAATAGTTTTCATTATAGACTATATATATTCATCTTATTCCAGAAGTTGCTGTTGGCGCCGCCATCTTTTTTCTGTTGTATTAGTGAAGACGGGGGCAGATGGGACAGGCAAGCTCAACAGAAAATACGTTCTACATGGACTACAAAGACGTTTTCAGGCTGCCCAAGAAATCACTGCACTTTTTGTACATTAAACATTTTACACAAATCACTCTAATTCATATAATATTTTAGCTGCAAGACTTTTCCCTTGTTCACCATTTGTGTGAACGGGGTTCTCGTCAAACCGGAAGTGAATTTACTACAGAAGTGTGGATCTTTGACAAAAAAGAGGCAAAAGCGAGTGTGACGGAATAAGATGAATGTAATTTTGCAAATCTCCATGGCAACAACTGCGATTATTATCAATTTTCCGATACATCTCCCACTTCTGCATCAAATAAACATTTCTTTTATAATTTTAGTAATTGAGCACATGTGTTGATGGCAGTGACAATAAATACCACTCAACAAACTGAATCTTTTGACAGCCTTGCTATAACAGGCTTTGTTTTGTATCATTGTGTCTTTCAGGGAAGCACACTCCGGAAGAGAAAGATGTATGAAGAGTTCCTCAGCAAGGTCTCCATCTTGGGTAAGTTGCCATATATATTATTCAGGAATTAGCTGTAGCATGAGCGACTTTACACGTGTATGCTAACCAGCGGGTCAAGGAGTTCAGAGTGCAGACAAATAGCCGCACATACTGTAGATTAGCCCACATAAACAGTGCCGCACGTTGTTTTACCAGGTCAGTGGTCTGGTCGGGTTCTAATCAGCTAAAAAAAAAAAAGTTTCATACCCAACCAGTCACACTTTGCACTGTCACTACAACTCAAACATAAGGAGGCTAAGTTAATCTTCTCTCTGCCTGGAATTTGGATAATGGCAAACCTATACAGGCCACTCACTTTGTTAGCGCTGCTGAATGAGACTTTCAAACCAGTTGCAATTAGAGCTGACATCCCGTCCCCTTCCACTTGATGGTTTGTGTGTGGTGTATAGAATCAGGCCGTGCCCCCTGTACAGAGTTCTTAGCTGGCTGAGTAAACACATACACTCAATTGAGGTCTTAGCTGGGCCCGGTTCTCCTTTCATTCTTCTTCGCTCTTTCTGAAAACCTTGTCGAGGCCTGCACGAGTATACTCCTCTTAGCAGCGCTCCGACTCATTTTTCTTTCTGTCACTCGCCTTCATTCTCGGGGGAAGAAGGTTTGGGGTGGGGTGTTGCATTTTGTTTGTCTTTGATTTTTGAGATAACCATGAAATAGGGAGCAAGCCTTGAAGTTGGTGTCATGAAAGTGGCAAAACAACAGGACAATCGAAAGGGTATAAGTGTAGAGGAGGGTGATCTCCCGATAGTGATATTCAGTCAATATTCTGTCAATACAACAGAAATGTGTTAAAACATGTCTTTAAAGGTATTACTTTAAGGTTTAAGTACCAGACAAATGTGAAATATCTGTAAAAACAATCGCAAACGTGCAGAAATTTTACCTTATACCTTTACTTGAAAGGGTACAACTTAAATCTTTCATTTTTATTTTCATCTGCTCTTTTTGAAGCATTTTTTTAAACTATAAACGGTATACTCAATTTCCAAATTTTGATTCATATTTCAATTAGCATTTGTGACATTTTGAATATTTACAGATTTGTTGTAAAGTTATAAATATCAAGTGGAAGTGATTGGTAAAGTTTATCCACTGTCAAAACAATGCTAACAATATTCATAATCATTGTGGAATAACTGGTAAAACCACACTCCAACCTTTTAACACAGGTTTTTTGGCATTTTGATTTGAAATGTATATTTTTCCGTGGACTATAAAAATCTCACCTGTTAGGTTTCGCTATCATTGTTCTAAAAAAAAACAATGAAAAAATTGTCACGTAGGGCTGTCACTAACAATTATTTTAGTACTCGACTAGTCAATGATTTTTTTTTTCATTTGTAAAACAATATTTTCTATTGTACATTGGGATTTTTCTAGGTTAGAACTAGGTTTGACAAAAAAATAAAATAAAAGGTAGCTATACGAGCTGCACAAATAAACTGTATCATTGATTAAAATCTAAAATAGTTTATTCTTTTTTACATTTTGCTTAAATAATGCCACTGTATTTGTTACAGTTTGTCGATTAATCGTTGCAGCCCTGTACAAGTAATAATTGTTGATTTGAAAAAACATATATAACAGATACAGAACATCATTTTGAAGAAGATCAGAAGATCATTTGTAGTACTATTTTTCCAAAGCTGTAAAGTAAAGGGGAAGAGGCATCTGCACTCTGCACATTTGCACAGCTCGTGTTACCTGGATCGCCATTAAGGATCACCTCGACAGGAGCCAGCCTTTAGTGAGACAGAGGACATCATCCATCTGGGGGGTTTGGCAGACACTCCGGCCCCGCTGCAAGGGGACACTGGACACCTCTGCGCCACCACACTTCACCTTATTTAATCCTAAAACACATAAAGACACACTCTCAGATCGGTTACTGAGCACTTCCGGAGACAATACAACGACACAAAGAGATTTTTGTGAGGCTTGCATCTTAGCCAAATCAAAACACTGAATCATAGACTAGACAAAGCTGAGGAAGACAAGGAGACAGGGAGCTTATGAGGACTTCTGTGTGGCTCTCTTAAGTATAAATCCCCTTAACTATAAATAAAACACCAATACTTTAAATGTTCCTTAAAGGTTTCGGCGGGTTGGAACTTTATGCACAGGGAAGATGTGTGGCTGTCTGTGTTTTTGGTCTCAGCGCGAATACCAACAGCTTCTAGAAATATCTGGAACTTAAACCACGTCACTGTACATGTGGTCGGCCGGCTGGAAAGACAGCTGTCTCCACAAGCGCAGCTAAAAAATGCATCAAGAGATTGCTTGTCGAAGATATATTCCATTGGAAATCAGTTCTCGTAACCACAAAGCACCATAGTGATAGAAAGTAAGTTGTACTTGAGTAAAGTAAGTTGTAAGTATTGTACTTAAGTAAAACTTTTAGGTATCTGTACTTCACTTTAGTAACTTTTACAGTCTATGTACTTTCTACTTCACTACAGTTTTTAACATCATTAAAAAGTAAAAAATACTTTTATTTAATGTTTGAGACCGCCTGAAATGTCTGATCTGGGTTATTTTGAGCATGTCCATAGTTTGAGTTTGATGTTCCAACTTTGAACAAACAAAAATATACAAACAAAAACAACTAGAAAGATAGGAAATGTATTCAGATGAACAAAAATCTGCCCGAGTGTTTAATCCTGATCACTTGTGATGCTTTAACAGTTCTTTTCTACTACTTTATTAAACATTGCTTAGAGGTCTTTTAACTGTTGGCCAGGCCATTTTTGTTTGTTTAGTTGTTGTTTTTGAAGCTTTTGCGCCTGTACAAAGTCATTGGCGTGTATTACTGTTTCATTTGAATTAGTCTGTCATAATTTTTACTGTATTTACCTGAACAAAATAAGAATGAAGGAATACAATAGAATCAGTTAAAAAGGAAATGGTGGAGAATTGTGTGGGAAAAAAGGTCTGACAGAACAGTGTTTACTACAATCCACAATGCACTCTATGGTTTTATCTTTCACCAAAAGCCAGAACCGGTCGTGTGTGGGCTTCCAAATTTAGAGCTTAGTTTTGGGGGTTCACCTCTTCGTGAAGATGGACTAGTCAGAGTTTGCCACAGTCCCTGATGAATGACTGGATTAGACGAAGGTGGGAATTACCATACCACCAGTCGCTCACTGGACTGGCCATCCATCAAATACACCAAACACGCAGGAGTCGCCTGCACATTTTCTGCTCCAATCATTTGAAATAACATACAGGGTTACAGTAGTAAATTAATTGTTGAAAACGATTTGTGTTTGTGCAGAGTCGCTGGATAAGTGGGAGCGCCTGACTGTAGCTGATGCACTGGAGCCAGTTCAGTTTGAGGACGGAGAGAAGATCGTGGTGCAAGGAGAGCCGGGAGATGACTTCTTTATTATAACAGAGGTAAGCAGGGAGATCTACTTTAGACGCAAGAAGAAAATACAATACAAAAAGATGGTTCAGTTCTGTCAAAGTTCAGTTCATAGTTCAAGTAGCCATCCAAGTCTCTCTGGATGAAAGTCAGTCAGTTCTGATGCAGGTCTGGTAAAGGACAGGCTTCAATATCTGTCGGAAGAGAAAACTAATACACGTAGATGTTTAGAGTATCTGTTTTTAGTGAATATTCCATTCCTCACAAACTCACTGTCTGTGCCAGATTTGCGTAACACATAAACACAAATAAGCTATGGATAAAGTGAATTGCCAAGGAGCTAGGATCTAGGAATGGAAGGGAAGCAAGGAAGGAACATACTATCCATTCCATATTAAACACCGATAGCCTGTGCTCATGTGTCATTCCTAGTTTGTCCTCAGTGCCTCAGATTTGTCTTTCTCTCAAGAATAAAAATGAGCAATTAATAATAAAAATGAAATAAAATATGTCTGTTTGTTTACACAATCATGCCACAAATTATTTTAAATCCCAGATAAATACATTATTATTTTTACTTAAGGGAAGGGTTCTGTTTATAATAGATTTGTAGATCTTTCTATGGATTTTAAAATCGAAATAGCAGCATCTGCAATGTCAGTTATCAGCCACAGCAGTTCTTCGTAGCGGCTCAAAAAAATCCATGTTGCACCATCCCTAGAGCTATCACAAAAATAGTCCCCTTAACATCATCATTTCTCGTCCGGTTTAATGACTCCCTTGCTCACGTCCTCAGACATGCTTCTCTGTCTGGTTCCCCTTGACAACTCTATTTGGCCCATCCACAGTGGGTCAGCTTCATGAAGGCCCCCTGCTTACCGTCCCGGCACACATTTGATTAACCCCACACTAACACGTCGTTCAATGTCAAGTCAAGATTGAGGTCAAGTCGACTTTTGTTTTGTCCCTTATTTCCCAGACTTCAAGGTCAGTGTCTTGTTTTCCCATTGTCTGGTTCTACGGACAATCTAATACTATCAAAAGGTCTTCACAGCAGCTCAGGATTTCCCAAACCACAGAATCTCAACTGAATGTGCTGACATGCTTAAACATTCCTAAAATATTTATAAACTCCAGTGTAAATATATCACATTGACCATCCGTGGCTAAATTTGAAGCTTCAGTCAAACTCCCTGGTGGCGCAGAAATCCCTTGAAAGCTGGTTTGTCTGTGCAGAAAATAAACCCCACAGGATTTAGAGCTCAAATATAGCAGTTAGTAATACATGAGTCATCATCATCAGAGTTTAATGCTAGAGACGCACCAATCCGGCTTTTTCAGAATAATGATATCGATGCTTTGGTTTTAAAGGCACAGTACATAACTTTTAGCCAGAAAATAGACTAAAACCAAAGCATGTTTTGTTTTTGATTTTTTACATTTTGGATGGTTTGATTGCATTAGAAATGAATAGTAACTGTGTCCTTTCTGTGAGCAGGCTTGCATCTCCACAAACCTGACTCGTACATGGAGAAGCCTCTTCTTGCTTGTTTTCATGGAAATGTTGTTACTTTAACTATAATATTCCACAGTATGGTATAAAACGTATCTGTCTGCATGGAGAATGTTCCAAAGTAGTGTTTTAACTTTGTATTTCCATGTAATCAAGCAGGTGACGTTCCGCCTCCAGGAATTACATACTGTTCCTTTAAGTATCTGCCAGTGCCTGATATCAACTGACTAAAATAGCACAAATTTATTTATTTTCACATGAAATTGGTTTTGTTAAAATTCCAGTTGTTTTTATTGTTTAAAAAAAACCTTGTGAACAGGCTCGCCTCTCCACAGATCTGGCCTGTACCCAGAGATGGATAACAGATATGATGTGGACAGACAGAAACTTGATCAAACCTGCCCCCAACTATTACAAGTGTCATAGTTTAGCAGAGATCAAGCCATCGTCATCTTTTACATGCGCTTTACATCCCTTTTAAAACCAAACATAACACAACTTAAACGTATCCAAAATATTTCTGCTGAACCATGTCATTTTCCACCCAAACTGCCTCTGAGCGCGCAAGTCTGTGTCGGGTTCAGAGCGACAGCAGGGCCCGACTTTCCCAGAGCGCTCGGGACGGCGGTGGAATGTGCGTCGGCCACTTTCACATGGGGTCGAGAGAGCCAGCCCCCCGGGAGGCTGAGGCGGAGCAGGGATGAGTCACAAAGGCCAGCAGCGAGGGAAGATGGGTGAGAGGAGATTTTGGGGAGTTTTACCACCACATCCGAGCCTCATAATCTTCTGCATGTCAAAAACTGCAATTAAGATGTATGCAAAAAGATTAGTCAACATCGTCAGAGCTGTCGTCGCGGTGGAAGAAATGTAGACAAGCAATGATACTGAATTTAAAATGTACTTTGAAATACTGCACATTTTGATAAATTAGTTTGAATATCTATGTAAATGTATCGTAAACTTTTTTTTTCTGGACAAGTGATGTAACAGTAATTAGTAAAGGTTGTAGTAGATGTAATAATAGCAATAGAATCTGTCACATTTTAGTTTATTAAATGTTATTAGAAAAAAAGAGAAATGTTATAAAATATGAATAAAACAGCAACAGGAGTATTAACAGAATTTTTAAATAATAGCAGTAACATCAATATTGCTACTACTTTACTACTAAAGGAGGTACTAATGTAAAAGTTAAGTAAACGTACAGTAGTAGTAATAGTAATCGAAGAAACTAAAAAGAAACTCAAGTATTTGGAGCAACAACTACTCAAATAAGAATAATTCTATGGTAAACTGTCAGAACGTAACATCTGGTTTACAATTTAAAGTCGATTTGATTGGAAGGACAAAACCTTAAATCTGGTATTTTCAAGGATAAACCACAAAAATGAGAAAAACTAAACCTGAAAGAGCGGCACAAGAAACACAGATGTTCAAATCATTTAATATTGTCAACATAAAGCTTTACTCACAGGACTAAAAGTATGCAGACTGAAAACTTCACAGAGAAGTACATTTTCTTTCAATAGTTACTCAAGTAAGTGTATGTGAGCCCTAGCCACCTCTGTGTGACGCTAATGAAACGTGACATGTTTACATTTTAATCATGCAGTGTACAAACTCACCTTTACAGAAGTCAGCCTCACCTTGTTGTCTCTGCTCCTTTCTTTAGAGATTATGCTGTTATGCACGCACACTAAAACTGTACATTCTGAAAAGTACGAAAAAAAGTTATTATTTTCGGTATTAAACTTAAGCAATGGCTTATTTTATGATATCAAGTTACGAGACATCCCTAAACAGTCAGGCTGCAGCGTTTGTTGTGGTGATCTTTGCAGGAAAAAGCCCAAAAGAAACAGGAAGGACATTATTAAAACATCAATATATCTCTTTTCACTTTTGACCTTTGAACCCCAAGGTCACTTAACTGAAAGGTCATGTTTTTATGCTTTGTTTTTTGCATTTCTGTAAGAGCATTTGTAATTTAGTTAATGGGGCTTTAAAGTTTTACAGAATTTTACAGGCACTCAATTAGAGCCTGGTCATAAACTATACTATGGATTAACACATTTTCACTTTGTGGCACTATGTCGTCTCTGGAGAATCCCCAAATCCGTTGCGTGTAGTGAGAGATGAGAAAGTGTCTGTTGTCTTTAGTGTTTTCTATAAGCAGAGTCTTTGTGTGTGTGAGTGACAAGGTGCAGACACTGCTGGTGCTGGGTGGCCTTGTGAACAGATATCACCTTACTCTCTCTGTCTCTCTCTTTGTGTTTGCGTTTATCTGTTGTGGATTTAGTTGCTGTTACTTTCTAAATCACTGTTTGTCACACACACACACCCCAAACTTTCTTTATTCATTTATATATTGTTTGTAATTGTAAGAAGGTTTTGATTGTCAAGCTTCATTTGAAGAGCATTTAGATCTGAAAAAAATATAACTTGTAGGGAAAAGTTGTGCACACTTTGGGTGGGAAAAAAGAGAATTGAGATTTTTCTGAAGTATTGGGATTATAGTTGTGATAACTGTTGAATAAAAAGGAGAAATCTATTCTGTGCACATTGCCAACAACTCCGGTAGCATTAACATTTGAGACAAGATCGAAATATGAAACAATAAACTAATCAATCAATCTTTATTTATGAAGCGCTTTGCAAACATAAAATGTAACATGCTTTACAATGCATGAAAAACAATCCCACATGCAAGATGATACAAGAATCTCATACATTTCAGAATATGTCTGCACGGTCTAAACTACAGGTACAACAAGGATATTTATTCTATTATCTAAATCAGTGTTTCCCAACCAGGGGTCCGGGGACCACTAGGGGTACGTGAGCAATCACCAGGGGGTACTTGGAATGGTTTCATGTTTTAAAAGAAGGTTAAATCCACTTTCTTCTGAATAAAAAAAGGAGTTGTAAGTTGTAAATTTGGCATATTTTCGAGTATCTTGTACCATAAATGTAATAAAACAAAAAATAAAATAGTAATATTTAACAATATGCAACTATTAAACATTATTTGCCTGAAACTCAAGTGAAAGGGCTCTCTTAGTGTGTGCGACAAAGCTTAAGGGGTACTCGAACCAAAAAAGGTTGGGAGTCACTGATCTAAATAACTGCAGGCTTTGCAATTTGATATTTGTGCAAACTGACATTGTGATTTCGATTTGATTTTGAAATATTGCTCAGCCCTTGTAGGAAAGTCTTTCATCTGCATTTGACCCAACTTTCACCTGTCAGAAGCAGTGCAGCGCCCAGGAATTCAACTCCAGATGTTGAGCTAGTTTATTTATTGGTCAGGAGTAGAAGGCTGTGCATGTTTTTCGTTGATGGGGCAAACCTACGCAGACATGGGGGGACAATATTGATCAATCTCAATTTTCAATCAAGTCAAATAGTTTACAATTAAAAACAAATAATTATAACTTTTAATAATAAGGTTCATGAATAAAGACAAGGTACAGACAAGGACAAGACAAGGAATAAAGACAAATTTCAAATAATAAATAATTGCAATCTTGAAACAGTTAGCTCTTCATTCAATTAAAATGCGATTAATTGCTATACAAACTCCAGATAGAACTGTCATACTCAGTCCGAGAATGGAGGCGAGAGTGCTATCCCCAGGTCAGGACACAATATTCATCACTGTTTTCAGATACAGTACAGTAAATTTGAGTTACCTTGTCATCACTTTCATTCACATATATATATATATATATATTTATTATTATCTCCTGTTCTTCTTGCGCAGGGATAATCCTCGTCTAGATTGCTCTGTGCAGTGAGGAGGATTTCCAGTGTTTATGTAGGAGATGTGTGAGTGCTGCTCGTGGGATGGCACAGTCTGATGGTTATCTGGACCACACCGGATGAAGCCTCTACTGTACCTGACAGAGCTGCACTGTCTCACTCTCTTTGTTTAGACTTGAATAGAAAGTTGTACTCCCAAGAGATCTACTGTAAGCCCCATTCCTGTCTCCGTCATTCAAGTCGCTATATCACTATTCTTTTTCCCTCAGTCATTCCGTAACAAATCTCTGTTAAACACGTCTTCAAATTCAAACTAAACATAACAAAAAAGCAAGACAAAGTGTTGAAATTGAGGTATTGTAGTTGAACCCAGTTTACACACATGTCAGATCATCCATTTTACCTAAAAAGAACAAGGTGTTTTACCTGAACCCGTGTTTGCCAACATCAAAGTAAAACTCACTGTACGGGGCTGTATTGGGTGCTCATTAAGACTGATTATGTTCACATTGTATTATTAGTTTGGTCAGCATGAGGAAAAAGGAGCCAAGGAAGGATTAAGAACAGTGAGAAAGAGGGCAGGCAAAAAGTCATGTTGTGTGACATTTGAGTCAAGCTCCGGTGTGCACGAGCTACTTTTTACCTTGTTCAACCACTTCTATTTTGAATGTTTTGTTGTTTGATTGCACATACATACAAATTATTCACTGCATAATCAATCATAAAATCATCGTATCATATGGAAATTTATCTTGGTTCACACTCTAATGCCGGCTTTGGGTTTTGGTTCATCAGCAATTTGACTGCGAGGATTTCCACAATCATTTAACTAACATAATAAATGTCTAAGGGTTAAAGTGGGTATGGCAGGTTCTCATGTTTACAATGTATCATCAGTCAAGTTGCAGTTTGTGAATAAGAAATTTAAAATAAAAGTTGAAAATTACAGGAAAGTTGAGCTGAGTTCTAAAAGAGAATTCCTCTATCTATGTCATCAATAAGTGACAATCCATACAAAATGCGGGGAAAATTTACACAAAACTGTCACATTTTTTTGATGGTTTAAACAATCGTTTAACAAAACGAAGGTGTTATCAGGTATTATTATTTGTCAGATAATAACTATTGTTATGATCTGAACTTATTCTACTTTGGTTTACAATGTGGTTGGAATCATCTATGTCACATCTGCTGCTGAAGTCCAACCAGGAAATACAAGTATATATGTGACTAAAATTGTCAAAATGGAGGGTTTGGTAAAAAATTTACATCTAATCATGTTCTCTACGTTTTAGAGAAATGTGTAGTCTCAGCCTGTCATTTGCGTGTTAATTTGGCCCATGATTGTATTATGCAGTGGTGAATTCTGGCAAATTTGGACGAGTAGATTTTGTATTTCCGAAATCCCACTCCAATACAATGACATTATGTTTGTTAAAGCCAAAGATTTAGTTTTGGTTCCCACACCACGCTGGAATATTTGACTGTGTTGTGTTTCTGATGTCACAAAACAGGTGTTTGTTGGATGGAAAGCGGGCTAAATCCTGTGCACCTGTGTTCTTATGAAGCAGAGGAATTTTGCCTTGGCCTTAATCCCCCTGATGATTTTCAGAGCCTTTTTGAATACCCCTCTTTGACCCCTCCTACCCCGTACTCATCTCCTCATTAACTCTTCCTCTCTGTCTCTCGTTTGTTTCCAGGGGATTGCCTCAGTTCTGCAGCGCAGGTCGGACAATGAGGAGTACGTGGAAGTTGGACGCCTGGGGCCATCAGACTATTTTGGTGCGTAGCATTTGACACCATCTTTGCATTTTTAGTAGTGCATGCATATTACAGTTACAGTTCAGTGACGTTCAGCTGCAAAGTCCAGACCCAAAAGATGCTCTTCCTGTTCTGCCATGGTCCAAGATTGTTAAGATATACTGCAATTAGAAACAAGTCGGTGTAATCCCTCAGTCTCGCTCAGGGGCGCCCAAACTTTTTTTCCCCGAACGTGGAAATGTATACGAAGTGGAGGGCCAGTTTAAGGTCAGAACTGATACAGAATACAGTCAATTAGTCAGATTTAGTGCATTTAACAAGTTGGACCGAGCCACATCTTTATTCTGAATTGGAGCATTTACGTCTAGTCTTTGGGTGCGTTGACTGCGTTCATGTTTGGTTTCAGACCGGCTCCTTCAGATTGAAAATGACTTTCGGATAGAAAACGCCATTGTCCAGATGATGAAACATTAATTAATTCATTTTCTACCGCTTATTCCCGTTCCCGGGGTCGCGTGTGACTGGAGCCTATCCCAGTAGCTTTGGGTCTTAGGCGGGGTACACCCTGGACAGTGGCCAACTCATCGCAGGAAGACTTTTGAAGCATTCTCTACAATATACTGTACTGTTAGCATTAGCATGTTACCCATCATTCACTGTGCATGCCTCTTATCCAGTGGATGTTTTAAGATTTTTTTTTTATACAACACATATTGTTATTAAATTGGCAAAATACATTGTGTAACATTTGTGATTGAGTAAACTGCAGATACATTCACATGACTTGAGGTGAACTTAATTTTAAATGTAGAGCAATGGTGCAGTTATTTGAAATGCTTTTAACATGAAGCACTTTTGATCAGAATTTTTTGATTGAACCGTTAAAGTGCTGTTGTAATCTTTTCACTAAAATACCAAAATCCTAACATGGCTGACTTGTCCCCGGCAGGTGAAATTGCTCTGCTGTTGAACCGGCCCAGAGCAGCCACTGTGGTCGCCCGGGGCCCGCTCAAGTGTGTGAAGCTGGACCGGCCCCGTTTCGAGCGCGTGCTGGGGCCCTGCTCGGAGATCCTCAAGAGGAACATCCAGAGATACAACAGCTTCATCTCCCTCACCGTGTGACGCGACTGCCCCACCACCACCTGCAGGGGGCGCCCACATCAGCATCACTTCAGTTCGACCAGAGCGGGTTTACAAAGAAGAGTGCTCATTTCCTGCCTTTTTTCTATTTCTTTTGATCTTGTGCACTTTGACTTGACCTGTGCTGTCACAAAGCTTTATGTCTGAAAGGAAGATGTAAAAATCTGAGGGATGAGACGTCATGTAACTCATGTAAATGTGTCATGCATACAGTGTGTTGACTGTACATGATGCATGCTTCTATCTGTCTAAATGGGGATTGCACTTTTGATGAATGGTTTAAGGATGAATTCAGGACATAATTAAGTTGTGTTTACGTACAGCTTCTGCCTTTTTCACGTCTGTGTGCTGGTGCCATTTGTAGGTCACTGCACAATCTTCTACCAATATATTTAGATAAATTGTTGGCTTTTTATGTTTTGCTTTCGTTGCAGTTTGGGGTTGCTTAGAGGCAGATGTATGTTTGAAGTGTTGTGGCGAAAGCTTTTTGAAGATCTTTCTGACTCTCAGTTTGCCCTGTGGAGTAACTTTTACCAGCCCAGTGCTCGCACACACAGTACTATAAACTAACAGTACAGTTTTTTAAAATTTATTTTAACGTATACACCTCCAATGTCTCAGGACTCCAAAACACAAATGCTTTTTATTCTGATTTTATTTCTGACTAGATGGACCTTTTAATCCACTTTGTAGCATTGGGTCAACATCTTGATTAATAATTTTTAAGACTTTAAAGAATATTCTTCATGTTAAAAGTAAGGAGTGGATATAGATATAATGTACTGTATATACTTGTGTTGCTTTTCTTTGATCTGCTGTATCATGTCAGAGGCTCCACACGTGGCCTGGCATAAACCTTTAGGTATCTCGTCTGTGTGTTTTCAACTATAAAATTCATCTTGAGCAAATAAAGATAAGCTTGTGAAATAATTATGAGTCTCTCGCTTCTCTAAATAAACAGAAACAGATTAGTTACCTTTAAAAACGTTTTTAATCATCACTAATATTACATTGGGCTGGTTTATCAATCTGGTTGTACAAAGTTAACATGATTGGTGAATGGACGTAAAATAGTTCTTCAAAGTAATTGTAAAGAGTTCACCACCTGCTTGTCTCCATGGAGATGCTATTATCATTATCATATATTATGTTATAATCTATAATGCCTTTGCCTGGAATTTTCCATAGCAAGCCTACAGCATTTATTCCATTATGTGTTTTTACTGATATCTTGGAAAACAATTCTGAGTGTGAGTGGGTCGCCTCTCCACAAATCTGACCTGTAACTTGGCCTGGTGGCGTCACTCCCTTGTCTCTGTGAAGATAGATCAATTTATGTTGCATATAGTTCACCTTTAATCGGGGATGCTTAAAAGTTCCAAATTCATCTAAGCTATGTTTGCAAGTTACCGCCTAGTTATTTTTAATTATATTTTCTTCAAACATAATGGGTGGTGTTGACTTATTTCACATTTGGTTCTTGACAGGTCTACAGAAGGCCACATGCTTACTTAAAGTCACAGTAAGTAACGTGTAGCCAAAAAAATATACTAAAAATGTATGAAAAACTGTGTCCTTACTGTGAGTGGGCTTGCATCTCCTCAAAATTGACGCTCACTTGGCCTAAAGGAGCCGCCTACTTGTTTCCAGGGAAATGTTGTTCCTTTAGCTGTAATATTCCACAGTATGGCATAAAACGTAACTATATGTATATTGTTCCACAGTACGGTTTTAACTTTGTATTTCCATGGAATTATGCACTTGACCTTTCACCTTCAGAAACACATACTGTGCCTTTAAATGTCATCAAGAGTTGCAAAATCTGTTAGTGTCGGTGCTGAACACACATTTTTATTTAGATTTTGAACAAGTGGTTACTTTAATAATAATCAGACTCTCTGCCCATCTCTCCTCTCCTCCCTCCGCCCCGGCTGCCCTTTAACCACTCCACCTCTGCTCTCCATCTCTTTTCACATTAAGCCAAGTGTCAGTCATCCTTCAGAGTGCGCTGTCAGAAAGCCTCAGCGCTCCTCCCCGACCATTTTACAACACAGCAAACTAAATACCCTGACCAGCTTTGACACATTCCTGCTAATCTTAATGCCCACTAAATCAAGTGAAGAATGTGGCCCCAACACACAGATAGTGAGCCCACTGGTGCCCCCTCCGCACTCAGGAACATGCACGTACACTTTAAATACAAAACTAGAATGGAAAATCAAATGTATTTTTCTTGTGTTTCAAATGAAGTGACTTGAGTGTTGTGGCAGTTTGAGAGTCTGCCTGGGTGGGCTCCTCCAGGACACAACTTGGCAATAGTGCTAATGGGCGCTAAGGTGAAGCATTAACAAAAGTGGCACCGGGCCAAAATGAGGATAAGCAATCTCAACCAAACACATACTTTCACACAATTTTCAAATGAGCTCAGACAGTTTTCCATTTCAAACTCTTTTAAGGCTCACAGTACACTCAATGTTCATGTGCTCAAAAAGGAAGTTGTAATTATTAAGTACGACACTTCGACCTTGGCATAAGCCCTGTCTTGCAATGGTAATGATATACAGTGAGTAGTCTCCAAACTACAGGACCAGCTTTTACTCAAAGACAACAAATAAAATAATAGCAATAATACTTACATGGACTCTGCTCAATCTAGTGTCAATCAGACCATCACTGCAGACATCAGCTTTACTCCTCCTTATTTTTACCAAAGAAAATCTTACTGTAATTGGAGTATAGCTACAGTATATTTAAAGTGAATGAAGATGAACAGAGGTAAATGCATCACCTGGAGCTGTTATGTCAATGGGATTTTTCAAGATGTCAGCATTATTGAGTACAACCATTCCCAAGAGATTTGTGAGTGAATGACTTAACCAATAATGGAAATGCAGGAAAAATGGCCCTATTTCAACTTCCAACATTTCAAGAGAACGCATGGTGAAAGTACTGACATTTGCTGTGAATTTGTCTGAGATCCGTGAATTTAACCACAAACAAGATTCCAATGTGGGAAGATTTTCATGATGGGATTTTTTTTTTTTTTTGGCAACTTGTGAAATCCACCAAATTCCAGTTGGTGGATAATCATTTGGAGAATTTTACAAGAGAAGTCTGGGAGTGATTTGCTGTTCAACACAAGCTGTGATGATCTCATGAGAATATGTTTGATTTTCTTCACATTTAAATCAGTCCCAAAAGCAAAGCCTTTATATGTAGTGTGTGACCCTCACCAAAACCTTCAATGTTTGTATTCCCTTAACTACCATTCAGGCTAATTTTTGTTTAGGAGATGCAGCCTTGTTAAAATCCCTAAATTCTTCGCATTTCCTGGTCCCGGATATATTTGGTGTGAATGGTCCAGTGGGTTTAAGCTTCCTTCTCCCGGGACATCACAGCTTGGCCTGGTCCTGCTGGTAATGCTGCGATGCTGTGCTCTTATCATGACCCTCTGGGGTCAAAGGGCACGCCCAGGCCTGGTCACAGGTGACTAAGCAGTGGTTAGCCTGATGGGATTGTGAGGTTAGGGATGGGAAGAAAAGAAAAAGGCAAAAAGTGGGTCACAGGGTCCAGCTCAGACTATTATGGTGTCCAAAATGAAATGCCTAAAGCTTATTTGGGAGGTGACACTAAAGATAAAGAGATTTATAGGATACATAAAGTACACAAAAAGGAAGAACAAGGATACAATGATATTTAAAGCCTAACCATGTGACCCAAAAAATACAGTAATAAATTCTAAAATAAATGCATGTTTTTTTCATTTTGGATGTTTTTATTATGCTGAGAAACAGCAATTTCTATAAATGGGCTTGCATGTTCACAGACCTTCTTGTCTCCATGGAAATGTTTGAAATGTTCTTTGGCTATGATATTACTATATATTGGCCATATATTATGGCATTAAATGCATGTATCTCTGTGGAGAATGTTTCCAAGTATGGTTTTACCTTTGTAAAGGCCATGGAATCATGTCGGCAAGTTTCAACCTCCAGAAGGTTATGCAATGTTGCTTTAACCATAGCTACTTTAAATTGTTTGGAATATGATGCTTGTCATGGCTTTTTAGAAGAAAAAGGGCTGCTCAGTCTCCCCTGCAACCAGCTTTAACATCTGTATACTATGGGACACTTAAATATACAATTAGATTAGGTTTAGGAAAACAAAAGTCTTTTTTACTCCTTCTTCCTACTTTTTATGCACTGTAAACCTGCACAAAAAGTTCAAACTGCCAATAAAATTTACAATTAAAAAAAATATTATTCACAGTAATTCAAAATTGTAGTTACTAATAACTTATTTAGATTTTTATTTTTGGAGCTATTGTGTCCAAGTCATTTGTCTTGCAGATCAATACGGTTTATCTACAGTTTGAGAATTAATTAAACATATTTTCCAGCATTAGCAGTGTTGTAAATGTATTGTGTCACCAAAAGGTAGTCTGACTAACAAGTCCCCGAAGTGTGGCCCCAGTCCCGAGTTCACAATTCAAATGGTCACTGGAACTAAAAAAGTACCAGGAACTGAAAAAGGTCCTGACAGTGGAAAAAGACCTATAACAAACAAATGCAATGGACGGTAATAATGCCATTTAACTCAAAGTTTAAGAATCCCACTAAAATCTGAATTTTTCTGATTTCAACACCACATTTGATTACTTGTTTACTGTAACTTGTATTTCAAAATCCTACAGTTTACTCCCTGGAGAAAATGACCGTTCTGCAGAATAGACAGACAGAATGCCAAAATGAATGTTGGGAGGCGATAGCATCTGTTTGCTTTTTCTACTTTTCTTTCCCAAGCTTGTTATCGTTCCTCATTTCCTGCTGGACAACAAGTAAATAATTCACATGTATACTTGTGCTAACACTGCCATAGGCCTCCCTGACTGACTGTACATTTTGGCTCTTGTTTCAAAGCGGTTCCCAAAGTGAGGAGACTTCTGTAACTGCCGTCCAAACAGCCACAAAGACAAACAAACAAAACGCAGAGCTGTGCAAAACGCATCAAGGTTAATATGTACGTAAATAATAAGTTAAAATAGAAAGTAATTTAGACCACTGCTTGGAACGTTCCAGAGCATGGCATTACATTTATCTATCATGCGTTATTGTTTATATAATAAAACATAAATGGGTCTCTCTGCTATGAATGAAAAAGAAGGTGGGTTTGAGAGATGAAGAACAGGAAGATACAGTAGTTATACATGTCAATGGAGGACAAAGAAATCACATCACAGAATTCTGTTGGAAAAATGTATCACAATATTTTTAAAACACCATGTCAAAGTGCTCACTATTCACTGGGAAATACTTGAAATACTAGAAATTGTGGTTGCCAAGTAGCCGAACACGATCATGTGTTTTGGTGTTGCCCTAACCTTCTATTCTGCCCTAGTTACTATCAATAAAACTCATCATACTTTTTTAAATTTTTTTTATTGACATTCCACATGACTGTAAAACGTATTTGGGACACAAAACACCTGCAATGGAAACAATGGATGGACACTTCTGGAGGGTACTTTTGGCTGCAGCAAAGACAGCTATCACAAGGAAATGAATGATCCAGAGTGAATGGATAAGGACTGGACCAAAGTAATTGTTTGTCTCTCAGTGTATGAGTTGAAAAAGGAGGGCAGATAACATAAGCTCTCTTTCAGCTCCTTTTCATTCATTTTTGGTATATATACTCAATTGTATGTCATACCACGTATCTTTATATGTTATGAAATAAATACATAAAAAATAATGGGCAATGGACAAAAAATAGAAGATTTGACCTGTAACTTGGTGGTCACCTCCTTGTCTTCATGAAGACATAGAAGTTAAATGCCATGCCGTGAAACATTCCAGGCCAAGCAATAACATCTTGGTGGAGACAAACAGATGGCAGACCCTGCATTAGAAAAGCTTACACTTTTTCTTCTTTGTCAACATTTTTCACATATTTTGCCCTACTGTACTATGTCAAGGAAAAGAATGACCACCCAAAACCGTCCTGGGACAATCCATCTCTTCTTTTGGAGCCTGGATTTGTTCCCTTGGGAGGAGACTGCAGCACTTGTCTGAATTGTTCCTTGTTTTTGTTGCTTCCTACTCTCTAAGGAGTCGTTACCGTCCTGAGCGCAGATCATAAAAGCGGTCAAACTCTGCACCAATCACATTAAGACAAGGTAAGGAACGCTGACTCCCCGCGTCCGCCTGTTTATAAATGGTCCCAGAAGCTCACTCCGATCATGTTAATAGCTGTTTTTGCTTTTAGCCAGTTTGATGGTTGGTTTCCTTCAAGCTCCTAAAGATTATTCCTTCAGCTCAAATCACTTCTCAGCTCAATGACAGGTTGTCAGCTTGAAAAATATGGACTTGACACATCACCATATATTCTGGATGTTTGGCAGGAATCCAAGAAAGAGCAAACATCCTCTGCCTCTGAGCCGATCGCAGCGTCTTCACCCCCGTTCTCTCGCTCAATGCAGGTGTTCACAAGGCCCTAGCTGTCAAAAGTGTGTATCCTGGATGTCCCCTCAGCGCCTCGTGGAGAGCCCTTGTGAGGGGCGCAGCTGTACCCCAGGCAGCGCCCCGGGACATTAAAGCAGGGCTGGGGAGGGCAGTCCAAAGGGGTGACCAGGCGCTCCCTAAACCCTGTAGGAATGCATGGATTTGACTGTGAGCTGTAACCAAAGAGCACTCTCTCCCGTCTTTAAGCCTATAATGGAGCCACTTCCTGTTGATAATCAGTTTGTTGTGATCTAGGGACGCTTCAGGATTTTACACTTTCCACTTCTGTTGGAAAGCATGAGGAGGAGCCGGGGAAAGGTGCTATTACAGTTCTGGTCGGCACACCATAATGATAGTATGGCTTGACTCAAAGACCAAATCTAATTGGAGTCTTAGATCCTGCAGCTAACCTCCATGTATGCAATTAGTGGCCACTTTGTCACTCTTACAGTAGAGTGTGTTGTGTTAAACAAGTGAGCGCCCCAGGGCATCCTCGCAGACCACTGTGTTTCATGTGTGGTCACTTTGCATGAATCATAAGAGACTTCTAAAGTTTTTTGTAATACATTACGTACTTATAATTGACAATTTAAATGAAATTAAAGAAGTAGCAATGATGAGTCTGGACTGTAATAAAAAGGGCATGAGTTTAAATTGTAGTTTACATGTGATTTCTCAAGGTGAAACAATAGGTAATTTTTCATTCACCCCAACACTCAATTGCCCACAGCCAGATCTGCCCTGAGGAGAAATCGCTGCCAATCTAAACCAACGGTCTCTCCTACAACTACTAATCCCTAACCTCCAACTTTCTGATTTCCACTGTCACTTAAAGGCCCTGTACCTGATTTTTATTTACTCTAGTTAAGATAAATTGTCTTTACATTACACATTGTTTGATAGCAGCAACTTCATGGAAAGACATTGGGTTTGTAATGTATAATCTGTGCATATTATAAACGCCCTTCGTTAGGAAAGAACAAGTGCAGAAGCATTTGTCAGGGTCACCTCATTTCGGCCAATCAGGCATATCATACACTATGGATGATGGGAAAGTAACTGCTTGACACTATCCCAGACATGTTATTCTCTGTCATGGAGAAGTTTCAAACATGCTAAAAGCTAATTGTAAGCAGAGTTAGAGGAACTATGGAAACAACTGCATGAGACTATTCCAGACAGTTGTTTCTGAGTCATGGTGCAATATTGAGTGAAAAGAAGGACTTTGTGGGCGGGGCTAGCGGTTCAAACAACATGTCCCTGTTTCATGGTTCAAAATCAGATACAGGCCCTTTAATAGATTAACATTTCATTTATTTCACAAAGGGGCTGCACACCTATTTTCTCATGTAATAAAGTAAAATGTGTTTTACCTCAGTACTGTATTGTAAAAGCATCTATTCGAGTCAAAATGAGACCAAAGCACTTTCATTGTGTCTAAATATAGAGCGCTTTACTGTTCGGAATGCATTAGGTGAGTGAGCAATAAATTTAGACGCCTAGTTTAAGGTGAGACACTACAGGTGTATAGGAAAAAATATTAAATTTAAAGATATCAATTTGAAACTTTTCCTTTAGTTCACTGACATAAATGTAAGAAAAAAATATATTACAGGTTTTTCAGTAAGTCATGTTTTTGTGTGGAATTATTTGTGTAAAAATAGCCAAAAAATACTCATATTTGGGACATACAAAACTGAAAAATGGACAGAACAAGGTTTAAATTTCTTGGTTCATTTTGTACACATATTAGTTACAAAATGATTTTGGGGAGGGGATTTCAGATATCTTATTTAGTTTTTAAGTAAACTAGATTTGACTGAAAATTTTCCTAAAAATTCAAATTTCACCTAATTTTCTTAACTTAAAACTTCAATAAATCAGTATTAGAATTAGATATTAAAAAATCCCTCTGTACATTCTGTCAAAATCTTGTTGTGTCCAAGATTCTTCAGTTTGATAGGAGCTACTTTAAGTGGTGATCCTTATGTCCCTACAGGAGAAAAATGCATTTTAAGAAAACGGCCTTTGAAGTTGTCAAATGTCGCAGATGTCCCAGAGAAATCTATGGATGAAGTGGATTAAATGGAATAATAATTTCTTTTAGGAGCAAATTGGACTTGGTTTGTTGTTTCCACATGAAAGCTGATATGTTGAGAGAGCAACATAACCAAAAAAAAAAACAAAAAAACCCCACAAATTTTTAAAAAGTGAGTTTTGCCTGTAGTATCTCACCTTAAAATGAACCAGTTCTTTTTTTTCCATGTTTTAACTACATACAAAAGTATATTTTGGATATAGATTTTCATCATCCTTCACAGCAAGTTCACTTTTTATGACTAAAAGAATTAACAGCAACATCAAAAGCGGTCGTAATTATCATTTGAAAAGCAATTAAGCCACTACTGTACTGAGATCCAGCTGAGCACTCACTTTGGCAGGGGGCTCACGAACCACTGTTAATCGTTACCACCATGCGTGCGAAACAGCATCGCACCAAGGCCTATAAAGTGGGTAGGGCTTCACTCCTGGAGGTAAAATGCCTTTATAGCTCGGTTAGGTGCGGTTGCTATAGAAATGGAGAAGTGCTGGGGAAAAACTACCATTCAAGGACTCAAGTGTGCTGTGGCATAACACTTCATATGAACCCAGGGCAAGGTCATGGAGGAGTTGTAGGTGTACTTAAATTAATGATGGCACAGGATTTCATCAAAATTGCGAATGATGTCTAGTGTATGTGCCAAACTTTTAAGCAAGAATCTATTCGCGAAAAGTCACTGTTTGGAGATAAGGCTAGGCTCATGTTTTGTACTGAGAAGATGTTAGTAAGAAATCTAATACTGAGCTAGTTTGCGAGTAGTCTAAAGTCAAATGGAATGAATGAAGAAACAACACTGATAAAGGGAAGTGTGAATGAAAGTGTGGCTGTTCAGGACAAAATCCGCTTCAGGGAAATACAGGACATTTCTTCAGGAAAGTCCAAAAGGAAGTATGTTTCATTTGCATCTGGGAGTGAAAGGTGAAAGAGGTGTTTGCACTGCTGTTCTTGATGTAGGGCGGTGACGTTTGTGGCATGTTGGGCCTTATTCTAAGTGCACCTGTCTGACCAGTGCACTGTTCATGAATGTGGCTTTTCTAATTTGGCTCCAAAATTGGATAGTTATTATATCCATGCAATATATCAGTAAAACATCAATGTACTCATATGAAACGTCGCAATGCAGTTTGTATAAAAGTTGAATTATAACTTGTTATCAACGCTAGATGCGGTCCACTCAAAGTCTGCTTGCCTACCCATAAAGGTTAGGTTTTGGTCTATGTATGAACTACAAAATCAGAAACAACGCTGTCAATTAGATCCTCTGAATTTGACAAATTATTGCAATTATTCACATACTACATAATCTATGTGCACTGATAGCAACCTGTGACTTCATAGTTCACAAGCAAAGCATTTCTCTTAACATCTTTTTTGAGTAACTCAGGCAGATACAAACACTCCTTGAGGAATAGTATGACAACTAAAAGGAAATCAGATTGTCTATCACTAAAAAGAATTCCAAAATCTCTTCCGAAAATCTACCTTACATCATCACCACTGCTCCAGTTCCTGCCCCTCAACTTCACTAGTGAAAGATGCGGAGAAGGAAGGATAAGTGAAAGCCACATATGACATGCCAATTGGTGTAATTATAGGCTTAAAGAACCTTAATGCCGTTTTGAGGACAGCTTTGTGTGTCCCTGTTGAGATTTGAGCCCGTCTGTCACTGAGGCCTCATGGTTGACTTGTTTTTAAGCTAGACTTTAAGGTAAGAATAAGGTGGAATACACAATGCTTATAGTGATGAAATGATCCCACTATCCCAGAGTCACTGCAGGTCATCTTTGCAGGAGTTTCAAATATGTACGTAAAATGTTACAGAACAAGGCAAGGCTGTCCGTTGCATCAGCTCTTTTTCATGTAGCTTCTCTATCGTTTTCTCCCCACAAAATGGATAATAACATTCATCAGCTTTCCTAAATATGTTTGTCATTCGTTCTTCTTCAAAGTCCGACACTAATAGTTTACAATCCGACAGTCAGCGATTCAAAAAAGAAGCACATTTACACGAGTATAATGTCCAGGCTTATACTGCAGGCCCTTAGAGTTTGTTCCATCCCCATAGATTTGCGCTGAAACAGGCCTTCTCTGTCTTTCCCCCATCCTTTCCACATGGTCCGACTCCCTATACTTTCATGTACCGCTGCCAAAACTCTGATTTGTGAGTTAACCAGGTCCTCCGTTCCCTACAGCCTCAGAACACACAGAACATGGGGACGCAGTGGGAGTTCCCTGCCTTGAGCGCGACTGGAAAAGTTGGGGGTATTTTGGGTCAGACCACCGCAGAGCTCGGGGGAGACCCTCGGCATCCCCCAATATACATACACGGGCTGGTTCCCACAGCTCCCATGGCATGGCGCACATGTTAGAAAGGTCAAGATCTTGATAGACAACAGAGCACCGGCAATTACTCTGCTATTCCTCAGTGCCTGGAAGTCCCCATTTTTTCTTCTTTTTTTTCAGCGAGAGATTGAATGTTTTTCTTGAGTTCATAGAGAATAAAGAGGCAGTGTTTTAAAAGGGGGAAGAAAGGGAGTTAGGACAAGGGGGAATAGGGAGCAGCGTGTAAAGACTTGTGCCTGGATTGCTTCTCGACAGTCTGTCGCTCGATTGGTGGAAATAGAGAATGTACTGTAGATGAAAGAGTGCAGGTGTGAATGTGGGAGGGAGAGCACATGAGGCTGCCTGCATGTTCAATCTCCTCAATTTATGCTACTTATTAACGATCCAAAAACACACAATCTCTGACCACCAAGACTTCATATTTGAGTGTAAATGTATCAAGTGTTTTCCCATTGCAGTGCTGCAGTAGGGAATTTCTTTCTGGATTTTACAGATTTGCTCCATGTGCTTCAAAATGTATGCTTGGCACTAGCACAATCCTACACAGACAGCTTGTGCAGCAAGATCAATTCTGGTGATATTTGTGAGTTCACAATTTCAGAAAAATCTATTTTCAACCATGCTGCATTTGAGTTCAAATCCATTGGTGGATCTGATTGATTGGACCAATCACATGGCTTGAGCGGAAGCCAAAAGTGAAGAGTTCCATCGAATCACAACAAAGGAGCGCTTTATTGTGTTAATAAAGTGTCATTATTTAACATGCATCAAATGAAAAGATATTTTTTGCACCCTTGTAGACCCAAGCCTGAGGGGAGCAGAGCGAAGATGCCTGTGCTTTGCTCTCAAAGAAGTTCTAGACTTATCAGCTTGCTCAAGCTTTGCCCAATCAGCTAGAAGTACTGTATATGACTATGATACATTATCGTTTTGATTTACCCAATCACTTTCCCAATCACTTTTCAGCAAGAGCAATTCCTCAACTGTGGGAGACTGAAAATAGCTTACAAAGACCAACCACATTTTGAGAGTTCTGGAGAACATATAAAGGGTATACTGTCCCTTAACAAGTGCATTGCTTCTTTTTAATGTAAGGGGCTCGTCCAGCTGCACTTTGCTTTAAATTTCTCGTACCACAACTTACCACTACATGCAAGTGTGCATGTAGTACAATGTTTGATCCTAAAACTGGACTTCACTGTACAGCTGAGACCTATGAAAAAGCATTTGGGCATTGTGCCTTGTAAATCCTAACGTAGCCCTCATTGGCTTAGAGGTTTAAGTCCAGAGGGGTCCCACAGTGCACTTCATTCAGGTTGCTATGCATGTTAGAGAGAGATGGGGGCCTGTAAATGACTGCCAGTAATCAAACCTATAAAACTGCAGCTGCCCATAGGATCAGTTCAAAGTGTGGCTGCTGTACTTGGCCCCCATCCACTGCTTAAGATTCAGGTGAGACACGCCGCGAGGGTTTTCAGACCTTCAGCTTGAGTGTGTTCAAGTTGTTTATGTGCAAGGTTGCCCTGGATATGCACTCTGCTCTGGTTAAGTCCAATCCATATCACCATACCACCGGACTTAGAAATGCGTGCACCTTTGCTCCTGGGAAATTTGCACCTGATTCACTCTCCAGCCATAAAAACTACTTCTAATAGGCAGATTACAAGACAGCTATCAAATAACACAGGGAGACAGACCACTAATGGTATCAACTTTGTAATTATAGTTGCTGATGAGCTAGTTTGGTCTACTTTAGGCCTTTAAGTTGGTGAACCCTAATGCTTGCCTGGGGAGAGGGGAGGAGAGCGTTCAGTAGTCTACAAAGGACTGCTATATGACTCATGCATGATATGACTGAGTGGCATTTTAAGGAGATTGGTGTTTGTTTCTTAGTTACAACACAATCCCAGTCTTTCCCTGTGTTTTATGAGATGGAGTACAAAGGGGATGCCCAGCAAGTCGGATGACATTTAAGCAGTTTACCAAAGTTTACCTAATGATAAAGATGTATTGTAATGCTAATAAATTATTGTTCCTGAACCTTTGGCCTCTCAAAAGATATGATGATGTTATCACTGTTACAATGTGCTAAATGTAATTAAATCATTGAGTGAAATCTGACTGAAGAGTAGTAGTTGTTGTGTTAAAGAGCTGTACTCAAGATTATAGTGACTTAAATGGATATAAAAGATGATGGTATCAAGAATAATGCGGGATTTCACTTTCATATTGGTGTCGGTAAATTCCCTTATATGTCAAGTCAATATTTTACGTCAAGGTATTTTACGTTTTCTAATAGAAATAGATTAACAATGAAGCTACAGAAGTGACTGTATGTTTACACGATCATCATAAAAAGTACATCAAATGATCAAAGAAATGTATACGTTTGTTTTTTTTGTTTTTTTCAAATTGTGAGATTTAGATGACAACCTTTGCTACAACTTTGCTTACATTTTTGGACCTTGCCATAAGATATTGAGTTGAAAATCAGTTATCTGTAACAACATATGTCAAATATTGGCATTGGTAGCCTGAAAAAGAATCCGAATTGAACCATCCCTAAAAACTATGTTGCCATAACAATCAAATGTGTCGGAACAGTTTGAAATGTACATCTGCTATCGACCTAATAAAAGTCCAAGTCATGCTACCGTCAAGACAAAACAACTCACATCTTTCTCATTCTTCCACATTTTTCCAACAGTTTGGCAGGCATGTCTGTGGGCGTACAGGGAATACCGCTCATACAGCCTCTTCTGTAATCTTGACTTTATAGCTTATTTTTACAATGCATCCATAAACGCATTTAACAAGGATAATGTTGGTAGCTACACACATCTCAGTTGCCAGTAAACACGCTGCTTAAATTGCCCTCTATGCTCAACAAAAAGATAAATAAACAGCAATTCCCATAGTTATTTTTACACCTTGCCCTGTGTGGCCACGTCTTCCTTTGACTCCCCTTTTCCCACAATAACTTGAAGATGAATCATTTGTTTCGGTGAGAGGCAATTACATCATAGGGACGCTGACCTGTGATGTAACTATGACAACGCTGACACCACAGGGGGCCAATGATGCATCTACATCCCAGACAACTCACCCATTCTGCTGTCACATCACGTTTTATGGAGGCGGCAGGTATAAGTCACTGGAAAATGATTAATAGAGAAAGTGGAGAAAGTGAAAAATCAAGCTTACAGAGAAATGCCTGGAAGTTTGAGGATATGAAGGAAAACATTTAGCTGGCAAAGATGACCCTCACAGTGCAGATAAAGAGAAAGGAGAAATATTATGCTTTTTTCAGGTACTTAATATTGAAGTATAACAAGTGGAGCATCAGCTTACATTATGTTCATTGTAAACCGCAATATTGATTTAAAAGACTCAATAGAAACAGGTCCATTGAAACTGCAGAACTGATAAGCTCTGCCTCTTAGTGACAGCAAACAGTGGATTGTTATTTACACTTAAAAAAACAAACAAACACTTTAGAACCCAACAGGTATCCCTCAGTCTTACTTTTTCAAATAATCGCAAATAAGTATGGGCATCTGGGTGTAAATAGGGGGTAGGTGAAAACAGGAATATTCTGAGCCTCAACTGCAAAACAAGATTACGCCAACAAGCAGAAATGAATCAAAATACAGCTTTTGGTACACTACTGATGAGGAACCATCTCTGTAACAAAATTAAAAGCTTTTAAGCTTTTAAGTTATCTCTCCATGGTCTTCTTCCATCTCCAAAACCCCAGGGCCTGGCGTGGTGCTATTACCCAGTCTAAAGGACAAGGTGGAGTTCGGACCACCTGGTAGGCTGACCTATGGCATCCTGCAGCTTCACCTCTGCGTGTGCGCCCGGCTGGCCTGTCTGTGTCTCTACTCCTCAGGTACTTCTCCTTTATCAGGCCCTGGGGCTCTGCTGAGGACCTCCCAGAGGACAGACTCACTGCTCAAGCCTCCAGAGACCTCAGGACAAGCCAGGGCAGGAGGATAGTTAACCTGCTGTTAACTAGTCACTTCCTGTGGCCCCAAGTCATCGCCAAGCAATGGGTCCAAAAAACCTGTATAACCCCAGAGGAGGGATTCCAGACTAAACAGAGCATGATTCTACCTCGTTAAAGATGGAGCTTGCTTTTACTCTAAGTGTAATTAAGAACAATTGTGCCTTTGGGTCAGCTTGTAAATGAATGCTGGTTATATATGGATGATAATAATAAGGATCAGTTTTTCACAATTAACTGAGGTTCAAATATGAGTACATGTCACCATCAGACTGCATACAAATACTAATTTTTTGAAATATTTGGAATCCGTTTTCATCTGCATCGCGTTCACTAAAATTGACAGTTAGGCTATTTCAACCCAAAAGCCTGAATGGGATTCTTCCTGACAGGCACACATATCCAGACTAAAAGGGGGATGGGAACACGAGTCTTAACATCTAAGCAGCCAACCAGATTCACTGAATAGATGTAAGAACACGGAGCGGCGAGGGGAGGCGCAACGGCCACGACGCTGCCTGCAGCTTGTCCATATCCAGTGGCTCTGAGGCGCTCGCTCCTCATTCACACCAGAGCATTCACAGCGGCACACGACCTGTGACCACTGCTGCAGGAGGATATCCCAGCACGGACAACTTTTCCGCACACTCGGCCTGCTTTTCAAAGGATTTTTCTCTTTGGGATTATACAATTGTAGGGCAGAAAGACCGTGCGTAAAAGAAGGGCAACTGCGTCAGTTTTACTTGTTCCAATATCCTTTATTCGAAGGTGAAGGACAAGTGCAATGCGCTTCCAAGCTCTCTTCAGGGATTGTCCCTCTTGTCCGAGGAGCTAAGAGCTTTCAAGGAAAGCTCGATGTGAATTTGTCCCTCAGACTTCAAGCCACTTCATTTTGAGACTTGAAACAAGTGCACAGAGGAGCCGTGCAGCGTGAGCCACTGGTGCTTTGACACACAGCTTTCTCTCCCTGAGGGGATGGTTGTGGATCCTCTGGGGCGAGGAGCAACTCTTCGGCTCCTACACATCAGCGCCTTTCTTTTGTTCGTGGTTACATCCAAATTAAAAGGAGATGAGAGCCGCAATTTGTTGTTTCCTTGTGTGGACCACGTACCTGCTGCTGGCCGGCGCTGAGGTAAAGTTAGGACCCTGGCATTGCCCTTTAGCTCTATTTGCTCAGGTTTATTGGTGTTGCAGTGATTGTGCATATCCAACTACATTCCCTGTCACACTCTTGGTCGTAAAATTAGATTTAATGACACTCCTATTTTAAGTCGGCGTAGGCCTATTTTAGTTACCTTGTGGACAGCGTGAATCTATTTGTATTCATTTTTTTAAGAATGGGCAGCATTTGGAGATCCAGTTACCATTAGGGCCAGTGCTGCGCGCTCTTGGAAGACCAGCTTGTGCGCACGCATCGCCAAGTTATTTTTGGCTTTTGTGCCAAAATTGTTTGTCGCTTCCAAGCCAACGCTGTGCAAACGTTTTGGTAAGCGCTTTCATGGGAACCGCAACGGCGAATTATAAATAGAAAGTAATTCCTGCAGGGTCCCACGGTTGGGTCTTGCTGAGGTAGTCGCGAAAAGAGACCGCAACAAGTGCAGTGACACGGTCACACGAACGCGTCACTCCTCGCATCTATATCCTTTTTCTTTGAACAGTCTATAAGCCAACTTTTAGGTGTTATGTTTATTGGTGGTACGGTTAGTCTTGTTTCTTCTATAACTTAAAAAAAAGAAAGAAAAGAAAGAATATTGGCCAAAAAAACAGACAAGAGTCCACACATAAGCTACAAGAATTGATGTCTTTAGTTTGTAAAGGAGTCACAAAAGGGACATTTCCCATATAAGTCCATATAGTTCCTCTGTGCACCTCGCCGTGTGCTGAGAGGTAATTATCGCATGGCTGCTCTGTTGATAACTCACTGATCTTCAGTGTTTACGCACAAACACACAACCATTCGCTCGCCACTCACATGACACATGTCTAACCACCTCACTCTGTTTGATTTCCCGTCACCCCCCGCTCCTCTTCGAAGGAAGTGCAGTTTCCCCAGGAGCTGATCGACAGACTGGCCAACAGCGAAATCCACAGCATCAGCGACCTCCAGCGGCTACTGGACATTGACTCCGTAGGTAAATTCTGCCACTTGATACTTTTTACTCTATTTTGCAAAACCACGTGCATTTCAAAGTATATAAGGTAAAAGATGAAACATTTGTTCACAATATAATGATTTTGTTGATCGGTGCTTTGCTAAATAGTCAGTTTATTTTAGGATTACACTGACTTTATTGTAATATGCCAGTTTGTCTTAGCCCTTCTGTCCAGGAGGATCACAAGTCAGGGTTGATTGGTCTGCCAGCTATTAGTTTTAAATGCATATTGTTTCAGCTGCTGTTGAGATTTGTCTGGTATCATTCCATGTAAACAGATACAGTTAAAGGTCCCATAACATGCAAAATCGACTTTTCAGAGGTTTTAACCTTCCTACAGTGCTATTTGGGCCTCGTATGTGTGCCCAAAGTGGTTTTTTGATTGATTCCCGCATGTTTTCGCTAGAGAACTGTCTTTTTTGTCCCCCTCGGCTGAGCAGCAGACGGGGGCTCCTCACAAGGATGACGCGCTTCACCAGGATGACGCGGTGTTTAAGCCACGCCTCCGGGAAGCACGCAGCCGCAAGAATAAAAACAGCTAATGCTAATGCTACACAGTAATTACACGATGGATACGACAGATCGAAGAGTTAGCTTGTTATTTACCAAACGGCAACGTCCATCGTCGAGGTACTGGAGCACGTCAAACTCCAGGTCAGATCCAGGACGTAGGACTCAGCACGACGCACCGTCAGGACGGATAAAAGGTTTATTCAGTGTTTGTGTATCGCTGTTTACCGGAGCACACGGCGCATGCGCACTATCTCCGCTCTAGGCTTCGGCACGAGTTAGGCGGGGGAGGCGCGCGAGTTGGGCGGGGGAGGCAGCCTGCTCTCTGTTCGGGGGGGGGGGGGGGGGGGTCAAATCTCAGAGTGAGCCGTTTGCTTTTACAAGGAGGGGGGCCAGTCCAAGAGATGGGTGTTTTTTGGAAACTGTTATGTTATGGATATTGCACAACGCAAAATTTTATCAACAAAGCCCTTAGAATAGACTGTGTAAAGGGCAAAATAGCAGAATATGGGACCTTTAAAGTATACAGGGTTGCATTTTCTTCAGAGTTCAGTTCTTGATGGTGTCTACTGTATATGCCACGCCGAAGAGCCTGCTTGTGTCATACTGCCTTAGATTAAGTTACAGGGACGTGCTGGTGGAAGCTGTTAGCATAATATGAGCTTTTATTTACACAGGCGGTGGCAGTATATCACATGATGAAGCTTTGTTCCAAATAGAATCCTTAATAGTGTTAAAGGTGCACTATGTAACCTGCTTCTCTACAGAGTGTTTTCATTGCCAAGTATCATCTATAATATGGCACAATATCTCGATGGAGACATAGAAGTATACCATGCCAAGGTATAGGTCAGATCTATGGAGAGACGACCTCGCTCACAGTAAGAGTCAATGTTTTAAGGTATTTTTGAGCAACAGAAGCACCTGTAAATGAATAAAAGTTTAGTGCCACAGTAACAAACATTTCAGGCAAAACAATAGCATGGCAGATTTCTCCTCAAGAAGAAAGTTGCATAGTGCACCTTTAAGTTTTAGTGCATTAAGTTGATCCAGGTATGCTTTGAATTATTCTTTACATAGTTTTAACTGTCTGCTTTTTTGTTATTGGTTTATTATCAATCTAAAATCAAAAGTCATGGTATTCACCTAAAATTGCACTGGGCCTAGCATAGATCCCTGTTGCGCCTCAAGCATGAGAGGTGTTTATTATTGAATTAACATGTCTTTCTTCAAACACGGGGAATGTTTTGCAGTGTAACAGTAGTAGGCTGATTATTATTATGAGGGCATAAATCTGTCTGAGGGCCAAGTCGGCGGGTCGAGCTGGCCTGTTAAAAGGCTTTTGACGCCAGCTCCGAGGGTATTTTCAGAGCTTTTGTTGGGGATGGCTAGGACAGTAAAGCTACCAGTATAGAAAAGCAGACCAGGTGAAAGAAAAGAGCAATTATAAGGGATTGAGGTTACACCGCAGGCTCGTACACTGGTGTGTGTGTGGACTTGGCTAGCTGGGATGATAGATGAGATGACCCCGCTGAAGTGCGCAGATGGTTGTCTGGCCCCTGGGGTGCTCCTCTTCTTGCCTTTCGTCTTCTCTCTGGCTGTCTCCCGCCTCAGGACCCCCCCTGCCCGCCCGCCTGCTCTTATCTCTCTCTCTGAAGGACTTTGACAGAAAAGGGAACCTGACTCTTGGAATGGGCCAGAGAGGTGGAGGAGGGCGTTTGCTGATTCTGTGATCCTGTTACATTTCCCTCACAAAAAATATCAAGTTGTTTTGCAACTCAATTTGTCTATATTTTTCTTAATTCCAGTGTAATAATCTGACTGGTCTCTGGTATTATTTACAATCAAAGAACAAATCTTATCTTCACACAACTTTATTACATTTTCTTCTCAGACATTAATGATTTGTTTGTCAAAGTGTCTAGGGCCATAATCAGCACGTGGCATTGACCATAAATTCTCTTGAACAATGAAAATTGAAAACAATGAACAATGAAAAGTTCTATTACTAATTTCAATTCAAATCTTCAAATCTTTTGACAAACTAAAAACAAATACCACCGAACTTCACTGTTAGGGGTAATTAAAAGGGAACCTTTTAAGGCATGACTGGACCAAACTAAAAAGGAACAGACATTTAGTCAATGTGTGCATTTGGATGACCACTTTGTTATGGTTATTGGAAGAAGAAAAGTAGGTGTAAAAAGGGCAGCAGAGGTCATTTGGCTAACAGAAAGAGCGAGTCATCCACTCGTCATGAAGGCCTGATTCATGAACTGTCTCCTCTGCGTTCCTCTCTTGTCCCAGCCTGACGACACCCCAGACATGTTTCTATACTTTAGTCATCTGGACGTGACACAAGAGGAAAGCCCTGAATTCATACGTTTTTCCTTACCGGACTCTTACCTACATTTTCCCTACACCTCGCCTCCTAATCACCCTGATTGCTGTCTTTCCTTATTTTGTGTGCTCTTGGGGGGAAAAAAACAACAACATAAAGGCTCTTTTATGGTGCTGAGACAGAACAGGGGAGTCTATAAAGGCCGTCTTTATGTCCTTGTTCTTTTCTCCTGTCAACTATATAACACAAGCTGTCGTTGGGTGGTCAATCGTAGACCAGTTGAGGAGATAGGTGAAGTTTAAGGGTTATTGGATATAGAGATATGAGGCAGCTGTCACTGTACTGTGCTGGCACACTGTAAGTTTGTAGGTGCATGTAAATGTCACATAGGAATTGGAGACGTGTGTGAATACTGTCTTTAGATATAGGATCTATCTGACTGAAAGAGTGATAGCCCGGGTTTTTTCTACTCTCCTCCGAATGCAGTTAACACTTCCCCTGTGCCGCCTTTGCTTTCTGGTTCAGTGGCTGTCTCCGGGCTGCAGGCTACAAAGAATTTCCCCTCAACTCTCACTGAAGTAGCAAATCAAGAGCTCTGAGCCCTACTCGACCTGGAAAAAAAGCCATATAAAAGTAAATAAATAACCTATCCTTTAGTTGAAGCATGCATAGGTAGAGGAAATCCCTTCAGATGACTTTGGTAAGGGCACAAAGGAGCAGCCGGAGTGGAATGTGTTTGCCTATGACCACGCTTTGTTGTGTGGTGTACATAAGGTTTTGCTATGTTATGGAGGATAATGAGAGGAGTTTGCATAGCAGCGAGTGCAGTGTTTATGTCAAGTGCACCAGGTTGTGGAGACGCATGGGTGGGTATGGCTGTACCGACAGACAAGGTAGATCCACCCACTTAGCAAATACTGAGACTCTGCTCATAGGGAAAGGGCAGTATCCTTAGAGAACAAGTTTATCGTTTTATTGCTGCACTGGCACTCTTTTCATGTAATATTCTGGGCGTGGACCAAAACAAGCAAGTGTTATCAGATGACCATGTCTGTGTTAGAGCTGAGCTGGCTATATTTGTGTTAGGACTTAGAGAGACTTGCACTGTGCGTAACAAAACACCCTTTTCTGAGCCATTGAACAATTTTCAAAAAGTAAACATTTGGGTCTAAAATGAGAGGCACACAACCGCTAATTAAGCATGGGGACGGTGATGGCAGAGCACCACCTGCTAAATGACCCCGCTAGTTATTTGTGCGTCTGTAAGGGTAAGCTGTTTTTTTAAACGGCTGACTCACCTGATGGTTCACCCAAATAAGTGAGACACACAAAGCTCACAATTATGCTCTGAACTGTTTACCTCAGCGTGTGACATCACCAGCAGTTTCTTTTACATGGAGCACTAAAAGGCCACCATCGGGTCCTTAGGGAATCAAAGCATGTGTTACAACATGGGAGGAAGTGTGTGTCTCATTAGTGCAACCAACAGTAGTTTGAGAAGCTGCATAAAACATCAATAGGGGGATCATATGCTGTCTGGTGAGGCCTGGCACACCGCCCACAGAGTCATTTGAACACAGTTACAGTCTCAAATTTATAGGTCAAATTAAATATAGTCTGTCTGCGTTTATTGCATTTGTGACATTATTAACATGGCTGCCTTCTGTTTTGGTGAGGTGCGGGAAACGATGTCATCGAGGAGCCCAAGCGTCACAAGCAACATTTCATCCATCATAAAAACTATTCCCATCACCATGGTTACTACAACGACCTGAAGAGCTCCCAGCTTCACAGTCGACGCAAAAGGAGCATCGGTAAGTGTTAAAAAAAACTGCAGCGTAATGATAATAACTGTATACTACAACACGGTGACATAATGGCCTTAAAATAGCTACTCTTCTTAAATATCCCCCCCATGAGATGAAACCGATCATTTCACGCTAATTTCAAGCTAGGCTAATAGTTTGCGGCTTGTGTTTAGCTTTTATGCGGATAAAAGCGACTGTAATGAAGACACCCATTCAGTTTTTTATAGCTCCCCAAACAGCCCCGAGACCTGTTGCATGAGGTTGATGAGGACGTCTGACATAAAGCTTTTTAATTGGCCCAAAGGCTTTTAGATCTTAGACACGCGTCAGGGGAGAACTATATCCTTGAGCGTGGAAATTCCAGGCATTCAAGAGTTCAAGTTGCAGCGTGTCACGGCCTCAGCAGCAGATTTCTCCATAAAACGCAGCGCAGTGTGATATCTGATTGTGGCATGTTAGGAGACATCGCTCATAGTCAGCACAGGATTACTCGATGTGTTTTTGTAGCAATAAAAAAACCTTCTGAACACATATTATTTTTATAGGATAACGTAAATTAACGTACTGATCTGAGACACTTGAGAGCCTTAAGTCTGATACAAATGTCCGCCCCCTTCGCTTTTCTATATCCGCAAGGGTCAAAGGGCATCATTAGATTTCCCACAGGCTGACATTGGAAAGGTTCTCTGGTCTAGTCACGCTGCATTAACCTCGCTGAAAGCTCTGAACAAAGGAGAAGTCTTTTGCTAGCTGACTAAGTTGATCCCCAAGCTCCTTAGCTGATATGGAATCAACGTTTTTGTAGAGCCTCTTAGCAGCCCAGGGAGATAAGGTGTGATTTGAGGTTAGACCAAAATCTCCACATCAAGTGAGTCATTAAAAATTAATCAGTGCTGGAATGCGTGAGGGAGTGGAAAAAGTTGCACCAGAATATATTATAAACTAGCTGTTTTTTTGTGTCATGTTTCAGTTGAGGAGGCAGTTCCGGCGGTGTGCAAGACCCGGACAGTTATCTATGAAATCCCCAGGAGCCAGGTGGACCCCACAGCGGCCAACTTCCTGATATGGCCGCCCTGTGTGGAGGTGAAGAGGTGCACGGGCTGCTGCAACACCAGTAACATGCGCTGTCATCCTTCACGCAAGCACCATCGCACAGTAAAGGTAAATGAAAAATGTTCTGACAGGCAACACTGCATTAGACATTTATAAATAAAACGACAAAATATAAAAATATAGATTACATCCCAAAATAGGAGAGAGAGGAAGTAATTACTTCACCATTTGAACCCTAATATCTGCTTACGTCAGTAGATCTATCTATGGTGTTCAAAGTATGGGCCCATATATATCCCTTGTCTTGTTTCCTTGCTGACTTATTTAGCTAAATAATGTCTTTATCCTTTTTAGGAATTATAAGGTAAGTTTGTTTGTAGAGCACAATTACAACAAGTAATTCAAAGTGCTTTACACAACAGGAAAAGATGCATTAAAATCACAATACAAACAGATAAAAACATAAATAAAAATCATAAAATGTACTTTTAAAGAGAAGAGTTTCGATGAAATCCTTTCAATCGTATGCACAGCTAAACAAAACTGTTTTAAGCCTAGATTTGAAAATTGTCAGAGTAGAGCCCTGTCTCACAGATTGAGCTGCATAAAACTGCTTAAAATTGAGGAGTTTATCTTCAGTGTAAGATTTGTGGTTCAAAAACTACTCTGAATTGCTTTTTCTATGATAAAAGGTTTTTGTTGGTGTGTTTGTTTTTGCTATGTCTGGAGACTAGTTACATCATGAAGTTGTAATATTTTTGAGTGACTAATTCATGGGTTAGCTGGCAGAGGACTGAGCATGTAGACCTCACACATACACGCATATATCTCTAGATGGATTACTCACACTCAGCGTTAATGGCGTCCAGCACTGTCAGTCTGAGCAGGTAAGTAAATCACAAGTCAAGGCTGGGTCAGTGTGTCTGCCTCCCGTCACACCCTGTGTCTCATTTTCTCGCACCTGTCTGAAACACAGCACTAAGTCAGCAGTAAAACGCTGGCCACAGTTAAGCATTTATTATGAGTTTTGTTCGTTCTTCAGTAATCAAAAAGACGTAATCAAATACAGTATGTTTTAGAAAGTGTGCGTATGTTCTTTTACTTTCACTTTTTAGATTTCTTTCCTTGTTATTCTTAAATTATTTCTACTAAAGAGGAAACTAGGCTTAGCTCTAAGGGTTTCAAGCCAGAGTGATGGAAATTAATAATTAAAAACTAAATATTATATATTTTAATTGGTGAATAGTTCTCAAAATTGCATCGATATCAGGAAAAAGTAATGTGACAGTTTATTCTAATGCCAAATAGGAGTGCGTTGTTATCTACATATTTGAAACAATCTTTGAGAAATTGTTTTGAAACAGTAGTAATTTAGACATGGTCAGCACTTGGTTAAGGTCAGCCTGGTCACTATGGGAACCAAAACACAACCTCGACACCCAATAGCAACATTATTTCTGTCCACCGGGCTGCAACTTGGCCCCCTCCTTGGAATGAACCCAAATAGTGGCCACCGCTCCTCTGCCGCTGCCCCCCTCCTGCCTCTCCTTCCATTACAGCCAATCAGCACCGTCTCTCTTCATCACTCTATCCCACGTTGGGCTGCGGGCCAGGGCTCAAGGGGGAGTGAGCACAGGGGAGGAAGAGATTGTTGGCACCCTCATCTGGGACATCTGCTGTGAGGGGTCTGATCCATGAGAAGGGGCAGTCCAGCCAGGCCACTAAGTAGGGCCTGAGAGAAAGTGTCTCTTGTATCTGCAGTAGGTCCGATTGTCAGTTATTGCCCGGGCAGTTCTACCTCTTCAGTGTTTGCTTAGCTCAGTGACTATTTTCAGAAAAGGATGAGACGCCAAAAATTGATTTGTTGTTAACTCCAAAACATGTCCCTCTGCTCTGGATCACGGCGAACAGTATTCTAGCTGTATTTACACTAGTGTCTGCCAGCGCGTGCATTGCTGTGTTTGGAACAGGGCAACTAAGTCATAAACAAGGCCGTCTGCTTCCCTTCATAACACTTAATGGCAGTACAGGTGACTGTTGTTTGTCCAGCATTGGATTTTGTTTCCTGTTCTTGCTGTTGTTACATATACAAGGAGACTCCTTTGTTGCACTTACTTAGCCCTCAGTTGTTCAATGTTTAATTTAATCTTTCTTCCTGGTGCAACAATGCATCAATGAAAGCCATTATGATCTTAGTGCAAGCCTGCATAAAGGAAGAACATTTCATTTATAAGGGCATCCGATGTAGGGCTGCGCAATAAAAATTTAATAGTGATCTCATCCTGCTGATGATTTGCTATTTTGGTCGCATCATCTTACCTTGATTCTCTATTTCTCTAGCTATTACACGTTTCCCCATCCACTCGCCTCAGTAAGGCTATGAGTGAGTGACAGCTGAATTTACACCAATCACAGTGAAGTGTGAACTGTCAGAAGAAAAAAAAAAAGCAATAGACAGAATACTCAAAACTTAATGTGCATGAATCGTCATGAAGTCAAAATTATGATCTGGCTCCAAGAAAATATGTGATATGCATTTTTTGACATATAGCCCCCTCTTAATCTGTCGTAAAGCCCACTTGCACGTTTTGCTTTGGCCTCAAATAGTATATAATCTTACCACATGCAAGGTAAATGTGAACAAACAACAGTAATAAAACTGTTATCTGTTGTATCACCTGCTCCATATAAAAAGAGCCCTTTGGATTAAACTTTTAAATGTCCGTGTTATTCTAAGTAAGTGACACTGCTGGAGAGAGCACAGACACTCACAGCATGACGCGACAGACCGATAAAACTGACTTTGAATTTGCTTACAAACTGTCTACCCGCTGCCATCAATAAGACCTCTGTCATTTATGCAGGGAGCACAGATGGAGACAGTAAACCCAGATTCAACTATTCCTGGAATGCCATGTGACTCATCAGTGTCCCCCTTCTTTATGATGCTTGGAGGGCAAAATGCACAGACTTGACATGGACCCTAAGGCGTACCGGGATGGGCTGGGTTGAGGGGGGTTGTTTTGTGGGTGTTGTGTCTTGTCCATGTGGTTGTACCCGCGGGCCAAGGGGCCAAATCTCTTGAATAAGGGTCATTTGTTAGCCAAGGCTTTGCTCGGGTCAAACATTGTGAGACTGAAACATTGTGTCATGCCAAGTGTTCCTGTGAGGAGTCAGACTGAATAGAGCTCCAGTTTGCTCTACTGTTTATTAAAAGGCTAAAAATGTCACTGCCTTGCCCCGAGACGGTCTTGTTTTGCTTGAGCTGGCCAAGGGATGGGAAAAGAACACTTTGGTTGTGTGTCTTTCCAGCTCATGCCTCTATGCATTTGTCCACATACAGCATCATTCATTTATTTCACTTTTTCTCGTTCTTTCCCCCCATTTTTATTGCTGCAGACTAAAAATGAGACAAGTTGGTGCGGGTTGTGTTACTGTAGTAGCCTGCCCTGTTCAGTGGCGGGGCAATAAAATGGCAACTTTAAGTAGGACTTGCCCCAGGGAGTCACAGAGCAGATCTCTAAAGTGAATCTCTGCCGTTCTTTTGTTTCTCTCACTTACTTCATGTCCCACTGTTTGTTTTTGTGTAAAGCCCCTTTGTGTGCATGTAGGTTAAGAGTGATATTTTTGAGCAGTTACACAAATAGAAGTGAACACACAGGGTTAAATTGGTTGATAAAAATATGTTGTCAGAAAGCTGAAAACAGATTAGACCAGATGATTGAATTCTGGGACTCTCTCATCGCAGCATTCCTTTGGCTCCCCCCCCCCACCCGTCCCGATTGCCCCTACACCCCCCACCTCCCTCAAACGCACACGCACACATGCACACACCACCTCCACTTGCACTCTGTGTGACTCCAAATCCACTCCTCAGATCACAGCATCAGCTCTCCCCTCTCCATCAAAATACTTCCTTGACATTTCTTCTCATTACGATATTAAAAAATGTGCCTTTTTATCGCACATGTCTGGCAGAACACTTTGAGCACTTCCAGGGTTATGCTAACGTAAATGGGGTATGTAACTAACTACTCCCCAAAGACCCCCCAAAATACATATCCATTTGCATTTACCTAAAGTATTATTCCATTCATACATGTTGAAACTAAATCTGGAGTGTTTGCTCTTCCAGTGGGGCTGAGTAAACAGGCCGTGACACAAAGAATGGAGCTGTCATTTATCCTTATACTCATTAAGCCATTAAAGCTTCCGCAATGCAGTGAACTGGCAAAGAGATACCAGATATATTCAGATTTGCTTGGTATAAGCAAACCCTGTCAAAACACTTCATTAGGGAATTACTGTTACACTTGTTGCATACATCAAGCTCAGATGCCAAACTACATTTAAACTTACAAACTATTTATAATGCTACTACTAGAGTTTGTAGTAGAAGTGAAATCTACACCATGTATTGGTCAGCAGTACGTGCAGCAACAGAGAACGCAAGTGCTGTTCAGTATTTTTAAGTGTAGGGAGAGGCAGCTAATGTGAAAATAGACATATTTGCCAAGCATTCGTTTAAGTGGGACAAACATGCCAAGTGATATGTGCCAGACCTTATCAAATGATCAGCTACACTGTTATGTTTTGTTGTTCACTGTATTTTTATTATTAATCTTTTTCTCTGTTTTTTTTTTATTTAGAATGAAAGAACACAGAACAGAAACAGGACACACATAGAGAGCATTTGGTTCTGCATAGTCGTCCCATTTGGTCAAAAGTCTGTTACATTTTTTCCATTTTCAAATTAATCCTGAATGTATTTTTTCCATTTTTCGCATGTCAGCTGTACTTTAGGTCCAGTTC
The DNA here is from genome assembly GCA_019453435.1 of Rhinogobius similis. Taxonomy (NCBI): domain Eukaryota; kingdom Metazoa; phylum Chordata; class Actinopteri; order Gobiiformes; family Gobiidae; genus Rhinogobius; species Rhinogobius similis. The sequence continues at coordinate 23,251,477 of CM033631.1, forward strand.
TTGATTGTTGGTGCCGTTTGCATCGTCCATTTTTTTCATAATTGCCTTATTTCCTGCTGCCAAGAGTTTGAGTCAAAGGTATCCATTTATTGTATCCACGGTAGGAGTTTTGAGGTCCAAATTGTTGTGCCTTCTGCGTGTTGTGTTTTTGGTTTCTTTGTGTACCGATTATCCTAAAGTTTTCCCCCAAATCGTTTCAACCAGAGAACCGAGCATGCAGCCGCCTCAACGAACTGGCCCAATTTAATCAGGGCAGCATAAATTGTAATTCACTTTTCCATCATTACCTTTCGCTCGGGAACCCAGCGCTATGATAGAGGTTTATTTTGAATCTGTACAAGGACATTGTTTACCCACAGCAGGCCAGTGGCGAGTGGTGGACACAGACAAATGAAGTGTCGATGCTTTCTGGATCAAAGCAGGAGAAGAGGGAGTGAGACCAGACGGGTACAGCCACGCTTTATTTTGGAGTTTTCTCAACCCCAAAAAGCAGTAGCTGACACCCCTAGCCCCCCTTCTTGCTGCCCACTGCCCCTCTACGACTGCGGTTTATGTGGGTTTGTGACTTAAGGGGTGTTTCATAAATACAGTGCGACAGTCGGTGATACAGTGAATGTAATTTATGATCTATGGATTACATGGGGTAAATGGCGTTTTGGAGGGGGGCGGGGTTACATGGGAACATGGGGGCCTCGTTTGTTTGAAGTCGCTCTTATTGCAGCTGTGAATTATTTTCCCTTTGATTCACTTTTTTCTGACTGTTAGATGAAGAAGGGATTCACATCGTGGGGGTTGGCCGGGCGGGTCACGGAGGATCATGGGAGCGGCTCCATGAAAAAATACAAAAAAAAATGCTGAGTTCAAGTTACTGCAACGCCGGCTGGAATGTATCAGTGCAACGCCAGTTCAGAAAAGTTGAAACACGGTTTTGAATTTAAATACAGAATGTAATGATCTAGAAATTATATACAACAAAAAAGCTATATTTCAATCATTTTACGTGAATTTATGGTCTTCACACGAATAAAAAATACATAATACAGCATCAAAAGTAGATACTCATTTTAACAAATATCAATACTAAATAAAATGTTTAAAAATAGGATCACATTTGAATGGTTTGATTCTATATAAAACTAAAGCAACATAGTATAACATAAAGAAACTATTATTTTATGTTGAAAATGACATTATACTGTCCTAAAAATCGTGTGTTTTTAATTATCAGGCGTCAGGAATTCAAACTTTTAAAATATTGAACTTTTTGCTTCGAATCAACGCTATTTTATTCATATTTTTTCACAATTTTTCATTGAAAAAAATAAGAGATTTTATTTTTTCGTAGTGTGTACACTGAAATCTTTGCAAGAGTTATACAGCTAAACTTCTTGGTGAACATCACTAAAGAAAACTTCTTCAACTTCTTCATTTAAGCCCTGTTTTCGGACGTAGAGGTTGAATAGCACGTTATAATCGATTCCTCCTCCAATATCCTCTGACTTCATCGCTTTGTTGGGTTCCCTGGAGTCTTATTGTCTGTTTTGTGAAATCGCTGTTCACTCCCGCTTTTACAAGATCCTCATTTTTCTGCAACACTTCCATCTCCCACTCTTTAATTTCGCGTCACTGTCAGCCTCTGCAATTTACTCTCAATAACCCCAGGTCTGTCATTACTTTTAGCTTTCTTTTCAATTCAGTTGTTAAGGTATCTTTATGGATAATCTTGGGTGCAATTTTTATGTTTAGGAAGATAAAACAGATTGTCATCCCAATTAATTTCTTTCAACTCTCTTATGTTCTAAGACGCAAACTTGCTTCGTATTTGCTTTCACTTCCTCCACGGCCCGCTGTGTGGACATCCCCTTTTTCTTTCTGTGTTTTCCTTGGAAGACTGACATTACCGTTCCATCATGCATCATCTGTGCAAAAGGGAATTCCAAATTAATCCGACCCGGACCTAAAAAAAAAAAGGAGGTTTGAACTTCCCGAACCCTCACTTGGCCCTTCCACTCAAGACTCAAGCTTCATGTTTTAAGTGATTTATACAAAAGCTTCCCATGGGGTCTCTTTCATATGTAAGTCGATGACTACACATCCGTAATGACTATAGCTCAATATGTCATCGCTCAAAACAGGACGGGCTGAAGTTGGTTATGTGAAAACGTCAGACAAATAGAAAGTTCAGGGTTGCTTTATGTGTCCGTTTTTTTTAATGCTATTGAATCTAAAGAGAGAGCGACTGCTGGGCCTCTCGTCAAGGAGCCCTGCCACATTGATCTTGCTGTCACTGTTTGTTTGTCACATCATTAAAGAGACACAAAAATCGATTTAACTCATAATAGCCTACAGTATTAGCATAGCTTCAGACTGTAACAGTAAGATGGATGTTTTGTTAATCTACTTAAATAACAACGCTAGTGAATGCCAGGCAATTATGAAAATAGAAACCTTTCAAAACGTTCATACAATTTCTATTATATAAACAAATATGTTCATGCCTTAATGTTTTAGAACAACAACAACAAAAAAACAGAAATAGCGACAAAACTGCGACTAAATCAAGGCTTATTTAGACTGAAAAAGGAAAATCATGAATAAAAACAGCAATTTTCAGTGTTATTATTTAAAAACTAATACATTTCCGTCAGATGGAGGTGTTTTTGCAATATATTTAGTTTGTTGTGATAACAATAATTGCTTCAGCCGAGTGTAATATCTGTACTTTTGCGATATATTGTGCTGCCCATAATGAAATTTTTCAATATTCTGTGCTTAGTAAACTGTTATTACATGAATTAAAGAGAATTGCTTCTTGGGCCTTCTTGATAAGTAACACTTAACTACACATTAGTCTTTTATCTATCTTTATCTGCCCTGTCAGCATTAGTGTAACAAATCTCCCCAATAGGTAACCATGCATGTTAATGTTAATAAGAGGTCGATGCTCTGTCCTCCTCGTCTTTAACAGTCCCCTGTGTTTGCACCGTCACACACACAATTTAACGCGGCCCTCCACCTTCCTGCTCCGGGACCCTTTCCCCCTCTCTCTGTGAGTGTCCTGGAGCGATAAGACCAGGCAGACTAGTATTGTCATCTGTTTGCTCACTGCATACCTCCTCGTGCTTACTTACACCCTTCATTCGTCCATCTTTCCTTTCCCCGATGTTCTTTTCGGAAGTGTTTTGAAGCGTGGGTCAACTCTTCTGTTTTTGACAAGAGGCAGATCCAACTTTGTTTTATCAGACTAGGATTGGTATGTTCGTTCTTCGGGCATGACTAATTTGCTATCCTGAAGCAAGTGTTGGCAGGGCTCCACCTGAGGATAGAGCAAAGAAATGCCGCCCATAAACTTCTTCTGGCCCCTCGGTTCTTCGCATGTTGACAAAAACGTGTTGTTCATAACACCAGACAGCTCTGGGAGATTGTGGACCAATATCCTTTCTCGTGATGTTAGGAAAAGCCGGGGATATTGTTTCTGTAAGGCCTCGGGGTTTGCTAAGCAGAATAGAGGATGTTAGCCACCCCTTGACACCAAGATCAGAGAACAAAATGTATAGAGCACCTGCGTTACATAAGAAAATGATCTTAACCTCCAAGCAACCTTTTCTTTTCAGCTTTGGGGCTAGCTTTAATCAACATAATGCAGGGGAATCACACCTGCTAGTTTTTACATGCTACTGGAAGTCGGGTTTATTATGTTTAGTTGAGAGGCTTTGATAGAGCACAGCAAGTAGAGAATTTTGAGGTGTAGTAGAAGTACAGTGTCAGTTGTATTAGTCAATGAAAAGTGATTATATTTAAAGGATGTGATTTTTCTAGTAGAGGGTCTATGGTTGCTCACACTTCTCATCTCTCTGGGCACATATCGTCTTCTTCATCTCTGAAAGCCCTGATATGATAGTTCTCAGTGTTTGGACTGGGTTCCTTTCTTTGTAAGTTTATAAATGAGACCCCCCCTAATTGTAAAGTTTGATTTATGTTATGTCTCACAATTCAAACAACACATCACATCATACATGAAAGTGCCATATGCCACAGTGCTTTGTCTTTGGAGATCTTTGTATCAATAACGCTCATAATTAACCTCTACTTTTTTTCCTCAGGTGGCCAAAGTGGAGTATGTGAGGAGAAGACCCAAGCTGAAGGAGGTCTTTGTCCGGTTAGAAGACCACCTGGAGTGCGTGTGCACTTCGCAGCATCACATCATGGAGCACTCAGAAGCAGAAACAGGTGAATAACATCTCTTTATTTGATTTGCACTGGATGAACACAACTTGTATGAGAAGTATAAGTATGTTGCCTGTTATTTTAAATCTTGGTGGTTTAACAAGAGTCCACTCCAACAGCCTATCAGAGAAGTTAGCTTTCTGGCTGTTTCTCTTGTAAGTCTGCAGCTTTTAACAGCAAACATTTCCTTGAAAACTGAAATTGCTAAGAAGCTCACAAAAAATAAAACTCATAAGAACACTATTCCTAAGATGTTATTTTTCTGGTGGAGGGTCCATCACCTGCCTCTCACCATGAAGAGTATAGTATTGTTTTGCTTTGAATGTTCCACTGTGTGGCATTAAAGGGTACAAGCAAGTGATGTTATTAGGCAAGTATTTTTATGTTTGTTTACTTGACTAAATATATGCAAAATAGATTTGTTTAATGCCATACTATTCATGGGTTTCAGCTTCCTGTTAATGCAACATTTTGGGGGACACGTTCAAATGTTATGATTTTTTGTTTCAAATAGTTAATCGCTATGGCAACAGTCCTAATTTCTCAGCATTCTGAAACCCATGGATAGAACATTCAAGGCAAAGGAATACCATCTCTGTGGCAAAAGCAGGTGGCATACCCTCTACCTGAAAAGAGACATAGTGCACCTTGGAAAAGTATTCTATTCTTGTGATTTCACATTTGATACAGTCACAGCATTAGTTGTCACCTGTCTCATGTCACAGTGCCCCTTTATTACTCATGACATCTGTCCTCCTGTCTGGCCTATTGCACTCGATGACCTCTACCTGTAACTGCCTCAAACTCTTCTTGTGTGTGTGTGTGTGTGTGTGTGTGTGTGTGTGTGTGTGTGTGTGTGTGTGTGTGTGTGTGTGTGTGTGGTGCAAATGTGTCCGAGAGTGCTTTTCACTTATAGCTGGGTGTCCAAAGGCTGCTTGGCATGACAGCAGGCTATTTGATCTCAAGCCCTTCTCTCTCACACTGAGCTGATAAGACCTTAGCTGCCGGCAGATAAGGCTTTAGATAAGTAGATAAGTATTTATTGTGTGCTATCTCTGCGCTTTTGTTCCATTTCTGCTCCATAAACCCTGGCTCTTTTTACTTAACTACATTCTTATTCCCCCTTTTCCCTTGTTTCCAGGCCCTCGTAGGGTTAAAAGTAAAAAGAGGAAAAATAAAAAGCTAAAGGCCAGCAAGGACTTATTCGCAACGTAATAAAAGTTGTTGCCCAAAGTCCACTGGAGTCTGTAAGGGGAACAGGTATGGCTACTGAGCACGGCGGAGACCTTTCACCTTTGGCACTTGTTTATTTGAACCAAGCAGGGCACAAGGCAATAAGACCAATCACAGCCAAACCAGTGTGAGAGGAGGACTCTGCACTGCTGCATGAGGCCCGTTTGATCACTGTTTAATGCCAGTGGGCACGATTATTTTGGGTTTTTTCACCAATTCTGTCACTCATAAAACTGCATGCACTGAAATCCACACTGCATCTTCACCAATATTTATTCTCAAAACTGAAAATGGTGTTATGGAGTCCAAATGAAATTGACTTTAATGCATGATTGGGATTGAACACATTTCACATTTTTCTTTCTCGGACATCTTGGCAATTTTATCAAATGTTTTTTGTTTTTTTTTTCTCAACAGAGGACGTGAGGTGAGACCAATCAGGAAGAGGAGCTTCGGCATCGGTGCGCTCCCAAGAAGAGGATGGGAGAGTGTGCGTCCTCCTGTACCACCGTGCCACCTCTGCTTCAAATCTCGTAAAGCCAAGAGACTATGATTAAGACAAGAAATCCAGAAGATGCCAAAGGTGCTTTTAAAAAAAACAATTAAAACTATGATGAGGGACTTCCTTGTGCTATGGGCCACTGTTACACTCAGCTGCGCCGGCGGAAGCAAGAGAGAGTCGAGCTGTGGGCTGAACACACAATGAGAGTCTGGTTGGACATTTTAACAGACTTCTTTTGAACAAGATCGTGGATCAAGAGGAAAATGTGGGAATGCGTTGCTTGGATTGGGACACAGTGGTGGACAACCTCCAACTGGGCAACATAAAAGTGCTGTTTTAAAGACTTGAACAGGACAAAAGAATATAACAAGAGAACTGTGGGAGAAATGTTTTGTTTTAAAGACTCTCTACGGAGCGCTAAACATTTCCCGAAAACAGCAGCAGCCTTTGATAGTCGCTTGTGCTCTGTTCAGCTAAATAAAAATAAACAGAAGATGCACCGCTTCTTATAAACTATTTATATGTGTGGACATGTGTTTTTTGTCTCTTTCAGTACAAACGAAAAAGTGAGATGTCATATTTTTGGAGACGTGCATGAACTTCAGTGTGCTCTACTTCTCTGCAATGTCACAATCTGAAAAGTGTCATTTTTTATTCTGTTTCTTATTGTATTACACTAATGAGCGATGAATTGATGTCCGGAGTTGTAAATGGTTTGGATGTGTGACACAAGTAGGAGATGTGTCAGTGTGTCAGGAAGATGCTTTATTTTTGTTATAAAATATATTATGCTTACTAATATCTGTAAACAATTGTTCTCTTTTGTCACAATTCCGTTCAGTGTTTTGGCTATTTTTAGTCCTAAACCACATTGGAAAACAGGTAAAATCAGCTCAAGATACTTTATCACTTTGCAAACAGACAAATCATGCAAATCCATAAACAAATAAATGCACGCACAAGTTAAATTGAGGTTCACTGGAGCAACCGTTCACAGCATGCATGTCCGAAGTGGATGACATATCCATTCATTTGATATCACAAAGATTGCTGCACGCCCTGTTTTTCTGCCACACATGCGGTGCCCGCGGAGAGCAAAGTTCACCTCCACTGAACTCAAGAGAGTGAATGAGTGAGCCTGGAATGAATGGGCGTCTTGTTTAGTCAGTCTTAGCTCATGCGCTGACAGGAGAACACAGATCACTCCGCCCTTTGAAGGAACTCACACCTATGCAGCCCCATACAAGCAGATATACATACATACAAGTGTGTGTGTCAAGGTGCAACTTGAACTAATGCCCCAGTGAAACAAACAATCACTTCCTGTAGTGCCACATAAGTTTGTGACGGGCCCTTTCCACAAACAGGTTAAGGAGAGCGAGTCAAGAGAGAAACTGGCTTTTTCAACTACTGTCTGTAAGCGTCTGCGTAATATGGTGCTAATATGATATACCTTTCTGTTCTTTGAAGTTATCGCCGCAAAATCAGCCCCCTATGTGCAGTAGTTCATAATTTGGTGTATGTTTTAAGCCAGATGTGGCTGATGGTGCGAATCTTATTTTACACCAGCTTGGGACTTGGCCTTGGTGCTTGGATCGTGACAGATTTCACGTTTTATGTTCTAGTTTTCTGAAAGAGTGACAGAGGGACCACACTCACAGTTGTCTTATTATAGGAAACGCTATTACAGTAACTTTACCTCTTTTCTTTTTGGCCCAATTTAGATAAAACAGTTATAATTATAATTTATATATTTATGTTTTTGACAATAAATCATTTCTGCTGCTTCAAGTGAGCGTTAAGTATGTTTGTTGTAAATATGTAACAAAATGGGTGGAAACAGTCACCAAATATTTCAAAGCATGAACAAATACACTTTTAATTTTGTACAGTGCAATGCTAAACAAATATTAACAGTGAAAATAGCCTAAAATAACAGTTAAGGAAAAATATACTCCATAATAATTAATCAATGCATTGCCATATCAAGTGTTTTAAGCTCTTTAGTTGCATTGAAACTATGTATGGTAGTATAACTTTTGAATTTAAAAAAATGCAGCACAATTCACAATTTTCTTTCTCAACTTGAAAAACAAAACTTTGTATCATGTTTCTGGACACTGGCCTTGTGAGCTCAGGGTGAAGTGTTGGTCTTGATGTGATGCCTTCAGAGTACACAGGAAATATGAGCTTCTCCAGCCCTGCAGAGTTGGCAGCAGCCGGGCTTTGGTCCAGGATCCCGGGGCATCAGACGATAGGTGCTGTGGCTTTATTGCTTTTCCTCCAGCAGCTCGGCCTGATCCGTACAGCTAAAGGACATAAAAGTTCCTCTCCCCTGCACTTCCTGCTGCTGGAGGGCGTTATTACTTTGGGGAGGTTTGGTCTGATATAGAGATCTAGAGCATAAAAGAGAACAGGGATCAGACAGGCCACTGGGATCAAATGAATAAAGAGCAGATAAAAAGAACGGGCAGAACTTGGACTTTATTGTCTTTGTACTTGCTCTCATTCATATCGTGGGAAAAAGCATGGCATGTGCATCTCATCTACGCCAAAGTTTGTCAAATTTGTTCGTTTTCAAATCCAAGTCTAAATGTAATTTTTTCCATTTTTCTCATTTCAATTACTATGTCAGTCCAATCCTTGATCATTGGTTCAGTTCGTGTAGTTACATTTTTTCATGATGGCTTTTTTCACTACAGCCAGAAGTATGCTCTAAAGGTATCCATTTATTGTGTCCATGGCAGGAGTTTTGAGGCCCAAATACATAAATCTGAAGTGGCCGAGTTTCCATTTTGACAAATACTTTTGTAAAGCAGGGTTATTTTCTTCTATTTTACTCATAGCTGTATTGGCATTTCCCATTGTCGTTACACAAACAGTAAAGATAAATGTGATGGTACTTATAGATAGTAATGTATAAACAACCCTAAAATATACCAGATTTTTACATTTCAATTTTTTTATGTATTAATAACTTAAAATAAAGTCAATCATACAATATATTTTCTTGAATAAATGTCTTATAAATTGTGTAATCCCTCAACCATTGCTACAGAAGGAAAAAATCTGGGGTCCCGGGAAGTGAAAGTGCAGTGGGAAGAAAAATAAAGAAAAAAAAAGTGTTCTCAGGATGTGGGTAATGGCGGTGAGGCTGTGAGGGCAGACAGGGCACAGCTAAGTGGACATGCTTTGGTAAACAATGGCAGGAGGGGGGCGTCTCGGGCCAGACAAGGTGTATGGGAGTGTGAGAGCAGTTATCCCACACAAAGGTCTCCTAGTGTGAAACATGGGCCACTGGAATTCTGGGCCTTTGCACAGGGCAAACTGGGATTGGTCTACCCACAATGCACCAGGTCAGAGTTCAAGGTGCAGGGGTTATGCAGGGGGTGTTGTGTGGTTTGCTGAATACACTCTAAACACTTCATGAACTCTGCTGAGGTTTACTGTGCACCTCCAAGCAATAAAAATACAACAAAAACCAACAACTGCAACAAGCATTTCTAAGTTTGAATGGTGAATATTTCTTGAAGTTCAATGTTTGTTGCTTATTTAAGGGGTCGACAACACCAGCAGCAGCACACATTTTGCGATAATATTATTTACATTAATTAACACTAATAAAAATGAACTTTCTTCAACTTCACAACCAGGAAGCCATTTCAACTACTTCTACATAGCATAATTTTGAATATTTAATCTTTCTCTTACAATCACATGAAGAGTGCTTTGTCACTGCCCACATGATGCAGCGAGGGATCAGTTGGTTATAGTCACTTTAACCACAGGGTCACAAGTTCAAACATTGCCTGAGCTGAGGACATCCTGTACTTGTGCCTTTGGGCAAGACACTTTCTCCACATTGCCTTTCTGAATGTGGCCTGATTCAACATGAGGGAAGTAAACGATAATAATAAAGTTCTTGAACATTTAATACTCTTTTACACTTGTTTTTACACTGAGTAAAACATATTAAAATTAGTCTCAAAACCATTTTAACCAAACTCCATAATAGCTCTATCCCCTCAGTCTTAACCATTTCCTTCCTGGATGACAGATCTGGTAACCTTTGCATGACAACCCACACACCCCTCTTCCTCTCTTCACCTCCACGCTGCTCTGTTATGCTTCTCCTCTTTTTGCCCCAAACTTGTGGCCTCTCTCTGGGTTTTTTTGGAGGAAAGGCAGAGTGGGCCTTTGAAGATGGCGACAGGCGGGTTTGTCAGGGCCACAGCCATGAATGCACGCCTTTGTCTCACATCTTTATATCCTGCCCCCATCGCTCTACTCCCCATCCACTGCCCACCACTCCCCCTCGCTCCTACTGACAAACTTGCACTCGAACACACTCTGGCCCTCGCTGGGGGCCCAAATGCACAAATGACCCGACTAATTATGTATTTAAGGTGTTTGGCTCCTGAGAAAACAGCTTTGGGTTATGGTGGTTGGCACTCGGGGGGCTGTGGTGAGGGTGGGGGGAAGTGGGGGCACATAGGGACGCGGGGTGGTCCCTGGTCTCATGGCTATCATTACTGGCCAGCGTTTATGTAAACAGTGGATTAGGGCTGAGGGTGAGTGAGGAGAGGCCAGTCAGTGGTGCAGGCTGCTGGGCTTTGAGACTCACAGTTCTGGGCTCTGGTTTCACCACAAAGTGGAAGAACTAAAGACACACTCCCATCGTACCACTTCAAGCTGGTTTGTACAGAGTGAAAACAGAGCAGAAAAAAGAAAACACAGATATTTCCAATTAGACAATGACAGTTGGATAAAAATGCATATGGCTGATAGTTCTTTACTCCAGCTACAATCAGAAGGCATTGACAATATTACTTCTGAGAAATTATTAGGATGTCGACATAATTCCTCCCCACTAGACGCTTGTGGGCTCAATACAGGTTCTTCAGTCTGCTTCCATCATCCAAAGTTATAGTCTCATGCTAAAAGCTTCCACCCACAAGCTGTCACAAGGCTCAGCAATGCAGTTTGACCTTTGATCTAGCACTTTAACTACTTTTTTTTTTCTTTTTTTTTTTTTTTTTTATAAAATTTGACATGACTTGAAATAATTTTAAACAATCTTTTCACAGATTGCTTGAATGAAACAGTTGCACCGTTGTTTATTGTAATTTAATTGAATTGTCAAATGTGCATGTACTATTTGTAATTAAACTGTTCTTTAATGCACAGTAAAGCCATGTTTGCAACGTTAGTGCCAGGCCGGCCATTTAGATTTGGTCACCTGCTCCAGATCTTTACTGTTAATCTTTTACTCAATTGACTTTGTGTCATGGGGAAACTGGTGACATGGTGAAACTGTAGAGTGTGGACATGCTCCCTCAATGATCAACTTCCTCTTTTGTTTTAGCTCTAGCAAAACCGTGCCACACCAGAGCGGCTTTTGTCATCTCCTGCTGATTGAGGAAAAGGGGAGGAACACCAGGGTCATTTTAGACAGATCTGTCAAGCCTAACTAACAGAAGCTCAACTCACTGTGTCGCGATCGGTCAATGGAGGATGCTGGAAGTTTGCGCCGATCTTAACCACGCTCGCATGTTTTCCGATGGGAGCGTGGCAACCGAGCAAGTTTTCCCTTTGAAATAAATCAAAAAGTCTACAATTAGAAAGAAGGAGTGTTTGGTTTGTGGGAAGAGAGGAAGAAAGCATGGAATGTGTCACAGGCGTTGAGAAATGGGTGCGTTTGAGAGTGTATGTGTGGACGGCTGGACGTGTGAGGTCGGGGAGTAGCCAGGCCCGACCCACATTCTTGAGCTGCTGTATTATTAACTGTGGTCAAAGCTTTATCAGTGTTTGCTTTGATCCAACCACTGTCAGAGGACTAATGGACTCAGATGAACTCAAACTATTTCTCTTCTCAGTGTTTCAGGTCTGAGGTCTTTTAACAGTCGTTATGGACATCATCATATTCAGTCAAGTAAGACTCAACTTATTGTTCTGAGACCCTCGCCAACAGCATGTGAACTCATCAAATCCAGCAACAGAAGATCTCTTTGTGCTGGTCCAAAGCCTGGAGAATATTTTGTGAGAAATGTGTATAGCCATTTCTTTTTCTGTTTTGTTTTCTTTTTATGGAAAAAAATACCTCACAATTGTAGTAGTATTGTGTAGTAAAGTGGCAGTGAATTATGTATTTATAGTGTTGTTTATAGTGTTTCATACTTTTATATACCCATTGCCCAGTTTGAGAATAATGTATGAGCAGTAATGAGTAATGTAATTTGAAGTAGCTGTTTCAGTGTGAAGGATGCTTATTTCAGATATTTTTGGGCATAAAACATCTAGATAAAACCTCACAGTCCTCTCTCTGCTAGAACACAGTTCTGTGTTCTGTGTGTTTCAAATATATTTATTGAGAAGTGAATATGAAATATCACATCAAGATATAAGGTAATATTGATTCATTTTGCAAAAAATAAATAAAGAAATAAAATACACACATACACATAAACACATAAAAAATTCAATAGAACACAGTTCTTATTCAAAAGTGTGATTAGACCACCTAGTTTTACAGATCAAATCAAATCAAATCAATTTATTTTTATAATGCCCAAAATCACAACAACAGTTGCCTCGATGGGCCACAGGTAAAAGCAGTTCAGATAACTGTCCCAGAATGCCCCTGTCCTTTGACCCTCCTTCGCGGCGAGGAAAAACTACAAAAAACCCCATGGGAAAAAGTAGAAACCTCGGGGAGAACCACAGTGAAGGAGAGATCCTACTCCCACGGACGGACAGGCTGCAGATGAACTAGGACTGCGCATCCACTTGGACCTGTGGAGCAGAACCACTCAAGAGGGAGGTGGCTTTAAAGAGTTCCTCCAGGCGGACGAGGAGCAGTCCACCAGTGTAGAGAGATCCTCCAGCAGGAGATGAGGAACAGTTCATCTAAAGTAGAAGGAGTTCGTCCAGGCAGACGAGGTGTGGCTAATCCAGCTGTCCAGGCGGGTGGCGCATAGATCGTCCAGACAGGTGGGGGTGGGGGGGTCGTCACTGGAGCAGCCGCCGCAGTGCCTGAAACAGTCTCCACTCCCCGGGGGAAGTGGAGAGAAAGAGAAACATGTGAACAGCAATGAACAGACTACAGTTGAAGTAATATTAAATATTGTTGATAGATAAAGTAGGAAGAACCAGAGGATAGTGTTCAAGCTGCCATACTTCCCCCAGCAGAATTGCTCCAAGGGCAGCGTAGCTAAAACTGTAGGTTTTTATTTCTGTTCCTAACTGGCCTGACCATAAGCTATTTCAAAGAGGAACGTTTTGAGCCTGGTCTTAAATGTAGAGACTGTGTCGGCCTCTTTTACATGAACAGGAGCTGGTTCCATAACACAGGAGCTTGGTAGCTAAATGCTCGACCTCCTACTGTGCTTTTAGAGACTCTGGGGACTAACAATAGTCCAGCATTTTGAGAACGAAGAGCTCTGTTTGGATGGTACGCTACTATTGCATCTTTGAGGTAGGATGGGGCCATATTGTTTAAAGCTTTATAAGTCAGGAGGAGGATTTTAAATTTGATTCTAAACTCAACAGGAAGCCAGTGAAGAGACTCTAACACTGGTGAAATATGATCTCTTTTTCTAGTACCTGTTAATAATCTTGCTGCTGCATTTTGAACCAGTTGAAAGCTTCTTATAGAGCTTTTAGGACACGCTATAAGCAGAGGCGTTACAATAGTCTAATCTGGATGTGACAAATGCATGGATGAGTTTTTCGGCATCATCTCTGGGCAGGATTTTTCTAATTTTGGTTATGTTACGCAAATGAAAGTAGGCTGTTTTACAGGCTTGATTTATATGTGCTTTGAGCAGAGATCTTGGTCAAATAGGACCCCAAGGTTTCTTACAGTAGAGCTGGGGGCTACAGTGATATTGTCCAGAGAAACTATCTGGTCAGATAAAGAGTCTCGCAGGTGCTTAGGGCCCAGCAGAATTACCTCGGTTTTTCAGGTTTAAGGAGCAGATAATTAAGAGTCATCCAAGTTTTTATGTCTTTCACGCAGGCACTAAGTCTGTCTACTTGATGGGTCTGATCAGGTTTCATTGATAAATACAGCTGAGTGTCATCTGCATAGCAGTGGAAGTTAATGCCATGCTTTCTGATGATCATACCTAAGGGCAGCATATAAAGTGTGAACAGAACTGGACCAGTACTGAACCCTGCGGCACACCGTGGGTTACTTTAGAACATGGGGAAGATCTCTGGTTTACATTAACAAACTGGTACCTATCAGATAGATAGGATTTAAACCAGCTTAGGCGGTTCCACTGACACCTATATCACATTCTAACCTCTGCAGTAGAATGTTGTGGTCGATGGTATCAACGCTGCGCTGAGGTCCAACAGAACTAGGATTGAGACCTGTCCATCATCAGCAGCTAATAACAGATCATTTGTGACTTTAACTAGTGCAGTTTCAGTGCTGTGGTACATACGGAACCCTGACTGAAAAACTTCAAATAAATTATTGTCCTGCAGGTGGCGACAAAGCTGTTTAATCACAATTCTTTCAAGGATTTTAGAGACAAAGGGCAGATTAGAAATAGGTCTATAGTTTGCCAGTATGTCGGGGTCTAGATTAGGCTTTTTCAAAAGTGGTTTAATCACTGCATATTTGAAGGACTGAGGACATAACCGCTTTCTAGTGAAGTATTTATTATATTAAGAATGGGATTTATAATTAGGGGGAGAATTTCTTTGAGGAGTCTACTTGGGATTGGGTCTAAAATACAAGTTGATGTTTTGGAGGACATAATGACTGAAGTTATCTCTGCCTGATCAACAGCAGTGAACCTATCTAGTATTACTGAAGGATTTGTATGGGACACTAGCTTTGCAGTCTGGGCTTGCTCAGTACTGATAGTGGGAGTAATTGCATTTAGTTTATCTCTAATAGTTGTGATTTTGCTGCTAAAGAATAGAAGAAAGTCATTGCAGCTTAGAGTAGCTGGTATTGAGGGTTCTACTGCTGTGACAGTTTGTCAGCCTGGCTACAGTGCTGAAGAGAAATCTAGAGTTATTTTTATTTACTTCTATTAAATTTGAATAATATCTGGTTTGAGCCTTACGCAGAGCCTGCTTATAAGACAGAAGGCAAGTTTTCCATTCTTTCAGGGATTCTTCTGTGTGGGAGCGGCGTAGGGATCTCTCTAGTTTTCTTACCAACAGATGGCCTCAGCCCATTCTCTTATCTTTAAAGCAACACCACAGTGAATGCAGAGGGCACACAGGGGAGACTGGTGAAAGAGAAGAAAAAGACTGACACGGCTATATCTATGGGAAAAACAAAGAACATCGCAGCCCACTTTGTCCTTTTAAGATGAGAGCTTTAATGAAGATAACAGAAGAGGTGCACCTGGTACTGAACACATCCACAGATTCTTATCAGTGCAGACTGCCTTACATTCATATGCCACCTTTCATGATGGAAATACCATAGGACCACGCTCTCACACCACATTCAGGCTTAGGTGAGCAACGTGTCTTGCCTATGAACACAACAACAAGAGACAAGGGGTCCTCTGACCCTGAGGCTGCTCAAGTGTTCCACTGAACCACAGTCACCCAGTTTGTAATAGTTAATTTCAATATTTGTGTCATTGATTTGTTTTCTTTTTTCCTTGTTAGCAGTTGATGAAGTCACTCTGGACAATGTCCATATCATTTTGCAGGCAGGACACACATTCAATCAGGTTATCAGGGACAAGGGAGAAATCTTGCAGAGCAATCAGAGCTCTAGCCAATCAGCAATCTTCAATAAAGGCACAAGTATTTTTCATATTCACATGTTTCATAATCTGCTTGATTTTCATCAATGTGTATATATGTACTATAATTGTATCATCATTTATTTTTGTCTGTTTGTCTTAAGCCTGAGATGCCTTAAATAGCATCCAAACACTTACTTTTGCACCCAAGTTTTTTTGTTGTGTTGTCATCTTTTATTTCTGTGAAGCCCTAACATGAAGCACTTTGTATGCCTGTAAAAAGTACAGAAACAAATAAAGTTTTCTCTCTTATAGGTCATCTGGAGTGAGTGTGGAGAGAAGGGTGAAGCTGAAATGGAATATGCACAAACTAAAATGATCATTTGCAATAAAAAATAATTAACTGTTATAAGTTTCAAATGAGGTGTGCATTCAAACAATCTCTACCTGGAACTAATCTGCATGTCCTGAGGACCTTCTTATGTAAAGTAATACAGAGTAATATGTGAACACCCTTCCCCACAATAATCATTAGTTCCTCCTGTCCGCCTGTAAGGAAGACCCATCCTTTAGAATAATCCCTGTAAACAGGCCGATAACCTCAGCTTCCCCTTTCTTGGTGTGACAGTCTTGTGATGGATGGTGCACTTGTCTGTGTTCTTCCTGTTCCATCCACTCACACGTCGCCCCTGTGGGTTTCCATGGGGGTATGTTTTCTCAAGGAGCCCCCCTCTGGTGCATCTTTGAAGTGAGGTGATGCTGAGGGGCAGGAGTCGGGAGTGGAAGCCCGTTTAACGGAGTGGCTTCTGGGGGGGACGGTTCACAGTGGTGGGGGTGCTGGAGGAGGCTGTGAAGAGATTTCTGACAGCCTATTAACAACTATAGGCTCCTAGACTTCACAGCAGTGCCTCTGTTCTCCTTGGGACCCATTGCACAAGAGCAGACCCCTTTTTGTTTTCGCCCAAATCCTCTTATCCCTGCTCCTTTGACGTGCACGCACCTCCCATCTTGTGAAGTTTTTCATTGTGTGTCTCACTGCTAACTTCTTCATGTCACCTGAACTCTTTATGTCTTTGGTTTTCAATGCAGATCGCAGAAATCACCGCTTCTCAAACCCTGGTGTATGTCCCCTGGAGGTACTCCTTTAGAGGTTTCAGGGGCTTTAGGGGTTTAAGTCTTGACTGATTTAGTGACATGTAGGTTGGTCATGATGTATGATGTTCTGGTTCATTGTTCATTTACAGGCTTTCTGGCGTGCCATGTGATTGTTTCCATTAAAATGATATTGCGCTTTGCCTGTGTCCCTCGAGTTGGCATTTAAGTGTATCCATCTCCATGAAGACAAGCAGGCACGGCAACCAGGCCAAGTTACAAGTTCGATCTGTGGAGAGATGACCGCACTCAGAGAAATAATACATGCTTTTAATGGTATTTTTTTAGCAATAAAACATCTGTAATGGATGTATTTAATGGCATGCTGTGAAATATTTCAGGCATTTAAACATCTTTAGCAGACCCTCCACCAGAAAAGGTAAATGGTGCACCTTTAAGTTAATGGGCGTTCATACATCAAAATTGGGACTAAATTAGGAACTTAACCAGGACTAAAAAAGGACCAAATTAAATGTACATTATTACCATATTGGGCTCAAACCAGGACTTGCAAGAACTCACACTTAGGTCTAATTTAAACCTGACTCGCCTGATTTAGTCCCAATTAAGTCTTTTCATGGTTAAATGGAGTTTAAATAATGTAAAAATACCCCTACTCCTGTGTTGGCCCATTTGATCATGCTGAGACCTGCTTTGGTGTAACACTCGGGTCTGGGTTTAGTCTGGTGCTGTGGTGCTATTTGGTGTAAAACGCTTCTAGATGATGTCATCCGCCGGCTACCCTCTGTTTTAAATTCAGTGGTTTTCTTGTCCTGACCTCAATATCTTTGTCATACGTTTCACCCAAGCTAATAAGACCGACAGGATCAGTGCTCGCCGTGTAGCTGGAAGTCGCCTGGCAGAGCTATTCGGCACGATGAGAAACAGGCCTGCTAGTGGTCGGGAAACTCTCTGACCTGCATGCCAGCACCCTCTGCAACATTTCGCTCTATAATTCAGGTTTGTTGCTACCACCCCCAACTCTCACACACACGTACACACACACACATACATACATACATGCTGGGTTTCTATACTTCTAGGGGACATCACATTGACTTTCATTCATTCCTTGGAGACCGATCTCAACCTTAACCATGTTAAACACTAATCTTAACCTATTTGAACCCATAGCTTTTTTCTTTTTTTCTTGTTTTTGTTTTCATATTATATGAAACAAAATAAAAACAAACAGAACCAGACACAGAGAGTGAAAAGACGAAAACAAAAGGAATAGTCCATAGAAACTCCATCTTTTGTACATGTCCCATTTGTCCGAAAGTCTGGCAAATTTTTCAGTTTTTAAATTCACAGCAAAAGTTAGTCTTTTCCATTTTATATGTATCCAATGTTGTTTCAGTTCAGTCTTTGATAGTCGGCTGAGTTCCTGTCATCCATCTATTGTTTTCATTGTTGGACATTTGCATCCAAGATACAGTGTTTAAAGTCAAATAGAATATTGGTATTTTAACCCATATCTCAATTTTAAAACATGTTATTGACTTGATGACAAAGGATTTACCTCATAGGATTTGGATTTTTGTCTGCATAGTGGAAGCAGGTTTCCACGAATTCAGAGTATATACAGATTTTTGTCCCCATAACGCGATAAGTATTGACTCACTTGCACACACACAGTCCTGTCTCTCTTTTTAACTTGCTTTCCATGAGCTAAGCAGCATGCGAACACCTGCTATTTCCAATGACACACTCATTGTCGTGCAGTGCTTGGAGGTGTAAATCATTGCGGGCCACACTAGAATATAAATGAGTGACACCTCCAAAGAGCTGGTGGAGAAAGCCGGGCAGAACAGAACATGTGCTCAGCGTCCAGGAATTCCTCTCGCTCTCCGCCTTTTCTCATTCAAGCGCTGCTCAATGGCACGCAGCGACCAAACAAACGCACGTCGCCCCAGCTGTCTCACTTCTATTACAGAAATGAGAAAGTGCATAAAATCAATTTCAAAACAAAGTAGGGGTTTCAAAGTGGAGGGAAGCCTTAGTTTGATTGACACTGCATGGCTACTAGTGTTACATAAGAATTGCTGCATGTGATCGTTTGAATAAATCATTTTATAAATAAATCATCATTTTGATGTAAAGGTGTACTTTATGTAACTTTTCTGGTGGAGAACAGTACAGTCTTAAATGTATCAGTTTCTGTGCAGGCCAGCAACCGATGCACCAGGCCAGGTTACTGGTCAGATCTGTGCAGAAGCAACCCTGATCACAAGGAAACACTTGTTTTTTAAAGGTATCAGCAATAAATATATATATTATATGATTAAATGCAAGTATGTGTTTAATGCCTTACGGAAAAACATTCAGTACAAAGCAATAATATCTCTATGGACATTAGCAGGAAGTGAAGCGCCCATCTTAAAAGTTACATACTTCACTGTGCATGTTTAAATTTTGTTGTTACAGTAGTAATAGTTGTGGAGTATAGACCCTTCCAGGAGTGATGTGGTTGGTACAGCTGTGCATGCAGCCCAGTCTTTATGTTTATATTCTATTCCATTCATTCTAATAAGGCAACAAATTAAAAACTGGAATTGTTGAGTAATAACAGTGCATATCTAACTTACAGTGCCAATTGGTGGAACAAAAGAAACTGTGCCGGTCAAACTATTGTAGCCGTTACATTTTTGTTCCATTATATTGTCCACCTTAACACTAGATGTTATGCTAATGTAGGCCTTAATCGTTGAAGTTAATAATCTACGCAAAACAGTCGCGCTACACGTGCTAATGTATTCCAACGAGGCTCTGGTGTTACTCACCAAACAGTCGTCTGTTGCCAAAACATACCTGTTTTTTCATAGTTTGCAATGTTCAGGGGCCAACGCTAACTCCCCCGTGTAAAATGCTCGTGGTATTCCTGAAGAGCAGGGACAGAGTCTTGCATCTGTGTTATGACCAAACTCCTAACCATACTTTAAAATGCAGCTGTATGCACTTTCTACATTAATACACTTAATTACTTTCCTCACTATAGCTTGTTTGTTGTCACTTTTATCCTTCTTTGGCCCTTGGTTACGTTATATATTGTTATTGTTCTAAAGCATTAAACTGGAGAACTTCATACACTTCAGGAATTCACTTCCCAAGAGTGGCCCATTCAACATTCAAATCACTTTTCAAGGGGCTACTCTCTGGCTACGTCTCTATATCCGCTGCTCATCGTGACCCTGTGAATTGGTGCTGAGTGGCAGACGGTCGGCTGATGTGTGGAGGGAAATGGTTTCAGTAATCCTGGCTGTGCAGTGGGGGGCCCCCAAGTGATAAATCCAGGGACGGCCCTTTGACTCGAGGGTCTTTTTCTTTGCAATTCTCCTACTGTAGCCGTGGAGACTCACACACAGGGGGCTACACCCAGACACACAAAGCTCTGTCATTATTCTCTATTTATGCCCTGCTAATTAACTCTGTACTGTTCCTTAATCATTCTGCCTTAAGACCCGGAACTCGTTTAACACAAAAAGCAGAGAAAGTGGCTTGATTTAAAGGTGCAACTCCTGAGGGAGAGCATTGGTCACGTCACAAGAGGTTAATCCCAGGCTTAGGTACATGAAAGGAGAAAACTAGGAGCAAAAAGAAAACTGAGCAAAAGCTAACATATAAATAAAATGTGTATACAGTTATTTTTAATTCAAGCTCATATTAAACACCACCTCATTGAGGGTCGACTGGATATGTAAAGTTTGATTGGGAAATGACCATAAAAGGAAATAGCTGCGGTAATAGTTGCATTTACTCAAGCACACTTACTTTTGAAAATGTATTGTATTTCTCTGAGTAGTTTTCAGACACCATACTTTTACAATTACTTTAACAATTACATGAACCGTAACTCTGATGTGAAGTCCAGAGAGTTACGCTTACAATTACTTTGAAGTATTTTTTGCCAAATACCTATTTTACACTTGAATACTTGCTTGGGTCACAACTTAGTACTTATTTGCTTATTTGAGCAATATTGAAATTACACTTGAATTTGCCTCCTGGAAATAACACGCTGGTAAAGAGGAGGAGCTGAGGCGGCTGATTGTTCTGCCATGAGAGCACAGTGAAAGATGATTGAAAGATTGGCTGAAAGAGATTGGTAATTCAGGGGAAGAGACAAATATTTATAATTAACTTACAGAATTGAACAGAATTGAACTTCCTGTACAGTTAAAATTGTGGCCCTATAGGCCCACCATCCACCACCTTAGTGATCAGCACCCCCGAATCTTAAATGACACATCAAGATTAGGTGTAATTGTGGTCAATAAATTGCATGTTTTCGTTGAAATGTACAGTTGTGATAATGTCACTGAGCCTGTTCTGCATTCCTCTTTAACAGCACACTCTACATACATTAATTACCAGGCCACTAATGAGAGGACTTCGGCCACAAGGAAACGCAGTGGCATGTGTCTCTGCTAAAAGCTCGTATTAAAAACCCACACAAGTCAAACAGTCATTAACAAGTGAATCAACCTTGGTAATCAACCCGCTTTGGTAGCCGCAGTTTCTCTGTGTTAAAGCCCTTGGGATCTTTGAAAGCCAGACGCGCGGTGATGATGTCATTCTTTGGTTTACCTTCCCAGGGGCAGGAAGTGAGAAAGAGCATTTAGATGATGTGTGATAGGAAAACAGGAAAAAGAGTAAAATAAACAGAATCCAGGGGTTGTAAGCTAAAGTCCCCTAAGTGTAAACAGATCCAACAAGGGTTCATTATAGCATGTAGGGGCGTCTGATTAAGCCAGCAATAACACCAGAAGTTACCAATTAAGATTGGTTTACAGTGCTTCTGTAAACGGATCCCCCATTTATTTTAACATTTAACATTCATAAACTTGTTAAAGGTGCACTCTGTCACTTTTCTAAAATGGGGACTGCCATCTACTATTTAAAATGTATCTGTCTAGCATTAATTGTAATTACAGGTGTAAAAACAGTGAGGGATTTTGCCTCTCCACAGATCTGGAGTGACTTGTCTGCAGGTCTTGTGGTGTCACCTACTTGTCTAAATTGATAATCTGTGGCACAGGAAAGACACTGAAGCTGTCACCTGCAATGCATGAGAAATATTCCCCGTCTGTCGTATCACGCTCAGATACTCCAGGACATTACAAAAAACTTGACCAAACAACACTCCAAACCAGACACACTATTGCTTTAAATGGTAACAGTGGGCCTTCATCAGCAGCCTAGGACCTTATTGACCGACATGAAGATTACGGCCCTATAATACGCCGAATCCACTATGTGTTTCCTGATGGGACCCTGCCAAGTGCTGCTGTCATACAGAGGTCGTGTCTCTGGCCACAAAACTGCTCAATGTGTTGGATTCTAATTGTGTCTGAGACAGAAAAATGCGTCAATTCAAGAAGTTCAGGGAAGAACTGTATGTGAACTTCCCTTTTTAAGTTTCCTTTATCTCATGTCACTGTTTTTTTAATTTATCTTTTTGTATAATTAACAGTGAAACTACTAAAGGAATAGATCAGTTTAATGCCACGAGGACCGATCTAGGCAAAGCTTATTTAGTGCAAGACCAAGTTCCTGACTAAAAACCCACTGGCATTGAAGGGTCAGGGAAAGGTCAAACTGTTACATGATGGTAGTTTCAGTTTTAGAATTACACTAAATTTTGGATAAAATAATATTCATTTAAAATATTGTGCTGTTCTCTACAATTTGGGGTCAAAACCCGGGTCAAGCTCTGTTTGAACACATTCCTCTTTCAATATTAAGTTCTTATTGAATTGGACAGTATAATTGAATTATAATTTTTGCTTCATTAAAAGTAACATTTTGCTGTTAAATTAGTCTCCCTCAATGCTCGACTTTTCCTCTCCCTGCAGCATCTGAGAGCTCTGGCCTGATTCTGTCGGCACTGTAGGGGCTTCAAAGGCAGCGTTTTAGAGTGCGGCTCGATGACGTCCAGTGGCACTGTTTCAAATCACCTCTGGTGCACTAGATATAAAGATAGCATTCATCTATTCACTTGCTTTATGTTTCCACTGTGGCATGGATAACTACCTTACTGTCCTGGGACAACAGGGCCTGTGTAGACCTTTGTTGCTCCTATGCCAGTGGCAAAAGTGTGCATTTCAGCTCCAAGTTCAGCCCCTGAATGCTACAGCTCGTGTGTATGTGAAAGGCAGACAATGAAGGAAGGGAAACTAATACTAGAACAGGAAAATGTTGGTTTAATAATTTTAGACCTAAAGACAATTTCACACAAAGACTTCTCTGTTTGAGCCACCTTTGTATGTTAATGTGCAAGATGGGACTCGATCCATGCATTTACTTCAGAACAATTAGATCCAGAATTCAAAAAGCTGAAGGTTTCCAAAGCGCTTGAATATATCATGATGCAGTGTCTGCACAAGTCTGTGAGTGTGTTTGATCTCGCTTAGGCTTAGGTTCAGTGGAAAGCTGCCCCCCTTTTGTTGCTTGAGTTGCTGCAGAGTTGATGGAGAGGAGAGATAGTCACTCGCTATGCCCACACCGCTCTCCTCTTTCTTCTCCTTTTTTCTCACAATGTTGATCTGTGCCTCGCGATAACAAGCCGACATGTGAAATCAAATCCCCTTTAGTTACTGGCAGCACTGGCAACATTGTGCTTGGTCTGTGGAGAGGGGAAGCAGAGGTCCCTTGAGGTTGTTATGGTTGTGGGTGCCAGTCTTAAGTATGGGTGGCATGCCTCAGTCCTCAGCAGTGTTACAGGCTGTGGTTTGTGTAGTGAGATGTCCCTGTGTGGTCCCATGTGCAGAAAAAAACGTGTCAATCATCTGGTAAACCTCAAAGATCCTCAACAATAGGCCTCCAACTCATGATTTTGTGTTGTGGATGTGGCACAGTCAACACCGCCAAGTCTTGTACGCACTCTCTATATAAATCAATCAACTCTTTGCTTTTGGCTTTTCTTTCTCCAGAAGCCACTCAAGAGTTAATTTGTTTCAATCAAGTTCATATCATAAAGTCAGCTATTGTTGTTACAACTTTATATATATATATATATATACTTATTATACACTTATTGTCTGTGCAGCAAAAGCAAATAAAATTTTTTTAACAGTGAAGACGTTTCGCCGCTCATCCGAGTAGCTTCTTCAGTTCATTTGACAGAGAATGGGAGAGGCACTGCCTTCTGCTGTATCTGCTATACTTATTGTGTCACTCCCATCAAACATGTGCCAAGCCCTGCACTGACCATGGGGTACAAATACAAGGTTCTGAGTCAATTTCACCATCTTGAGATCAATTGCTGTCTCTGCAAATCTTCTGAGTTTTATCTTTATCTATGAATTCAGTTCAGCAATTTTACAATAGGACGCTGTGAAAAATGGAAATGTGAAGAATTACTGAACCTACAAAGAATAGATGGAGAATCCATGTTGTACACCGTGATGGCAAAGATAGTGCAAACAGCCTGGAGCCTTGAAGAGAGCTGTCGTTGTCTGTGGGGAAGACACAGAGTGAGATAGTGCTGTCCAACACCTGTTTGTGTTACGGGTCACGGTACCATTGAAACAGGGCTAGTAAAAAACGGCCTCCCTGACCTGAGCTGTCACTCACACGACTGCAGGCTGAGACTAAAAGGAAAGATATTTACCTCCAGGAGAGTTGCTTTGTTTCACTTCCACAATAGTCTACATGAACTGTGAGGAGGGAAGAGTGAGTGACAAACGTACCGGGTAGTGTTGTAAAAGAAACTCAATATCTACTAATCTATACTAAAACTACTGTCAAAATTACAATCACAAAAATAGGACATTGTAAGAACATGGTAAAAGAAACTACTTTGTGTGAAAAATCATTTTCAATTGTTTAAAAAATGTGTTGGACGACAGCTCAGTTGGTAGAATGCAGTCCTTGTCGTCTGATCTAAAGGTTTGAATCACGCTATTGTCTACACTGTCATTGTGTCCATGGGCAAGACACTTAACCCACCTCGATCTGTGTCTGTGTACACTGGTGTGTGATTGTGGGTTTGAATATGTGAGGGGTTGTGGAGTGCCTTGAAGGTAGAAAAGTGCGAAATAAGTGACAATTTACCATTTGTAATCAATGTGGCACTGAGCCCATTGAAATCCAGTTTGAAGGAAATGCTAACTGTTAGAGAAACTGCGGTTGCTTGTAGGCCTGTAAGTCTTTAGTCGTTTAATTGTCCGTTGGTGACTTTAATTACATTTTTTATTAGTTTACTAATTATTTTTTATTATTTTATTAACATAAATACTCTGTTTGTACTTTTGTCTTTAAATTGTTGTTCTTGAACTCCTGGCCAGTGGTAGTCTTTTGAGTGCAGTTTGGGTCAGATACAAAGCAATATATATTATAGTTTATATAAATATACCCACAGTCTTTGGTCGACTGCAGCCCTAGTTGCAAGGTGGCCCACAATTACCATGTGTTGCTCTGAAAAATTGGTTTAGATTGATGAAAAAGAAAAAAATACAGTTTCATCTTCATTTTTTCATGAGTTTGAATTTTCTCACAGTTTCTTGCATGAAGTGGGCGGAGGTCAGGACGCTTCTCTTTCTGAAAATAGCTCCTTGACAACAACATCACAAACATCAAATAACAAATATTTCTGCGAAGATACCAGGCAATTTCTTCGCCTTAGTACTTCTTTTTGTGAGTGTGACTTCGCGTGACGGACGATCAAAAGCAAACTTCTGCAGGCCTGCTGGACACACAGAGCCGTCATTGTGTGGAGTTCACTGCCCCTTCCAGCCCAACTGTCTGCTTTTTGTGGAGGGGGGTGACTGTGTGCGGCCAGCTATGCCTTTGTGTCGCGGCAAGAAACAAATCTCAGTGTGACAAGGCCGTGCCCAAGAATCTACTCTGTGAAATCTCAAGCATCAAGGACAGCAGCCGCAGCACCTCCAGTTATGCCCCTCCCCCTCCCTCTGAACCTTGCCTCTGACCTCTCCGGTGTCTGTCCTAATCTCAAAATCTCGCCTTTTTACACAACTTGGGACATTTACTTCCCTGTTCTGAAAGTTATGGCGTCTCCACTGTCAGCATTGTCATTCATATTTGTCGCAGTGGAATGCACCATGACTTCAGTTTTTTGGCCGTTCCTCATCCTCCTTATCAACAAAGGGGCAATGAATGAATGTCTACAGTCACTCCCTGAATCTTCAAGCAGTTTTGTTGTTGCCAGTTTTGTTATATTTTTGTGTCGTTGCGTCACTCTTTTTGTCATTGTAACTTGTGTAAGCTGCAAATTAAAGCTGGCGTACTAGAATTTTCTACAATAAATGAGTACATTTTGCGTTTTCCATCAAAGAGTATATGATATAAGCAGGACTTTGTTTCAAAAGTTAGGCTGATGCACAGTGTCTGCATGTAATAATAAAGTATTTTATTTCTCGTCAAGAAAAATTAAGAGTTGAAAGCAGCGCTCTGATTGGCTGTGTTTGGGTGGACCACCCAGTTTCACTGTTCTAAAGCCATGCACGCGGCAAAACTGAATACACATGGTTATTAACGATATGCCAAAGGGTTTGTGAGACTTAAGAACTAGTTAGATAGATTTGAAAACTTTCTGACCTGTGAATGTCAGGTACCCCAGCTTTAAGTAATATGAACAAAGTAAAATTCGTGTCATGCTTGATCTCAAATCATTGTTCCAATACATTTTTGACAGGAATGGAAATCACTGTAGCATAAAAAAAACATCTGATTATCAATACAGAGATAAACAGGAAGCAAAAAAGACAAAGAAATACATTTTCTGTTGGTAATTATTAATACATATAACTAAAGATACAAATTTTTATAATTCTTTGATGTAAATTGAGAGTATTAAAGTAGAATACCTTTTCTTCTTGGAGAAAGTAACAGTTTCATTGTGCTGCTTGAAGTCTCATGATCCTAAAGATTAAAATTAAAATCAACAGTTCCAATGGGATCAGGGACACCTATTGTTTTTTTGAAGCCACGATGAGGCTTAGGTCTGTTTACTCCCATCTTTAACAATCCCAGTGTCACCTCATTGTCCTTTGACCTTTGACACTGGGGTCATCACACAATTCCTGCATCACAAACACCGCAACAGTGCAACAGTGTGATGTTCCCTTCTGCTTCGGGCTATTATTGACACAGAGACACTGTCCAAGTGACACATGCTAACTACAGAGTTGAAAATAAATGATCAGTCACCAAACCATATTCTTATACATCCATACACACTAATTATAAAGGTAGGGTTGATCATTAAAAAAGTTCCTACCACGCATTCTGTTATTTAGTATGTTTTGTTAAACTCTTGTCTCAAAGTCTGAGCTTGAGAATACATTCAAAAGATGATACAAGCATTTAAAAAAAAAATCATCCAGTCCTTGGTCCCTCAAATAATTTCTAGTTTGGAACACTAGAACAAACAAAATATTGGGCTTCAGCTTTAAAGCTACATTTTACAAACACATCAATGCGTTGCTTTGTTATTTGGATTTCCGTAACTCTTGCTGAGGTGTAAAACACTGTGTCTGAAAACCAGGTAGTAAATGTACAAGAATAAATGTAAAGACCCACCTCTACTGAGAAAAATAATCTCTTGAATGTTCTCACTGGAACCTTTAAATAAGCATTTCAGTCTTAATGTATTAATTCGTAGTTTTTTTAATCAATTAATCATTGGATTTATACAGTGCCTTTCATGACACCCAAAGTACTTTCCAGTGCATTATTCATCCACTCCACATTCGGTGGTAAGCTACTTCTATAGCCACATCTGCCCTGGACTGATTGAACCAGCGCCATTGGCCCTTCCGACCACGACCAATAATTCACACACGCACCACATTCATGCAAGTCAATGTATAGGACACAATGATAGTTTCCTCCAGCGCCCCACTGTGGCTCCTGCAGTTCCAGCAGTCTCTCATTCAAGTTCGGCAAGCAGGTATGGTTTTGTTAAATAAAAGACATTGGACATGTGACATTGGAGGTCTTTTTGTCCAACATATGAACATGAAGACGTCATAGAGCATACAGTTTATGATAGAATATTCGAATACTTGAACACTTGAATATTGCAGAAAGAAAATGAAAACAAACAAAATTGAAAATGAAAACAAACAAAATTTCAATTGTCCATTGTCTATTGACAGGCCTGGCATTGTCATTTCTACTTGAAGGCTATTAGACTCACCTATTGTAAGCACTACATCAGTTTTGTTTGCAAGTTAAAATGAAAATTAAAGGTGCATTATGTAACTTTTCTGGTGGGTACTTACTTTGAGCGGTATTGGCATTCCACTGATCTGACCTATAACTACGTACCTTTTCGGAGAGTCAACCACCTGCTCGTTGAAGATAAATATGTTTAATGCACTGTGGAACATTCCAAGGCAGAGTAATAACATTTCATGGAGACAGCAGACAAGCAGGTAGCGTACCCTCCACTACATAAGTTGGTGTACCTTTAACCTCAGACTGGTAAATTCGAATTGTTTTGCCTAATACATCCGATCTAAGTTTCCCCCTGTGTCGTGAGGCCTTCAGGTGGACTGGGGAAGACAAGTGTTTAGCTGTTGGACTGAGGTTAGCGGGAGGGTGCACAGGTCGACAAATTTAACCAGCGTGACCGTCCTGAGTCTGCCCCTCTCTCCGGGCTTTACACAGAGCACCTGTTGAGAGTGGAAAACCCCCAAACCCATGCTATTTAATGATATTTGCCAAACATAATCTCCCGGTGTACAGTATTTATCCTTTCTGTAAACAGTTTCCTTTAAGTTGAGATCTTACAAGTAAATACAGTGACTTTTAAATATTATGAAACATTTATTGGCATCAACTTGAATGACCAATGCGTCCATCTAAAAATATCTGCTCTACTTTATACGCAGTAAGTGATTTCCCCCAATCCCACTTAAATAATTCGGGAATTTAAAATAACAAAAATGAGCCCTTTCCTCTCGTCATGCTCAGTTTTTAAATTAATTTGTTTTTCAGTCCATGCATTTTTAAGGATACAATCATTTGACGTGAAATTAAAGGTACAGTACAAATTCCTTTTTTTTTCTTGTACTAAAGAAACATTTTTGCCCACACATTCTAAAAGCAGCTTGTCTGTTAAGAAAGTTGGAACATTAAGTTTCTTTCTGACTGATCCATAGTGAGCTTTAAAGGAAAATATTATGCGCTTTTTTTTTTTAAGCCTTTAAACCTATTCTTGGGTATCTTAAATGAGCCATCTCATGTTTTGAAAAAAAAAAACAAAAAAACAAAAACAAAATGTTATTATGAAATAATGAAAGTTTTTCTGCTTATTGGGTGCATCCAGGCAGTAGATGGCGCCAGCAGTATACATAATTTAGTTATGTTTTCTCTTTAAGAGAAAGTATGACACGCTATTATCCATAATATTATAATATTATTATTATACTTAAACCGGCAGAAGATTCTCAGATAAGTGGTGTAGATGATCTGAACGTCACTGTTTGAGGGAGTTCAGCAGGAAGTGTTTTTGACGCTTGGAGGGGGAAGGAGAACTAGCATTCCTCAAAACAGCATGAATGCAGCTCAATGCAACTCCAGGTATGTATCTGATGATGGAATAATATTAGAACATAGTTAATAACTCCAAAATGTCACTGTAGCAGAATATGTGTCCTTTAAAGGGACACTATGTTACTTTTCTGATGGGGGAACCTCCTTTTCTAAACGTATGTACCTTTAAAGTAAATATAAGTATATCTTGTAAATATTTTCATGCAAAAATCCCAAAAGAAATCTAAGTCACAGACAATACAAAGAGTCTTGAATCAAAAGATATACAGAAATAATGAAGTAATATTATGAAGTACTCTCTTACTTCAACTTCCTACGCTCTTGATTCTTATTATTCCATATAATCCATGCAGACTGGATGGCTCTGCTGCTGGGCGTAGCAGTGAAAGGGCTAGGAAAGTGGGGGTTAAGTTGAGCTAAATCTGCTAATGGAGCTTTTATCGCTGCAGCTTTTCAAGTTCATGTTTTGGCCCCGGATCCCAGGAAAGCTCCAGAAATATGATCATAGGATTTGGGTTTAAAGAAAATAAACAAATGATGAAATGGAAATATAAATAAGCTAAACCTGATATTTTCTTAGCTTGTCGCTAAGTTCAAAAAGTAGTGACGTAATAACCGCCTGGTTGTAATGTGACCCCAAAATAACAAGTGGGTTTAAGCTTGAACTGACTGTCTCTCACCTCCACAGCAGACCAAACAATTTGTGAGCTCCCCTATGACTCTGGAACACCGTCAAAACTAATGCAAACAGACTGAGAATTGAGAGAAGAATTAAGAGTTAAAAGGAGCAGTTTGCAAGCACTGATGAACATTCAAAAAATACTTTACCAGGTCAACAGATCTAATTTTAAAACCAGAGATTGTTGTGAAGTTTGCATATTTCGCTCCGCCATAACTTTTATTTCTCATCCACCCACATCCAATACTTTCCCACTCTCTTTCCTCCACTGAGCAGTTCACTCGTCCAAATAATGCAGACAGCATTTCCTGCATGGTGCAATTCGATGTCTTTCTGTCTGCCTAGAATCAAAACAACTCAATGCTATTTCTTCATTATGTTGCTCAAGTTACAGCTGTACCCAGCATTTCACGTCATATTTGTGTTACCACTAATGCTGAATATAACAAGCGTTACTGGGCTACTCCAGGTCAATTCAAAAACAAATTGTAATTTCTGTTCTTTTTTAAAGGAGACGCATGTTTTTTCCAGGTACTTATTGTTGAACTATAACATAAGTAGATCATAATTTTACATGTTGTTCATTGTAAACCACAATATTGATCTAAATCTATTGACTTCCTGTTCAAAACTATAGAGACATTTCACTGTAGCACTGTTTTTATTTTTGAAAAGTGGCTACGTGATGTTTCAGAACCTTACATGTATCACTACGAGTCAAAATGTTTCAAATAATCACAACTCAGTACCGAGATGTGGGTGGGGATAGGAGGTAAGTGCAGGACAATCCAGGATTACTGCAGGAAGGAATAAAAAATAACTGGATAAATTAATGATGAGAAAACTCTGTTGTAACAAGTTAAATTGATTTAGTCTCCTTTAAGGTTTGAATCTAATGCAAATCATATCATAATGCACCCAAAGCAACAATTTAAAAAAAAATGGGGGAGAAGGTTGTTTCGTTTTTTACTTATGTTCACTAAAATGTGGTGTATGCAGACAGACGCACTACTAGCTGTTGTTAATGTATTTATTTAGCAAATCAGAAATGGTTTGGGAGTGCAGACAGGATGATCATAGACTGACCTTTTCCCTCACAAACATGAATGAAACGATTCCATTAGTCTTCCCATGTCAAAACACAGAGGGGGTATATTATTACCATCTACAACATCCGCAAGCAGAATAACCCTATACACCACGGTGTTCTCACGGGCCACTCTCCCACACTCCTTTTATCATTTTACCAGGCGCTTTACATGATCTGCCCTTCATACTCAATCTATTGAAATATAATAATACATGCGATTTAGAAGAGTAAGCAATAATAAAGTTTGCAATACTGACAGACTTGGACTAATTGACAGTTTGGAAGGATTCAAAAGACCTAATATTTTGATTTTGAATTGCTCACTTGAAACCCATAAATACTATACACCAAAACCATCTTTAGGTCCATGTTTCTAAATCAAGACAACATGGTGATTAACAATATATAATATAATATCTTTTGAACAGGGAAAAGTCCTCAAAATGTTGCATACAGGAAGATAAAGCTAAACGAGAAATGAATAGCAAATTATGAAACACATAAAAAGGCCTACTAACATCTAATCTTGTAAATCAGCAAATACTTAACGGTGTCCTATGTATGTGTCCGCCACCTGCTTGTTTCCATGGAGCTGTTATCTTTGTCAAAAATGTTCCACAATATAGCATTAAACCTGAGACAAGCAGATGCCACGGTAAGAATACATATTTTTTGGCAATAAAAATATGTGCAATTGAATAAATGCAAGGTCAGTTTAATGCCATACGGTGGAACATTCCAGGCGAAGCTCCCCCCCCCCCCACAGTGCACCATTAATTGTTCCTTGCGCTCTTTTGTTTCCACTTTGAAAGGAAAGAGAAGCAGGCGCTGAGGTACGCTGTATTGTAAGTGACCTGTTGACCTTTATCCAAAATGGAGGTCCAGGACGACGCAGGAGGAAAACAGACCGTCAGAGGAATGTCCTTACTGCGCAGAAAGCTGCTGATTGGCCCCAATAGACTCTGAGATCAGCCAGAGCAGCACATGCACGTTACAGATGGGCCAGACACACTGCAAAAAGTTCAAGTTCAAATAGCTCCTAATTTTAATTTGACTAGTTATAATTAGTTTAGGGTATGGTTTTAAGCTATTTCTGATTTCAAGACGAAAAACTCAGTCAGTGGAAAGTGTTTCTTTTTAAAAAATGTTCTTTTTATTGTCTTCGCTATCGTACATGTGTCCATACCTGTAGCCTTAATAAAGATTAAATGAAATGATTATGAAAGTATGAGAGTATCTGCAGCACTGCGTCATCTACTCGTCCTGGCATTATTTCAAAAATTGCAATTCATTCATGATCATGATCATAAGTTACAGTTAAGAAATAAACTAAATGTGTGGTGTGTAGTTATTGCTTTTTTGTGGATGGACTAATTAATCTTTGAATCTCTGAAATCAACAGTTTTGAGACGCCCTGCGAGGCAAATGCTTTTGTGATTTTGGGCTTTACAAAAATAAATTGAATTGAAATATTTGTGTTTAATACAAGAAAAAGAAATGATTTTCAATTCCAGACCTGCTAAATAATATCATTTTCCAAATATTCAAATCAAGATAAATATTCTCCATGCGAGTCCTCTTTTTTATTATTATTATTTTGCAGTGCGGCGGGTCGAAGCGGACGATTACATAAATCAGTGTTTAGAATTGTCTGAAGAGGAAATATTAATGGTGTCTGAAGCAGTGATTGAGTTCAGATGAGACACCGGTGCAGACGTGTTGAGGCTTAAGCCGTCTGTGAGGAGACACAAACATGGTCAGATGCATGCCAAAAGAATTGCTAATAGGAGAAAGGAGTATTACTATAATTACTCTGAACAAATAAAGCAGTTCTGTCTGTGTGTTGCATTTGGAGTCAGACATTAACCTCATAAGGTCATATGATGTCATTATTGTAAAAAAAAAACTAAATGTGTTTAGTACTTATTATTATTCAGTAAAAGGTTGTGTGTGGTGGGAAACAATGGCTAATTAAAAATCAAATCCTCTATATCTATATCTTCTATTCTTTTGGCTTTGTGTAATCACGAGGGTGGTTGTGAAGATGATGATGGTCGTGTGACGGAAGTGCAGCAAACTGTGACCAACAAGAACAAGAACATGATAGCATCAATACCAAACACAGAGCGACCAAAACAAGGTCATGTGCAACTACTCTGGGCAAAACACAGAGAAAGCAGAAGAATACCTCGAACATCAAAAATCCACATTGTTATTGTTGCAGTCCAGTCTAATCAGAGATATAGAAATCAGTTACTTCATGACAAACTTGTATTATACTTTTCAGACCAAACTTTTGATCCATGTTCTATCTGTTATGCAACTATTCTCTACGTCGTAAGTCTGTAAATGACAAAAGTGTTGTATTGACGTGATTAAATGATAACAGATTAACAGTTGCTTTTCTTGCTCCTAACCATCAAATAATATTCAGTTTTTCAGTTCATTGGAAATTCCAGAATTCGTGCATTACTAGATATTTACATTAAAGTAAGATTGTACCTTATTTGTGTACAGTTGAGTAAAATTAGTAATGCTCTCCTACAATCGAAATGAGACCGCTGTGTGTTGTCTGTATCTAATTACAAAGTGCTTTTTATCGTCTGAGAACCAGGAAGTGCACTGTTAGCATGAGTTATAGTAAGGGCTAGAGAGAACGTCGCTATGGAAACTGATAGTAACCAATGTCCAGAAATAACTTTTTAATTTTTTTATTTTAGGTTATAAATTATTTTGTTGTAATGGTTGTAAAATAAACAGAGCAAGAATCAATGGTTTGTCCATGTGCTGACACACAAACATGATTTAATTCTGCATAAGATGTAGACCAGGGCATTGTTTTTAGGGTGAATATTCATTTTCATTATTAAAAGAAAATACTCCTGACAGATGCAGGTTGAATCCTCTGCATTATTAGGACAAAATTAACCATTATATGTGAATTCAAACTATTTTATCTTTGATTTTTCTGACCCTTTTTTTTTAAACATTATTTTCTATTAGAATTTTGCTCTTTCTCCACTCACAAGATGGCCACCACAACTGCCATGGCAACAGAATCCACATTCTCTCCAGCCCTTATTATGACTCAATGCTTTAGACCACTGCAAACCATTTAAAACAGAACACATTTAAGACAAATTAAGTCCAATCAATAAAGAAGTGATCATAAATCAGATGTTACAACCATTTCTCATCACTTTATGAGAAGGTTACGTTGCATACGGTGAAGAAATCTCGACCCACCTCTGTGCGTTGATCAAGAGCAGTGAGATTTGTTTACAGCAGTGAAGATAGCATCAGCAAAACAAATGTTCAAACTCACGCGACGGCCTGAAGCAAGTTGTACTCACTGTCTTCTCCCTGATCCAAAACCCAGAAATGCTGCTGCAGACATGACATAATAACCCTGAGATGACTAACACCGGTGCATCAAATGAGAGGAATTATGTCCATAGTCTTACTCCAGTTAAAACATATGCTATTCTTATCAATATTTCAACTCATTTTGTCCATTTATCCGCCATGATATGCTTATATTGTTATAGCGTTTGTGTCTTTACCATGTGTCAGAAACCAAGGATTAATTACTGGAGCTGTTTCGTGTCGTCTTGCTATCGTGACGTCTGATTGGTTTACTCCATGCCTGTCCATCCTCCCGTATGGCTTGTCCAACCACCACTAATCCCTCTGTCACACAAACACACAGTGAGGCAAGGTAGGCTGAAGTGTCTTGCCCAATGACACAACGGCAGATGGTCAGAAGAGGGAGCTGTGGAAACTATAACCTTTACTGCAACTCATGCATTTAATGCAAGCAAAAGTCGTTTTTTTTTTGTTTGTTTTTTTCCAGTACAGCAGATGAGTCTACAGGGCTTGGAGCTCAGAACAAAACCAAAGAAATTGTCATTGGAAACAATCCAGATCCGTCAAGAATATCTGTCAGAATGTTTGCAGTTTGTGCCATTCAACCTGTACTTTTCACTCTTCAGGAGAGCCTCAGTCCCAAATACTTCCCATACTCTTACCTAACATGATTTACATGCAACTGCAATAATCTATTCTAGGCTAACCATTCTCAAGCTAGAGTCAGCTCCTGGGCCATGGGTTGTTCTTAAATACTTTTTTTCCATATAATTTACAATCCTAAATGTATTTTTTTTTTAATGGGAACACTAATTGAAGGGCCCATTTATACAAAATCGACTTTTATGAGCTTTTATGCTTCTATTAGCTCTATTCTATTTATTAGCTTTAATCATTTAAAAAGGGGGGACAGAGTTTTCGGAGAGCCAACATCTGCTCCCATCGTGCGACAAATTTGTGCTGTGGTGATTCTCCTCCATGAAGTGCATGTTCCTGTTTCTGCCCTGATAACAATAACAATAATAACAATAATGACAATAATAATAATGCATCATACTCAAAGATGCTTCACATTGCATTATTCATTCATTCTACACTCAATGGTGTTAAGCTACTATTGTAGCCACAGCTGCCCTGGGGCAGACTGATGAAAGATAGCCTGTCAATCTGGGCTATCAGCCCCTCCAATCACCACCAATCATTCACTCACCACTTTCATACTAGAGAAAGTGAGTGAAGTGTCTTGCCTAAGGACGCAACAACATTTCCTCGAGTGTCCCACTGTGGCACCTAGTGTTCCAGATTCCTCTTCTTTTGAGATCTAAAGGGATCGGCCATTGACAAGCAGATATGGCCACAGATCTTATTATACTTCCAGGGTCTTACAGATTTACATCAGAAATGCACCTGTGTCTCCCATCGAGAAATGTATGCAATATGTATGTCATAAAAAATAGTGACAAAAAAGTTATTTCAAGAGACACGCCCACAGTGGAGAACACTATTTTCATGTTTATAGCTATTTTTCCCCAACATTGCTTGCTGATACTGCAAGCACTTGTATTTAACCATGGCGGCGTGAAATGGGTTATGTATCGGCAGGGAACGTGAGAAATCAGCCAGCAAGCCGAAGATCGTTATTTTCTATTTCAGGGTAAGTGTGCTGAGTCAAGAGATGGGCCATTTTTAATAACTATTATATGATGAATGTTGCGTAATGCAATACATATATATATATATATATATATATATATATATATATATATATATATATATATGTGTGTGTGTGTGTGTGTGTGTGTGTGTGTGTGTGTGTGTGTGTGTGCATATATATATATATATATAAAATCATAAATGTCCTCAGACTATGAAACGATAAATATAGCAAAACTTCACTTAAATTTGGTTTTATACATTTGTAGGTGTTTTTTCTCTTGTTCTGTGTGATCAACCACCATTTTGTACGGTAAAAAAAATAAATAAATAAAAACTCCTAGGATAAAATGCATGAAAGACTTTGGGATTGGTGGGGTTCAGAGCAACAAAGAAATGTCCAGACACAAGCACAGGTGTGTGTACTCTCAGGGAAGGGCTGTAAGACCAGCGGGAGGCGGAGGTGGTGAGTGGGGTAGAACTCTTGGAGGGTTGCCAGGTTCACCCGCCTTGTCCCCCACCTGGGTCTAGATTCCTCTGGTCTGCTGCAGGGTTTGCATGCAACGAGTGAATCAGCCTCCTTCATTGACATGGTGTAGAGATACTATTTTCAAGACATTTTTATATTTTGAAAGAAACACGCAAATAAATTATTTTTACTACAATAAATGGCTTAATGTTCTGTTGAATTTTAAGTTGAGTCCTAGTAAATATTTGTTTTTCAACGTATTCTTCTAAAAGATGTACTTCATCTAATACAAATATTGAGTTGAAAAAACAAAAAGACACTTTACAAGAATTTATTCTATTTTTGTTGAGCGTAGAAATCAGGTTTGTGGTGTATTTAACTTTACAAGCTTATGAATAGGTTGTTCGCTAAAAGGAGCTGGAATGTCTGTTTGGCTCTGTGCCTAAATCCAGGAAAACATCAAAAAAGTGTGTGAAGGTGATAGGCGTCTCACTGCTCTCATCGCACTGCAGAGCTGTCAAGGATTCACATCATTGTAAAATCAAACAAAGCACACAGGATTGCTAGCAGCCTTTTGAAGCCCTGTCCCAACAAGCCATCCATTTTAACGCTTGCAACTCTTATTAACCTATCCCTCACTCGTTTGCTTTTTCAGTTGTTAAAAAAAAAAAATGAAGTAACTTGTGCATACACCGAAGGGTATTGTAAGGAAAAACCACGCTTGGGTTTTCCCCGTTTTTCAAGTGGCGCAGTGGAACATAAGAAAAACTCAGACAGTTTACCCTGGGCATTAAGAAAAAAATGTCAAGAGCAACAGAAAGGTGCATTGTGGAGATATTCTTGAGGGAGCAGGGCCCAATAATCACTGGCCCAGGCGGGTTTATTTTCTAAATAATACACCAAGGGGCTGTGTATTAATCACAGAGTCATGAAACACTGTCATATCCTCAGCGCTATGGAAAAACATGAGTGCTGCACAGGGCTTTTCCACCTCTGGAGCTCAGAGGACCCCTCTCCATATGGTCCCATGTACAGTTTGTACAGCACACTGATGACTTTCCTTCATTTTACGATTAGCTATTTTTGGCATGTTAAATGAGCGCAGCTAACCAACCAACAGAATCAAACCTAAAAAAAGTTTGATGCATCATCATTCATTTTCTATCACTGCAGAGAATAAATAATACATTTTATCCCAAGCTGTAGTATGCATAACATCCAACTTTCCATGTTTCATTTTGCTGTCAGTAAAGCATGACGCTGCATGTCTCTAAGATGAAGCTCCATGACTTTGTTTATTGAGGAGTTATGACGTACGGTTAGCTCTGCGGCCAGATATCTCAGCTAGGCCGGGCTTCGGCTCGCCACAGGCTCCACTGCTGGACAAGAGGCCTGCAATTATAGCACACTTCAAAGATGCCGTCAGTCAAAGACAGCATTCATGCATTTATTTTGGCAAACCCTCATCCACCCCCCACACCCCCTGACCCCTCCCTTTTGGCCGTTCTTCTGCCTTCCCAGCAGCCCTCAAGCTTGTTTAGATGAGCGATTAAGGGAAGAAACAAGTGCAAATGGAGTTTGACTTGGCTCATGTCTGTATTGACACACAGTTAACTGAAATATCTTTCTGCGTAACTTTCCCCTCACCTAAATCTGGACAAGCTGCATGTCGGCAAAGATTAGGGAGGAGTGGGTTTCATGATCCCAAACAGGGAGGCCTCAGTCCTGGGCACACAACTGTCCTGTGGCCTCTTCTCACCCCATTGCCTTCTGCTTATCCAGGAAAAACACAAACAGAGAAAGGATATGAGGACAAAATGTAAAACGCTTAAGTCTTTCACGGTTTTGAAGACAACTGATAAAAAGGCTGGTTCCCAAAACCATAAAGATATAGTAATAGTACTGCGTGTCTGTATGCGTTCTGGGAACAACATGGTCCTGGGACAAGTGACATGTCCACCACCAGTGTTTAGTAAATACACAGCAGGAAGACATTTGACAGTGTTAATATTATTGCTCTAATTAAAAATGCTGTTGTTGTTCATGGCCTGCATTGAACTTGTTCAAATTAGCTTGATATTGTCCGTGAGGTTATTGTTGTGACAGATATTTGCACATGGGGGAACAGCTGCCTTATTTCCATATAATTGTCGTAAATTATCAGATTTCAGTTGCCGCCAGACCACTGTGAGGGGACTACCTCTTGTAAATGATGATCCCAACGAGACAGACAAAGAATGCAACAGTTAACGGGCCTGCTTGTGAAACAAGTGGTGGTTAGTACATACATATGTCAATGCATGCGTTAATTAGCTCGTGTGTCCCATTTTAACCATCTGTGGGTACGTGCTAGACACTGAGCGAGTCTGTAAATGTTTGCTGCCACAGTTACTGCAGACACCTCCAGTCCCAGGGGAGGATCGCCCCAGCATCACACCTCCAGGAATCTGAAACTGGACACTGTAGTCGGGCAGCTGGGGTAATGGGGGACCCACCACACTGGCGCTGTTACAGTTTGGCTTGGGTGTCTGATTCGTCACACCAAAGATTGGCCTCCAAACTGTCATTGGTGCTGGGTCATATATGGCTCCCATGAGTGCGACTTATCGCGCCATATACACTGGTCCTCTGACTTGTTAAATAGCTGAAACCTGTGGTGCTAGATCATTGGGTTGTCACAAATATCACCTGGCTGGACTTATCCATTCAGAACAATGGCTGCCCAAAATGGGGCGCAGAGGTGAGTATTTGTACAGGGGGAGATTTGATTTAACTCACAATCATTCTCAAACTTGTTACTTCAAAACATCTAAAAATTATGTCAGCTAATATCCGAGATTATCCAGATCTAAACGCTACAGCATGTCTGTAGGTTGTCAAAGCACAATCTCGTCCGATCTCATACGCTAAGGGTTGGGCTTGGATAGTATCGGATGGGAGACCACCACATGCTGAGGTGAGGCTGCAGTGACTCTGGTGCATGCTGTGTCCTTAGGCAAGACATCCCTGTTCATTTCAAACCTGGCAATACACTTAAACAGAAACTGGTCCACCCGAAAGACAAGAGGCCGACAGAGAAACAGTTTACTCGATAGAGTGCAGTGAGGACAGTTGTAAAGAACGTTACA
The DNA here is from genome assembly GCA_019453435.1 of Rhinogobius similis. NCBI lineage: Eukaryota > Metazoa > Chordata > Actinopteri > Gobiiformes > Gobiidae > Rhinogobius > Rhinogobius similis. The sequence goes on from CM033631.1 coordinate 23,291,220, forward strand.
TAGGAGAAACAAAACAGCCATTGCACAAAAGGCTGTACCAACACAGAAGAGCGGCCTCCACAGGACCGCAGAGTGCAGTCCATCTGCACCTAAAAGCTACAAATCACTCGTTTGAGGACAGTGAGGTGAAGATATTAAGCAGAGAAAAGAACTGGTTTGAAAGAGGAGTAAAGGAGGCCATTTTTGTAAAAAGAGAAAATCCGTCTCTAAACAGGAATGGGGGCTTAAGATTTAATTTAGCCAAAATTTATGACAGCATCCTAACACCTTGGTCCAGATCAATAGACCAGTCAAATGCTAATGAGGTAATCAGCAGTGAGGAGGGAGCAACAGCCAGCTATCAAGATAACAATAGACCTTTAGCCACAGGTGAAACTAGGTGAGGCCAACCATTAATCAACAAGATAGACCAATTAATCAAGTCCCAGGTGACAAACAAACAATTTTCTAACAAAGACAGGACTCAGTGACTCCTCCCTGGGGGCAGGACTCCCAGTACTCAGAGTAGCATATAAGCCTGAGTTCCCATACCAGCTCTCTGATTGACAATGACTTTTGGATAAAAGTCGAAACGTCTCGATCTTTAAACGGCGTCCGGATGACAACCTCTGAACCCCTTTCTACGTTAGGCAAGACACTTTACCCATCTTGCCTAGTATGAATGTGGTGTGTGCGTGAGTGTTGGTGGTGGTCAGAGGGGCCGATGGTATAGATTCAGCCGTGCTTCTATCCCAGGGCAGATGTGGCTACAGCAGCAGCCACCACAGAGGAGTGAATAAATAATCGACTGTAAAGTGCTTTTGCATGTCTGGTATACCCTTCCTCTATACTAAGATACTTCCCCTATCCCACATTTATATAAATATCTTCAAAAAACAGGGATAAACAATGTCATTTCTATTGTTACAATACAGACAGCATTTAAAGTCCCTGTTGCCTTCAGAACTTACCTCATCAAAGTGTAGTGCTGAAGTTCCTGCTGTCTCTGTGCCAATCTCCTCCCTGACAACTTGCAGAAAGGTGCAGATCATAGCTTACATACAAATAAAGTCTTGTCTTCTTCCTACACTTTGGCTGCTCTCCACACCAGGATGTGATGTGTTTTTGCTCTCTAGGTAACCTGTAAAACATATAAATATATCATGTAGTAGGCTTGTTTTAGTACAATATATTTCTGAATAATAATATAATATAAATGATAATTAGATTGTTGAACCTGATGGCAAATTAAAGCTTCCAAAAGTGAGTTACAGTGGTATGTATGACAAGCACACAAATTAGCAGTTGTCCTTTTTTCCGTTACTATTATTTTAATAACATTTACCAGACATAGTGACAGTTGTTCGCAGTTGTCATAGGACTGCAAGTACCTTTTGTTCGTTTAATTAATGTCTTCCAGTTGGAGTGAAGAATGAGTAATTTTCTTCAGTTAAGAATAAGGAAAACATTGCCGTCTCTGGTCAGCGCTCGACTCAGTAAGGCCACTGAGGTCTGGAGTCCTGTTAGTGTTGGGCGTGGAGTGACCTTACAGCTTTCAACACAATTAGGCTGACAGGAGGTTAAACAGGGAGGTGATGGTGCCTGAGGCTAGACCAAGGCTAGTTTACGGTCACAGCGAAAGGCCTGTGTCTTTAGATGAAAGGTGCTCTGTTGATCTGAGAAAGAAATTACAGAGGAGGAGCTGAACAAGGGCAGGCTAATGATAGACCATTGATAAAAGTCGCAGAAGACTCTAAAGGTGATGCATGGTGTATTAGCTAGAGGTAAGTGCTTCTTTAGTCCCCCCACACAGCTTTTCGTCACTTTGGCAAGACTCTGGACTGTATCATGAGATGTTTGGTGAGTGGAAGTTCTCGGCTTCGCATGACCCCCACCGTGACCTGTGAACTCTGATGTGATGAACGTTCCCAATCAGAGGAGGAAGCAGGCTGGAAGTGGTTTGGGACGTGCACATGACCTTATGGATGGCTTCAAAGGGCTTCAAAAGTCACTTTGTTTACACCCAGTCTTCACCTTGTTCTTCTGATCTCAAGAAGCCCAGAAAAGATTGACACACTGACCAAATTCAGGGGAAAAATGAAAATGTCTTTTGGTGTGTTTTAGTGAATAATTCAGCGGGTGTAAAAAGTCAGTTGTTGAGCCTTGATCCGGAATCCTAGAACTCAAAATCAAATGTCTCTGAAACACTGCCCTCATTATCAAAACAGCAAATTATGTCCACATTATAATTATATATTTTCTGTTTGTGTCTATTTATTTCATTTCCAAAAAAACACAGCTGCCTCTTTTTATCGGCTTGGAACTGGCATTGGCTAGAAGACTTGAGACTTCTTAATTGCTCAACTGATAAAGTGCACAAGAGAAAGACGTATTCAAAATGGAAACTTATTTGCGTCAATATATTTAACGTATTGAAACTTTTTTATTGAAACTACATTTTATGGACCAATTGTTTTAAGGTGAGCCCAAATATGTAAGTTATTCAAGACAATATCCTCTATGTCTACAACAAGTCCGTTTTGGCACCATTTCAGGGCCCCGTGTGCGTGTCCGGGCACAGGGCTGCACGAGGTCCACTTGGCACGCTTACAAGAGAAACCGTTTCCAACATACGTATCGAGATGTGCACATCCATCACTGTACTGTCTGTCTCTTAAGGAGGTGAGAGTTAAAGAATGCGTCCACGTTCCGCTCGGATGACTTCATGCAACAAGAGCTGAGAGCCAAGATGTCACCATTTTGGATTTCCATGTTGACACTGCAGAAAGGAAGTCAGCAATGTAATGTCAAAACAAACATAACCCCGATTTAAAAAGAATGGGACACAGTTTAATACTCAAATAAAATGACATAAAATTGTGTTGGATGTCAATAGGCTCTGTGCATGGAATTTCAGTTTACTATTTATTTTCTAAAATGGCTAGTTTATTGTACCACTTCCTGTAGTACTTCCTGTCCAATTCTATCTCTATGACTTACAAATCAAGCAGTGAGCTGCAGGTGGATGTCAGTGACAACATGAGACTTTACAAATGACATGATACCTCCCGGCGGACATGTGTTGATAAATGGAGGTGTTTGTGGGTCAGTGCTAATATTACTGTTCATTTTGAAACATAATAAAGATAAAACAAACTAAAACAAAAAAACTGAAATAAAAACTATTTTAACAAAGGTTAGGGTTAGGATTAGGGTGTCTCAGCAGAACTGCATTGTTGGGAAAAAAAAGAAAATGGTTAACTTAGCAAACTTTTCCTGTGCAGCCAATTTTTTATTCATCACTGATTTATAAATGTTTTGCTCTTCTGTCTTTTTCTACGTTAACAGATTTTATGTTGTTCTGCCAGGAGTTTGTAGCACAACTGTAAGGCAAATCACATTCTGTTTTTGTTTAACGTTTTGCTGAAATATTCCTAACTCGTTTTAGCTGAGGCGGCAACAACCTGAGGCTTCTGGATGGACCTCAGCAGGAATTCACGACTTGATGTAACGAAATATGCCACAGCTCTCCTTTTACAGCGACCTCCTGTTACACTTTTAAGGCATGATAAAACAGGACAGTAATATGGGATAGTGTTTATGTTTGAGTTGGGGGTGGTTGTCTCTGGGGATGAGAGGGAGAGCAGGGGTTTGGTCCCCAGGGAGCAGAGCAGAGGTGAGACAGAGACAGGACTGAGGCTCATGTTCTGTCAGGAGACATCAATCTCACACATGTCAACTCCTGACCCTGTGGTGCCCTCGCCTGGGCCTGCTCGCTCAAATGGAGGCACTGCCGAAAAAGTGCGTAGGATCAACAGACAAACAACTGTGCCCTATGTCTTCTTTACGCTCACAAGGCAAAAGTGATATGTTGTCCCCAGTAAAGGAGTTTGAGACATGGCTTTTGTTCATTAGTGCTTATGTCCTTTACCTCAACAACATGCACTGAAACAGAGTGATCAAACAGTTTAAGTATTGACTGAAACAAATCAATGAAATGTTGAAATAAAAACAGTATCTTTTTGATGTATTGACCCAAAGGCATTAGTTTGATCCCCAGTTCTTGGTTGGGCAAGACACTGAACTCGAGTTGCCTCAAGTATGGCAGGGAGTGTGTGGTTTCCATCTTGCATTTATTCAATCAATTCAATTCAAGTGCTTTTATTACTAATATCTTTAAAAATATGTTTTCCATTGTGCTGTGTCACCTTTCCACTGGTGTGACCTGTAACTTGTGACTTAACCTGATTGTCTTCATGAGGGAAGATAAAATGAATACTGAAACATCTTCATGAAAACAAGAGGGTGAGATATGTTGCACTTTTAGGTAATACAAAATCGTTACTTTATACCACTTTTGGCTTGCTTCTGCTTGCCCTCTGCCCCTGCCTCTTCAGAACACAAAGTGACTTCATCAGTCTCTCTTTGGGGAAATGAGCAGTCTGTCGATAGTTGCCTCTGTAGTGAAGGATGAGAGTGTGAGTGGACAAAGAGGCTCACTGCAATACCCTCCTGCTCTACAGAGTGAGCCAAGTCAGGAACCACCAAGTCCAGACTGGGGTATAATGTGTGTGGGACTGAGCACTGTAAGCAACTGTAGAGTGAATGTGACAAACCACTGCAGGTTTGCCTCCTTGCATCTCACTAAGCAATTCATTCTTGAAAGACCCCCATGTCCTGTCGGCGATTAGCTGGGGTGAATAGTTTATGGAGCCTTTCACTTCACCAGACCAGATACTTTTGTTCTATCCCCAAAAAGACCTTGTGACTTTCATTTACAGTGATTTACAGTGTTGTTGTTGTTGTTGTTGTTGTTGTTGTTTTTTTAACATTACTGCATAATTAAAATGCATTGTGTTTTTCAAAGTTGCTTCTTTAAAATCTACTGTGACAAATATACTGGGAGAGCTACTCCAGCTGTGGCTCCACAAGTGGCTTCTTCTCTTTGTCTTTGTCAGTGTCTTCCTCGTCTTTCCACTCCATCACTCACTGTCCTCGGTCCATCAGCGTCCAGCAGGTCCCTGATTAAAGAGAATATGTCCTTAATGCCCCCTGTGTCCTTTTACTCAATCTTCTGCTGTCTTCTCCTCAAACGTCTCCTGGGAAAACCTCCATAGTCCATCTGCTATGGTCTTCAGAATCAGGGTGCCAAATAAAAACATGTAATAATAAATATTCAGCGTATTTTGTTGTGATATTAAAGCATGGACAAGCTAGCATCCTATTTTGGTCTCTGGAGGGTCTGGGGTCATAGTGCACAACAAATCAGATCTTTGACATTCTTTTTGCCATTCCGATCGCAGCTGTTTATTTGTAGCTTGTGTCTCTCAAATGTGGTAGACATTTCATTTCAAGTATCTTCTCACATACCGTTCTGAACAAAACGTCAATCATAGAACTCCAAGAGAGAGGACCCTGTCTCCAGACTACATGTCTTTGTAAGGAAGGAAAAGCGTGTAGTCCGGACCATGCTATACGAATGTTATGTTAAACTATTCAAATTGAATTCAACATTATATCATTTTTTGTTTAAAAATATTTACAATATGATGGCGGCAAACCATTGTAGTACAGTTTCAATAGATCTTTCCTCTTTTTCCATTGATCCAACTCATTATTGTTCAGCCTTACACTTACATTATTTTCATCTTGCTTTAAACATGTGTCCGCAGCTTCTTTTCTTCGTCTGTAAAATTTCAACCAAACTTAAAATCAGAACAATGCACCTGTTAACCCTTTGTCGGCTCAACAATGATCACTGCTGATGTCGGCGCCTCTATTCCACTTAGCAGGCACCTTCAGAATCAAAGCCTGGACCTGTGTGAAGTTGCCTCTGCTCACAGCTCAGTAGTTTTCAGAAGCACGCGGCCCCTATGAGCAGGGACCCTCATCATCACATCTCCAGCTTTGAAGCTCTGTTCTCTTGATGGCCTATTGTCTGCTGTCTGTTCTCATGCACCTGGACAGATGGAGGTCTTAGCTTCTTGGTTATCAAAATAAGAGACCATTAAAGGGTCAGAGCAAGCTTGAGTACAGGTTGAATGTGAAGATGATCTACATTCAATCCATTGAAAGGAATTCAATATAATCCAGTTCATTACTCTGCATTATCGAGGTTATGCGGAAACAAACTTTTAAAAGAAAAATGCTCCTCAACATTTGGACTTGAATGGCTTTTCTTATGCTCATAAAGCTTTTGTTTTGTTCAAATCAACTTTATATGGTAAAATGTAAACTTAGAGTAGTTTCTCAGACTGTGTAGAGCTTGTTTGCTAATGACAGTTGGAGATTTAGGACACTTCAGCTGCTGCACAACAATTTATTTCCTCAACTCTCGGACACAGAAACATCTTATTTAGGGACAGAAAGGTCATCATTTCAACTGTGTGTGATCCCAACGTCTATCAGGGATAAATATGAGAGTAGACTGCAGTGTTCCTGTTGTTTATTTGTTGTTGTTTAACTTTGACTTGATTTTCTTTTTTTAAGATATCAGGTACAAACTGAATATTCAGCAAAGTTGTAGACTTTTATATTTGTTTTCAGACTCGCAGCTTTTTCACATTTTAGTTGTGTTTTACAGGAGAAAATGTCATTACTCACCATTGACTTTTCAAGCATTTTTGTCACTCAGAGCTAAAATTCAGAATGCTGTGATGTCGTCTCCATAACTTCTATTGAACATTCCTAAAAAGATTGTTGCTTCAAGACATCTAATGTAAATCCTTTGCTAAATCAATATGCAAATTCACATGCGCTAGACTGTAGTTGATGTGGCTTTGTGACCCTGTCAAGAAGAATAAAAGTAAGGCATTTGAAAGAATATTGCAATCTGAACATGACACCTCATGTACAAAAACTTGTTGGAGCCCTCTTTACAAAGAGAAATGCTGACCTGATGGCACTGTAGTGGCTGTGGAACACTTCTGTACTCGTCGTGGGCAGCGCTGGGCAAGACACGCTGGCACCACCCTTTGAAAGCAGCCGTGTCTGGTCTAGTCAACTGTGTGAGTGTGGCCTGAGACGCCCGCCTGTGTGTCCCCTGGGTGCCTCCTCACCTCTGTGACCAATGGGTGGGGGGGAGTTCTCCTTCATCACCTCAGTGCTGGGATGGGACCAGTGCCCGGTGCAGTCATGTGAAGCCAAACTGTCCCCGCAGGAGCCAGTGAGGTGGGCAGAGAAGCCAGGCTCTCTGGACACTCTGGAGGCTGCACTGTTAGCATGTCAATGAGAATCACATATCAACATGGAGCTACAGTGTGTGTGAACACTTATTGTACATCAGCCATAATGTTGTATAGGGCACTTAAATAATCAGTACTGCGTCGAAGAGTTCTATCTCTTCAAAAATAGTAACAAAATAATAACTGACCAACTAAAAAAACATTTGAAGAAGATAGAATAAGAAGATAGAGGACTAGTACATCCTTCAGTTCCACAGGGGCAATAGTGCTCTGTAATCTGAATGTTGCACAGGCGCACAGACCAGTGTACTGACACGGACATTCGGCTGCTGTTCTTATGGAGTTTAAGTAACTACTGGAGCGTACTACACCTCGCTCTACACGACACATCGGTGGGTCAACAATAAAAAGACTGACTGTGGCCTACAGTGACGCTTCTATTAAAAGGCCCAGATGGACCAGCGACAGTGAACTGTTTGTGTCCTCAAGAGTTAAAGCGGGGGTACCCAACTTTCGCTTTTGTAAATTACAAAATTTTGTCTTTATGTTGTAATAGCAGCACTTTGTTTCAAAATGAGACCACTTGGTGCCTTTTGTTGCTAATAATAAAGTAAGAACTGAAAGCAGTGCTCTGATTGGCTGCATTTGGGTGCTCCACCCCAGCTTCCCCTTACTGTCTAAACAAAGCTGTTCAAATGCCAAGCATGTGCCCGAAAATGTATTATAAGAATATCAACCATGTGCCAAAGGCTTTGTGAGAGCTGGAGTAAGAGATGTGTAATTAATAATTCTTCCAAATTTGTGGTTTGAAAATTAGGTATCCCAGCTTTAATACACTGCAAGCTGTTTTAAGAAACTTTGCAGTGATCCAAGAATTGAACTTGATGACTTTTTGCTTCAAGCACCTCTTCTGTGCCATTGGGTGTGTAAGGCAAGAAAAGAAACTGTTTTTTAGATGAGGGAAAAACAGTATCTTATAGTAGCAGAGCTGAAAATGTGTAGGCTCTACGTGACAAACAAGTTACAAAGATGAAGACCAAAATAGGAGATTTACAGACACCACGGACATAGGGTGAGATGGCAGGTCATTTACTGTGTCCATCTCTGATCAAAATAATGTTTGGTTTGGAAAATTGCTGCTTGGAAATGATAACAGCTATAATGGAGACTAGCTGTTGGTCTTTCTGGAAATAGTTGGTGAGCGTGAGAGGCACTGAGGACGAAGACAAGGCCGGTAGATCACCTCTTTGATGCAGCGTGGTTCCTCTCTGCTCTGCGGTCTGGCCGGGACTACACGACCCTCTTCACAGCCCCTCACCGCAGGCGCACTTCTTTAGCCTGTGTCAATATTTAGTTTAGGATTATTTCTAGAAGCCTCATAAGGATAAAAAAAAATCCCCTTTGCCGATTACAGGACACACACCAAATAATGACGAAGAATCTACAGAACTGTTAATGAATATTTATTATTTGCAAGACAAACACAGATGATTTAACTGGCTACTGCGGTTGGATATATTTGGGTGAATCCACATGGTGCCCCGGGTAACCTCAGAGCAGAAATAGTGGGTAATGAAGACAGGACTTACAGTGTGTTGTGTTATAAGGGCTTTGATCATGCATGAGGATGAAAAGGGAAAAGACGGAAAGTTTTACATAAAGTTGACTTTAGGAATATACTGGGGATGGTCAGTAACCGGCTGTTTATTATCAGTGAAGAGATGTGGAATTTCCAAAATGTGTCAAAGATTCCCAGGTGTAACCTGGCCATAAGATGAATACAAAAATATGAATAAAATTACATAGAATAATGACTTAACAAAAAGGTGAGGGTAGAATGACATAGATAGAGGTAGTCCGTTATATCTTTTATATATAAACTCAGCCTGTAAAAAAAGATTTTATGTATTTTTTATTTTTCAAAATTTCTTTTGACTAACATTATAAATATTTACCAATGATTCTATTCCACCAAACAAAGTAATAATTAGAAAAAATATGAAAGCATGTCATGTGCACTTTAAATGAGTGTTAATGGGCCAACATTCAATAAATATGTTTCAATATTGATAAAAAAAAAAGTAGAGATTAAAATACATCAATGGCTACACGTCATTAAAAAAAAGCCAAAAACAGTTGCTAAGTGCTGTGCAAAAACGTGTCATGTGAACAGTTTCTATCCCTCTGCTGTTGGACTCATGAACACTTCAGAACACCTGCCACTTTAACAATAATATTATAAAAGAGCTATCTATTTGCACTGCCAATTTGCACTACTACCCAGCTGTACATTTCTGTATATAGTCTTAGTCTATCTTAGTCTATTCTCTTTTATTTTATTTTATTCGTAATCTTATGCATGCCTCTTTTATATATTTTATTTATTGTTTTATGTTGCACCTTACGCCGAAGGAAGTTCCTATATTTGTGAATTTTGATCACTGACAATGGCAATAAACCAATTCTGATTCTGATTGTTGTCGCTTTGAAGTGTGTCGCTCCAATCAAAGCAAGGCAAAACTCGCGGGGCTTTTATGTTTGTCAAACTAATAAATGAATGAAGCAATGCAGGTATGCGTTTCCAGGCAGGGCGTTACAGGTAAAGAGCTGTCTGCAGGTTCAACAGTTCAAGGGCCTCATAAGCGCTGAACTGGCTGACCTGCAGGAGCATAGTCTGGGGAGGGAACTAATCCATCTCTGTCATTTTACACTCAATTTGTGGCACTGGTCTTACCTAAACTCTACATGCTTTTGTGATTGTTGACTAATATATATATATACAGCCATTATTTATCAGCGCTAAACCTCCTGATGACAAATAGTGTTTACACTACAGCATTAAGATGGCGGGCCAAGTTACAGGACAGATCTGTGGAAAGGCGATCCCGCTCAAGAATGCACACCTGCAATGAAATTGTACTACAGAAGTTTAATGCCATACTATGGAACATTCCTGGCAAAGCACTCGAACCCCACGAAGACAGCAGGGAAACCAGAAAAGATTACATATTCCACCTTTGAATGGTGAGTACAAAGGGGAGGACCATATCATTGTTAAATGTCAGCAAATCTAAATAACACTACAGATCTTTTTTAAAACATTTTCATAATTTAATAATTATTTGGCCTGTCAGCTTTATAAGGCAGCACATAAAAAGTGGATTAGAGAGGGAAGGACATTCAGTAAATAGTCGGAGCCAGAATCTAAGTCACGATACTGCGACTGGCGACACGTGTAGCGTGGCATTATTTGGTTTCATTTATATATTTAATGATGAGACAGGGACAGAGCACCATGCGCAGTACATTAATGTTAACAGGGGAGATGCATTGTACCATGTTGTAGCACAAGTGCTAATTTTCACCTGTAGTCCCTGGACAGAATTATATTAAAATTTGTATCTTTATTAATTTTTTTTCATGTCTATTAAAAAAAAAATCTAAAAACTAAATAGTGCATATTATATTCCACTATGTAACAACAGAAGTATATAAAATGCACAATTTAAAAACTACAATGTATAAAACCTTTTTTATTTTTAGGACATGTGATGTTTGGTAATGGACTAAAGGTAATATTATATATTGTAATTGAGTCAAGTAAAAGAACATTGAAACAAAAAGCTAATTTCAGGCTCAAAAATAGATGTGACCACTGACTATTCGTGTTAGCACCCCAATCTTATTGTCACTGTATAATGGGGTAAACTTTGTTCCTATACTGTGTGTCTCCAGCCATTAAATAACTCCGAATTAAGCCCCACTCACCCTTTTTACCTTTTTTGAGTGGAAAGTCCATAAGACCAAGTTGGAAACTACACAACCACAAGCGGCCCAGGCACAGCACACTTATTCATGGAGTCACATAGTTGGGGTGGGGAACAAGAGAGGCAGTGGCAGTAGCAATAAATTGGTACAGACATCTGTCAGAAACCCCATGAGTCACCCACTGGAAAATGCCTGGCACTACCAAGCCACCTTAGATATCCATCAGCAGTGATTGTGTCTGGTGTTAGCTTCTATGCCATATACACACAATTACTGACTAACGAACAAAAGAGTATACTGTGTACAAGTGCACTGTCCCAGGAGAGGAGTGGTGAGACTGTTGTGGTGCTGGGAGCGTGGAGGAGTCTTGGAGCGGCAGCCATCTTTGTCCGCGAAGTCACCAAACAATATAAGAACTGACCACATCGCAAATCAGTCACACTGATTCTTAATTTGACCCAAACCTAAATCGACATCAAAACTAACATTAACGTGCTAGTGAGGTTTACAATAAGAGGAGTGTGTGCAATGAACTACCTTCAGATGTTTGAAATCCACAAGTAGATAATTTTCTTTCATAGATTTGCTGATCACCATTTTGAGGTGATGTTATGCTGCAGATTCCTGGGACGACAGACGTGGTGCTGAACCGCAGACGCCCTTGTGCCTCAGACATGACCTCTGCAGGGTCAAAGGTCAGATGCTGTGATAATCCTGTCCACAGAACCAGTTGGTATGTTTGAGGGCTGCATGTTTATGGGCTTCACGTATCAGGAAAATACATTCTGTAGCCTGTGTAACAAAGGAGTAGCAATAAGGTTTATGTATTACTAAGAGCCTAATCCTGATCTTAATAAAGTCTAAATCAAGGCTAGCCTGCCTTAACTTTGGCTGAATATACAATTAGATTAATTATCTGTGTTTCTTATGATGCAATGACATTTTCTCTGAACAAATGTGCAGTTCTTATCAAATGGGAGACCACAACATTAAATTTGGTTTCTTATGATTATCTTAAATGTACACTTTTTCTGATTGTATATGTCTGTTTTAAATATCATTATAATAGCCTGTTTTTATAATTATTGAAGTATTGAATAAACAGAAATGACTTTTACTGAATATCTCAATCCCTCGTCCTTAGGGCCCTGTCCTGCTGAGACGGTCCACGGCCTGCGCTTGTGTTCGAGCACATGTGTTGTGTGAATGTTACATGTGTGTCTGGAGGAATGGAGACACCAAGAGACACTCGACACCAAAGTGACGTGACCCAACACCTGACCCGGCAGGACACCAGGGGCAGATCCATGAGATCAGGCCAAGAGGAGCGTCAAACTTTACTCGACCATGACTTTTCTTCTTTCTGACAAAAACTACATGGTATAGGAGATACTAAAATGTGGATATCTTCAAAATAATGCATATATAATAAATAATAATTTATGGTCACATTTTTTATTTTCTCAATATTGAAATGATGAAATCAAGTTTCCAGACCACCGACTATGTGAAAATTAACACTTAGAAAAGATGCAGTGCAGCAGGTCTCATGGAGTTAGTTTATAGCTCAATATCCCACCAAACCCTCACCTGACCAGAGCCTGAGCCTGCAGGAGGACGGTGGTTAAAGGAGCATCGACTTGGAATGTCCCTTTCCTGGCTTCAGCTGCAAAAACTTTGTGTCCCTTTTCTTGTTTTACGCCCTTCACCACAAGACAGTAAGATAAGGCTAGAACTTCTTCTGAACATTTTGACCACAGGAAATTTTTGTTTACAAGAACCCCGGTTCAACCTAAGAAGAAACTGAGAAAATGCCAAAAAACAGGGCCTTAATAATCTCTAAATGGGCTAAAATTTGAGACTAAAACTCAATTAAAACTGAAATAAATTAGTACTTCAGACCACTGAGTTCTTTCATATGAATTGTTTACTGGGAGACACTGGAGGTTAACATAAGTGTGTTTGAGAGTGAACGGTGCCATACCATCTTCTTCCACAGCGGTGATGTTTGGTTTTCCAGTCTGTTCCCGTTCACATCCGGACCTCTTCCCCTTCAGTGTGGAAACAGAAGCAGGACATTTACTGTCTGTTTGTGGAGAAGCAGAGGATCCAAGAGACGCCTCCAGCCATTCATCTGCCTAAACAAAGAAACAAAATGTGAATGCGGATTATGAAGTTAGAGCTGGAAATATAGTAAACTGTGAAACAATAGGCATGTTACAGTAAAATTAAATGGTCTGCATGTATCATATCTATTAAGTTACATAAAAAATAAAAACTCGCTCGGCCACAAATGTCATTGGTTCAACCTTGCTCCGGACAGGTTACTGTCATTGTCACTTTGCCCGTGGTTGCACCACAGTACAGTATGTGAATGAATGAATAATAACTACAGTGTAGCCCATTGAGAGGCTTGCAAAGCAAACAGGTTTGGGCAATATTACAGTCTAGTTGAACTACATTAATAATGCCTATAGACTAACAGCACCTATCTGCAACAGCACTTTGATTTAAGAAATGATGATATCACACATTTAGTAGTAGACAATAGTAATAGTTAGGCCCAGGTCTACGCTTTTAACTTTCATCTACGGTTATCTTGCGCCACCTACTGGTTATAATGCAGCCAAACCACGCGCGGCAGGGCCACGTAGAGATGATGAACAGCTTTATCATGAAGCAGAGGAAACTGACCTCGCCCTGCGGCAGACAAGCCTCAAATGTCCCCTCCTGCTGGGAAGACAGCCACTGATACCAATGGCAGACGCACGAACAACTCAGGGATGAAACATTATTACAAACAAATCAAATCAAATGAATAATTTGCTTTATAAAATTCTGAAGTAATTATGTAGCCTAGTAAATGTTTAGTTGACTGTCAAATAATTTTGTTTAAAGAAATTGTGTATATTTCAGTTGTGAGTGTGGGGTTTTAAAAGACCTTAAACCTGTTTTTAACCACAACATGCTCTTTATTCAGCCCTAGATTTTAAAAATAACAAGATATCCAAGTTCAATAGCTGATGATAATACGCACTACATTTGAGGTGTAAGAAAAACACAAGAAAAATATAAGCATATGACTATATTTTTACATCTATATTTTTTGCGAGACAAGCAAACAAGTTACAATAACAAACAATGGGATTGTAAAGTACAATAAAAGACATATTAGCTGATAAACGTCACATGATTAAGCTGTGTTTTGAGCTAACAAGGTAAAAGTATTAATGTCCCTTGAATTTTTCTTCAAGTCTTTCTTACTTGAGGCTGAAAATGATTAATATGGCTCAGGCCAGACTGATCTGTGTAACTTTGGATTGACTTTTCAAGAGTTTGTGAATTCCCAAAAGAACATTTCATCTTGCCACGTAAGAAAGTATGTTGCTCAATTCTTTAAAAGTACAAAAGCCTACTGCCTTTATCATGTTCTTCCATTGTTGGATGTCATTTTTAATTAAGTCACAATCAAAGTATTTCAGAAAAAAATACATAAAACCAATACAAAAATACAAATAAAAAACACCAATAAAAAGCCTAAATATTCAAAGTTAAGATTTAATAAGAGAAGTGGACCCTCAAAGTATGTATCCCACATTGATATTAGAAGTTGTTGATGTGCACCGCTCAGATAAACACACTTGTATTAAATAAAAAATCCTGGTATTGACCAAGAGTCAGTAAATCTTGACAAAGGAGTGTCTGTACGCTCACAAAACATTCACTGTCTTGAGTTGCCTTGTTGCTGTTGTCTGGTTGAAAGTGGCAGTTGTAGTTGTAATTTATCTGCCACACTTTTACTCCCAACATTCTTCAATCCAACAGATCAGGCCTTCATTGAAACATTGAATGAGCAGAAGGTATTTATAGCAACACAATAGTATTATCTAAAACTTTTTACCTACCAGGCTAAGTCTTTATTTTGACCAGTCAAGTCATCAAAGTGTTTTTTCACCGTGTCAAACTCACATCTGAAATCTTTAACAAGAATGAAAAGTGGCTAAAGCAGTGTGTCTTTGAAAATGTGCATATGACACATCAATTGTCTGGGATCCAGACAGATTCGCCCTGTATATTGTACAGAAGATCTCAAGTTTAACTTAACTTCTTAAAGTACTGGATAATATCCTGGCTGACCAGGCAATCACGTTTAATAAGGTGCAAATAGAACTGTGACTAGATTTAAAGAATGTGTGTACTGTGTGTACCTGGGATTGACTGGTTGTCTGTTTTGAACGACAGCTCAATAGATTCCTGCAGAGAGTCGCTCAGTTGTTTCTGGACATAATCCTGATTCATCAAACAGATATGAATATACGTATGATAAACAAGTCCAATAAAACTTAAAACTTAGGATAATAATTCTTACCATGAGGTCCTTCAGCTGATCCAACACCACAGCTTTGGCACGGTCAAACATTGTGTCCTTTACATCATGGAGGTGATTGGCAATTGCACGTTTCATATTGTCTAAACTGCCTTGGCCGCTGAAACCTGCTGCTTCTGCAATTAAAATAGTGTATCATTTGCACCAAGCTTATTATACTGTACAACAGGAGTAATGTGTCATGAAAGACTGACTTGTGTAACATTCTTGCATGGTCTCTTTCACACTCTCTGTCAGACTGCTGTAGATTATCTTTTTTTGATCACGAATATATTTGCACAGTTTTGTCTTAACCTTGGCGACCTTATAAAAGCAAACATGTCACATAAACTGTACATTAAATAAATTTGTGTCTAATAATGTACATGCTATTTTACCTCAGTCCTGATAAATATCAGCTGTAGTTCAAAATTCTTGTATTTTTGAACCAGGCTTTTTGTGTCAAGAGAAAAGGCATAAATCACCCCATAGAAGGGTCCAGATTTTGCATCTTTTCTAAAATGAGAAAAGGGACAATGATTATTACTGTAGATTCATAAGATAACATGCAATGGTCTCCTGATGAATAAACAAATCTCACGGGAAGGCTTTCCTGAATTCTTCATCGATGCTGTCAGTCAGATAGAGTGATAATGCTTCATTGAGGTTGATTTGTTTCTTCTTAGTTTTGTAATGGCCACTGTTTTGCAATGCACATTTCAGTTGTCCGTAAAAACCACGTCCACCACCTTTGATTCTCTTTCAAAGATGCAAAACAAGAAATGTAAAGACCGTGATGTGAATTATATGTTGTTTTTATGTACAGATGTTCTTACAGGGTTTAATTTCTTCTTCAAGGCCTCTTCAGACCTTTTCTTAGATTCTTCCACACCATTCCTTAGGCACTCTTCAAACACTTCATACACATCGTCCATGGAATTTTTCACTTTCTGAAGCTCACGCCGTATGATTCTATTCAGGTCCTCACACGCCTGTGCAGTTTGACCAGGCTCCTGAAACAGACAACGCAAATGCTAATGTAATAGCCACAGCTCAATGTGAAACAGAGCGACACAACAGAGATGTGACTCGTGTACATAGCCTCCCTATGGAATAGTCTTTGAATAACACTATTTACCACATTTACTAGTTTTGCTCCCTGCATCAGAGACAGAATCCCATAGGCTCCATAAACATAGTTCAGAGTTTGATCATGCTGGTCATTTAGACTTCGAAGGTGCTCTTGAAGTTTAGGTATTTCTGTAACAAAATACAATATACTGAAACCCATTTACAATCGATATGTGAAAAGTGAATACTGATTATGTTTAGGGCACACAAGCACTTGTTTTAGTACTCGTCATGCACATTTTTACTCACCAGTTTCATCACGTTGAAGTTTCTTTTGTCTGAAAAATTCTTTAGCGCTTACAGTAAATACTTCAAAGCAGTCGTCTTTGAATTGTTTCTACAGAGCAAAACAGTAGCTCCTTTTGGTTAGATAAACCTTTTCTGACTGATTATCAACATTGAGCAGCAAATATTTATGTGTTCCATTTTGACTGCGTAAACAGTAGACATTTAAGCACATTTGAGAATGATAGATTTCACAGTAAACTCACCTTGACTTTGGAAAGTTTGTTGAATTCTTTCCTCACTAAGTCTTTGGCTTTCAGGTTTCTTTCCAAAATGTTTCTTGTTGTGCTTTATAACATTAGCATGAACAATAAATTAGACTTGATAGTTAGGTCAAACATCTAGCACCATATTAGTGTTATGTAAGAAAATATAAAGTGCTCACCCATCGTCATCATCTTCATCGTCACACTTGGTGCAGATGAAGTAAATGTTTTGACATTCACCACCATTCCCCATGAGGCTGCATGCACTCTCAAGTATCTCCCAAGCATCTCTATCAGAAACTGCTCGGTTCATCTCCGACACGATCCACACAGAGGAGCAACTGGCAACAATCTAAACACATCTGTTTAGAAACTGCAAAAGTTAGACATCAAGTATCACCAACATTTAAAATACCTTTTTCCACATCTGATCTCTGCTCTTATTTCGGTCCCCATTTCCAGGAAGATCCACTAAAGTGACGTGTTTAAGAAGGTCATTTTGTGGTACTTTCACAGTCACACACTTCACCAGGGGCCAGTACCATCTTTGTCTTTGTCTATTATTGGAGTCACTTCTGGTGTATTTGAGAACTTTTGCAGCCAACTCTTGGGCCTGAAATGATTTGTGAATTACTAATTTGGTTAAAGACTCATGATAATATAATAGCTTTTAACACTCACCGATTCCACATGCACTATCTTACTTGCAGATTTAAGAAATTCTGGAATTTCTTTGAAATATTTAGACTCCATCAAGTTTTCAGGAGATTTGTCTTTCCACTCATCTCCATAAAGAGCTGTCATTTTTTCAATATTGTCCTTATAGTCTTCGTCTTCTTTTTTTTCTTCGTCTGGGATTTCTGTCATTTCGCCAAAAAGATTTTTGAAAGACCACAGCTCATCTTTCCATTCCTAACGAACATTAAATTCCATTCATTAACAGACATATGTTTCATATTTCAACCCTAATATTACCAAATTTACCTCTTTAGAGATGAACTCTATCTCGGCTGTATACTTTTTGCTTTGTGTATTAGCCTCCACTTTGATCATGACTGTGGTGCAGGCGAGCAGAATTCCAGAGGGCAAAAGATTTTTCTCTTCAATAATGGCATTAATCAAAGAGCTCTTTCCTGCACCAGTTTTACCAAAGACCCCAACCAGGTCCCTTTTATCAGTACACAAGTCCAAAATTTTATTTCTGTGAAAAAAAAAAAAAGAAAATTGTAATTTGATTCAATTTAAGAAAGGTATAATAATGACAGTGAATAGTTACCTTAAAAAAGCATTGAGTTTGGTGTTCTCTTGATTCCTCAATTTGTCACGGACTCTAGCCATACTGCCTCTCACCGCACTCAGTATTAAGTCATCTGTCCAAATATGTAAGAATGCACATGTTTTTTTTTTAAATGTAGGAATCAAACCAATATTGTTTCAACTTTACCCCTGTCGTATCCTGGTGCAGTGTCACATTGTCGTTTTATTTTTGAAGGGCTGTCTGTCTCAGGTTGTGGATCCAGTTTCCTTTTTGTGACATTTCCTTCTGAGGAAATGATTGGGAATTTGTTTTATTCCGTTTAGTCTTACAATAATAATTATAAGTATAGTGTTTTATTACCATTTTCACATGTTGTACCGGAAGATTGCAAATCCTAAAAATAAACATTTGATTTAGTACATACAAAACGTTTCCAGACATGGGTGGTTACAACTTCATTTATTTGAGAAACTGTCTGTATAAACTGCATTTTTAAGGTCTATGGGAACACGTACCTCGGGGGGAATCCACCAGGCACCCGAAGTAGATGCCGAGGTCACCTCTGTTGGCTCCTCTTGATGTGAAGGAACACTGGCTCTGCACTTGAGCTCCTCCTACGATCAACACTCATTTCAACTCATGTTTACTCTTAGTTTAGTTTAGTTAAGACTGGTTGGTGAATAAATGGCCAGTGTCTAGACGGAGAGCCAATCGGATCCTCCAGCTCAGTGCTGGTGTCCTTTTTTAAGATCTTTTAAGGTGAGACACTACTTTTTTTTTGTTTTTTGGTCAGTTTGGTCTCTCAACAAATCGGCTTTCATGTGGAAACAACAAACTTGTCCAATCTGATCTTAAAAATGTTTTATTCTTCCATTGAATCCACTTCATCCATAGATTTCTCTGGGACATTGTAAATTCAAAGGCTGTTTTCTTAAAATGCATTTTTCTCCCCTCGGGACATAAGGATCACCACTTAGCTCCTTCACACACCAAACTTTAAGTCTTGGATTTAACAAGATTTTGACGAAACTTGCAGAGGCATTTTTTGATATCTAGTTGTAAAACTGATTTATTGAAGTTTTAACTCAAAAAAACGAAGTGAAATGTCAATTTTTAGGACAATTTTCAGCCCAATCTAGTTTATTCAAAAATTAAATAAGAAATCCAAAATCTCCTCTGTACATTTTTTATAACTAATATGTGCACAAAATGAACCAAGAAGTTCAAACCTGGTTTTGTCAATTTTTCAGATTTTTATGTCCCAAATATGTGTAATTTTGGCTGTTTTTACACATAAAATGACTTACTTCTACATGAAAACATGACATGATGAAAAACTTGTAATACATCTTTTTCTTACATTTATTTGAGTAAACTACAGGAGAAGCCTGTTAAGAAGCCTTAAGACACCTCAGCAGTGATGGCGCGCTGCGAGAGGAACGTAAAATTATATTTATTATTTTATAATTGATGATATATAATTTAATTCTATTATATTATTCTAATTCTTATATTTATCTTCGGAATGTTGAGTTAACATGACTAAAACCATCATCCAGCCTTGAAACAAAGCATACTTTAAGGAGCCTGTTCAGGATTAGTTTCGTCTAGTTCACACAAATGTTGGCCATCATAAATGCGCCTGTAATGTTCAAAGAACCTACCTGTAACTGTCCAAGATGTTTTTTGAATCTGGCCCTTGGTCCTGCTTTTGGAATTAAAAGTTCGATTTCATTTTCTCCGAGACAACGCAAACTTTCTTCGTCCACTTCCTCGTCTAGATCGGAAAACATAGTAAAATACATTTTAGGACTATGCAATGGTGATAACTTACATGAAACAGTGCAATTTACCTTTAAATTTCTCTATCAAATCTGCGAAGCCCCATTTTCTTAAAAAACCGCGAACAAATTCGTCCATATCGTAAAGACAGCAGCTGAGAGGGATAAGGATGGTGTACAGTCATTACCAAATCGAAAAAGGCGGCTGGATCAAAGTCAGAGAAGAAGTTGTGAAATGCCGCGCCCAAAACGTCACGTCAGTTCAGGCACAAGCGCGCACACCTTAAACACCTTTTCTACAGAATTTATCCACAGCGGAAGTGCCAAACCAAAACGGTAAGCTGTATTATATGTTTTACTTTTATTCGTTTCCGTTTATTCTGTTGGTATAATCACTAATAGATTTGATCAGGAAGCCCATGGGTGATGCTTCTATATCTACAAATTCACATTAAATTTGCGATTAACAGTAAACTTCACCCCTAGTTTTTCATAACATGTTACTTAAAACTCCACTTCAGCGCCATTAGCATTAGACATTAGAAGCGATAACGTAAAGAGCGTGTGGAGCTGTAATATCTAAATATACACTTCACAGCACGATACAAATTCTAATCATCACATTTTGTTAAGATTAATCAGCGGATAGCCAAATATTTAACTTAGATTCTACCTAGTTATATATTAACAAGAAGAGGAATGATTGAATTAAAAACATATGGTGCCGTGCGTGTTGATATTGGTTATTTTTGACACATCTGGGCTCTGGTAGGGACCTCTGGGTTAAGGTACGGGTCACGTGGGCGCCTCCTGGTTAAGGTCTGCGGAGAGGCGACTCTGGATTAAGGTCTGCAGCCAGACGCCTCTCACTTTATATAGTTTACCTGCTCCACGCTTTCTGGGCGTCTGTATGTTGGAGTATTGTTTGAATGTTGCATAAAATCAGTTAACGTAGATAAACCCTCCTTCTCCTATTTCACGTCACTGTGATTTCACTGGTCAGAGTCTTGGTCATCGCATGAGCAAGACAAACATGCGAACACAACTGTTTTATAGACAATACCAACACTTTTAAACGCAGCGCTTCTAAGTAGGCTGTTTTGTAAAGAAGCGTCTGGAATAGGTTAATTCATTTCCCATGGGCTATACCCGCAGCATATCTTCGTTTATGACCGAGGTTATACTAAAAAGCACTATTTTCAGATGGAGTAGGTTAAAATTCAACATGCTCTTGCAGAAAAATTAAACGAGGATCCTCACAGAATTGGACTCATCTATTAATGTGCACCAAAACTGCCACAACATTTCAGAGGAATCGAAAGTGAAACTAAACGCAGACGTGTTTTTAGCTATAGTCAATAGTCTCTACAAATTTCTACGCTCTCTACGCACATTTAAAGTTCCCTTATGTGTCGAGAAGTAGGCTCCAATGTAGGCTACCGAAAATTAGTATCCAGAATACTAATTTTAATTGTACTCTAGTTACACTAGTTTGGTTTTAAGAATACAGTTCCTTTCTAAAATCAGAGGAATACATCAATTTACACGAAATGCTTTGAACTGCACTGAATTAGTAAAAACGACATAAAACCCAATAATATGCAATTTTCCTTCACTAATTTGTTCTATAATTCTCTTATCTTATAAATAAATGCATAACAAATGATATGTTACAAGATACATTTTAGATATTCTGTAACTAAATACACTTATTCTTCACAGTATTCTTCCCAACATTTTTACACACTGCCTTTAACATATTGTCAACTATAGTATGAAAGGTCGCAATCTAGCAGAGAATAATTATAAAGTGTGTATATATTGCAGTGTCTCACCTGAGTTAATGGACGAGAGAGAGAGCTGTTCACAGACCCTTGTTTTATTGTCAGAACAGAACTGGTTGCAGTCGGCTGTAACCACGCCAATAATCGTACAAACCTAGCAAAAGAAAAAAGACCTAGATGCTTCAGCCTGTGCGTTACCTCTTCCTCTTCCCTCCCAAACCCTCCACCACAAACTATTGGCTGGACCCTTTGTGAAGCTGAGACTCTGTAGTTTTGTCCTTTGGTGTCTGATTTACTCTAATTACAAGTGGAAACAAGCTCTGCGTAGAGGAAAACCAATATTTAAAGTCCGCCTAAATTTTCGTTGTTAAATATATGAAGAAGTAAAGCTGGCGTCTGTAGATTTTGCCTGATTGACACTTGTTTGGGCTTTGTTGGGTTTTGACAATTCCTCTTTCAAAGCTTAAGCTAATTTAACTAAAAATGAGTTTTAGGGACTTATAATAAAGTAAAAAAGTCCAGATGGAATCCATATAAAAGTCCCATTAAATGTTTCTGAATTTTTGTATAATTTTTTTAATTTGTGCTTTTGGAGTCAAAACTGACTCAAATTCATCCCAGAATGTTTGATTTGACTGTAACTAAGAGGGTTACAGCCTTCTTTTCATATAAAACATGTCCAGCAGTTTCCTTTATCAGATGGTGGATGAAAAATAATAAATTAACAAAATGTTACGCGTCCCACCGGCGGGACATCTGATTCACAATTGGATAGGCTTACCTTTTTGCAATAATCAATTATTTTAGAATAGTGTGGTTGTGGATGAAATTACAATACATTTATCTACTGCTACTTTACTTAGCCTAGGCTTAAGAACTATGGGGATTTTGGGGAATTAATTTTCACTTTGCACAAAAGAGCTAAGTGTTCTAACATTTTTGTATTTTTCTAGCAAATGTTTATTTTAAATATTCTTTCACAAATAGGGTAAGGTTAGGGTTAGGATTAGGTATATAAACAGTTAAATTGAGGGCTTTGGAACTCTATTTCCACCAGCACGGAACTTTTAGGAAGTCCTATATTTTTGTTATTGAACAAAACTCTTGATGAGAATAATAAAAAAAAAAAAAAAAAAAAAAGTTATTCCACTTAAATAGTTGCTACAAGGAAAGAGAAACACAGATTGGAGAAGAGTGAGTGTGGGGCATAAAAGTGCTGTCTCTGAGTCAGCAGAATTCACCCTTTTTGACTCGAGCTGGTCTCATGTATTTTCCCTATAACCTAGCATTAGCCCACAGAATGCAAGTGATGAATAATCAAGATAATGAGTCGAAGGCAGACTTCAGACAGAAGTATACAGGAAACCCACCCACACAGATTAGTACTTGCTCTTCGACTACCACCAACTGCAGCACAAGCTGGATGTGATCAGGACATTACAACACAGAGCCCAGGAAGTACCCACCAGCTCAGAGGGGAAGAAGGAGGAGAAATATGTCCAGAATGCCCTCTCAGCCTGTGGTTACCCAAAATGGGTCCAACCCTAGGATAAGATGCCGACACAAAAACAGAGCAATGAAGTGTGATAGTGTGATTCGATAGAGTGCAATGAGGACAGCTGCAAAGAACGTTACAAAGGTGAGACTAAACAGCCACTGCACCAAAGGTTGTACCAGCACAGAAGATCAGGTGGACTACAAAATGCAGTCCATCTGCACCTGGAAGCAAACCACTTGTTTGAAGACAGTGAGGTGAAAATTTTGAGCAGGGAGAAGAATTGGTTTGAAAGGAAGCTATTTTTGTGAAAAGGGAGAATCCTTCTCTTGACAGGAATAGGGGTTTAAGATTCAATTTAGCAAAGATTTATAACACAACAAGAGTCCGTTCTGCTTAACTAACTCCAGATTAGCCTAGTAATGATGAGCTGAACACTGAACAAAGTTTGGGAGCATTTATACAACTTGTAGACAGGAAATCAAACAGCTTCTCTGTGCAGCCTGACACACGGTGATCCTACTGAGAATTTTCATTTTAGATGATTCATGCCTGATATACCATAGACTGGGTATTGATCTGCTGGTACTCAGAAAGCCAAATATTATGTCTTGATGCTTATAGGTTCTTTTGATTATAGCTCTGGTTACTTGGCCTACATGGATTCCTTTGTCTACAACAAATTGATGAAATGGGGTTTAGAAAACTGGATAAATGCATTTCAAGGTAAACATAAACTCATTACAAATAAATGTAATTATAGAGGTGTATAATTATGCATGCAAGTTGTGGTTTTCATTTGTTTGTTTTCACAGCAGAAGAGGTTGACACGCAGAAACTGTACTATCTTGAAGAGCATGAAATTGATCACTTGATTTCCAAGATTGGTCCAAGGGCCAAATTCAGAAAATATCTCAAGGAATTAAAGGCATGACTGTTTGGTATAACCCTCCAGGGGAAATAAAGAAAACAGAATATCAGACTATCTTGCAATCCCAAGAAACTTTTTTTATGCAAACAGGTCGCTATCGCCTACTCACATTCTCAGAGTGTCCGCTTACAGACTTAGATCAGCCAGTTTTGGTTGCAGAGCAAAGGGGAATTGTTTTGTTTTGATTCAGAACTTTATTAATCCCACCAGGGGCAATTAGTTCAACCAAGTAAAAAAAAAATCACATAGAGAACAACCGTACAATACAACACATAATGGAGAAAATCTGTACAAAGAAGAGCCTTAAGGGCAGTAAACTCATCAGCACTCATCAGCAGCTTCACATCTATATTTCACTAAGTGTTTCAATTTAAAAGCTGGATAAAACTAGGGACCAGAGACTTAAGATATGTATTTGTCTTGAAATAGGGAACAACATAACGACTTCAGGGCAGTAAAGAAAAACTCATTCTTTAAAACATGGCTTTGTGAGCTCAGAATCATGTTGGCTTTTTGTAAAATCTGTGCATTACCGAAAGAAGAAGAAGAAGTCTCTCTTCCGCACTCCAGGAGTTTTGCATCTGATTTTAACAATGGAATTAAGACTATTATGAGTCTTTGACAGAGAGATTGTTAAACCAGCAAATAAAGGAAAAACACAGATGGCCCTCAATAAAAGACTTGGTCAAAACAGGAAAAAACCCATGTGCGATAAAAGACTACCAATTAGATTTTAAATTGAACATTGGGCATGGTCAACAAAATGGCAATTTTTTGAAGGAAAAAAAAAAAAAATCCATCTTTTATAAACATTGTTGGATTTAAACGGACCCAATGGAGCATGAGTGCAGATTTGCAAGCTGGACATAATGATGCTGCTTAAGGCTTTATCTTATAAGATGGCTCTCTAGCACCCCCTTGGTGGAGGTGTGGAAATATTTGATAGAGAGAGTGTTTGTAATGCGGAACAATGTTACCAAGGTACATAGCTTTGATTGAGTGTAAAAAATATGTTTTTTATGCCAAATAAATTGCAGTTTTAAGCCCTAAAAGTGCACGAAAACGCATGAAAATTGGCACAAAATAAGAGCTCCGCTCAAATTTAAGTTATTTAAAGTCGGCAAGAATGTCCATTAAAAGACGACTCAGAGGCGCCCTCGGGAAAATCAAAATACACTACGAGATAGGCGGAGCCTATTTTTTATTGTAGACACATACAATTCAGTACATATATAGAGCCTCTTAAGGTGGATAAAAAAGTATTATGGCCCCACCCGTCTGCCATTTTGGTTGAGACGTCCAAAATCCAACGCCCACATTTTAATGAACTTGTCCTAGGGTTTTTATCTGACTCCTAACTGAGTCAGTATAATCAGGACAAATGTGGGATCAAAAGTTGTTCAAAGAATTTGCAAAAGTCTCAAGATCATGGTCATAATGAGTTCTTAACAAAGCGGCTATTTTGAAAGAAGAAAAATATTGGTAACTTGAGCAAATTTTGTCGAATCGGGATGGACCCAATAAGGCGTTTGTGTATTTTAATGAGATGGACATAATGATATGTGATTTAAACTTCTATCGTTAAAAATGGCTCTCCAGCACCTCCTAAGAAGTTAAAATGGGACCAAAAAATGTGTTTGTCGCAAATATATGAAATTTGGTACACACACCCATTATGTGATTCTGAACAAAAAAGCCAATAAACTCCACGCCTGGTCTCCACCCACATTTGCACAGCCACGCCTCAAAAAAGTCAATGGGAAGTGAAACATTTTTGTTTGTCAGAATCCAGTGACATTTGGTACACACATTGTGTACGTGAACCTGATCGAAAAAGTTTCACATCATATCTTCAACGGGAAGGCGGCAATTTGAATTTTAAAAAATTAAGATTTCCTAAATCTAGCCCTTTATTTTAATGAACTTGTCCTAGAGTTTTTATCCGATGGACTCCAAACTGAGTCAGCATCATCCAGACATATCTGAGATCAAAAGTCGATCAAAGAATTAGCATAAGTCTTAGGATGTGGTCATAACAAGCTCTTAACGAAGCAGAAATTTTGAAAGAAGAAAAGTCTTGCTAACTTTTGCGCACATTCACATTGTGTATGTGGCCTTGAGCAAAAAAGTCTGGGGCCGCATGCTATCTTCAACTGAAAGGTGGCCATTTTGAATCAAAATGTGCATTTCTCCAAAATCTAGACCTCGTACTTTAACAAACTTGTCCTAGGGTTTTCGTCCGATGGCCTCCCAACTGAGTCTGCATCATCAGGACATATCTGGGATCAAAAGTTGTTACAAGAATTAGTATATGCTTCAAGGTGTGGTCATAACAACCTCTTAATGAGGCAGCTATTTTGACGGAATAAAAATCCTTGTAACTTTTGCAAACACTGTCAGATTTGGACAGACCCACTGAAGCGTTTGTGCATTCTAAAGACCTACATAAGGACATACTCATGTATAAAGAAGACTTCTGTATTTAAAAATGGCTCTCCATCTCTTTATCACTGCTTGCAATTTTAATTATTCTATTGAATTCCATACATTTTAAAGGAGAACTAAAGAAAAGTCTCACAGAAATACAATATAAAGTATAGGTGATTTTAAAATGATAAGTGTTTTCTAACTAATGAACAATGCTCCTTTTCGTTGGGTTAGGGTTTTAGCTTGAAGATGGCACTAGTCTGTACATACAGACTGTTTTTCTTGTCAAGATTGGCTGCCCAAAGCAAAATTTCAAAACCAAACAAGGGCCACAGCAGACAATGGCAGCGCCCATAGATACTTCCTTTGAAACGTTTCGCTGGATCCTATGGAACTTTATAAACTCTTGTAGACTGTATATGCGTGTATAGCTTATTTCCTGACATCTCAGAAAACTTGCAAAATGTACACTGGGAGAGCTTCATAGGATTGCAAGATATTTTCTTGGCATTTTTTACTTTATTTATTTCTTTATACATCTGGGAGGCTCTGTAGTTTTCTTTAGGAAAATAATTAGTTTAGTGCTTGGTTTAAATTTTAGGTGTATAATAAGGTGATATCATCGATCTAATTACAGAGTCAACAAAAGTGTGGTCATGAGGAAAGTACTGTACAAAAATTTGAGGAGCCGTCATGTGTTGAGGTAGGCTATGTGTTTCATAAAATATTATAGTATGCACTCATTACGTTTATGAATATAACCATAACCATATACTTTGTGATAGTTTTTGTTTTTATAATGTTATATAATGCTGGGGAGTGTCAATAAACAAAGAAGTACTTTGTGGTGGTTCGAAGCAGGACAATATTACTTCATACTCTGTATGATTATTAACAATTGTTTGTATTTACAAATGTATTGAAGAGTTGACTAAAGCTAAAAGTAATACTTTGTTGCATAACTTATTAAGAAATACTGCCATGTAGACCCTTTGCTTACTCTTGGTCTTTTTGTCTTTAGGTTTCACACACTAGCTGCAGTGGCAAAGGTAAGGAATGTTTGCAAGTATAAATAATAAGTTATGTTATTTTTGTTTTAAGAAAATTAGGTCCTACATATTGTTAATTGCAGATGATTGTGGTAGAGAAGAATGGATTCTAAAGACTGTGAAAACAATCATGAGACGTGTGGAGGAAAAACTGAGTAATGTCACAGAACTTGATTTTTTTCTGAGGTAAGATCTATGGAGCCAAATAACCCAATCTTTATTTAAAGGTTTGTGAGGCTTTGACTGATTTCCCACTGGAGACTGATCCTAAGCTTAACCATTATTACTACTGGCTGAACCTTTATTTATTTATTAAAAAAAGGGACAGTGCATATTAATGGACCTATGATTCATATGTATATATGCCAGAATTTAGCCACAAGCCCTGGATTGTTACACAAGGCTACACAAAGCGAGACACAACAGTAACATCACACAGGGAACACACATAACCAAGAGAAGACTGAACACATTACAGGGAAGGACAAGAGAGATTCACTACCACAAATTCAGAAGTGGTCAGACAGGGGAATGTTCACACATGAGTTTACAACTCATTAATCATTAATTTCAAGATACAATCTTAAAATTGAATATTATATGTACTGTATTACACATACCTCAAAGTGCTGCATTTATCGCACATACCCTAAAGTGCTACATGTATTGCTACGTAAAGGAGGCATGCTCAGAATATTCCTGTTTTCCCCTACCACCTATGCCCTCCCACATGCCTATACTTAGTTGTGATTATTTTAAAAATGAAGACTCCAAGTAACACATGTAGGGTTCTACTTTTCAAAAATCTGCTTGCTACGGAGAAATGTCACTAATAAAGTCTAATATAGTAGTCTGAAGTAGTATGATAGAAAAGAGAGACCTGGTTGGGGTCTTAGCAGTTCTACAATGGTAAGACACAAGTGTCCATCAGATGTGGCATATACCAAGGAGACGCTCTTGAACAGGAACATTGTAAAATGTGTCAGTTGTGTGTAAATTGTCTGCATTTTCAATGGAATGTTGCTTGTTGATGAAATAGAGGGATTCTGTTTTAGAACACAGCACTACAATTTTCAATAGGTACACTTCTTTTATAATCTCACGTTGATTGTTGTCTGTTGTCTTGAAATGGAGGAGTGAAATCAACAATTTGAAGGTAGAAAAGAGAGAACTGGTTGGGGTCTTTGGACAAACTGGGTCTGGAAAAAGCTCTTTGATTAATGCAGTCATTGGAGAGAAAGAGCTTTTGCCTACTGGAAGTCTCACCGCGTGCACCACAGTCATGATCAAAGTGGAGGCTGCACAGAGCACACTGTATGAAGCAGAGATTGATTTTATTACAGAAATGGTATGTCACGTTTAATTCAATACAATTCTTCAGAATAATATTAAAAAAGCATACTTACCGGTATTTATTTTTAGGAGTGGGAAGATGAGCTGTGGTCCGCAAAAAAACTTTTTGGAGACACAGATAGTTATGAAAATGATGAGGAGAACGATGGTGAATATACTGACCTTACAGAGAAGCTGACAGCATTTTATGGAGATATTTGGAAAAACGAATCAGTTGAAAACTTGATGGACCCAGAATACTTCAGAGAAATACCACAATTTCTCCACTCAGTCAAGAAGTTATTTTTTTGTAAAACAGTGAGTATGAGCAGGTATTAATACTTTATTGTTTAGTGTAACTCTTGTCTTTGATTCTTTGTCATCACAGGCCAAAGAACTGATGGAAAAAATTGCTAGATACACCAGAAGTGACTTAAATAAGAGGTTGTTCTGGCCTCTGGTGAAGTGTGTTACTGTGAGAGTGCCAAACAATAACCTTCCTAAACATGTCACTTTAGTCGACCTCCCTGGAAATGGGGACCGAAATAAAAGCAGAGATCAGATGTGGAGAGAGGTAATGCTGAAGAGTGTTTTACATGTCTCATTGCGTTCTATTGATTTCACGCTTGTTTTAAGATTGTAGAAAGCTGCTCAACTGTGTGGATTGTGACAAGTATAAATCGTGCAGCTGCTGACAGACATGCTTGGGACATCCTGAGAAGTGCCTGTGGCCTTGTGGGAAATGGTGGAATTTGTCAGAATATTCACTTTATCTGCACCAAAACTGACACAAATATCGACGAAGGGTAGGCAGTACTTTTACACAGACAGACAGACAGACAGACAGACAGACAGACAGACAGACAGACAGACAGACAGACAGACAGACAGACAGACAGACAGACCGACCGACCGACCGACCGACCGACCGACAGATAGATAGATAATTAAAAAATTTTAAAAGTACCTAAGAAGTACAGCCAGATGCCCATACCTGAGGCACGCGGAACTGCCAAACAAAGGCTCCAGGCCTAAAGAGATACATGAAAGATAACGAAGCCAGGCGAGACATGATCCACGCCTACTGGCTAAAGAAACTCACTGCACTCTATGAGCGCCTAGCAGCACAAATTAACCAGCTGCTGAGAGATAGGACTCACCCTGAATGGCTAACCGAAGGGCGAACGATCCTGATCATGAAGGATCCCTCCAAGGGTACCGTCCCATCCAACTATCGGTCAATAGCCTGTGTCTCCACAACAAGGAAGCTCATGTCAGGCATCTGCCCAAGACTGCAGAACCTAACATACCAACCTGTGCACTGCCTGGATTGATTACAAGAAAGCCTACGACTCACTGCATCACACATGGATCACTGGATGCTTGGAGATGTACAACATCAACAGGACACTAAGGGCCTTGATAGCAAGCTCAATGCTCAATCCCCACTGCTGTTCTGCATAGGTTTGAACCTCCTCAGCCAGACTGGCAATGGATATCGACTCAGGAATGGAGCCATCATCAGTCACCTCCTCTACATGGATGACATCAAGCTGTATGCTAAGAGCAAGTAAGACATCGACTCACTGATCCACACGACCAGGATCTACAGCACTGACATTAGGAGGTCATTTGGGCTGGAGAAGTGCAGTCGGATGGTTGTCCACACAGAAGGGGTCCCACTCCCAGAAGCAACGATAGCAGACATTGAGGATGGGTACAAAAACCTTTGAATACCACAGGCAAATTGCAACCTCCAAGGGGTAACAAGGAAAGCAGCAAAAGCCAAATACCTCCAGCGAGTAAGGCAAGTCCCAAGAAGCCAGCTCAATGGCAAGAACAAGTCCCGGGTGATAAACAGCTACGCCCTGCCAGTGATCAGATACCCTGCGGGCATAATAAGGTGGCCAAAGTAAGAGATATAGACCGCAGATGTTAAGACATGAGAGCTCCTTACCATGCATTTCACTTCACCCACATTGCCTAGAATGAAAGTGGTGTGTGTGTAAATGGTGGTCAGAGGGGCCAATGGCGCACACCGGCAGCCTCGCTTCCGGCAGTCTACCCCAGGACAACTGTGGCTACAAAGTGGCTTACCACCACTGAGTGTGGAGTGAACTGCACAGGAGCAGGCCCTGAGCAATAGAGCAATAGAGGCCCAGATCTACTACACCAGACAAGACCCACGGTGTAGGCTGTGCAAAGAAGCTCCGGAGACAGTCCAGCACATAACTGCAGGGTGTAAGAAGTTGGCAGGGAAAGCATACATGGAACGCCATAACCAAGTGGCTGGCACAGTGTCCAGAAACATCTGTGCGGAGTATGGACTGGAAACTCTAAGGTCAAAGTGGGAAACACCTCCACAAGTGGAGAATGACTGACAGAATGGTAATGGCAAACCAGACATCGTGGTGATGGATAAACAGCAAAGCAAGTTGTGGTTGACAATACCAAGTGATGGCAACATCAGGAAAAAAGATCATGAGAAAGTCGAGAAAGACCTAGGGCTCAGAGAAGAGGCCTGGAAGGTGAAGGCCAAAATTGTGTCATTGGTGATCGGAGCACTCGGGGCAGTGACCCCCAAACTGGAGGAGTGGCTACAGCAGATCAATGCCTCATTTATATCAATTCTGTAGCGTCTCTAGTGTGTTACCCGCGTGACTGCAAGATATAGATGACTCATCAGAGGCATAAAGGATTATGCATAATATGACTCAGGTGACAGTTCACATCTTAGGGTAGTTCAATAGTTTTAACTAATAACAGATACTTCTTACTGTAACAACTTATGTGTTTGGGTGGTCAATAACTCTCGCTCATGTGTATTCCTCTAAAACCAATCCGTTAACATTTTAAAATGTTCTGTTTTCCAAAATAAATGTTCAACTATTGTTTGCTAGGCCTTGTGTTCATCGCTACATACTTGACAAAAATGTGTCCGCCAAACTCCTTGTGAAGAAAGAATGTAAGAAACTTGCAACCTTGAAGGTTTGTTACAACAATAATCCATTTATCTACAAATAAGATTGCTATCGAGTTTCGCACTTAAAATCCTGCCTATCCACTACCAGTCTTTGCCTACATGCCAAAGCTTATTTTTTAATCAGAGGAACTTAACAAAAAAGAACATCTGTGTCAAAATATGAATTTCAGAAACATTTGAGAGCGGACTGCCTTGAGGTATTTACAGTGAGTTCAAAAGAATTTTTTAAGCCAAAATACCTAAAACCAAATGAAACGGGTATGTATACCACTCTTAATTGGTTTATTTTCTAAGCATTACAGCCAATATTAAAATCATGTGTACTTACAGAAATACCCAAGCTCAGAAAGTTCCTTCATTGTCTGAATGAGCTTCATGGACAAACATTGAATTATGTTAGTGGTGCCCATCAGATTCTTTTTCTCATGAAAGAAGGTAGCACAAATATGGTAAGTAGGCCTAAAATCTAGAGTTTTCAAATGAAAAGTGTAAACAACACGTTTCTTATTTTTTGTTGCAGGCTAAGGAGCGAACACAACTGGTCGCAGAGCTAAATGAAATAATGAAAGACAATATTTTCAAAGTCAAAACATCCATGCATGATGCTTATGGGATTCTTGAAAAATGTCTGTCTGAAGGAGCAGAAAACTCCAGATGTTTTTGCCAAGAAAGCCTTTGGGAAAAAATACAAACTGTAGGTAGAATTAATCATACTTTTATTCAAACGATGTAATCCCTTGTTTGTCCAGAAGTGTTCCATACAGAAAAGCTTTCAGGGTAGTTTGTTTTTTAATTTAAATCTTTACACTCTTTTCACTTTTTCAGGAATCAGGCAGTGCTTTCCACACAATATTAAATTGTTCTGTTGAAAACAACGGGGTCCACAGATCGAACCAGAGGGAAGCGATTTATCACAACTCACTGTCCACATTTCTGACCAAAAGCATTGAAGGAGACTTCCGAAAGACCTTTCCGTGAGTTTGTAGCCTACATTCTCTATATATTGTAGTTACTAAGACAATGCAATTTTGGTTATATCTAGAACTTGAATGCTATTTTAAGTGTTGATTTTTCTAATTGTGTGGTTTTGCTGTTGTCTTGAGCATTACTGTATCATTATTGTAATTCACTAGCCCACTCTGGATAATTTCTAAAACAATCATTGCTTCTTACTATTACTGTATGTCAAAGTTGGACATACAACACAGTAAATTGTGTTCAGTGTTATACATGTCATATTTTTATTTCTCTTGTTTAACTTTTGCCTGACATACATATGACAAGATTTTTTTTTTTTTTTTTCAGAAATGATGGAAAATCAGGACACTTTTATGGAGCCATTCATGACTTTTCACTGGGCACAATAGTACTAATGCAAAAGTACAAAGAGCTCAAATTACAACTTATATTCATCAATGCACAGGTAAAAAATTGGTGTCAATTTGGTATTAAACCTTTAACAATATTCTTACGCTCTGATTTATTCAGGAAGAAAACATTAAGACAAGACTTACAAAAAGAATTCGAAATCGCAAGAAAATGATCTACAACAGTCTAACACTGAGTATGGAGGAAAGTATGCAAGAACATTACAAAAGTAAGACCCTTGTGAACTATATATGTGCACACATTTAGGGCTGGTTCAATTGTTCTAGATAGCAGAACAATAACGTTTTTTTAATATCTGAAGTGCTTTTTTTGGTACCTGTTCTTATATATTGATTGTTATATTGACAAAACAGAGCTACAATGCTCATAAATTCCACTAAATACTGTTCATTTGGAGAAAATATTGATTTTATTGTCAATTTGTGTCGTTGGCAGCATTTAAATTTTTACGTATTAGGACCTTTCACCTTTTTGTCAGTTCAATAAGTGTCTACACAGTACCCAGCCCTATACACAATGGGCCTCATTCATGACATGTTCTAACAAACAAATTTGTACTTATGGCCTTCGGAGGTTTTAGGACATTCATAAAATTTGTTCTTCACTGAAAAGGTTCTTGTGGAAGAACAAATCCAGTCAGGAGCACCCATGCATACAGAATTCTGCTGTTTTGTAATATTATTACTATTATATTAAAATTAACATTTTTATTTCTGCATGATTGTAGATTATACATTTTTCATAAATTATCTTAAATAAAAATTATTTTGTATAATTTGCTACAAAAAGAATGATCAGGCGTGATACATGTGTGAAGATGCCTATAACAGAGGCTGCAAATACAGTCAGCAACTGCTGCCATCTATTTTACATGAAGTTTTTCAGAGGCTCTATTGAATTGAAAGTGAAGCAAATGCCATGTCTCTGAACGTGAAACCACTTTGTTTGGCAAATGAGCGCAAATGAGTTCAACGAATTGTGCCATTGACAATTCATGTGCGGTGGCCAGTGCTGGTCCAGCACTGCTGGACGATTCCCCGTAGGCGTACTTGGTTCAAAATGAAAACTGAAAACTGGTTAAGATCTTTTTCCTGTTATACAAGTAGGTGCTGTCTTGCTTTATGTTTGGGAGTGGCATAGAGTGAAGAGGCATCAATAAACAGGCAAAACAACAGAGTAACTATGAAGTCAAGACTATTGGCGTCGGGCTTAGGGCCATTTGGAGCACCGTGGCACTAGTGATTGCCATTGTTAGGTTAGCACTATTAATGTTGTAATACTGACATCAAATAAACAGTCTCAGAGGAACCCTAGCCCTAACCCTAACCCTGTTTCTTTATAGAATCTGCAGGCAAACTGCTGTTTTTGTGTGTGTGTGTGTGTGTGTGTGTGTGTGTGTGTGTGTGTGCGTGCGTGCGTGCGTGCGTGCGTGCGTGTGTGTGAGAGAGAGCATGGTCGGGTTTTAACTGCCCCTTCCTCCTCTGTGGTTGGAGTCTTAAATAGTTGAACTAGAATAAATAATAAACATGTATCCCTTTATGTTGTAAAATAATAGTTTGTCTCTGCCTCTTTGGCCACCTACATTGAGTTTTACCTGCTATAAAATAACTGCATTAAACAGGGGGCCTCTCTGTGCTCGGTTACATATGCTTCCTACATAACTTTTTTGTGTATTTACATCGACGCACAAATCAAAAGTCAGTTTGTTGCAGACATATTTTGTTACAAATCTATACTCAAATGCTTTTGGGAAACGGGTGGTGGCTTTTCTTTTCAAGAAGGGAGCCTTTAGCTTTGTTTCTCTTGAAATGTATATAGACCAGGAGGTAAATTGGTTTATTCAGGAAGAAAA
Source organism: Rhinogobius similis (assembly GCA_019453435.1). Lineage (NCBI taxonomy): Eukaryota > Metazoa > Chordata > Actinopteri > Gobiiformes > Gobiidae > Rhinogobius > Rhinogobius similis. Next base: position 23,326,420 of record CM033631.1, read on the forward strand.
CATTAAGACAAGACTTCAAGAAAATGATCTACAACAATCTAACACTGAGTATGGAGGAAAGTATGCAAGAACATTACAAAAGTAAGACCCTTGTGAACTATATATGTGCGTACAGTTAGGGCTGGTTCAATTGTTTTTACATAGCAGAACAATAACAGTTTTTTAGTATCTGAAGTGCTTTTTTTAGTACCTGTTCTTATATATTGATCGTGGACAGGTGTAGACAGGAGCACCCATGCGTACAGAATTTTGCTGTTTTGTAATAGTATTACTATTATATTAAAATTAACATTCTTATTTCTGCATGATTGAACATTGTACGTTTTTCATAAATTCTCTCAAATAAAAATAATTTTGTATAATTTGCTACAAAAAGAATGATCAGGCGTGATACAGAGAACAGGAAGTCTTCTGTCTGCATGGGCCACTCCCCACAGGACTCAGAACCCCCTGTCAATGACCAGAGTGCACTCGTCTTGAAGTGCCCACATTTTCTAATAAAACACTCGTGAATGAGGTCTGCTTTATGTATGAACAACTTGAATACTTATGTAAACTTTGCAGATTTGGCAAACTTAAGTGGAAAAGGCAGTCTAGAAAGAATGATGGATACAATCCTTGGCCATGCCAAAAGCTGTATGTTGAGCCTGCTCCAAACCCTAATGGTTTGTCCATCTCTGTTAATAAACCTACTTTATATGAAAGAGAGCTGTCTGCTTTTGTACTGAACTGTTGTTCTGCGGACACAGGATGATGTCCTGAACACACTGAGTGAGAGCCTGCACAAGTCAATCGTGCTAGCACTGAGCGAGGACACGTCTATTCCAGGTGAGAATAACTAATACCTTAATATTGTTATTGAATTCATGTGAATGGAATCTGCTAATTTTCCAGATATTTTAAATGAATTTGGTGAAGTCACAAAACACTACAACGAACTGATGAACACAGAGGGAGAAGATGATCTGCTTTTGTAAGAACTAAGCACAGATGTTGCTGTCTTTTATTTATGCGCATAGTGTTTACGAACAAACCACTTTTAATCTAAAAATGTTTTTGTTTCAGGTCGGACTTAGATATGGACATACCCTGATGTTTCTTAACAACTTATTATTCTATGTGTTTGTGATACTATGCATTTTGTCTGTTCTGTTTGATTAATTATTATTTTATTTAGCTTTATATAATATTTATTTGTAAGCTTGCCATTTAATGCTCTTCTGAAATAGTATCCTGTCATATGGTGCTGCCTTTTAAATTTCCACTAAAAGCTCTATTGTATTCTTTTGTAAACATTACAATGTCATTACATCAGCCAATGCATTTTACATTTCTGACATCAATTCAGTTAAATCTTATGAATCTATGACCCTATGTTGCAAATTTCTTCACAAGCAGTTTCATAAAAATTAATATTTTGGAGACAACAATCAAAAAGGCCTGTTGATGACCCTGTGGTGGGGATTGTTGCGGAAATAATTTGAATATCTCAAGAGTTGGTTTATTGGCAATTTAAGGCGATTCATTGTGTAGTTACTTTGGTTTTGGAACTTTTGGAGTTTCTTGTACTTTATTTTCACACAGGCCCCCTTCTGTAATGTAGCAACCTTTTTTCAGTTCCATGAGTTCCTGGAGCTTTTTTAATTCCGATCCCCATTTTATGTATAACACTGCTTTCCCCCCCCCCGTCCTTTTTTAGTCTGAGGAACCACCCAGTCCCCATTGCTTGCATTGACACTGCAAAGATGGCTGAAAGTTGGTCAGACTGACAGTAAAATTAATTTATTAAATTAAATTAGGATTACGAGCGTCTTTTTCCCCCCTTCATCTTGTGTTTTCATCAAAACGTTTGTATAAGTCTGAAAATGAATTAAACATACTTACCAATAAAGTTAATGTTGTACATGAGCTTGTGTTACCTCTGACTGGAAAGTACCTCCCCCTGAACAAGAGCAAAAAAAAAAGTCCAGTTGTGGATTTTCTTGGAGACATAGCAAACAAGTGATAGTTTAGTGCCAAGGTCTGTCTCAAAATGCATGTCAAGATTAGGCAAGAGACACAACATAAACATAGACACAGTGACCTCTGACATATCATGTCAGCATTCCAATCATTAGAATTAATTACACCATATAGCATGACATTATTTTCTATAACCGTCCCCAAAGTGTGGCACCATAGTCGCTAGTATTCTGTGTGAACATGGAACTAAAATAAGTTTCCAGGAACTGAAAAGGTTTCTACAGTGGGGAACTCCCATAGAGACTGGGGGAAATATGGGGACTTAGTTCTTGGTACTTTTATGTGTGAAGATGCCTATAACAGAGGCTGCAAATACAGTCAGCAACTGCTGCCATCTATTTTACATGAAGTTTTTCAGAGGCTCTATTGAATTGAAAGTGAAGCAAATGCCATGTCTCTGAACGTGAAACCACTTTGTTTGGCAAATGAGCGCAAATGAGTTCAACGAATTGTGCCATTGACAATTCATGTGCGGTGGCCAGTGCTGGTCCAGCACTGCTGGACGATTCCCCGTAGGCGTACTTGGTTCAAAATGAAAACTGAAAACTGGTTAAGATCTTTTTCCTGTTATACAAGTAGGTGCTGTCTTGCTTTATGTTTGGGAGTGGCATAGAGTGAAGAGGCATCAATAAACAGGCAAAACAACAGAGTAACTATGAAGTCAAGACTATTGGCGTCGGGGTTAGGGCCATTTGGAGCACCGTGGCACTAGTGATCGCCATTGTTAGGTTAGCACTATTAATGTTGTAATATTGACATCAAATAAACAGGCTCCGAGGAATGTGCCTTTGTTTCTTTTATAGACTCTGCAGGCTAACTGCTGTTTTTATTTAGGTGAAAGTTAAGCTTCATCATTTGTTTTATAACTTGTTCATTGTTCATTTTTAATACTTGTGCTCTCTCTTTGCCATAGGATCTGGTTCGAGCGTGGTCGCCCGCCTGGTGCAGGGTTGGCGTTAGAGCGTCTCACTTCAGTCCCATCACTCCTCATATGCTGTGGTATTATTGCACATATTATTGCACACCTATCACTCTTTAGCATCCTTTATTTATCCCTAGCGTTTATTTGGTTTGTGTGTTTGTGTGTGTGTGTGTGTGTGTGTGTGTGTGTGTGTGTGTGTGTGTGTGTGTGTGTGTGTGTGTGTGTGTGTGTGTGTGTGTGTGTGTGTGTGTGTGTGTGTGTGTGTGTGTGTGTGTGTGTGTGTGTGTGTGTGTGAGAGTATGGTCGGGTTTTAACTACGTGTATCCCTTTATGTTGTAAAATAATAGTTTGTCTCTGCCTCTCCTTTTGGCCACCTACATTGAGTTTAGTTTTACCTGCTATAAAATAACTGCATTAAACAGGAGTATCCCTCTCTGTGCTCGGTTACATGTTACCTACTTTTTTTTTTTTTTTCATCAGAGCACAAATCAAAAGTCAGTTTGTAACAGACATATTTTGTTACAAATCTGCGGACTTTAGCTTTGTTTCTCAGACAAGCAGGAGGTAAATTGGTTCTCTGTATTAATGGGGAAAAATACTTCCATAATAAAGAAGAATATACATAAATATAGTTCAATTTCAATATGTTTTTTTTTTTTTGTAGTTACTAACGCAAGATTGAAATATGGTCAATATATATTCGATTTTGTTCTCTGTAATGGCTTATAAGTTGACACTCTGAGAATATGCTCCTTTTTATTCGTTAACAAGCATTACATACTTCATGTCCTTATACACCAGCTCAATGTTTGTTTGTCTTTACAGTCTAAATGGCGTCTTGCACATTTATTCAGGACAAATTAAGAGAGTGGAACCTCGCGGAGTTAATTAAACGATTTGAAGGTACAGTATGTAATCGCTCAGATTAGTGTTATACTTAACTTGCATGTCTCTATTTCTAAAGAAGAAATTGTACTGCTTATCAACAATGCGGTTAATAATTTTCCAGATGAACAAATCAACAATGAAACTTTCTTAAGTCTTGATACTTCAGATCACCTTCAAGCCTTGATCCCAAAAATTGGACCCAGAGTTAAATTTAGAAAAAGACTGAAGGAATACAAACAGGTAACACAAACTATACAGTCATGACGACTGAAACTACATTAGACCTATTTCACTTTTAACACTTAAATGTTTCTGAAAAGTCGCTCAATAGACAACTTGATGAAGAAATGATGGAGACAACTGTGGAATCAAATGAAGACCCAACATTAGACCAAGAGGAGTCTCATCATGTGGTATGTTTTACAAATCAATAGAAAAATTCAAATCAAAAACATGATGCAAGTTTAATGTTGGCAAAAATAAATACTTTTGACCATGCAGATATTTTTATACCCCAGTTTTGATCACATTAGAAAATAAACTATAGAAAATAAGCTATAATACAGCTATAGTATACATCAGGTGTGGACATAAAGAAATCTGATGTTATTTTATTCTGTTCAAGGTAGATCTCACAGGGTCTTGACTGTGGTAATGTTATTTTGATGACCATTGAATGATAAATGATGGCGCAATATAGTTGTGATACTATACTTATAGTTTGTGATTGTTCATTTTCAAAATCAATATTTTTTTCTGTTTTTTTTTCGTTACAGACAATGTCTTTTCCCTTTTCACAATCACTCATAACTCAACAAGGCATCTTGGGCACCCAACTTTTTGCATTGCGCCATCTAACTGCCGCTGGGCAAGATGACCTGATGACTTTGTTCAAATCTATCATCCCTAACTTCACATCTAATTCATTTTTTAACACTTACAAGATGAAGGTTTGCCAAGGAGAAGAAGTGTTTCTGTTTAGTTCTTTGAAAGACCTTCTCAAAGAAACGCTTGAGAATTATGGATTGAATCTGCCTCTCAAAACAATTAATTGTAACAATGAAATCGATGATATTATGTCTGGAAAAATATACCAAGAATTGATCAAAAACGAAAAACTGGCGGATGATGACATTACCTTGTTATGGAACTGTGACGGTGCCCCAATAGAGATGAACTCCATCTGGCCTCTCCAGTTCACTATCATTGAGCTGCCTTACCAAATCAGAAACCAAAATGTGCTGGTGCCAGCACTTTGGTGTGGCTCCAAACGAGCTCCAAATATGACTGAATTTCTCAAGCCTTTTATTGATGAATGCCGTGATTTGGCCAAAGCTCCACTCAAATGGACAGATAGCAATGGTGCCACTCATTCCTCAAGAGTTTTTGTTTTGGTTTGCTCATCTGATGCTGTGGCAAGACCATTACTTCGAAATAGTATACAATTTAATGGTGAATACGGCTGTGACTGGTGTTTGCACCCTGGCACAATGGTCGATAAGGGCTCAGGTAAAATCAGGTCATATGCATACAATGAACAGAAACACACAGCGAGATGTGAGAAAATGCATCGAGATGATGCCAGCAGTGCTGAGGCCTCGGGGAAATCAGTCAGAGGAGTAAAAGGATTGAGTGTTCTGCAGGAACTTCCGGTCTTTGACATTGTGCAGGGGTTTGTCCCAGAGTACTCACACGCAGTCCTTCTTGGTGTGACCAAACAGCTGATCTTCCTATGGTTGGAGCAGAAGAATTTGACAGAGCGTTGGTACATAGGCAACAGAGTAGACGAATTGGATGAACGTCTCCTTAGTCTCAGACCTTACTTAAAAATAACCACATCTTCAATTTCACTGAAGTATAGGCACAATTGGAAAGCTGTTGATTGGCAGGCATTTCTTTTATTCTATGGTATATATGTTCTCCAGCCATACTTAGAACCTTCATATCTCCATCATTTTCACTTGCTGTCATGTAGTGTGCACATGCTTCTCCAAGACAGCATATCCGAAGAGAATCTGAAGTGTGCACATGTTTACCTGGAGTGCTTTGTTAAAGACATGGCTGAACTTTATGGTGAGGAACACGTCACGTTCAATTGCCACCAGCTCATCCATTTATGTGACAGTGTTCAGAACTGGGGACCTCTCTGGGCTACATCTGCCCTGGTGTTTGAAAGAAACAATAAAAATTTACAGACTCTGCTTCGTGACGTAATTAACAGTTCTGAGGATATTGTCAAGAAGTTTAGCATCTGGCAGCAAATACCTAACCACTACAAGTCTTTTGTCTTTAGCCAGTTAGACTTCAATGACCTGATAAACCTAAAATCACCACAAAATGTTTGCAAAGCCACCTACGCTCCTCTTGGAAAAGTTGTTCCCCTTGATAGAAGTGACTCCGTTACATTGGCAGTACAGAGCCTCCTATTAAAGGACACTGTTGATGTAAGCTCTTATGAGTGCTTTACAAATGGTCACAGAGTTTACCATTGCACCAACAGTAAAGTCGCAGACAAAATGAAGTGCACAATAAAACTAAAAAATGGGGATCATGGAGAAATACACTTTTTCCTTGAAGTCCGTCAGTGCCCTAACACTCCAATCTTTGTGGCCAAAATGTTCAACACCAGTCCTGTTTTCAAGGAGCTAAACATGGGGCAATCAGCAGAGGCTATTTTTGTCAAAGGGAGGTTGACTGAACAGCTTAAAGCCTTTTACATAAATGATATACAAAGTGAATGTGTGAATTTCAATGATTGGATTGTGGCCCTTCCAAATACTCATGACAGATATTAGCCATTCTGAACTGAGACAAAATAGTGAGTCAACTGGAGCTTATTTGTTTGTTCCAAGAAAACAATTGTTGAAAACTACTACAACTACTACTATTTTATTGGAGAAATATTTGTAACTTTTCTTTTGTCTCTATTGCTTGTATCTTTCTTCTGTTTTCCAAGTTTACTTTTAAAAGCTGTGCATTGATAAGCAGTCTTTTCTGTTATACATGCCATAGATGCCATTTTGTTGCTGATTTTGCTTTATTCATGTTTTGTTTTATCACATATTTTTATGTTTTGTAACTGCCTTGAATTTGTGTACAGCACTTTGGTTGACTGTGCTGTTTAAAATAGACTGAACAAAACTGAAGGCTTCCTCATACTTTACCCCAGTCAAATGTCTGATATTACCAGTAGTACTGCTTTAATTATGGTTTATCTGATAATTGCACTGATAATTGCACTGATCTTTAGTCTTACGTCCTACTTACATACGTTGGATTACTCTAGTGCTGTGTGCAACAAATGGGCAACTATTTAGAACATTTAACACCTCATTCGATACCTTAATAAACAACTGCAAGATATGTATTTTCTTTATAACAGCATTCACATCACAAACACAGTATAAAGCTGGAAACAAATTAAAATGCCTTTGCCTTAGCAATTATAAAATGCTAGAATATCATGAAGATCACAATGTGAAACATGCTGTGAGCTTGCTTTTTTTTGTAAAAGGGTTTTATTATTGGAAATGGTTAAAACGGTTGAAATGATCTTTTTGTCATTTAAAACATTTTATTTTATTACATTTTATTTTAAGGTCAACATATTTAGTAAGGCTACTCAGCACCGTTAAGTAAACAAAGCACAATTTGGTTAACAGAGCCCTTCAACAAAAATCTCAACGTTCAATTAGTTTGTGGCACATCATGTGATGCAATGTGTAGGGCTGATTTGTTACATCAACCACATGCAAACAAAGACAAGTTCTTAGGCACAGTAAAAAAAATGTCTAAAATGAAAAATATGCATTTCTGTCAGTCCTTTAGACATCTTCGCTCTAACCACATTTGTCACTTTTAAACAATCATTTTGCCAGCAGCTAATAAATAAATTCAAGTCCAAAGGTCCAGTGATGAGACGGCCACAATCTGTCACCCCAGAGAGTGCTGCTTCTTCAGGCCGTCCACTCGCCTCACCCTCTCCTCTGGGGTCTTCTTGTACCAGCTGCTACAAATGATAAGAGAAACATAACCTCAAACAATAAAGAAGCAATTCAGAAGTTTTATGATTAATTTGTAATCCAAAATGATAATAAATAGAAGTTTGATTTACCCCTGGCGTTTTAGTTGCCCCATCGCAGGTGAATTTTGGCCCTGACTTGGTTTCTGGTCTCTGGAAAAGCCATTGGTTACTCAAATATGAAAAACAAAAATAACTAGGCAAAATAAAATAATTAGACATAACAAAAGAAGGCTAACCGGTTTGTGGTAGGGCTTTTTGGCTTTTGCATCTTCCTGGTTTGAGCTGGAGACTCACCCACCCTAAAATAAACATGAAATCAAACCATTTCTATGGACTGACCAATTATTTCTAACATTGGAGTAATTTTTATTACCTTTTCTTTCTGTCTATTGACCTCTGAGTAGCAGCAGAGAGAACTTTATCTTTAGATGACTTTGTCTTTTCCTTTTATAAAAAAAAAAAAAAAAAAAATACAACTATTTCAGTAAAATGAAAAGACTACTTAATAATAAGTTGTACTAGTAATTGCATTAAATATTTGGTACTAATCCTACAATCTGGACAGACATATGTTACAGTACAGTGTATTTTTTTCATCACCATGTCTCTCAGCTTTCTTTCCAAACGGAGCTCCCGGTCCTGTTGTAGAAGGGCTAGTCTTTGGGACAGAGGCATTTGAAAGAAGACGTCATGGATATCATAAAGGGCTGCACGCAACTATAAAAGAAAACACAGTTAATGTATATAAGAACGCCCTCTTCTGGTTATATACAGCTGCTGCAAATACCTGAGCTCTGACTCTCTCCTGCAGAGAAAGGTCTTGTGTTGTGTACACTTTCTTTTGAGGGGCTTCGGTTTGAAGTGAACAAATAAATGCGTGTGTGTCCTTGGAAATGACAGGACAACGGTTTATAATCAATCAACAAAACTGACCAAATACATGGACATGTTTTTGAAGAGTAATTGCATATAGATATATATATATATATATATATATATATATATATATATATATATATATACATCTATATATATATACATACATATATTTTCTTCCAATCAACTGCACATCAGTATAAAGATATTAAAAAGACAAATAAAAGCTTAAACTATTTCACTAATACTAAATGTATTACAGCTTTACTGAGCTCAAAGTGTAATAGTATCATTCTTACCACAACAGTTTGCCGGAGTTGTTTGACTTTTTCAGTTTTGAGGAGTCGCCGTGTGAGAAAACCTCGTGTTATAGCACAAATGCGGCTGTAGGCTTTATGTTGTTCAGGGGTCATGACCTAGTAGAGTAAAATATTTAAGAAAATATTGGAATAGTAATCAAGGGAACTAAAAGGATTAATTTGATGGATGTGAATTTGTTAAACACACCTCACTGAGCCTTGTTCTAGATTTGCTACTGGTCCAGTTGGGTCCCCATGTGGTAATTGGTGACAGGACAGATGGAGATATTGCAGCAGCATTTGGAAAACCTTAAAAAAACCAAATACAGTATGGCACACAATTTTAGTCAACTTTCTGAAACCAGTGGATATTTTTTATGTATCACTTTTGTATTGCTGGGAGTTAGTTACCATGGCACTAGACACACAAACATGAGGAAATTGCCACATATGTTTTTATGTGGTCTTAAAATTAAAGGGGAAAAAATTAATAAAAAAAAAAATTGTATGAAGCCTATGATCAATACGAGCATTTGTGATTTCATTTAGGTGATTTTCAACAAAAAAGGTGAGTGTGATTAAAGCCAATTTATAATTCATAAGAAGCAGCAAGAACAAAAACAAACTTCCTATGGGCTCAGACATTTCATATCAGAAATTCGACTGCCACACAACTTTATACCCAGTTAATCCTAGAGTGGCGGGTCTGAAGGGATGCTCTGTTATGGTTGGTCATTCAAAGTTGTGAAGTTTAGGGTAAAGGGTAAGATTAGGAAAATGGTTTGGTTAGGGTTTAGCAATGCTAAAAAATAAAACCTAAACCAATCAAAAATTAAACACTTTAAGCATGCATGACAGGTTCTCAAAATGTTCTAATTATAACTAAGTTTGATGGGATAGCATCTGTGGCAATTATTTATTATAGTTTTACATCTGTGAAGTCGCAATGAAGAAGTTTTGTAAAATAAATGACAAGAAGAACGGAATCCCTCCATCTGTGTCATCAAAAAGCGACGTGTCAACATATAAGGGCAATTTACATATTTTTGGACATAAAGTTGTTGTATAAAGTAGGTATTATTATTTGTTAAATCATAGCTATTGTGTAATTTATATGGATTTTTGCCCTTGTTTTCAAAATGGTTGCTAGGTAACAGTGGTATTATCTCTACCTGGGTCATACTTGCTGCCCATGTTCAACCAGGAAGTACAATTAACAATATTATGAAAACTGTCATACTGGTGACAAATGGGCAGAATGTAAAATCTTAAATATAAGCATGTTCACTACGTTTTAGTGAAATGTGTCGTTGAACCTGTCAAACAGACTATAAGACCAGTTTAGCAAAAGAAGTTAACTCATCACCATGGCAACTAAATCTCCTTCCTCCTTTCGGACAACTCCCCTTTGAACTAAAAACAGTTGTAGCTACAGAAATTATCTACAGGAAGTGGCTCTTAATAGATCCACGAAGTGGCCTTAAGCAAAATAAAGGTAATGACCAATGGACTAACACTAGCCTGTGACTTCAGTGTTATATGTGTTGAAACAAAGCTCAGACTAAATTAAAGCTTCAATAACAGAGCTTGAGACAGGGCAGCGCCTCCAGTTTGCTTTACCCCACTAAGTAATGTTGATGGGATCACTTTAAAGTCGTAATTTCTGTGCTAGATTCCAGAGGTAGCAAATCATGTCAAATAATACCTAAGCTGTGTGCTCGCTCGGACGGGGTGTGGGCGGGGCTGAGGCGGGGGCAGGAGGGGCTGATGATGGGACAGGTTTCACTGACCAATCTGTGACTCCACCCACTGGCATCTGCACTGAGCGGTCGCCTTGACAACTGCTCCTTCAGTCTCCTTTCGGCCTGGTCATGCTCCTGGACACACACAAACACAGACACACAGACACACAGACACACAGACACACACAGAGACACCCACACAGACACAGACACAGACACAGACACAGACACAGACACACACACACACACACACACACACACACACACACACACACACACACACACACACACACACACACACACACACACACACACACACACACACACACACACACACACACACACACACACACACACACACACACACACATATTGTACTTGACTGTTTGTGTATTAAAACAATAAGGTAAAGAAGTCATGTTTAAATTATGCCAGACTTCAGCAATAGTTTCATAAGTTGTAAATGATTGTATAAGTAATTCAATATATATAGTTAATCCAAACATATTGTATTGATCTGTCTTCTCACTTGTATTTCTAAATTAATAATGTCAAACGGAATAATGTCACCAGTGCAGTAGCATGCGGTACTGTATATAATTGAATCACCAGGAGGAGGCGCTGTTGTTCTCTCTCCTGCTCTGCCAGCAGTTGGGACATTTGAAGGACATGGTCATCCTCTAGGTGTCTTTGCTTCTCCTCTATAGCCTGTGCTTGTCTCTGGGTGCCCTCAGATCCTAAACACAAATATAGAACACAGTTAATCCAAAAGATTGGCATCTATAAATAAAAGACAGATGACCTCATACTTACTGGTCTGTGCTTCTGCCGCTTTTCTGGGAGTATTGGGCGACTCAGGAGTCACACTTTGCTTTGAAGTTGAGGGGCATTCAGTGTTATAAGACGTAGGGGCTGTAGGGAGACGTCGATTTGGGCCTAGCCACGTTACACCTGCCATAAACCGCGGCACTCTCTCCTGGCTGCGGTCTATACACTCCGCTGCTGAACAACCGCTTTGGAGCTGGCTGTCTAAAGTGTGGCAACGTCGCCGAAATTGTGAAGAGCCAGGATGACCGTTAGGGCTACATATAACATTGTTAGGACTCGAAGGTTCCACTGTAGGGTTGGTATTCCATTGGTTTGATTGACATTTATCAACATTGCCTGTGAAGTCTTGCCCCAGTGACGCTCTGTGATGAGAGGACTTAGCAGTGCCAAGAAACATGTCCCAGTCTGCTACTCCTTCCGCTGATCTCCTAGGACTGCGGGGGATAAGATCTGCCGGCTCAATCGGAAAGGAAAAGTGGATGTTTCCTGTTGAGATGGGACGTGGGCGCCTTTTTTGGGCACATTGACTAGGGCAGAAGTCTTTAAGAGGGAGCTGGATATGCTGGTCGGGTAATATTGGAGAAAGGGAGGCAGATTGTTGGTGAATGGGGTCATAAAGAGGTTGGTTTTGGATTTTTGGTTGGCCAACAGGACTGTGGCGCAAGCTAAACCCGATCTGAGTGGTTGAATTTGAGTTTTTAGCGTCAACAGGAGAATTGTCAGGTGGAGTCGTGTGTGTAACTTTCTGCTCCTGTTTTACATACTCCCTGGACTTTTTGAGAAGGCTATCTAAACTAATGTCCTCTTCATCCTCTTCCTCCTCCTCCTCTTCACTTTGTTCCTCTGTCTTTGCCTTCTCTACTTCCTCTTCCTTGTTGCAAGAAACAATAGAAGTGTCGGAAAAGGACGCAGCCAGATGGTCACATCCAGAGTCTTGGATAAGTCCAGGTGAGTCTGTCACTAAAGTGTATCCACTGATTGTAGGACACTTTCCACTTTGTGACTTTCCAACGACCCCACAAGTTTTTGTCTTTGGTAGATAATAAATCAGAAAAAAAAAGTCTTACACACAAATTGTTGACAGTCGTTTAAATTCCAAAGGCTTTCATTGTCTGCTCTAATCTAAAATTAGCACATTCCAGGAGGCACAGTTCAAAGACAGTTTTCAAACCAAATAGTTATAAGAGATTCTGCACATACTTAAACTCACAGTCATAGTATCTGTGCATTAATTTCACTGCTAACTGGGTTTGTAATTTCCAATTGAATGCATTTTTAATCATTGTCTTAGTCTATTTCATTACTGTCTTATAATGGTATGTAAGTAATGTGTCATTGCTAATTGCTCAAATAAACTATTATCAAAAGATATAACACTCCTAACCTGTGTGTGATCCAGTAGGTCTTGAACTCGAGCTATGAGCCGGTTCCTCTGCTGGCTCTGCTTTTGCACCTCCAGCTGCACAGCTAGTTCTCTGTAGTTACACATTGTACGGCGTTGTGCAGCTGTAAGCTTTGGGAGAAATATAAGTCAGAATTACACAGCACTCTCATCACAGAGCGCTCATGAAGTTTCATTGATAATCCAATGTGACACTGCAGTCTGTGCAGCCTAAATGCAGTCAACAGAAGAGGGTATTCTCCAGTTAAATGGCCTGATGTTTTCCCAGGAAACTGCTGATCTAATTTGGACTAGTCTGGTCACATGCCTTAGACAAATACCCTTACAAACAAGTGAAACAATGTCTAATAAAGTCTATTAGATAAATAAACTGTGTAATAAAATCATGACTTGGTGTTTCTTACCTGAGGTGGAAGAATAGGTCTTCCATGAAATAGGATGACAGACTGTGCCTTCAGGGAACAAAGTGGCTCTCGTGTCAACTTCTTAAATTTCCCCTCGTCCTGCAGAAGTGCCAGAGTTTGAAGGCAAAACTGCTCATAGCTCTCCATCTGTGAACCCATCCAGGTCCTGAACTGGAAACATACATGCAGTCTCCACTGAAGCAGCTGTCAAATCAAAAGCACAGACAGACAGCTTTGTATAAATGTGTATCAGGCCTTGTCAATGTCAATGCTCAACAAAGAAAAGGAAGAGGACTAACTACCTATTATTGGTCTGTCAGCCCTTAGATGTTTTATCACACTCATCACATTCCTGCCATGCCTTTCCAGCTGACCTTGCTGTTGAATGACTCCCATTTCTCTGTCTCGTGGAATCCTGTTACTAATCAATAGGCAATCCTGTCTAATTGTGAAAATGGTGAGCACATGGCTTTGCACAGACAGACCACAAGAAATAAAATGGACATCCTGTTAAGACAAAGACAATGGGGAGGTGACGTCTAGATATATTTCTATACCAGCACATTCAAGCGAACCAAAAGTGTAATTCAGTGGTATTCGGGCTAAAACAGAACCATAGCCTTTTGATGTGTGGTGGTCTACTCGGTTAACAGCGATCATCTGAACGACATGTTTACATGTTTAGAGACAATAAAGAAACGAAAAAAACAAATTTATGTGCTTACAAATCTTAAATATCCTATGTATGTAATCCCGAAATAGAGGACTACATATGGTCCTTAGAATAACATGCAAGTGTCAAATTGCCTTACCTTTTCTGAAGATCAAACGTCTCTTCTTTACTCGCTACATGGCTAAATAGGAATTAAATAGCACTATTTCGCCGGTAGCTGCAGGGATGAGGTAGCCACAGCAGAGGCATGTAGTGATTTTCCTTTCAGAGCACGGGTTGTTCATCCTCTTCTGGTCTTCCGGGCTACAACAGCGCCTCCTAGCAACAGTATCCCAGGGTGCGCTCCAAAAGAGTGGACCCATTTTCTGGAGGGGAGGGGCACATGGGTCTAAAGGGGCAACAGGAGAGGCCGACTACTACAAGGTAAATAGGCCTGCTATTTGGCTACTTCAATAAATCTAGGCCTTTTATTTACTGTTCATTAAACATACAATAATAGCATAACATTAAATAAAACAAAAGTCGGACAGGTATTAAGAAAATAAAACCAGACAAAATTAAATTGTTAAAGATAACTATGAGTTTCAGACTGATGAAAATAATATCATTACATCTTCTGAATGAGGAAAATAAAACTTTAAATCGGGTAAAAGTGTCACTGAACCCATTGTAGGTCCATTGCTCTCTTTAAACCCCAAGGCTATATTTTTATAATTGTATAAAATAGTTACCTTTGCCTGGCAATATTTTTTTAATTGGAACACAATTTCAAATTAAGTAACTTTTATCTGATTGAGAAATCTGGGTCTATAGCCTACTTTGGAAGCATATGTGCAGTGTGCAATATGAAATTTTTCACAGATATTTCTGTAATGTGCAGTTCATTTTGTTATTTAAATTTCTAATGACACACAAATTCAGTGTAGGCAACATGTACTTTTGAAGGGTCTACCTTACAAAACACCTCTCACAATAGCTTGCACTTTTATGTATTCTATTGTCCTATTTTGGTGAGAAAATCATGACCTCAGAATCTTGAATGTCAAGATTCGGCTTGTCGCATCCATTCACTTTATTAGGCTATGTTACAACAAACTGAACAAATATCCAATAAAACTTCAAGTCTGTGAGACAATAAAATACACTGCATTAAAACAAACAAATAGAACACCGTATTCATTGTTTATTCTGGAGTTTTCACAGATCCTCTTTTGGGTTTCCAGTTGAGCTTGAGTGGATGGGCTTGACATATCGCACCTTATCTTTGTTTTTATGGAGAAGAGCATCAATGTCACTTTCCAAGGTTTTGCCTATACGGCCCTGTTGTGTTTTCAGAAAGTATTTCAGATATTGTTATACGTTAATATTATAGATGTGACTTGCTACTGTACCTTAAATGTGTGAAGTTTTACCCCTACACACGCTGTGGATTGCTCATAACAAAGAACAATATCCAGTTGCTTTGGATCTTTGCCTAATAAAGCTTGATAGAACTCATCATGATGCATGCCTGGATTTTAAATGTAAAAGAAAAATAGCCTATATTAGCATGAATAAATAGACAAATGAACTGAGGGTGCCCTTTGTAATTTCAAGGGTCTGCCACTTGCTTTTTTCTATTTTATGTCAGTGTTCATTTGCAATAATAATAAAAAAAATGTTAGATTGTTTAACATCATTTTGTGGAACATTCCAGGCAAAGCAGTAACAGCTTTGGGTAATGGCTGGTGGGTTCAGGTTAGAGAAACCCACCAGAAGAGTACACAGTGCACCTTTGATTAAAAAAAAAACAAAAAAAAAAAAAAAAACAAAACAGAAAAACAAAAACAAAACAAAAAATAGCTCTTACCAAACAACTGCAGACAGGAGATTAGTTTGTCTTCAGAGAGTTTGTAACACACTGCACCTCGTATAAGCTTTTTAATGACAGTCTTTCTGTTTTTGATTGGAGCATCCTGCAAAGCTTTCTCAATTTCTAAAAGAATTAGACAAATATTATGATCTTTCAGTCATTTAGGCCACATCATTGGCTAGAAACAATATTGTATAGACTTTAAAAAAAAAATAATAATAACTTTAAAGATCTAATAATAATAGCTTACCCTTTGCAGCTGTTAGACAACTTTGACAAAATAATTCTGCGAAAGTAAACAATTATGTAGTCACAAAAAAGCACAGTTCCACAAAATGAACCTCCCAATTAACAGACATTTTAAGAAGGCCTAAACACATATACAGGCACAGGCATTGTACTTACTGCGATCTATCTTTTCAGGCCGTACAAAGTAGAGGTATCCCACTAACAACACAAATATAGGTATTTGCATGGTTTGTAGAAGTGAACAAAACAGAGTCCAAATAGAAAATGAGGAGAGCAGGCTGTGCTGAAGTCATGCACATGCAAAAGGATCACATCAACTGTGTAGTAAGTCCAGTCTGTCCGGTTTGTCCTGCCCACAAACCAGTGCTTCTTTTAAAAAAAAATCCTACATCATAAATGGTTCAGCCCTGCAGTGCAGAGCTGTCTGTTAACAGCTTACAGGAGATTGTTGTTGCTCAAATTACTAAATGTGCTATGAGTGTTTTAATTGACTATTATATCTCCTTGTATGTGGTTCTGATGTTTTGCAATTTCTTGAATGTTATATTTGTAGGCCTTATTCGTGGGTTTCAGCTTCTTGTTATTTACAACTTGAGGACTTTTTCTTTTCTAAATAATAGCCTTAAGCTTAGTTTTATCTAAATCTTTATGGCAAAGGAGCAACTGTTTCATCATTCTGAACCTTCTGAAATTTTTTGTCTTGCCAAGCGTTGGATGCATGTTGTTGTTTCATAGGGTTAAAGGCATGTACAAGTACAGAATACATGAACAAGTCTTGTGATTCTCTTACGCAGCACTAGAGGCAGTATAATATGTTGTCAGAGTTTTAACCTGGCCCATATTTGGTCATTTTGACCTTATATGGACTGACGTAAACGACGCACGCTGTAACGGAAAATGTGACCGTGTGCGGGAAAGGCAAACGCTAGCGTGAGCCGGGAGTAGTCTTCGCTTTAGTCTGGTTAAATTACATCGTCAGAATTAGCTGTAGTTTGTGAATCCAGACACACCAGCTTCATCATCAGAGTCGTTCTGCTGCTTTCATGGATGGATTAAAGATGGGACCCGCCAGTGTTTGACCTCGTTACCGCAGACAGACAGATTACCCTGCATGTGAGTTGACTAACTTTTGTGCTCCTACTTTTGTAAACTCTTTCTTAACCTCTGCTCTTGCTCTATAATCTCGCATAGTACACATGTCCTTTTGCAACGTCCTTGCAGTAACAATAATCGTCAACAGTTGCTAGTTTAGATAAAGTTCACAATAATCTTCACCTTGTTTGGTTATAGTCTTTCATTATAAAGTAATTTAATAGACGTAGTTAGGCATACATTCTTATACAAAAGTGTACCGATTGTGTGTTTTCTATGGGCATTTGTTGTCGTGTGTGAATGTTGAAAGAGGATCATTGTAATCAAGTTCAGTTAAGGGTTCAAACTGAAACTGAAACTATTTGTCCACTAGATGGCACCAGAGACTCATCTCATCAGAGAGCGCTACTGAGTAGAAAGCTTGACTTGACCAGCGTTTTATCACCCAGTTTCAATTTTAATTTTTGTTCTAATTTACCGTAACCCTATCACCTCTAGACAGATAAACAAAACTATTTACACAATTTTGGTTGTCTCAGACTTCAAGTTTGTATGGCTCTTCTACAAAACTGTAAGTTCTCTGAAAATCACTGTCACATTACCCTTCCTGAAGGCAACGTGTGTGAGTACAGACTGAGGAGGATTTGCTCCTTAGGAGGTAATATTATGAACGATATCACGTTGGAAACAGTCTAAATTGTAACTGCTCTAAGAAGTAACTGTTTCCTTGGTTCATATCCACAACAAGGCATAATGTTTACTATTGGCCGAGATCCATGGCAAAGTGTGCCAGGTGCACAACTGTTGACGTTACAGGGATGTTGTGTGACTGATTTGCTTGAAAACCTCATTGTTCCGGCAGATTTTTCTTAAAACTCAAGACTAAAACAACGGCCCATTTCTCACTGAAGCTGTTTCGGAACCCTTTGGAGTAAACAAATGGCTAAGCTGACACTCTGTAGTTTTGGATGTACTCTAATTATAAGTGGTAAGAAGCTATGCACATAGGAAAATCACATTTCAAATACCGCCTAGATTTCTTTTGGTAAATTATGAGGAGTAAAGCTGCTGTTTGGGGTAAGGACTGACAGACTACAGATTGAGCATTTGTTTGGTCTTTTCCATTTTCAAGGCTTTTAATTAAGTAAAAAATGTGTAATGCATATTATTATTGCTTATTATTTCTTCCTGTTTTTGGAATACAAATGTATCCTGATTAATCACAATATTGTTGATTTGACTGAAAATAAGTAGGCTATAGCTTTCTTTTATGTTTCATGTACCCAGGAGTTGTAAAGTTCTCTTTTATCAGGTGGTTGACAAAAAGTAATACGTGCAGGAAAGGGTTCTTTGATGCTATCATAAGAGATTCACTGTTGTGTCCAAACGTATCTATCTATCTATCTATCTATCTATCTATCTATCTATCTATCTATCTATCTATCTATCTATCTATCTATCTATCTATCTATCTATCTATCTATCTATCTATCTATCTATCTATCTATCTATCTATCTATCTATCTATCTATCTATCTATCTATCTATCTATCTATCTATCTATCTATCTATCTATCTTGTTTGACAACAATCACGGCTTTGCAGCACTTTCTGAAGCTATTGTTCATAAATAATTTTACTTTTGTCTATTTGTGCTGACAAAGAAGACATTGAACTTTGTGGCAGTTTTTTTTTTGTGGATAGGCTTTACAGAGAGATGAACCACAAATTAGGTTAAATATCTGACAACAGCAATCCTACTATATCATTCTGACCTGTCTCCATGCAACCCATAACCTACTTTTTGCTACAAAAATTAAAAGTGGTTTTAATTTAGTGTTTACTTGGCTAGTTTCAAGGTAAAGGTTTCAAAAGGACTGTTAGAAGAAATCCATGGGTCGTAATATGATGCTGAGTTTCAGTGACAGATGCAGAACAGTTCACTCTCCCTTGAGACTGTTATCCAAAGGTTCACTCATAACAATAGTGTGATTCCTGTCGGTGCCTGGGGGCCAGTCGAGGGCCAGCAGCGCATGTTGTCGCTGCAGGACTGTTCTCCTCCAATAGATTTGAAGCGTGCTCCCTGGCCTTTACAATCCAGGGCCTGAGAGCGGTGGGAGTGGGAGGAACAGCTCAACAGCGATCCTTCTGGCTTTGTTACACTCGGGAAGCCATTTTGGATATCTTGCGTGTTGTGCACTTTGCATTACACTCCGTTACAACTTGCCAACTTTGTGGCCTTTTACAAGAAGCGCGGCACAGCGTTTCTTTTTGTCTCACCGGTGGATTGTACCTTTGCTTTTTGGTGCGTCGGCTTTCTCTTTGCGCATATGACGTGATGCGTTGACGGTCCGCTGGATTTACGCTCCTAAAGAATAATCATAAAGCCTACATGGAGTCTAACCACGCGGGCAAGTGTTATTACTGCTTTACTATGCGATTTAACTTCTTAGTTTAGCTGTAACCTGGTGGAGAATACGTTTTAGTCGCTGGCTCCTTTGGCTCATAACTGTTTTGGCAGCCTAAACAACGCAGGCCTTATGTTGACCAATCTTCTATGTTCACAACGACAATAGACCTAACATATACATTTGACATGTGTCATTTGTTGCCTTTGCAACGAGTGTGTTAACATTAAAACGAGTTTTATGTGTAAATAGACAGCCTGCGTCGTCCCATAGCTGTCACTGACCACTGACGCTGTTGCCTGAATACACAACATCTAAATATAGGATTAGGCAACATGAGAGGGTCCTGGCTGGTCACTATGTGCACACAGACAACACGGTTGTCTTCTTATTGAACTAAAAACCATGTTGCAGTAAAATAATGTGCACGAAACACAACACGTGAGAAAGACATGCTGTGTGGGAAAATACCAGTATGGGGCAGTAATATCTATTATGTCTGATGCTGACTGAGCGCAAACTTTGTGTTACTGTATTTATTTATCCATGTGTTCTATAATTTGGAAACCCAGCAATCTGGTTTTGTCTAGAAGCCAAAACACATTAATCCTGTCTGGTTTTAAGTTCTCTCATTGGTTTTCAGGTATATCCCCTTTTACTCTGTGGATTTGGATAGGATTATACTTGAGATTGTAGTGGTAGATTTGTGGACATAACCATCTGCTCTTGTATTATTCATCCTGTAGCAGCTTTCAGACTTCACATTTTACCTGCTTGTATCTGTTTAGGATATAGTGGAAAGTTGCGCTGTCAGCTGCAGCACACTCCATAATAACCTACATGCTGTATCCACATGTTGTCTATTTACTTAAAGCAGGTTTGACTGGAGGCAGGCCAGTGGTTTCCCGCCTATTGCCAAAAACGCTGCCCCACCCCTCCTGACTTGAGTTGGTTTCATAACACTGCTCTGCTCAGTGTGTGGAGCTCTCCCAGGCAGCAGACAGTGGCAGTAACAACCCCCGAGCCCTGCCTTTTGGATTCAACACTGACGATTGTTGTGCCTTCGAACCGTCGCGTACCAGTTGTTGGAGACAGTTGACATCTACTTGGGACAACTGCTTATTCATCGCAGCTTTCCTGTCGTGTGTCCGTCAACAAGCCAGAGCCAACATGCGGCAAGAGGTCGGCAAGTCCTGTCAGGATTACAGCAGTAGTTTTGTCCTTCTGCAGGAGAGGAATGTGCAGTTGTTTTCACTGGTGCTGGGTGTTTTAGAGTAGACCCTTCTTGGTGCAGTAGTTGGGGTGAACTTTTTTGGAAGTGACTAAATGAGTTTATGAGTTTATTTACCGATTGCTTTATTTGCATGTAAAACAAAGCTTGAGCTCATCAGTTTGACCAAAAAGCCTGCTACGTAGATCTATTTTATCAGGATCAGGAGCAAAGGAGCCAACATGTTGTAGGTTGTTTCTGAGTTCGAATACATTTTAACATCGTCCTGTCTATTGAATCCCAACTCTTTCAGTCTAAGCAGCCAAGAATGAACATGGATTTTTCCCAATTGCACACATATACGCCGCCGCTGTGTGCTCCGGACAACACCGGCTATACCTACGCTCTCAGGTAAGTACTTTCACTAGTGCAACCAGTACTTTATGACCTGTGGAGATGTAGTCCTTCACGTAGTCTGGTGTCAGTCTTTGGTTTGGCTTCTGAGCATTGTCAATTAAAGATAATGTAATAGGACTTGTCATTTTACCATGTTAATTGCATTTGTTCTGTTATATAAGAAGGTAATGAGGTTTTACAGCATTGCACAGGCCAAGCTGTTTTTACTTGAGGATTCCTTTCTTTTTTTCCCTCCAATTTCCATGTTGGTGGTTTGTATGACTCAGCCTCATGGTCTTTTGTTTATTTTTATGAGTGGAGCAATTGAGGGCAGAAATTGTATGCTACCATGTGAATAACTTTGAAAACCAACCATCCACGTACTGTTATTATTGCTTGCAGAATCTAAAGTAGTTCTTGCATATTGCATGTGATTCAAGCATGTGTTGTTGACTAGCTTTAGGGAGTTTAATGCCCACATTTGACTAGAAACGCATATTGACATTTGTTTGTGGAGTATTAATATTGTTTTCACCAGAAAGGCTCTGTGCATGTGGAAGAATGTTGCCTTGTGTCGCTGTCACTTTGGTATTTCTCAGGAAGGCTATAGCCTCGAATGACACACATCTTCCAGTCTCTGCCCTGTTCTACTTATTACGTTTCAACTTGTAGAGTCATAAAACAACCCATTGGATGCTAAAACGTCCCATTTTTTTTAGTGAAAGTAGTTTTAAAATGTTTAACAAGCCTATAGCTGTTAGAGGAATGCAAACCATCTTTTAACATCCAGGTGAATTGGAGTCATTTTAACAGGTCCCAACAGAAGTCAGTCATGAATGTGTTTTATGATGTTACCCGTGTCTCTGGTTGTGATTGACGCAGAGGTGTGGCAGCCTGGATCTGACCACAACATGCTGACCTAAAAAATGGAGAAGGACTTGATGGATTAGTGAAACTGACTAGATTTATGAAACCTTTGACTACTCAGAAAGGCGAGCATGGCAGAGCTTGTTCGGCTTCTTGCTGAATATTTAGTATTTGACACAAAGCTGCAACATTTGAGCAGGTTTCAAACTTTTGACCTGATCTATAGGTTAGTGTTACAACAATAGTTTACCTTTCTTGAATACATTGAGGTCTATAAAATGTGCATAAGTCATATCATAAGTCTGTAAAAATTAGGGCACTGGCAGAGGGCCCCAAGTCAGGTGACAAAAACCGTTGGTCCTTTTGTTAGAGAGAATCCAAAGTGTGTGCTGTGAATGGTTTTTGAAAAGATGTCATAAAACCAATGAACCTAATTTATTTCTAAAGTCTATGCATAAAGTGTTTTCTTTTATTTTTACTTTAGGTTCTGTAAAGGCCTCCTTATGCCTTTTAAGCATCACAATCTTAATAATTAATGTGAACATTTTATTATTAAGTGGTGCCTCTCTTAATTGGACAGTATCAAATTCAAATTGCAATATATGTGACAGCATTAGATTTTCAATTCATGTTTGAAAATAAAAAAAATACCTCACAATGCATTTTATTATCTAAATATTGGCAGCTCCTTATTTGTTATTTGCATTTTTTTCCACATAATTTTTTCATCCATAAATTTTTTTAATCATACTCCAGCAATAGTGTGTGTAACTGTTTGCTACAAGTTTGTGGGTTGTTAAATGTGAAAGTTCACAGCGACCACAGCCACATGAAGCAGCTGTGTGTGTAGTGTGTACTACAAGTATAATGTGGAAGGAAAGAGGCACAGCATTGCTCTGTTGGAGGGAGGGGAAACACGGTGGGAGGGACTATCTGGATCATTTCAACAAATTTGCCAACCCAGAGAAATGTGGCTTAAATTTCTGACTCTCAAAATAGTTTAATGTCTTGGGGGGAAAGAACACATTGTTCAGTTTGTGCTTTCTGAGAGAAACTGAGTGGCAGAGATTCCTGCTACAACTGGACAGATTTGTAGCTTGTGCATTTAGGAGAGACTCGTGTTAGGAACATACTTTGATTTTACACTTGTGTTGTGTGTAATTGTATCTTTTTTCAAAGAAGCACTTTTTTGCATACTATGCAAATAGCCCCCACAGATCTCCTGGGCCATGAGAACTACAAATGAAGAAAAATCTCATCCGGCTCCTCCCTTCTTCAGGGGTCACCACAGAAAACTGATTTGACAGTTTTTTTAAAACCAGGTTTCCATCCTCTGGCGATAAGCCATAGTACTGTGACTGAAGTAGGCAGGGATTTGCACTGGTGTCCCTCTGGTTTGTAGATGCTCTTAACACTGAACACATTAGAAGCTACTGTAAAACAAAAAACATTTCTTTTAGGATTAAAGTGATTAAGTATGAGGCCTTTTGATGCACATTGTTCTTATTGTAGTCGGGACTTTCTGTGCACAGTGTGGGAAGAGCCAAACTGCCAAAAGTTCTTATGTAACCAGCAGCACAGTGGCATCAGCAGCACAGAGGACTTTTCTTCATTCTGTAGCTCCCATCTACCTCTGACTGTGGCTCCCTCACTCTGCACTGCTGTGTCCACGTCTATTTATGTCACTGATATGGGCCGAGAGGGAGGCGTCTGGCAGAAGGTACAGACAGTTGGACATTTAGTGTTTTACAGTACTGAAACTTTTTGTGCAATTGTTTAATGATTAAATTGTGCTGATTACAATATAATGATTATGATAATTATTTAAAAATATATAGTATTTCAAGGCAGTTACTTCTTGTAATGAATATTCGATTAATTGAATAACTTTCAAATGTAAGTTAATGTTTGTCCGTGGCCTGTGCCTAAGCAGCATGAGGAGAAGCATTGTATAATTAGCTCTGAGAGAGACAGAGTAATCCTCAGGATTTAGAGCTGGTGGAAGGAGTCCACTGCTCTATTCTGTTTGTCTTCAAATGTTAGATTATAATGTCAAAAGATTCGTCTGTGCAGACATCAATTGTGCTGGAGCACATTGCATGCGGTTTCATAAAGCAAACATTATCTTGCCACGCCCAAATGTCTGACAGGAAGTTCATCCTCTGTTGTCCAATGGCAGAGCAGTGTTCTTCCAAAGCCCGTGTGTTACTTTGACCTCTGCGTAGCCTGTAAACACTGGAATTGTCTTAAATATAATGTTCACTTTGTATTCCCATGACCTGTAGTGTTACCTGGCGTGGCATACCTGTGCACTTAGATGAGTTGCTGTGTCCGTAACTGTCCTGTCGTTGTTGGTCAGGACAGATTATTGGCCTCTCTGGTGCAGCTCTGCCAGGTGGGTGTGGCGACGTGAGTCATCAGCACTCACTGCACATGGCAAACTGCTTTACAACATGTGTAGTGTGTTTCTGCTCACCGCGCAACAGGCCGTTGAGGAGAATTATTCACTATTTGCATATCTGAGTGTTTTTCTGGATAGTTTTTCCACAGAGGAACAGTCTATTCTTTTGTGTAGTTTGTCTCTTGTGAGTGAGTCACTTCCTGTCCTGTTCCAGTGTCATTTAGAAGAAACGAGCTCTGCATGCTATTTGTGTTCCCTTCAAGGACTTTCGTTTGCACTGTTGCTGGTTTATTGGACTTTAAACTTTCTCTATCATACATTTTGACCCCACATTTTTATTTGTTGTAGCTCCAGCTACTCGACGACTGCCCTAGAGTTTGAGAAGGAGCATCAGATCGCTCCTGTGTACGAATCTCCCAGGATGTCCCGGAGGAGCCTGCGCCTGAAGAACAGTGCGGGGCTCGACAACAACAGTGTGGTGGACTATTCGTACAGCCAGAGCAGCAGCAGCTACAGCAGCAGCAGCAGGAAAGACACTCGGTAAGACTGCCCATTGTTTGTCTATTCCCTATTTTTACATGCACACAATTTTTGAAAATACTTAAACTTAAGCACTTAACTTTCTATTGTAGAACCTCTCGGAGCAAAAAGCAACAGTCAGCTTCCCGTTCATTGTCTTTAAGTCAAGTTTCTACACCAAGAGTAGCCCTGTCATTTTCAGCTGTTAGTACTCCAATAAACCACAACAGTGAAGTTCATGAAACCAACACAGCTTTTGACGCCTCTCTGCACTCCTCTGCTTTGGATCAGTCTCAACTCAGACAACGCAACATCTCCACAATCATAACAACCACCTCTACAGTACATGAACACAGGGGTAAGTTCTGGAGTGTTCAAGTGCGTCAAACCTTTTTCAACTATTAAAATGATCTGTTCTTTTCAGAAAAGGGCTCCGACCACAGCACCAGTGTCAATGGCGGCTGCAGTGCCATTTCGTCAAAATCTCATACAACGGTTGCCAATGGTTACTTGTGTAAAGACTGTGTGCACCACTCCTCCCAAAGAACAGGTGTTCTCACAACACAGACAACATCCTCGTCATCATCCTCCTCTCATGTACAAGAAGCCTCCACAGATGTACTTTCCTCCTCCTCATCCTCACCTTTCACCAGTATATACTCCAGAGACAGAAGTCGGAGAAACAAAACTGGTATGAATATTTAACTGTTGTCAATAACTTTTGATATGATGTAGATTTAATTTAGTTTTGGCCTGTATCTCCAGGTGTTCTGCGGTCTATATCAAACACGTGTATGAGCTACAGCAGACAAACTTTGGCATCTGTTGTGTCTTTATTTACACTATTCTTCAACAATGTGCTCTGGGTTGGTTCACAAGCAAAGAGTCTGTCTGGAAAAGGTACACAAGTTACTCCTCAGCTCTTTTTTTTTCTCTTTTTTTTTGACTCTGCTCTTACCTTACCTCTGACCTCTTAAGTTAAAGTGCATATGACAGGTTTTCATGTTTTTGTAATTATTTCTTAGCAGTACATGTGGTAAATATTTAGTTGAGTGGCAGTTCATGAAGAAAAGTTTTAAAATAATACAAGTTGAAAATTGGTGAGTAGTTACTGATATTATCTCTAATATCAATACACAATTTAGGCACACATTTTTCATTCATACTGTATAAGAAAAATAAAGTTGATTACTTTTATTTGTCTATTATATTATATGTTTGATCCCAAAGTTCTGAACTCAGTTGATTTGTGAAATCAATTACACTTTATTATTATTTTTTTTTTATTCACAAATTAGCAAAACATGAATAACAAAATACTTACAATTAAAACTAGATTAAAAAAGATTGCTTAAAATCAGTAAAAGACACAGTGGACCACACTCAAATGGTGAAAAAGCCAGAGAATAAAAGTGGGTCTTAAGACGAGACACTCCACTGTGGGGGCCGTTTGGACAAATGTTTGTATTTTTAGTCAGTGTTTGTTAATAACATGGTTGCTAGGTAACAAATATGGCAATACCTCTACACGTGTCACATCTGCTGCTCAGGAAGTAAGATTATAAACTTAACAACTATTGTCAAATCAGGGAAAACTTGCTATGAGATTTAACAATCTTAAATATTCTCAGGTTTATTACACTTACGTGAAATGAGTATTGTAACCTGTCATGTGCACTTCACACCTTGTCAAGATCCTTCGATGAATCCCTCATTCTTTTTTGCATTCCTTGACTTTTTATTACTCCTTTTCATCACTGGCTTCATTCTAGACCACCTTTTCTAATTAGCTTTTCTTCATCTTTCTTCAAATCAGTTTGTCTTTGCTAATAAGTGGGGCCATTTTGTCGCCAGGTGTTTTTTCATCGTTCTCAAGTTCAGTGGGACAGGCTCTGTCATCCTGTGTCTCTCAACTGCGGTGGTTAAAACAGAGCGCTCTCCACAGAGTGATGGGATTCTACAGGAAAACTGGTCATGAAGAACAAGGTATCGGATGCTGCTTCTCTGATACGACTTCAGAGAGAGACATTTTCTTAAAATTTCTTGATTCCGTCACTCATTCAGTTTCAGTGTAGTAATGTTTTATATATTTTGTGTGTTGCAGCACACTCAAGCTTCTGCGGCAGCTTGAATGTGAAGGATCTAACAACTGAAGATGCGTCACACCTCAAATTTAATGGTTCCTTATGTAAGCAAATGATCACCCCCATACATACAATTCACAGTGTACGATAAGGCTAGCAAAGTCCTAGGTCAAATTGTGATTTTGTGATTGCACTGATCATTTTTGTGTCTGTGCCTCTTTTTTCAGTGCTTATTAGTTTTTCTTTTTTTCACCTAAAATCTGTTCAGGTTTTTCTCAGCCAAACCAGTTCTGCTCATAATTGAGTAATGAAATGAATGAATACTGTTGGTGACTTGCTGGGTGTGGCTGTCTGAACTAAGACAACTGTGAGAAGCACAGGGGTGTGACGAGCTGTGTTGTGACACATTAATGTTGCACGTTCCTAAACAATATGTAGATGATTCAAATGTAGCGTTGTGAAAAAATTGTTGTCCAAGATGAGACAAATTCAAACTAGTTACTCATTTGAGTAAGGATTGATTAATTTGACAAATGTGAATTGTGAATAATTTTAGAATGTTTATTAATCTATATCAGAGCTATTTTAACACATGGCAATACTGAAGAAACAAATAATTTTTGTATTTGAAAATTGCATTCTATTGTATAAAAAGAGTTTATTTTGATGGTATAGAAATTGGTGTAGAGCATTTCTATTTTCCTAGTATTCAAATGTTGTTATTGTGACAACACTATTTAAATGAGTGGCACATTTTAAATGTATATTTACTTATTCTGATACCTTGTCATATTTATGTGTTTGCTTTGTGTTTTTATGGTTGAAACAGGTGACGACTGTAAAGGAAAGCAGTATTCAGACACACATGCCGTCCTGCACACACACTGCTCCAGGCGCAGAAGGCTGGCAGCGGTAGTCTGGAGCATACTCTCTTTCATAGGTCAAACATCTCTAGATTCTTTTTTTACTTGCCAATTTACTTAAAGCAAATTAACTGAATTGTGTATTGTTAAATTCCACTGTTGTGTTTTGTTTAGGTTACTGCCTCCTTCAGCCTGGCTACTGTGTGGTAAATGCAGCTAAAGCCTTAGCCTCAGGGGTCGGAACAGTCACACAGAAGTCTGCCTCTTTGTTTTGGCTCCTGTTAGCTGCTCCGGGTACGTGGATAACATGCATACATAATTCTTTAAAAGTATTACTTATAGGTTTGTCACGTTCTTTCATTTTCTTGACAGTAAATGCCGGAAAAGGTCTCTTGTGGTTTCTTGCCTGTGGATGGTATCATTTGGTCTCTCTTATGTCTCTTCTGAATGTGTTTTTTCTGACAAGGTAAGATTGTATTCTTTAAATATCCTGGTGTCTTGTGAATTTCTGTCAACATTTTCACTATAACAATAACATTTCTGTATTATCTTTTAGCCTTCCCAAGCTCTGGAAGCTCCTGCTACTGCTCTTGCCCTTTTTACTCCTCTTTGGTAAGTAATGAGGCTATCCACACTTTGGGTACTTTGCAAACATTATGTATACAAAACACATGCCTGATTCATTTAATCTTTTCCTATAGCCCTTTGGTTGTGGGGTCCGTCCACTGCAGCTCTGCTCGCCTATCTCCCCGCCATAAACCTCACAGAGTGGCGTCCAGCGTCTCCCATCACTTTACTGTCTAACCTAATGCCGACCAAGGAATCAGTTTCTGTCTCTGTTCCTGTTGCTGCACCAGAGGCTCCTATCCAATACACCCCAGCCACTCCAGTGTCACAGGCATCGGTGAGTAACCCTAACTAAACGTAGATTAATATACGGTACACAATGCATGTGTTGATTTGTTAATTTATAGGACCACATCAACATAAAAGTCTGGGATTTTAGTCACAAAATGTTGTAACTTGTTCTTAAACTGTATTTTTCATGCTTTTTAATAATTAAGTTTCTGATTTAAGTTCAATGTATTATAAATTCTTCTTTTATTTTAATTTCTTTTGTAGACTGATGTTTACTTTTGTCTTATGTCGACTAAGCCATTAATTGGTTGATGTTATCTTGAGGTGCGTTCACACATTTGCCTTATTTGGTCTTAAATTGAGCCGGATTTAGTCCATATGTCTACTTGGTTTGGTTTTGTTCTAGTCCTTGTTTAGTCCTGATCTAGTCCAGGTTTAGTTTTGGGTTTAGTCCAAATTTTAATGTGGTGAATGTGCATGGTAAAGAGGTTGGAGGTTTTTACTGACCGAAGCAAAAAGGCAAAGGCATGGTGGTTAATTTATCGCTTTTTAAACGAAGACACTGTGGACTTGTGCTCCTCCACATGCATGGCCTAGTCGTTACCTTGTTTTGTTCATAGGTCGTATGCATAGTCAGATCTTAGAGTTTTGAGAGATTGCACCACGTCCCCTTTTAGTCAACAAATTCGATCAGCAGAGCATATATTCAGTTCTCAACATATGAAAAGTGTGTTGTGTGAGAACTATTGAGTACTAAAGCCTTTCCTCCCCTGCCTTAGTCGGTTCTTTCTCCTGTGGTCCTCTCCGGTGTGGATTTGTCCCGTTTGGAGCACGTGGAGCAGCAGTTGGCCCTCTTGTGGGAGCGGTTGAAGCAGGGCGATGTGAAGCAGGAGCAGCGACACGGGGACGTTTTGGTTTTGTACAACAGCCTGAAGGAGCAGCTCCACACAGAGACTGACCGAGAGAGCCTGGGACTGTGGGTGTCCTCTCTCCTGGAGCAGAGGCTCGGAGTGCTGCAAGGAGAGCTGGAGAAGGACGGGGC
Source organism: Rhinogobius similis (assembly GCA_019453435.1). Taxonomy (NCBI): domain Eukaryota; kingdom Metazoa; phylum Chordata; class Actinopteri; order Gobiiformes; family Gobiidae; genus Rhinogobius; species Rhinogobius similis. The sequence continues at coordinate 23,356,341 of CM033631.1, forward strand.
TCAGCGGGCAGAGGTAGAAGCACAGCAAATCTAACAAATAAACCTAGATTTAGATAGTTCTAATACCGCATTTTGTTTTTGTTTTCCCAGACAGCGGAACAGCAGAAACAACAGCAGGAGAATCAAGGAGCGCGACTGGCACAGTTGGAACTGCTGCTAAAAGCTTTGGCTGCCAGAACTGAGGTATATCACAAGAAAATGCTTGCAATAACAATATAGATTCTTATTTTTTTTTGGTTCATAGTTCATAGCTTAGTAAATCAAATAGTTGTACTTCTATGGTACCTTTTTTAATTTGTTGGACAGAATAGACCGTAAACGTTTTGTCTGTTAGAAGCAGAATTGGGATCTGACTGTTTTGAAAAATTGTGATAGTTTGCCCAGCAGGCCAGCACAGTATTGTGTCAATAGATACTGGCCACCACAGAACAAACTGAAGGATTCAAAGTCCTTTAATTCCATCTGAACATTGAAAATATAGTTTAGACTCTGCTATAAAATTCTTGCTTGCGTTCCTTGACTATAAATAATATAGTTCATTTAGACAGATTGTTCAGTGCATAATACCAATTGCACAAGTTAGTCAATACATAAAACAGTCTAATGGCATGTGGGAAGAAATTGCGAGCCAAGTAGTCAAGTTAGACTGTGGTGAAGCAGCATGAGATGAGCGATGATAAGATGAGGGCTGATTCTGTGGTTGAATCAGAAGACGAGATAGATTGTAGCTGAAAATGCTGAACGTCAAAAATGTCTGTTGCTGTGGAGCTGCTTCTGGTATATGTTAGGCAGGTGATCATTAATATTGTGCTGGTCTGTGGTTTTCAGTTAAAAAATAAGGTTTGTATAATATTCCATAGAAAGTAACATTAATTTTTTCTCATTTTTAACAGAACTACTGATATGTGAAATTGTCAGAAAAGTCGGTCTTGCATCAGCTCCTGCACATTCTTGTTTTTCTTGTGTTGTAGGACGTGCAACGAAAGCAACAGCACTTTGAGTCTGAGAGGGAGCAAAGTGAAAAACAGGCTGTAGATGCAACTCCTGTCAGGTAACACATCTTGAAGAAATATGTAAACATTTACTGTTGGGAGTATGTTTTCTGTATTTTTTTTAAGCCTTGCTCTTGCTTCCTGTCAGTGTGGGCGTGCAGCAGGAGGACCATGACGCTCTCCTGGCTGAAGTGAAGAGACTGGAGTCGGAGTTGGGCAGAATCCGAGCCGATCTGCAGGGTGTGATTGGATGCAAGGGGAAGTGTGAGCAGCTGGACACTCTACAAGAGACTGTAAGTGAACACAAATCAACTGCTTGTTTTTGCTAAATTACTGGGCTTTTTTTCTGGAAATAAATGTAGAGTTTCACACCTATAAATATTGAGTATAATGACTAAGGATAGGATTTGGGTTAGGTTTTAGTTAATCAGGTTAAAATGAGGGCTTTTGAACATGGAGTGCTAGTCCCTTCCCGCAACGAAATGCCAAACATTTAAGGAATCCTTAACAGGAGCTTATGTGCTGAAGAAATTTGACAAAATATGCTACTTTGATGTATTTAATTTGTGTGGTGCTGCATAGTGAACTTTTTTCTGGTTCTAAATAAATGTTAAAGACTAATTATTATTCATTGTTTTCTCTCAGCTTTCCGCCCAGATATCCTCACAGATCTCCTCCGAGGTGTCTGCCCAAGTGCGTAAAGAACTGCAAGCCCTGTTCTACGGCAGCGGTAACGAGGGAGAGGTGCCAGAGTCCCTGCTCCTCTGGTTGTCGCAGCACTACACCAGAACCCCGGACCTGAGGGCGGCTCTGGCTGAACTCGAGCTCAGCATCCTACGAAATGTGTCGCTGCAGCTGGAGCTCAACAAAGCTCAGACTATGGGCGAGGTCCAGTCCCACGCACAGAGCATCGTTCAAACTGTAACAGGGACTGTCCAGCACACTGCCTCTGCTGAGGGGCTGACAGAGGAGGTACGACTTCACTGTGGGTCATCAGATTGTGAAAGGTTAAACTGAGGATAAACTTTTAGTGTTTGTTTTTGGTCTTGCAGCATGTTAAAGTGATTGTCCAGAATGCTTTGAAGCTCTTCTCTCAAGATCGAACAGGCCTGGTGGACTTTGCCCTGGAATCTGGAGGTCAGTGTAGTGGATTTAGTAGTGGAGACTGAACCTATCCCTGTGATACTGTATCTCTACAAGAATAGCCTGCTTTTCGTAACCTATGGTTTGTCCTCCTCCTTCACTCTTCTTTCACTGTTATGTAACATGGATGTCGGCATTAGTCGGGCTGGAGGACGTCAGGGTATTAGGAGCCTTTTAACTAGCAGCGTGTTGATCCGCATACATACAATAAGCCTTAGGTTTCATTCTACTACTCTAACAGAGGAAGGAAGTTAACGGTTTTGCCACAGTAAATGACACAACCTATACTGGACACTCAAATAATTATAATTGTACTTATAATTATAAATCTTACTATTTATCAATGGGATTTCAGGTGGAAGCATCCTGAGCACCCGCTGCTCTGAGACTTATGAGACAAAGACTGCCCTCATGAGCCTGTTTGGTCTGCCCCTCTGGTACTTTTCCCAGTCTCCTCGTGTAGTCATCCAGGTAAGAAAATCCACTTTAAAATCAAACCAGGAAATTTACTACTTTGTAAATGTTTTGGATTTTACAGCTATATTGTTTTTCTTTTCTCAGCCTGACGTGTACCCTGGGAACTGCTGGGCGTTTAAAGGTTCTCAGGGTTATTTGGTTATCCGGTTGTCTATGAAAGTCTTGCCTACGTCTTTTTGTGTCGAGCACATTCCCAAGACTCTTTCTCCCACTGGAAACATCACCAGTGCTCCACGCAACTTCACTGTCTATGTATGTAACACGCTTGGTGTTGAACAATTAACTTGAAAAGCTCTTAAGCAGACTTTGGACTAAAGCATTTTTTTATTTTAAGGGATTGGATGATGAATATCAAGAAGAGGGAAAACTACTTGGGAACTACATTTACCAAGAAGATGGAGACTCGCTGCAAACCTTTCCTGTCACGGTAAATGCCATTGCCTGCCTTAACCTATGATGGGTTAATAAACTGCAGAATTTTAATCTTTTTCAAATAAATTGCCGCATCGATTAATTTGACCATCCTCCCCTCTTGCTTGTTTGTACACACCTTGAGGTGTGTGAGCGCGGTCATTTGTTATCTCGCTGTACCGTATAGACTTTTTTCTCTGTGTGTGTGCACATTAATGCTCAGCTGCCCCAAGTGCTACTGCTGCGGCGCAGCCGTCTATCAGGCAGTTTACGCTCTTTGGCTTTATGCGGCTTTACGAAGGGAAACTTTCAAAGTCTGCTGCTTAGGTTCGGAGTCTGGTTTTTTATTAAAGGAGCTTCTGTTATATGGGTTGTTCTGTGAGTAAATGCTACACACACAGGGTAGACAGGCCCCTAATACAAGAGGCTGGGTGCAGCTGTGAATAAACCGCTGTAACTTTATAACACAGACAGAGCAGAACCTACTCATGTTGGAACAAAAGGAGCAGATCGGCCTAAATGTTGAAAAAACATAGTGTGTCACGTTTATATCGACATACTATGTGTTGGCCTAATTAAAGATCTACTAAATGAATGAAGTATGGTATAAAATATTACATATAGGCTTATTTTATTTATTAAATGGACAAAACACACGGGCTTGAACAGCTTTGTCACTGAAAATGTAAAATGTCTAAATTTTCAATTTATTCATAATACTCATTTTTATAGAGTCTGTTTTTAAATTACAATGAAATAGCTGAGTTTAGAGTATTAGAGTCCCAAACCTACTTATTATATATTAGTCTGCAGGCATGAATTTCACATTTTCTTTTGTCTGTGCCAGGAGCCCAATGACAAGGCGTTTCAGATCATTGAGGTGCGGGTGCTGTCTAACTGGGGTCATCCAGAATACACCTGCCTCTACCGCTTCAGAGTTCACGGAGAACCTCAGCCACAATGAACCAGGCATCAACATCAACGCATCCGAGGAGACATATCATCTGTACATAGCCGATGCAAACTTTTAAAAAATGTATGAACGCTTTGATATTTGGACATTTTTTATGCCAGAGAAGAAGGATACAAATTGCTTTATGCATGTGTTTTGTACTGGAAAAATAATCTATATATAAGGACAATGGAAGAACACAAACAGGAAATGAACCACAAAAGAGGCTAGCAGTCTTTTCTCTCTTTTTTTTTTAAGCTTTTGCACTGAAGCTGTGAGTGTTTGACTCACTACTTGGACAAAATTCACCCTCTAGCATGTTCTGGTTTTTCAGCCAGAGGGATGCGTAAAAGAGTGTATAAGCTCATACTTTTTCACATTTTTGTCATTTGTATTAGCTTTGAAGCCACTACATCTTTGCCTGACACAATAGACATGCTACCTTATTGATTCTTTTGTTTCATTTTCATATCATGTTTTGTAGAGGCAATACAACATACACTAGACAGGTGTTGAATGTTTGTGGAGACGAACTGAAAGTCTTCCTCTGTCCACAGAAACACAATGTAACCACTGACCTGAACTCTAATGATAGTGTTTCTATTTTGCTTTATTATTATGTGCAGCGGTTTATAGGATTGTGCACAAATCCCCAAAATGTATTAGCATGTGGCTTGCTAAGCTTGGTTTTATCTGTATCATAGATATGAAAGTGGTCTCATCGGACAGTCCAGTGCCTGGATTTTAAACTCAAAATTTAAAATACTAATTAACTTATCTATCAGAGAGCGGATGGGTTGCCCTGGAAGGGTTTGCTTTTATTTGTACTTGTTTTATTTTCTTACAGGAGGGAACTTTTCCTTTAGTTTGAGCATTGAAACTTTATCATATCCCTCTTTATGTTTAAAGAAAATGTCAACTATAGTAACTTTACAATGGTTTTTCCCTATTTCTGTTATAAATCTGTCACCATAGTTGTTTTTATTGAAGTTAATCATGTTTTTTGTGTTTATAATGTAAAGAAATGCACTGTAAAAAGACAAATGTTGGCACCAGTCTTCACAATATTTGAGAAACCAACATGTAGTTAATTTTGGTTGCCAAGATGAGAAAGGCTGAAATGTTATGTACAAAGTTTGTTCACAATGTTATTTATTAACAAGTCAGTTGGTGACCACAAATTATGAGTTATTGCAATGTATATTTTGTTATAAAAGCTGTTTTGTGCATTTTGGAAACACCTTGGGACTTTTTTAAGATAAAATTGCTATTTTTGTTCAGTCATGAGATGACTTAACTGCTTTGGAATATATTCCAATAAAGATTTTAAATAAATTTTACTTTTGTTTTGCTGACCATCCCATTCCTTTAGTTTCTCATAGGCTAAGCTCTGTTGCCATCTAGCGACCAAAATGAAGATTGCGTGAGTGTGTGGTTCATAAGCTTCCATAGTGTGGTTACCTGTACTCTACTTTTAGTGTAATTCACTCTGGCCTGAACGGTATCGGCAGAAATACACACTGCAAAAGAGCGCGGAGTTCAGTTGCATTCTTCTTCGCCCTTGGCCTCTCTCTTTCTTTTTTCTTTTTTTTTGCTTCACACCGGAAGTACAGGTGGGCCATTTTCCTTAGCGACACTGGCGTCCAAGGCAACCAGAAAACAGTTGGGCCAAAACGGGCGCACAAACACGCGGGCCTCAACAATCACATTGGCAGCAAGAGACCGAAGGTAAGTCTGGTTCAAAGTGTTGCTTTGGTTTTGTTGTTTTCCGAAGCGTTAACGTACTGCATTTGTTTAAATGATCGTCAGTTTTGGAAGTGTTTGAATCGGGGCGGCCTTGTCTTCCAGGTGCATCGTGGATGGACTGCGGACAAACCAGCGGTCAGGGGTCCTACTCCCACCCCAGCTCCGGGACTCACAGCCCTGCCAAGGTCAGCTGGAAACATGGCACACTGTGATGCATAGAGGACACGTTAGCGAAAACATTGTGTTTTAAATAGTTTATTTGGAATAATTACTGTTTTTATTATTTAAATCTCACAAAATATCTCATTGCAAGTCTTGCAATTGATTTATTTATTTATTTATTTATTTTTCCAACCAAGAAAGGTGTATTTCTTCTCAGTTTCAGGAATCTGAAAGTGATAATTCTGCCAGATTTGTGCCCTTTCCTGCTGTTCAGAGCAAACCTAGTGTTTTGAGACAGCAGCCCCACTCTGTCCAAAGTGCACCACCTCCTCAACTACTGTTTGGACGTAAGTCACAACCATTGATCCGTAACTGCTAATGCAGACTTGATTTATTTGTATCTGCTTACTTGTAGACCCTTTCACAGAATGGCTGGAGCGAAGTGTTTTCCCTGCTTTAATACCTGGACTTGAGGCTTTGCAGAAGGAAGCTGTGAAACAGGGTTGTTTAAAGGTGCATTTCTTAAAAAAAAACAATCAAATCTACTTTTTAACAGTGCCTAAGTAATCCACAGTGCTAATGTATTTAATGTTAATTCCCTGTTTGTAAATTATACATTTCAATGTTTTAGCGGAAGGTAACAGCATTTAATCCATGCGACTTCCTGACGGAGTGGCTTTACAAGTAAGAGTACTTCCTCTGATACCTTTTTGATTAATATTTGTCATTTGAGTTTCTGCCTATTTTCATAGCCAAAACCCACAACGACAAGGGCAGAAGCCAGTGGAGTGGGGCAACATCCCTTTTGTGAAGGAGTGGCTTAACATGCAGTAGGTCATGGTTAATGTGTGCATCTCTGTAGTTTAATCGTGTTTATCGTCTAGTTTTGTCTAATTTGAAAATGTATTGGAAGTAACATAAGCCAGCATGTAATGGAAAATTATAGTCAATCAAATACATAGAATACATAACATACATACATACATTAATGTGATTTGTGAATACGGAAAACCACAAACGTTTGCACATACTAAGTGTCTTCTTTGGATACTTCATTGATGCCTACAAAAGGTTAAATGTTCATAAAGCCTATTGAAAACTCAAAGCACTCTCTCTCACACTTCTTTTTTGTCTCTTTTCAATTACAGTCCTAGGCCACCCATACCCTTGTTTTTACAGCTAAGTGAAGCACAAGCTGCTGTGATTATCCAGGCTTTTTGGAGAGGATATAAGGTAAATACTCCTAGTACTACACCTTGCACACATTACCATTAAGTGTGAAGAATATATAAAATGTTAGCAAACCAGCAGTTTTGATGCCTTATTGGTGATAAATCTACTGGATTTCCTTCACTAGTGTACTCTCCCCTGATTACGCGTATGTGATGGTGCAATAGTGTATTTTAACTCCATCCATCTTTAAGGCACGCTTTCACAGGTGCTGCAGTTTTATATTAAATCCTTTGGTCTCCAGCTTATTATTTTCATGCACTGTAGGTCCCAAATGACATAATTCAGAACTGTAGCTATTTCCTATTTGGGTACACTGAACACAGCAGCCCTGATTGTTGACGTTATTTTAGTTATTTTTAGCTAGGTATATAAAGGTATATCTAATTTTTGTCACCACCAGAGGGCAGCACAAACACACGAATGAAAGTGTAGGGGGGCAGTAGTGAGCCAGCAGCCAAGCCTTTCTAACCGCTTTCATTGAATTTATGCAGATCTGATGTAATGAATTTAATGATCAGTAATCCTATAAGAGTTAAAGAGGGACATGCTTGAAATACAAAATGCTGAAATAGGTGCACTCAGTAATACTGTATGCTATTATCATGACAAGACTTCAATGAATTAAAGACATCCTTGTTCAAGTTAGATGTTGTGCTGGGGGACAGTGAACTCATACAAAGGAACAGGACTGACTTGAGTTTCATGACTTATTCAGTAAGCGCCGCACCAGGGATATTTTGGGTGAAGGACATTGTTGTGATGACGTGCAACAGTTTATAACGGAGTTGTTACTACAATACTAAAACACATCTTCAAATAAATAATCTGTTACAAATCTATGCAACAAATAGAATATCTATTATTGGGAAAGGCAAATAGCACGGCCAAGCTATTAATAATATTAGATCTTCCAGGATATTATCAACTAATTGGCTTATCTGCCAATGTCTGTACAAAAATTGTACTTGGCACTTAAGTTTGTTATCATTATTACATACAAAATACTTGAAGCCACTTTATGGTGTAATTAAATTTACAAGTAAGAAGGAACATAATCAACAGTGAGATAAAGTAAGAATTGAAGATAACGTTACATTTTAGTAGGCCTAGTCTTCCTAATAAAAGGGGACCTCTGCACAGTGCCTTGTCCAGCCCCCACACGCTGCACCCTCAATCTCACATTTGCTGCTGTTATATAAGCTCCCTGACGCAGCGCTGACTGCAGAGCGCCTGTGTATCAGACAGGCCCAGCCCCTGGACACACAAGAGGACATCTCCACTGCCTCGTTTCATCATTTCCCCATTAATTTCCATTATTCATTTGTCTCATCCAATCACATAAGGCATTGCAGCAGTGGAAATAGCTGAAACGTAAGCACTTGCATTACATAATCGTCTTTGCACTGTGCGCCAAGCTGCAACTCTAATCCATTCATCCATGTCTGATGCCATAATGTACACATATGTATGGCTTGCACATAAACAGTGTGAAGGGTAAGATGCTTCATGCTTTCTCACACATCTACTCAACTCAAGATGGATTGCTGAGGGCGGTGGTAATAAATAGGCTTTCATATTAGGATAGCAGTATCACGGCTTTGTGGCCAAGGAGAGAAGCTTTTATCACAGCCATTTCCTCGGGCTGACGATTTATTAAGTATTCACAAGTATACATGGCTCCTTGTCCTAAATGAGGTGCCTTCTCTAATCTATAATGTGTGAAAGCAACCTTCAGTCATTCAAGCGGGAGGTCACAGAAGGTCAGACTGGATATTTGTCATACTTCTTGAGGCTACTTTGATGGCAGACAGCTATTTTTATGTATTTTATTTCAGACCTTATTTCATATGACCATACTTACAGTACGCATTGTGCTCTATGGGTGATTTCCTGCAGAAAAACAGAAATCAACAAATGTGTTTGGAGTTGGATCCATAAATGTGTCATTTAAACCTTAAAACCCTTTCAACATGCAACAATTGCACCTGAATGAATAATACTACAACTTTTTAATAGTATAATGTGAGAAATATCTTTATTTGTACTGACAGAGAAGTTGTTTTATTTTGGCACAGTAATTACTGAGATATTAATCATAAACTGGGAGAAACATCTGCAGTTGTACTTGTAAAGGCAAAGGATATGGTTTTTACAATCTTATGTCCTCATTTAAACACATTTTGACCTTGTTTTATATGTCTTTCATTCTTTCTACATTTCTACTCTAATGCGCATGATAACCTTAAAGCTATGGCACCATTGTCTAGAAAGTGGGCCACGGTGCGTATTGAGTGATATTGTATTTGGCATAAACTAATAGAGCTGGTTGAAAGAGAACTGCGCACTCACCACTCTGCGAGCTTTACAGTCAACAGAAGAAGTGGGTCTGTGATTCCGGATGAACGGTCTGCAGCCACTGATAACTAAATGGATGGAAAATAGGTCTGGTGTATTGTCAATCAGTGACACCATTACACAAAAGATGGTCTGGGGCTAATTAGCGATCTATACCTGTGATTCAGTAGCACTTATCCAGGCACTTATCTCGTTGGCGACTTGGCAAGCGATGTGGATGTTTGCATTGGATTTTGGTGAAAGAGAAAATATTAGATGTGAGGAGAGCACACGTGATTATAAAGGCTTTGTGCATCAGCAAATTGTGTCTTGGAGAAAAGCTGAAAGATGGAGGCATCTTAAAAATAGAACAGACGTTTACTGTGTAGCCTGTGCTTTTGGTTGACGAGTGAACTACTTCAGATTGTATTCGTGGATCTTTCGCAATTCATGAGTCTAGTAATTAGTTCTGTTAATTTATGCCAATTTGTTGTTCTTGCTCTTTTTATTGCTTAAAGGTTTCAACCAGTGTAGAGCTTGTAGTTCTTAGTTTCGTCCCAATTCTTGTTTCAAACTGTCTAGGTGATTTGTCTTGATTTTGTCTCTGTTCAAAGCCTGGTGGCTCTTACTTCTTGCTCGGTTCGTCCTCATTTAGTAATTATGAATGTTGTTTTGATGATATGCAAATTTGAATATTCAATATATCATTTACAGTAAATAACGTTTCTTTGTTTGTTCGGTTTTTATTTGCCAACTTTCAAACATGTATAAAGCATATAAAGTGATATTTCTTCACTTTTGTGGGTCATTTTACTGTCCATTCACATGTGTTTTGTACTTAAGCCTCAACTAATACATTTACGGACAGGTTTTAATACATTTCTGTTGAATGACAAAAAAAAGAACAAAACCAGGGACTAAATTCAGGACTAAATCAGGTCTAAAACAGTTCTTCACCAAACACTAAAACAGGACCAAACAAGATGTTCACCAAGGATTAAACACGACTAAAACAAGACTAAAACAGGACTTGAACAGGGACTAAAACAGGTCTAAACCAGGGCTAAAGTAAGATTAAAACAGGACTAAATCAGGGCTAATATCATAATACATAATATTGTCTGAATATTGTTATCAGGATACTCCAAATATATCTAGATATTGATTTTTGTTATAATTGCCCAGCCCTTTTCATAGCAACAGTTTAACTTATTCAGTCCATTTTTACAATTGTACATAAAGGAAATTACTCCTCATGAGAAACTGACTTGCACAGATCTCTAGTCTTAAACCAATGGTTCCCAATTTTTGTATAGTTGTGTATTCATGATGTGGACGCTGCATACATCATACAATATTTAATAGTTTTTGCTCAAAATAATACACATCTTATCAAATAAAGACATAACTTTTTTCCCATTTGTTTAATCACACTACTTACCCCCGGGGGTAAACACTACTTCACTCGCTAACAAGCTTTGCTGCTGTACAGACACAGTCATTCTTCAAATGTTGCACAAAACTGTCAGCAATGCACTTACAATGGCAGCTTTCCAGGAACACTATTTGTCTCTGAATGTGTGAGACGTCATAATTTATTTCATGTATTATAAATTATTTCAGTGCATTTATATTGTGTGAAGAAGATTCACGGTGGCAACATGTCAAATTGAATGAAAGTGGCAGGAGAAAACACAACCTCCCTGACCCCGGACCCTGATTTCCATTTGTATGAGTGAATTAGCTATCGGAGCACTCTCGCTGTAGCCAAATTCTTGTCCTTATATAACAGACCTATTCTCAGACATGTTGAATGCTCGAGCTCTCAAGAACCGGTGCGTAGAGGATCAGAGATGAAAAGGATTTGGAGATGGAAAGTTGTGGGACTTACTGGATAACAAATAAGTAAAGAAAATTAAAGCTTAGAGCTATTTTCTATCTGCAGCTTGTTTATTAATCTCACAGGAAAGCCAACATCCCGACAGATACATACTAAACCCTGCACCCCGGGTTTTCTGTAACTAAAGGGTTACCAAAGACAGCGCTGAGACAGCTATCATTTCAAGCTTAAAGACTAACAGTATATGTAAAATCCCACTAAAAGCTTTTATATAAATAAGATTTTTAGCATTTCAAACTTTCTCCATACAATTTGAAACTACAGAACTAGCTCTGATTTTGCCTTTTATGCCATTTAGTAAATGATCAGTGGTGTAAAAGGTTACTTCATAAAAGTACAGTTTAGGAACAAGAAATGTACTCAAGTAAAATTGGACTACGTGTACGTAAAAAATATTTCACAGATGCATTTATAACTATTTAAGACTGAAATGTAGTGATCAAAATGTAGTAAAGTAGAAAGTACAAAACAAAAACATTTTAGTCACAGTAAATCTACTTAAGTAAAGTACAGATTTGACTAGTACTAGTACTTTTACTTTTGTACTTTGGTACTTTCCACCACTGTAAATGACACCATCCAGCCGTCATTGTCTGTAACTTTTTCTGTCTTGCCACCATCAAACTGGACACGTTTGATTATTCTCTGTATGATGCCTTGAATACAGTGTCTTACATTGTTGTGGTCTTTGCTTTTATTTGTGTTCTTCAGGTGAGGGCACGGCCGGATGTCCAAGAGCTCCGACAGTGGCAGAAAGAGCTGAGGGACAATCAGGACATTGTGAAAACCGTGGAGAAGTTCTGGGCTCAACAAGAGAGCAGAGGTACAAGCAACTCACACTCCCAAGGAATATAATATAGTAGTATTCCTGCTACCAGATATGGCAGATTATCTCTCTGTTATTGTACCTGTTAGGGTGGGGAAAATGATGGCCAAAGTCTTTGTTAGAACTTAGAAGTACAAGATTTAAGGTTTAAAAACACATTATGATAATGGAAATGTGAACAAGGAACAGCTGAGAATGCATGGCTGTAAAGAAAGAAAAGAAAGAAAAATACACTGCAGAGTCCTGTTGATGTCCACTTTTAGTTGTTTAGTAGATTAGTCTGTTGATGAAGTCTTAGTCGACCAAACGCATTATTAATCAACTAATTATTTTATGCGGATTTACTGCAGAAGAGAGAAAGCATGCGAGTTAGCTGGGGTTTTACAGGTGTCTGGACAGTTTAATCAGTGCCACACCCCCTTTTAGGCAATTCATTGACGTACAGGACATGTCTTTAGTTGACCAAGAATTTCTTTAGTTGACTATGGCCCAAAGTCTTGAGACACAAAGAGGAAAAGCTGCAATTTCTGAGCATTGATTTTATAATTATTTTTGTCAAGAGGGCAGCATGTGGCATGTTTTATTTCCCAACAGTGATATTTTATTGTTCTAAAATTACATTTTCATAGCAGAGAGCTATGAGCTATGGCAGCTCAGTATTACTTTCACCAAGTTGTATGTAGACTATAGTACAAATTATTTACTGTATAAGTTCAGGTTCTTTTGTACATGTCAAAAATAATGAATGAAACTGATAGGTGTTTTATTGCATGTAGTAAAATTAGAACGATCGATTGCTTTATTGTCATTTTGTGAGATATTTTCTGCAACTACACCTGCTGAAAAGTTAAAACCACAATATTATAAACAAGATTTATTTGCCTGTTCAAAACTTGCACAGCACTCGTGTGTATAAATAGATATTTTATTCATGTTAATAAATAAATATTCATGTTGATGGTGCCTCTGTTATGCTCCCCACAAACAATAGGTCTATCATAATCACACATTCCTCACAACAATGGCCCTGGCTGTGGTCGTGCCACCTCTGCACTGCTCTGCCACAGCACACAGCTGCTCATATGCCACTACTGCTGACTCCACAGTATATGTGGGTTACCTCAGACATGGGATATACACTACCTCTTCAGACTCTGCTATGATTTAAAAAACAAAGAAAACTCAGCCCCTGCGTGTGTATTTGCCCTGATTGCCATTCAGTAAGCACTAGATTCATATGGACAAAATGGCTTAAATGTGTATTCATTTTTGCACAAACTTGACATAAGACTTAGTTCAACTATTGTCGATGTTCGATTGTTGTGCACCCGTATTTTTAGTAGTGCATCTTTGTAACTCTGTAGTTTGTCCTTATATGTGGCAATAGAACATCTCTAATAAGACATAAAAGACTGCAAAATGACTACAAAATAAGAAATAAAGCTGAACAAAAATGAAAACTTCACTGAGGGCCCCTTCCCCCCATTCTTTAAGTTGACCTGGCAACAGCTGCTCTCATCTCAACTGACCCGAAGAGACTAACACGTGATGGCTCCTCTGCCATTCCACAGTTTGAAATCAGATGGTGATAAGGCTCGAAATGGAGGAAAGAAAACTACATGACAAAGTGGACCGTAATGGCACCACACAAGGATATGTCAAAGGTCAAAGGGTCATGGGCGGTTGGACAGGTGCTGCGCTCAACAGATCATGCATCACAACAAGACTGTCCTTGACTGGGCTGAGCGGATATTTATTACACCATGGGGTAGAATAACAGCCTCCAAATACAGGGCACAGCATAGTGCATACCTTTGATTTAATACTATAAAAACAACAAAGATTGAGCTATGTTCTAAAACAGAACAGCCAATAGAAAGAAAAACTTTTATAAAAATATCGCTGTGAAGAGGCATGGCTCTTTTATTTTGTGCTAATAGATTTTACTGTGGATTGTTACATTTACAGACTATAATAAGGGACAGATTGTATTAGGGAGAAGATTGACCATTGTCTTTGACAAAACCCAATGATTAATATCTACAAATTTGGAAAAATTCTTTCAGTTGGCTCGTCCATGACTGTTCTTCCCGAAAGCCCCGAGCTGGAGAACTCGGACGTCTCTATCCAGGTAGTGTCTCCAACTCCACAGAGCACCGTGGTCAACACCCCCACCATCCAGATGACCCCCGGTGAGTGGCTAACCCCCAGTTTAGGGGGGCTGGCCGACATAGGCTCTGCCGCTCTGATGGCTAAGTTCACGGCTGTAGATGAATCCAGTGAGAAATCATTGGCTGCAGTTTCGCCCTCTTTACTGGGGTCTCACAGCTCCAGTGATTGCAGTTTGTAAATGTATAATGTTTTTTATTGTCATTTTCAAGATTTTGCTTACAACAGAGTAAAAAATACTGAAGTTCTTAAAGTCTGAAATAGTCCATGTCTGTGCTAGCAAGTTGTGCCTTGTAGGTCTATAAAGGATGATCTGTTTAAAAAATCCTATTTTGTTTTATTAATACTTCTTTTGGCACATCACAATTTTCGATCTATACTATCAATCAATCAATCAAAAAATGTGTAATCTATACCTATTTCAGGGTTAACATAAACCACCAACACACTATGGCATAACCAAACATACTGAGACTGTAATCATGACATCATCAATACAGCATTGATGTACAATTCTTCATCCTATATATTTGCCTGCAGTTTTGAAGTAATAGCTTTTAATGATATATTGAACCAGACGTTTTTTATTGTTTTATAGCTATTAAGCTGATGTCAAGTTGACCAATGTGACTGGTAAAACTAGCCGTTAAATAAGGCCCAGCTCAGATTTATAGACTGAGAGATGCACACGTAATTAGATGATTGCTTTCATTGCCTCTTTGATAGATGACTTCCTTTTACCGGCCTTGTAAATTAATACTACGGCCGACGTCCCATGTTATATTGTAGGGAGTAGGACATATTACGAGCTTGTAAGTCGTCCCTGAGCACCTTTAGCTGAGTGCTGACTGCGTGACAACCAAAGCATATTTTCTGACTTGTCATTTCCTTTTTCCATGCGATATGTACTACTGCACAAAGGGCCATGGAAGCAGGTTTTCAAAGTCAGAAAGTGAAGCCGCGGGTTTCTGTCAATTATTGGATTGTTAAGGATTAAAATAAATGAACAATGGTAATAAATGTCATGTTTTTATTGCTTTATTCTAAACCTAGTCATAGATACGACTTATGTATGTGTTGTGAGAATGATTCAAAACGCCAAATAATAATGAGGATAATGTGTTTTTAACCAGCTCCTGTCAGTTTTTAAAATACTTGTATTAGACCCACAGTTGCTAGCTTTACTCCAGTTTTCCAGTCTAAATTGAAATTACAAATAGCTTTGCTTTCTGATTTGACAAACTTGTTATATACCCTTTACAATAATAAGGATGAATGCCGTTGTTTTTTTTTTCTTTTTGCTTTTAGATTATTGATAAGACAAGATTTAGGTTTCTTGCAAACCTATTTGGTTTTACGTCCGTGCCCTTCTAAGGTTGCTCACCAACATAAAACACTGTCTTCCCCGTCTGTGTGTCACTGATAGCAGGTGAGAACGATGTGCTCTTGACTGATTTTTAACTTTGTTTCCTCCGTCCTCCGCTTCTTGGCGGTCGTGTGACGAATGGCTTTGCTCAGTCACTGCGACACACCGAAGTCCTATGAGGTAAAGCAACTCTATTGGCAGGTTTGTGGATGAGTGAGGGACAGCTGCCACTGACTCAGGTAATAAAACAGGGCATTTCTTTCTGTGGATATCTGATCCAGCTCCACTGAGTCTGGCAGCTCTGGGCTTCACTGAAACCGGATCACAGCGCGGCACCAGGCTGTCACTGCAAAGTCAGATAACAGTGTGCTCCTGGGACAAGTCCGAAGTGAAAAACCACAAACGATTGTGCACGTACAATTTAATGTTGGCTGGTTCAGGATGAAGTGTCCTTCTTTGTTGCAGCACTGAGTTTATTTTGAATGTGAGGTTTTATGGTGAGCCACTGTTTAATATGTGTTTTTTTGTCTTATGGGGTCCCAAAGCTAATAAGAAACCAGTTTAATACAGTTCTGTATGGCAACTCTAACTTCAGCATCTAATTGAAAATTGAATGGCAATTGTACTGCGATTAGAATTGAGATTTGTTGTTCTTGTCAAATCAAGATTTAGTTCACTGAGCATTACTTAAATACATGCATTGAGCATTACTACTGATAGAAGATTGAAACTTGAACTTTTTGCTGAGGACTCTTTAGTACCTAAACAATTGCAGCCTTTGAGATTGGATTATTGCAACATTCTGAATTGAGAGGTGTGGATTAAGAGCACTACAGGTCAGGGATTTTTGCAAAGCATTATTTACCAACTGCAGTTAATCTAAATCGAATTAAAGTAAAAAACTGTGATACCAATTGCCTTTCATTTTTCATTTTCTACCGCTTATTCCCGTTAGGGGTCGCGGGTGACTGGAGCCTATCCCAGTGACTTTGGGCCTTAGGCGGGGTACACCCTTGACAGTGGCCAACTCGTCGCAGGGCTGACACAGAGACATGGACATTGACAGACAACCATTCACTCTCACATTCAATCACTACGGGCAATTTAGAGTTTCCAATTAACCTGAACACATGCATGTCTTTGGACGGTGGGAGGAAGCCGGAGAACCCGGAGAGAACCCACGGTAACACCGGGAGGACATGCAGACTCCACCCAGAGAGATCGTGTGATGTTAGGGTGGTCCGGGATTCGAACACACGATCTCCTTATTGAGAGGCAGAAGCTCTAGCCGCTCTGCCACCGTGCACCCACCAATTGCCTTTATTATTCAATAATAGTTTTTTATTAACCCGTGATTTAAGTCCCAACTTAACGTGCATATGACAGGTTAGACTACACATTTCACAAAAACATTTTGAATATGATTTTGGTCACAATTTTGCCTATTTTTCCCAGGTTTTATTATTTTGGTGATGTTTATTATTATTTCCTGGTCAGTTCCTTAACTTTTACCTAGCAACCATATTGTAAACAAGGGCCATTGTCCATTTAAATTACACAGTAGTTATTCTGTACTTGATAACACCTTTATTTTGTTTTGTTAAATGATTGTTTAATACTGTGTAAATTGTCCTTGCAGTTTCAATGGAATGTCACTTATTGCGGACATGGATAGAAGGCTTCTGTTTAGAACTTTTATTTTTCAAATTATCTTCCCACATTGCAACTTGACTATGATAAATTCACCACCGGTTCTACACCACCAAACTAAGAAATAGTTAGAAAAACATACAAACCTTTCATATGCACTTAACCTCTGCAAACTAGACCACTGTATGAAGAAAACACCACGCCCAGTTACAAATCAGCTACAAACATGACACTTTTATTGAAGTTGAATGAACTTTTTTTCAATTTTCTAATCAGAGGAATCAGGTTCTATACATAGGCATGCTGCGTCACTGCACCGTCACAGCTGTGAATATCAACCCTGTCAGCTGCCCCCGTGGAACAGTCTGAAGGCAAGACAAATTATGAGGACAGGCAACAACAAGCCGGGAGGGAGGGTGCTGTTTTCGGGCCAGGGATGACCAACTGAAGCACATAGAGTTTTGTGCAAATTTCATCACAGTCTGTTTTCATTTGAAACACAAAGACAAGATCAGCCTGAAGATTCTCCTCCTCCCCCCATTTCATACGTTTATTTTATGATCCTGTTGTATTCTAGTCCATTTCCGCCGGCCTTTTGTCTTGCCCCTGCTCTCCATTATACGTTTGAGAAAGCACAGACACTGAGAGTGAAGTATTGGATATACACTGAAAGATGATTGCTGTCACATGACCTTTATAGTTAGTATTCAAAAGTACGTTTCAAGAAGGTCTTACTTGTTGAAATGGTGAGAAGCATGCACAGATAGGTAGTTGACAAGTGCAAAATCTACAAAGTCACGTGTTGCTTTTTTGTACTCCACAGTAAGTGAAAACACACACAGTACTTCACCACCTTTCCCCCCATTACTGATCCAGGACCAGCCCATGTGTAGACTTGTGTTTGATTGGCTGAGAAGTGGCTTGTTGGTACCAGTGCTATTTTAGAACCACCAGTGGACTGTACATACAGCAGTGGCCAAGGTCTGACCCCAGTCCTGTAAACCTAACTCTTTAGTCTTTTCTTAGTTTAGAGCTGCTTTACAAACAGTGGAACCAACTTAAAGTACTGTTTTCACCACCTTTAAAATCTTCCACAATGTACCTATTAACACTGCATCAATATACCAAATAAGAGGACGCAGACGTATTGACAGAAATACTAGAAGTTGCAGCAGAAAACACTGACTGTAATTTACAACTTATACATGCATTAAACAAAAGATCAAAGCATGTCTAGTGTTGGCAAGACATTAAGAAATAACTAATCATAAAAAATTAAAACTAAGAAGAAAAACAAAGCTTAACGTAACAAAAGTCGGAACACAATGCAAATCAACTTTCAGTTCTTCAGTAGGGCTAAACTAAATCAAAGTAAACAAGCTTTACACCATACTATGTACAGAGCCTGTGGTGACAGAAGTGTGAAATGTAGACTCTGGGAAACGTGAGTCCGTTCTTGGCAGGCTGACTTTTCCTGGACTCTCCACCAGATAGACACGACAGCACGACCGCCCCCAAAACAGACGTACCAGGCGCCATCTTGTCACAGTACTTGGATTGAAGGGTGTCGCCTATAGACCATCTTTCAGTCTATCATTGCACAAGCTTTTATATGTCTTGCACATTTGATCTATATTTTTTTCACTGGAAAGTTGTGCAGAGCTATTATATACTATGGGGTATTTAGCACCAGTTAGCAACCCTGTTATCTGAATGTCTTTGAATGTCCGAACATACAAAAACAGACTAAGGAAGCGTCGCGTTTCCTCACTTCTTTTCCTGCTGATTTAAAGTGACATTTGCCCACCGGAGAGCACAGCAGTTTGACCTAGATTCGCAGATCATTGACGTCCCAACTGTCCAATCAGAGTCCTTCTGAGTCTTCCTCTATTTAACAAGTTCGTTAGCAGCGTCAACATCCTTCTGTGCACTGGCTCTGTGCTGTGGTCATGTGGACTTCACAGTTTTGAGTTCCATGCGTGTGAATAAGGGTGAGAAATGCAAGTGTTCGGATGGATAGTGGAGACTGGAGTTGAGATGTTGTATACACTTTTTTATTTTATATATATACTGTATATTGGGCGGTACTTATGCTGTACAGATGCCCATGTGCTCTTCTCTGTGGATAGATGGAGGACAGAGCCAAAGGTTTTCCATTTTAAGAGACAGTCTGACTGACCGGAAAACTGGAACGATTTTTCTGTTGTTTTAGTGCTGAACTCTTTGGAGAATAATACAACAACATCCTGGCAGATATGATATGAGTCAGATTTTCTTTCATTTTTGCTTATAATTTTAGGTATATCTCTAAAACGTTGTAGCTCGGCCCTCCATGGCCGATTGTCTCTGAGTCCCATAAACACATAAACATTACGAGTTGATTGGCACACAGACAGTTATTAGGTCTGTACAGAGTGAAATGGCCCAGTTGGCGACCAAGTTTTGTTTTTGTTATTTTTTTTTAAGTCTAACACATCTCTCAGCACTCCTCACTGTCTTCATCCTTCGCACCACATTGTCTTCTCAAAACATGATCCTTTACCACAGCTGTCGACCTGTGTAGGTGGGAGGGGCTGAGGGCACCTGCAAAAGAAAAACTAAATCATTTTCAGGAAAATGCTTGATCGTATAAATGTTCATAATATGTATTTCCTAACATGTTACAGAAACCATATTAAGCAAATCAGACATGGTAATTTAGATTAGATTTTGTGGAGTGAACTGAAAATTTGCAATATTAAAGCATCAAAACATTCACTAAGCTGATAGAAAGGTTTATGCCATAATGTGGAATATTATATTATTTTCTAGCAATAACATCGTCATCGACTATTTGGTTGAAATGTTTTTTGTTTTGTTGTTTTTTCCATAGAATCCTCATGTGAACTCATTTTAGTTGAATATAAGTTGTCCAAATCAATGCCAGCAAGCATAATTTTACTGATAAAGAAGATAAAGAAGGACTTCACTGGGTTTTCACTAATGACATCAGACATAAAATGAGACAAATGGATGAATGAACACAATGCTGTATTAGTCACTGTGTAGCACACCATAGTAACTACATCTGTTTTAACACAAATTTAAATTGCTTGTTTTAAAGACGTCTTTTTATAAAAAAAAAGTGCTTCTCACTGAGTTAATGCACATTTAAATACTTGAAAAAAGCAATAAAGAAAAGTGTAATTAGAGGTTGTAACTGTAAATGTGACCATAAAACTATATGAGCTGCAGTGTGAAGGAGAATATAGGTCAAGATAGCAACAAATGGGAACTATACATAGCCTGTAGTGAAGTGTCGATTCAGCATTTGGGCTGCAGTGTTTTGAGGTGTGTTGTGCCACTGCCTGACAGGCCTAATTCATAATGACTGTGAGGCGAGTGCACCGGTGTCCATTCACAGTGCATAAAGAGACGCATCGCACACAAAACACAGACACACGCATGGATGGCTGCTCTGGGACCACAGCAGAGCCAGAGGAGTAACCTGTGTGGTAGTGGGTCTCAAATTATGGTATACAGGCAAATACTGGTGATAGAGGTCACTGAAATGTTCTGTAATTCCATTCCTGGTTCATTTCTTCTTTATTACAACTTAGTACTATGGTTGCTTTGTCCTGGTTTAACTGCAATGTTTACTCGACATATCTAGCCCTGATCGTCTGAATCCAAACTTTGGAGTAAGGAATAGATTGCGTTTACGTTCTAGAATTTAATTACATCATGATCTCAGATGGACAGGGGCCTATGTAACTCCATGGGAGATTTACAGTTTTATCTAATACAGAAATACACAAATGTTGAACCTCATCATTATTTGTTTGGGGTTGGCTTTAAAGTCCTTTCAACTGACAACAATCACATCTTTGGAACTGGATAATGGCACCACTTTCTGAGTCTATTGTGAAAAATCTTCACTTTTGTTTATTTATGCTGACAGAGAATACATTAAAGTTTGTGGATAGGCCCAAGTATTAACAGAGATATGAACCATAAACCAGGTCAACAAATCTCCAATCTGACAGTTAAATAGCAAATTCTACCATATAATTCTCACCTGTTCTCAGTTTTAAATTATTGAGAATGTTGTGATGTCTGGTGAACACAACCTATTGGGAAAATATTTATGTTCAACGGCACTGATTAAAAATCTGTCTTGTTTCATGGAATACATTTTGAAAGCCATCTTATTTAAAAATGAAAACTATTATTCAATGAGAATTCATTCAGTTTATTTAAGATGCTACTACAGTAATTTCTCAGGCGTAACAAAAGTCTGAGAACCTCTGCAGTATGTCAGAACCACTCATGCATGTCCCACAGATACACTAACGTCACATGACCATGCACTCGTGCACACACACACCTCCCCCCACACTCCCAAATGAGGTGTTGGACTCTGGTTGAACATGCAGTCCAGTGTGATGGCTTGGATGGCAGATTTACATGGAGTTAGATTGGTATACCTGTGATTGGGAGGCTGTACTCACCGCGCCCCCATTCAGGATCATGGTCATCTCTGTGGGCTGGTACACGTTACTGCGGAACGGAGCGCTGGGCCGGGCGCCGCCACTGCTGTTGTGCTGTCCGGCACTGCTGCCACTCCTCAGACCTGGAGAGGAGAGGGAAAGGTGTAAGAGTAGGACAACAAGTATTAATGCACTGTTGGGCTCCTTTGTCAATATTTATTGCACTTGCATTGTCTGTTACACTCTACTTCTCTACAAGAAACGAGAGCATTCCATTTTATATTGCATTTTAATTTACCTGCTGCATTCTCGTCAGTGTATCCGTAGCCCTGGTTCTCCACAAACTGCCTGTGGGACAGTGGGATTTCATCATCAAAACTGGTCTCCCTCATCCTTGTAGAGTTCTGGGAGGTGTCGAAGTAGTCCGGGGCAGTTGGCTGCGGTGGGGGTCTCAGGCACAGGTGGGACTCGGGGATGGCGTGGAAGATGAGGAGGAGCCAGCCTTGAGCCACTAAAGCGATGGCCAGTGTGGGGTCGTTCCACTCAGGAGAGCGTCCGAGCCAGTCGTTCCCGTACAGATAGAAGCCCACCCAGGCCACCCATAGCAGCAGTGACAGCACACACGTCAACAGCAGCCAGACGGCGTTGCAGCGCCACTGCCGAGTTTTCCCACAGAGTGCCAGAGATGCAGCGGTCTGCGCAGCTATCAGCAGAGCCAGGACGTAGCTACAGGCCAGCGAAAAGTCCAAGGGCAGGTACTGGCAGGCGGCCTGGCCCTCTCTGAGCACCGTCAGCAGCAGCCACTCGGCTGCGATGATCCCTTGCACCGCGCTTAGCCCCAGTGCCAGCCCGGTGAGCGCACATCCGCCTGGGCTACGCCGCTCACGGCCCAGCCTGCGCAGACGCACACCCTGGACCAGCAGACAGGAGAAGCACAGGGCAAACAGCAGACCCCATAGCGCCCTTCGCATGAGACAGAGCGACTCGTCCTGCTCAATGAGGTATGCAAAACTTAGGCCGAACAGACCTATTATGCCGAGCAGCAGCAGGAGTATGGGCCCCACGCCACTTCGCTTCTCCCCCTCACTGATGTGGCGCAGGCGACACAGGAGAACCAGGGCGAGCAAGATGGAGGCCAGAGCTCCTCCAGCGGCCACCGACTCCACGGCCACGCCCCAGATAGAGTCCAGGTCACAAAGAAGTGTATAGGGGCGCACAATGCCCCAATCACATCCTCGGGGAACAGCCTGCTCTTGGTCCATCCGCTCTTGACTAGAAGCAGGCTGTGCAATTGAGAGTGTCAGCAGGAGGAGGATGGGCAGGATTGCCATTTCTGAAAGAGGGGATAAACAAAAGCAAGTGAATGATTAAAGCCATAAATATATGCAAGCAAACATTCCCTCTGAAGTTTTCTGTAGGGACAATGCTGCTCTGCCCACTGCTGTGTTTTTAAGCAGAAACAAAGGACAGTAGTTCATACATTTCTACACACAGACAATGGCAGCTGCTCTTTTTAACCCCTGGGAAGCCTTGAAACATTTCCTTTTG
The DNA here is from genome assembly GCA_019453435.1 of Rhinogobius similis. Lineage (NCBI taxonomy): Eukaryota > Metazoa > Chordata > Actinopteri > Gobiiformes > Gobiidae > Rhinogobius > Rhinogobius similis. The sequence goes on from CM033631.1 coordinate 23,379,719, forward strand.
TTGTAAATACATTCAAATAAATAGCTAGGGCAAGGCTCATAAATACCACTTAATAGAGTAAATCCCAGAGTAAATGGCACTGAGTTATGGTCAGTGTCATTATTAAAGCTAAACAAACAATGTGTCTGAGTCACAACTGCAGTTTGTCCAGTCCAATAAACAACCCATCCAATGTTGTATCTTACATCATACAGCTTTTGGTTTTAATGAGAAGGTCTGGAACCTCAAAAGTTGGGTTGCAAAATTCAAAGTCAATGTTGGAAAATGCCCATGGGAATTAAAAAGGAATTTATGGGAAGTATAGGAATAAGCAAGGAATTAACACTTCTTAACAATAAATTGGCAAAAATATGACCAATTATAGCTCAATATTCCTGAGATTTGTCCCATGGGACGTTTCTTTAGGAATTTTGAGCCTCTTTGCAGCCCTTCTCAAAAGTCCTAGTTTATAATGCATTTGTGAGTGTTATAAGACAAAATACAGATGATAAGACCGTACTATGTTACTGTCAATTTCAGATTTTTTTCCCCCAAAGCTGCTGGGTGCACTTTAAAATGCCTCCACTTCAAACCTTCCAAGTAAGTCTTTTGTTTATTCCAAGACTTCTTTTTATGCTTTGGCATAAAAATAGCCACATTATTTACATACCATATAAAGGCTAGTGTTTCATGTAGTCTAAATGCCAGAGAGAGTGAGTTTGAGAGAGCCTGGTTTAAATACACACTGGGTAGGCTGCTGGGTCACACTCAGTGCCTCCAGCTGCACTGTAACTAGGGCAGACCAGAGAATAGCAACAAGCATGGTAGTTTCAGCCTCTTGGTTTACTGTGTTTCAGGATTAATGAGAGAAGAGTGATATGTAAGAGCAAATGTTGTAAATAGTAGTCATTTAAAAATGGATATTATAACATTCTGTTACTTGGTTTAATGAGAGACCTGTGTTCTGAATATGTTCACAGTGAGCTGCAATATATTATTGTGTAAAACAGGAGGATTACAACAGCTTTTTGTTTTTGTTTCAATATATGTTGTTGTGCATTTATTTATATGATAAGAGAACCATTATCAAGCTGTGTTTTCTATTTTCCTCACTAATTCAGTGCGGTTTGAAGCATTCATGATTAAATACCACAATATATTCCTCTGATTTTAGAAAAGTAACTGTATTCTGAATATCATCAGAAGAAAGAGAGTACTGGAATACAGTTGGTCAAAATTATTATTCGGAGTATGTATTTTTGGTACATGAATGTAGTTACTTCGCAACACTATAAACACATTGATTGAACGTTATTGTTATACAGTCTGATTTGTCCAGTGAGCCAAAAAAACCCCACATGATGAATAATCGTGTAATTCTGGCACCAAAGTACACACCTCGAAAATGATTTCTTTTTACAGACATGCTATGCAATACAATGTTACAGTTTTCTAGGTACTTGAGTTCTAGGACAGCACTAGACTTCCTCTTATCTTGTTTTTACACCAATCATTGTTGTTTACATGTGAAATATTCATTAACAGTAAAAGTTTGTGTGCGTGCATATTCATCTGTTTGAGTCTTTGATGTAGCCTTATGGGAGTGAGCGGCCCTATATTCCTCCCTCATTACTGAAATTCTGCCTTCCTCATATCCTGACTTGTTCTTGTCATCTTCATCTTGTGTCATCTCCGCAGTGCCGCAGGTTATTATTGGTCAGCGTTTACTTGTACACTCTAAAACTGTAATAATAATCTTCTTTCTTAGCCGCTTTTTATTAATGCCTTAACTCAATAAAATACATAGAATAGAGAATGGATTATGTGAAAGTCATCTGGTTTAAGTGAATTTACTACCTTTTATATGTTCCTTCAATTTCATGTTTTCATGTAAAATCTAAAAAGGGATTTTCCACTAAACATTGGATAAATGCAAGAGTAATAACTTTCTTCCAGAGTTCACTGGTTTCCCTTGTGATTTAACTTGTCATGTTTTACAGTGTAACTGACGAATGAGTCAGTGATAAACACATGGCTAAATACAGTGCTGCTGCTGCTGCAACATCCAAACACCTTCCACTAATTTTATCTCCTCACAGAGTGTTGATTTTCCGGTCATAACCATGGCAACAGCCGGGACAAAACAATAGATGCCTGCTCATTCCTAAACTGGTCCTCCTCTGCCTTTGTCACTTCCTAATGACAGTCTATTAAAACCTGCTGCAGAGATGCTCCAAACAGAAAAGACTCAAGCGTCAGCAGTGAGCCCTTGTGCATGCTTACCCTCTCACCCTCTCGTGCACAAATGGATGCTCTGGCGGCTACTGAATGGGGCTTGGGTGCTGCTGCCCGGAAACAGTCAACTGACAACTTCACTTCTGATATGGGCCATGAATTCAATATGAAATAATACAATGCTTTATGGAAAGTTAGGAATATTTGTTTTCACAGATGTAATTTGGTGGAAAGTAACAAATTATAAATACTCACGTAGATTTGTAGGGTAATTGTACTTATTTTAGTATATTTTTAAACCTACTTGTAACTGAGTAGAATTCTTGCCATATAATTGTAATTAGCTACAAATAAAATCACTGGAGTTACTGAGTACTGTACAAGTCCCAATCGTTCCTACAGTTCTGCTCCATTTTCATCCTACTAATACTTATATTAATACTAATTCAAACAGTTTAATAGATCAGGTTCTGTATAAAAGAGAGATATTAAAGTTGCATTTAAAAATATTAGTAACTAGTACATTTTCACCCATACTTTACTTTACGTAAGTATAATTTTGGCAGCAGAATTTGTACTTGTACCACATGCAGAGCCATGTAACACACCTACAGCATGTCACTTCCCCACACTGTCACAGAAGATGCCATCTCCACCTCCGTATCTTCGCTTCACCACTCCATGCTGCCATTTTTGTCTTATTGCCTTTAAAAGCTCTTTCATTTCAGATCCCCGCTCTCCTTCTCAGCACAGTATATAGTGAGTAGAAGAGTCTCGTGTCTTTGCTACATTTAAAGCCGTGCTGTGAAGCCTCCCTCTCCCTCCTCTCCTCACCACACTCCATTCTCATTCTATTTCAGCTTCCATTTTGGCTGCTCCCTGGTCCCCTTTTTTGTTGCCTGCGCCCCCTCCCACCCCCCACCTCCCTCTAGACTTTATTCTTGCTGTGTATCTTATGTAACTGAAGGATCCAGACTGTGCCAGTTCTGCGTGGCTGCTGTTTTGTTGGACTCTTATTCCTCCGCTGCCAAAAGCTCCATCTTGGCTTTGTACATGTTGCAGTGTTACATGCTACATACATGCTGCACGTTCACAGCTCTGCTCCTCCCTGCCCTGCTAATTTGCACGTAAATATTACATACTGTTCTGGGACATCTATTATTAAAGACCAACATTCTCACATGAACCTGGCAAGTAGGCACCATCCATTTCTTATATCACCGGGATTGACCTGCAACAAGGATACTACAGGTGCAGTTCCCCTCCAGATTGCCATGCAGTGATGTAACAAGCCATCTTGTTAAAGACGGTGCAGTTTTCTATATCAGGCATGGCAAACAACCAGATGTTGACTAATTAACGTCTCCATAATTGAAGGTTCACTTGCATTTTGATGCTTTCTTCAGCCCACATTCATTCTGTCACTGCTTGATACTGCCTCCTCGTATCACAAATGAAATTTAAGTCGTGCCAGTTCTTGGCCTGGATATGGCTGCATCTGGAGGGGCATACAAAGTCAAGCTTTTACTGTACTGTGTGTTCTGTTGTCTAAGGTATTAACAATTAAATAACAAATAACAATGAATTATATTGTATCATTTGAATGGGAAAAAGTCTGCAAAATAACAGTAAGTAAGCTAAAAGAAGATCATACTTATAACATGTTCTGTAGGTTTGGGGTCATATTTGTGCCAGTTCTTAGCCCTGATAAGTGTCAAGTATAGCATATAGGGTAGTGCTTCCGAACCTTTTTTGTCTCATGTACCCCCTAAGGGGTACTCACTCTCAGAGTACCCCTTAACTTGAGTTTCAAGCAAATAAATGGGTTTGCTAGACACGGTCCACGATACTCCAAAAATATGCTAAATTTACAACTAATAACAACTAATACATTTTATTCTTCTTTTAAAACCTGAAACCATTCTAAGTACCCCCTGGTAATTGCTTACGTACCCCTTGGGGTCCGCGTACCCCTGGTTGGGAAACACTGATGAAGGGCATCTGACTTAGCACATGTTCACCTAATTGTATTATTTACAGCCTTCTACAATTATATATATAAAAAATTGTACTGTGCGCTTTATTGGAAATTTGTCCTCTGCATTTGTCATTTGATAGACAGAAGAGAACAAAAAGACCTCTAGCCTATAAAACATATAAAATGTCTATCAAGTGTTACCCATCAGACAACCAGATGCAGTTTAACTATGGCTGTAATTGGGAGATTATTGCATTTTGAATACTTGCTTCAGTTCACATAAATTCTCTACATCCTCCTGGGACCATAAATAATGTGTGCACATATTTGCGATCCATGTGTAACAACATATTGATCCAGCTGTGGAAGGGGGATGCACACAGTATGCAGCCCGTCCTTTCTTGACATCTGTTTACTGATGACATCTTGAAACAGCTTTCACTAATTATACATTTTCTGACTCAGCATTAAAACAAAGGTCATGACATGAACAATCAGCTACATTAACCATTGTAACCTGTGTATTGATTGACTGAACTTTACTGCCCGGTTGAGAAGCAATAGACCAGCAAATACATAATTCGACATTTTACAGAAAGCAAAAGAAGTATCTCATTATAGCTTTATTTGTGGGAAAAATAACCTACAAAACACTGAAACTGGCAGATTGATTCAATGTTTGTAGAAAACAAATTTGTGGTAGAGCTGCGCAATTTGGGAAAAAGATCTAACTGCAATTTTTCTGACCAGTATTGCGATTAGATTTACAATTAGGGTTATTAATGAGATTGTGTTTAAAGTTCACATTTTAAACACAACCAGGCGAATTGACAAAAGACTGAAATATGACCTGACAAACTATTAAAAGAATCATGTGTCTCAGAACATTTGCATTGTTTTTTTCGGTCACATTTTCGTTGCTTTTTGTCACATTTTGTCGCTTTTAGTCGCGTTTTATTTCTCTATTTTCTTTTAACAAATCTTTACTGTGGAAGAAATTATTGCACTTCACAAATTGCAGCATTTGCGATTTGCTAATTGCATCTATTCAAATTGCGATTTCGATACATCTGTGTTAGTCATAATAAAATACTAAGCTTATTACCATTTTAAACATTTGATGGTAGCACTAGCTGAGTGGTTGTTTTGTTGTTGTTTGCAGAGAAACAATTGTATACAAGCCTGTTTGGTTGAAGTTAAATTGGAGACAACACTTTATTATAAGCGACCTATGGTGTGCCTCCATTCTGTCAAGATTTTCTCAAAAATTAGACATTCTCATGACTATTTGCAGGCATTTTTGTTTGACTTCAGAATGTTTCATCTTCATAAAACATGAGCAATGAAAAATGGTAACAATATGCAACATTGGTGCAATGAATGATTTGCTCCTTTTTGTTCCTTCAAGCTTGACTCAGAAAATGGGGACAGAAAATGGGGAAAAGGTAGAGCAAATGTGAGTTTGACGTGAAAAGGGTTTGTGCTTATTAATGTGCTGGAATATTAAAAGACATGTCTGGGTGAATGAAAAAGTAAGGTATTTTAGTTTTAAATAAGGCTACAGTTCCAGACAGTCAGAACTGTGTCAGCCTCTCTTGGGATGTCTATGCACAGGAACTGACAGTGAAGCACTTTCTCCCTTTAGACGTTTTAGACTTCCCTGGCCAACTTAATTAGACCTCATTATCATATGACCCTACTCACAGTGCGACCATATGCTAATTAACTTGCCAATTAACCGTGCGCATGTTTAATCCCAAACTCTACCCCCTCCACCATCAGCTACTGTGAAGGCATCCCGAGAAGCCCAATAGTAAACGTTAAACCTGAAACCTCTTTAGTCCTCCGTGTGGCAGAATATCAATAATCATCTTTTATTATGGATGAACAGCCGGATACTCGCCGTCATGAATGGAGGTGGATCACAGTGCGCCCAGAGAAGATCAAATTTGTTTGGAGCTTGTGATCAGACGGCCTTGTATAGAGAAAACAACAGCAGGATGCATTTGGGAGAAGAACTGGAGCGAGCAGCGCGCCTAGAGCATCTCCCTGTGTTTAAAAGAGTGTGCGGGGAGGAGAGGGGTGTGTGCGTAAAAGCACAAGAGAAACTGTTATGTTTGCGAGGCGCTACAGGCCACACACACAGGCATAGTGCTCCAAACAAGGTACATATGGCATCAGCCTAGAGGAGATACTTAGCATCCTCTGTTCCCGAGAGAGAGCTAACCTACTCATGAAAGCGCCGGCTGACAATAAACTGCATGAATATTGATTAATGATGGAAAACAGAACTCTTGATATAGACCGTGAAGCGCCAAGACTCTATGAATAAACTACACTGGCAATGGCTGTGGGAGATCATATATCACATACATTGACGGCCACTTCTACGCTTTTATGTAATGGGACTCAAGTGACTATTTAAGTGATTCTCTCTCAAATTAAAAGGGGTTCATGCGGGACTTGCGTGGGAGAGATTGTCAACAGACACCCGTGGTTTTAGCTGACCTAAGGAGCTTAATGCATAAACATTTAGAGAATGCCTCACCCTTTTAGAAAAGACCCTAACAATACTAGTCACATGGGAGGGTCTCGGGGGCTTCCAGAAGTCCGTGTTTGTTTGTGACACGGCCCATTGTTGCTGGTGGTGCGTATGCGCGTGGGACCCAAATATAAAGAATGACATTTAACCTCCAAAGTAAAAGACTGGGGGAGGGCCGTGAAATGAGAAGGGGGTGGGGTGCACACTGTGATTGACAGTCCTAAAATAATGTCCAGTGTATTGTGGTGTGGAAACTCACGCCTTGGTCTATAAGATCCTCGTGAGAAAATGCACACCGAATTATCTTTAAGCCATGTGTGGATTTACGCGTGTTTAATGATGAAGCAAACTCGAGGTCAAGTCCAATGTGTGGCTCTCACGTTCTGTGGGTACCCAGTGTGCCCTGTGCACAGGCAACACCTATCAAATTGGTGCATCGTCTTTTAAGCATAAGTCGGTGTGAAAAACATTATTATAGCAGCGTGTTCACACATGCAGACATAAATCTTCCAATGGCAAGCACGTACCTTAATCGATGTAAACAGATTCGATGTAGAATGAACGTGGCTCAGGGATGTTGCAGATTTTGGGCTTCACATTTCGAACGTGGCTTGGCTCGTCGTGTAATCTCTCTTCATTCTCAGACTCCAAACACTTATTCAGCTCTCAGCCTGTGTCTTGTCCTCTGAGGCAAAATGGACATGACAAGTGCACCCTGGATTCAGGGTCTTTCCAGTTTTGTCGCAGACCTTTTCGTGGAGCAGTCAGCGTTTCTCTGTGCCCTAAACCCACGTAATTAAAACAAAATGTGCATGTAACAGTTACTCCCAAAAATCGTAGCGTTTATCCAGCTGAAGGTCCGCACCGCGCTTCAATGGTCCTCACTGAACGCATCACCCAAAACTGCGCTCTGTGTGACGTGCGTAACAATAATCCCCTCCGCGCGTTCAAAACATCACAATCGCGCAGAAATACATAGAAAAGTGTCAGCTCCCCGCGCAACCACAACCATCACTGACCTCTCTCCGCCTAGTTAACACTTCAACTGGCCGCTAAATGTCGCCTGACAGGGGGTCTCCTTAAAATGTCCCTATTGAAACTACTGCGCTGATTACTCCTCCCAGAACGCATTAAGATCCAAACACAGTGTCGTACAGTCAGTGTCACGGACAGTGTATTTGTCGCAGCTGAATATTCCCTGCTCCACAGTTTTCCCTCTTTCACTGCACTAAATCATAGCGAACATATGCGACAACGCAAGACACATTAGGTATGTTTCCGGTTAAGTCAGTCAAAGTAAAAGCCCATACTGTGCCTTATATAGTTTGTAATTATCAGGGAAACTAACTCATTCATATTTGGGTAAAGGGATAAAATGCTCTGAGAAGTAATTTTCTTCACTTAAGATTCATAATTGTGATGCAATAGCCTATTATCTTTCTTACGACTATAAACGTATTCAACATTGAGCTCTATTAGAAGAGTACCAATCGTATTCGGCTGGTGATATTTCTACAGCATGAGATGACTGGTGGCTTTTATTCTTGAATTGTTTTTATTTCTCTTATTGTGAAGGGCATTCCTGATATTGCTCTCTTAATCTGTTCTACTTTGACGCTCTTTCAGCCGCTGTTGTGCTTATATTCCCCCCTCTCGTCACATGCCTGTCGCCTCAGCTGCTTTAGTCCGTCCAGCAGCGGGATTCTTTCAGCGTGGACCCCCCTCTACCACTCTCCCCACCCCCACATTTCCTCCCTCCTTCCTCCCCTATAAAACCGCTTTAGGTTTACTTTTTCTAAACACGCCTAGTCTACATTTCTAAACTCATACTTTACAACATACCCACTTCTGTTTATCTCACAGTAGCCAACACTCCCCAATGTTCTACAACGTGTAGTAGGAGATAAACAAGAGGACGACAATGGCAAGGCGCATCATGTTGAACCATCCAAATGGGCCTATTCTTTGCGTAAAGACGTTTAGGGAAAGCCTAATTCCATTCGAAATGATACTGGGCAACCTACACGACTCAGTCGTACAACCAAAAGAGGTAAAACAAAGGTATTTCCCCCCATTTTTAACGGCGCACACTAAATCCAGTGCGCAGATTATGAGGGAACCATATCATGAGAAGTGGCAGCTGAAGACCTGAGCCTAATCTGACAGGTGCATGCAGAGAGTGACAGCATGGGAAAAGAAAGGGGGAGGGGGCCACTGTCTGCGGGTTAATGCTGCCACACTTGCTTCTACGAGCACAAGCATCACGTTACCTGCTACGCGTTTTCATCACGCTGCCATTATGTGCCCCTTTCTGATTTTTACAGGGAGTCTGCGTCGTGAAAATAAATAATGCATTTTGTGCATGACACTGCAGTGGCAACTACCGTGTATTTTTGTCCAAGTGTCTGATACTATCAGTTCAGCGCAGGCAGCCTGATAGATGCACTGTAAAAACGATGTTTAATGCACAACGAGCACATCTGATGTGAGAATGTTGTTGACACTCAAGCTGCAGTTACTCTCTAAGGCTGAGTACGGGCGACTATTTATAGTCGTGTCCTTTACGCGCATGATTTAGGGAGCATATATCATTTTAAGGCAGTGGATGCGCAATAAAGGATTTGCCTCAACAACAACATGCTAATATTTAAAGGTGAACTGTAACTGTAACTACAGGGTCCACTACCTGCATAAGTGGAGGTAATTTCTTTACTTAGAATGTTCCACAGTATGGCATTAAACTTTAAAATAAAAAATAAAACCCCTGTAATTGATTAAATTCATGATACGTTTATGTCACAATTTGGAACATTCCAGCCAAAGCACCATCGCCACCAGAAAAGTTGCATATTGCACCCTTAAAGATTTAGCTGGCTGGGCACTGAATGGTCAGTCTGATAATCAAATCACTTAGTCTTACAGAAAAAAAGATCTATAAAACATCATACACACGCAACACTGTGGCTGAGTGGCTAGCACTCGTCATGCCTCACAGCATGAAGGTTATGTGTTTGACCCGAGGGTTGCCCCGGCGGCTCTGCTTGAAGGATGGGTCAAATGCACAGGATGAATTTCTCTACGGGGACAATAAAGGCTAACCTATCCCATATAAAAATGTAAAACTGGGTCAACTCTGTCTGTGTGACTTTGATTGGCTGACATTGGTATTTATAAACAAAGTATCTTTGGATCCATGTGCTGGAGGCTTAGAAGAACATGACTAATATAGCTTCACAGACAGATGCAGGCTAACTTTGGCCCTGTGATGAATTTCTCAACTGTTATGACGGGAATACACGCTCAGTGTCATGTGTCCACACAGCATCACATGAGCTGTTTGTCATAAATGTATTCTCAGCCTTCCTTCCTTTCTTTCTTCCAATATTACCTGGAGTTCACATTAGCTTTTCAACCCCTGATGCGTCAGGGACAGCCGGGCAGCCCACCTCAGCTCCATCTGTTTCCACATCAGAAGTGAGACCTTTGAACTCACAGGATGTAAGAGCTATGGCAGGATACAGGTGTGCAGCATGACCAGGAAGACTCATTTAAAAGAGCACATCTCATTTAAAACGTAAGTCTGAGCACAAGCTTTGTCTGGTTTATTGACTCATAAGTTGCCAAAACCTATTTACTTTTAGGTTACTTTATTTATTTGTCCTCTCAAGGTTTTTATTTATTTCTTATTATCGTTCAGCTTTCTGGACCAGGTGCTTTCTTTGGTACTAAGGCAGGAGTTATGATATACACTTATGAAGTTGTTCTGCTGACATTTGTTCAGTAGTTCATGTTTCAAAATAGTTTGATACATTTACCCTTGTTTGGATTTGAACCCCACATCATAGGCTCTTGGCTTTGGCCCCTGCTTCATGTGTTTGAAGGCTCTTGTCCTGTCCATCACCCCTCGGAGGTTCTCCTGCTGCCACACACTTGTTTTCATTCACTGAGCCTTCAAGACCTTTCTGGAGCTGCTCAGGTCTCAGTGGGTCATCAAAGGTCATGTCAAGGGAAGCGGCACAAATTGTGATTTACCTTTGTGGTTCTGTTACACTGGTTTAATCTGATGAAAACCTTATTACCCTTAAAACACACACATTTAATAGCTATTATTTACTGTGTTGTTTAATTTTTATTAGTATTGGTATCACTTAATAATATCTTTTTGTGTACGTTTCCAGTACCAACAACATTTGTGTTCTTCCTGGCTCTCTGCTCAAATGTCCTTTCCATTTTTCCTTTAACGTCTCATACAAACCTTGAGTATACCTCTTGGGGCCTTGTATTACTGCTGGCCCTGTGCACAATTACCCAACCAAGTGGAACTCGCTGCCCAATGCCCATGTAACTTTGTAGTTTAAAGAGCACTCCAAGGCCCTTGTCAGAAATAAAAAGATTGAGGACACCAATGTGTTTAATACCAGCACTATCACTCACCCCCTGTGCAGCTCCAGACTCTAGACAGACAGATAATCCTGGCACAAAGACAGCCCTTTTGGGTCTACCCCTTATACCCACGAGATATACATGTGTCATATCTACGATCAGGAGCCCACACTGAGGGGGGTTTCAGATCACAGCATGCAGCAATTTAAGGGTTTTGGGGAGGATTATTGATTTAATGGGACACTGGCCAGATGCACACAATGGAACAATTAAGAAACGCTTTTTCACATTAAGTGTTTACTTTCCTCTGTACACCTCAAGTCTCTCTGGTCTCCTTCATTCATGAACATCTGTAAAATGACAAACATGTCCATCCCCTCCTCCCTTTATTGCGGTCTAAAATCAGTCCTCAGACTTCATTAACATTAACAAATCTGTTGGATGAAAATCTTACTAAAGACCTGTGTTTGTCTTATATTTAAAAAAAAAACATCATATTATAGTTCAAACATCTGTGGAAGAAAATGTGTTGCTTATGGCACTTATGGTGTATTGTCCAGCAACACTTTAGATATTTAATATTTTAGTAGTTTTCTAAAATATAGAATAACACTTGGAGAACAATCATTTGGGATTAATGAATATTTTATTATTACACCATCAATTCAATAATTAATTGGGAAAAAAAATATATAAAAAAATAAATACAGGACATTTAGTATTGTTCATTTTATATGGTTCAGGAGTCCCTTTTTTGCACCTTTTCAAGATGTGTAAAAGTGTCCTGTTATTAAATAGCCTACACAACTATATGGCAGTATGTAAAACAGTATAATAACACAACTTTAACGGTATTAAATCTAGGCCTCATTCATTTAGCTTGTGCTTGTGAGTTGTCAGAGCAAATGGACCGAGAAGGCCCTGAGTCCAAGAGCAGGTTGGGGAAGGAAGGAGCTGCACTCAAATAAATCTCCCCTGGATGTCCCACTGAAGGAGCACAGCCATTTTTGGGAACAAGGAGCTGTCTCCTTGGTGAGTGCCATGGAAACAGTGACCACGGGCCCCAGCGCGTAGAGACATGCTTTTCAGGAGCCCGATCAAAAGTGGCAGGCCAGGTTTTTGTTGTCGCCCATTCTTCATTCTTACGAGTCCTCTGTCCCGCACTGACACGGTGCTGGCCTTGTGCACCGAGAGGTTGTGAGAAGAGGGCGGTGGGCCAGTGACTGTGGGAAAACTGTGCCAGACAACAGAGGAGCAATGTCTGGGACCAGAAAGAGATGTTTAATAATGACATAGGGCTTAACGTCAGAGCTTCACTGTATGGGTCCAATACACTCGATGTAAGTTTGAACACATCTGGTGCACTGCCTTTGGTCAAAAAAAACAGGACAAGACGAGGGTGGTATGCAGAGTTAGGGTTAATTATGAGTAAAGTTACTTCAAAACAATACTACTCAAGTAAAACTACAAAGTATAGTGGTCCAAGAAATTACTCATGTAAGAGTAAAAAGTATTTGGAAAAACTACTCAGGAGTATTGGTAACTGTCTGGACGTGACATCTGAATTTGAAAGGACAAAACATTAAATAATGCACATAATCTGGTTTTTTTTTTTTGGTTTTGGTTTTTTTAAAAGAATAGACAGAAAACAGAATCACATCTGAAGGAGCAGTGCGAGAAACACAACTGTTTAAATAATTTAGTATGGTAACAGAAAGCTCTTGTCACTTGTAATACTTCTAGTAAAAGTATGCAGTTCCAAAATGATTTCAAGAAGGACAATTTTATTAAAAAGTGACTCAAGTGATTGTGATGGGTAAATGTAACTGAGACAAAAATGTAAATGACTCATTTATGTAGTTATTACCCTTTATTTTAATCAGGAAAACCCCACTCAGGGATGTCTTTTTCAGGGGAACCCCAGAGGGGAAGGAGCCTCTTGTACATGTATTTAGTTGTAGGAAACCTACACAGACACGGGGAGAACATGCAAACACCACACACGAGTACGCAAGTAAGAGTAACTTTAAGAGTAACTGTCTACACGTAGCATCTGATTTGTAATTTGAAGTTAATGTAAAGCACAAAATATTAAACTATGCACAAAATCTGGTATTTTAGGATTGACACAAAAATGTGAAAAACTCAATTATACCTGAAGGAGCGGTGCAAGACAGACAAATGTTCAAGTTATTCCATATTGTCAACATAAAGCTTTTGTCACTTGTAGTTTACTCAGAGTGGGAAGATTAACCTAAACCTTTACTAAAGTAAGAGCATTGTTTCTTCAGTAAAAATGTTACTCAGCACATTGTCAGAAAGTTACACGAGTAAATGTAACAGAGTACTGCTCACCTCATTTTACTTTTTTTCCCCAGTGTGATTTATTTGAATTTAAGAGTGCTTTTAAAATGACCAACAATCATTTAGGGGTTAAGAATGGATTTATTACATTCAAAACAGGGATAACCAGTGTTAATGTTACAAAGTGCAGGTTGAGAAGATAATGTCACATAAAAGTTATTAAAAGGAACGTCCACATCACAAAACACAAACTCGTGTAGTCATAGCTTTTTGCTGCGCTGAACTTGTCTTATCTGTAACATAACGTGAGAGTGCCCTCTTGTGGTGTATGTTAGAAAGTCCAGAGGAAAAGACAAGCGACTACCAGGGATGTCTAAATTGTTAACTGCTGCATGAGATGCCCGGGATATAAATACACATACATAATTTCCTAATGCATTCAACGTGAACCCATTAAGGGCTGAAGCCAGTCCAGATGGCGAGACACTTTCTGGAAAATATAGCCCTTGGAGCAGTCCGCGTCGACAGGCTTGGTGATGATCCCAGTTAGGAAGAAGACGTTCCTGTACAGTGTTAACAAGGGGCTTCCTGAACTCATGCTGCAGTCTGCATTGGCCTGCTGCAAAGTACAGCCCATTTTGTTTGTCATGATCAAGGGGTAGGTCTCTAAGCAATGGGAGAGCGTGTCATAGGCCAGCTGGTTGAGAGTCAGAGGGCCCTGGAAGGCTGTTTGATCTGGGGTTTCTTTCCACCCAGTGACTACAGCAGGGTAACGTCCAAGAGTTAGGATGTGGTCGGCAAAGTCGCGCTCTGGCAGACATGCAGCCACAACCTCTCTCTTAAATCTTATTGGGTCACGGAGCTCGATCACAGCCAGATCATTTTCAGGGCGTCCTGGGATATAGCGAGGATGAATGTGAGTTAAGTGTACGTACAGTGTCTGCTCACCGTCTTCAGGACTGGTTTTGCGTGTACCTGTCAAAAATAGGGCATTGTCACCTTTTATACTTCATGTTTGTGTATCTTATTCAACACCTGTCTGACACTTTGAGTAAAGCCTTGGTATGATTATTCAGCTAATCTTTTCAAGGTGATAACAAATGCATTCTAGCTACTTCATAATCTTTCAAAGATCACAATTCATGGCACCCATTTTAAGCAGTTTTCTCATTATTTACAAAATCAACCACATTTTTCACAACATCGACAACATATTTTTTAAACCAGACGTATCAGGTTGGCAAATCATTGTACAGTGTATGATACCCATGTAAACTTGTACAATTTTTTTCATTTATTTTTTCATGTTTCAAAAAGTAAAGGTCAGGCACGGGGCCTTTAAGTACAAATTCAGCAGCAGTACCTGTAACTGAGTAAATTTTTAGCCATGTAACTGTATTTTTACTTTTACAAATGTTTCTTTCCACCACTGATAATAAGCACACTGATAATGACCGTTGAGAAAGCGATTGAGATTATTTAACACATTACTTATAAATACAACCAGAAAGTACAATAAACAGTAAATCATTGAAACACTCACCGACCACCACTTGGAAATTAGTGTATTTGTTGGCACATTGAGCAGAAGTCAGGACCATGTTTGATTTGAGAATGACTCCACTACAGTAACCAGCAGACTCTCCACTCTTCAGCAGAGCCTGTAACATGGACCGATGTAACTCAGACAGATGTTACAGTTAAATACATTAACTTGAATACACCTAAAGTAATGTGCAAAGTCACGTTGTATTTACCTGCCAGGGGCACTCGGATATTGTGCAAGTCAGGCCCTGGAAGTTGTTGTCCCTGTTGCTTTTCTGTCTGCTTTCCCATTGACTCAGACTGTTCACTTGACCACAAGGATTTGACACTATGGGGGTAAAACAATAACACAATTAGTAACAATAACACATACGTACATGTTTAATGATGAAGCAAAAGGCTGTCAAGTAAAAAACATCAAACAAAATGATACAAATAGACATCACTAAAGCAAGCCTTGATTTTTGTAGTTATTGTAGAGCTAACTTGTGTGATTCTTGCAATATTGTCAGTTATATTTAATTAATTGAGATCTAAACTGAAACATATAATATTATCGATGTTAGACAGAAAAATAAGGTTACAACTTCAGAATAGAAAACATTGTAATTAAAAAAATGTCTTTAGTAAACATAAATAAAATCAGACCTGCAGGTTCGCACTTGTTCCTGTCAGATCGGCTGATTCTCCAGCCCTGAGCACACGAACATTCATAAGAGCTGTACCCAGGCTTACAGAACTGAGAGCAGCCCTTGTCATTCTCTGTGGGGCATATTGTCTCATCTAAAAGAAACAGAGGTTAATTAACTCTCAATGATGCATTTTAAACATCATGATTTGCCAGTTGCTGAGACCTTTTTCGCAATGAGCCCCTGAGAAACCGGACTTGCACACGCAGTCGTAGCCTCCTGCACTGTCCGAACACAGGGCTCCGTTTTGACAGGGGTTACTGATACATTGGTCTCCATCTAAACAGAAGAAATGTATTATGATCTCAATAGCATTGCAAATCACTGTGGGTTTGAAACACACTTAACTTACCAACATAGACAGACCAAAAAATATCCTAACAAGGAAACAGACGGAGACTTCTGTTATTAGTATTGGTTTAAGTATGGAAGTTAAAAAAAAATTTAAAAAACGTTAAAAACTTACAGTGCGATATGTGTCTTGGAAGAACTGATGTGCCTCATCGTAAGTACATAACTTTTCCATGCACTCTTTCTCTAAATTAGATGGCTGGTTTCTCTTCTGACGGGAAATCACAGCACTCGCTTCATCCTTCTCTAAGAACACTGAAAGAGCAGAAAAAATAAGTATTAGGCCAAGTAACAGGAATGTCGTCATGGTGACTCTATTAATCAATAATTGTGATTAATCAGGTCACAATATGATAGTAAAAACTAAATTCAATCTACATATATGAAAAATGTAAACCTAAATGTAAAGTGCTTTCTTCTCTCGCTATTTATGTCACATTAACTTTACTTTATCAGTTAGTTTGATTGTATGAAGCTGGTCACATACTGGAGGAATGTTTTAGACGATGAGAAGTGCATTCGACATTTTGCTGTTCTTTGGCATAACTTAAGTTAAATCCTATGATTTCTTCTCACAATAATCGTTACACAAAAATTATATAGTGACATCAATAACTGGTCATAGTAAAACTTAAACTCATTCATCATAATAGGTTATTGTTTTTTTGTCATGTAAATTTAAAGAAGATTGTCCTTGGCTTGTACATAAGTGTATTAATAAATGTTTACATAGGCCTATTGCAATCAATCTTTATGTTGTTCTTTCTTTGATAAAGTCTAGCAAAATTTATGTAAATATGGGTCAAAAACCTACAGGTGTCAGACGAACTGCTCTTTCTGACATGATTCTCACCTTTCTGGGGGGTCTGATTAGCGGCCCAGGCCCCCACCAGCAGGAACAGGAGGGACATGGAGACAGTCAAGGGGCTCATGGTGACCTGCATCTAGGTCAAGCAGAAGGACAGAGTCAGGATCAACAAGTTACCTGGAACGAGGATAACAAAATGTGCTGCAAATGTAGTGCAATTAATTCATTTTAACAAGGGAAAGACATGATTAGTACTATGCATGTAATACCTTTATTTAGGGTGGGTTCATACTTGCCCTGATCTAGTCCCGGTTAGGGCCCTAGTTTGAGTCCTGTTTTAGTCCAGATTTAGTTCCAGGTTTAGCCCCAATTTAGTCCCAAATTTGATGTGGTGAACGAACCCTGAATAGGAGGACTAAGGTAGGAAGTTATAAGACTATATGCAAAAAGAAATGGTAATCTGAGTTTGTAAGAGTGGACTGGCTGACCCTCATCATTAAAGTTAGATGGAAGCCTCCAGGAGAATCCAGCTGCAGATCAATACTGGCCTCCATGTCATTCAACCATGTTTGTGCGAGTGCTCACTATGGTACAATATAATGACCCATCTTTATTTCAGTTGCACGAGCAACGCTTTCATTATGACGCCTTAATTACTTAACCCAACAACAATTTCTATGTTCAATACAATATAATCTGTTCACTAAAACTGCGTAGCTTTCCTCCCTCCATCCCATGCTTCATCCTTGTAGCATTAGCATTTCCGTGGTTCAAAACAAAGATGGACAAACAGCTGTAAGCGCATCACACTGGATCATGGATGAAGTAACCGGGCTATGGACCTATTTGCTTTAGTTAGTTCAAAGTATAAGTGCTACTGGTTTGCAGTGATGATCAAAACAAGGCCCTGTTATAATCAGCTGAGTAACGGTGCCGTGAGATATAGTAGCTTTATAATAAACATTAACAAATAACGCGTCCGACGTACCTCTGCAGACAAGACGTAACTAGCAGCCAAACCCTTGTGCAATTCAACCTGAAATATGTCACGACCCTCTTTCACAAAGCGTTGGCCTCCTCCAGCTGAAATGACAACATGCAGAAGGATGACGGCTGTTGTTTAGGTATTTGCAATGTAGTGTGATGCAACACCGACAGAGGGCGCTTCACGACAAGAGGAGAGGGGCCACATAGGACACTATTTAACAACCGTGACAACACTTTCCTCTTTATTTTATTTTTTTTAAATAATTCATATAAAACACATACAACAAACTACTAATTAAAAAGAAAAATAACTGTGGCAGTTATAGACTGTTGGATAGGGTAGCCTACCAATCATACATCCATTTATTACACAATGTCTAAAGAATGCATTTACAATGATTATAGACATCAAATTTGAACTGACGTGTATAATTCCAAAATCCTTTGGCAGTTGCTTAAGGAGTGATGGAAGAGCTACAACTTAAAATGCAAAAATGAAATGCTTTCATAAACATATGAATTTTTTTCACCTTTTGTGTCTATGTTTCTATGAACGAAACAAGAATAACCTTGTGTCCAATATCAATTGCTTAGAGATAATTTCTCAGTTACATCCCATATTAGAGATGGTGATATATTGGTTCCAGTATCGGCATCGGACTTTCCAGGAACACTGAGCGTTCACAGCCTTTCTCTATACGCGTGTGGAATATTACTGTTGTACTTGTTGAGATCTGTTACATTAACCCTTTGAAATGAATTAACTTGTGGCATTTTCTGCATAGGCCAAAGTGCATGCATCTTTCTAGCCTGAATCTTTTCATAATTTCATCATTTTAAATATGAGATATTTTTGACTATATTTTGTCATTATTTCAGCAGGTTTTGATTAAGTTTAAGTTATATTTTATATCTATAAGATCTGTCTTGCAACTCCTGAAAACATATTTGTGTTTCAGATCTGGGAAGATTAAAGTTTTGAATTTGTCTTGATCCTTTACATCAGCATCAGGATTGTTCCCATAATGAGACTCTTTTTTACAGAGGTACATATAAATTATTGCATAAACTCTGCACTGCCTGTCGTGGCACGTGCTGTTACACATCGTCAGTCCAGTCAAGGTTAGCTCTTACATGTCTTGGCCTTTTTTTGTTTTTTGCCTGCAACTCAAACTGGAAAATAGAGTGCCTTTCTTTTGCTTGCCTCTCAGGGCCTCCATAATAGACATAAACTGAGTAAAAATAAAAAATCTATTTGAAAAAAATCATGATGACTTTACTCTAAGATAATGATTTATTGTGCCCCTGTTTGTTTTGAAGCTTGGTTCAAATGCCTTTCTCACCTCTTTGAGATATGTCTTAAGGCAAATGATGAACCAATGTGATAATGGAACCAGCAGCTTTACAGACTGACCAGCGATGTGATCAGAATAAATATATGTACAAGCTTCACAAATCAATACACTGAAAATTAACTGTCATCAGTCACAGGTGACATCAAAACTGGACATGGGAATCGTGAAGAGAAGAGGGGGAAGTCAAGTATTAAACAGGAATAAACAGGCTTCAGCTGCTAATAAGCTATGGAAGAGAGGATATATTGTTAATGATGATATCTCATTACAAAGTCTATTCTAAATCACCACATTAAAGTCCAAATTTTGATTGGCTTCTTTCAGTGGCACTGTTTGAGTGCAATGCAATTTACAGACAGAGCTGTGGGGCTAGTCTCAGCTGAAGCCATGTTAAATGTTTTCATTTCCCAAGTCTAATAACTGAAGAATTACAAGGGCCTGTTTGGACCAGATGGTCCCCAGAGCTGGGCAGGGGCAGGAGCTGACCGGCCGGATCCAGAGAGACTGACCCAAAGTCTGGGGCAAGGAAGGGGAGCGTGCGCTGGCCTGTCCACCTTCACACATCCACAGATTTATGCAAATGAAGATAGCAGTAATTTCCCCAGTGGCTGTCATAAGAGACAGTGGATCAGACATGATTTAACATGATTGTGTAGCTTGTTGACATTCTGGAAAAAACTGGACTGTGCTTTCAAACTCGAATATTCCTGCGTCCCAAGTTCTTCTTCATCCATCACCTTACGCTATGTTTTATTCAACATCTGTGAAATTGTCTCAACCCTATTGCTCCCTCTCCTTTCTTCCCACTCGTCTCATTATTTTCTGAGAGTTTGACCTAAATTGGTATGAGGGGACAAGAGAGAGCTGTGCTGCGCTCACGTGTAACCCGCCTGACCTGCCCCTCCCTTCATCTGGGCTCCAATTTTACAGCCACACTAAACACACAGCCAGGGCATTACCCAGCCATTCATAATTGATGTTACCTCAGACTTGACAACTTCATGACGGATGGCACTGGCTGCAGATGCAAACCTGGGACTCCCTGCTCCTCCTTCTCTGCCTGGCTGCATGTTGTCACGTGGCAATGTGTCGCTTTAACTTGTGGCTTTATGTAGAAACCAAAGTGTTACAATGCACTGACAGTACTGAGGTCTCCAGCCACGGCGTGTGATGATGATAATGATGTAATGGCTTAATAACACAGAGAAGGCTTTGAACAACTTTAATGGTCCACTCAGACTCGCTGACCTCAAAGCACACATATCACTGCAGTAATAAGGTTAGCCCAACATGTAATAACAACATGGCCTGGTTTGGTTAAGAGCAAGATGATGCATAAAAGACTATTATGTGCATGGTAAAAACATCACACTCTAACCAAAGGCAGGGCAGGTAACCGAGTTTGTGCGACAAGGAGCAATGATGATGTGCTGTTAAGTACTCTAGAGCCCTGTGGGGGTCTTTTCCCTCTTGAAGAATCACCTACTTCTGCTCCCACAGGCTACGTCTCCATGATCAATTCACGTCAGCCTGGCCATATTTTATTTAACATTTAATCGTAGTGCGCCCCGCTTTGCGTCGCTCTTAGCTCATTTTCTCTTAACATTAAAGACAATGTAATTTCTCATGTACAGATCCAAGCGATTCAGGTCAGGTATGATTTGACGTTTCCCATTTCCTCTTAAATGAATTCTTTCTTTCAAGAGCTCAAACTTGTGAAAGCAGTTGGGGATCTTGTTATGACAGCGACAAGCAGCTCCTGTCTGAAGCCATTTTGTGACTTTCTGTTCGCCAGTTCATTTCTTCCACACAATTTCCTCTCTCCCTCCATTCCTTTGTGTAAGACTCTTTAATCTAGCATGGCCTCAGGTCTTTGTCACCGCAGCCACATTCAACTGCTTTTGAGCGATATTGCTGAAGCTAAACGGCGGCACAGGCGTCGTGATGGACAGCAAGTAAAGCGGAGATGCAGGTGACAGCTTTTTAAATGGACGTGACTCTTGAGCACTTAAAAGAATAATATGTGAGGTACTTGAATGCCTCCTCATCCCACTCTTGCCGCTTCTATCTCTCTGAACAGATAGCAAAGCAAACTCAGTATATGCGTTGGGCCTTTCAAATGTATTGTCAGTGTACTGTGAAATGGACTGGACTGTGCTTTTAAATACAAAACTAGAGCTATTTTATGGGTCATCATTCATTCAGATATGCTGCCAGAACTTACAAGGTAATTTGTGAAAGTCAGTCAAAATAAATCAACTGCAAAACGAGTGCCCATGTCGTTCTTCCAGTTCTGGGATAAATTCCTAAGAAAGATGTAATGAGTATTTTTGTCAACATATAATGCTTGTATTTATAAAATTGAAAATGGCAAAACATAAATCAGCACATTTCAAAAACAAGCATTCTTACTGTGGCTGTGCTCACCTCTCCACAGATCTGACTTGGAACTTGACTTGGGCGTCACCTGTTTTTCTCCACGGAGATAGCTGTGGAACATTCTGGACAAAATAATAACATCTCCATAGGAAAAAGCAGGTGGCGGACCCTCCACCAGAAAAGTTAATGCACCTTTAAGATAAGATAAGATCATCTTTATTTGTCCCACAATTGGAAAATTCCAGTTAGAGAACAGCAGGAGAATACAAACATGCAATTAAAAAAAAAAAACAAGATAAATAACTTTAAGAGTAGGCTTAAATCTTACTCACTGTTAAGTAGAATAAAAACTAAATAAAACTCTTCTGTACAGTATGTGGCTATGACTTTGGTTGTGGGCAGTGCAGCATATGGACAGAATAACTAGCAGGTAAATAAGTATACTATAATATTATGTGCGATAACTACATATGATTGAACAATCTCTTTTTTTCCGTTACTACTGTATCTATAGACAATGTAATAGATTAATCCACCAATAATTAACACATTGTTTTATTGACTTCATGCGGTAGTATTTCGATTCTACACCCAAATCTCTTTTGTCACATACACACTTACAAACACAACCCTCGTTGTCATTTACAATATTTTAAATCTTTTAATAATTAGACCACAATTGTGCAAACTACCTTTACAAGATACTTTTCATAGACTTGACACCTTGTGAGATGACTTGTGAGTGTTTCAGCGTTGTGCTAATTATCACATTTGAGCTGAATCTTCAGACAGTTCACACTGCATGACGAATGAGACCGAGCAGCCATTTTCTAATCCCTATTCCTCCTACTCGTACTGTGCAGGCAAAGACTTGATTTTGAGCTCTATACATTAGGACTTTTTTGTCGTTATGTTTATTAGCTCTGATTATGATGAACCATAGCCAGAACAGACAAAAGAAACCATCAGAAAACAACAAACTTCTGATTACACAAAATATCGTATGTTTAAGTCAAAATACAAATCTGGGCATTTGTATCTTTTAGGGTGAATAGGTTCCTTATTGTGAGATTAAGAGTATTTAAACCCTGAAAGATAATCATTAATCATCAGCTTTGTATAGATTATGTCATGACCTTGGTGGCGGTCTGTTTTTAGTGCTTTCTGTTTGTAATCTATTTATTTTTCTGCTTTTGCTCAGATTTGTTTTGTTGCAAAAAGACTACCAACTGTATTGTCTCGATGTAGAAATATTTTAAAGATCTTTTTTTAAAAACTGACAATAAAAGAACAAAAATAATCGCAGTTTTATAAATATTACTATCTTTCTGCATTGCTTTGCTGCATCTGTATTGCTTGTATTAATACGATTTATTTTAACACATTATTTTTTAAAATCCAATTGCATTTCTGTGACAAATCTGTGAAATGCAACAGTGTGTAAACAAGTGCCAGTTCACGTCCAACCTGTGGCAGTCCATCATTTATTCATGCATTTTCGTCCATGCACGTTCTTATGCACTCATTTATCATTTGTCGTTTGGTCTCTAAACTAGTCGTCTTACACGTGAGGCCAAAAAAGAAATGGCTGTTAAAGTTTATCCTCCATGGTCATCTGTCTGAAGTCAACCATATGAGAGGTCAGCACCTTGTAAGGAGTGCTTTTGCCCCCTGTGAAGGTCAGTTGTTTCCCTGTGGGCTGTATGTGGGTCAACAGTTTGTTTTGAGTACGTTTAATCGATTTCTTTTGTATACACACAGACACATGCATATATATATACAAACGCACAAATCATGAATACGAGATCAAACATTTCTCGTAGACTCTTGATGATTAAGTACTGTATTTTAATTCAAGCTGAGGAATCTGTCTTTTTGTTTTGTTTTTCCCCAAAGAGTAAGTTGTAAAAGTAGCATTTTGGCCGCTGTGTGCTGTCTGTATCTAATAATAAAGTATTTTATGTCTCGTCAACCCACAAATAAGAGCTGGAAGCAGTGCTCTGATTGGCTGTGCTTGGAGTGGTCGCAGCAGTTTCAGTTTGCTGTCTGAAAAGCTGTTCTAAAGCTGAGCCCACGCCCGGAAATGAAAGCTTGTGGATATGAACAATGTACCAGAGGGTTTGTGAGAGCGAGGAACTAGTTGGTCACATTTAAATACCTACGTCCGGTTTTGCTTTATGAAAATTAGGTACCACAGCTTTAACACAAGGACAACAATTTGTTCATTAACCTGGGCTGAATGGCTGAATTATGACTTTACAGTTTGCTTTGTGTTGTTGTGTGTATGACTCCACTGGCTCACTTTTAGATTTGTCATCCAATCAGTGGGCAGCAGTGACACACAAGGTGAAACCGTGACCTGTGGAAGATCCGTTTGAATTGATACGCAGTCTCATCGTTTTTGGAATAAGTGTGCAGGTTTATCTCTCTTTTTCTAGATTCACTGCAGTTGCCTAACAACTAGTGATGTGCGCACATACCTACACTACTTATTATTATGTGATAGTGTCACTGTAATCTTCATAGTTCTAATCCTTCTGACTGTCATTCTAAAATGCTCTTGTTATTTCGTGTTTTATAATGAATCTTTGACACAGTTGTGAATGAGACTTGACTATCAATTTAATGAATCTATGTTCAATACATTCAACATTGTGTTTTTGTTTTTAATACGTTTGGGAATCTATCTGATATTTGAGCTGTACATTTTTCTGACACAATTGGTCAGTGTTTGTGCATTGTATTTTAAACATATTAAGATGATGTCAGATGCTCTAACAAACACAGCATGAATCACCCAAGAATCGAGTATGGACACTAAAGCAGAATTGCCTTTTCTCTCATTTCTGTCGATCTTACTCTTTCCACATCTTTTAGTCTTGTGTCCTCCAAGCATCCCTCTCTCTCGCTCACTCTCCCGCCCCTCCTCCTCACCCTACCCCTCCCCTCCCTGAGATGCTGTGGTCTGTCGCCGGCACCATCCTCTCCTCACTTCCCTCCTCACTCACCTCCTCTCCTCTTCCCTCCATCACCTACAAACACATCGCCATCCCCTGCATGTTCTCCTCCTCATGTCTGTTGTCTGTGCCATTATTTCACTTACAGTCCTTCACACACTCATGCTGATTGGCACCCAAGGACAGAGCCCCCTCGTTGCCTCGTCCGACCGGCTTCGGGGCAGTTCGCTTCTTGACACTGAGCACAGCTAAAGGAAGAGGATCGAAACCCAAAACATACAGTTAGAAGACAGCCATGGAGCACAGTCACATCTTTCCTGTTTTGACCCTGAACGGCAGCTGGAGTCCGGGACAGCATCCCCCGGATGTCATCCAGGGGTGCCCCCTCGGACCACTGCCTGTGATCTACTACAGTGCCCTGCTCTGTCTTGGCCTGCCAGGTAAGAAAACTTATATTATTATATCGTTTTTTTTGTTTTTTTGTGTTTTTTTCACATCTCATGGATAAGTTGCGCATGTTGCTTTGTTGCACATATGTTACTGGCAGCTACCCCAGACTGTCACTCACTGTAAATTGTCCGTCTGACCTTGTGCACGAGTTTGAAGAATATTGCTTCGATTCAAAATGCACAAACTTTTGTAACATCTTACATAGCAAAAATAAAATAAAAACAAAAACCCCAAACATAATTTTTTTTTAGGGATATACAGTTGAGTTGTCTTAACCGTTTTTGCAATGACATGAAATTGCTTGTTTCCACAAGGAGGGGTTCTCAGAAGAAAAGACAATCATGCATTTTTCTCTCATAAAATCACTCGTTTTTACATATCATCGCTTTTATAGTACATTGGTAACATGTATTAAGCAGTGACTCATAGTTTGACCTTTCGGAACAGAACGTGTGTTATATGGGCTCTTGAATAATGGAGGTTCACTCATTTGGTCCAATCAGTCTCAATGGACTGATTAGGTGACTTGTGGCCATCAGGAGACCCATTTGCCGCCCCTGTCCCGCTGTGTGATCTACGAGCGATGACCTGTCCCAACATGACACGAGGCAAAACACTGTGAGCGTTTAAATGTGAGTGTGAGAGGCAAAGACTGAGGCGCTGGAGGTCAGTTGAAAGAGGACAGTAATGCCCAACTCTGAGATTCAGAGATATGGAAACCCCACAGGACTCCACTGAGCTCGACAAAAACAATTGTTAATCTGGGAACACACGCTTTGTAATATCACACAGGCCTCATTAAGTCATTAATCACATCTGTAAGACGGTGAGGGGAAGTTAATGTTTGCAGAGGACACAACATCTGCCTTCGAAGGTGTAGAGATTTGCATATTGATCTCTATTTATCCAGGCTTGGGACTGTGCCAAAGATTCCTTGGTTTTATTCATTATTGCCATATGGAAGATAATTTGTTTCAGATTTTGAGTTTTAAATGCTGGTGAATTTGTCACTGAAAAAAACCCTGAAAAACATGTTGGAATTATTTTCTATTTTGTACATTTTCATTGCGTATTTTGCTGTTTAAAAATTCTAAATTAATAAAGCACCTTTTGCTTTGATGTTGAAGCCCTCACTCTGAAGTCACTCTTCTAAATTCAGAGTAAAAGTCACAGTGAATTTAGCAAAGCAAGGCAGTAGCAATTGATCAAATCAAGTTAATGTTCTTGAGTGAATCTTTAGTCTTTGCTTTGAATTTTTTCATTGTGAACTTTACACAATTTGACCATGTAATGACTATTTAAAAGTTGTTGGGTTTTTTATTTAGAATAAAAAAAAAAAAACACACACACAGAGAGAAAGTGTACTCTGCAAAGCTGAAATTTAGAAGAATTTTTTTTAAACATGTTTAAAAATTCAGAGTTAGAAATTTGCCCATACTTAAAATTCAAAATTTGACACCTTTAAATGTTTTACACCTCAAGTCGTCACCTAATTAAAAATCATACTTCATTTATCTCAAAGTAGCATGCGACCAATGCTGGAAGTGGTCATACTACGACCTAATTATTGTTCAAAGGCATTTTAATTGCGTCCTTTATCATCGATTTGTCCTTCTCCACCTGGAAACTGTTAACAACAACCTTCGCTGCTCACAAAATGCTTTCCAGCACTGCTGCTGCAGACTTGTAAAGTTACCAAATCTCGCCTAATTATTTTCTCTGGACTGCAAATCAAATCAAGCACAAGCAATTCCCTTTCTTGTCCTTTTAACTTTCTGTTCCTTGACTTGACTTGTTAATTTTTTTTCTTTTTTCCGTTTAATTCTGCGAATGCACTTTAATGACTTAGTAGCACAAAGCTAATGCTGCAGTGGATTTATGGCCGACTCGAAAGCAGTCGGGTGACATGTTTGCAGCAGCAACTTGTTCAATCATTGTGGCACAACTCGAGCTCTGATCATGAATGTTTCATGAGCTCAAACGTGCCAATCACATCAGCGTGACCTAAACAGCCACGTGGATTCAACACGGCCTGGATACTGGACCCATCTGTGTTAGCCACGTTCAAGCTCTATTTTTTGACCAAAGTGATGAAAAATGTGTACCAATGCCACAACATTAATAATTCAAAACAAAATATTCTATCTTTTCAAAGCTGAAAAGTCCTCAAAATGGTGCCCTTAAAACAGGAAGTCCAGTCAAATATAAGAATCATAAAAGTGCACTTGGACGGGGGTGATATTGACAAAAATAAATATAGAAAGTATATAGGACTATTCCAGTAACGATATTCAGACAATATTTTGTCAATTTTGTCAGAAATAGAATGTGTTTTAAGGTGCTGTACCTGATTTTTATGGTTTTGACACATTTTTTGCATGCCATAAGGTAAAATATGTTTTACATCTATTTATAGAGCGTTTCATTCTCTGAGAAGTAGGAAGTGCACCATTATACTAATGTTTGTTAGCTTGACCTGGGGCAGCAAAACCGTGAAAAGAGCTTATAAACTATATTCACTGTGAATATTTAGGATAGACTGCATTAGGTAAGTGAGCGATACATATGACTGATGCTGTGCCGTAGCATCAGACAGTTCAGCCAGTGCAACTGCACTGGAGCCCACGATGCAGAAGGGCCCACTTGAATCTTTGCAGGTTGTGGGCCCTCTCTAGTTGTACAATAACCCTTGTACACTATAATTTCAGCGCCTCACTCTTGAAGGCTAGTCTGTGGAGTGCCTTTTGTAAGCTTACTGTCCTCTGTCATAGTTTTACTCTCTATATCCAATAAAAACAGTGCATTTGATCTTGTGACTAAAGCCTAGTAAACAGTGCAGCGCTCTTGGAACTTGGCACAATTGTAGAGTTTAGAATGTGAAAGAAAGCACAGGAGACATGAATTTAGTGGGATAAAACATTCTATCATAGTTTCACTGCAGATGGCTTCATGAGAGGACAGGATTGTGGTGAGTAAACTGCTCTGGTGATTATTGTGTGCTACATCAGTGGTTCTTAAACTAGGGGTCGCGACCCCAAGTGGGGTCGCCAAAAACTTTTGTGGGGTCGCCAAATTATTTTTCCAGTCGGGAATTAACGTGCTATTTTGTGAAGTGAAACTATGAAAAAAACATATATATACAAATTCAGAGCTGCTGTTTTCGCATTCCTAGGCGCTGTGTGTGCCGCTTAGAGCTTAAATTCTTGTCCCAGGCCGGAGCCGGTTCGAAACCGACCCTTCCGCTCTGCTGTCGGGCTGAGTCGGGCTCGGCCCGGGGGCAGAGGCGCACGCGGTCCGTGAGCGGGGCTCGTGCGGTCCATGAGCGGGGCTCGTGAGCTCCGTGAACTGGACTCGTGAGGTCCGTGAGCGGGGCTCGTGCGGTCCGTGAGCGGGGCTCGTGAGGTCCGTGAGCGGGGCTCGTGAGCTCCGTGAACTGGACTCGTGAGGTCCGTGAGCGGGGCTCGTGAGGTCCGTGAGCGGGGCTCGTGCGGTCCATGAGCGGGGCTCGTGAGCTCCGTGAACTGAACTCGTGAGGTCCGTGAGCGGGCGCCTGACGGTCCGTGAGCGGGGCTCGTGCGGTCCGTGAGCCGGGGCTCGTGAGCTCCGTGAACTGAACTCGTGAGGTCCGTGAGCCCGGGCTCGTGCGTCCATGAGCGGGCTCGTGAGCTCCGTGAACTGAACTCGTGAGTCCGTGAGCGGGCTCGTGAGCTCCGCGGAACTGGACTCGTGAGGTCCTTGAGCGGGGCTCGTGAGCTCCGTGAACTGGACTCGTGAAGTCCGTGGCGGGCTCGTGCGGTCAGAGCGGGGCTCGTGCACTCCGTGAACGGCGCGGTTCGTTATTCAAACCCGCTTCTGCGCTTCAGGTGTTCCGCTCCTCACAGCGCCTTTTGCGTGCGCTCCCTGTCCACATTCTCCAGACAGTTTCACTCAGATGATGGAGAAAAGTCCCACCTGAGGCTGGGCCTCATGGCTCCTGTCGGTCCACGCCTTTTACTCTCTCTCTTCACAAAATCACAGAGTGCTTTGGTTCACTGCAGCGACGAGAAGAGCTCAACCTCTAACTCATCCTAACTAACTCGTCCTAACTACCTTGTGCTAACTAACTTGTCCCAGACAAGGACCGAGATGTGTCCAATACTAACTTTCTCTATAACCTGCGCAGCCTGACCTGCAACTCCAATTTTATGTACATTTCTAAGCATATTATTTCATGTACAATTTTAAGTGTTTTAGTTTATCTACAATGTAAGTGTATAGTTGACATTGAAATCTGTCAGATATAAGGCCATCAGTGAAGTGCAAGTGAAAGTTAGTTTTACTGCTGTACAGTGAGGTAAAGAAAATAAAATCCCACAGTACTTTTTTTTTGTAGAGCATTTGACCCAGTGACTTCTTGTATTTTATAGACATAAATACAACATTATTTAGTGTATTATTTAATGTCATAATTATTCAGCGTTGTTGTTCACTTTGTTCCACTTCTTGTGAAATAAATTCTTGTAGTTCTTACATTGCCAGTTGGTTTTTAGTTGATTTAGTTTGACGGAATGACAAAAACCTTTTGAGGGAGTGTCAATAACTATAGGTCTGCCCAAAATCGGCGTGGGAGTAATGTGGGGTCGCCAGACCTCACAAGGTTTTTTGTGGGGTCCCCAGACAAAAAGTTTAAGAACCACTGTGCTACATGGACTGTATGTCTCTATAGTGTTCCTAACTATCCAGCGCTTGGTTTTGCCTGGATGTGCGCCGAATAGGGGCCAGTACCAAAGCTTGCACTAGGGCCCATGGCCACTACCTTATGCCACTGGACTGATGTGAAGACTTTAAAATGAAATAGTTCTGTTTTTGCATTTAAAAACAGTAAAAATCTTGCCTTTAAACGTATTAGTTGAGGTTTAATTGCCAGGCACATTTAACCTTCTGCATGTGTGCTGAATCATAACCAGTGAGGGTGTAGAATACCCTTTTCTGGTTTCTCAGCTCTGATAATTTGCTAAGGTCTCACCCTACTCTTCACACCTGTTTTACACTTATATTCAAATAAATTAATTTTTGTAGCGCCCAAAATCACAACAACAGTTGCCTCGATGGGCCACAGGTAGAAATCAGTTTTAATGAACAATGTTCAAGAGAATTTAGCTAATGGATAACTGCCCCAGAGCATCCCTTGTCCTTGACCCTCCTTCTCGGCAAGGAAAAACAACAAAAAACCCTGTGGGAAAAAAGTAGAAACCTCGGGGAGAACCACAGTGAAGGAGAGATTCTACTCGGGCCGCAGATGGTCCAGGATTGACGCACATCCATTTGGACTGTGGAGCCAGAACCACTCGAGAGGAAGGAAGGTGGTTCATCTGGTGAGAGAGAGCTCCTCCAGACAGGTGACCAACAGGTGGGGGGTCGTCACAGCTGCCACAGTGTCTGAAACAGTCTCCACTCCCCGAGGGAAGCGGAGAGAAAGAAAAACATGTGAACAGCAATGAACAGACTTCAGTGGTCAAGCAGCCAGCAGAAATTCTATTTCAAAGGGGAAGGTTTTGAGCCTGGTCTTAAATGTAGAGACTGTGTCGGCCTCTTTATTATGAACAGGGAGCAGATTTCATAACACAGGAGCTTGGTAGCTAAACGCTCTACCTCCTACTGTGCTTTTAGTGACTGTAGGGACCAACAATTGTCCAGTATTTTGAGAGTGAAGTCCTCTGTTGGGATGGTACGCTACTATTGCATCTTTGAGGTAGGATGGGGCCATATCATTTATGGCTTTAGGAGGAGGATTTTAAATTTGATTCTAAAGTCAACAGGAAGCCAGTGAAGGGACTCTAACGCCGGCGAAATATGATCTCTCCTTCTAGTACCTGTTAATAAGTTTTAAACTTTGAATCAGTTTAAAGCTTCTTATAGAGCTTTTAGGACACGCTGCAAGTAGGGCGTTACAGTAGTCTAATGTGGATGTGACAAAAGTTTTTCAGTGTCACTTTTGGGTAGGATTTTTCTAATTTTGTCTATCTTACGCGGATGAAAGTAGGCTGTTTTACAGGCTTGATTTTATGTTTTAAGGCTTGATTTTATAGCTGTCACATAATAAAGCCTATGAGCCAAAACTGTATATTTAAAAACATCATATGAGACTGTTTTACTTTAAAACAGAATGAAGACTGCATTCTCCTCATTCTCTAGCACAAAAACTATTCACAGATTAATAAAATATCTAAATTAAGGCATATCAATAAATCTCACAGTTTTATCCCTTTGGTGCACGACTTCATTATGAGGTTCCTTGGAGATAATAACAACTCTAATTTACGATCTGAAAATGTCAACAACGCAAAAAAAAATTATAAATATAGGTCAATGTAAATTATGTAAATTCGGTGCTTGTGTTTTAGCAGTAGGTCTTTGCAGCGTCGGCTTTCCTCTCAGATCTGACCTTTATTGCCGCAGACGAGAAAGGGCCACAATAGACAGGAGACGTCTACAAGAAGGTGACGCAAATTAGAATTATGAGCAGAAGAAGATGGTTGTTATGGTGGGATGAGAAGGAGCGACTTGAGCTGCTAAGGCAAGGTCGTGAAAAGACAGCGAGATTAATAACAGATAGAAGTGGCACCTCTGGAGTGGAGGAGCTTTACAGACACGTCCAGACCCAAATCTCCACATTTTTAATTAGACGCTAACTTTATTCTCTACTCTTTCTTCATTGGATTCACACCGCAGTAGTCAAGCACATCTGGCAGCATATCACACTGTAGTGGGGATATTTAATCAGTATAGTCTGTAACACAAAAAAAAAAGTATGTGCCCTTTCAAACCCTTTCAAACTTATTACTTCTCTATAAACCGAGCGTATGTCTTATTGTAAAATGGATGGATCTCCTAAATAAGAAAGAGCGAATTAGTTTTAGTTGGATCAATTTCCCTGTTTGTACATTTTGTACCAGAATGTGTGAATTAAATGTGCTCTAAATGTACCTTTTCCTGCTTGTTTCCTAGAGATGTTAATGCTTGACCTGGAATTTCCCATGGCTTTAAACTGGTCTATCTCCATGGAGACAAGCAGGTGACGCCATCTGAAGAAGTTACAGGTCTAATTTGTGAAACTAGATATGTCTAATACTATACGGTGGAATATTTCAGGCAAAGCTATGACATCTTCATGGAGACAGTGCACCTTTACGGTTTAATCTCCTATTTTTTATGTGCATGATGGTAAATTTGGAAAAAATTTTAGCAATATAGTATATTAAGAATTATTCTGGCTTAGTAACGACTTAATTCATACTCTAACCCAAACTTCTAACCCTAACCCCTTAATTAAGTAGTTACTAAGTCATTCTAGTTCTTTGCTCATGATTTATTAAGGCATGAATAAGTGTAGTTAGTTTTACCTATCTTTAAACGTGAAAAATTTCAGTTACATATTGTCGACCTCATACATGCCCAAGTGTTTCGCGTCATTTTACTCTCCGGACTCTGCTGCTCTGCTGTCGGTGATATTTGCTCCGTCCTCTGCAAATCAGAAAGATTTTTACAGCCAAAAACAAAAAGACTTTCTGCCCATAAGTTATCTCAATGATAAGTGGTTTTTCAATTTCCCCAAAAACTTTGAAAAATTACTCAGGCAGTTATGCTACAAGGCTAACAATATTCAAAAACAATTACAAGCCACATCAACCAGGATGATGGCTTGATCTAATCTGTGACCAAATTGAGCATCGTACAGCGGGTCAACAAGGCTTTCCACTTGACCCACAAACTAAAATCTCCTTTTCAACTACCCCGACCTACATTTTGTCACCAGCCCATCACATGTTTGCCTCGTTCACTTGTATAGTGGTGTATAATGGTACAGGTGCAGTTTTGTGTGGCTGTTTAGCAGTCCGCAGGGTGGCCAGACACAGACACCTACCAAAAGTTTTTCCTCCGAGTTCCACTTATCTCATACAAGGGGGGAAAGGTGGGCTTTGTCTTAGTGCTAACAGCCCCCTGCTTCACGCTGCAGCCCGGGCACCGTGTCAGCAGCAAGCTAATGAAGAGATGCGCCCCATTGATTTTCCGTTGGACTATTGATTGGTCAATCTGCAGCCTTGAGAGGGGATGTGTTTGGGATGGGGGCGTGTTAATAGATGCTATCGAGGTGAAAATGAGTGGAAGGTGTAAGACGAATAAATGAAAGGGACACAGGGATGTTGTGAGGGACTTTGGGATTTGGAGGTTGGCAAGTTGAGCAAAACTGGTCTGATATGGATTTTTTCTTCTTCAATACCAATGTTTCTTGCTGTTGTGGTCAATAATTGATATCAGAATTTTAAAACCAATGACATCGGATTAAAAGAATTGTAACTCAGGAATAAATTAAGGTATGTTTTTTGACTGATAATATAATTTAGTGAACTTTTATGATGTTGTGCAAACAGACAGCCACCTGTTTAGATTAATAGCTCTTCTATTTCCGTTAGAAATTGAACCAAATATGTGGAGCGTAATATTTGATATATTGGGAGGTTTTACTGATACTGCTGTATGAACACATCCAGATATCACTGTTTTGTCATCTTTAAATTCGCCTTATCTTGACATAAGAAACCATTTAATGATAAAGAATTAAGTGCCTTGTCATGAATCGTTTTTTGAATCGGTAAACTTTGATACTTTGATACAGAGTTTTCAGGGACCTTTTGATACAGGTGAGGATTCTGCTGCAGCAGTGAAGAAGTATCAATTTAGTACTCCTTTACCATTGCTTTGATTTGATACTGGGATTACAGCAAAGTTTAAAAAAAAAAAAGAATAATCGGAACCTCCAATACTAATTGATGTATCAATAATACTGAATAAAACAAAATTGGATCTTTCATGATTAGTTTTAAAAGGTCTTAAAAGGTCTTTCCTAGTATTGAAATCAAGTTTGAAATTGTATTGTGACGAAACTGGATTCGAGCTGGAGTGTTCCTGGTTTGTGTTAGTACAGCACTGCTTTACGTCCGGTGTGACACTTACTAGAGACAAAAGGGAAACGGTCATCATCAAGAACAAAGTGCTGGTGACCTTTGAAGCCTGCTTTGATATTTTCCGTCTCTGCCGTCTGCACACCCTCTCTCTCCTCTTTACGCACCTGTCGACTCCTTCCAATCCTCATTTTGTCAGTGACCTTCATCCTTCTAACCGCTCTTCCATTAGCTTATTAGCTCTTTAAAAGATACAATCATCAAAAGCTAGAAAACCTCATAGAGAAAATATTTCTTATTCTTAGACTTATATGCGTACTTTAATGCAGCGGTCCACATGTATTGCTTGCTTACCTGCTGTGATGAGTTTATAAGTGCTTTTACAACTTTCAAAGGCCAGAGTTTTTCCATAATGGTAAGCTAACAAACAATAGCATGCTAACAGCTTCGGGTTAGAGCTTAGATTCTTGGCCCAAGCCGGGCCGAACCTGACCCGAAATTCGGGCTGAGTTCGGGCCCAGGGGGCAGAGGCACGCACGTGTGTTGTAATCATAGACATAAGTTGTAACATGCGCTCCACAGCGAAAGAGCGCGGTGTGTGGCCAGTGCTGTGTTGTTTTCCTCCTTATCCTCTAATAAAGTGGTCAAAATATGTGACGTGAGAAAAGACGCCTTAATTAAAGTCCGCGGCTGCTACATGGAGTGGAGGAGAGAGAACGAGAGAGCAGCCGAGGAGAAAGAGCAGCGGAGGAGAGA
Organism: Rhinogobius similis; assembly: GCA_019453435.1. Lineage (NCBI taxonomy): Eukaryota > Metazoa > Chordata > Actinopteri > Gobiiformes > Gobiidae > Rhinogobius > Rhinogobius similis. The sequence goes on from CM033631.1 coordinate 23,414,359, forward strand.
GAGAGCCATGGATGCCTTCCCAAAAAGCTGAAGAAATGAGCGAGGGAGAGTGATCATGTGGGCCAGCGTCAGCGGACGGAACAGGCCCGTCTGGTACGGGAGACGTCACGTTGGTGCAGGTAGAACACTAAACACTGTCTTGTCAGGCGCGCTTATTCTGCCAAACCCATCTACTTTGTATTATATTTCAGGGGCAAGACTTTTCCCTCATTTGCCACTTGCATGAGCAGAGTTCCCACCAAACAGGAAGGGCCATTTCATAGGAAGTGCAGAGCTGTCGCAAAAAGAGGCATAAGTGGGCAGGGGGAAATAAGATGAATAATTGGATGCATTCATCTTATGTGACTTCAGGGCATTCCATCAGCTGATAATATTTAATACAGATGGAGGGCAGCCAACTGAATATTGTTCAAATGCTCATTTTTGTTGTAATACAATAAGTTCTTAGGTCTAGTCTCCAAGAGAAATCATCCAGTTTAACAGTTGTGAATTTACCTTTGATCAAATTCTAGAAGGTGACAGAACCTGTCAGATATAAAGAGAGCACAATGGACTTATTTTCACCCGAACAGATGCTTTTACAATCCGTCTGTGCGGGGGCAAAACAGATTTTAGGCCTATTACCTGAAACAATTGAGTACAGCCCCTTGACTAGAGTCTTAATTATAATGTATTGAATGGTTTGCCTTGATGACCTTTTTAATTTGTGTTGATTGTAAACTGGTGTTGGTGTAGCAGTAATAGAAGAGAAACTTACTTACCATTCACAGATTAAAATAACAAATGTAACAGCCGTAATGTTGCCTTAGTACACATGTAGAATTTGGCTTGGTCTTATCTAATATCTAATGTCATCTAAATCATAATGTTAACACTTTCTTTTCTATGTATGACTTCATATTCATGGTTTTGATTTATGGCCTGCTATCGTGGTAGATTGTTGTGCTCTATTTTAACTGATCTTCAACAGCACACATTAGCTTTCCTGCTTGTGGTAAGATAAGAGCGACGAGGTGTTAAAACGCCCTGCAGTTCAAGGGGTTAAGCTGAGCTCTGTCTCTCTCAAACTGAGATGAGTCAGCCTTGTTGCACCTTGAGGAGAACACTGCACCATGTGCCCCTCCAAACAGCGTCAATGTCCCCTGTCTGTTAGAGGAGCTGAGGTGAGGCGACCAAACAGAAAGCAGAGGTGACACATACACAAGCGATCACACAACAACATTATGGTCATTTCGTGCATCTTCTCTGCTCTTAGATGGTGAAAGACTGTTATTTCCTCCCGATACACTTCACTGTAGCTCCCTGTGGCTTCGACTCATGAATTCAATATCCAAGCAAGCTGTAGTTTTTCATGACTGCCTCTCATAGAAAAGCTATAAAACTTCACATTTTAAATACAAAACCCCTGAAGGTCCTGTGCTTTTGTTTCCTCAAGTTCAGGAAAACACTTGAGTGGTTAAAGGAGATATATTATGATTTTTACTCAGTATTCAACTATTACATAAGTTGATTATCATTTTACATTTTGTTCAGTGTAAACCTAGCGGTTTAGATCTAAAACGACTCAGTAAAAGAAACAGGTCCATTGACTTCTTGTTAAAAACTGTAGAACTGATAAGCCCTGCCTCTTCATAATGACCTTTTGCTGTAACAAGCAGCGGATATCATAATTTACATGTTTTTATTTTGGCATTTTAGAGGTCACTAGATCACTACTAAGTACAGAAATGTGTGTGGGGATATGGGGTAGGTGAAAACAAGGATTCTCAAGACTCATTTACAGGACAGTCCAGGATTATTCAAACATACAGAACATAAATCAATCATAATATAACTTTGGGTTAAAATTGTTGATTTTGCAGAATTTGAATAATAAAATGAGATGGTGTGATTTTGTGCATGCATTTTAGTAAAGAAACAAGCATGATGTTTAACTTTATCCATTCTCACAAGTTGTTGGAAGAAATGGGGCTATTCTCTTGTTTCTCTATGATGGTGGACCATGGTAGTGAGAGAAAGGACTTTGTAGGCGGAGCCAACAGAAACACCTAAACATGTTCTTCACTCATGGTTTAAAATAAAATGTGGTGCAGGACTTTTTAAATCCGAGGTACCTGATTCTCAAACAGAGTTAATTCCGAGTTTAGGAGAGATACAATACTTCATTATTAGATGCAGACAGCGTGCAGCGGTCTGATTGGGAAATATGACTTTTACTCATTTACAAAGAAAAAGTCTGGTACCCAAGCTGGCCCAAGTTCTGACCCATCTTACCCAGCCCTGATACCTCACATGCATTATTTCACCATTTTTTGTCCGGATGAGCGGCGCAATCTCTTCTCCTAGAACATTTGTTCAATCAACAGAACAGTCTTTTCACCCTAAAATTTTGCTGTTTCTTCCACTTCTATTATTGATCTTAGTATTGGTATTTCTGATTGATTTACACTCCCATTTGTGAGCTACTGTGTCCAAGTAATTTCCATTGGAGTTCAATAAAATGTGTCTAAGTATAAAAAAAACTTTTCATATCCATACAAAATAAAACTTTTTCATCGAAAGTAAATGTCATTTCTTTTTGCCCGCCCTGTTTTGAACAATGCAGGGAGCCCAAACACACGCTGGTCCACAGCCACAGCAAACCCCTGCCTTGCATCTGTCAATATGTCAGCCCCTGAGAGCACATAAAGAGAAGGAGTCAATTGGAACGAATGGGTGGCACAGTCCACACGGCAGCAGCTAAATGGAAATGTCAAGCTTGCTGTATCCCTTTTGTCTGTCAGTAGAAAGCCCCTTCTCTCCAAGGGAAGCCCGAACGAAACACCCGTGACAATCAGCAGCTCACCCGCTCTGTATTTTTTAAAACATCGTTTGGATGGAAACAAAAAGAATTTTGAGAACGTTGATAGGGCACTCTAATGCCCTATCAATGTCCAACTTTGTTTTTTCAATTTATAATATGATATAGTCCTAATAAACATGTCATTTTTCTTAAAGGTGTACTAAGTCAGTATTCAGGGGCAGGGTACACCACGTGCTTGTCTCCATGGAGACAAGCAAGGGACTTTTTTTTTCTTTTTTATATCAGATACCTGTAACTGAATAAATGCCAGATAAGTTTAATGCCATATAGTGGAATCTTTTACCTCCTCACCATGAAATTAATTTATGTTTAAAATTTCCTTTTTATGAAACCTTCAACAATGTGCTCATGTTATAGACCTTATGTTAAAACAGTTACTTAGCATTAAAGATTTTTCTGTTGCTTTTGGATGCACTCCTGCAGTGACATGATCCACTTCAAGGACAAAGACGATTGATGACTAACACTCAAATGAACAAAATGCTAGTGAAAGGCAGCAAGTGTTAATAGTGCTTCACAAAAGTGGCCAATTGGCTTTTTTGGGATTGTGACAAAAGCTAAAACGGTCTCAAATCCTGACTTCATAATGGTTCAAAAATGAGTCAGACTTAAGTGTTCTCTCTCTGTGATCGAGAAGGCTTCACCTGTCTCTGGTCTCGTATACTTTGTGACAATAATATCAAATGTTTTTACCCTATTATGTAAAATTGTAAAAATCTTGCAAAATCGGATAGTTTGTTTGTTTACAGTTGAAACACTGACACCTCTGCAATGGCTGTTGGTTTGGCAGTTCTGTTCTCGCTCAGACAGGACAAGAATGAGAAATAATTGATATTATACAATTGTGTTATGTTAATTTATACAATTATATCCATTTTTGTTTGTGACATGATTAAATTGTGCTACATTTAAGTTTATGATGACTTACATTTATCTCAAATTGTTTGTTACATTTGCATACAAATATGATTAACAGACATTTGTCCTAAAACCAGAAGCTGTTTGGGTCATGTAGTTTAAAACCTGTAGTTCTTCATACATTTCTATCCTCCGATTTGACATTTTTATTCATATTTATCAATGATTTGCTAATTAATTGTTGCATTGTAAGTGACGCTTGTGTGACAGTGTGTCTTCTCTCGTATGTGCGCCGTCTGCCAAGGACATCTTTAGTCATTAACTGGAGCCAGCTTTGTAATTTGTAATCAGCTGATAGGGGCCGAGGCTGTGAAGTGTGATGGACCAGACTTCTAGCTGCCATATTTAATCCAATCCCAGATCTATTACCACCGAAGGAGACCGCACTCAGAGCACACAAATCAGATGAGTGCATGGGTCTCAGAGATTCAGCCTCCTAAAGGCAGATTCTTTTGGGAAATTGAGCTAGTTGTTTCTGATGTCGTCAATTGGTCCTCTGCATTTGACCCACCATTCAATGTCGCTGAGGCCAACCGTCAGAAGCAGCAAGAGACGACAATGCAGCGCCTGGGAATCTACCTCCAGATCTGGAGCTATATTGGTTTGGTCAGGACCTTGTGTTTTGTTCAAGTTTTTAGTTGCAATACCTGTCCTGGTATTAGGATCCCATCTAGATACAGTCAGGGAGAACCAGTATAGAAAGAACTGTGACATTTTATAACAACTTCACTTAATCCTGCCTTAATAAAGCATCAACAGAGACTTAATTCATGGTGAAAAAATAGTGTATTAAGAATGATTCAGGCCAATACTCTAAGCCTACTTCCCTAGCCCTAACCCCAACCATAACCTTAATTAAATACTCATCACTATGAATCCTGCTTTATAAACTATGTGTTCATTATGAATTAAGTCTTTGTTCATACTTTATTAAGGCATATTAAGGTGTAACTATTATAAAGAGCTTCTTGCTGGGAGGTGAGAGTGCTAACCACTGAGCCAAGCCACTTTTACTCACTTACAAATTTTTGCATTTTAACGCTGAATAATATATAAAAATGTAACAAATCTAAATCAACACTTGTCAATCAAGATGTTTGCAAGATTTTTATAGCTGTGCTGTTGCTGTGGTGCTTGGATTGCTAAATTAGACCTCCGATTCCTTTTCTTGTGAGATACTGTGCCATATTGGCCACGCAGAAGCTACAAGTCTTTTTTTTGTAATTCTTGAAGTGTGTTGTAAATAGCACACAATCAAAGCCAAGTAAAATCATTTGGTTAAATTTAGGTTTGGTTTAATTGCGACGATTTTCTGCACTCACATTAGGAGACACCCTGAGTCATTTTGCTGGTGATTACTTGACAAAATCACAAAACATGAAGCGGTATAATCATGCCTGCTCCCATCTGCGCCTAAAAACCTGTGTACAAAGGGGACTTGTTGGAATAATTTGAGTGTGAATTGCACAAAAGAGTATTTAGAGTCAGAGAGAGAGGCCAATTCAACAAGCTCAAAAAAGACATAATAGGACTGTTAAGCCATAAAGTCCACGTGAGTGAGGAAGCCATGCTCATCCTCCTAAAGCATATAGGTCACTGTGGGATGAGTCATGCGTGAGGCCTATATCTCAGACCCCCTACTGGACTGGTGCGAAGTGGAGCAATGTTCAGTTAATTGTTCAGTACAGTACTGGACCAAGACCTTACAAGAAGCGTGACTTAGATTTTACAAGTACCTCTGTAAGCCTAAAATGAGACTAAACCAGAGCTAAACCAAGACAAAACTGAAACTACAGGTAGAGTCCGTCAAAGTACATATTTAGGTGAAAATTATATTACCAAAAAAATCCAAACATTTTTAGTGTACCAAGAGTTGCATCTTACCTGTGGCATAGCACCATCCATTCTTTATTTTCCGTTCTCAATCTCTTAACACTTTTTCTCTTTTCCTCTCCAGCTAACATCCTGACTGTGGTGATCTTGTCCCAGCTGGTGCTGCGTCGTCAGAAGTCCTCCTACAACTATCTCCTTGCCCTGGCAGCAGCCGACATCTTGGTGCTGCTTCTCATTGTTTTTGTGGACTTTATTTTAGAAGATTTCATTTTGGCCACACCTTTACCCCCATCTCTGAACAGCGCTGTGCAAGTGCTGGAGTTCTCCTCCATCCACACCTCCATATGGATCACTGTCCCTCTCACCATCGACCGCTACATCGCCGTGTGTCACCCGCTGCGATATCACACGGTGTCCTACCCCGCCCGCACACGAAGGGTCATATTTGCGGTGTACATTGGGTGTTTGCTGTCGGCCGCGCCTTACTACTGGTGGCCGGAGCTGTGGCACAGTCTGTACGGGGCAGGGGGTGCTGTTGGGGGGGATGTGACCCGGAGAACTGCGGCTCAACATGTTCTGGTTTGGGCCCATTGCACTACTGTGTACCTCCTGCCCTGCACCGTCTTCTTCACCCTCAACGCCGGCATCGTCCGCAAACTCCGCCGGCGACGCAACTGTTTCCGCCTGCGTGGCTACTCCACCGGGAAGACCACCGCCATCCTGCTCGCCATCACCTCCATCTTTGCAGTTCTGTGGGCGCCGCGTACCCTCATGATCCTGTACCACTTCTACTCGCCTCCTCCGGCCTCTCAGGGTGCAAGCCAGCTGCTACACCTGCTCACCGATCTGGCGAACATGCTGGCGCTGCTCAACACTGGGGTTAACTTTTTCCTCTACTGTTTCATCAGCAAGCGTTTTCGGGGCATGGCGGCCAACGTGCTGCGGGCCCTGCTTCACTGCCGAAAGCAACCGCCTCCGTTTTACGCCAGCCACAACTTCTCCATCACGAGCAGCCCTTGGATCTCTCCAGCCAACTCCCATTGCATTAAAATGTTGGTGTACCAATATGATAAAAACGGAAAGCCCATCTGCATTTCCTCGTGAGGCTCTACCCCACTTTCACCGCAGGTAGAAAATAATGGGGTTGTCTCCTTGGCGACCAGCTTTACCCACGATCCCTCTTTGAGGCTTGGAAATGTCAGCCAGCCCAGAGAGCACAGCGGCAAGACTTCAGCTGGTGCCGAACAACAGTCTGAAGTGGAGAAGAAGCCTTTGTCTTTTGGCAAATATTTTTTTAAAGTTATATTTAGCATCAGTCCTCAAGAGATTCTTTCTGTTGTGCAAAAAATTCAACTACGGTAAAAGACTGTTGCCCAAATGAGCACTTCTCCTAAGTCCACGTTGATGAAGACACCTACACCAGTAAATAAAGTACTCTAAAAACAATAACAACGCTGTAATCACTTGGTGCTAATTTCTGAAGCACAGATGACATCTCTAGCAAGTGTTGTGGTTTCATTTTGGTCTCTACTTGGACCAGTGCAGCCAAGTGAAGAGCTTTGAACATGTGTGTCTTTGTGCACGAGAGACAGCGCCGCACAGGGAACACACTCACTCCAGGGGTGATCACTCAGGCAGAGCAGCCCATGACTACTGCCCATAACGGACTTAACTAAAACGGACAATATGCAGACGCCTCAACTGCATTCCTTATCAAAACGCAACTATGATATCAGATGTTTGATGTTTGATATTTATTGATGGTACACTTGACTGTTATAGTGTGACAAAAATTATATATATGAGGTTCCATGTCTCCTCGGTGTAATGTTGTTATCACATTTCCAATTTTAGGTAGAGGAAATGTCTGCTGTACGTAGATAGTCCTCTGTTAGCTATTAATGGTTTGTGATTACTTAAAACATAAGAGAAAAAAGTGAATGTACTTTTTGAACATTTAGCGTTTTAGTGAGACTTGGGGAAGGAATGTCAGCGCTGAAGGTTATTATCAGTTATTTGCCAAAAGAAAAAAATTATATTTCATATGTGGTGTCCAGCTTTAAAACCTTTTGAAAAAATGTTGCTTTATCTACTAAACATATGCCGATAAAAAAAAAGAAAATATTGCATTCTGAAATTAAGCAGGGCCACACAAGACACACAATTGTTTTTGTTTGGAGACAAATTAATTCTAATAGAACAATTTGTCTGGTTCTTTATATAGCTATACGAGCTAATGTGTTGTGATCCAGCCTTGCCTTTCATTACAACGGAGACAAATGCAGAGCTTAACACCATTAATAAGGTTGTCTAAATACGTTTGAGACACCAATCAAAACATTGCAAATAAATGAACTTACGACATGATGGTAATGAAGAAGAAATGTTTATACTCTTTATACCCTTCTCTATTTCAAAATCATCAACCAAATATCACTTTCAGTTCATAAAGTCCATACTGCATAAATTCTAACTGCTGACGCTTGTAATGTAGTATATTTACTGTACTTGGGGGCGGCGGCTCTGCTCTCATGCCTGGATGGTTCCTCCACACTCAATGTCTATTTCTTTGCTACAGACCAATTGATTTTCTTCTGCATTACTGAATGAATGAGGGAGCGCAGATTGCCACCTGCTCTTCTGTCCGAGCTCCTCCCACTGGCCTCATTTCATTCCACTTTATGTCAAACGCACTTGCTCAAAGTTAATTTCACAAGTGTCCTCTGAGTACTTCGGAGGGTTTTTGTTTTGTAAGTCGTCCAACGCTTAACATTTCATTTCCATTGACAACTATTAATGTGCTTTGGCCTTTGACCTTACTTCCTTTTAATGTCATTGTGTCAATAACAAATAATCACTTTAGCTGCAACACAATCCACTTTCAGTTCTTTAATAAAATGGGACATATCTTTACAAGTGTGCACTAACGGTTGGATAAGGATCACCACAATTGTCAGCGGTAAAGAGACTTGTTCATATTGTTGTTGCCATGACGTTCATTTTACATTTCAACCTGTGTTGAACTGGTTGTGGTGACTCATGATAATGTGGCCTTTTCTGTTGGTGGCTCGGTGTCATTTTAGCGGTCACCAGAGAGCAAAGCGAGGTGTGCAGAGAAACCCAAACAGTACGAGCAGCACACACTGTCACATGCAGGTGTTCCCCCTCTCTCCTCGTGAGCCCCCCTTTCCTCCCGCTTGGGATTATAGCACGGCTGTTCTGCTGTACAGTGTATAGGAGAAGGAAATGTCTCAGATCAATATTGCATTGAGTCTGATATTAAAAAGATATGAATCAATCTCAGCAGCACTGTCTCCTCTCAGTCTCACTGTGGGACTGTTAAGTGCGATCATCACAGCAGAAACAAGGACTTAGTCTGAACCTCCTGATGAATTAAAAACATATCAGGGAACATTTAATGTTTCAAAATAAATAATGTCAGTGGGTGTAACTACTTGTCAAATGTTGTTTGTTTCTTTTCAGGCTCAGATTCCAATGGGAAACATAATTTGATAATTTAAGAGGAAAACCCAACTGATTGTTTTTTTGCAGTTTTAAATTCTAAACCAGTTTTACACAAAACCTGAGATCCTGGGTTTTCTAGGTCTCTCTGTGTTGCAGCAGTGTGTTTTCTTGGCTGCTCGGGCAAACAAAACCCTGCAGCTCAAATCAACAAAATGCCGTTATAGTGAATGAGGCTGGACTTCCATTGGACCCAGAAGTTGTCATTTTGTGATGACATCACACTTTTTAGTCAGTTGTTAAATGGTGGCCCTGAAGGACAAATCTCAAAGGGAGAAAAAAATAAAGACAAGAAAGCGATCTCAGATCTGATATGTGTAGTATCACATATCAGATTAACACTCAACTCAACATTTTATTATTATTTTTCATTTTATTATTTATTTTATATATATATGTGTGTGTGTGTGTGTGTGTGTGTGTGTGTGTGTGTGTGTGTGTGTGTGTGTGTGTGTGTGTGTGTGTGTGTGTGTGTGTGTGTGTGTGTGTGTGTGTGTGTGTGTGTGTGTGTGTGTGTGTGTGTGTGTGTGTGTGTGTGTGTGTGTGTGTGTGTGTGTGTGTGTGTGTGTGTGTGTGTGTGTGTGTGTGTGTGTGTGTGTGTGTGCGTGCGTGCGTGCGTGCGTGTGTGTGTGTATGCACACAGTTTCCATATGTTAAATGTTAAATGCAGATATAGACTACAAAGAAGGAAACAACAATGCATGCATGTTTTTGATTTTGTTGTTGGAACCTTAACCTTGATGGCCACTGACGTGTTAAACCATAGAGAAGCTTTATAAATCTCTGTGCCATAGAAGCTGTAATATATGACTTTGCAAATGTAGTCAGAATGGACATATCAGCCGAGTATAAAAATAATGTTTTGTTGGATGTAAACATGCGCTTGTGCCACTGACATGTTTCAGATTGTGATTTTCTACACTTTTGAAGAAGTTGTTTACCTGTCCCATTGGCAGTGCTCATTTTGATTGTACCAGAGTCATGTACTGTTGGCTTGCATATTTATTTTATAATGAATGTAATGAGTGTTTTGACACGTATATATTGCTGTGATGTGAAATGGTAAAGAGGAGAATATGAATATTTTTGATGAAGAAACTAAATAAAGGTATATCTCAGATTAAGCTCTGATGTTGTGAGATTTGTTATGAACTGACATTATAATTATTATTGACTCACTGTCAACACAGATTACATGTGGAGACACATGTTGTAAATGTAAGACAATATACAACTACACAGTTCACCATGAATTAAAGAAAAAAAAAATCTTGAACAGCATATTTAATTTAACAGCATATCACCAACCAGGCAGCTGGGCTGGAGACATTGGTGATGTTCCAGTGACGTCACGCCGGAAGACCCAGGACATTCATATGGCTCTGTCCCAGGTGTGAGAGAGCAGGAAGCACAAACCTCTGTGTCTGTTTAAAGGTCCCATAACATGCAAAATCGACTTTTCAGAGGTTTTAACCTTCCTACAGTGCTATTTGGGCCTCGTATGTGTGCCCAAAGTGGTTTTTTGATTGATTCCCGCATGTTTTCGCTAGAGAACTGTCTTTTTTTGTCCCCCCTCGGCTGAGCAGCAGACGGGGCTCATCCCATGGATGACGCGCAAGCTTCCCATGGATGACGCGGTGTTTAAGCCACGCCTCCGGAAGCGCGCGCCGCAGAATAAAAACAGCTAATGCTAATGCTACACAGTAATTACACGATGGATACGACAGATCAAGAGTTAGCTTGTTATTTACCAACGGCAACGTCCGTCGCCGAGAGTACTTGAGCACGCCAAACTCCAGGTCAGATCCAGGACGTAGGACTCAGCACGACGCACCGTCAGGACGGATAAAAGGTTTATTCCCGTGTTTGTGTATCGCGGTTTACCAGAGCACACGGCGCATGCGCACTATCTCCGCTCTAGGCTTCGGCACGAGTTGGGCGGGGGGAGGCGCGCGAGTTGGGCGGGGGAGCAGCCTGCTCTCTGTTCGGGGGGTCAGATCTCAGAGTGAGCCGTTTGCTTTTGCAAGGAGGGGGGCCAGTCCAAGAAATGGGTGTTTTTTGGAAACTGTTATGTTATGGATATTGCACAACGCAAAATTTTATCAACAAAGCCCTTAGAATAGACTGTGTAAAGGGGAAAATAGCAGAATATGGGACCTTTAAGGCCGGCCTCAAAATCAGCATAAAATTAATCATTGCGTACTGAAAGAAAAAAACTTAATCTGGTCCTCTGAAGAAAGCACTGGTCATCAAAAGTGCCCACAGTGTAAGAATAAGAACAGCCTGAAGGTGTCCTACACAATGGTGTCAAACTAAAGGTACAAAAACAACCCCTTTAACCAGTTTCAGCAATTAGCTGGGCATTTTTATCATTTATCAATCAACCAATTACCTTCTCTTATCTTGACAAAGAAAAGGGAAAGCTTTGTCAGATGTGATTCAGCACTAATAACACTTTCTACCTGACAGACCAGACTGTGCACTTGTAAAACAGGCTGTGTGATGAATGTCCTGTCAGACCTCATGAATGAAGAAAACCATTAAATGGCTGGTGCAACTGATAAGACACTTAATATATTGTAAACCTTCTGTGTGTGAGGCACTCTCACAGCCAATATGCTGCTGTAATAATGAAGAGGATCTGTCTCAGGAGCATGTGGTAGACATTTACAGACATTTCAGTTTATGTTTCTAAGCTGTGCATGTGAGAGATTAAAAGCTTTAATCAAAATAATACGTGTAGCGATTTTCTGGACACTCAAAGACGCTTCACATTGCATTATTCATTCACTCCACACTGGTGGTGGAAAGCTACTCTTGAAACCACAGTTATCCGTGATGGCTCCAAAACTAAGTCTAAACGTTGTTTTTACATCTAAAAGATGTAAAAAACAGACTAAAAAAACAAGGCACTCCAAGGGGTTTTTAGTTAAAAAGCCTTTATTTAAACATGGCTTTTCTTCAATTAAAATGGTGCACCATTTTGTATATGTTGTATATATTTATTATGAATTGCCTTGTTTTTTTAGTCTGGTTTTTACATCCCTGGCAGACTACTATCTTTATTTCAGCACCAAAGGAATTCACCCGCCTTCAAAGAGCACCTGACTGGTTCCCATTTTAAACATTTTCACATCCATGAGCCACTCCCAAACTTTATTATTTTTATTTAAGTCTAAACATTGTTTCATTTATACATGACTGAGAAGTCCAGGCCATCACTCCTCGAAAATACTCTGCTTGTGATGTCACTGGGTATTTTCCAGTAATATTATAAGTTCATAAAACTATTTTGTCAAATTGTTTTAATTAAGATCCATATCAATTTTGAAGACTGTTTTAGAATTTATTTTTGCTTCCTTTGATCTTGTGACCCTAGCTTGCAACCATGATCTGTTTTTGTGCTCAGAAATCAAAGTAATTACTATAACTTCCATCACAAGATAATGAAATTACACATTTATACAATGCTTTGGGTGCATAGCATTGTATAAATGTATAAATGCCGATGCACTGTATCTGAAGACCTTGAAAAGTAATGCAAACATAAAGCTTCACAAAGACTGAACTCTGTCTTGCATGACTCCATCTACACACAAGCAACAGCTCTATTGATTTTCTACCGGGTTGTCCCAACAGACGATTGATTGACCCTGTGTGAGATTAGTAACACCTCATGCTTAACACTCACACAGCTGTGGTTTGGCCGAACACTGCTCTAAATGACACCTGCGCAATGAACAGGTAATGAAGCATCCAACCATCCATTTACATTTACGAACGGGGCACAAAAGTACAAATTTACATATAACTAGAACCAGCGGCCTAATATATTCAGCCTTGCAACTAACTGCCATGAATCTGCGAGCAAGGATGGATTGTGAAATTGTCAACATCATCAAACTTAAAACGCTTATAAAGCACTTTTCGTAAACAAAGTACTGAAATGTACCACATAACTGCTTGACCCCACACAAACACAACCCACGGTCAACAGTCTCACCCACATTCACATCCACACATATGCTGAGTATAGATGAACCAGTTGAGAAAGCACCATTAGAAGAGCTGTCAGTCACAGGACACCGGCACAGGGCCCAGAGGAGACAACAAACCTCCACCAGGGGTCTATGAGCCAGCCCCATATTAAAGTGAGTAAACATTAAAATATGAGTAAAAGCTAAGATTTAAAATATAAAAATATTAAAAGGCCCCACATAATATAAAATAGTAACCTTAAAATGAATAATTAACTAAAATAAAACTAAAATAAAAACTAAATAATACGTATAAAACAAAAGCTAAAGGTGAATCTTGAGCCTGGTTTTAAAAAAACACCCTGAGGTCCTCCAATAGTACTAGAAAGACACCCCACCGCGAGAGTGTGTCCTGACTTTGGGAATGACAAGGAGCCGGCTGTCAGAGGAGCGCAGGGGCTGCGAGGGTTCATATGGTAAAAGCAGTTCTGAATGATAAGACATTTAAAAAACAGTAAAAGAACCTTACAATTGATCCTGAAACACACAGGGAGTCAATATGATTTTAAACCCAATGTAATGTGAACACGTGCAGCAGAATTTCTTTTAGAACTGCCATCTATCTCCACATGAATGCACTGAGAACACACGTTAGTTTTAGTCTTTACAGCAAATACAGACAACCATTTACTCTTACTCATTTAATAGGATTTTTGTTTTTGTATCCTGGTATTCAAAACCATGTACCAAATGTTAGATAAAGTAGAATTTATTGAATAATTTGATCCGCTCCACTCAGGCCACAGTGCAGTGCATTTGGGCTAAAGGTGCACTTTGTAGTTTGAATAGTGGTACATCACCTGCTTGTCTTGATGCATATGTTATTACTGTGCCTGGAATGTTCCACAGTATGGCATTTAAACATATCAATCTCGCATATTCAGTCACAGTAGTTTACTGCTCAAAAATGCTTTGGACAATTCTTGAATTCGTACTGTACGCAGGGTCGCCTCTCCACAGATCTAACCTGTAACTTGGCCTGGTTGTGTCACCTGCTTGTCTCCTTTGGAATAGATAAGTTTAATGCCGTACTGAGGAACCTTCCAGGCAAAGCAACATTGGTAGCAGTCTTTGTTCAGTCTCTTTTAAGGCTATCATGACGTGTTCGCAGTTTGTGTATTTACGAAAGTGTTGAACATTTCATTGCTAAAGTAATAATTTAAGCTTGTTTCACTGAACCCTTTTTCAGGTTAACATTGACAATGATTTGACCCACCGACCCGCTGAGCCCCTCTTGGCCGACAGTGTGCAGTAAGTGTTTTTGATGCTGTTCTTTTCTGTTGATTCAGGCTGATGATGAATCCATGCTAATCCCCCCTTTCAGTCTGTCCTCCCTCTGCGATTACCTGCCTGTTAGATGTGCTACCTGCCGTGCCGACCCCTGCTTTCATGTGCCTCAAGTAGTGCTTCATTCAAGGTGGTTAGAGCTTCAAACAGGCACGGCGGAGAAAGGAAGCACCCTTGTCTCCGTCTGCACTCTTTTGTGTGGGCCACTGACGCACCTGACAAATGTGCAGTGTTTGCATTATAAAGGATTTGTTTCCACGCTGCCACATCCCTGTTTGAGTACAGGATATGGTGCTATCTGTCTCCCGTGCATGGCTGGTTGTCCTCGGCTTCTCAATATATAGTGAGCAAAAGCTGTTTTCTGTTTGATGTAGATATATTAAAAGACATTTAAAGTAATTGTGTCAGATTATCTTAAGGGTTTACTGCAAGTGGCCAAGAGACTAAGACCTAAACATTGAAAATTCACAGTTTTTTTCTTTCTTTTTTTCAATGTTTTAGCACACATTCCGAAGGGAGCAAACACTACTGGCACTACCTTATGACCTTTTTTTTTTCTTCTTTTGGCCATACCTGCCTGCAAAAGCTCTATAAGTATAATAATAAGAGACCAAAGACACAGAGGTCACATCTGACACACAGGAGTCACAATACGTAGACATTTTTGCAGTATGAACCTCACTCTTAAACCAACAGAAATAATGTTATACAGGTCGACTAGGTCTTTAGCTCCCTCACAACACATGTCTGAAAGTTTTGTAGCATTCTCCTGTCTGTGCTGTGATGACGGTGAGATAAATGTAAAAATCTGAAGTCACAAATGCATGTTTTAAACGAAGCAGATCTCGGTCAAGTTTTGGCTGTAAAGATTCTATTTTGGGATGGAAATACTCAATTTATGGCTTGCAGTTTCTCACAATTTTCACGATTTTTCACAAAACCAAAACGTTTTTCTTCAGATCAGCACCTGAGCAGTGCAGTTTTCCTGTAGCTTTCAGGTTTGTTGAAAATTGGTCCTTTACTGAGAAATGTGTCCAGCTCCACCAGGGACAAAAGGAGTATTTTCTGCAGTCAGTGATTCCGGCACGTGGCACGTTCTGGACGACCGCGAGAGGAAACCCCCTTGTCATAATGTGGCCCACATTCATCTCCGGTCCCTGGCTGGTCTCCTCATTTCCTCCTTTTTCTCGCTCCACAGTCAAAGATTCAGAACGGAGCATGGAATAATGGATATGTCGGTGTTGTACCAGCACCTTTCTTTAATAATGACCTCGACAGCCGATCACTCCTCCTCAATTATTCCATACTTCCTCAGGATGTGTCACTCGCCATGCATCACCCCTCTGTCGTAAATCAAAACTCAAACATCAAAACACACAGCAGAGGGAGCAGCAGGCATCCATCAAAACAGGAGTCCCCAAGGAAACTAATGAGCAGTAGAAACAACAGCATTTGTTCAGATTTTATTTACTTTTGAAATGTTTTTCTTTTGCAGATAAACTTACCGACCCCACTGTGCAAAAGGAAATCCATTTGGAAATCCATTTTCGCAAGCGTGTTGAAATAGACATCATGCAGGTTGTAGCAGCAATACAAGGTGCAGTGTACCACCTGCAATTTATATGAGTATATATATATATATATATATATATATATATATATATATATATATATATATATATATATATATATATAAGCTAAGTTATTATAGTTAGTTCAGAAAGATAACTCATTAGTCAACTAGAATATAAATGGTTAATCAAGTAAAAGAAGAATCAATTAGTAGCAAAACAGACAGACGGATCACCATTTTACGCCTCTGTTGGCTCCTCCCACAGTGATTAAGGCATGGAAATTGAAATTTTCTGACATCACATCAATCATGGGCGCTTCAATCTGTTGAGGAGTTTAATTAACAAGAGCAACAAGACAGACTCCACATACTATCATCAGTCAGCTGAGTGACTCTTTCTGACCTGTGAGCATGCATTCTTCTGGTGATTAGCCCAGGCCCTGAGAAGATGGTTGCTGGGCTGCTCTGACGACAATTTTTCTGATAAGTAACCTAAAGTAATCAGTTAAAAATGATTCATTGTTGTTTTCACATCACAAGATTGTAAATGATTATAATGTATAACTGCAAGTGTAAGAACCCATTTACCATTCACTAACACATTTTGAATTTTTTCTTTAGGATATTTCTTCTTTTGAAAACAGACCATGCAATTAAACGGTAAAACCAGCCCCCCGCTGGGATTTGAGAGCATCATATAGATTGAAAACCACCAATAAAACAGTTTTGGAGACTTTACAAGCAGTTATTCGGTTTGTGTGGATCATCATGTAATTTTCCTCCTGGGTTTAAGTCCTTCCTAACTGTAGGGGCCCCAGAAGAGCATTTTGCACAGGACCCTCACTAAGAAGAAATGGTCCTGAAGTGTGGACTGTTGAACTGAAACTTTGTGTGTTTGCACGTACACAAGTCGGCAATTTACTCGGTTCAGTGAGTTCATTATGTTTAGCAGTCTGCAGAGGAGGTGGCAGTCTCTGCTTTGCTCTAACCAAATCCCTTTACTCAATACAACAGAGTGTGATAAATTATGTGGCCAGCAGCGGGAACGAGTCCAAATAAGTTGTCATCAGTGGTCCCATAGGAATTTCAAGCCTATACTTAATATGAACTAGAATATTTCCCTCACATTTAAGAGGTGGCTGTACATTTGAGTCAAATGATTTGACGCTGAACAAAACTCGAGGGTATAACTTCATTTGTGCATGACTGAGGGGGCTGTCTGTGATTGAAGAAGCAATCAGAACTGGAGCTGAAGTTCAAACATTTAATATAAATCTCTTCATATCTTAATCTTACAGTTGCAATCACACCCACAAAGATATGCAAGAGGGACTGGTGGACTTGAAGGGGAGTTTGTCATGTGCACAAGAGGCAACATTTTAACGCCATCTACTGGCGATTCCAAGATACTGCTTGTTTTGAGAAAAAAAAAAAACGTACCCAAAGACTATCACTGACCAGAGAACGCATGTAGTGTTATATCTTTAAAGGTAAAATTAATTGTAAAATGGTTTGTTAGGGTTTAGTTTGAATACATGAAACACATTGGTCGGTAGTTCAGAATAGTCAGCCACAGTTGTCAGAATAAAGTTAAAAAGTGTTACAGTCTCCATATTGTACTGATGGGTCTATATCCATCTGCATCCAAAAGGCCGTGTGATTGTGGGCAGAATAGCTCAGAAGGTCCCAGCAGGAAGGTTTCAGGTTTGATCTGGATGAGTTTCTTGTGGGCACAGCCCAGGTAATCCTGACCAAGATCCTTGCTCAGAAATCTAAAGATGAGTGGCGTAAAACAGTAAATAGGCCCCTGTGCAAGCATCAGCAATAGTATTTGATAGATGCAAACACTGCTGAGCAGTGACTGGGGAGAATATGCTGAAAAATAGGCCCCCCTCTCCAGACTAAACAGTCTTAACATTTAGAGCAAGTCTTATTCATTCATAATCAAAGTGTAACAGCACAGACGTCACAGCACGATAACTACAGAGGCAGATCAAGAGCCTCAGGGCCTGGGGCCCCAGCGTAGCGGCACTGTCTGACCTGTCCGATGTTACGCTCCTGGGATCCCAGGCGCTACTGTGACCACCCACTGTTCCTGACAGGTTGTCCTGACCAGTTGCATCCGCAGACAGAGACAGAGTTTGGACAAACAGAGCCTCCTTTGTGATGGATGTGTTATCAGCAGTCATTTTCAGGCCAATTATTATTTTCAGGCCAAGATTACAATCCAATTTATTAATAAGGCAGTATGAAAAACATCAAAGTGCTGTACACTAAGATAAAACATAACAAAGTAATACAGTGAAGACATTTTTTTTTTAAACAGTAAAAGTCAAAGCCTCAAACTAGTTAAAAGCTAAAGAATACAAATGTGTGTAAAGAAGTGATTTAAAAACAAGTTAATGAGCTTGTTAAAGAGCAACAGAAAATACAGGTGGGCCTGCTCAACAGTGTGGCACAGGCCAGGGGGTCAGGTCAGAGATGGGTTTGATTAAAGTGATGAATGATACTATGTTCTTTTTTAATGATAGCACACTTTTTTCATTATTTACATTTCGCTCAGGGTCACTGGATCCACCTACAACATAATGAATGGTAACTCTGCTGTAATACACCGAGTGGCCAGTAGGTGACGCTGTGCAACATTCACCTTGTAAAAATGAGGAAGAGGGGGGAGGAGGAGGAGGAGGAGTTGTCATTTGGTTTTTAGCTGTTGAGCAAACAGGACACAATTCATTTTTTCAGATCTTTGCTTCAACATCACACTAGCCTTCTCCGTCCCATCTGTCTCCCGTCAGTGTGTCATTATTTCATTTGGAGATCACTGTAAGTTCATTAGATTTGTTAATTTGTTGTTTGTGTTCTTGACCTTTTCCCATTTGGCAGATATTGGTTTAAATTTGTCCTAAAAGTGGAAGATGGAGACCAGCAGCAGCACGTCGCTTTGTCAGAGTTTTACCCCACTTTTAAGTCAGCTTTGTGAAGACCCCAGGGTAAGTACATTATTTTACTAAATGTCTTTAATACTATTCTATCAGTGCTTCCCATTAATTGAAGATATTAATGGTGTCGAATACCAGCTGTACGTGGACGTATTCAGTTCTACCCACAGAGTATGTGTTTTTTATCAGAAAAATCAATTCTGCACCAAACATTCAAATTCAAGTGGAAACTGCACAATGAAAATATTCAGTCTGTAAACAGAGTTGAAATATCTGGAGTTTGGTTCTTGACTCCCAACTAAAACTTGATTAACAAATTTAAAAACCCACACAAGGCTATTTCAAATGAATCAGACATTACAGCCGAACCAGGTTGCTCAGGCGTGGTGTGATCTTTTCTCATACATTATGAGTGCATTTGTTCATTGGAGCAAGATAGAAAACAATCCGCTGCTACCACTTTAATATACCGTACATGAAAAAATATACTGTACTGACTTTTGAAAGTTTTATTAAATGATTTTCTTACGTTTATTTGTCATGTACATAAGGTATGGTATGCAGTGAAAGGAGGTTTGCCCACTACACGCTCTGCTGAATCAGTTAGTTTAAAAATCAACACAAAAAAGACCAATTTTGAAATGCTTTAATAAGTGTATTTCAGAGTTAAAATGATCCACCCCGAGCCTCAAAACCATCTGTAAATATTGTATCATGTTTGTGGGAATGTCTGAAATGTTGAACTGCACTGATGTAAATATCAATTTCAAGATTGTGCTTTTTGTATGTTTTGAAGAGTTTAATTGAAAAGCCCAACCAGGGACAGTAGAGTTGAGAATTGCACTGACTCACACTCTGCTTGTAAAACCATCCTTGGTTTCCCCACATATTATATTACTTAACCAATTGTCTAAAAAAAACCAAAAAAAAACCAGTAAATTAGTACAATAGATTTTACGTATTGATTGATTTGGCTGGCATTGTGTAAACGTAACTTCAATATTATAGAGTAGGTACTTAAAGATTACATTCAACTATAGTTCTTATACTATACTAAAAATGTTTAAGATGAATAAAAACAAGATGATTCAAAAATGATAGCATGTGCAATTATAGTCTTAAATGTGTGTGAATTGATTATACTTAAAACAATATTCTGCCTGTTTTTTAAGGTGGCCCGGATCCTGAACACCAGACTGGGGCAGTATCTCCGTCAGCATCCCGTCTTTGGTTTGACCGCGCTCCTCTTCACTTCCATGGCTGTTCTTCCTGTTGGGCTTTTTGTAGTTTTCGCCCTTGTGACTCTGTTGATGTCAGTTGTGGGCTTTGTTTTCGTTGAGGGTAAGAGCTGTCACACACTCAACGCCGCTCTGCCTTTAAGTGTTGTGACTAATGCATTTCAAGGCTTGTGATGGACCAAAGATTTGTGCTTTAACATGGTTAAAATGAAATAATGAATGAATACAACTGTTAAAAATGTTCAAGTAAAAGCAAAAGTTACTTGTTTAAATGTGTATTCATTAAACGTTTCCAAGTCTGGGCCAAAACAAAGTAAATAATTAAATAAAAACAGATCTACTAAGCGGGGCTAAGGAGTGTACGCTCGTCTCCATGGAGATGTTATTGCTTTGCCTGGAATATTCCACAGTATGATATTCAGTGTTGGGAGGAATACTGTATTTAGATACAGAATTCTGAATACCTGCATTAAAATGTATTTTGTAAGGTATTCTATTATTTAGTCTAAACAGAGTACTGTATTCTGAACACTTAAAATACTTTCACATTCATTTGCGTTATGGTATAGTGTGAAAATATGACAGGATTTTGTTGTTTTTGTTTCACCTTTTATTATGCATTTATTTATAAGATAAGAGATTCTTTATCACAAATTACAGAAGGAAAAATTGCACATGCACTCACTACAAGAGCTGTGTTTTCTATTTTCCTTACTAATTCAGAGCAGTTCGAAAACTAAATTTCATGATCAAGTAATTATTATTCTGAATACCATCAACTTAACTGTTCTGGAATACAGTAACTCAATATTTGTATTCTGAATATGTATTTCAACATGTATTTTAGAGCTGCAACTAGTTATTTGATAAATCACAACTAACTGATTGTCGAAATGATCGTCAAGTAATCAAATCATTTGAGTAATCTGAGTTTTATGACTCAAATTGAGCTGTAATTGCATAAAAATTAAGTGGAAACAGTGTAAATTGGATTTGTGTTTGATGAAAACACTCTTGTCCATAAATGTCCAATGGCTTCTCTTCAGCTTCATCTAGGTTTAGTAAAAATCTTAACTAATTGATTAGTTGAAAGAATAATCACTAAACTAATCAATTATTAGAAATATTGTTAGTTGTAGGCCTAATGTGTTTAGTTTCTTCCCAGCACTGATCTATCTTGCACTGGTTCAAATAGACAGATATTTAGAACGTATTTGTTTTATGAGCCGGCTCGTCTCTCCACAGATCTGACCTGTAACTTGGCGTCACCTGATTGTCTCTCTGGAATCTGTAATTCTTGGCAAAGTGATAACATCTCCATGGAGACAAGCAGTGGATGGAACCCCCACTGGAAAAGTTACATAGTGCACCTTTAAGTCCTGAATCTGACTGGCTGTAAATGTGTTTTCCAGTGTTCCTGTTGTTCGTAGCTGGACTGACGCTGCTGTTCACACTGTCTGGACTCGCCTTCTTCTCAGTGTTGACCTCGTTTATCTTTGGCACTTTTTATGTGACGGTTACCAGCTTTTACAAGGGCTACAACCAACATAGGGTAACACTTTTTTTTTTTTGCCCCAAGAATCTGTATCAAGAACTGCTGTTATTCATGCATTTATTTATTTTTTCTTACTTTTTTTTCAGCCAAACCGGCCGGCAGCTGCTGAAGAGGAGAGAGTCGACCCTCAAAACTAATAGATTTTAGGAAACTTAACTATGATTATTTTAATGCTCGTTTGATATCTAAATATCTTTTATGCATTCTGAACAGTTTCTTGGTACATTTATACATTTTATAGTGCAATATGTCTGAGAGAATTGGTGAACAATGAACAATGAATGTAATATGGTGCAAGTGGGGACCAAAGTGTTAAGAATGTAAATGTCAATGAATGCACTACTATTTAAATGTCACACACTGCTTTTACTATACAAATATAAATGTTACTACATGTATTTATTTTACAAAATAAAAGTAAGTAAAACTATTTGAAAATGTGTTATTGTTTTTAAACATCTTTTTTTTTCTGAGTTGCCATCTTAAGTCCACCCCCAAAAAACGCCTCTCAATTTGAACAATTTTGAGCAGGCTTGTACTTTTGGACAATGCCGCTGTACTATTTAACAGTGCTCGCATGTTATTTAGATGACATGAATTGTCTCTCCACAGAATACTTTACACTTTGACTGACTTAAGCTCTGTAGTATCTCTGTAGTATATTGTCTAATACGCTGCCAAACCAACCGCTTTCAGACGTATGCACCTTTCCAACACACAGCTTTGGTCTCATGTTTTTCCCTGGTTCACAACAGGCCAGTATCTGTCAATGACATTTGAATAACTACATTTAATTTGCTTCATTACAACAACAAAAAAGTTGGGTACCCCAGCTTTAAGTCTTATCTAAAAAGCATGGACGTGATCACACAATCTATGATAAAAAAATCTTTAATGGATGCGGTATCATGCAAAAAACAAATTAAAAAAAAAATGTTATAGTGGAAATACTGTTAAAAAATAACTGAAAAGATGTGGTTTCTTTAGAGTAGAGGCTTAGACATTACATGACTAGTCAACTGTAGACAAATAGAAACATTATTCCAAATCTATTTGTATTGTATCACACATAATTTAGTCCCAATGTGATAGACAAATTGATCACAGTATGATATTGCAATGTTTCAGTTAATAAAAGGCATATTTATAAATGTTTTGAAAACAGTATGTACTGGTACATTTGATCTTTTTACATGCCAACACACAATGGTCGCAATGACAATACAGATTATGCTATTAAAAACTGCTGGCATTATAACTTGCTTACATCTTTTACTGGATTTCTTTCACAAAAATATTGGGAGTCACGCATTAAAAATGACACTTCAGGAATTTTATTTCTAATTATGAACTTGTTGGCCTCCAAGTATTTGATAGATGTGATTTAGGCATACAAGTAATATGGCAAAAGGAAAAAAAATACTGTGAAACAAACATAAATCGTATCAGGCACTCTGATGTATTACTCTATCACTTCTCCAAAACTGTACATTTGTGCATTTCATCGCCAAGTCAAATGGGAAACAATTTTTGTGAGAATATAAAAAAATTACAAGGGAAAAAGCAAAAAAAAAAGCACCTCACAAATAGAAGGTTTCTCTCCTGTTTGAACAGTAATGAAAGACGTTAAGGCAAAGACGCTGAACAAATTAATCCAATGGCTGACTGAGATTTGTTCAGCTCTGGCGTCAGTTGGCATTAACCAGTTCATCTGAAATCATCCAAAAGACTTTAGTGTTATTCCCCGTGAGTTGGCTCTCTGTCTCAGGCCTCCTGCTGCAGGTCACGAGATCCCACGATTTCATCTCCGCTCGCCCTGAGTCTGCTGGGAGTCCCGTCACCTCCTCAACACGTTTTTTATGCTGGCAGGCTCAGCTTCTTGCCCTTCAAGACTAATAAAAGACAAAAAACAAAGTTATTTTTGCAACATGCCAAACTTGGCATATAGGTCCTGCTTAACTCTTAACACCAAGAAAACCAAGTGTATTTGTTTTTCCATCAAAAAAGCCCTGGTTACCCTGCTTCAGGTTCAAATATATTGGAAATTTATTGATCAGGTACTACGTAATAATTCTAGACTTACAGATAACTTAAAGTTTAAAAAGTAAAACAATCAGATATAAAAAGAGACTCCTGAGTGTGCACACATGATTCTATCCCATGTGCCCTTTGAAGCCACTGTCTGGTCACAGACAACTCCGACTACGCTCAAGCATGTCAGAACCCTTTACAACGGGGCCCTAAAGGTTTTTGACCAAAAAACAATTAGATTTTAACACTGCAACATTTCATTGTAGTTTTTTTCCTGTATTTATCAGTTTTATATTTTATTTCATTTTAAACTGCATTTGAATGTGTCAATGGTTTTCTTCCAAAGTCTTTGAGGAGCTGCATCTATAAACTGCAGAGTTGTGGCAGGTCGACCCCAGGAGACAAAACTTGGCATTTTCAACTAAGAAAGAAAATCGTGGACGTGCCAGCAACAGCGCTGCATGTTTAATGAGGTTCTTTTTTTATTTTACCTTTATTTAACCAGGAAAACATCCAGTGAGATAGAGATCTATTTTTCAAGGGGGACCTGGCCATGTGGTCAGCAGCATCACATGTGTACAAATACAACAGTCATAAGCAGATTGCATAAAGTGCAATAATCAAAAAGTGCTATAGTTTCACAGTATGCCATTAAGTTCACAGATTCACAGATTAAAAGCACAAGCACTGAGAAATTGAGACCCGCAGTCTTTTTTGTAAAAATGAACAAAATGTGTCAAAGGAAACAAGATCAGACCATTTAGTTTCTGTGTCTCTCTGTGTCCAATGTTGTACATGTCTCTGTATCAATATTATCTCATTCCTCGGTTCTTGGTGCTCCCGCTATAGGCCTTATGATGCATGCATGGGACTGCTGTGCAGTCTTTGAATCGGTCTCTATTCAAATAAACCAAATAAATACATAACAACATACATCAGTAAATATGCACAGTGCAAGTGTGAATGGCGGTCTGTCCGTCTCTGTGCTGTCCTGCCACAAACAAGCCACTGTCCAGCATGTGCCCCGCCTCAGGCCCAAAGATGAGATATCCACAGACACCCATATCTCCCAACTGTAAAAAGCCACAGTGTAGTAACAGTAGACTGTTCAGTATTAGATTCACATGTGTGAGAACCTTTTACCAAAGTTTTGATTTAATTTAAGTTTTACTGACGTTAGTAGTCATGAGGCCAAAGCGTTGTTGTAAATTCTTTCTGTGTTCAAATACAAAATGCACCCACTGTTTACCAAAGCCAAGGCTAATTTGAGGTTTCTTGGTTAAAATAAATCCCACAAAATTGGTCTTTTAGTACAAAAATGCTTTTGAATGTTTCCAAGAATAAAATAAAGATTTGCTTTTATTCAAATGCATTCAATGCTTCAGCTGATTTTTGAGAACGGTATACTGTTATACAGTGTGACGAGGCTAATACTGTAAAGTGCAAGAAACAGTAGTTCAGACCTTTAGACTGCCCCCTTGAGTCAATAATGAAAATTACACAGTGATCCACGTACCTTTTGTGACATATAAGTAGAAGAAATCGCAGTAGAGGACAGTCTGCACCACTCCGGCCACAATGGCAATCATGTCAAAGAAGCCCTCAAAGTAGAAGCGCCAGATCCAGTTGAAGAGATAGAGCGCTCGGTACAGGCCCAAGCAGAACAGGTAGTGTGTGGTGATGGTCTCTGCCTCGCCCGTCTTGCTGATCATGAAGAGCTGGGGAAGAATGGCCACAGACTCCAGGTAGATGGAGAAAGTCCACAGAATCTAAAAGAAAAAGAAAAGAAAATTATATAATTATTTTAACGCTCATAGAAAATAATGAGGGCATTTTTTTTGCGCAGCAGTGTCCTGATGTGAATTGGCCTTAATTTGAAAGTACTGCAAGTGTTAATTAATTCATTTAAGTATATACATGTAAATGCAAGTATTCTGTAACTACCGGTACATACATTTTCAAACTATTCTTCTCATCACTGAATAACTACAAGAGGAAATTGTGAGAATCAAGACACATGATGTTGCTCCTTTAACACAGTCTTTAGCAGAACTTTTCACATAAAAAAATATGATGGTCAACATAAGACCATGGGGGTTTGATAACATGTTCCCTGAGGAATTACCCTATTGTACTGCAAGACCTAGGGATGCAAACAACGAGACCACCTTTACCATCAGTGCTATTACCCAACTTGGATAAAATTTTACAGGTTGAATTGGCATAAAATCAACCACGCTCAATCCAACATTTGCATACCGATTGGACCGAGAGAGTCTAGCTGCAAATGCTGTATGGGATGGAGGCCACCATTGGCAGCTGAGTGGAGCTCCATGCCGTCACATCCGGTGGCTAAAAACTAAATACATATTTTTAAAAAGTGAAATCATTTATTGATTAACAACTGCTACATAGTTAAGTCGGGTAAGGTTAGGGTTTGGATTAGGGATAGAAGTTGATAATTGAGTATTAAACCAAACCAGATGTAGAGCTAGTGGAGCTCTACTCCAGTGGTTCCCAAAGTGTGGGTTGGGACCCCTAAGGGGTCGCAAGGGATGAGCTGAGGGTCGTGAGATGATTTCAAGATCTAATTTGAATAAATATGACACTGTATTTGCTCTATTTTTCACATAAAAAAACAGTATCTTTTAGTGAAATAGGGTTGAATAAGACAATACACTTTTCAAATAACCAATATTAAACCTGATTTAACATGCTTTAACACTTAAAATTGTTTTTCATTTCACTTTGGGGGTCCCGAGTCGGATGCATGACTACTGTGGGGGTCCCGGCCAGAAAAGTTTGGGAACCCCTGCTCTACTCAACAAGGCGCTACCCATTGGCTGCAGCCAGACCCAATTGGTGTGTGAAGAGAAAATCAAAAGGAAAGTAAAATATAAAATTCACAATATACCATCCTAGTACTTTACCTCCAAGAGTGAGAAGTCGTGGTTGATCAGAACAGCAAGTCCACCAACAGGAACAACCAGGAACTCCACTCTGAAGCTGTCATGGTTTCCATCATAGGTTGCTCTGAATTTCATGTAGATGAAGTATACGGTAGCATATGCACAGCCGATGTAGATTAACTTTGGTAAAAAAAAGAAGAAAAAAAAGGAGTTGACTTAATGTATCCTCCTAAAATGTATTAAAGACAAACAAATATGCCCTACCTTCATGGAAGTGTTATACAAGGAGATGAAAGAGGTGAGAAGATCCAGGTACCGTGTGGTGAACACAATTGCAAAGAGGATCTGGCTCTTTCCTGAAATGCCTTTGACAAAAAAAAAACCAACAACATTGAGAACAAATCATAAAATAACCACGAATATTTAGCTCAATGTATTTGCAGACGATGACACCTACTGGAAGTTCAGGAACAGTAACACTTTTTAACTAAACCCTTTGCTGTGTGGCTGTCAACACAATTTCCTTGACCAAGTTTTTAATGTTTGTTTGCAGTTATGTGACCAATAACTAAGATTTTGGAATCAACTGCCTAAAATAAGTATTTGACAAAGAAACCTTAAGAATCGCTTCATACCAATTATAGTAACTTTTACAGCTGCAACTAATCAAAGTAATTAACTTACAACATTAACAACAACATTTTATACATAGATACAGTAAATTATTTTTTCTCCCATTTGAGTCATAGTTTTATTTATCACTATGAATACATGATTAAAAAACAACCACTCTAAAGTTAGCAAGAAGTTGCTACTTCCGTAGCGTGTTCTAGAACGCCACGTCAGACGCCAGACCAAAAACATCGAACCCCAAATTACAGCCAAATTGAATTAAACATTTGTATTTAGCTAAAAGAAAAAATAATAATAATAAAAAAATAATAATAAGAAAGGGGGGGGGGGGGGGGGGACAAAAACAAAACAAAACAAAAAAAAACAGACCAAGCAATTCCGTGAGCAAAAACTGAAATGCCAGCATTAGTTTCTTTGTATTTGTGTTTAATGACAGGCATCTTATTTGACTCACAGATGCAGCTCAATGATTAAGTAGGCTGGTACTGGTTGTGAGTAAAACATGATGCCGCGAGGCGTAAAGGACATAAAAGTACAATTACCGATGTCTTCAGGTGGACAAAGACAGTAAAGCAGATTGAGCTAAGCACGTAGTAGTGATTCCTTTAGTCAAATTGTGTTCAGGCTAAAGCTGTTAGCTTAGCCACTGTCTCAAATGAATGAGTCTGTAGCATCTACAGTCTGTAGTTATTACAGAACATCCAGTACATACTTGATACTCGCAGGAATCATATGAGACACAAACCTTTTAGAGCCCAGAATGAGGCTCAGGCACGTTTTATATAAAAGAGGCAATCGTTACCTGCACATGACCTGCTTTTCCATATTTTCATGAGCAGTATGATGATAGCAGCCAAATGCGACAGATCTCCCGTGAGTCTGAAGATGTTCATTTTGATGAAGCTATGAAGTCGAGTGTCGACGTGGTGCCTGCAATATGTGTCTTGTGTCTTCGTATACTGTCCCCGGTTAACCTAAGGATGGATGCAGTCCCTCCACGATTGAAAATATGGCGAGTGTGCGAGTCGACGTGGAAGGGGGCGTGGGCGAAACAGAAGCGCGGGACAGGATTGGTCTTGTATTCTGAGTGACAGCCCCCTTCACTGAGAGCCTTGTATGTGCTTTAGATCAGTGTTGTCCAACCTGGGGGCCCCAGGGCGTTATCAGGTCAGGTCATAAAAGAGACAATTTGTGCAAATTAAATAGTCAAAATTCCAAACAAATGATTGTAGGTGGGAACATGAAAAACACAACTGATGAGTATTTGTTTGAAATAAATGCTTTCAACTGGACATTGAACACTTCTAAAAACACTCAAAAGTAAATGATCAGGTATGACTGAGCAAATAAAATTATGTCATTTATAGTAATAGTTTCAATACTGAGTTATTAGATCTTTAACCCACTGTTCTCATAACTTTGGAAAAAAGGGAAGTGAGTGTTGAGGAAGTTTCCATGTTGTAATCTCAAAATCGTCAGTTCTAATTTGGCAGTCGAGCAACAAACATGAGGAAAATGATATGCTTTGTTCTCCTTTTCTCATATCCATCCATAATAAGTAAGTCATCAAATACATTATTGTATTGGTCTAAATGTTTTGGATAAATAGTTGAATTGTATATTTTGATTGTGTTATCAGACAGTATGGGTGACGGAGAGGAGTGCCTATTACAACCCCAAAAAATCCTGTTTATGAAAACCAAGCAATCTGTATGCATACCATGCTCAGTCACTTCTGGTTGTTTAGGTTTGATGTATAAGTGGTTTGTATTTAAAGAAAACTATCATTTTGAGTTAAACATAGACCAACCCAAATACAGTCTGAAGGATGCATCATTAAATATCAACTCCCTAAACGTGTCAGATAGCGGAGTCTACTACTGTGCTGCAATATCTCCACTGGATCCAACCACACAATACATAGCACATGGTACAACTCTTGTCGTACAAGGTAAGACAGCTTAAAAGATTATCATTTTGATTCCTAATACTTAATTTTTAAATTGTGTTTTTAGAGCAAATTAAGATAATGGTGCGGCAAATTCTTCTGTGGCTTTCTTGTTTATTGTTGGCCATTTATAGCGTGGCTTTAGTTTCACTCATCATCATAAAAAAGGTATTTTGTTCATTCTTAGTGTTAAATTAATTAAAGAATATAGCTAATTGAAATATCTTTTTACAGCGTGGCTGCCATCAGATCTTCAGAAAAAACACTTCAACAGAGGTTTTTAATTTAAAAAATGCATTTATGTAATAAAATTATTGGTAACAATAGACTGAAATAATATTTACAAATAACAAAAGAATATGATTACAACATGATCATCTGCACAAGTAATGTTTTTGTTTATTTACGATAAGAAAAAGCTCCATTCTTTTTTTTCTCACAGAGGGCATTGACTAAACCAGTTCAGTTTCATGATGTGCTGCAAGAGCTTTACAAGAAAAGAGGTTTGAAGACCACTCCACAAACTGCAACAGCAAAGAGGATGCATAACGAGGTAAGCACGTTCTTGCATCAATTTATGGTGAAATTTACCAAATTTACCAAACATACAGTAAATCCCCAAAAAATAATATAAGAAACATTTTTCTTCTAAATGTTTGTATTACAGAGTGCAAGCGCAGAGTTTAATAGTTCACATGATGATATTTATCAAAACGTCTAAGAATCACTTGCAGTTAACTCAGTTTCC
Source organism: Rhinogobius similis (assembly GCA_019453435.1). Taxonomy (NCBI): domain Eukaryota; kingdom Metazoa; phylum Chordata; class Actinopteri; order Gobiiformes; family Gobiidae; genus Rhinogobius; species Rhinogobius similis. Next base: position 23,444,396 of record CM033631.1, read on the forward strand.
AGAAGTGAGAAGGCCATTGCAAACTGTGGAAACGCCAAGACTCATTGTGAAACTTTAACATGCTGCTCACAATGTATTTGGAAATATTTGCGCTAAACTCTCAAATCTGTTCACATTAGCTGTCAATGTACTTTGGGTCAACTGTGTGGCTGTCACGTATAGAAAAGGGCTTAAAAAACAGGATTTGAAGAATTGCAATTGTCAGTGGCACAAGGCAGACAAGATAGAACATGGTCTTGTGGAGTTTCTCCAGGTCACTGAAATTAAGTACGATGTAATTAATTACCATTCTACAAATGAATAATAACAACACGTTTTGCATGATTCATGGTCATTCCTGGACAAAAGTGTATGAACTAATACATATTGAGTATCATTGACTTTAAAGTGAAATAAAGCTTTTATGTTACGTATACCTTTGATTTGATTCCTTGACTGTTTCTTTGAGCTGTTCATATCCAAACTGGTTGAGGACAGTGAGCACAATCATTGGGGCCAAGGATTGTGCTGGTTTAGTGAACAACGCATTGGTCCCAAATACCATTGAGGACATTGGACAACTGTAAAACATCTCAATAAAAATTTCTTAACAAGATACATCTGTATTACATTTTTAAATGTCAAAAGAAAAAACAATTTTGTTATACCTGCGCTTGTATTTTTGAAGGTCAGAGTCAATTATATCAGCCAATGGTAAACCAAAGAGACTAAACGCTGCTTGAATTATGATCCTGCACAGAACAGAGAAGGGTATTGTATACAACTGCTAGTAATGTTTAGACTTTATGCTTGATTCTTACATGTTAATGGTCAGAAAAAGTGCGAGTATATAGTAATGCTGTGGTCCAAGTGTAAGCATGGCGGCCCCCATCCCTGCTTCTACATAGAAGGTTATGAGAATGATTCTGTAGTAACCGACACTTTGAAGCAGCCTTTGACAGGACAATACCAACAACTGCAGTGGAGAAGGAACATGTTTAGTTTTTCCAAGTCCAACCACTGCATATGAAGGATGATGGATTTAATTATCCTTCATATAAAATGTCTCTCAATGAACACCAAGGGGGTATTTTTACCTGTGGACAGATAAATCCTGCTCCATACATAATGCTTTTAGCATGTGTTGGCAGAACATCTGGAGGAATTAGGTGGTCAGTGAAAATCAAGGTAAAGTTATTGAAAAAAGCCAAAATAAAAACTTGGCAAAAGTTCATGAGAACAAAACGTTGAAAGTCCCAGTTGGTAAGGATCTGCCAAACTTGACTTTGTAATAGGCTGATAGAAAGACTTAAATTATGTGATGTTTGGTCCTCTGACTCAGTAAGTTTGTTATCAAAGCGACTTTCACAGTGGAATCCTGTGTAAAGCATGCATCCACAGCTCAGGACAGCAATGACAACAGTAAACGCCTGGAATGAAGCAAAGTCCTCCATGTTTCTGGACAGCACACCACAAAACAGGATGCTGGAGGAGCCAATGAGGGAAGCAACCTTTGAAAATAAAACATAGTAAAATTAAAGCAGTTGGTACGTACAAAGCAGTGTTAAAATAACCTATGCCACTACCTGACTGTATTTTACAAGACGAAGGCGACTTTGATGATGACTGGAAATCTCAGCAAACAATGCACACTGAGCTAACAACACAAATGTCAAAAGGGCATCAAAAGCACACAGCGCTACCATCAGATGAACCCCGCTCATCCAGTCACCAGGTGAATACGAGCGCCAGGGGAACCAAGCCAGAAGAAAAGTAAATGAATACAAAGGAGCGCCATACAAAATGGAGAGGCGCCGTTTAGAGCAGCAGGGAACTTTAGAGTTGTCCTGCAGGTAGCCAAACAGAGGATCATTTACTGCATTCCAGATCATGTAGACCACCTTAAAGAAAATGTAAGACAATTAACAAACCACAAACATCAAACATTGTTAAGTAATTTATGGATGGGGACATATTATACATTTTTCAGATTTCCAGTTTTAAAGGATAACATCAAGTAGATCATCGTTTTATATTTTGTGCATTGTAAATAACAATTTAACTTTTTACTTTTACTGTTTATTATTATTATTATTATTATTACAGATTGCAGTCTGTTGCAGCTTACAACCATAGATTTTTTTTAAATTTCCTAGTTTGACTATGGCAATACAAACCTTTCTGATTCTGAATATTGATATAAATCAGCTTGAAAAGAAACCGGTCAGTTCACTTCCTGCAGAACTGATACACCCCACCCCTTCATTGTGACATTTCACTATCACAGCCAGAGGAGTGCTTGTGATTTAGTGAAATGGCTACGTAACAATTTTAACCTTATGTGTTTGACTTTTAATCTACAACTAAGTACAAGGGTTGGGGGTGGAGGGAAAACTGGATTTTTCTGAGCCTCAAATGCAAGACAACAGGATTAGTCATGAATGAAACATGAATTAATTAATCCAAATGCAATTTAGTAAATTAAGTAAGTTAATAATGGAAAAGCATTACAGCATTGTTAAAAGTTCATAAAAGTAAATTTTGCATAACATGTCTTCTACTCCAAAAACAAATGTAAACAAGTATATTGTACACGTAGCCTACTTACTTGTGACTGGTGAAAGGCTCCCTCGGATATCTTGTATTTATTGAGAAATAGTTTAACATAGTAAAAGCTGAATATATTATTTATCATACACGACCCCAGCGTGGTCATGGCATACGCAAATGCTGCATGGTCCAATCCCAGTTTCTTTACAAATCTTGTTACGACCATTGTTCCTGCTCCAGTTGTCTTTTACTGCTCCGTCACCTTTGAATATTTCCAAGCTAAAAAATGTTTCAGCGCAACCTTAGAATCGGATTGTAAACTTTTGATCACGTTTCATTTTGACAAGCTATATTTGGTTTGCAAAACGATAGATAACGTTTCTAACACTGCACTTTTCCTGTCCTAACATTTGATCTTTACAAATTTGTTTACAAAAGACTGTCCTCAATTGTTTTGTTGTATCTGTCTAAATGCGGAAGCGCAGTTGAAAACAAACGATCCGATTGGTCAAAGAGTTTTACTTGCTGCTTTATGATTGGCCACTCAAAATCAACATCCACGTTCAGTCTTCTTGTATATATATTTTTTATTTTTTGAATTTGTAAAAAAACACACACAAATGAATACAGCAACTCACAAAAATAGCGACCACGTTATAGAAAATGTGTATTAATTCATTTTTAGTTTGTTAACCAAGTATGCCACCTACCGGATGATGTTGAATATTTGCCACGTTGCCGGAGTGGAAAATGTTGCAATGGGCTTATCTCACTCTGGTAGGACTAGGGAGCGGTCCAGGACATAAACCATGACTTAAATCTGCGTCTCGGGTTACTTTTGTGTCTGGTGGAGTTTGAACGCGCCTTGTTTGATTGTAAAATGCTCACGGACAGGATTTTGGAAGAAGAGTTTGACAAGGATGGAGAGCGCTGGTACAACTCTCATCATAACCTCGAACAAGGTAAACTTTGGTCTTGTCCCCGTTAACTTTGAATGATCCTGGCAACTTTATAATAATTGTATGGTGTTTTTACTAATCAATTCTTGCAGGTTTGTTAGACTAATATAAATTCCTTTCTAAATATTTCTATGTGGTACAAGTCAAGAAGATGAGCAATCTAGGACTTTTATGTGTTGCTTAACCTTTTCACAACTTTGTATTAAAAATATGTCGATATAAACGTGTAATTATAATCATATAACAGTTCCTCTTACATAAAGATAGTTGTTGTTTGTTTCATGAAATCATTAAGATGCAACTGTGAGTTACAAATAATAATAATAATAACAAGAACTCGAAATCAAAATCAAAATCTCAAACAGTTACAGTACATGATTATGATATGATTGTAGACCGTTTTGTGTTAAAAAGGTGTTTACGTTGTAGAAAGCCTTGGGTGAAACATCCTGAGGAGCTGTTCCTTAACAGTGGAAGTAATGTCAGGAATGTCATCTGATTTTAATCACTTTGTCACAAGTCTTCCTTTGCTATTTGTATCCAGAACTTCTCAGAGGGTCAAGGTTGGGATCATGACTATGTACGTCCCAAATAGAAACATTTAAAATGTTCTTTTGCCCCAGCAAGCTTTTTATTGCAACAGTACTCTATCTAATCTAAATACATGTTGTATTTAGAATCCAAGTTCTGGCTGATGCAATTGTTTAGAGAGGAAGTTGGGTGAAAGACAGGATACAATCAGTCAAGCTGCAGATGCCTTTGTGATTTAGTCTATTACACTTTTCTGCTCTGTGTTTATTCCAACCTGCTCACATCCTTTGCTGCCATCATTACTTTTGTAGAGAGTATAACTTTTAATAGTTATTTTTGAACATTGTTATATAGATCTTCATTTGGCGGCGGAGCTGGGGAAAACCCTCCTGGACCAGAATCATGAGCTCGAGGAGGCCCTGCAGCAGATGTACTCCACCAACCAGGAGCAGCTGCAAGAGATAGAGGTGACACAATTTTACATGAAAAACATTTGGAAGTAAAGGGTTTGGTTTTGTGTGGCAGAAATAAAAAAAGTAGAAACCTAATTTTAAACATGTTAACTTTTACATGACTTTACTTTATCATTTACTTAATACCTCCCCTCCCCTTTCTTCATTCCTATATGTTAATATAACCCAAATTTTACAAAATATTACAAAACATATTGAGGTTTTTTAACAAGTTGGGAGCTATAGCCGACTGTCTCTGCTGTAAAACATAAGATTAGTAGCTCACCACAGTTAAGCTTGTTACTTCAATCCATGTCCCTCGGGGATAGATTATCTCCATGACCTGCAGAGGTTTTAACGCTTTGTTAATGACCACCAAAATAATTCACCTGTTGCTGTCAGATCAAAACTGTTATTCTGTCAAAAGAACATGCACTGACAATCCAGTGTTCAGATTCCTACAACAATTGGGTGTCAGAATAATATTGAACATTAACTCATTTGCTCTTTCTACACCAGTACCTGACCAAACAAGTGGACTTGTTGCGTCAGATGAATGACCATCATGCCAAATTATATGAGCAGTTGGATGTGGCAGCACGAGATCTGGAGCAGGGAAACCAAAGATTAGTACAGGACAACAGGCTAGCTCAGCAAAAGATCAAAAGGTTTGTCAAACTGTAAATTAAGATTAGATAAACTATAAATTAAGATTATATAAATATTTCTTTAATTTTAAACTTAATATTTTTCCAGTTTGACAGAGACCATTGACAGCCTTCAGAATCACATGGATGACCTGCAGACGCAAGTTGAGGAGGTCAAAAAGTCTCAGGCCGATCGGAACAGACGAGAGACAGAGCAAAGGCGTGCGCTGGGGGCGCAGAGTGTGTCCTGTCTGAAAGAGCTGTATGACTTACAGGATAATAGGTAACAACTGACAATGTGTTTCAATGACACAGTAACATCACAAACACTCAGGTAAAGACCTTAACATGCTTGTCCTTGTTATGGAGTGTGAGTAAAGATTAATGTAATCATATTAAGCACTATCCACACGGTGAGACAGGTCACATTTTCACTGTATGTTCCTGTTTATGTGTGTATTATAAGTCTCATCTTACACTAAAAATGAATTGTTGACTCAAAATAAATATATTATGCCACCTTTTCCCATTATTTTAACTTTATCCAACACAAAGAATATACAATGTCAAGATGCTTTATTTAAAATATATCTGTTAGTTGTTGTCGTAATGTATTAATTTTTTCCCCCTTTTATAAAATCTCTTTTTCTCTTTTTGTTCAGACATATTCATAATGACCACACAGAAGGACTTTGGTCACAACAGATCTTTCACTTGAACCAAAAGCCATGCCCGGACCCAGAGGAGGAGCGCAGAGACCTGCAGCGCTGCATACAGACCCTCCATACCCAGATAGCCATTGAGAGGAGCTACAGAGAGGCCGCTGAACAGGAGATTGAATTTACAGCCAGAGAAAACAAGAGCCTGGAGGAGCGACTGGCCCTTTTGGACGGATGCAGGGCTCGGAAGCAAGAGCTAGAGGCAGAGGTGGAGCAGCTGAGGCGACTGTGGCAGAGAGATTGTGCCAACAAGTAAGATTTGCAGATTTTAGTTATTGTTAGATAAATAAAATACATTTATTAAGGTCATTTCTTGATTAAAAATGCCACACTTTTATTATTATTTCAAAATTATAATACACTTTTCACATTTATATTTATCCTTAGGAGGTCAGGGCAGCTGCTGTTGCCAGACACAGTTTTCTTTTCTTCAGATGAAAAGCCCAGCTCTGAAGAGAGCATAATGTCGGAGAAATTGAGTGAAGAGAACAAACATCTGAGCAGACAGAGGTGTAACAGCGACAGTGTGCTGAGAGCTACTGATGAGATCCGCCTCAGCCATGACCAGATGTGCATCCGGCGGGCAGAGGCGGTCAAACAGAGAGGCATGTCCCTGCTGCACGAGGTGGACGCCCAGTACAGTGCACTACAGGTATGGGCCAGAGCCGTTTTATGAGCATTAGCAAAATAATGAACTATTATTACAAATATTACTAAAGCAGTCTGTGGGCTTGATGTGGAGGTAAGGTAAGGAATAAGGTCTTGTATTATAATCAAAATATTATAGACAAAATATTCTTGTTTTATTATCTTAAATGAAAACATAAGGAGTTCAAATATTGTAGTTATGAACAGGATCTAGACTTGTCCCAATAACACAATTTCATATTGAAAATATCCCGACAAACAATATTTTCCCATAAACTGCTTTATGTGACGGACACAGTAACTCTAAAGATGTCTAAATGAAAAGCAGAATGAAACACTTCATTTCTAATTTAGTATCTATAATTAGTTGTGGAAGTTACTTACCTCTGCAGCTCAAATCTAGTCATACTACAAAAAAAAGGAAAAAAAACACATATATGTAAAGATAAATATTTAGCTCCAAAAATATTGCTCTGGACCTGACGCCAATCCATCAATTGAAAATAGATGGATAATATAAAAAAAAGTGCAATATAGTAATATTATGATATGATACAAATATTATGGTAAAAATAATAACAGTTAATGTCATTCAGGTCAAGTATGAAGAGCTCCTACTACGCTGCCAACAGACCTCAGACAAACTTACCCACAAGGCCGTGCAGACGAACACCAGTCCATTTGTGAGGAGCCGCTCTCGGAGGCGACTGTCTGACCTGGCTGTTGTTTGTGAAGAGGCACAGCCTGAATATAAAGTCCTTTTTAGAGAGCTGTTCACCCGCATCCAGAAGACCAAGGAAGACCTGAACCAGAACAGGTTTACCTTCAAATGAACAAAATTTAACTTGTTTCGTTTAACTTGTTTTGTTTTTCTCATCATGCACATAATTTTGTGAGTCGGCCGCACTGTCATTGTTTTTCTGAAGAAATTAGATCAGATTTAGTAGTTGTGGTAGTTCATGAGAACTTATAATTAAATTTTTTCCCTAGGGAAGATATACATTTATTGATTTTGATCATCGCATCAAAACGTTGAGTTGTTGATACAAGATTTCAGTATGATATTTATACTGTAGTTGAGGATTACGTAGGAAAGAAGAAGCAGGTTTATGTAATAAGTTATGAATTTGGGAATGTTGTATGTAAAAGAATGGAAAGCTGTAGCTAATTATTTACTCCAGCATCAGGCATTGAGGATAATTGGCTTAACAGTTGGTATTTGTTGAGTTGTGTAAGTTCACAATGGTCATCTTATGAGCAAGGCATGTTATGAAAGTGTAAGTAGGTACAACCTCAAAAGTCTAAAGTGTTACATTACTTACTTACTACACTGTGTATGCAACAATTTATTTATTTTTAGAAAATTGCTATTTATTGTATTTATTATTTAATCAATACACTTTCAGACACTACAATGACAGTTAAACTAAATAAAATATGTTAATAATTTAATTTTCATTATCAGTTTTTGTTAAATAATCAAAGAGACCAAAACCTAGACAAAAAAGGCTGAATTTTGACCAAATTAAAAAGAAATTATGATAAGTATGATTAAAATTTGTCTATTTTACATTTACATTTCAAAATGTTATTTTGGATGTTTTGTTGCAATATTTAGCATTAGTTTTGAGTGTTTTGCACCAACTAAACTAACGTGCAAACATCATGATGGGCTCAACAGTGGCTTGTAAATATTATTTTAATTCATTCAATTTTTAGGCCTTTTCTGAACCATATCCTGAGCTCAAACCTGAAATGAGATTTTTCTGGATTGAATCTGATACTCAAACTCAGTATCTGTATTTGTAATATTTACCATAACAAGTACAATGTGTATGGCATGTTTAAATACTGTTGTTATAATAATGTTAAGCCCCACAAGAAAAAGAATGTTCCAAGGAAGCCAAAAAGAACCTTGACCTGAAAGCATTTCAGGGGTCACACTGATTGTCCAATAATCAAATCGAATCTGTGTCACAATCAATTTCACAATTGTTATCTATTATGAGTAGAAGTTACTGAAACATTTAGATCATATTTTTTGATGCAATCATACAGATAACATCTACAACGTTTAATTTCATCATATTGAATCCATACGTTAATTAATACTTTCTTATTTATTTCCTAATTTATATCTTACTTATATCGAGGAGTATTACATTAAAAAAGTATTAATATAATCTATTTAATATCTATTTAGTATAGCTACTGCGGCAATGAGGCAATGTATTTAAACTTTTCTCATACTTGATGAATTCTTGATGCTTTGACCATTTAGCACTTGGTGAACTTCAGTTTGAGACCCCTGACTCACAACTAAAATAGTGTTTTGACATTGCATGAACGTCAACACCACCAAGTAATGTAACAAAAACCTAATGTCTGTCCTCATTTTAAAGTGCTATGACACAAACATGTCATAATAAAATAACCCATTGTGGTCTGAATAACCCAGGGACATAGCTTGTCTTTATTTATTGTTTGCATATTATTTTGCATCACCAACAAACAGAGTAAACCAAGCAGTGTAGCCTACCATACTCAAGACTGTACTTAATGTTTACTTGCGTACACATTATCAATACTCCACCACTGGTAACAAGCTCATTTTGACCATGTTTAAAATAGTTTTAGATTGGCCTTTTAAACAAAAATAAATCTGTGTGTGTGTGATAAAAAAAAAAAAAACAGTTTAAAGCTGAATTAAGTTGTTTTGAAGAACAATGGCCAATCAGAAAGGGGGATGCAGTGATGTTTTGTATGTTGGTTTAGAAAGGGAGCAAATATAGCATCGAGACAACTGTGATTGGGACTCGTGCTGTAGAGCTCATGGTGATTTAAATGTAGCTAATTATAATTCCGCCTAGATGCTGAACTCATACTCTATTACAAGTACAGGTTTAAAAATCTACTCAAAAATGGACAATTACTCTAAAAATGGACACAATTAGAATAATGCCTGTTTGATCCAGGCCGTATCGATATGAAAAGATCTCACATGCACACACACCATTAGGGTGAAGTCAGGTAAAGTGGACCACCCAAGGTTGGAGGGCCACAGCTCTTGCATCAGTAACAGGACTTCACTATCATCAGTTTCAGCTGTTTAGTTTGGTCTGCTGATGACACATTTTGCAGGACACTCTTTAAGTTTCGACAATTGTACCAAACTATATAAAATGTTTGCAACGGCAAGAGAAGTCTGACTTCAGGAAAAATAAGGTTCACATCGTTGTCTGTGGTGAATTAAGTAACATAAGCCCTGCAGATGTTTGTGAACAGTGTCCCCTGTTAAGAGGAACATGATTTTACAGTATTTTAATTACAAAATGAACACAGCTTTCCAAAATAAAATTTACACAGGTTACAGGTTCAAGTGGATTTGCAGTGCTGCTCCAGAAAAGACTCAGAAAAGCTTCAAACTCACTGTCAAACAAGTGAGTCATACTGTTTGAGTCATACTGAGTCAGGACAGTCTAGAGTTTGAAATACGCTTTATGGTTATTTAATTCAGCATCAGATTGAGTCACTGGCTCGTTTTGCCACCTCATGCGGCTCAATTTGGCCACAATTGTCTCAAATAAGCCACAAAGTAAGAGACATATTTTTACTGAATATTTGAAGGAACGTAGTGGCTCATAAAGAACAAAACGATGTGGAGGTTTACAGTGATGTTAAGAGACATTTTAATGACTGTTAAAAATGCCAAAGAGTGGCCCAGTTTAGCTGACTTCACGCTGGTGTTTTTCCCCTTTGCCACGGGCCCTGTACGCTGTTGGGCCCTGGAGGGTGAACCTGAAGCCCCTGCGTTGATACGGGGTAGAACATACCTGCTAGAGATGCGTTGAATACTCATACTTGCGTTGAGTGTTATCTCAGTACAATAGAAACATGTGATTTGTCGATGTACGTAATCCCTTTGTTCCATCGTAGAAAAGGTTATTATCATCTCATCAAACAGCGTCCAGATGACAACCCCTGTAACTTTTTCTACGAATAAAAAATATGTGATATTTGAAAACAAATATTGTTTCAATTCTGTGATTAATGAATTCGCAATTAGTTATCATTTTAAGTCTCAGGGAGGAAATAAATATAGCAATCGGTGTATTGCGACTGCTGACATAAAAGTATTGTGAAATATAATTGTTTATAATGTATTCAACACATTCATATTGTTGAAAAAGTAAAAGTCAGTGTTACGTTATTTTCAGTGTTGACTTAAAAAACAAGAATAAAAGCTACCTTCAACAATGCGTTTTCACCATGAATAGTCTACTTTGTCTGAGACGATGTAAGAAAGTCATAACTGGTAGGATTAAATTATAGAAACTTATACAAAATAAAAATGTGAAATTAAAACAACGTCCAGCTTCAGACCACACTCACATAACACTGACAGGGCTTGCTTAGGAAGCCGCAAAAAGACAACTCGAGGTCAATGTAAAGTAGTACTAGTGCGCCCTCATGTGGTCAGTAGTTATGCTTGATTTAGAGAGAAAAAAAAAGCTGTGGCTATTTGTAGAACACAAACAGTAGAAAACACATTAGCAGAGAAACACTCACTTTATGTGATTTTGCATATAATTACAACAACTGGGCATACATTCAGATTTATTTTTTAATATTTCTATGCAACACAGGCAAAAATGTGTGGTGAATACTATGATTAAAGTTAATGCTCATCTAGCTGTTTCAAATTGTCAAACTCAAAGCCTTACAAGTGACGATTTGTGACTTAATAAATAAACAGACGATCAAATTCAAAGTGATACAATATTCCTTTTACAATTGACGTAATTTCTCTCTCAGTTACAAATGCTTGGGGCATTATGGCTGAATGGGGCATGGTTTATTGTGTTTATATTACAATATTCAGAATAAAATACAAATGAGTTATTGGCCCTTGCATTTCACACCGCCTGCCTTTATGGGACTGAGTTTGACACCGCTGGGCTGAGCGGTATTTTCCGCACAGTATCATTTGAACTTGTCTAGTCAGCTCCTCCGCATTGACAGAGTATCCAGCAGGAGATTAGCAGCATGAGGCCAAGGCCCATCAGGAGGAGCCGGACGTGTCGCTGAGTGAGCCCGAGTGAAGAGGAGGAGGTCGGTCTGGATTTCAGGTACTCCTCCACCGAGTCCACCAGGTTGTAGGACTTTGGAGAGTACCCCAACTCACGACGCGCCTTGTCAATCTTGAACGTGTGGGTCACTGCTATGTTTCTTACCTATTTAATACACAACACAGATCATAATCATAGCATTATACATGGGCCAGTGGCAGTGGCACAAAAGCATTCACATCATTTACCACCTGAAACAAAAATAGACTTCTCCAAGTACTGCCAGATATAACAGTAACCCAAGAGGAGTGAACAAACAGGAGCAAACCAAGCCTGAAACAGGAGTAAATTGTGAGAAAAGTAGTTCTAACAAAGGACTAACTCCAATAAGGACAAAAAATATATTCTTGTCTCAACATCAGAATCAGAAAAAGGTTTATTGCCAATGTCAGTGAACAAAATTCATAAACTAGGAACATTAAACAAATACTGCAATGACCATTCAGTATGATAATTGACAGTGATGGAAGAAGTATGTTACTCAAGTAAAGGTACAGATACGTTTTAAAGTTTAAAAGGCCAGTTTTACGCATTTAATTTCATAATTTTGGTAAAGAATTTGCTTAGATTTGGTCAGCAAAGGTCTAGTCGAAGTAATTTATTAATATTTGTAGAGAATTTTATGTGTATATGTTCATTTGCTTGTTATTGAGCTTGAACCGAAAACGTTCAGGCAGAATGTCACTATCATCATTCTAACAAATAACCCCTCAAATAAAATCAAAAGTACTAAAATGTACTAGATACTTGGTCTCAAATGTTGTGAAGTAAAAGTCTATCCACAGTAAAAACGACTTAAGTAAAGTACAGATACCTAAAAATACTTTTACTTTTATACTTGTTACTTTCCACCACTGATTACGGATGTGTGTGAATTGTCAATAGAGCGAAACATTTGTACTATATGACAATGATGTAGGCCAGTGATTCTAAAAATGTCCACATCAAGTACCAACTAATAATATTTGACCTTTTGAGTAGCAACCAGGTCTAAAACAGGACTGTTTTAGGTCTAAACTAGGGCTGCACCAGGTATGAAATAGGACACTGCACATTTATGTTAGTTCTCCACAAGGACCAACCTAAAGGAGGACAGAAATGTAGATACAATACTCTTAATTACAGCAAGTATTTTAACTGCAGAGGTACCACCTCAAGGAACCTGTGGTACACATGCCACAGTTTGAGAACCACTGATGTAGGCAAAACACAACAAGAAACTGCTAGAAACACAGGAATAAAACCAATTGATCTCCATAGTGACCAGCAGCAAACCAGGTACGTTTAGGGCAATAAAAACGTCTTTAACTGAATAAATGAAAAATAAATAAGTTTATGTCACACTGTGGAACTTTCCTGTATGAGAAATACATTTGAAACAATTAGATCCAGCTACAGACCAAAAAAGAAAATAAAAACAAAAATGGTAAGCTTTTTTTTCCTTCTAAGATTTCCAGGCCTGGAGACTTTATTTTATAGGACAGACATACTGTGAAATGTAGAGAGATGTTGTGGATAAACTTAATTGAACCCACAACACTGCGGTGCACCATGGCAGCAACCTCACATTACCAACGTCTTAAACCTCTGCACCACCGGCCAGCACCCTGTTGGTATTGTTATTACATTTCAGTGCTTGTCAAAACTATAGATGCTCCACCTTGGTCACTAGAAAAAAAAAAAAAAAAAGAAAACAGTATAAAAGCTTGATTATCCCACCAGTGTTGGGTGTAACTAAATAACTTTTACTTTGTTACTATAATTAAATTACAATTTTAGTACTTTAGTAGTGTAACGCATTACTTTGATAATACTTGTAATAAATTACAGTTTCTAAGAAAATCAGTCACTTTCAACATCAACAACATTGTTTAGGAAGAGAATGCAACCTTCTTCTGCAGGAAACAGCCTGAACAAGGAACATGTTTAATGTTCTCAAAGTGAAAACCCATGGGCCTGACTTCTGTCAGAAAAACGCCTCAGAGTCAGAGACAGCAGCTCATAGCAGCGTGTTACGTCTTTTGGGACAATTTCAACAACTTATTTGTTGTTTTCCTCTGTTTAATTGTCATTAATAAAATCTAAAACCACATATTTGATTAATTTATACAATATTACAAATAAATTAATGCCAAAGTAATGTAATTTAGATACTTTCTTGAGGCAGTAACTATATAATGTAAATAATTACAAAGTAATTAGTCATCTGTAACTAATTACTTTTTCAAATTTACCCAGCACTGTATCCCACTATCAGTGAATAAGCCAAACACTAATCTGTGACGTGACCAAAATACATTGACGTCTACTAGTTTGGCAACCTGAACTGTTGTGAGGTCACTTCCTGTCCACTTCACGTCAAACTTCCTGTTCTTTTCTAGCCCACAGTGGTTTATGTTTTATTCAGCGCACCATCATCGATCCCCTGGCCAGCAGCTGTCAGACAGACTCTTTGGTTTCGCCTCATCACACATTCATGAGGCCTTCACCGCACCACATACCTCCTTAAGATCAACAGGTAGTTCTGCCCTATAAAACATTTGAACATTCACAATTGGTTTCATTAAGAGATTTTTCGAAACAGATTTTTTTCCACAGGGAGTATTGGATTTCAACTGGAGTTTAAATTTGCTAAAGGCTTTTTTCATAATTTATGTGCCACAGATAGCATCAGATGAGAGGGCTCCAATAGGAAAATACCCATAGCTTACTACGTCTATGAAGGAGACTTAAACAAGAATCTGTTTGCCGTAACATGATCTCGGTCGGTCCAGTGAACCGCATACATTACTTTAATTAAATAGCTCATATATATTCAGAAGTATTCATTAAAGAAAGTAGAAATTAAAAATAAAAAAGTTCATGTAAATTACCTCATTTCTTGTAAAAAGCAGCGGCAGGTTCATCACAGGTCTCACAACAACATGCAAATACTCCACTAGGATCGCTGAAAAGAAAAAGACAAAACATGTAATAATAAATACAGTGACATATTTAGAGTCAAATTTGTTTTGTTATTCGTGTGTGTTGAGGGCTACCTGCGGCATAGACAAGTGAGAAGGGGAGTTTTATCAAAGGCTGGGCATAACCAAGCTTTTTAAACTATGAAAAGGATTACTGTTACTATTATTTTGAAAAATGTTGACACTTAAAAAGAAGTATTAAATTCTCAGCCTTACCAATGGTTCAAACCACTCAAAGATATTGAATGATTTTCCATCGTTAATAAAATATACTTGTCCACTCTGCAACAGATGTTAAATGCAGCACATGTATTACAACAATACAACACAAGCAGATGAATTATTTTAATAATTATCTTTATCAAATCATTATATCGGCCTGTAGTATTTATATGAGGACCAGCAAACATAAGAGAGTTAATATGCAGATTAAGTGTTGTGGATAAATAAATACAGCGTGTTAATGTATTTAATAACATTTCTAGAGTTTACTAATAGATATTTTGTTATTTATTTAGACATTTCTTGATAAATTTATAAAATCTAAAAGCATCAGTACACTTGCTCAATAGAGAGAAATACTTTTTTTTTTTTTGCTAAATTAAAGAATAGACACACTAATACCTTTGTGTTAATTACTGTGCATATTAATATGAGAAAACAATGGCGCAAATAAACATCTTTTGTTGGCACAAATTACATCCATTTTGAAATACAATTTTAGAACTTGCGACTTACAGCGACACAGCTCCTCTGTGGAGTTAGAGCCTCTGATGCTAGTGTGTGAGCCAGCACCAGGTTGTCAACATGTACCCAGTTCATCTTGGCCTGAGAGTTTCCAAATCGAAAACTAAAGAAGCGTTGCTCCACATTTACCTGGGCACATACAGTGTTTCATTCATTACAAGAACTGTGCTTTAAGTGACAGGTTAAACAACACATTTCACTAAAAAGTAGTGAACATAATTATATTTAAGATTTTAAACATTTCGCCTATTTGACCCAGTTTATAATATTACTATGTTGCCTGGTTGGACATGAGCAGCTGTTACCTAGCAACCATATTGTGACAAGGGACAAAATCCATATCAATTACACAATAGTTAGGGGTTGACTGTAAATAATTCCTGATAACACCTTTATTTTGTTGAATTATCATTTAATCTGTCAGAAAAATGTGCACTATTCCTGATGAGATGCCCCAGGGGCATTCAAGGATGGGTCAAATGCAGAAGACAATAAAGTGTATCTTAACCTTATTCCAGGCAAAGTCATAACAGAGCTTCAATGTAAATTGAGCCTGAAAGACCTAACTGTGGCCCGCCTACCTCCATTGCTTCTTCAGAACTCACCTGCTCCTCTGCCTTCATCATCACATTCCTGTTACTCCCTTGCCTCACCTCCTCTGAATCCAATCATCCCCCACTCTGCCCCATTTAAACCCTCAGCACAGGTGGCACGTCCACTTTCAGCTTGTCCCCACCTCCTGCTCATCTCCTCATTGGCATCACATCCTCTCATCATCTCTTCTATTGAGCTCAGCACCACCAGTGTCGGGAAGATGACATCTAATTGGCCACGCCCATCATCACAATGTCCTCTGCCAGGGTCTGAGCGTCTAAGATAAACTCATTCAATACAGTCTTCAGAATGCTTCTCTGTTATGTCTCAGGCTCTCCAGGTTGAAATATCTCCATTGAAGCGAGCAGGTGGCAGACCTTGTAAAAGTTCCATAGGGAACCTTTAAATCAATTCACTGCAGTGGTTTTATGTTTTTGGTCATTATTAGCTTAACATAAACATAACATAGTTTAAAGGTTCAATGGGACAATATCACTTTTTTTCTAGATGATTAGGTTATGTAATAAATAAAGACACAATTCCATTGATCTCTTGCATTTGTCTAAAATCTGTTACTACAGACGTTTGACACCAACGCAATAAGTCAGTACACAAAAACCTTTCAAGCACACATCTACATTTTAGGCTATATTTGTTGAAATTATTAGATTACTAACATTATTGCTCTTAGACACTGATATGAACTTCAGTCAGAGTACTCACAATTTGGGCTTAATGCAGTCATATGTTTGTTCAAAAAAATCTAACCTAAACTAAAGACAATGGTATGCTTGACCAACAGTGAACTCTGGTCCAAAGCGTTGAGACCTTGACCAGACAGTGTGGCCTTGGAGAGGAGAACGTGCCGGGGAAGAAAGCTTGTAAGTGGAGCCAAGCTCTATCAATAATGTAGATACTTCAGGCAAGAAAATATTCTGCCAGCACAGGGCACAAGACGATATAAGCGCCTCACCATAACTCTGTGAAGATGTCGCCTCTCCTCTGGGCCATAGATGCCACAGGGCCGTAACACACAGGTCCGCAGCAGCTCACCGCCTGCAGAGGAAAGTTCATTCTAAATGTTACTATTGTCTGACAAAAAAAAAAAAATGCAGATCACTATTTTACATGTGTTTCAGTATAGCCTGCAGGCCTGCTGCTCTACCACTTAAAAGATGGATTTCAATTGGCTGTTTGTGTCAGTTGTCAGTCAATAGAAGTGGTTCACTCACACCACTCGCCCCCTGACCTCACATCCGCTCCTATAGTAGTCCTATAGAAAATCTAGGTTTGTCTGAAAGTTGTGTACATTTAGTGTGGCATTAATTAGCATTTACAGTGAATCCAGGCCATGCTTCCCAGTCCAAGATGTGTAACGCTCAACTTCAACTAGGAGTTTTTTCCCCATCTTGCCTTTGATTACCACAATGAAATGTCCTCAGTGTGCTACAAGTTTGAGAACAAGACTGGCTTGAGATTTGTTATGTCATGAACTGTAATAGATCAACGTGTGAAAACGGATTGCGTAAACAAATCATTGTAGCTAAGTTAAATATATAATAAATTATATGTGACTACTCCCCTGTTCAGTATGGTTTGGATCTAAAGTTAAACTAGTGCTGCAGCCCATATTGGAGCTGTGTTTCCATGGTAACTTCTACTTCTTGAATCCTGACTGTTTTGTAACATGCCAAAAATAGCAGCTAATAACTTCCAATAGTCTTTAGACTGATCATTTCACACCTTTTAGAGAACTTCCATTGGCTGAGAGGACCATCTGCTCTGCAATAGACTTGGTCCTGGAATAGTGGTCAATGTGCTGGGGAGAAAACAAAACTCTTTCACGTTTGTGCCCCAAAATGAATGACCTGTTTGACTCAACGCCTCACCATGTCAGGAGGCACATAAGGCACAGAGGTCTCATCCCCATCCTCTATGGGCTTACCGTCAAACACCACGTTAACAGTACTAGTGTAGACCAGTCGGGGAACACTGCGCTCTTTACAAACTAAATAGAAGCGTAAAGGAAATGATCATTACACAGTGGTTACAAATTAGGAACATTTCTAAACCTTATTTAATGGGGTAAACTTTTCATTAAAATATGACTTACTCACCTTTTATAACATTATTAGTCCCACCAACATTGATAGATTCCACCAGCTGCTTCTTCAGCTGAAAAAATAAAATAGTAATTGAGTTCATAAAATGCTTTAATAAAAATAAATATACATTTAACAAAAATATAAATATAATATAAATTACATGTATAGAACGTACAATTGAACCAGTGAAAAGACAAAAAAAATCATCAGTCACACACATCCCATCGCATATTGTGCCTCCTTTTCACTGTACAAGCCTCAGATAAAGGACTGGTACCTGGTCTGGTCCAGACATGCCATATGATGCAGTGTGGAAGATACAGCTCACGCCTTCACACACTTTGGACAGAGAGGAGTAGTCCCGAATGTCACTCTGAATAAAAGAACAATGTCATTCTCAGACTCAGATGCAGGTACATAGGTCTGTCTCTAATGAAGCACAGAAATAATTAAGATGAGAGTGAGGCCTGCAATTGAAACCCGAGGCACGTCTCCACCCGGAGTGACCCAGTCAGCAGCTGTCGCTCCAGGCGATCACTCACCTGTGTCTTTCCAGACCTGACAGTCACTGATGCAACCACAACCACGCACCAAACTCTGCGCTCCTCATTTTCACTTCAAACATCTCCAGTCAGAATTAAACATTCAAATATTAGACATTTAATTCCCTCCTAGTATTTGCCTTCAACAAGGATGAACAAGAGGAAAAGGATTTGTAGTGACTCTGGTGATATGCTGACATTTCATTGGGGCGGTTTACCTGGATAAACTGGGCTCCTTCAGGGAGATCTCTAGGAGGTCTGTTCATGTCCAGAAGTATAACAGACAAGCCCTGAGCAGCCAGTGCTTTGCCCAGTCTGAACCCAAAGTATCCAGCTCCTCCAGTGACAAGCACTTTTTCCAGTGAGGCCGGCCGAGCCACAGCTGCCTCCTCGCTCAGTCTGGAGGCCATACAGTCTGGACTGCTGCAGCTGGCCGCCAGTGCCCCACTGCCCCGGTGGCGTAGCATCACAGTGGGGCTGGAGGCCACAGCAGGGGCGGGGTGCTTGACCCAGGGCTGGAGGTGGTTGTGCATGTGCAGTCCACTGGTCTGCAGGCACCAGGGGCTGTGGCAGGGCCGCTGTGATAGCTGGCACCCGGATCCTCCGCTTTCATTCATGATGGGCTCACAGAGCTTCATAAAGCAGCCTGGGGTGAGAGCAAACCAGAGTTATTTCAAATACACTTAAACTTAATCTTACACTTTTCTTCAACTTATCCACCAATACATATATGTGTATCATGCTGTCCATTGGCAAGACTCTTCACCATTATTACCTGGTATGAAAGTGGTGTATGTGTGAATGGATGGTGGTGGTCGGAGGTGTCAGTGGTGCAGATTGGCAGCCTCACTTCAGTCAGTCTGCCCTAGGGCAGCTGTGGCTTCAATAGCTTACCACCATCGAGTGTGGAATGAATGAATAATACAATGTTAAGCGTCTTTGAGTGTCCAGAAAAGTGCTATAGAAGTATGATGTATTCTTATTTTTATTGTTGTTGTTGTTATCATCAAATTTACATAATTCATCTAAATTGTGGGAAACCTAAAGGTAGCTTCAATAAGTGCAGCTGAAACATTTGTTATTGTTACACCTTTAGTCTCCTGAGTTCAAAAATTGTTGAAGACAACTTTTTTTCTGGTAGTACTCAAGTCTTCTGAAATTCTATTCTGTTTTGTTTAAATAAGAAATATTTGAATTTGTATTTTCTTGTCCTCCTTGGGGCTAATTCGAGAGATCGTGATCTACCTTAATCCAGTGGTCCCCAGGGCCCGGATGTGACAAAAATAACCAATATCAACACGCACGATACAGTAAGTTTTTCATTCCATCGTTCCTCTTTTTGTTAATCTATAACTACGTAGACATTGACTAAATATTTGGCTATTTGCTGATTAATCTTAACAAAACGTAATGATGTGATTAGAGTTTGTATCGTGTTGTGAAGTGTAGGTAATACAGCACGCATTTTCGCTTTTCTTTTTTACGTTATCGCTTCTAATTGTGTGTGTTTTAATCAAACGTGTAATAACGTCAAGTGTTTTAAAATACTTTGTAAATGGCGTTTGGGTGGAGTTTTAAGTAACATCTTTTGAACAAATAGGGGGTAGTGAAGTTTACTGTTAATCGCATATATTTATTTAATGCTTTGTTCTGTGAATTTGCAGATTCAGATCCATCATCAATAATGATGGATATTGGAATCTTACAATGAAGAACACGAGGAGGTATTGGGACCCTTTAGATTCTTATTTGGTTGTGTGGAAGACGTGTGGACATGTTATGAAGAAGTGTTGGATCGGAGGGGCTTTGTAGATGAATGAGTGTCGTTATGTATTTAATCTGTAATCAAGTTTTTCATTTTTTCAATTTTTTTTTTTTTTTTTTTTTTAAATTCTGATTATAATGTTAAATATCGTGATTTGTCATACACGTTTGTGGAGCCAAAAACAAACAAATAAATACATGGTTAATCATTTGCAGATCCGAATGTTGTGGATCAGAAGATTTACTGTTAATGAAAGCAATATCTGTGTTTACGGACAACGTCACCTGTATTTTAATTAGTCATTTCTTCAAAACAATCTTTACAATACAACTCAGTATTTCCATAAACTGCCAATCTTTCATTCAGTTTGAATGTTTTCTGATTGTTTTAAAAATATTTTTACTAACTTCTTAGTTAACGTAACAGCTTCTATTGGTTTGTTTTTTCTGTGGGTTAAGGCACCTCCTGGTTAAGGTCTGCGGGGCAGGCGACTCTAGATTAAGGTCTGCAGCCAGACACTAGTCGGTATTTAATTAAAGGTTAATTTAAGTGTGAAAATAATATTGCCGTTAACGAAATTAATTTTTAAAAAGCATGCTCTGGCTTAATAAGTAACCAAAACAATAAGAAATGAAGGGTTTATAGTTGACTTACCGTCAGACCTCCATCAGCCTCACGTTGCGCGTGCTTTTCGCAGGACTCCGTGCGCCTCTTTAAGGTCACGCTGACCATCCTTGTGCGTCAGGACAGGCACGTTCCTCTGATTGGCGCGCGCTGTACCTGCGCAGCGTCAGGTGTCTCGGAGTATCAGGTGAATGAACAGTCTTCACCTGTTTGTACTGGAGTGAGTTATTTAGTCAACTATTCATGTAAACGAAGCAAGTGAGGTTAATGTGACAACCAAAACACAAAAAGAGTTGACAGTAGAACCAAAACTACGCTGGCGCTCGGGCCTAACAACCAAAAATATTCTTACGGATACTGAAATATTCTGAAAGGCCAGTAACTACTCGAGACGGCAGGGAGTCCAGGCCCCAGGCTGGTGACCCCTGAGTGAGGATGTAACACACGTAACACATAACTTTAATAATGGTTGAAAGGTTAGTCCTATGGTAATTTAGAAAATTAGAAAAAGGGGTCTTGTTTTTCCCTCAGTTTCATTGTTGTTGTTGTTGTTTTGGTTTTTCTCTTTAAGGCCCCAACAAAGAGATCTTGGCTACTTGATGTTAGTGAAGGGCAGTGGTGGCTTTAGGATCAAGATGGATACTGAGCAGTGTAAATTTGTGAAAATTGATGCATCACATATTCCTAAGGACTATGTATATACATTACACCTTAAAGGTACCTGTTTTGATCATTTTTATGCAAGTAAGCAATCATCAATCACCAATGATTCACAAATATGTAATTTGAATGCTTGTAACTATGTACTGACAGGGTTGCTCCTGCTCCAGGGGTACAGCTGTCCTCTGGCACATTACTTATGGTTATTTAATTATCTGACCATCCTTTGACTGCTCTCATACATGCCCATAATATTCACTGATTCATAGGAACTGACAAAACATAAAAAATAAATAATAATAAAAACTATAAATTAACCAACTTTAAGTGGGGATGGGACAATCACAAGACTTCTCTTTGTAGAACAATCTTGTGATGTTCTTTTTAAACGTTTTGTGAACAATACAGGTTACATTACCATCAACTGGTGAAAAGTACGATGACCAATCATTACTTTTACTGAAATCAATCAATTAATTAATTAATTAATTAATTAATACAAAATGTAATATTTTAAAAATGTTGAACAAAAAGAAAATATTAAAAAGAAAATATTAATTAAATTCTTCTCTCCTTGACCCTTGAGGGACTTGTGTCTCGTGCCACCCGAAGAGCTTTACATGCCCACATTACCAATTATCAATATCATTATTGAATGGAAACCCATCAAGACCCATATAAAACTATTATATACTGTTCTATACAACACTATAGTGTTTCAGTGTTCATGCACACTGTTTTATGACCATAAACATCCTCAGATCAGTGTGTCCTTCACATGTCCTGCTCTGCAGAGAGAGAGCAGAGCTGTGAACTCCTCAGAGACTGCCAACTTATCGCTGCTGTAAACCCAACAGGAGGTTCTGAAATGACAGCACTTTATGCAAAACACTAAATATAAAAGTAGCCTGCTTGACTGTGTAACTGCTGAAGGTATCAAACAGCGCAAATGCAATATAAATATAATAAAATTCAACATCTTTTAAAGTAAAGACAATAATCATAATCATGATTGTGATGTCTGTGGTTATACTTCAGAAAAAATTACATTTAAGTGATGAGCTGTGAAATAAATATGCAAATAACAGTTTTGTAAATAACTGTTTGTCCATGGAGACCTTTATGATATGCCACACCTTAATAAATGATATTATAAATGATAGCACTAGACTAGACCAAGCCACTGAGGTCCAACTTTGGATCAACACTGCCATCTGGAGGACTCTGTCCAACTAGTGTCAAAAGGTCACTAGTTCAATAGTGTAGCACAATTGTGTTTACAAGACCATGCCTTTGATGGTTTTGGATACTAAAACTAGTAACTAGCAACTAAGATCTACCGTTACTCTTAATATACTGAGCAAGATAAATTGTTACCTCAGTAAATATTATCTGTCTAATGCTTCTTTTCTATAAAGTAAGTAATACATTTTCTAAAGTAAGTAATACAATGGAAATGCATCCTCCAAGAATATCTCACAAGCATTTTTCAGAAACAGATGCATTGGAGCTGTGAATCACAAATATAATCTAAATACCAGGGACTGAATGCTACTGTGATTAAAAGCCACTACATGTGAAAAAAAAAAAACGATTCACAGTTTCATTGTCACACACACCCATTTTCTCTTTTTATTGAGTGATAAATAATTTCCTATGATCGTAGGCTTTATGTGTAGACATCCGATCAAGGCAAGAGACAAAATTAGAGGGCACACAATGCCCTTAGAAAATAATAGCAGAAACCAAAACAATGAGGTAAGAAGTTCTCCTTTATACATTTGTGGTGCTTCTAGTTCGGTTGCCTATACTGTTTGAATGCACAGTGCTTCCTAATACAGATCCTGTCTTTTGTGTCTGTCTTTTGTACATTATTAAACAAAAACAGGTAATGGCACAATAATCAGTCTAACGGGACTTTAGCAGTTGACACCAGACCCAGTAAGAACAATTCAAAAACAATACAAAGGCGTCGACATAAAGCTTTGTAAATGTTTAACAAACACAGGCACTGCATGGTGCACTCTCTGCGAGTACCATAATTGGGGTCCCTTTATAGGTGAGTAAGATATTTGTTCTAAAAGTCTGCATTATTCAAACTGCTATATTTTTAGGATTACTTACATATTTGTGATTTATACCTCTGCCTTTAGTGCGCCGGGACAATACCTTGAATACAGCATAGAAATGTCAAGGGTTTACAGTGGTGACAGTGAAATGGAACAAATGCATCCCATACTGATTTTTTGCACCATTTTGACAAAGCAGAGCTAGAGTGACTGTGTGTTAAAAGTCTCCAAAGCTTCAGAGCAACTGACCGAGGCCCAGCCCCATGGACCTGACCTGCAGTCCCAGTGCCTTCACTGATACAAAACATGACTCAAATACTCTCCATCACTTACACGGTTTATTCAAGGGTAAATGAGGATACCACCAACACAGCCACTTCAGCCCCTTTAAGAAAACACTGTTGATGTCAGATTACATTCAAATGTTACTCTGTTTTTCACAGTTAAAGACATGAAGTGTCTAAAGTTAATACGTTGTGTTAAGTGGTATCCTCCCTGGTCCCTTCTGCTGGCTGGGCTCAGATACACCGACAGCTCTGTGCACCACCTCCACACCTGGAGAACAGAATAACCCTCTAACCCTTCTCTTTAGGGCTCTTGATCAGGGAACCTGCAATGCTCACCAACTGCTTCAGTGAGAAGGCGGGGGGTGAAGAACGCAAACACAAAATGTACAAAACAGAAAAACACACTGAAAAAGCTCAGAGAAACCAAAAATAGCAACAGGGGCGATCGTGACAGAGCCAAAGTGTGCTCAGGCAACCAGGAGTCAGAGAGAGGAGCGGTCCTCGACAAACGCGCCGACAAACGTCAGCATGGGCCATGGTTGCCATGACAGCGGCACATTAGGCACCCTCTCCAAAAGAATAGCAGAGACGCTTTATTTAAGATTAACAGTGGCAGGGTGCGTGAGCCTCAGCTGCCCCCCGTGTTAGTGCCTGTGTCTCACTGGCGCTTGTTCATTTATTTTTCTTTATGGAGACACTTCATGGTGTTGCTCTCAAACGCCACAATCATTTCCCTGTTTACGGCTTCAGGTCAGAGTTCTTGTTTTCCATTTTGAGTCTTTGTGTTTCATAAATTCTATGATGTATTCACAGCCCCTTGGTTTAGTTCGAGGCAGGTGCAATGGTCCTCAGCCCGGGAGGCACACTTTGCCTGCAAACAGCAGTCCCACTATGGTGAAGAAAATTGACAGAACAAAGAGCACATAGGAAGAGCCCACCACAGTGTTGTTAGGCAGTTTGTACGGCTGGCCTCCAACTTCATTGATATAGAAACCTATAGGGAAGATGAGCGCCGCCATGCAGAACAGGATCACTAGAAAACAAGAAGAAAAAAACACCATTAGAGCTCTATGCAATGCTGAAATGATTAAACATCATTGTTTTATCCATTACTTGAAGTGAATACAATATTTCTCCCTTCCTAAATGTCGTTGTAATTTGTAACAGTAGAATAACGCACATGTAGATACATACTAGCTACACACACACCACCTCAGGCTTGATTTTGTACAAACCAATCGTCTTTTTAGAAATACCTCATGGAAACTGTATAAGCTTCTCTGATTAGAATCTCCAGTTCCCTTCTGCAGAGGCCTGTGAAGCTGGCTGAATTGATCCTGGATAAGATTCTCTTACCTGGATTAACTAACCCAGATATGTGCGTCCTTGGATAAGTCGTACTACAAAACAGCTTTCCCTGTAATATCTCATCTAGGAATCAGCTGCCTAAAAGTGTGGCCCATCCTCTTTATAAATCTGTTCACATCATATAAAGGAAGAGACGCTGTCACTTATGCAATAGAATCCTTTCACATTGTTCAAAATCCCGAGGGATTTCCCAAAAATCATGCGTAACATTGCGTGATTTGCTATTGAAGGGTGTTATAAACAACATTAAGTACAATGGCGGATAATAGAGTATTGAAAAGCTTTGGAAACCGTATCGATTATACACATTATTTTAAACTTATTGGTTGCGAGATGTCGTGGATGAAGTCAGTAGGAACTGTACCTGATAAAGACTATTTGACTATTTGATTAACAGCAAAGATTTGACTGGGACAGTCTCCGGAGTGTTTAAAAGCCTTAAGGCTTATACATACTTCAGCGACGGCTACGTACAGAAAATTAAAACTGCTTGGCATATCGATGTGAAAATATGGGACGGTGGTTTATTCCTGGCAAATGCTGAGGTGAGACATCTATGTCCCGTTCTATCTACAGGGTATTGTGTGCTTCAAAGGGGAAAAATCAGTGGGGCCATTTGCAGTTGCGTTGCTGGGTAAGAAAGTGTTATTATTTCTTTCTTTGAAGAATATTACAGGCCAACTCATTGGTTGGAAAAATAACTGTAGAACGTTTTAGATATATTCATTGTGTTTATCTTAAAGTATATGTCAAATGTTGTTATGAATACTAGGAAGAATACAAAAAGTTAACCCACACACGTGTACATGGTTTTCGTCTTTGCGATGTGGCTTCCCTGTCTGGAAATGGCATCCACAAACTTTAATGTTCTTGGTGAGTGACTTCAAAGTCAAGTCCACGCGACCAGTTTGCCTCAGCCACGTTGATTTTTCGTGAATCCTGTCTGGGAACTCATAAAAACCACACTCGTTCCCTTCTTTGTCCCTTCGATGATTGCATCCAAACACGCAACAATAGTCGTGGTCTCCCCTTATGGATAAATTTAAATGAATTGTCGCTCAATCTCGCGTACTCAACGGGGACCTGGGCATGCGCACCAATAATGTGAAAGGACTCTATTCCTTTTTTCTCCGCTGCTCTCTCACTTGACTGGATTTGTGTCTCTAATTGGTCAAAGACTTTATACATTTATTCATTTATTCAGCAACTTAACCTGGTCTGGAGCAGGTTTTGATGGCATGTTACCATAGAGATCTACACGAATAGAAAGTGAACGAAAGTACTTTCGTAGAACCACTGAACCAGGGTTAACCCTCTCTAACCCACTAATCTACAGACTACAGACTACAGACCTGGTCCTGCAAAAGTAAAGCAAATAACAATTAAAGAAAACTAGTAAGGAGCTTACTGATTGGTTTACAAGTTGGTCTAACAAATCAGAGAGCTCTTTCTAGCCCACTTTTATGGTCTGCTTACCAGGAGAGCCACAGAAAAGATGATCACAGAAGCTATTGCAAATAGCAAAAGATTTGCCTAAACACATTTGTATATTAATGAAGTAAAAATCCACCTAATAAATTGTGTTTCAAAAACAGCTTTAATAAAAGCTTTAATTAAATTCATTAAATAGTCTTAAACTCTAAACAATAAAATATAAGTGTTTATTAATTTGTTTATAAACTAATATTTAAAAAATTGGTTGAATTAAAGCATTATGCAAGCAAATATATGAAATTGTCTTTTTAAAAACTCTTACAATAAAGCATTTATTAACTTTTAATAAAAGCTTTATCCCATTTAGCATTGAACTCACGGTCCTCCATTGGGAATAACATTGTGACCATGAACCTGCCAAAAGCGCACCATGTACAGTAGTGCACTTATGGTAAACGTGTGGTAAAAAGTAAAACTCTTTGAAGACTCTTTTGAGATTTTTTGAGTCCAATACCACAGAAGTGCTTTCACTCAATTTATGAAATATTTCAAATGAGCCAGACATGCTTTACTTAAAGAGTTACCATTGATTGCAACTGTTCTGCTTGTTCATTGCTTTAGATTTGCAGATGTAGTAGTGGATAATTTTACTGCCCTTTCACCTCAACTAAACCTCAACTAAAATACTTTGGTGTGCGTAGGCCTTAAGACTCTTCTCTACTCTGTAAGTATTTTTAACACAAAACACACTGCATAAAAACAGTAGTTGGCTACCGCTTGGCTTCTCAGTTAGGAAGTTAAAACATGTCTTAACATTTTTTAACACATTAAACATTTGACCAAAACATTGAAATTAAATTTTGTACATACAATTGTGGCGTAAACCACAGACTTATTTATATGTCTATGGCGTAAACAATAAAATGGTGACAAAGGCTCTTGGTTGCTATAGCGACGTCTTTACATCGCTCCAGTTCAGCTTGCACAGATATGTGCCTATCAGACAGACAGATATTTGTGCATTTCGCACAAATGATTAATCATCTGCCATTTGCAGAAATTAGCAAAGTTCCAAAATAAAACAAAAAATAAGCACGAATCTGTGCCAAAGGTTGTGAGTGTAAGGCCTGGCCGCTAAACCCCCACGAGGTATTCTCTCTTTGTATAGTCCTACCCATAACGGATTGTGCATTATGGGTAGGACTATACAAATCCATACTATCCAGTATTACTGTAGTAATTATATGTAAAATGTGTTGTTTATTATTTTACTCTCACATTCAAATAGTAAGCAACATGGTTTCATGATCTTTCGACGACTTCATAGATTGTCAAAGTTTAACAACGAACAATTTCATGCAGTCCCACCGCCTACAGGCAAAAACAATCTTTAAAAACATGTTAAGGAACCATCTCATCTTAACCACACAAATAACAAGAAAAAAAGGGGGAGCGTTAAAGAATATTATGCTGCTTTCAAGTGTAGCTATGCAAAAACTGGAGAAATAAAGCTGATATTGAAGGAGCATAAAAGGAAAATAACATCACACTCCAGCCGCCCACAAGGTGACAGAGGAGCTGCATTAGAGAATATTTCAGCTTCAGGGGTATAAAGGTCCAACAGAAAAACATATCCATCTGACTGTGCGCAAGAACGCCTTTCCCAAACAAATGAAGCTGCCTGTGTGTGAATTAAACCTGAATTCCTAAATACAATCTGGAAACCCTGTAATTCAGACCGCTACAAACATGTTTTGAAATGCATGGGATTTCTCCAGTAGTTTAGCAGTTCAGCATTTATTAACACTTACTCAAATGTTTATCCTCAAAGATATTTTGAGGATAAACCTGTAATAATTTAAATATTTCACCAAATTATGACAGAGCACTGCAAGACACTGCTTACATCTGTCACCATAAGCAAGCAACAGTGAGGGGCCTTGACCTCACTAAACATGTTGTTTGGTCACGTAAATATACCTTTACAAAGGTTCAACACAGATTCAACATGAAATACAATGTCTATAGACATGGCTGGTCTGGGAGAAAAACATCAGCCCTGGACTATTTGGTCAACAGCCCAGGCGTCACAGACTTGTATCAGAACTGTCTTGTCCCATGTGACACAATAACCCTAAAGCTGGATTTATCCCAAAAGCAACTATTCTAATCTAAATGTACAATACTGTTAAACATACAAAAAACCCACTAGAAAAACCACCACACAATAAATATTCACCCCCAAAAAATATTTTTCCACCTATCATTTATTGAGGAACAAGTCGATAATTATTGTGACTGGCTTAAATTTAATAATGTATTAAGATTTATAAAAATCATTAAATTCTTAGAAAAAAATTGCAAAAATAAGAGCATAATATTAAGTTTAATTATTGACATTAAAATCAATGCGCAATGTGATTAATCTAGATTAGTGGCTCTCAAAGTTTTTATCCCAAGTACTACCAAATAAAAGATTTGGCTTTCCGAGTATCACCAAATCTAAATTGGGTCTATAACAGGACTTTTTTGGGTCTAAATTAGGGATAAACCAGGTCTTAAATAGGAATACACCATTTCCACAGTATTTTTAACTCAAAATTTACTAAAGGAAGAGCAAAAAATGTGATTAAAATGTAAACGTAATTGCATTTCAATTACAATTGAAGAGGTGTCCACGTACCAGTTCGCGTACAACCAGTAGTACACATAACACAGATTTTTTTTTTTAATGATTGACAACACTAGTTTTAATGCTATTCTGCAAAACACTGCCCCCTGGCTATAACCGGTCTGACATGAAAGTACAGGAAATCAATACAAAACTTGAAAGAGTACACAGGCTTCTTAAACTGAAAACTTACTTCCAGTGAAGGCGATCCAACGAGCGTATTTGGTGGCCTCTCTGCGCCAGTGTGATGCCACCAGGAGCCCACATGTGACGGTGAGGGAGATGATGCCCATGATGATGAAGAAGAGCGTGGTGACCCACTCTGGAGGCAGCCGCGGGGGGATGCAGGTGCGGTCACGCCCATGGATGGTTTGACACTGCCGGACCAGACCCACAGTCAGAGCACCTAGGACCAGAGGGAGGACACTTTACAGAAGGCCTTTATGACGTCTCAGATACAGCATATTTTCTGTGTAGTAAATGATGAACTGTAGCGAGTACTGATAACAACGTTCTAATTGAATCTAAATTATCTCAACAGTCAGCTTGGGGCTTTTTAATCAAGAGCCAATCCTCAGTCAGTAAATGTATCTAGTTTGGAATATTGTTCAGACATTGGAGGAATAAATTTGACTTGCACTGTTAAGGGGGACATTAAAGGGGACATGTTATGCAAAATCAACAAACAACAGTCCTTCCTCATCATTAGTCTATTCAAAGTTGTATTTTGATTGATTCATGCATGTATCCTGCATCTCGTATTGTTCTCCAGTGGAAGTTTGAGTGCACCAAACATTATTTTTTCACCAACCCCCTATATCCGCCCACATCCCTGTATTTAGTTGTGATAATAAGAAAAATTAAGAGTGACGCATTAAAAAATGCCACGTATCCACTTTTCAAAAAGGAAAAAAATGTAAATGACAATCTGTTAGTAAAATGTCAATATGAAGAGCTTATCAGTTCTGCAGTTTTGAGCAGGAAGTCGATGGACCCTTTTCTTTAATAAGTCATTTTGAGAATCTTCTTGTTGGATGTTAGAGTTCAATATAAAGTCCTTTTTTGAAAAGTATTTTGTTTATGTTTATGAAAGAAGGATTGAAAGCCATACTTATTTATTTATAATTATGAAATTGTAAATTTGAAAGAAAGAAATTGCAAGCAATAAATATATACCCTGTTAACCCTTCTTTTGGATATGTTTACATAGTCAAGAGTTTTTTTGTTAACTCATATGCATAAAGATCCTTAACTTCTAACTGGCCAACACTTTAATCTCCAGAACTGAATATTGCGATTACTCTGAATATTACATCTACTTAAAAGATTCAATAAAAACTGTCCATTATAAATAAACAAACAAATCTAAACTCAAAAGCTACTGAAATCTTTTATGAGATTAATAAATGCGGACAGACTTTTCTCTTGGGCAGCAGCTTCTCTGGAGAAATGCCATCTAATTTACACCGGACCCAAAGTGGACTTCTACCTGAGTAAGCAGATCCCTGGCCTTTCCCCATGAGGCCCCAGCCATAACAAGACACACATGAGAAAAGGGTTCAAAGCAAGAGAGAATATGTGAAGACTGCAGATATTTTTCAACAGCAAAGAAAAAGAATTAACCTCTGTCTGCATATTTGCCTGAAATGTTTGTTTTTATTAAATTTCCCTTATGAAACAAGATCCCATTGTTCCCATTGTTTAAACCACAAAGTAACTTGAAAAATAAATTTGAAATAAGGTCATGGAAATGCAGTTATTGATCCAATTT
This sequence comes from Rhinogobius similis, assembly GCA_019453435.1. Taxonomy (NCBI): domain Eukaryota; kingdom Metazoa; phylum Chordata; class Actinopteri; order Gobiiformes; family Gobiidae; genus Rhinogobius; species Rhinogobius similis. The sequence goes on from CM033631.1 coordinate 23,475,610, forward strand.
TAAACATTTACTTTATTTGTTTCTCTTTACGCAGCATTCTAAAATGGTAAATGATTGTGCTGTTCTATAAAATGTTATATCAACTGAAGTGAAATTATTTTAAAACTGCATTGTGTAGCTCATATCCAAGCCATCCAGGTAATGAAGATCTAAAACATACTGCAGTAACAAAAAGTGGAAATATATTTTATAATTTATTTAGTTTAACTTTGTAGTGGCAGTCGAAACTCACTGTACAGGAGAAAACATCCAGAGAATAAAAATAGCTCTCAACACCTTCATTTGAGATGCAGCTCTCAAGTGTTGCCATGACAACATTTCTACATGCTTAAAATTTAGGAAATGCTAACTAATAGTGGTTGTGTAATTCCTGTAATTCTGCATATTAAATGATTAAAATTGACAACTAGACATGTGTTATGATTGCTTAAGGCATCACGATCAAATGGTCCGTGATGTTTGGGTCAACAATGTTTGAACTAACAAAACAAGCATAATTACGTTTTGACAGTAATGGTATTTTAGAGAAACCTCCCAACGATGTCCCAATAAAAATAATCCACTGACGTGATAAGATCACTCTTACTTGGACAGCAACAACATGCCCAGGTCCCCCAGACCGGGTAACTCTGGAGTGTCTCGGGACGCTTCTGTTAATGGCCGGCAGAAGTTAATGGCGGGCTCCCAGGGGTCTGCTACATGAGCAGCTGACATCTCAGCAATTCACAAATTTACTCATTTCAGTTTGTGGCGTGGAAGCTAAACTAGAGTAAGCCAAACGCTTTTTCTGCATTTATCTATCTTCCAACCTCCAATCATCTGAGAGCTGAAAGGGAGCCAACACGCTCTGGAAAGTAGTATCATTTGCGGCCCCTTTTGAACCCTTAAACGGGGCAGTATGGATCATTTCACGCAACGGAAACACCGTTCCTCCCCGCTCCGCCCCGCTCCTCCCCGCTCCGCCCCGTACTGCTCCTGTGGAAACATGACTAATGTTGTTATATGAATGAGGTAGAGGTTAAAGGAAATTGCTTTTGGTACAAAAGTTTTAAAAAACAACACATTGTTTTGAAATTGTTTATATTGTACAGATGTGTGGGGGCAATCATTTTGTTCTGTAATCATCATTCCTTCTGAAGCCTTGAGTTCAGGCAGAGCTTATGCACATTAACAATGGCAAAGAAACCATTGAACGTCAACGGCTCACGACTCTCTGAATAGATGCTATAATTATCCAACAAGAATCCTTTCTAAAGCTGCATACTTTGTATTTGCAAATAAGTAGCTTTTAGTAAGGTAGTGTTTCGGTCTGATGGTTTTGAGTTGTAGTACTGTTTTATGACTTATTTCCACAGGATCTTCTGGGCTCCTGTTGTTTCACTGGTTTATAGTGAAATTCCTTCCTGACAGCCACCAGTCACGATATAGTCCCATACTGCGCACAGGTAAACATGCAGACCGCAGCTCCACAACTAAAACGTGGACACGAGGCTATAATCACACACACAGTATGAGGAGCTTTGATTTCAGCAGGCAACAGCTATAGCTGGCATTGGGGGCTCTACCCTCTCCTTAATACCACAAGTGAGCAAAACACTTGCCTGTTATGTTAGTCTTTACCTCAATCAGTCTACGCCAGCGAAGACTCACCACACCAGTGCAGTGTGAGTTTTAAGAAAATAGAAATAAAATAAATACTAAATTAAAATGACACATTTGTTATATGTGAAATGTTTGTTTCAATACTTTGAGATGGTCTGCTCTCAGCAGACCATCTCAAAGATAAGAAACAATCAAGTGGTGAACATGGTTTGTCACAACAACTAAGAGGCACTGCAAGCTTGTAATGGTGCAAAACTTAAACACTCCCTCACTCTTTGTGTCTGCAGTGCTCCGAGGTCAGGGTAACAGCTCTGATCAAGTAGTAAATGGTAATAAAAATAGAATGGAAAAAACTTTTAAAGTTTTTCTTATAATCATTTTGTGCCTTAAGCTGTTTTGTGATTTTAGTGAAATTTTATTGTTATGTTAAGTATTTTGAATTGCCTCGTGTACGAATTGTGTTCTACAAATAAACAATAAACAAATAAACTTGCCTTGCTTCATATAGTATAGATACTATATATATATATATATAGTATTTATTTATTTTTTTTATCAAATAAATAGGTCAAACATTGTCCTTTCCTGAACAGTTTTAGAATGATGTTGCGCTGTATGAGAACTTCTAAAACATACAGTAAGCACTATTATTTTCAGTTGAAAATAATAGTAAAGCATTGAGTATTGGGCCTATTTTCCTTTGTATTGTGACAACACTAGTAATCGTATGCATGGACTTTAAAGACTTTGGAATTCTTGCAGGACCTGCACCGCACCCAGCATCGACGTAAGACCACGGTCACATGTATTGATATTAATAACGTAAGAATTGGAACCGCAAAAGACTCTCATTTGGTATGAACTGCCACCGAACTCATAACATTACAAGTCCACAACAATTAGGCAGCTGACATGAAAGGCTTTGTTTTTCTCGAGTCGGCTGTCTCACAAGACACAAGACAGAGGCGCTGAGCACTAATTACACTACTGTCCTCTGCACTTCCAAGTAAATTATCACATTTTGTCCTGAGTTGTAGTGCAGCTTCCTTTTTTCAGATCACAATGGAGTGAAGAGCTGCAGCACTTCCAGCTGGCTCAGTCTTTTCCCTGGCTTTGTCAGGCTGACAGGCTGCTTTATACTTTAGAATGGGCATTTGAAATATCTCTAAATGTAACATTGCGCTGTGTATACTACAGAAATTCATAATTTGATATAGAGAAATGCCTTAAACTACTTATTTTGTTTTGTGAAAATGTAATGTGCTTTAGACATGTAATTGTGAGCCTCAACCTTGCATCTAATTATTGTATATCACAAATATATTTTCTCTTTAAATTCTCAATGAATCAAATCATTATTACTTAGCTAGTGGCACCAAAACAGAAGAATCTGTATGCAAAGTGCGTATGAAAGGTTATTCAAGGTCTGCCCAAGGATAACTGCCAATGTGACATCTTGTTAAAAGCAATGGGCTAATAAAAGTCACAGCTTTAGTGTGTCACCTCCACAAACAATACAAAGCCTGGAAGTGTTACAAACACCTTTTCTGTAGCTATCCAGTTTCCTAACAAACACTTCCCATTTGGATTGATAATATTGCTTAAAACACGTATTTTGTCAACAGTTCTCAATTTTGCAGAGAGTTATAGTGTATAGCCCCTTTATATCACAATATTCAACATGATATTTAGAAATTTTTTTGTCAAAGCATGCAGCTTAAGTATTTATTTACATTCAATTACTAGTAAAAGATTGCTGCTTAAAAAACAAACAAACTATTGCATCAAGTTGCTCTGATAAACTCAAACAAAGCTACATCCTTTCTGACCTGAGAATGAGAATGATACTTGATTGTGGACACAAAACCAGCCCATCTGCAACACAAGAGACCTAAAATGGTCTGCACTTTAACTACACAATAATCACAGCATGAGGGGGAAGTACACTATCAAAGAACATTTTATCTGTCTGCCAATGTGCGAAGATTTTTGATAAAATACAAATATAGAACACCAGTGTGAAATGACCTCAATCTATAGTAAATTGTTAGAATATATAGTTGTAATGATCATAGCGCAGTGGGGGATGTGTACCTTAAATGGCTGCCACAATCAAAGCTTAAAGAAACAGTATGTTTTTTATGTTAAATTTCATAAATCTGTGCCCCAGATATATAATTTGTTTAAATTGCTGATTTATTCTTAATTACATAAATATTGGTCATGAAAGCCAAGTTGATTATGTTTGCTGTTGTTGCAAAACTATGCGTCCTCTCTCTGATCTGAATGGTCACTTCCTAAACTCCTGCACCTCCCGCCCCATGAAACAGTGCTAGTGCAGCCTCTGCAGCTCAGTGAGCCTGGAATTCTTGTCCTGAGCTCAGGCACCTGTCCATAAACTGAGAATGAGGCAAACTTGTATGTATCCTCTCTGTGGTATGTTTGGTATAATCACAAGAATATAAAGAGTGGTGGGCAAAGACAAGGGTAGGTGAAAACAGAAATTTTCTGAACACTCAAGGGCTAAAATACAGGACAATACAGGATTACTAGATGTCCCATCGTTGTAAAGCACTTTGGTCTTCTTTGTGTTATTGTGAAGTGCTCTATAAATAAACTTTGACTGATTCACAAGCATGCATGAATCAAGCAAAATACAACTTTGAGTAAACTAATGATGAGGAAACACCACCACAACATGGCTAAAAACTTGAGTAAAAGTCAATAGTTCATAATACTTCCCCTTTAAGACAAAGCGCAGAAGTGACAAATGAAACAGTATGAACCCACTCACCACAACACAAGACTTGCCTTTCTGTTCACTTACCACAGGCAGTTTATATTATAATAGGGCTAGCACACACTAATTAAATGTGCGATTTTGACCATTTGGTTTGGTTTGGTTTAGTGAGAAAATTAACGCAAAACTAAAACAAAAACATTTTATAAAACCATTCAAGACCACATGTAAGACAAATAAACTGGGATTAATATCTAAATCTTTGCCTGATGTTGCCCTCGGGTTAGGTTAGGCTACACGCTGGTCACGTGGTGCAGGATATAGTTGGTGGTGCGAAAACACCGCTGAGGGACAAAAGATGATGCCGATAATAGCCCGCAGACAATAGACCGAGTAGTGTTGTGCTGCTTATCTCAAGGTTACTTACCAAATATGACACTGTCGGGGTTTATCTTGTAGGCCTACCTCAAATCTAACAGTTTATAACATTATCTGCGCATTTACCTGCTGATTCACCCGTGTTGATCCAGTCTGGGTTTGCGATGCTGGCTATAGCAAAGATATCTGCAGCCAGAAACAGGCAGCCTGAAATGATCGTGAGTTTATCCATATCGACAAATATAGATCATAGGGGTAAATGAGGCAGATAAGTGTGGAGAGTGTTGTCCAAAGTGAACCTCGGAGCTGGGGGACGCAGGCCGGGGATCAGTTCAACCTCGCCCCCTTTAACAAGAGCCCTCTGCGGGGTCTTTGCTGTGCATTTTGCAGTGGCCTCTTTGCGTCAAGTCCGGGTCGGGAGCCCCCAAATGTAAAGGGCCCAAAAGAAACACCCAAAACATCACATCTCAGTTGCTCCTCGCTTTCCAGTGGGGAATAAAAGATCCTTAACGCACCAAGGCCCCAAACCTCTTGATTTGTCCTTTAGATCCGTTCGCCATCAGGCGGAGCTGCGGCGGCTAGCGGGAGCTACATAGCCGAGCTGCGGCCCACAGCGGCTGCACATACCGGACAAGCGCAAACAAACACAACACAGTCAGCACCTTTCTGCGTCCAATCCTCACGGTCTCAGAAGTGCGTTATCCGTCCGGAAAACAAGCATACATCATCATCTCTTTTTGGTTCGAGTCCACTTTCCCTCGCCGCTGGAAAAGCATCTGGTCCTTTAGTCCGCTAAGCCGCAGCTTCAGCCCCGCATCTCCTCCTGCGCCGCAGAGACAGAGCGCAGTTTGAAGTCCTTCTGCGGTTTATGAGGCACTATTATTGTTTTGCTTTTACAGTGTGCTCATCGCTACAGCTGCCTCTTGATCAAATGACATCAGGCGAGTTCCCCCCACGCAGCGACACAAGCGCACACAAACACAGAGCGTACTCTCGTTCAGAGGGGGGCCCGGGCTGCTCTCGCGAGAACAGTCCAAGTGGGGGTCATTCTGTCCCCAGTGCGCATAATAATTTACAAGGGGACTCAGTTTATTCAGTGTGGGATTTTTGTGGGTAAACCACGTAAGTAAATACAATATAGGGATGATTGTTATTGTTTCTATGATTATGAATTAATAATAACTTTACTAACTTTGATTTGGAACACATTAGACCTATTTATTTTTAAAGGCATAACATAAATGAAATACTTACTAAAATACTAAAATAATGCCTGTGGGTCCCTCTATTGGTTTACACATGCGATTATATTTACATGCACTAAACTGTAGGCATACATATTCAATAATATGGACAAATTATGTTCACAATGTATTCTGAGTAGATGTTATCATTTTAATTTACATAGATACATTGAAAACAAAAAAATTAAGTGTATTCCTCCTGCATCACAATAGAGATTACTGCAAGACTCAATACATTGACAGTGAAAAGATTTGTAGTACATGACTACTCCTTTTAGTTGAGGTCCTTTCAGTTTGAACAAGTAGACTCTTGATAAAAATAAAAAATTCTCTTATTTCATAATTCATCCACAAAAGGTGTATTGGCAAGGAGTCCACTGGCTGCCATACTTTTCTTGCCAACCAAAAAGGATTTGGCAGCCTACAAAAGACAAGATATTTTAAGAATGTGTCATTTCCTAATCTAAATATTGTGAGATTTGACAAAGCATCATCGCTCACCTTGATCACATGGTCTGGTGTGACGGCTTCAACTGACTGCAGAACAGCGTCAGGAGTCTGGTAGGTCCCGGTCATCAAAGCCTGCGCCCCGATCTCATGCAGTAGACCCGCAGAGTCCTCAAGGGACATCAAATATTCTACCTTCACCTGGTTCCTTAATGGAAACATTCTAATCAGTTCTAAGTCAATCAGCAACCTCGCACATACAAGGCTGAACTTACTTTGCTCTGTCAATATCGGCATCCGCCACATTTCCCTCAGCCACATCTCTTATTTGAGAAATGGCTGCTTTGATCACCTGTTCTCAAAAATAATAAATGGAGAAAATATGCTGTGAACTACAACATACACCAATGTACACAAGTACCAAAAATGCAAAGAATTAAACAAGGAACAAAAATAAACAATGAGACTTCACTAAGCTTTTGCTAAAATAAAGCTGAAGCAGTGCTTAATTGTTCATAAAGGAAATTAGAATAACACCTAAAATGTCTAAAGAACATAAAATTAGTTTTTCCTTTTTATAAACTCAATAGTCATTATACTACTTCACAACAGTATGACAAAAAGGTATGTCAAACACAGAATCCAATGCTCGAGTCTCCTTCAGGACACTAGTCTACAGTCGTCGTTTACACGCACAGGAAACTGAGAACGCTCTTGATCTGTTTTTGTCTTGCTTCTCCAAATAACTAGTCAGAACACTCCTGTCACAGTGTACAGCAGGTTAAAGAACCAAATAGATGTGAACAGGGGCCAAAAAAACAACCGGCTTTCAAACATAACCACACTTGAGGCAAAAATACTAGATAAGAAAAATCTCATTTATGTTGAGGATTTCCGTGTTAGACAGGCTAGGATCTGTATTGCTCACAAGAAATTTCCTTTCTGCTGCATAAATCAACACATTGAAGCTCCAGTAGTTTTAAAACAACCGCTAGTCTGCAGTGGAGGTGGTTTGTCATCGCTGCTGATCTAAAAGGAGTACTCGTCCAAACATATATCTATTGTTTCTAGGCCAGTGCAGTTGAATCTTCTGGTGTAAAGGAGTGCACTACACTCTTGGAGTTCTTCAGATGGGTTTTAGGATTCATTCCACCTTCAATGCATTTCTGTTTAAATGCAATTTTAAAATCTGGTTCAAATCCTCTAGAGATGAGTTTCCGGGCGTGCATATAAATGTAATGACTGTACATGTGGCAGAGGTTATGATGGGAAAAGAAAGCTTGGTGGTTACCTCTCCTGCAGCATGAGCTTGTGAGATGGTATAAACTCCGAACAGTCCAGAATCAGAGTAGGAAGCGGTCATGGCAGTCGCCTGAAGAAAAATGTAACTCAAGATGAGTATGCCAATAAAAAAGGTTTAAAGATTACCTTATCATCAAAGGTCTTCTTGTTTCAATTATAAGAGAATAAGATTATTTATTTATACATATAATAGCACTTTGTGACAAAATGAGGCCACTGTCTGCAGCCAAGTATTTTATTTCTCATCAACCAGGAAGTAAGTGCCGAAAGCAGTGCTCTGATTGGCTGTGCTTGAACAATCCGCCCCACTTCAGGTCTGAAAAAAAGCTACTCTAAAACCATCCTTGCACTCGAAAATTAATGTTTTTGGATATTAATCATGTGCCAAAAAAGTGAAATCTGGATGAGTTACGACACTTTTAAATACCCATTTCACAGCGTGAAAATCCCAGCTTTAATAAGATGAATTAATTTCAAATAAAGTTAGACTCAAAAACAAATTAATTAAATCCAATGCATTATTGTTAATAATTGGCTTGGAATTACGTTGTGCCTTTTATGACACCCAAAGCTCTTTACAGTGTATTATCCATTGTCTCCATTCTTAAGACCTACAGGCATATCCATAAATATTGCTCTGCACACCATCACAATGGAGTTCAAATGCTTTAACTACAGACTTCCAGCTTTAATTTGAGGGTATTTACATCCAAATCAAATGAACGGTTTAGGAATTACAACTGTTTGTAAATGTGCCTCCCCACTATTTAAGGGACCAAAAGTAATGAGACAAATTAAAAATCCTAAATCAAACTTTCACTTTTTAATACTCAGTTTCCAATCCTCTCCAGGCAATTACAGCCTGAAGTCTGGAACGCATAAACATCACCAGACGCTGGATTTCATTCCTGGTGATGCTTTGTTAGGCCTCTACTGCAACTGTCTTCAGTTCCTGCTTGTTCTTGAGGCATTTTCCTTTCAGTTTTGCCTTCAGCAAGTGAAGAGCCTGTTAGATCGGATTCAGGTCAGGTGATTGACTTGGCCATTGCAACATTCCACTTCTTTGCCTTAAAGGGGACATATCATGCAAAATCTACTTTTTTGGCCCTTAGATACCTTTTATTGTGTACTGTGGGTGTCTGGTAGTGGCTAAAAGTTGAAATTAATCACTTAAGTAGCTGCAGAGATATATTTATATAAATTTTGCAACATATTTCTCAGTTCGTTCGAATATCCGCATTATCTGTTACGTATTTTTATCTATCACGTCACAGCGGAACTACTAAACAAGGTCAAGAGCTTCCGGCAGAGACCGCCATCTTTATTTTCCTCGTAGCGATTTTGTAGTCCAAGCGCAAAGATGTCAAAGGTGCGAGTGGACAAGTTAAAATGCTCTGTTCTTGGTTGTGTTACCAGCACAACTCATTACACCGACCGCCTGCATCCGAACAACTGAGATCGGCTGGTTACGTTTTATTTTTCGTGGTAATGTACCACCGACAGTGGGGAAAGTTCAGTTTGTGCGCTAAGCACTTCAAAGAGGAGTGCTTCAGTAACCTCCGCCAGTACAACGAGGGATTTGCTCAAAGATTGCATTTGATCGAAGGGTCAGTTCCTTCGGTCTATGGAGATGACGATATAGTGGAGCGGTAAGTCAAGAAACGCTCAAACACTGTTTATTAGACCTATTTTGTATCCAGTCATTCTTTACCTGTGTTCTGGCAATTTGTGAGGGATTAGCATTACACCTGTAGCTGCCCATCTTTTACAGCTGCTTAGGGCACATATATATACATATAATACATTTATTTTTTAGGTTTTCATAAAGGCAGAACTCACATCAGACTGCTCGTAGCTGACGTTAGCATGTCTCTAGCGTTAGCATGTCGCTAGCATTAGTGCGCAGCAAGCGTAGCCCGCAGCACCATAACTACACTGACTGACTTGACAGTAGCCTTTTTCCCCGGACTGTTGTTGTAGTAAGATGGTAAAGTGAGGGTCCATTAGGCAACCTGCTAATATCTTTCACACACAGTTAAGCTAACGGAGCGCATAGCGAATTACATAGTAGTGTACAAACCATTGAGATGCAGCCATTTGAAGTCTTTGCTGCGGAGGATCGTCTTCTTCGATTTCCTCTTGGTCTGTGTCAGACTCTGGCTCGTACATGTAAGGCTGGATGTTGATTTCTTCGCTTGTTTCCATTTTTTCGATTGTCATTACGTTTATTTCTAACTTTGGAGAAGTTTTGGATCCGACAGACGGACTGTGTTTGGGACTACAACAATGGCTGAACGGGGCGGAGCATGCATGCAATGCGCATGGGAGGGGGTGGGGTGCGAACTAACTCATTTGCATTTAAAGAGACAGTGCCAAAACAAGGCGCTCAAAAGCGCTCCTTACAAAAGGGGTAAAAGAGAGGCATGTAGAAAGAAAATTAGGAGGAATTCAGACTGTAGATTGCAGGTACAGTATATTTAGACCCCAGGGAAATGTTTTAAATGTTCAAAAGGTGAAAATAAAAGCATGATATGTCCACTTTAAGAACTTCTTGGTTGCTTTCCCAGTATACTTTCGGTCATTGTCCATCTGTAAAGCGCTATCTAATGAGTTCTGAAGCACGTGGCTGAATATGTGCAGATAATATTGCCCGAAACACTTCAGAATTAATCTTGTTGCTTTTGTCAGCATCACATCATCAATAAATTCAAGGGAACCAGTCCCATTGGCAGCCATACATGCCCACGCCAGGACACCACCTCCTCCTTCACTGATGATGTGGCATGCTTTGGATCATCAGCAGTTCCTTTCCTCTCTTCCATCACTCTGGTACAAATTGATCTTTTAGTCTCATCTGTTCATAGGACGTTGTTCCAGAACTGTGAAGGCTTTTTTTAGACGTTGTTTGGCATACTCTAATCTGGTCTTCCTGTTTTTGAGGCTCATCAATGGCCCTTGCAGTGACCCCTCTGTGTTCACTCTGGTGAAGTCTTCTCTTGATTGTTGACTTTGACACACATACACCGACCTCCTGGAGAGTGTTCTAGATCTGGACAACTGTTGTGAAGGGGTTTTTCTTCACCAGGGAAAGATTATTTTTTCATCCATCAGAGTTGTTTTTCATGGTCTTCCAGGTTTTTTGGTGTTGCTGAGCTCACCAGTGTGTTCTTTCTTTTTGAGAATGTTCCAAACAGTTGATTCGTCCACATCTAATATTTTTGCTATCTGTCTGGTGGGTTTATTTTGATTTTTCAGCCTAATTATGGCTGGCTTCACTGTTAGTGACAGCTCTCTGGATCTCGTGATTGACGGCAACAGATTCCAAATGCAAATAGCACACTTGAAATAAACTCTAGACCTTTTATCTGCTCCTTGTAAAAAGGATACTGAGGGAATAACACACACATCGCCATGGAAGAGCTGAGCAGCCAATTTGTCCCCTTCCTTATATACAAACTGTTGTAATTCCTACACCATTCACCTGATTTGGATGTAAATACTCTCTAATTAAAGTTGAAAGTCTGCACATCTAGCTTGTTTCATTTCAAATCCATTGTAGTGGTTTATAGATCTTAAAAAAGAAAAAAATTGTGTCGATGTCCCAATATTTATGGACCTGACTGTATGTCCTGATCGACATCAGACAGATATCAGTTGCAGATGCCACATTAATCCACAATATTAGTTGCAAAAGTGGAATAACAGAAGGACCTTACATCAAATGGCTCTGATGTGGCTTTGGCGATCCCTTGGCTCAGTTTGCTGGTGACATTTGAACCTCTCTTCACATGTGGGCCAGCTCCGAGCACATGCTGCAGAACACTGAAGGCATTAGCCTCTGCACTTCCAGATGCGGCGCCTTCACTGGCCACCAGCACGTGCACCAGGTCATCACGGTTATGCATCCGAGCTTCACCTACAGGAACATCAATGGCAAAAGATGACCAATGCTCTATAGAATATCATTAAAATAATAAAAAAAACATTTTAGTCCTACCTCCACGGTACACAGCTCGACCCACGGGAGCTCCATGCCCACTGCGGGAACTGAGGATCCCCTCGCCCAGTTGCCTAAGAACAGAGTGACTGACACCTGAGACAAAAAGAAAAGATTTCAGTGCAAATACAATAAATCAGAGACTGCCACAGATCAAAGAACATACAGGGAAAGGTAACTTACCTACTCCAACAAGAGCCATTCTGCCAGTTATGAAATTGTCTTGAACAAACGCATGCATCTGAGGAGAAAAATGAAAGTTGTGTGTATGAACGTATTTCGCGAGTAAATGTAACTTATCCAGGCCCATACCTCCTTAGGAGTCACACGTCCAACCATAAAATCAGGGCAGTACAGTGAATGGGACAGGGCGTTTTTGTAAGCAGCTTCATGCAATTTCTCAAGTACACCTAAATGTGATAAATATGACACAAAATAAGGAGAAACAAAACAATGAAAGACAAACAATTCATGACTGGCAGGCGGTTGTTAAATAATACATAAAAAGATAAATGCAATTATAGTTTTTCAGAATCAACTAGTGAGTGAAAATAAATTACCTATCTGAGGAGACTGTTGAGCCATTGCTTTATCAATCTTAACTCTTGTGGTCAATTCATCCAGCTCCCAGGGTCTGAACTCTTGAGCTGTGGTCACGTAGGTGAAATACTCCAGGAGCGAGTGGCTACACAGTCACGGGATACCCAAGTGTAAATAAATGTTAAAGCTCTACGTGACAAATGCAACGACGGAAACAACTGCATCAAGCCATATCACAAGAGATATACCTACAGGTCATCTCTCAAGCATTCTGCAGTGTAGACCGTGGTTTCTCGTGTTGATGTAACACTGCAGGTCAAATTGGAAGAGAAAAAGTTAAAATTAGTGACATTTCTGGAATTCAGGTGCTCCTTGGTAAATATGTAAATAGGTCATAAATATGTACTTTCTAAAATATATTCCTCAATGTGTTGATACAAAATTCTGTAGACAATGACAAAAAGTTATATCATATTAGGGGTTCAAGTCAGTTACCATAATTAGCAACAAGAAAGACCAGATAACACAGCTTTGATGTTAAAATTGAAAATGGGAAGTGGGTTAGAGAAAAGAGTTTGCGTTTGTATAGTTTTTAAGGCCCATTAATTTCAGGCCATATCAGGGCTTTGTGCTCATAGACTGACCAACCTTAGACTTCCTCCCAAAGCTTCCACACCACGACAAATCTTGAAGGCAGATGCACCTTTTGTGGTCTGTAAAATATGTTAAATAGCATACTACATGGCAAATTCTACCACAAATAGCTATAGAATTAACAGAAATCATAAAAGTGCATTACCAGGTTTGCTGCTAGTCGTAACACATGAGCTACTCCAGGGCTGTCCACAGTCTCATGGCGACTTCCGGCTTTAACAAACAAACCAACACTAGACATGGGTGAATAGTTCTCCTGGGACGCAATGACAAGTCCATTTGGAAGTTTGGTGACCTGAAGCGCAAATACAGCAACTGTTTACAAATTCTCGTCCTCAGTGTGCACCTGTTTTGAGGTATTCAACAGTTACCTGGACATTTTGCGGGGTGAGAGGGGCTGCGGCAGATGTTTTTCTCAAAAGAGGTTCAGTCAAAGAATCACTTCTTCTCGCAGCATAACACCGTTTCTGTGAGAGGACACATTTAAACTGTGTAGTACTTACTGTACAAGAATTATTTAACATCTATGACTCATAATAAATATTAGCACACATTTTCACATTGTAGTTCTTTGTACCATTTATTAATATGTTTTGTGTGTAAGTTTTTTTGTAAAGAGGTTACTAGAATTTTAGGGATTTCAGAGGAATAAAAGTGTATTTCTCCATCTATCTCTAGTAGGGCTGCACAGTATATCGAACTTGCACTTGTTATCACGATATGCATATCGCTAAAATGGGTGATAATTTCTAATGGTTAAATGCATTAAGCTTGCATTTCTTGTGCACCTGAGCTTGTACTTTTTTACTTCACTTTTTTACTGTACTTTACTGTTTTTACCAATCAGACTCAAATGTTACCCCCAAAGGTAAGTACAGAAGTGAATGTTTAAGTGTATTTAATTCACCTCTTGCTTCGAAATCCTCATAACTTTTCCCACTATTTCATGCACACATATATGAAGGTGAATAAAATGTTTAAATCGCCTAAGTATCGACTTATGGTTTGCACAGTAATGGCCAAAGCAACTCCAGATTTTAACTCTCCACATGTCTCCAATTCATGTATATTTATACCTAAGTTACTATCTTTTAAAGTAAGACTTAAATTATCCTTCACACCTGGAAAAGAAAAATATATGCAAATGAGGAACAAATATCACGATAATATCGTTATCGCAACACATAACACTCATATCACGTATCGCACTAATTTCCTATATTGTGCAGCCCTAATCTCTAGTATCTCTATTTGATATGAAATGTAAAAGGTTAAGTGGCATTTTAGAACAAAACAAGGTTAGGTTGGGACTGGAGTACCATCAAGCTAAATATGGTGACCTGAGACGACCCCTGTACATAAATATAGTCCAGAGGGCCCCACTATAGTGTCCAGTTAACTGAGGTTAGTACATTGTATGTTGTTTTTGAGGCTTTTTTTTAAATCGGGTGATAGATGGTTCTCAACTTACTTACTACTTACCACTCTGCTTTCATATGTGTCGAATATGGATGAAATATTCCAAATAATAATGTGAGTTTGATGATTGTTAATGTAACAGTGATCAAATAAATGACCGCTTTGGCTTGTTTATCATGGTTTATGTCAAGCTGATTCAGAAGCAGGTTAGGTTTAGGAATTATGAATTAGGATTATGGGTAATGGTTAAAGTTAAGATAGTGAAAAAAGTTGATTTAGGCAAACAGTCTAGGTTAGAATAATTTGGGTTAGGGACTGGGCATGGTTAAGGTTACGAAACGGTTTAGGTTGAAGCTAGATGTGAAGTGTGAAGTGTAGACGTGTTGACCGTAAAAGCACATAACAAAACCAAAGAAAAACAACAATAAAAAGAAGGTATCTGGTAACTGTTCCATAGCAACAAGAGTTCGGACCGTTCGATATTGCACGTTTTCCACGCTTTACCATGACAACTAGTCGAATGGTTCATTATGCTTATCAAAAAATGTAAATACTATTAAATGACCTTCAGATACACTCCAACACAACAGCAAAGTCTAAAGCGAATACAATCAAGAATACAGAGGTAACGTTCATGTAAAATGTGCCATTTTGTATGACAAGTAAATTTTATGATTGAAGCAAAAGTAGTTTAAATACGTATATTCTCTAAGCAGAGGCTAACTTGGATTAGCCTATGCTACTTGTCTTGCAAGCTAACTTTACTGCAGAATCGGATACTGTCAAGAGGATCGGTGAAGAACGACAGGCTACGAAAATGAAATCTGTCTCGGTGTAACAAAATGTAAAAACAATAGCAGGAAACTCACGGAGATGCTGTTTATAGAGCGGATTCCCCTCATGTTTGCGCCTCTCCTTCACCGGCTCCAAAGACAGCGATGGCGGGGGACGTTTCTGTGCCCACAATGCACTGCGAGACACAGTATATCAAAGAGAAACAAATGTCTCAAGATAAAGATTTACCATCACTACCAGGCCAAGTTACAACCCTCGTCTGTGGGTAAACAAGCTTGCATGTTTTTTTTTTAAACAATAAAACAGCGAAAATTAATTTTAGTCTTATTTGTTAGACCACACTTTAGAAAACACTTTCACCTTCATCAGTTACTACCATTAAGCTTTATATTTAAATTCTTATATCTTTTATTACTTTATATGAAAATTTAAGGTAAAGAACTATCCAAACTGAGCAATACATTTTTACCCACTTTAATTAAATTAATCTAGTTGACAGTATTGTACATTGTCACTGGTAATCCATCAGTGTCAGCAAGGTATCTCGCTTTTCCTTTTAATTTAATGGCTGAAATTCATACATCTGGAGTCTCTACACTCCATCAGTAATGCAAAATACAAATGTACTAACTATTACCAACTTAGACTTCTTTATTTAACTTCAACTTCACTGACTGTCAAATCACATAAAAAAAATAATCTCCACATATATTAACATTTAATAATGGGCTACAACTGTTTCACTTAACACACAGACAACACACATTCTTCCAAAACATACACATCCATTGGCCCATGGAGCATTTTTTAACAGAGCAAAAATGGCAACAACGTCTCACTCCCTAAATACGAACAGTACATACAATAACAATACAAAGAAAATACAATATTCTGGCTTGGAAATCTAACTCAAGGCTTTCCAAAATATTCATAAACACTCTGAACATGTTCACATTAAACAGAGAAGAGGTTTGATCTGGCAACGTGGTTCTCTTTGGGTCCCATACTTTTACTACCAAAAGAAGGACCCAGACTGGCTACGGTCACACAAGCTGCCCTCCAAATAGACAAAACTACGCTGTCCCACTTGTAGCAACTAATCGTGCCAAATTAAGGCAGCATATATTAGTAAACATGACCAGCAAAGAACCACACTTGTGGCCTGGCGTTCTTGGCAAACTGTCAGAAAAGAACTTAGTTTTATCTGTCAAGTTTTGTCTTTCAGTCATTTGGCGTTCCAGGACAGCTCATGTGAATGTCCTTTCTGAGTTGCAGAGACACACAGCTGAGCCAGCTGCGGCTGGTGGGCATCTCTCCAACAATCTCCCAAGTGTCAGTGTCTTCACAGTACCTTTCAATTGTGTCATGATACCTACAAGAACAAAATATGTATTTTACTGCAGAGTACTATATATAACTCTAAGTGTGCATCTGTATAATTTGAGCACCCATTTGTACCTATCCCAGCCTTCTTCTCCCCCCAGAACAAAGATCTTTCCATCGACCACAGCAGCACCAGGCCGATAGCGCCGTTCTTTCATAGGTGCGCACATGGTCCATTGGTTGGTCTTGGGGTTGTAACACTCTACTTTGTCTGTGTTTTCTGTCGATGCATGCCATCCTCCTGAAGTCACAGTAAATAGAAGAAATAATTTTTTTCAAATTTAAGCATAAATATATAAAACATAATACAATATTGTATTGCGTTGGGACATTTTTTGTTTGTGTATGTATAATTAATATACATTATCTAAAAAAAAAAACTGAAATAGTTTGTAATGCCCTTACCTATAACATATATTTTCCCTTTAAGAGTACATGCTGCTGAACCAGAGCGAGCGATTTGCATGGGGGCGACTTCAGACCACGTGGCCGTCTTAGGGTTGTACACTTGAGCAAGATCAGTGCCATCACCGTCCTCCAGAACAGCGCCACCTTCAGGGACATATTGTTGTTGATATATTCAGAATATAAAAGCTTTCACTTAAGATATAATATACCTGTAACATAAAGCAGCCCGTCCAGAGCCACTACTGCAGGACTGGTTACAGCCATCTTCACAGACTGAGTGAACTGCCAACAGTTAGTGTGAGGGTTGTAGCACTCGACCGAGTCCAAACGCGAGCGCCCCTCCCACCCTCCAACTGCATACACAAAGCCATCCAGCATGACCAGCCCTAAGAGAGGGGCAGAGAGTCACTTACACTGTACAGTGGGAAGTATAAGTTTAACACATTTTCATAAATCCTTTCAATAATATAGTTGTCATTTTCTTTGCATGAAAAAACTATTAATTTCAGATTGCACATGACACTGCAAATGTCTGGGTGGCCAAGTGGATAGTAGATGACAACTTGCTGTATGTCCTTACCTTTCTCTTCCCCATTTTACAATGCATTGTACAGTCTATAGAAGCCTACAGGCCAAAACATAATTTAAAAAAAAGGAAATAGTCATCAGAGTCATACCCAGCTCAGAGCGTGCTACATTCATAGGAGCCATCTCAATCCAGGAGTCAAAGCATGGGTCATAGCGCCACATTTCTCTGCTGGCCGAGCCATCAGGAAACTCCCCTCCCGCCAGGTACAGCGTGGAGTCTGCAAAATGTTCATAACATTTTGTAGATTAGATATACAAAATATATTACAAAAATGTTTAAACTATTTCATATAAACCCACCAGACACGACCAGCCCGTGCTTGCTCACGGCAAAGGGCAGACAGGCCAAATGCTTCCACTGATTGGTGACTGGATCGAAGCTCTCCACACTTCGCAGCACCACCTTATCATCCTCTCCTCCAACTGTCACGATTACTTCTGCCGTCCCTGTTGCCACGGAAACATGCAATAAGAGCAAAATGTAATGACACGAGGCACAATTGCTTTTATTAGATTTTCTTCAGAGTCAACTAATATAAGAAACACATTTGATAGAGGGTAACACATGATAGAGTAGAACCAAAAAAAATAATTGTTTATCTTTTAACTTAGATATTAAGTTAAGTGTACATTCATTATTATCAAGCACCGATAACAACCTGCATTGAATCTCCCACAAGAAAACTGAGCTGACCATTGTGTGATTCCAGTTTAGTTTCTTGGCTGAGTACTGGTTGTTAACTTCTTCTAAATAATAATTACAACGGTCTTATAAGTAAAATTAGACAGTCAAGTTAATAATTACAAGAAGACAGAATGAACTTTCCAGATATAAATGAGTCCTGGTTGGTTTACCTGTGGACCTGCGGGGCCTGGCTCTGGGGCAGTAGAGCTCTCCGCGGCGGTCCTTCAGCAGAAGATAGTCCTTGGCTTCAGAGATGAGTCTTTGACAGGCCTGATTATCTTTTACAACATCAAGAGACTCAATCACATCATGGAGGTAGTAAGGGCTGATGAGAGGGAGACGGACATTCTCCAGGACCTTCAAGACACAAATACAAAAGACACACATTAGGAAAAACCAACTAACAGACTATTATGTTTCAATACTACTAAAATATGAATGCATTACATTTATATAGCACGTTTTTGGACACTCAGAGACACTTTACTATGCATTATTCAATCCCTCCATACTCTGTGGTGGTAAGTTACTACTGTAGCCTCGGCTGCCCTGAGGCAGACTGACAGACTGATGTGATGTAAGCAACTACATATATAATACTAACACTAATGCCCCCCTGCCTCCCCTCGCCCTGACAGACTCTCCCATCACCACCGTGGACTCTTTCCGCTTTCTCAGCACCACCATCACTCAAGACCTCAAGTGGGAGCAGACAATCAGCTCCATCATCAAGAAGGCTCAGCAGAGGATGTACTTCCTGAGGCAGCTGAGGAAAGCTAACCTGCTGGCGCAGATGATGGTGCAGTTCTACACGGCCATCATTGAGTCCATCCTAACCTCCTCCATCACCGTGTGGTACGCTGCACAGCCAGGGACAAACTACAGCGCATTGCCACAAGAACAGTTTCTTTCCCTCTGCCGTTGGACTCATTAACACTTTATAACACACTTTAACAATCACAGAATGAAAGCACCTATCTATTTGCACTACCACATTTGCACAACTGTCTCGTCTGTACTGTGCATTTCTGTATATAGTCAAAGTATGTTTAATTTAATTTTATTCTTTATTTATTTACTTTTTGTATTCTTTTATATATTTTGCTATAATTTATTTTGCTATTTTATTCATTATTCGTTATATGTTGCACCTTAATGCCAAAGTTCCTATGTTTGAGAATTTTGTTCACTGACAATGGCAATAAACCTTTTTCTGATACTGATGTATATACTGTATTTATATATATGTATTATTTGTACTGTATTTTTTAAGGATTATGCTGGGATATGCTGGAACAAGGTGGGGAGCAACTTGTTATTGAGATTTATAGGTTTTCTCACCTTTTCAAAGTTTTGTTTACGTGAAGGACATTTGTTGAGCCACAGAATAGCTGCCTCAAAAACGACTTCTTCTTTTGGCACATTAAGATGGTCACTAGCAATAATTTCCGTCAGTTTGTCCACACAAAGAGAGAGGAACTCCTCCTAGTAAAGATAGAAACAATAATATACACGAATGAAACATATACACCATCTCTCAGGAGAAACTATATTACTATATACATTAACTAAAAGGTTTGTTACTGACTTGCTGATAAACACTGCTGAAATGCTCGAGGATGTAGTCCATGCTGCGCTTTTCAAGCGCTTTACAAGAATGGGCTTCAGCAAAACAGTGAATCCCCACACAGTTCATCTCGTCCATCTGACGCTCCATGAAGCGACAGCAGGCCTCTCTGACAGCCATGACATCCAGCAGGTTGGCCGCAGCCAAAAGTGCCTGGTTCAAAAATATATTTGAATAATTTCTCTAGTGCATATAAAAAAAGTCACAAACCATACTTTGGGTGGGCGATATGATTAAAAAGAACAGCTGCAGCTTTTTGGGATTATTATGATTATTATTATTAGAGGATCATTTCAGGATGATATTTACACAATGGACTAGGGATGTGCTCAAATGTGCCAGTAATTTCAAGTTTTGCACAAAAACCAGAATTCAATGCACCAAAAAATTTACATATAAAGGGCAGAGACCCTTGTTTACATTTCTGTTCAATTTATTTTTATCAGCTCGTTTTTTGCGGTTTTAATTGGATATACTCGATATTCTAATGTTGCGCCCCCTCAAAATCAACAATTGTAATTATATTTTTTTGCCATATATTTCTTTCACTTCCACTTACCTGCACATTCGCTTTAGAAATGTAAACCTCAGACGTGTATGCATAGCTCACAAGCATCCCAATCATTTGGGGCTCAACTCCATTAATGGCAACACGCTCTTGTTTGGACTCAATGAGGTCAGTAGAAAACATTGCCTGTAGAGGTAGAACAGTGGATTACATAAATATTATCTAGTCCAGGAGCCAGCTCCCCCCTGCGTAATTATTTTGCTACTTTTTTCTAATTATTATTTTTTTAGTGTATATCTCGGGACAAAACAAGTTCAAGTCTTTTGTTTCAACTCTGCCCAGTTCGGTCGCAGGACCCCCAAAACCCCTCTTATGAACCAAGCCTATGACGGAATTTTGAGCATGAGTGAGTGGTGCTATAGTCACATCCAGTGTCACCCAGTCATGAAATTTGGAACAAAGAATACTGACATGATGAGGAATACAGCAATATAACATTTACAACAGTTTATGTATATCAATTTCCATTAAACAATATATAGAAGAAAATATCAAAAAATGGCATTCTCATGGACAAATCCTCTTCACGTACAGTTACACTGTGACCCCACGGAATGGCATTACAGTTCCATATGTAAATAGAAAACATCCCCAGTTTATTAGCCCAAATTAAACCCAATTAAGCCCATTGGATGTGACTATAGCACCACTTTTTACTCACTCTTAAATTTTCGTCATAGGCTTGGTTCATAAGAGGATTTCTGGGGGTCCTATGACCGAAGGGAGGCCGGGTTGAATCAAAAGACATGGCCTGAGGTTTACACTAGTGAAAAATAATAGTAAGAAAAAGGTAGCCAAATAATTATGTAGAAGGGGGCTGACTCCTGGACTAATCAGTATAACGAAAGTGTATTCTCTGATCTTACCTGGAAGTAAGAGCTGAAGGAGGCCAGTACAATGCGGTGACAGGGGAACTCCTGCCCCCCACAGCACAGGGTCACATCACAGAAGGCATTGTTGAGGCGCAGACTGTTGAGCCCCTGCAGCACTGTGCTGGGGTGTCTGCTCTCCACAAACAGGTAGTCTTCACTGCTCAGGGGTACAGGAGGAGGGGCTGCAGGGGGACTGGCACCGTCCTGAACCGAATAGGTCACGTTCAGAGTGGATGGCGACGACGGTAAACCCGCAATCACTGCCAGAAGTTCTGCCATGTCTCACTTTGCTAGGCAAACCTGGAAGGACAGCGGGAGACAAGACAGGGGTAGACGACTCCTCCGTTAACGTGGGCAGAGAATATGCCTGTAAATCGTAGGTCCAAATGACAAAACTACTAATGCTTGTCTAACAAACTTTGCCTGACGGGCTGTCCAAGATTGTGTGTCTATTAGCTGACTAATGAGGCTTAGCAGAGATGCAGCCACACCACTGCTCGCACTGTTTACGGAGCTTCAGCGTTCAATAACACATCTTTTGTCTTTACAAACTCGACGTGAAGAGTAAAATCTGATTTGTTAATTTAGTAAAGGGGGAATACAATACCTGAAATACATAATCGTGACTGGAACAGAGCAGACGCGCTCTTCTCGTACAGTTTAGTCTGGCAGCTGACGCTAGGAGAAGTTTACGCCTCTTTGACGGAGCCCCTCCCACAACAAACAAAGTCAAGAGGACTGAGACCTTTGTACTTCCTGTTTTGTGTCGATTTCCGTAGAACAAGCACAGGCAAGAATTTGACTATTTTTAACGTTATCAGTCATTTATTTTCTCCCAGTGACCCCACACTCATCATCAAAACAATAAAATCATGATCAGAATGATATGAAAAAACATAAGACATATAGGTTACATATCAGTTTTTTATTGTCATTATGCGTTTTATGCATAATGCATAAATGCATTTTATTTAATGGTATAGAGAATTGATACAGGTCTTTTTATTGTTCTAATCTAAAGCATAGAAATAAAAATGTAGCCTACATTCCATTTTGTTGACACAGATGAGCACATTATACATGATTTTCTGATTTTATTATTATTGTTACTTTGAACTGGTTAAAATAAACTTTCATGGACTGACTTAATATGTCTCATTACAGAGAACAGTCCTTCATAATGCCGGGACTCTCCAAAGCATATTTTCTGCGGGCGATAGCTTCTAGGATCTTCTTCCTTGGGCCCAGCTGGATACGAATGCCTTTTAAATCGTCATCAGAGCAAAGCATCAGTGCCTCTAAGTCTAGGTGCTCTTTGCTGAAGGCTAAAGCAAACTCTGGCAACGCGATGGATGACAGGAATGCGTCGAGAGGAGAGGTGTCTTCATCGTCATCATCATCCAGCCCCAGATCCTCCTGCTCCCACGGTAACTGGCCCTCGGCCTCCAGCCCCAGATCATCCTCCCCCTCAAACGCCTCCTTTTCCAACAGGTACCCGAGGTTTTCATTGCCACCACTTGGAAACTCATCTGACTCAAGACCCATGTTTGGCTGAAATATCAGACCTCCAAGTCCAGGTCGGTTGAATATGGATTGCTTCACCTGGCTTTCCTCTTCTGCATCCTCAGTGCCATGGTTATCTGTTTCCTCATCTTGTTCATTAAAGACTTCCAAAAATTCAGGTTTGCCATCATCTTGTTTGAGAAAAATCACATTGCCATTCGCTCCTGACTCCTGCATGGAATCCTTTCCCTTTTTTCCAAGCTTCTGTTGTAGTGTCCCTTTAAACCGTGCTGTCAGAGACCCACCTTTGCTAATTTTTTTCTCACTTAAACTGGTGATGGTGGCAATGTTGGGTGCCTGCATGCTGGCCTCTGTGACTGACCCAAACCCGGGGCTGGGTCGGTACATTTTGTCCATCTTGCTTTGGTGTCTTTTCTTAACCTTCTCACACTGCTCCACCCGAATCTCTGCCTCTTTAATGGCCTTCTTCTTTTTAGCTGCAACCTTTTTAGGATTTTGGTTGGTTTCCTGTGAGGCAGAGGCATCCAGAAAGCGCACACAGTCCATGCGATCACGGGAAGCTGCAACATCCATGGCTGTGTGGAAGTCATTGTCCATGGCGAAGAGGTTGGCTCCAAAGTTGACAAGAAAACTGAGGATTTGCATGTGGTTGTTAGTTGCTGCGAGGTGCAGCGGCGTGTTACCCCAAATGTCACTTTTGTTAGCGTCCCCACTGTAAGAGAAAATAATGTTTGTGAGTTGAGTTGTGAGTTGTCATAAAATTGTGTTCAAGTTTGATTGATAGAATTGCTGCTGAGAATTTCTCAAATTACAAGTCTATAATCTAATTATTTTTCTATTCCAGTCTGAGTTGTGTAGAAAATGGAGGGATGGATTTATGCCTTACATTTTAGTGAAGGTTTGGTTATTGATTTTTTTAGTGTATAAGTACTTAAGGCCAGTTTTGTGTAGGCATATGAAGAAATAATTGGTAAGCTATTAAGAATTGAAGTCCTTTTGCGATGTGTCATTTGTCTGCAATAAAAGCTATGATTGCCTGTATCACTATAGCAGCTTGTAAACAAATTAGACATTAAACAGAAACTAAATACAGGTTTGGTGAAATTGAAAATCTGCATTCATCATTTTACCTAAAAAAATAAATAAATCGAACTAAGGTCGAAATCAAGTTACAGTACAAATGAGAGTTGTTATATATGGCTATAATTGTTAATCATTAGATCAGAGATAGCAATTATGTAAATGATCTGAAAGACACAAAACAGCTTGCCAAAAGGAAGATTGATTTAAGAAAGATGGATCACTCTCTAAACTTAAACCGTTATACATTTATTATTGTGTTTCTTACCCTCTGCTGCAGATGAGCTGAAGCGCGTCAACACGTCCATGGAAAGCTGCCAGTAAAGTTGGTGTCATGCCATCTTCATCCGCAGTATTTAGGTCTTTGGTTGTTGCCTCTTTTAAGATGTCCAAATTACCATCAATGGCAGCTTTGTGGTATCTCGACATATTTCTATTCCCAGGAGATGATGAACAGCAGCTAAACTTCTGTCAGTGAATCCACACCGTCCGGAGCCGGGGCTGGGCGGGCAGCAACATTATATATCACCAGCTCACAGGTGCAGCCATAAAACAAAAGCAAAGTCCAGTCAGTTTATATTCTCCTTCAGGGAATGGTGAGTGGCCAAAACAAATAGACCCTTTAAAAGTTTGTAAATAAAAACCTTCTATTCCAGAATGGAGGCAAAAATTAAATGGAACATAATGTGATTTCAATGGAGAAACTGGGATTAACCTCAGAATATCCCAAAATATGAAAAATCCAGATGGTTTTGTCAAAGTAAAAGCACTCAGACACATGTGAGTGATATCAAAGCTGCTTTAAACACATGTATTTTTGTATTTTACATTATGTTTTACGCAATTATGATGAACTCTTTGCATTTTTGATGAGGAAACAATCCAGATTTGTCCGCTTTTACTGGACAAATACTTAAAGAAATGACACAATCATTTTTCGTTTTATCAATAGATATATTAGATACTGTACAATAAATTAAATTTTTTTAAGCTAAAATACAATTTTAAGGCTAGAAATTGGTATTTTGTCCATCCTTTGTTATAGAAAAGCAAAGTGCCATTTCTACCCAAATGTGTTGCCTTTTTCCCAAATCAAAGACTTAAAACCATTAGAATACAGATCCAACATGAGTTATCATCATCAATGTTAAATTTACAGACAACTTAATATTGCTCCAGTTGCCTCCATAGGATCCCCACATGCAATAATCTTTCACCTTCTCGTGCAATTTCTGTCACTAGTCTCACTATCATTCCCTTCATACTATTGTGTAAATAAAGTAATTTTCTCCTTTGGGTGCACTGTTAAAAATTGTTAATTTATATTTTACATTCAATGATTGCTTTGGTGTGTTAAAATGAAACTATAATTCCTTGCAAATGGCAGTCTTGACGTTGCATGTGCACTTTTCATGCCACCTGCCTTGACAGGTGAATCTATCCAGTTTGGTACAATAAAGTTTATCTTCTTATCTTGATGACTTGTTGATAAAATGCTAAATACATGGATGACCTATAGACATATTGGAACTATTGACTTTCCCACATTTCCTGTACTTCCTGGCAAGACACTACTTTTGTCAGTTTGCTCTTTCAACAAGATTTCACCCAACAAAATGGTCCAGTCTGCAACTAAATATTTATTTGATTATGTCATTTAAGCCACACGTTTCCATAGATGAGACATTGTACTTTAAAGGCTGTCTTCTCAAAATGCATTTTTATTCAGTTGGGGACATAAATACTGTATCACCCTTAAAGTAGCACCTACATACACCAAATCTTGTACTTACATCTAGTTTACTTAACTTACTTAGTTTAATTAGTATTTCAACCAAATGGAAAATCTGTATCCATCCATTGATTAATATGCACCAAACACACAAACAAGATTTTCCCTACATTCACCTTCAGTGTCTCACCCTTAGATTGTGAAATGGGGTTAATTTATGAAAAGACTTGGGTGACCAGACGTCCCTATTTACCCGGGACAGTCCCAATTTTGAGCCCTGTGTCCCATGTCCCAGCAGATGTGTCCAAAACCATTTATTTGTCCCAGTTTTACACAAGTCACGTCCCAGTTGTCCCTATTTTTGACCAATTTGATACCGGCCAACAATAAAGACAGGAATAAATTGCCAAAATAGAGATAATTGTTCCTGAAAATGACTAGAACACAAAAAATCTGAGCACTATAAATAGACGTTATTATTTACGTCATATTATACTGTTTACTGAAGTCGTGGATGAGCCGTGAATGGACCAAGTGTATAATAATTTACATAATTATCCACTCTTTTTACAATTTTAATGTAACTCCCCACTCCAATCAGGGTGTGTCGCAGATTTTAATTATGAAAATCAGGTCACCCTAGAAAAGGTATTTGCAAAAGCATTACTTTGACTCCTCAAAAAGTGTTTTTCCATCGTTCTCCACGACGCTAGGGGCTGTTTTTACGCACGGCTTTACGCATTTGGCATCCGTGGAGAAGAAGACGCCTCGGCCAATCGTGACACAGATGCTTCACTGTGGGCGGAATCCTGTCAAACAGCTGAAAGCAGTTTTACCACTTTCTCTCCTTTTCGGACTTCGTGGACTTTACACAGCACTTGTTACATTTCGCCACCATTACATTGAGTTGCGCAGTCAGGGACATTTCTGACCAAACAGCTTCACTTCCGTAGCTCCGTGAGTCATCCATCCTCTCCCGGTGTGTGTCAGAGGCTGTGCCCGGTGAAAGCTGCCGTGATGTCCCACAACAGCGGCTCAGCGATCGGCCTCTTGTCCTACGAGACTCTGGTGCACGCCGTGGCTGGGGCAATGGTCTGCATAAACGACAAGCGACTTAAATGTACAAGTGTAAATTGAGTGAGTTGTTGATGAGCGCTGTTTGTGTGTCCCAGGGCAGTGTGACAGCAATGACTGTCTTCTTCCCGTTGGACACGGCTAAAAGCAGACTGCAGGGTGAGTAGGACTTTTCATCCTGGACAGAGGTGAACTGATAAACGCGTCGATTTGGAGTAATCATGTATATGGTTTGACACGCGCATGCACTAAAGTCCTACGGGTACATTTGACATAACCAGTGAAAAAACAACAATCACAATCACTGGCTTTGTTAACAATCTTTTTCAACTCATCTGTTTCAAAATAATCCTTAGACTTTTGCTATTCAGACTCTGTCAAAGCTATATTAATGTGTAATTTCCCACAACACTGCAATAAAACACTGCAAACCAGCAAGGGTTGAATTCATGCTGTTGCCTTCCAACTTTCCAGCAGATTATGCAAGAATAATTGTATTGTGTATTTTATTGTATTGTATCTGTTATAACGTAAAATTCATTGTACAAGTTTCTATAACATTGACTGGGTGAAAGATATGGGCTCAAGTGAATTAATTGCAACTCGTCAATTATTGGGATAATCGTTAGCTAATTTAGTGCTTGAATAATTGTTATCTGGACTATACGCAGACAATGGATGGCTCTCCCAAATGACACAGGAAACATGTAAATGTAGTGGATTTGTCCTCAAGTGGCATTACTTTTCCTTTATCTGGATCAGATTTTTAAAAAAGAAAGAAAAAAAAAGGATATGCACAGGCCTTTCACAATAATAAAAAACATCGATTCATCAAGAATAATTGTTAAATGAATCAAATGGCAAAATAATCATTTGTGGCAACTCTACCATATTGATACTTTTGATACCAGCTGATCTAATTTATGGTATCAATACTGCTTTAAAAGAATTGATACTTTGAGAAAATAACAAATAGATTTTTTTTTTCATGCTTCAAGCTGCATCATAGAATTCACACGGCCAATATATGACACGATAAACAGTAGAACTACTTACCCAGTAACACCCATAACATTACATCTACAAGATTGTTGACATTTCAGCTGTAAGGATGCAAATGTTTTGGACAACAGTAAATGCTAGCCATAACAAGCTATAATGTGTCTGTCTAAAAGCTTGTAATTAGCATACTCTGCAAATAGGAAATTATGAGATATGATGTATATATTACTTACTTTGAGAATTGGTATTGGTGTTATCGATTCCAGCCTTTGAATCTTATTGAAAGTGAAAACACTGGTATCACACATAATTTCTTGTAGGATATTAATTTGATTTATTGTTACTTTAATGTAATTGTCTCTTTCTTCTTAACAGTGGACGAGAAACGAAAAGCCAAATCCACCCCAATCATCTTGGCTGAAATAGCAAAGGAAGAAGGCTTGTAAGAGTAGTGCTCATGTCAGGGGGTCACGCGGTTGGTCAGAAGATTAATATTTTTAGTAACATTTCTTCTTCTTCAAATAGACTGTCACTGTACAGAGGATGGTTCCCTGTCATCTCCAGCCTCTGCTGCTCAAACTTTGTCTACTTTTACACCTTTAACACCCTGAAGAGGGTTATGGTTACAGGCCCACAAAGGTCTAGACCTGGTAAAGATCTGCTCATGGGCATCATATCAGGTATTACTTATAGCACCCCATTACTGAAAAACTTACAGTTGACAGTGATTTGAGAATATTACCTCTGTGTTTTGATGCAGGTGCAGTGAATGTAATCCTGACCACGCCCATGTGGGTGGTCAACACAAGACTCAAGCTGCAGGGAGTGAAGTTTAGAGACGAAGACCTCCACCAGACTCATTACAAGGGCATATTTGGTTTGTTTTTATCTGTGTGTGTTTGTGTTAGGTACAGCTGTTTTTGTTTTATAAATGAGCAAACTATTGTGTTTTAGATGCATTTTCACAGATCATCGCTAATGAAGGAGTGGGAACCCTGTGGAATGGCCTTCTGCCCTCTCTCATCCTTGTCATGAACCCTGCTGTACAGTTTATGTTTTATGAGGCCATGAAGAGGAGGGCAGGCAAAGGCGGAAGGAAGGTAACATATGAAATGCTAAGCTAGTAACGTTTTAGTTAATTTAAATGTAAATGCTAATGTATTTAATAAATGAGATTGGCCATTTTGTCCCAGATCTCTTCAGCCGAAATCTTTCTTATTGGAGCCATTGCAAAGGCCATTGCCGCCACAGCAACATATCCACTGCAGACAGTTCAAGCTATTCTGAGGGTAAGTATGGATTATACTGTACATTAATAATTATCATGTTTAATTATTATCCTTATAAAATCTGTGATTTTTTTGTTCACCAG
This sequence comes from Rhinogobius similis, assembly GCA_019453435.1. NCBI lineage: Eukaryota > Metazoa > Chordata > Actinopteri > Gobiiformes > Gobiidae > Rhinogobius > Rhinogobius similis. The sequence continues at coordinate 23,504,643 of CM033631.1, forward strand.
TTTGGCCAGTACAAGGGTGATGGCAAAGGTGGTCTCCTGGGAAGCCTGTCAAACGTTATAACTCTGTTTCTGGAAAGAATAAAGTAAGTGCATTTATAAATGGATGTTGGATAACATTATACATTGTGAATTATTAACTTTATGATAATTATGTTTCAGGAGCCATGGTGTTTTGGGTTTGTACAAAGGGCTCGAGGCCAAGCTGCTTCAAACGGTACTCACTGCTGCTCTGATGTTTGTGGTGTATGAAAAAATCACTGCTGCTACATTCAAAGTCATGGGCATAAAACAAAAACTCAAGTGATTTCCACAGGGCAAGTTAAATGAAACATAATGCCTTAGGGTAAACCTCTAGACCTCACAGTGTGACTTATGTTTAATCTGAGAGTGTGAACCATTTACTGTAAACTTGAAAATTAACAAGTTTGCGGTCATGCAAACGGAACTAAACCATATCATAAAGCAGTAAGATACAGTGCTGATTCATGCTTGTACAAGATCCAAGCTACTAATTTTTCTCTGTAATGTTACATTGCAATTAGATACTGTAAATCAATGGTATGGAATTTGTAAGAGAACAAATATATATATAATTAATTTATATATTGCATTAGCTAGATGTACTTTTGTACAGAGTAGATAGAGGAAATCTAATATGGTGCACTTATACCTACTGACCTCTTCTGTTCAGTATGAACTTTTTTTAACAGAACTGTGTGACAAGTAACAAACAACTGTCACGGCAGCTTGAACTTGCACTGTTTTTGTCTCTACATTCTCTGCAGTTTTGTATATTTTTGTTGGGCACCTTCTAACAAGGGCTAACCTAATTATGTTATAACGTTGATTTTTAACATATGTCTACAATGAGATATTTGTGTTTATCGTAACTAACTTTTCATTGCTAAAGTATCAGCTGGCTTCATCCAGAATTTTATTCACACGAGAAGTGATTGGACCAAATCAAATAAACTTGTATGAAGGTGGTTAGATATACGTGCAATTACTGTTTGTTACATTTTTATGTGAATTGTTTTAACAGTGTGGAGTTTGTCACCAAAATTGTAATGCTTAATGTCTTAACACAGACCTCACTTGAAACACGTTATATCACAAAACATTTTATTTAAATAAGTGACATCGACTTTTTAGAACTCTGGACTTATCAGTTATTCTTTAAAACATAATAAATTGTGCATTAACAACAACAACTTAGAATTTCACTTAAAACAATGGTCTTTTGTATTTAAAAAAAATGAAAAGGGAGTTGCAAATATAATCACATTTGGAAAATGGAAACCGCAGTGATAGTTGTAGGCAAAACAAATGGCCAGTAGTTGTTACGCTTGTGTTCTCTTGATCTCCTCTACATACCATTCTGGCAGAAAGCAATATTGAGAGTCTCTGTGAATACTGTAAGCAACATCTCTGTGTGGTTCCCAGGAAAACAAATACACGACACTGAAAAAAAAAAGACAATTAATTTCTATATAGTTATTTTTATGTTAAAATAAATTATACCTTGGATTGTCCTCAGAGACCACTTGTTTGACAAATGTCAGAAAGTCGTTGCAGAAGTTCATACAGACTGTAGGCTTCCAGCAGTTATATTCACCCTGTAAAAATGTATTTTTTTTATTTTTCCTATACACAAGATCCTTCTATATTGTTAGGCATAAATTAAATATGCACCTTTATCAGTTGTGAAATTTTTGAAATCTGGAAAGTCTCTACTTTAACGACAACTCCATCATGATCCCGAAAGCCTGCTACAACTTGGGGCACTCCAGGCAAAAAAGACTGTGCCCACCACTTTAATAACTTGAACCTGAAAGGACAAACAGCTGAAACAACGACAAAAAAAGCGCTTGCCGGTGGTGTTGTGGTTTAAGGCGTTAAACATATGCAGTTATTATCTCTACCCCCTCTCTCCATTTTCTGCTATAGCTATCCTGTCAAATAAAACCTTTGGGATGGAAAATCTTTATTAAAATAAAAAGAAACATTGAGAAAAATATTAAATGAATATCCACCTGTGGAAGTTGCTGCGCTGTTTAGGCGTGCATATTTCAGCTGACGTTTTGAGCTCAACGTAGCAGGCAGGTGCATCTGGAGCTTTGAGGTCTTTAACTCTGCAGTCCACCTCACCGGAGAACAGGAGTTTGTGATCTGCAAGTCGAGTTCGGACCACTGTGCAAAACGCTTCATTGGTGTTAACCACTCCACTGGGCTCAGGTGAACTGTGGACATCATCTGAAAGAAAGAGCAAGAAGATGATTTTTGATAATACTGCCCAGAATGTGTCACATGCAAAAGAATGACGCTACCTGCACACATGTACTGCTCAAACTTGTATCCCCAGTACATCATTTCACTATGCCTCTCGGTGCGATTCTCACGATCCCTGCAAGCCGCCTCAGTTTCCACTTCACTGATGTAAACTGTACCCCTGAACTTGCTCACAGCGAACATCCAACCTTCCCGGTTCTCATATGGGGTGGTGAGCAGTTTGGTTAGATGACCTCGCCACATCACAAAGTCTGCATCCAGAGTACTGTTGAGAATAGAGCAGAGATTAGGCTTTGAGTTAAAAAGTAATCTTGACAAAAAATACAACATGGGGTACACTTACTGTTTTGATATGTCCTTCGATGTGACTTTTGCTTTATTAGAAATAATCCACCTCAATAAATGGTCCAACTTCTCTTTCACAGTTTCATCCCTCTTTAGAAATCGGTCTTTGAATCCATCTCTGAGATTAAAGCCGGGGTTCGAACCTGGGTCAACAAAATACCTCAGCTGTCTTTTGTCATTAAAAAACCTTCGCTCTGAGTCCAAAGAAAAACACCCAACTTCAATGGGCTGTTTATAAAGGGGGAAGTCTCTCTCATATGGCTCCTTTCTGGTGCTCAGAGTTGGAAAACCAGTTGTATGACTTGGGCCAGATTCAAAAGGATGCTGATGATGGCTGATTGATTGAAAGTGTTTATTCGGGTGATGACTTCTTTCAGGGAATCCACTGTGCTGTCTTTTCCTGATGTGGTGTTGATTTCCGGAGCCTGGATCCCGGGATGCGTGGGGATAGCGGTCCATTACAATCTAAAAATGAGATAAAAGCTTGATTCTCAGTTGGACTTAGCTATAAGGTGATACCAACACAATCATGAGCTCATTTCATGATCTCATTTCTGTGATGATCTGCTTTTTCGGTGAAAGTGATATATATTCACTTTTCTCTATTTAATGCAGCTCAAACACAGACACTTTACCCCACCGACTCCTCACACTAGTCAGGCTCTGAGTGAGGATTAACCAATCACAGTGATGTGAGAAATATATATATATATATATATATATATATATATATATATATATATATATATATATAGTTGTATTGCATATTTAGGTAAATCAAGTCACATCTGAAATTTCTCACTTCACTGTGATTATATGAAGAATTAAGACTTAAATCAAAACCGTGATCTGTCTACAAAAAAATGTTATATTGATATTATTTTTACCATGTCGCCCTACCCTTTTTCGCAGTCAATTTAATTAATTTGTGAGGCTACTAAATAACTGCGTGCATTGTCATTGGTTAAACAACAATTATACGATAAAGCGTATAGTTAGCCAGTGCATGTAGAAGGACGGCTTTTAAGCACTTGCAAAAAATGTACTTACAGGTTTGTTCACACAATCTTCATATTCGCGTTAGCTTCAATCAGGATTCAATGCTAAAAACAGTTTGACTTCCGGGTTGTTTAGCCTCCCGACCACAGTGTGGCAACGTAACCAAAACAAATAGAAACAAGACCCCTTCAAACTTGTGTATATTTTTAGCTTTTTGTGCGCGTTTAAAACTTGGGTTTTAGGAGTTTCTAAAGGCAATGTGGTATTTTTCGCTCATATATTCTAAGCCTGAGGTAAGTGCGCCGTCTACATGAAATGTTTTTTATTACATCTGTCTTTTTGTTACAATGAATCATGGATGTTAGCGGTTTAGCTTGAATGAAAATGGCAACTGTAACGTCAATTCATGGACAGTTAACGTTGAAGACCAAAAATGACCAACCACTGGTTTAATTTATTCACAGAAATGAATAGGAAACGGGGTTTGATTTCTGACAACTTTATTTCGAGAAAGAGGAAAGCTGTCGCTGAGAGATTTGGGCTCAGTGATGCGGATGGTATGGAAATGTAAAATGAAACTACCAAGATTGTGATGATTTTTCTTTGAACCCTTTCATTATTATATTTCTATTATGTATTTACAGGACCCACCGATGTCAAAGCCACGGTGGAGTATCTTATGACACTATTTCCCAGAAAACTCTTCAATGATGCCCTGCCTCAAATAGTGTTGAAACACCAACTCTACAGTTTGATCAGTGATAAGACTATGGTGGACAAAGACGTGGTAAGCTATGTGTAAAAAACACAACGACAATATATATATATATATATATATATATAAGTAGGTATTATTCAAGCCTAAAGTTGTCCTTTCTTCATTTGATTTCTTTTTAACAGAATAAACTGCGGGAACAAGGAGACCTTCTGATGTTTCAACTAGGCTTTGATTCGGAAGCTTTTGGTCTGGTTTTTGCTTCAGATTACAAAGCCAAAGTCTTAGCAGGACAAGATGGACGTGACACTCAAGAGACAGTGCAGAAGTTCATGGACAAGGTTGTGTCATCCTCCACAGATCTGAGCTTCAGCAAGGACCAGATGCTGTGTGACTTTCTATTTACAGATGCTGAAATCACGTATGGCGATCACTGACAAATTTACAACATTTTATTAGCGTTCAAATGTTATAACGCCACATCTTACTTTCTCCTGACCACATAGGCAGCTGGTTAAGTCAGGGGTGCTGACTGTGAGGGACGCTGGCAGCTGGTGGTTGTCTATTCCCAACTCGGGAAAATTTACCAAGTACTTTATACAAGGTGGGTAAAGTTATACCTTCTGTTTTCTGTTATTCCTGTTATTTCCAACATGTAAATGCTTGAATCCTTAACTCATAGTAGTTTTTCTCTTTTTAGGTCGAAAAGCAGTACTCAACATGGTAAAAAAGGCAAAATATAATGAAGTCTTAAAGGCCGAACTAGAAGACAGAAAAACACCCTCTCAAGTGAAATTCCACATGAAATACCACATTCATGACATAGTTGGTGCAGAGCTTGTAGAAAGGTAAATTAAACTTCAAACACACTTCACAGCCCACCAATTAAAATGAACATTTTCTTCCCTTACTTTTGCAGTGTACCAACAACTTCAGGCACGTTACTACGATATGTTGATGATTAAAACTGATGAACTTACGTGAGAAATTTAAAAAATGCTTACTTGTAATTTAAGTTGTGCCAAGCATATTGAACCTTGTAGGTTTATATTTGAATGTTAAAATGGCCATGTCATTTTCTGTTGTAATAAAGATGAAATATTTGGATTGTATGTCTTGTTATTGTACTGTTTGGGCTATTAGAATGACCCTTTTATATTTCATTTCATTGACTCAATTAAATAGATTTTTCAATCAATCTGGCACAAAAATAGTATATCAGGACCCGTGTAATAACATGTCCTAATGGGCCAAATCCACAGTCAAAATAGTCTACAGGCATTCATGTAAATAGAAATGGCCTAAATATGCAATGAACTTGTATTAATTTTCATGGACTTATTATATTTATCTTATTCACTTTGTTTAGAATAGTTTTGCTTGCTCACAAATTTTTATTCTTGCCTGTGTGTTTTTATTATTTCGTGTTTCTAGTCTCTAATGCAAGGAAACACAAAGCTGGTGGCTCGTTCAACAACTCTTGTTATGCCTCATCTGGAATAAATAACAGCACTTTAGCTCATATAATAAATGGGTTTCAGAGTGATGAAAATCTAGCCCCATTGCTGTCACAATTAACAATTCAAAACCAAATGGGTAGAAGCCCACATATCACCTATTTTCAGAATAATGAGAAATGTCTATGATTTATTTATTATATTTATTTATATGAAAAAAATGCAAAAAGGAAATGACGTCATTAAATTCTGCCACATATTTTTCCCCAGAATTTTGTCTGTTAGGTTGAAATTTGAGTAATTTGATCATTTACTTGTGTATAAATCGTGTGCAAATGCTTTAAAAAGTTAAAGTTTAGGCTAAATTGGTTTAACGGCCTAATACACATACCTTAAGGAGTTGTTTTGGGGAATAGCCTAACTGTCCACATCCGGGTGTCGCGGCGTAAACGGTCCTCCTGCTACGACCATAACAGGAGTCGATAGAAGCGGGTGGAGCTCCTCTGCCACAACAGATCATCGTCTGAAGGAATAAATGGAGTACTGTGACACGGAGAGATAAAAATATGAACTGTCACACCTCCGCGGACTTATTTTTCGCCTGTCCGTCGCTTCACTGACCCAGAATCCTCGCCGCAGGGGGAGACGGGGCAGACCGGGCCTGGATGGCTGGTCTGTCCCATCTAGTGGTCCGATTTTCGGGCTCAGCTGGACGGACTTACGGGGTATTTTCCAAAGGCTTAACTAGGACTTTGTTGATATTCTTTGATCTTGCGTGGAGACTGCGAATTAGATTTCCATATATCTATCTTGTTGCTTCGATGATGTTTAACGTCCGATTACAGGTAAATTAGTGTAGTTAACGACACTTCACAAATGGGGATTAACTTTACACCAGACAACAAATAGTTTAGACATTTAAGATTTAAATGTAGCAAATATATTCTTTAAATGTAATGACAAACCATCATACTTATGTTCACTTCATGGTTTTCAGAGAGATGAAAATCTAACACCGTTGCCATCAACAATTCAAAATTAGTGATTAGCTATATGTTTTGAATAGGCAATCCTCAAAATGTCACCTATACTTGGGTTACAGCTTCTTGTCATAGGTGACATTTTGAGGACTTCTCACCACCGAAAAGATATAATAGTTAGTTATAAATTGTTAATAGCAATGGCAACGTTCCACCTAATTTAAAGTTTTCATCATCCTAAATATCATGGATGAACTGGAAGATGAAACCCATGTATAGAGGCTTATTTCCTTATTGGGGTGAATGACAGCATGACCATTTGTACTGTGCAAAGTGATAGCCTATATCATATTCATAAATAATTTTGTGTTGGTATTGGTGCCTTAACTTTCTTTGTCTTTGTTCTCACAGGTGCACATTGAAATACACTGAGCCCGTCTCACCTGAGGTCCAAATTGTAAGCACTGCCAGCGTTACACCTAGTAAACATGTATGACAATGCACATTGTATTAAAGGCGAATGCTGATAACTGGTATGACAATGCAACCAAGTGGCATGTCTGGTTTATGCAGCCAGCATTTGTCGCACAAGCCCAGTGCCTTCAGGAGAGGAGAATTAGTGATGTCCACAGAGTTGAGCTAGCACAAGCAACTATGAGCTCAGCACCTGGAATGACAGAGAGAGGAGCGGTGAGACAGCATGGATCTTTTTGACACTGCCTCTTTGCTTTGGGAAAAAAGGACTAAAGGACGAAAAGTCAAACTCAAAACCAAACTGGATCTTTGCTAAAACTCTGAAATTTAAAAGGAATTTTGTGTCTCATCTCACAAACATACACGGTACTTGTTTTTTGTTGATTTTTGTTCAGCATGCCACAAATCAGCATGTTTTGTTTGAAGCTGTAGTGTTGTCGATGGTTTGTTGGCAACAAAACACTGCAGGCACCAAAACTTTAATGCTAGTAAATGCAAACTGTGTCTTTATGTTTACACACACAAAGAGCATCTCATCACAATGACATAAATAATTTATTGTGAATTTAGCAGGTAATATTTGTGTTGGAAAAATTTTGTTGAAGATTTTTGTGATGGTTGAGTTTGGCTAGAAATAAATTATTGCAGCCATTCTTTTCAATTGTTTTCTTATCTTTTATTCCAGTTTTTATCCATGAGATTTCAGCTCATTTCAAACTGCAGTTTAAAGGTGTCAGTGAAGTTAAGAGATAGAGTTTTTATTTGTGAAGATAAAGCATAAGTCATGATGACTAGTAGCACAAGGGTTATTGTGCAATTTAAAAGTGTGCTTCAATTTAAAAGGGTCAGAAAGTGCAATGCAGCTCTACACCTTTATAACTCAGTGATCCAGTTTTCATTGACTCATTAAATAATTTTCCCTTGGGGTTGAATAGAAGTAATTCCAATTTCTGGTTTCCTGACTTTCCTGCTATATTACATGTTTAAATTATGTTCAGAGAATTTTTGAGAAAGAAATATCTTAAATTTGACTTTTGTCTGGATTTAGACATTGGTCATGTATGGAACAGTAAAGTAAGAAAAATGAGCTAACAGAAGCACTTTTGCAGTACCACATGTATCCATATAGGGGCAGCAGAGGGTCACAAAGTAAATTCTATGTAAACTTACACAGCAAGATCCCCAAACAAAAATGCATTGAAAACTTTAAACCAATATTTTTTTAATCTGTTTTCTAATAATCTAATTTGATAAAAAGGTGACTTGCTTACTATTAGAAAGAATAGTTTTACTTTTATCACCCAAATGTCCCTTTGATCCATGAACTGCAGCCAATAAACCCATTTGGCTCCTTTCTCTAGTGTGCACTTCTACTAAATAGGTTTGTGCTTAAGGAGCAAAAAATCTCTCCGGCAAAGTTATCCCGACAAGTCACAAATGATGCAAGGCTGCAGCAGCCAACAATCATCAATGGTTGCCAAGGAAACTGTAGCCTACTTCTGACAGACACAGGAGAAGATCCCGCCCCTTTTCTGTAAAAATAGGGTATTTTTCTTAAGGATAATTGAGAAAAGTATTTCAGTGAAGATATTAAAACGTAAGAAAGAGATCTATAGATGACACATGAGTTGGTTATCTTATTTTCTGTTTTTACCCTTAGAAAATGGGTTGTGGAATTGAGATTACACAGCTGTAGCCTCTGGTGCCTCACACATGTTTTAAGTGAATGTGTCAGAAAGCGATAACATGCAGGGATCGTGGCTGGGGTTCAATCAAAGCTTCAGTACTTATTTAATGCCTCGCAACTGCAAAGTGAGCAGTTGAATTAATAATGTCCTTTATCCTGCTCAGAAATTGTACATTTTGAATTGTGACCCTTTTCATGGTTTCAACTTCCTGTTACATGCAACATTTTTCGGACTTTTTTCATTCAAAGGATATAATATTTTGTTTAAAATTGTAAAATCACTTTGAGAATGGTCTTAATTCTTCATCATTCTGAAACCTATGGAAAGACTAAACATCCATGTATTTTTCATTTTTGAGTAAGACCATATACACTAACATGGCAGAAAAGGTTTTAGTATTTATCAGCCTAACTGCTCATGACACTGATTTGTATTTATTTTACATGTTACAGCCACAACTGGGACCTAACCTTAAAACCCTAATGGAACAAACCATATCTGCTATATTCCACTAATCTTTATCATCATCAGCGCATGGGGATATTCATCCATGAACTAAAGATCCACTGTTTTTGAAGTCTTGATTGTAGCAATGTCTGTGGAGTTCCTTTAGTTTCCTACTCTGTGCCATTTCTAAATTACACTTACAGTATAAACCCTTTGCATATCACTGATGGACGATGTATTAGTGAGCGTAAATGTAATCAAACATTAATCCACTCGATCATGGCTTTGATGCACTCGTCACCAAATTGTGATTCATGCTGATCCTCTTTAACCCCAAATAATGCCATGAACGTGCGTTTGGTTCCCCGCCCCCTGCTGTATCTTAACCTCTGATGCACCTTTAGTTTAGACACTGCTGAGCACATGCAGCGTAGTTGAAAGGGAATGAGGTGATGAGCTCGATGCTGCTGACCTCAAAAACTGAATCAAAGCAGAAGGGAAGAAAAAGGGGGAAGGGGTGAATGAGAAATGAGGGGAATTTAAGCATGCTGCAAGTTACTCCAGCTCTAGTGTTATGAAAACGAACACTGGAATTAATTAAAACAGATTACAATTTGAACGCCACAATTATTGTCGGGGAAATGATCAATGTTTGATTCTCCTGTTTTTTCTTTTCTGTCATGTGTTGATATTTGCTTACAACAACTTCAAGCGGTAAAAAAAAAGAGAGGATATGTGAAAATTTTATACAGTAACCCAACAGTAGATCCTCTCAAGAGGGCCTGGCTGTGGGCCGTTTACAGTGCTGTCTTTGTCCATGTAAAGTCTGTGAGTGTTGGATCTGACACAGAGGAAAATGGGCTCACGTTGGGGGCACAGGAGAGGAAGTCAAAAGGAAATCCTGTTGAAGATTCTGCTTCCTTTGACCTTTTGGACACACATCACTCGTCACATCATCGCATTAATCCCATCATCCTCTGCAACAGGAAGTATCATGCATTTACTTTTAAGCATACTTTTTGATGTGATTGCTGAGATTGTGTTTTCATTCACTATGTCTGTCTTATTTAGTCAATAATGGAGGGCTTTGCATGCATCTAATCACGGTTTAGAAGCTGTTTTAAATTGTTCTACAAAAACAGAGGATTATATTCTTCTCCACATCACAAAAGCATGGATTGAGATATCTTTCACTTTATGTTGTCTGAACAGTATTTCGGTGAGCTTGAATGAGAAGGGCACATGGTCCTTTTGTCTGGATGTGTAATTAAAGGTGGACACAAAACCTGGGGGCACTGCGGGGGAGACTGATGCATATGAAGCGCTGTGACTGCTCAATCAGGTCACGTGAAGTCGGTCAGGAGGCATAGACTTATCCCATGATGCTTTGCCAGACATAGGCTTCCCCGAGGCCAGTCACCCTCAGATGAGCATAGAGCCCCTGTACCTTGCATATGGTCACCTCATGCCACTGACGGTCAGTGTAGTGTCTGTCTTATGAGACTTTTCCATTTTGACACTGACATTAACATATATACATACACTATGAGTAAAACCTATCTCTTACATGTACTCACCAGTGTTGCCTTTTCAGATACTTCATCTTCTCTTGAAACCGCCCTGTCCACTCATTTGACCCCTTTCAGAATTGCTCATATTATGCTTGCATATTTTGTTTTGTTATATCCAGTAAGAGCTATAGAAGAGACAATGAATCAACACTGTCCTTCATATTTTTGGTGTCGTATTTTCATGTGACAGTTATAAAAAAAATCTAATTGGCATATTTGAACCAGACTGGCCAAGCATTACCAATTACTATGCATATAACCCAATTCTTTCTGTAGTACAAACAGTATTCAAATAAGACATGAGTGTGTACTACTTTGCATCAGTTTATGAATGCAAAGCTCACCAATTTTGCCCCATTTGCTTTATCTTTTCCCAAGAGAGCAGCAGTGGCTCAGGATTTAGAACTCTCATCAACCAACCCAAAGGTTGTGATCCCCTTTGGACAAGTGCATTCTGGTTGGTGCCTTTGGGAACGACACTTTGTGAGTTGAGTGAGTGAATGGAGGGGCTGATGGCGCATATTGACACGTTTCTTCTGTGGTCACGTATGAGTTTGAATGAATGATCATTTATGATAAAATGTCATTGACCAGTGTAGGTCATTGAGAGGAAGTAAGACCCCCCTCCTCTCAGAGAAGGCAGGAATGCTCTAATTGAACCCACGTGTATGTTCTGTGTAGAAACAAGCCCTTCAACCCAGAACCCACTCTCATTCACAGTGAAACATTGCTCTAACCCAACACTGCTTATGTAATGTTCATACCTGGGATTATCAAACCTTTTTCATCAAGAATAAAATCTACAGAAAAAGTCTATACTGAAATATGGATCAAGCAGAGGGCCATAAACCCATGGTCAGTACGGAAAGTCATTCAAAAAAGCTGCACTTATCACAGAATTGAAAGTGCAACCTCAGAATCATAATGTCAATTGTCAATAGTAAATGTCAATAGTAGAATATTTTTAGTTTTTCAATGAAACGTACTCAGAATAATCTGGACCAATTCACTAGGAAGCCTGATTGGCAACAAATATTGGTCTAGGAACCGTATTTGGCCCCCGAACCATAGTTTGGACTAGGGCTGTCAACATAAATTTCATGGCCCGGGACAAGATGTCTCACATGGGACCCCTTCAAAGACAAATTAGTAGGAATAGTGTTTCATTCTGGCCTCCTAAGACCCTGGGGCCCGGGACAACTGACCCCTTTGTCCCCCCTATCTATCTATGCCCCTGGATTGGACACCCCTGGTTTAGTTAGCTTTAGTCCAGAAGAGACTCATGTTAAATTTGTTGTAACATATGGACCAGACTGTATTTAGGCCTGCGGGAGATATAGTATTTATATGATAATACAAGGGCTATTATTGACCCTTTGCATGTGACGTCATGGAACGCCCACTTTGCCATGACGGACGGCGGAAGCGCTGTTTGTGCGAGGTAAAATGATCGAAATTTGCCCTAAACCTAACTATTAGTAAGCTAACATTGATCAATTTTACACGTAAGATGGTGATATCCTGTTGTGCGGTTGGCTGCACTAACAGGCAAAGCCGTAAGTCCAATGTAGCCTTTTATCGTTTACCTGTTTATGAAGACAGAAGACGGCGATGGGTAGCAGCAATAAATCCAAAGAACTGGAAGCCCTCCAAGTACTCACGGATTTGCAGTGAGCACTTTTTACAAGTTAAGTCAATGCCAATGTTACAAGTGTATGACAATTTTACACGAAAACATATCTGAATATGTGAAACAGTCAAAGTTATGCGGGGCACGGCGTTAGTTATCCAGCCAAGAAATTAACTTGTATGTATGCATGTATGTATATAGACTCAAGCCTGCAAAATGGATAATACATATTACATCCACAAAATTATTATTTGTGAATAAAATATATTGATTATGATGATATTGACACAGAGAGACAGAGACATTGACAGACAACCATTCACTCTCACATTCATTCACTAGGGACAATTTAGAGTTCTCAGTTACCCTACACAGTCATGTCTTTGGACGGTGGGAGAACCCGGAGAACCCACGGTGTACCCCGCCTAAGGCCATAAGTCACTGGGATGAGCTCCAGTCACCCGCGACTAACGGGAACAAGCGGTAGAAAATGAATGATATTGACGTTTTGATTAAATCGGTGAGCATGGCAGGAGGAAACAGGTAAGGGTCCGTTTCTAAGCTAGCGATCTTCACTTTCTCAAAATACCGCGCTTTGTGAGCGCGTAAAAGTTGTCCTGCTTCCACTGACAACTGAACTGAACATGAGTTAGAAGTAGCCATCGCTTAAGTGACAAAAATAATTGCAATCACTGTGAGTTTGTTACTTTTGCGCTCCCCGTAATTCTGCGCTCGCATACTCTTGCCGTCCATTATGGTGCACCCACGTGATCGTGTGACGTAGGTGCAAAGGGTCAATAGGCCTACCTACCTCACATTTTATGAACGATGAATAGATCATATTAAGAAGATACTAAGTCATAGCAAACAGTGCCGAGTGAAACAAACATAGGCAAAATAAATAAAGAATTTAATCAAAGAATTAAATAACACAATGGTTATGGCCTAATGTTATTTAGTGTATCCTAATATGTTAGTGATAGATGGATAGATGCTGAATCTGGGATTGAACTGCGACCAAGACTGTCAAGTAAAACAAATTGATTTTGTCGTCATTTGTTTCCAAAATAAGCCGCGTATAAAGCCACGCCACAGTGTTTCCTCCACGTGCGCCTCTGTCTTTATTCTGACGGGGACGGGACAGATATCCGGCTCGAGTCCGTTGCGCGTGACGCTGACTTGACGTGGCAGCGTCAATACTCTCAGCACTAGTGGAGAAGGCGTATTCAGAGGATGACGATAACACGGCGCTAAAGGACCACTGTGTGTGTGAGAGAGAGAGGACACTGACGCGACACGCCAGAGCTGCTTTTAGAGCAAAGACGCGGGGACAGAGAGGACCGATGCGTAAATGACCGCAGAGCTCAGGAGAGGACCTTGCGCATGAGCCAACCTGTGTGCCAGATGCGTCCTAGAGATTGGGACCGAAATTCGTCATAATTCATTGACAGTTCATTCAACGGAAGTTTCAGTCAGCTTTTGGATTCTTCATTAAAAGATTACCAGAATGGACGAGGACAACCAAGGTAAGAGACATCATTTATTGTTCATTCTAACCACTGACATGTGCCTTTTGGAAACTACACTGATCTACTCCAACAGAACTGGCATAATAACAGCACTGTCCTATGGGGTTGCAGAACAGTAAATGAAACAATAACCAGCCACACAACACTATTTTTTTTCATCAATTGCAACGAGTCTTGTTTGATGCAATGTTAGCCCACGCACTGAATGAAATATTGTGCCCATGCATTCTTGTCCCAGCAAGTGTCTAGTTCACTCAGCAAGTCACTTTGAACCTACAGGTGCTTAAAGGGGTTTATGAAGATTTCTGCATGCACGTATGACAAACACACAACATGTAAAGGCAAAGGTGCAATGCCCAAACAGTAACTTGTGGTTTGCGTCCACCCTTCATTCAAATGCTTGTACTAATCCTGTGATTCATACCTGCACAAAATCCCAAAGTTTGTCAAGTTGTGTGGGTTGTGTGTCTCCCCACTGCAGCTCTTGGCTCCACATGTGCAGTGCTGAGGGCTAGTTGTGCCGGATGTGCCTGTGCGCCGTTGTGCTGGCCGTCTGGAGTGCGGGCATAAGGCTGTCATTGTTGGGGCCCCTGGCATCCAGCGGTGGCAGACGTCAGCAGCATCGCCTCGCAGACTCACATATGGTGTTGTGATGCCAACCGTGTGCAGCCACAACAGCCACGGGCCAAAGCAAGAAACTGATTCAGATGTGAAATCTTTTAACCAAAGCTATAGTCTCAACTTAAGTTAACTGTGATATTTAGTCCTAGGTAATAATGACCTTTCTAGATGTGTTTTGACTGAATTGGAATTAAATTGGTACTAAATTTAGACCTAGACCAGGACTGTAACATGACCAAACCAAGTCTTCATCAAGACTAAATCAATAAAAGTATATGGGCTGCACAATATTAGAAATTATTGCGATATGGGATAGAACTGTTAATTGCTGCAATGTTGACATTTGTGTGATATTTGAATGTACTTTTTACACACCGTTGTTTCAGTTATATTCAAATAAATATGTTCATCTCTTAATGTATTAGTCAAACTGATGAGATAGAGATGAGATGAGACTGAGATGGATAGATAGATACTGTGTCAAAATAAAAACAACAAAAGAAAACACTCTAAATCAAGGCTGATTTAGGTTGAACAGGAACAATCATTAATAAAATCAACACTTTTTCTACTTTTTCATTTACAAAACTGTACATTTCTTTCAGTTATATTTAGTTTGTAGCAATATCAATTATTGTGCCAGACAATGTTTTAACATTGATACTTTTGAGATAAGTATTGCAGCTCTTTGAACACACAATTTGTCAGTGTTTGTTCTACCAATACAGTCCCAATCAAAAGTTTATGACCAGTTAACTAAATTGCAAAAGTCACATTATGCATGGTTGGATCTTAACAATGTTCCAAGTAGAGCTTCAATAAGCAAAAACAAAGAGCAGTGAAGTGTGAGTAAACATTTTACTGAAAACAAGTATTTAACTGAAATAGGCTATTCTGCAGCTGATCAAAACTTTATGACCCCACCTCGAAAAACAACCTTGGAATCAAAGTCCCAAACATGAATTCAGTAATGAGTAGTGCCACATTATTGTTAATCACTTCAAAAATTCTTTGCATCGCTTGATGCAAGCGTTTCCATGAGGTGAGTGGAAACATTTTCTCCAAGCGGTGAAGACAGCCTCATGAAGGGCATCTACTCTCTCTTGTCCATTTTGTATACTTCCCTTGCCATCCATCCCCAAAGGTTCTCAATTGGATTTAGGCTGTTCCTAAACAATGGTCCAAAAGAGAGATGTTATTCTCTTGGAAGAAGTCCTTTGTCCTGCGGGCTTTGTGAACTGTAGCGTTGTCCTGTTGAAAAACCCAGTGGTTCCACAGACGAGGGCCTCAGTCATGAGGGATGCTCTCTGCAACATCTGCACAGAGCCAGCAGCCCCTGCACCACCTGGAGCTCCATTTTTCCACTGAAGGGTAAAGCACCCCAGATCATTATGGCGCCCCCTCCCTCTGGCGCGTAGAAAACATCTCAGGTGGATCTGCTTGTCGAGCGAATCACGTTGGAAACCATCAGGACCATCAAGGTTTCATCTTTTTCTCATCAGAGAATAAAACTTTCTTTTACCTTTCAAAGTCCCATGTTTGGTGCTCTCTTGTAAAGTCTGAACGGCAGTTCTGTGGTGAGACGATGCCTTTGAAGAGGTTTTTTTGTTTTTGAAGCCCTTCAGTTGCAGATGTCGTCTGATGGTTATTGGGCTGCAGTCGGCACCAGTAACAGATTTAATTTGGGTCAAGGATCGTCCAGTGTCTTGAAGGACACCCAATCGGGTCCTCCAGCTCAGTGCTGGTGTCATTTTTTTGGGTCTTCCACTTGACTTTTTTGTTCCATAACACTCAGGATATTTAAGGAAATCCAAAATGACCATCTTACTGTGTCCCACTTCAGCAGCGATGGCGTGCCATTAGAGGCACTGCTTATGGAGCTCAACAACCCGACAGCATTCAAAACTTTTTTTGCCTTTGCCATCAGAATGTCATGGCAGTGTGAATACCTGACAGAAAATGACATTGAATTTGCATTTTTGCACAGACTTTGGGCTTTTAAAGGCATGTGGTCCTTAACTTTTGATCAGCTGCAGAACAGCCTATTTCAGTTTAATTTTTGTTGTCTCACTCTCATTTCTTTTTGCTTATTGAAGCTCTACGTGGAACATTGTTAAGATCTAACCATGCAAAAGGTGACTTTTGCCATTTATTCAACTGGTCTTAAACTTATGATAGGGACTGTGTTTTTAACACATTTTCCCTCTACCTACCAAGATATTTATTATAGTATAAATAAATATGCAGTAAACAATGGAAAGCGCATACACATGAGTATATTCGTTTTCATATTTTAAAGGAAACATCTTGTTTTAAATCTGCAGTATTTTTTTTATTTTTTGGAACGGTTTTGAAAGAACACAAAAAATATGAAATTATTAATGCTTTCTTTCATGTAGCAACGTCCCACCTCCGCATACTCCTACAAAAGCCCACTGCAGAGTGAGAGAGCTATGGGGGCGACCGACACTCACACGAGAAGGCTCGATCCACTCAGCGTGATACACTTGGCTCAATATGTGACATTCATTTTTTTTTTTTAAGGAGCACCAACAAACTGGGCCAGACTGCAAGGAAACTGAGAGGAACACAGGGTAAAGAGCTGGAAAAAAGCAGGTGGAGAGCACAGGTCGAAGACAGATAGAATGGGATCAGGAGTGAAGCAGGAAAATGACAGTGTGTTGCCAGTACATCCATAGATCTGTACTGTGGTGGTTCAAGGAGTTAGATAAACACATTTATTCTTCAATGGATGTGTTCATTATGGCAATATTGACAAAAAAAATTGGAGTCCTGATAATATTCAGATGATATTACGTCAATCCATTAGAAATGTGTTAAAATGCTTTTAACTGTATTAGTTGATGTTGAGGTGTGAAATTATTATAAAATTCCCCACATTAGTGCAAAAATATAATTGTATGCCCTTATTTTTTACAGTTTTTTTGCACATATGGATTTCCTGTTAAATGCCTTTCCTAACAAACCTCTCAATGTATCTGGTTTATTGAAAATGGCTCGCAATACAAGTAGTCTCTCAAACTGTTGGGTTAGAGCTTAAATGTTATGTCTATGTCTATGTCTATAATCAATATTTAATAATTTCATTTCATAGTGACAAGCTTGGATCGGAACCATCCCTCAACTGAAAACTAAACCAGGTCTACAACGGGCCCAAACCAAATCTACATTAGGATTCAAACTAGTCCCAAACCAAGAGTGTGAACATGTTGGGTACAGCAGGGCCCATGTACTACAGTTTTTAATTGCACTATAGACTAAAGGACATTCAAATAAAGCATGTAATTTACCACGTATTTATTTCATGGATAGTTTGCAGACACACGTGCTCACAATGCAGTAGTAATCTATTTGTTTACATGACAGCACCCAACACCAGGACCTTCAATGAATGCACAATAGGCCTCCAGTTCACTCTGTAAAGCTGGTGCACAGTATCATTCAGTGTGGAGTCATTGTAAGTTTGTGTTGTGAGCAGCTGTACACAGTGTTAGGCGACATGTACTTGAGTGATGTCCATATGCTCTGAATCGAGTTGCTGGTCTCGACATCGTGCCTTGTGACAGCTACACAGCACTCTGTTTGTACACTGTAAAAGGAGCTGGAGAAAGTTTGGCAAATGTGATGTGTAATACATCAGGGGTTTAGATTTTCTACAGTTTGGGGGTTTATATTTTGATTGGAAATGAGATATTGAATAGTTTATGAATAACTTTCAATTGTGCAGAGTGTTTAAGCCTGATGTTGGTAAGTTATGATTGATTTTGTATGGCATTTTCAGTAATTGCCCATGGGTGTTGCTATTGACTTTTTGTGCAATAGGGACTGTGTATTTGATGCAATTACCCTCGAACTAGAAGACTATAGCATGACTTCAATGTATTTCATTTTCTGAGGCTTGTGCTGTGTGCAACTATTCTTTTTGTACCTCACATTTTTAGAGGTCACATGGAAACTATGGGAAAATATTTTAAAAAGTAAAATCTAATTTCGCATTGGTGCTAATAAATGGCCGTAATTTTACTACAATATTTGCCATGCACTGTGCAGGAGATAAAACGCTGTGCTCTTTCCAGACACATTTTTTGCTTTGGCCTACATTTTATGGAAAAATGATTTGTGTTGTAGGTGATGTGCACATCCTGTGCGGATGTCCCTCCTGTCCCTCTGAGAGCTCATGCTTCCCCAGCCTGAAGGAGGATTAGGGAAAAAACACAGGTCTTTCCGATCATTCCCATAACTATAGTAATTGGGAGGTTGGTTTCATAGGACACTTGGTGCATTTCCCTGTCTCTTGTGTGTTGCATCAGTGGTTAATTATAACAGCCGTACCCATGTGATCTGTTGCACACGACCCGCCTAAACAACACTGTTTGGACTGCACTGAGGAGATACTGATACTTGATATTTCAGTACTGATTCTGAAGGACGTTTGTACATATTACCGTATATTGGTCTTCACTCTTTATATTATTTAAGAAATTACGAACCCTCCCCTAAAAAAAAATAAATAAATAAATATATATATATATATATATATATATATATATATATATATATATATATATATATATATATATATATATATCTTGTGCAAGACAAGAAAATTATCTTGTGGGAACAAGATATTATCTTGTGCGCACAAGATGTTTTTCTTTTTCTTTTAGGGGACTTTAGGGGCTCCGTAAGAAATGATTAAAGAAGGTATGGCAAATCTAAATGTCTAACTTTGAATCCAGTTTGAACTTTAGGTGCTCATTTGTGGTGCAGTGGCTAAGGATGTTACACATGTGTAGTTGCAGTGTGCATGGGTTCGCTTCCCGGCCGCAATAATTTGCTGAATGTCTATAACCCCTCTTCCCCCTTTTCTCACTACAACTGATCAGTTTAATAAAGTCTTTGGGACAGAAAAACATTAAAAGAACAGAAAATAGGCTTGATAAAATATAACATTTTTGATTTTGATAAATTAAAACTAACCTTTCACAAAGTTAGACCAAACCCTGCGTCTCAGTCAGTACAAGGTTCGCCTCTGCTGCCTTTAGCCGAGTGCATGTCGTTTCAACTTTGACAAAAAGGCTAGTGAACACAGAAGAGCCTTGTTGAATCTGTGACATCTGATAGCACCTTACACTTACCTATAGCATTCCTCTGTGGGGTTAAGGTTCGACTCCACCGACAAGACTGCGTTGGCCCATATGGAAGTGGGTATTTTCTATCAAGGACGCTTCTGTACTTTATGTAAAAATGAGAAGTGTTCAAATCCTCTTGGACTTCTCTACATTAGAGAACACTTAAGTACTTCAATGAGAGGGCATGACACTGAAGAGAAAGAAAGTGTTTTATTATGCAATTATACATTTTTCCCAAGGTTTTAACATCAACATTAAGTATTAAGACCATCAAAGGCTTGTGAAGGGGAGATAGGATATGAATTATGAAGCCAACGTTTTTTTCTGGTTTGGAAGAGAAATCAGAGCATGCAAATGTTCCCAGTGGTCTGCAGCTATGTGCGAAAATGGATTGAGTCGAATGTCCTGCTCCACTTGGGCTGTTTTGGGATGGGGGTTCACGGCCTCCACAGTGGTGCAGGCGTTTGTATAAATTGGCTCAGGTCTGTCGGGAAAGGAAGACAAGGCCGACCAGAGCGGACAGGAAGAGCAAGAGCTGGAACAATTATATAACTGGTCAACTGGTCAAGATAAAGGAAAGGTGGATTCACATCTGACAGACAATGCCGATGTTTTATTTTGGGTTGTTGCGACCAGAAAGATTTCACATTTAACTGTAAAAATCTAAAAGTAATATTCAAATTTAGATGATGACTGGTTTGGATCCAATTATTTTGTACTGTGGAACAAAGTTATTAGAAGGTAAAGGTAATACATTTAGGGCTACAACTATAACAACTATATATATGTTTTAAATGACTCATATGGAAATTGTTTCTTTGATTAATGGATTAGTTGTTTGATTGTGAATGGACCATGAATATGAATTTTTTACTAAATTAGACCTAAATAAAGTTATGTCACTTGATGACATCTTGACTGACTTTAGACAACAGGCTTTTCATCAGAAAAGCTAAATGGATGTTTCCTTTGTCATTTTGATGTCATTCTTGTCATGAAGAATAAAGCAGAGTCATGAAACCTCTTCTCTCAGCACATGGCATTCGGCTGAAACAAGTCAGTCGTTACATATCAACTGATGAGAAAATCATTGAATTTAGAAATCGAATAATTGTTATCAGGACTAAACACAGACTCCAAAACATACCATGTGCTGAGAGAAGACGTTTATGGCTCGGACAAAGCCAGAATTACTTCAAAAAGATATGAGAAATCTGACTTTTACAGGCATTTTGCATTCTAAAACAACTAATCGATTAATCAAAAGAATAATCGTTAGTTGTAGCCCTATGTGGCATGTTTTGTCTGTGTAAAGTCCAGATAACAGTTATTCGATTACTAAATTATATAAAAATTCAGTTAGTTGCGATTAGCCATTTAACTTGTCCTAAATACATTTCAGTTGTGTTCTGACTGCTTCGTATGTTCTCACTTATGCCACTTTGGACAGTAACAGCGAATGTTGCTTGCAAACTGAATTCTTCTAGTTCAAAAACAGCAGAAAATTGGTCATGAAAAGTGCAGTTCGTTTCAAAAGATAAATATCAGATGTCTTTTAGTTCAAATGGCCAACTATGCAGTTCTGACATTGCTTGCTGTGATCCTTCCTCCGCTTTAATATGGCTCAACCCCTGCTTTGTTTTATCTCATTTTGTCTGTTTCTTTTAGTGCCTATCTGGTCAGTTTCCAAACTCTAGTGCTGTGGGCCTCCCTTTGGGGTTTCAGTGGATAAACTACAGGAGCCTGTCCAGCTTTTAGCAGAGGATTTGTAACACTCCGAGCTTACTCTGTAGGTCATTGTGTCAGTAAGCTCCAGCACTTTGCCACTTTTTGATTACACTGTTTTTCTCTTTTTGCAGAATGAGCACATTATTCCAGGGTGGCTGCAAAATCATGCAAAATTCATTTTCAGGCGCCGAGTTGTGAATGCGCCATGGGCAGAAGTTCAATAAAAGAACCTTTCACTGTACACTGTTTTGCACATAACTCAGTACTTTAACAACCGATGGGAAAAACAATTCTGGCGATAAAGTAGGTTAGTAGTGCGAGTCGAGCCCAGCTGTGAACAAATGCCTCATGTTTCTTTCTCGTGCACTTGTTCGCTGGTGGAGTGTGTGTACATAAGCGCTGTATGAGTGCGTATGGCTTTATATGGTGATCATGTGCGGAGGATTAAGCGCGGCTGTGCGTCCTCTTCATGCGCACACACAAATGGAGGGGATGAACCAGGGCGGGATATGGATGACAGTTAGTGGATTATAGGTCAAAGACTCACACTTCCCGACTGGAGCGCTGGATGGATAATACGTTCACGTGCGGTTTGTGGCAGAGTCAGGGGAAGGCGAGGTTAGCAACAATTAATATCTCTTTTTTTTTTCACTTTTTCAATTTCAAACACACAGAACGCAGAACATGTCACTAGGAAAAATATGCAATGCAATTTTTCTGACCAGTATCGCTGGTTTGTGTTATATGATTTAATAATGCGATTCTGTTCAAAGTTCACATTTTAAACCCATCCAGGAGAACTGACAAAAAGACTGAAATATGAACTGACAAACTAATTAAAGAATCACGTGTTTCAGAACGTTTTTGTCACAATTTTGAATCGCTTGATTATCCCATTTAGCTGCATTTTTGTCACTTTTAGTTGCATTTGTGTCGCTTTTAGTTGCCTTTTTGACGCTTTTAGACGCACTTTTATCATTTGTAGTCACGTTTTTGTCACTTTAACCATGTTTTTGTCACTATTTGTTGCATTTTTGTCACTTCTGCTGTAAACTGCAGAGTTAGCAGTTTTTATCCAGAATAAAACATATTTTGTTGTTTGTGGAGAAAATGATCTACCCTTTGCAATTTACTAATTGTTTCCATTCAAATGGTGAGAACAATTGTGATAACAATTTGGATTCTGATTCAACAAAATCCAGAGAACATAAAATCAAATGATATCTGAAAGTAATTTAGAAGATTATTCCAATTTTATCCATATTATGGCAATAATAGCTGCTTATCTGCTCTTTTTGCCTTTTAAAGATTAGGTTCTATGTACAAATTGTCTTCTAATAATTAAAGTGGTTAGTTGTGGGGTTTTTGCAGATGTTACCATATCCTTCCAAACTTTAGTCATATGGGAACTTGTGGTTTTTGGTATTGGTATTTTCTGTGCACTTTTTATGGCCTCTCGAACATTTAAATTTAGGAAAAAAACAACAACAAAATGTTGAAAAGGTTGTCGTTTATCAAACTAAGAGAGAAATCAGAAAGTGTAAAGCCAATGATGCATAAATGCCATTTGACATTTCCGTCTCATGTGATTGAATGACCAGTATTGTTATAGTTGTGTTCATTCATTCATTCATTCATTCATTCATTCATTCATTTTCTACTGCTTGTTCCCATTAGGGGTCATAGGTGACTGGAGCTGGTCCCAGTGACTTTGGGCCTTAGGCAGGGTACACCCTGGAGAGTGGCCAACTCGTCAAAGGGTTATAATATAGTTGTGTTGTTTTTGTCATTCAGATCAGTTGTAGTTTGTTTGCGTTTGGAGTCATGAGTGGCTCTGGTCTGCCCTGGAGAGGTTGCCACAGTCTTCTTTTCCCCTCACTCTCGCTCCCTTCACACGTCGTCCGCACATCACTCATCCTTTCTCACCGTCACAGTCAGTTATGATTGATAATTCAGTGACTTTGAGCAGGTCATGACACTGAGCCCTCACACTGCTTCTGTGTGCGAGGCCTGGGTGTATTAAAAGTGATTTACTGGACTTCACACGTTTACTTAATCCCCACATTGACCTCTGGCATGTTCAATTCTCAGTATCCTCAAAGAGTATTTCTGTCCGATTAGAAATTATTTTTACTCATGGACTGATCAGGATCTGGCCAGTTTCAGGGAAAGAATATCAATATTATCTCCGTTACTATTTGGAAAGTTACCATGACCTGATGTGCCAGTGTGTATCATCAAAGGAGAAGGTGTGAGCATGAAATCTTGTTTTTCTCTGTCAGTCGGAGCTTTTGAAACAACATCCGATTGTCTTGTGAGTTGTCCTGCTGCTGTGGTAAATGATCAGTCATGAGTAATCCATGTGTGTCCTCAGTATTTGATTGCAACAGTCTCTAAAGAGGAAGCGAAAACTAATGTGTTAGTTTTCAAATGAGCACGAGATGATATTCAAATGTTGGATGCGGAAACGTGCTGATGTGACTGTATGCAAAGGGGAAGCACAGGCTGTTTTCTGGTAAACCTCGGTTGCAGTAACATCCCATTCAAATAATCAGTAATTTCAACAGTTCACTGTAGACTTTGTTTGGCTGTAGTTGATAATGGCAACCACATTTTGGCAATGGGATTTTGGTATAGTGTTTAATACTTTATGAAATATAAAGTTAATGTAATAAATAAAAACTTAATTTAACTCAAAATAGTCTTTCAGGAAAAATTTTTTTTTTGAATCTACAGTGACTTCAGGGTTGTCTTATTGTCATATAAGACCTAAATTTGATTTGTTAAATTTGTTCGTCAGACACGTGACCTTTACCCCACCCGCAGCCATCTTGATTCTGCTCACTAATGTAAACAAATGTAAACGCCAAAGAAAATCTGCATAAACCGCTCAAATATCAGAACAGTCCTGGTTAGCTGTGATTCTGACAATTGTACAACAACAATTTACATCCTACAAAAGTACAGCTGCATTGTGTGTGCAAATGTGGCCTTGTTGTTGCGAGTTATGTAGAAAATGCTAATAAATGATCGGCATTGGTGATTAGCTACAGGTCAAACACAATGGACTTGAAGAAATCGTCTAACAACAGAAACATGGCTTGTAATTCCCTGAAACCTTTCCTGTGTACAGTAATAGTGCTGCACTAAATATTTGAAGATTTTGTGTGATTTTGAGCTTTCAGAGCTTATTTTGATGAAGGTTTTTGCCAGTTAAAAGTCAGTGGAAAGTTGTGGAAAAAACATTCAAGTTCAAATATCTACACCCAATTTTGCGTTTATAAAAAGGCAATGTACAAAAAGTAAACTCTTGTCTCTTCCCGTAGAAACTCTATCTTGATGATATACATTGGCCTGAACGATGCATTTATATACAAGGCCTGTTTGATATTTCTGCTTTTACGTTTGATTCTAGAGGTAGAGAGGTAGAGGTTTAATCTGTTGAAATTTGATGATCTGTTCAATAATTTGCTCAAGACTATCCTGCAGAGGCTGAATAACAAAAGGTTGAATCTCCTTGTCTGGTAAACCTCTTAAACTGAGCCTGTGAAAACACATAACCGGACCTTTGCCTCCCACACGGAGCTCAAAAGAAAACCTGACTTCATGCTGTTTTATCTTTTTAGCCTTTGCAGAACAACTTTCTTCTTTAAGCAAATTGAATTTCCATACCCACCATAGTAAAAGAAGTTTTTATTCTCTCTTTTTAAGAAGTTTTAAGAAACTCGGACGAATGGCGAAACGTCTTCACACATAACTTTTGTTCAGTTGATCAGACTTACCAACATTACCACTATTACCAACAACATATTAACACCACTATTGATAATATTTTCTTTTTTTTTTCCTTCTCCAACAAATACACTTGACTTTTCGCTCCCATCCTGCTCAGTTTCGCTGCTGTCAGACCGTGGGCTGTGACATACTACAGTTATTTCCTGAATGAGTCACAATGTCTCTCAGTTGTACTTACAAACTCATCCAAGTGCTGACCGTGCTTTGCTCACCTAGACTTCAAGATACCATTTACACAGGAAGTGTCGGCTTTCGCATAATACTATTTTTATTCATTATCTAATGCTTTCACTTGTATTGGCTGCATGTTGGTCTGTTGGCTAAGCAAGAAATGGTGTACTCGAGTTCAATTAGAAGGAAAACACCTGCCTCCAATACTAATTCTACAGTATATAAATAATATCACAATGATGATAAAACACTCTTTTTAGTACAAAATAATGTCATTTTCAACACATTTCTGTTCTGCAGTACACTATTTTAAAATTTTAATTTACTTTTTTTAGTATTATGTGGGGACTTACAGTGTAATATTTGTGCCAGTGCCAAACCTGGATCATTTGAGCTGTTGGAAATTATGTGCTTTTTTTGTGAGGACTTTATGGGGTTTATAAAGGTTTGGCATCTGCACTGAAAAGACACTAAGCCCATAGTCACAAACTCTGCTCATTGTGAAGTCTGCTATAGCCAGCGAACACACTGTCCTGAGAGCATCCGTGCGTGCTGCTGGGGTAAGGTGACATTGTGGGAAATGATAGTTTGGGTTATAAAAGCAGCGTTGCAGTCTGGATTCACACAGGTAAAGCGAAAAACTTATCATAGCCAAGTTATGTTGAACCTCATCATGTATTTGTCAGTAATGAAAATTTGCCATATTAATCGTGTGCCTTTCAACAGACAACAATCATGTGCGTTGGAATAAAGCTACTTTTGCGTAATGTTCTGAGAAAGACATAATTCACTTACGTTCATTTAGCAGTAAATTACAGAGATATTAACCATAAACCACATCAAAACATCTGCAATCAGATGAAGATAAGATAAAAGTGAAATTCTACCATAATTCTGACCTGTGTAAGCTCAATGTTAAACAATGGGCAGTTGAGATATCGTGTGAACCCAAACCTTAAGTACGCTATCATGGAGTCTGATGTCTTAAAGGAAGTTGCATGAAGACTGTGACGTCATTCAACAAATGTGCAAATGTGCTCAGAAATGTGCAAAGCGGAAGGCATCACTTTTACATTGCAGTTTTCCAAAGATGTTCATGAATAAGTGACAGTGACTAGTGGGCTCTGTGAGGAGGACGTCTCGCTCCAAGGGATTCTATTATGAAGTCTTTGAGCCTTTGAAGAATCAAACGCTCATGTTGTGTTTGATGTAACCTCTGATTTTTAGTTGTAATCTACTTTTCATAAAGGGAATGTCGCAGATGAACAAGTGAGTGCAGGTTGGGATTAAGGCTGGGCAATACGACAAAAATACTGATCATGATTCTTTTTCTTAAATAGATCAGTCACGAAAATTGTATTGTATATTCTTTTATAATAAGGTGTGGGTTTTGATCATGAAACGTAGGCTTCGATCTGCAGTAAATTTGCGAGAAATATTTTAAAAATTACATATATGATCTGATTATTGTCTTCTAAATGTTCCTGCTAATTCACAAAACCTCCAACAAATGTGGAATAAAAACAACTTCCTTACATGGTGTATAAAATAAGAAAATGTGCCATTATAGTTTTAAATTGAGACCGTGGGTGGACCATCAGGGCTCACAGCACCAGACTGAGGTTGCAGCAGCAGAAATGTGGGATATTTCCATACGACTAACAGACATCTGTCAAGAGCCTCTCTCTGTGTGTGTTGCAGTGTGTCTGCGCTGTGTAGGAGGAAAACAGGAAAAATGTTCCAATATACTATGTCCACCAAGTGCTATCACAGCTTCCTACAAGCTGCTAAAAGCTATGGATGTGTGAAGATCCTTTTACACCGGCCACATAAGGGTCGACCCTGTGCATTGTTGTTTAAGACTATGTTAAACACAATGGAGCGCTGGTATGCATTTTTAACCGGGCTGCAAGATCAATCATTATCACAAAGACTGTACTTTTGTTTTTTATTATATCATAAGTTATTATTCTCAACATATAAAAGATAATCATGTTTTCTTTTATAAAATCTGCTAACCGTGTAGTTTAAACATACAAAGATTTTCAGAAATGCATTGGATTCTTGTATTATTTTCTTTCAATCTTTCTGTTTTTTTTTTTTTGTTCTTGTTTTCCTTTTTTGAACAGGATTTGTCATGTTTGATTAAACTGCGTGAGTGTTAGTTGCTGTTGTGTATTTGTGTAATAGCCCACAGTGTGTGTTTTGCTGCAAACCATTGTTCTTCATTCTGGTACATTTTTGTAATTAGAATTTTGTGAGAAAGCCTTTTGCCCTAATGCTGTTTATGCAGTGACTATTGTTTCAAACAGACCATTTCTAATCATAGCTCACATCCCTTCTATTGTCTCACTGCACGTCCAGAGAAAATCAGGAAATGCTTCACTTGCACTGGACGATGCTTTCTGTCATCAAGTTCAATCTGATACTATTCTTGTTTTTAGCGCTGTTTCCACTTTCAAATAGGGGTGTAAAAAAAAAAAAAAAAAATCAATGAACAAATACAAATTAATATATAAAATTTGTATAAAAACAAGTATTGATATTGAAAAAATGGGACCTTTCCTGAACATTTTTAAATCTTCTTGATTTATCAGAACTATAGGCCACAAATAACGTTTAGTGAGGACAATTGCATTCAGTTGTGTAAATGTATACATTAAATGTCTATTGTGGTATCAGAATTAAGTCATATTTTAATTAAATTCTCTATACAATATTTTAATTTGTGAGTCCCCCACCTTCCAAAGACAAAATCTGTGTCTGTCTGTGGATCTGTAATTATGCTGAGACGGTGTCCCTCACAAAACCCATATAGTTGCAGAAAATATTTGATTACCATCTATCACAGTTTCGTTTCAGTTATGCTAGTAATTTAACTTTAAATAGTTCCCAGCTCTAGTTTAGTACAATAATATAGACTTTATTTCCCCAAACAGGTCACAAAAACATGCTTTTCAGTACTCAGAGCTGCTGCTGTCGGAGTGATATTGAAAAAGCGTGATGTCAAAGCGGTGGGCCTTGTGATCTCTCATTAGGAGACTGTCGGTCATGTGGAGCCGATCCCAATCTCTATCTGCTCCATCAGTCTGGACTGTCTCTGGCAAAAGGTCTACTGTCTGCGACTGCATCAACCCATCCTCATACTCATGTATTATTTAAAACATCTCTAACAAGGCACGGGAAAAATCTTAGATCTATCCACAATTTTACAATTCATGTTTTTAATCGGAGTGTACATTCACAATTTTATATCATTTCAATTAAATTCTTATATACAAAACATTGAACCGATTCACTTGCATTTTTATATTTGTATTTAAATTAAAATGGTTTAATAAATCATAGTTTTGGAATTCCTTGATAATACAATAAAACACAGTTTAGAATAAGAGTAATCATGTGAACCCGACAAGTGGGGAGCTGTTCAAGGGGTGAACGTTCTTGATAAATGATCAGTGTACAAAGACTTAAACTGTTTAGGGACCGATGAACTTCCTTTGCTTCTTTTGGCCTCTGAACTTTCAACACACTGTGGCCCTTGAGCTCCGAGATAAGCAGTTGTCGAGTTTAAACCTGATGACCTTCTCTTTCCCTGGAGGTGTCTGCATGTCTGACTGTCCAAGAGTTGTAAGAATGACTAATGAGGCTTGAGCAAACAATGTGATGTGGGAAAATATCCGTAAATAAACAGATAAATCATACACCAAATTATTTAAAGGTACCTGTACCTGTACCTTTTTACCTGTACCTGAAGAAGAAGAAGAAGAAGAATTTTTATTTATAGAGCGCTTTTCCACCTAACAGGCACCCAAAGCGCTTACCTTTTTACTGGATTAAAATGGGAAATTGAACACATTGTTATCAGAATAAGGTGTGTGATTCCCCAGTTTGAGTCTGTATCAAAGTTGTGTTGAAAATTCATACCCATGCCATGATGTTTCTGATGGCGTCTTACTACGGCAACTCATACATGGACATAAATATGTTGACTATATAAGCTCAGTACATTTAACTGCTAACAAACCTGAGCAAACAGATCAGCCAAGAAAAACACCAAGGCCAACTGACTTTGGTTTAATATTTTATGTGTTTGGTGAGCATGGCAGGGACCACATTTGACCTGTTTTTATCTAAAAATAAACTTTCTTAGAAACTGTATTTAATAACTAACGAACTAAGGCTCCAATTGATAGATAACATTTTTAACAGTTGCTTGCCTTTTAATAATCAAAATATTGTCAAGCTAACGACCAGCTTGATTGAGCTGAAACACGTTGGTGGGTCTTTTAATGAAATAAAAGCCATGTTCAAATAAAGGCTTTTTAACAACAAAAAAACATCGGGGTGCCATGGTTTTTTAGTCTGTTTTTTTTACATCCTTGGCATACTACTATCCTTATTTTAACGACCAGCATGGTTGAGACAAATTCAGTAAATGAGTCAAATAACGAGGTGAATAGAACAGATAAAATTGGGAAAGACTGCAAATTGTCAGCAGTTTATGCCACTATATGCTTGCAGAGCACATGTTGAGTAATTAGTCTGCCTTGTATTGCTTATGTTGGGTCAGGGTTATGTTTTCATGTTTTTAAAGTTGTTATTTTATTGGGAAACTGTGCTGCATACCTCTGGGCTCCTTAATGCTTAATGTGTAATGAACCATGCTGTAGTAAATGCTTTCACGGTTGTGTTGGGTCGCTTTCCTCTCAAACACAGAACACAATTGTTTTCCCAAAAGGCCCATTTGTCCAGCTCTTGGTCCAGCCGCTCTTGGTCGGCTGCAGAGGGTCGGACAGAAGTTTGCGCAGTACAGACGTAGGTGGCCCGCGGGGTAACTGCTCTGTGCACAATTACTGCCTTCATGAAGCTGCTTAACGCAAAGCCAAGAAGAAAGCCACAGTAACAGAGTGTAAAGATGTCTCGGGGGCCGCTATCTCTTCATCGCGCTCAACTCAATCCCTTTCACTTTTATTTGGCACTCTTTCTAGGTCATAGTTTTACGCACGGCAAGAAGTTCATTTAGATTTTCTGTCCCATGGCATTTGTACCAAAGCACTTTGAAACTAAATGCAAAGTTGTATATTTACTCTAATTAATTTTGTAATTTAGAAATAATCTTAAACTGTAATTAGATAGTATTTTGGGTGCTGGGAATAACTTTGGTGTCGATCCAAGACAACATCTGGAATCTAGATGAAGCATTCTTCAAATAGTTTTATTCCATTCAAAGACAGGGAAAATAAACCAGTCATGAGAGGAACACAGAATTACTTACTGATTGTGAATTCTTTACTGTTGTGCCACAATGTTTAATTAATAGTGCATTTACCCCTCAAACGGGCTCTGTTTGAAGGGTAGTTGGCTAAGATAACTGTTTCTTGAAGCTAAAGCTGAAACGTAAAATCTATGTACCTGCAGCTCACTGTTCACTATCTGATCTTTAAGTATTTATTATTTTTAGTGTGACTCTGCAAAACATCCATTGAGATAGAATTGGACAGGAAGTACTCAGTAGTACAATGAGCTAATAAACAGACAACTGAAATTCTGTGCACAGAACCTAAAGGGATGGACAACATTAACAAAAATGAATATTTTGATTTTTTTACCTGATAACTATGTTCAGACGATGTTATGTCAAATCAACAGAAATGTGTAAAACATGTTTTAAATGTTTTAGTTGAGGTTCAATTATGAATAGACTCTAACGGTATACCCATAAAAGTAAAGAAATATAATTTCATACAGTTTGGAAGATTGAAACTTTTTTCCAAATTTGTTGCACTTTTAAGTATAAACCATAGGCACAATATAAAAATGTTGCAATTTTTCAATATATCCAGCCTCAGCTAGAAGACTTCCCTCTGTCTGCGCACGATACATCAACTAGATTGCGACATAAGGCTTGCTGGAGTTATATTGCTGCATTGTTTATTGTAATGCTGCAAAAAGCAAAAACAATTATGTCTAGAACCCACTGATACATAAACTGCAGGACATTTTTTCTGTGTTTGCATGCTTTAGTTGATCCTGTGAAGAGTGAGGAGTGGATCAAAGCCGTTGAAAATGCCATCTCCTCCAGTCTTGCTCTCTTGACTGCCTTCTCGTCTGTGATAACCTAAACTGCATTTACCGCCAAGAAAAGCAACGACCGCAGTGTCCTGCTTTGCTTTTGTCCCACCAAGAATAGACACAAATAATATGGATTTTGTGAAACCAATCTTATAATAATTACAGAGAGAAGAGAATAACTTTTAACTTTTCTTTCAGCCGTATTATTTACTGCCAACGGGGGGTGAACAGTGGAATCGGGAAAAGCCGCTTATCCGTATGATTCTGTGGGGGGGATTTTGAAAGCGCACCCCCACTTTAAAGCACGGGGGCGGAGGCGGACAAAGGCAGATAGATGGAGGAGAAGCGCAATCTGGTACACTGCGAAAATGACCTACTTCCTGTCTCTCAAATGGATCACTGTGTTCGGATGTGTGGATAGAAGAGAAGGAGAAGGAGAGGGGGGACGTGTCACGGTTAAATGAGCAATAAGTAGGTGGCTCTAGAGATCTCACACTGTAAAAATCGAGTGTGCATGGTTTGTGTGTGCCCACCTGTGTTTAACATGCCGTATAATGTTTGGTCGCTTCCTCTTTGCTGTTGTTAATTAAACTGAATGGAGGTTTTGAATGAGCTTACTGTCAAAAAGCCAATATTTGTCAACCTTATGGATTCTGGCTCACGTTACGATTATTGTGAGAAGAAACATCATAATATAACATTCATGATTATTGACACAAAAGCAAAATCCTCAATTTTTTTCCCACACTAATACATTTCTTTTCCAATAGTCTGTGACCAGCTTTATGAAATCAAACTTTCGTAATGCAAAAGTAAAGTTATTGTGATGAAAACAGCCACATAGAAAGGCTATATAGATGAAGATTGAATTGACTTAAATTTGCATCTAAAATAGTTTGTTCTTACTATTATGTTGTGACCTGAATAATCACGATTTTTGATTAACCAAATAATCTCATGTAGAGCTGCTTGATCATAAATGTAAAACTTTCAAAACAATGATGTGGGTTATGATTGCAATCATGATTATTCGAAAACAATTATGCATCTTTTATGAAAAGTTTAAGGTGCAAACTTTTCTGGGTGAAAAGGTGGACCCCTCACCAGAGAAGTTACATAGCGCACCTTTAACCTGCAGAGAAAGAATCGACATATTATCATTTGACTGTGTGATTCATGATTTAAAAAACCTCTTTGCTCGTGGTTTTGAGGGGCAGAACAAGCGTGCGTCCTTATAATCCTGAACAGAACAGAATTAATTGTTTGTTTCATTAAACCATTTTTGTAATTAATTGAAACTGTGATTGTAATCAACATTAAAATTTGATTATTTGCGTACACACAGCCCTAACTTAATGTGAAGTGACGACAAAGGCTGTGGCTAATTCCCTCAATTTAGGTCATTGCTTAAGTCCATAGAGTGAATCACCACTTTCAAGTTTGTGCCGAGGCGTTTGATTGGCTGCCGCGAGAGTGAATTTAATCCCTACCCTTAACCCGGCCCCTCTCACTCACATACACATTTTTGATTCTGTCCTATTTCTCATCTACAGTACCTGAAGATCTGTCTGTGGAGGAGCGAGATGAGCTGTCCAACATACGGCGCAGGAAAAAAGAACTGCTGGATGACATTGAAGTAAGTTACATCCACTGCTTTTTACATTTTAGATGCAGTTTCTTTCTTGCATTTGCAGTTTGGCTTCAGGGTTGGAAAATATTAGAAGACATGCATTTGACTGTAACTGTGTTGATATTTGCTTAAGGTGTTCAGTTTCAGACAAAAGTTCACTAAAAACACTGCATCTATAAGTCTAGATGTTCATAAGTTAGAAGATTTCTTTTTACACACGTTGTCATTAACTTTATTACGACAGATTCATTCTTTTTACTGTACACATCATTAAAACAATTACGTTTATGCAAGACAGGTAATCAGGATTTCAAAACGTGTCATTCATTTGTAGCACCATCTGACATTAAAATGAAGCACTGATGATAGTTGTTTGTTGCAGCGGTTGAAGTTCGAGATCGCAGAGGTGATGACGGAGATCGAGCAGCTAACCTGCGTAGGAGAAAGGTGAGATGCTTCTTCAGTATTTGCTTCGTTTCTATGGAGCTGTCTGTGGAAAAGGTCACTTGTATATGGATGTTTATTCGTGACATTTTCTTTCATCACTTTGACTGGTAATTTGCTAAGCTGTTTAGTCTGTACTTACATTTTTTTATTTTTACTTTTAACCACATCACTGATAATATTTTGACACTGACTGTAAAATCCCCCTGGCAACTGTGTGGTTTAGGTATTTGTGTGTGTTTGTTGTGAAGATTTTGTCCTCAGTGTTGAAGTTTTAGATGCAGGAAAATGTAAATGAGCAAGTCTATCAAATTACCAAATTGCTGGTGCTTAAGTCTCTCCAAAACAATAGTTCTTATGGAGTTCCCAGTTTGCAGTAGCCTATATCTATAAAACCTGGTCCAATAAAGGATAAATGGGGATCTACACACACCAGGTGATACAGATTGAGAGAAGAATTAATAATGGATCATGAGAGTGCCATGTCTTATGGGACTGTCATTCATTGTAAACAACATGTATTAATTACACGTCGGAGCAGGGTTGCAAGATATATTGCATTCAACTGAAATCGCAGTTTTACTCTAAATTAGCTGATAACATAATTTAGTTTGCAAACCACACAAGATCCCTTCCAGTTTTATATGAAACTTGCTTATACTGTAGTTTTGACCTCTATACAAACATTATACACTACAGAAATATTAGCACATTTCAGTTTTCTCTGAAATGTTCCTGCTAGAGCTGCAAGATTTGGGAAAAACATTGAATTGTATTTGTGATCGTGATTAGATTTGCAATTTATGTTTCTAAGATTTTTTTTTTTTGTAAGATTTTGATCAAAGTTCACATTTATACAAAAAGATTGAAATAGCAATGAATTTATGAAGTGACAAACCAATAAAAGAACCACATTAGTATTTCAGAACATGGTTGTACAGATCTGAACTACAGGGTTAGCAGCTTTTATGCAGAATAAAACAGGATATTTTGTTTGAAGGTAAAATTGCAATTTGCTCAATGCATCCATTAAAATTGTGATTTTAATTTGATTGCGATTAATCTTGACTTAGTTCCTAGACGTGTTTAAAATGCGTTCTCAAATCTAGTTGCATTTGCAAAATAGAATTGTATATTTTTCCAACTTTGTTCAGCCAAAGGTCACACTCTTCCCTCCAGGTCAGTGCATATTCAGTACCTTGACCGGTGTTGCCTCAGAATTGATAAAGCCCTCTTGAATGAGAGTCCAGTTGATTAATGTTTAAAGCGTTTGTTATTATTATTGAATTACAAAACATAGTTTGAGGTGTTTACTCTTGTCAGGTGGTCATATCGTTATGCCTGATGTCTCTACTGTTCGTGCTCAATCCATCTTTTCCAGTCTTCTTTTCTCTTTCGTCCTTCTGACCCACTGAGCCAGACGACTCCCTCCGCAGCCTCACACCTGTCATTTTCTGTTTGCACATGTAATCAGCCTTTGTTTGAATAGTGAAGGGGCTCCGAACGCAACTAAACATTACCCAAACAGTCCCTCACGAGCTGCCGTTTGATTGGCTGATGAGGTGAAGCGAGGCCGTGCGACAGGCGCTGGCTCAGGTGCAGAAGATAACAAGGCTGGGGCTATTTTGAGCAGACGGGAAGCACAGACCGGACACGCCACGCTCACAGGGCAAAATGACTCTTCAGGGAAAGTAACATTAGAATGGGACATATAAATATACGGCTTTTAAGTCAGTAAGTCAGTAAGGCTAGTTTATTTGTTTTATGTGTTTGAAAGAAAAGATAAAACAATAAATGATGTGATGTAGATCTAAAATGTAGCAAATTTAAATATAATGTATGTAAAACAGTATCAAATACACCAGCTCAGTGTTGTGGATTTGTTGCCATTGTGGGAGATAAAGTTATTGTAGGCAAATGAATAGAGCATGATTTTTGGTCTGTAGTTTTTTCAAACAACATTTGAATCCAATGTAAACTCAAACCATTGTGTAAAGAAAACAATGTCAATGCACGCCCCTAAATAAACTTTTGACAAACCGTCATGTCAACTCCTGAAGCAAATATTTACTACCTGTAGCAAAGCACCACACCTTCAACGGCCACAAGAAATAATACTGTGTTTACATTGCAGCAAAACCTCGCAGAGAAATAAACAGATCGCCATGGGGAGAAAGAAATTTAACATGGATCCCAAAAAGGTATGAAATTCTGGCAATCAATACGAGCTACAAATACTGTTATTGTCATCAGGTTGAAAAAGCACTTCGTAAGCAGTAAAAATAAGTCCTGATGATTGATTTTAAATTTCAGGGCATCCAATTCCTCTTGGAGAACGATCTTCTCCAAAACACCCCAGAAGACATCGCTCAGTTCCTGTACAAAGGCGAGGGTCTCAACAAAACGGTCATCGGGGACTATTTAGGGGAACGGTGAGAGCTCTCTCTATACTGAATCTCCCATGCATGATCTCAGACAAGGGCATAAAGCCTCAGGAAATTGGGAGTCTGGATTTATGAGGCAGAGCAGCAGTGACTGGCCGCTAGTAAAATAACATGTGGTTCTTATTGAAAGGATAGAGCTGTCAAAACAGCCGCCTGCACACCACTCTGCACTGTGGCCTCCTGGTTAAACCTGCATCTCCCTCAACCTCTGAAATCAAAGTGCTTTGTTGCAACTTATCAGATCCACTCTGAGCAGGGCCCCCTCTGCCACCCTGAATGCTGAGTTTAGTTTGTACAATGTGTTTGACAGTTGTCTTCTCTCCAGGGAAGACTTCAACATCAAAGTGCTGCAGGCATTTGTGGAGCTGCATGAGTTTGCAGACCTCAACCTTGTCCAAGCTTTAAGGTGAGTGTGGACCCAGAATAGAATGGCAAAACAATGCACACTTTTTTCTACCCCTTCAAAGGAAATAAATAACATGAATAAATAAACAATATCTTGACTGTTTCACTTTTAATTATAGTATGGACTAAACTTGCCTTGGGCTGGAGTTCTTCCTTTGAAGACGCACATAAACATTGGTTTAATAGTAGGCCACTGAACGTGTGAGCAGCCAGGAGCATTGGTTAAACTCCACAAAATACAAAAATCCTGTATGCTGTATCCTGTATTATTTTTTCATAATTTAGTAAAAGCAGAAAGTGTGGGGACATGGTGCATATTAAACCATCCTGGACAGTCCTTGGCCCTGGTCTCATGCCATTAAAGATATTAGCTTAATACATCTCCAGTGCATAATTCACAGTGTACCTTCCATGGCTCAGATTTCATTCATTTTTCATGGTGGTTTCATGTGTCTGTGCAGGCAGTTTCTCTGGAGTTTCAGACTGCCCGGTGAAGCTCAGAAGATTGATCGAATGATGGAGGCATTTGCCTCCAGGTACTGTCAGTGCAATCCCGGCGTTTTCCAGTCCACAGGTATCACTTCCTCACACACACCAGAACAAATGAGCCACACTGAGCCACACTGAGTGCACACCACAGCCTCTGGTCTCGCACAGATGGACATGGAGGCTTACTATTAACTGTTTTGTTAGACTGGACAAACTATTGGCGTAGTTGTTTTCTTTCATCATTAGTGCACAGCTCTCGACTAATCGCTCTGTAATCAGTCTTCGAGTCTCCAGCCTGTGATAATGGCATTGATGAGTGGTCAATAGCACTTGTTAGTGCAGTGTTGGTCGTTCGTTGTAAGGCCCCTGGTCTGTTCTGTGATGTGTGGAGGGCACAGGTGACAGCTTGGGTCATGAATATTGATGCAGTGACATACGCTGAGTCGTTATTGGTCATCTCTGGAGCTGCAGCCAGAGGGCTGTAAATCAGAGCGCTGGTGTGGACTGTAGTCAGTGTGTGGATGGTTAACAGGAGTTATGACCTGAGCCACAAGATGAAGACTTCATCTGTGTGAGTCCATGAGTGCTCAGATTCACTGAGGCACTGTCACAAATGTTTGATTGCTCTTCCAGGATGTGTGGCTCTTTGTTGATTACATTTTCTTTTTATTTGACAGGCTTTTTATTTTGTTTTGTGACAGTATCTTCAGATATATTATTACACATTATTATATATATTACATGACAATTCATGTTTCAAAAGATGAAAGAGACACTGGCCATGTGTTTTTACACAGCTTGTCAATATGTGATTGTCTCCACAGACACCTGCTACGTCCTATCTTTTGCAATCATTATGCTAAATACCAGTCTGCACAACCCCAACGTCAGAGACAAGCCCCCCGTGGAGCGCTTCATCTCCATGAACAGAGGAATCAATGAAGGAGGCGACCTCCCAGAGGAGCTGCTCAGGGTGAGTCCAGGCTCTGTTCACTTTGTTCATCTGCACTTTTTGAAAACAGGCAAGAGACAACTTTTGAAATAGAATTAAGCTGATCATGATTTCAGAGAGGACTACAACTTTTCAGTCTGTGATAATATGCGTTTCCCTCTCGTTCGTGTGTAGAATCTGTACGACAGCATCAAGAGTGAACCTTTTAAGATCCCAGAGGATGATGGGAATGACCTGACGCACACGTTTTTCAACCCTGACAGAGAAGGATGGCTGCTCAAACTTGGTTAGTGTTCATATATTCCTCTGTAGTCTGTTCTCGAATGTGGCATGTTACACAGTTGTTTCTCTTTAAGTTTTGTTGTTCTGAATACATTACAAATATAGCATTTGTGCTAGTAGTTGAAGCTAGTGAGGTAATGAGTCAGTTGTCATACTTTGTATGATATTTTCCCTCAGCTTTATATGCTACAATAATAATTGAGATCCTATTATGAACACGGTGGCAGAGTGATTAGAGCTTGTGCCTCCCAATAAGGAGACTGTGGGTTCAAAATGGAGCAGACCAACATCACACGATCTCCCAGGGTGGAGTCTGCATGTTCTCCCCGTGGTACAGTGGGTTCTCTCTGGGTTCTCCTGCATGCATGCATGTGTAGGTTAATTTTTAACTCTGATTTGCAAATGAATGTGAATGAATGTGAGAGTGAATGTCCTTGTCTCTGGGTTAGCCATGCGACAAGTTGGTCCACTGTCCAGGGTGTACCCCGCCTTAAGGCCCAAAGTTACTGGGATGGGCTCCAGTCAGCCGCGACCCCTAACGGGAACAAGCAGTAGAAAATGAATGAATGAGATCATATTATGTAAAATGCAAAGTGCAAACTCACACCTGGCTCTGTCTGCACATTCTTGCAGCTTTATGTAATGTCTCTGTGGCCTCATCAAACTAATAAGTACCAGTTTAAACGCCCCAGTGCGGCTCTCAGTCCTATGATTACATTCATGTGCTGGTCCTCTTTCTCCTTGGAGCCATTTACAGCAATACATTTCTTGTCACAGCACACTTTTACAAACACATTTTGCACTAAAATAAACCCTGCAGGATGTGGGGTTTTATTGCAGCTCATACAATATTGCTCAGTGTGGAGGGGAAATTTGGCCACAATAATGCAATAGTAGAATGCAAGTATTATTGGGGTGAGCTGCTCGAACACAGAAAAGCAAGAATAAGGACTAATAGCTTGCAATAAGGAATAAGTGACTAAATCTGACAATAGGCTTTTTGCTTCCAGTAAATAATCAGGAATCTTAGGTCACAGTGAGCATGCACGGACAATCACAAGTTGCTTATTACTATCATTCTGGGTGATGTTTTGATTCATTTATTGCCCACTTATTCCACCAGGACAGATTTTGTATAGAGCACATGACTTTGTAGTCATCGCCCGAGGCTCAATCTGAGTTGCAACCGTACCATTAAGACATTTGCACTTTCTCTTTTGTGCTTTATGTTATATCTTCTACCGTTGTTTCAGGTAAATACATGGAAGAGACGGCGTTCAGGAACGACACTTTTTATTGCCTCGTGTGTTAGGCTTAACTTCTCTGACAACACTTAGGTGTAAATGCATCAATACATTGCGCGCTTACTTAGTACGTAACTACGGCAATCAGAGAAGGACAAAATACATAACATCTCCTCCCCCCTTACATAAGATGTACCAGGGATTCAAAACAGTAATGCCCCCTTAATCTTAAACACACATTTACATAGCATTACTAAACAAAACAGATGCATCTTAACTCTATCAGCATCATTACACTAATACTATACATTTTACTTTTGTGACACAAATTAACATAGCTAACAAGCAAACATATTGGTCACTATTTAGACTACAAGTTTAACCTAATAGGTGGTCGTCTATCACGTGTAGGATAGCGACGTTCTACAGACACTTCAGCCTTCCCATTGGTTGGACTAGGTTCTAGTACAGATGTTACACTTTGTTTTTCTGCTTTATCTGAACTAGAAATATCAACAGTAGGACTGACTGGTTTAGATATTTCAACAGGTTGATAACATGGTTCAGGTACAAACAGAATCAACAGACAGTTCAGGAATGGTAGGTGATTTTAAGAGTTGGTCCACAAGGCGACGCCAAACACCATCCGCAGTCTGAACAGTGTAGGAGACAGGGCCAGTTTGGGCAACGATAGTGGCAGGAGCCCACTTTACCTTACTCTGGTAGTTTCTGGCAAGCACTGAATCTCCGGGTGCAAAAACTCGATCCTTTGCATGAATGTCTCTGTAGTTTATTTGTTTTCTCTGGTCTGCCTGAACAATGTCTTTTACTGCTGGAGGTTTGAGAAGGTCCAAAGCAGTACGCAGTTCTCTGTTGAACATGAAGCTTGCTGGAGATGCCTTGGTGGTTGAATGTGAAGAGGTTCGGTACTTGAGAAGAAACTCATGTAATCTTTGGTGCAGAGTGCCTTGTCCTTGTGATGCTTTAAGAGCATGTTTGAGGGTCTGCACAAACCTTTCTGCTAGACCATTAGTTGCAGGATGGTATGGAGCTGACTTGATGTGCTGTACTCCGTTGGCTAGCAGGAAATCATTCATTTCTTTTGGACACAAGTTGGGGACCATTATCTGAGACAAGCTGAACAGGAGCACCATAAGCGGCTAAACAGTTCTCCCAGCTCCTCAACAGTCTTTTCAGACGAGTGGATTTCATGATAGCAACCTCCGGCCACTTGCTGTGAGCGTCGACAACAACCAGGAACATTCGATCTTCAAATGGACCCGCAAAATCTATGTGTATGCGGTACCAAGGGTCCTGTGGAAAGTCCCAAGGATGGAGTGGGGCTGCAGGTGGGTTGTTACGAGTCTTTTGACAAGATGAACAACTCTTGGCCATGTTTTCTATTTGTTTGTCTAACCCTGGCCACCAAAAATAGCTCCTAGCCATTTCCTTCATTTTTACAATCCCACTATGACCTGCATGTAACTGCTCTAACATTTTAGCACGCAGTGATTGTGGAATAATAACTCGCCTTCCCCACAGCAGACAACCTGACTGGACAGAAAGCTCCACCTTCTATCAAGAAAGGTTTGAGGGCAGAGCTGTCCCCCTCTGACCGTCCTTTGATAACAATGTCCATAACAACTGACAGTTCAGGATCATTTCGAGTCGACTTTTTCACATGGGCAGCTGAAACCGGTGCCTTTTCCACATGTTTGAAGTAGAAAATGTCCACTGTGTGTGGTTCCTGTCTGGTGATAGGAAGTGGTAACCTTGAAAGTCCATCTGCATTGCAATGAGAGTCAGATTTACGATACTTGATGTCATATGAGTGAGCTGACAACAACAAAGCCCACCTCTGTAGACGTGAAGCTGCAAGCGATGGTATCCCTGTGTGTGGTCCCAAGATTGTTGTCAGAGGCCTGTGGTCTGTTAAAAGTGTAAACTTTCTTCCATACAAGTATTGATGGAACTTCTTCACCCCAAAGACAATACTCAGCGCCTCACGTTCCAACTGAGCATAGTTTGACTCTGCCTTGTTCAGTGTCCTAGATGCAAATGCAATCGGTTTCTCTTCGCCACCTGGAAACACGTGTGAGATGACGCACCACTCCATAAGGTGACGCGTCGCAGGCCAGCTGGATTGGAAGTGAAGGGTTGAAGTGTGTGAGGACCTCTGATGTGGTTAGTGCATTCTTTGCACTCTGAAAAGCGTTTTGACAGTCATTTGTCCATCTCCATTTTTTTCTTGACATAACAGTTCATGTAACGGTTTAAGAAGCGATGCTAAATTGGGTATGAACCGTCCATAATAATTTAGGAGGCCAAGAAAAGATCTCAGTTGACTCACATTTTCAGGTGAAGGTGCATCCACGATAGCTGTTATCTTTGAAGGTGCCGTGTGCAGACCTTTTTCTATCTGTGACGTGTCCTAGATACTCCACAGATGGTCTCAGAAACTCACATTTCTGTTTCCGGACTCTGAGGCCATATTCCCTCAGTCTTTGCAGAGTGGCGTCAAGGTTTTGAAGATGTTCTTCGTCGTTAGCTCCTGTGCAGAGAATGTCATCTAAATAACATTGCACTCCCTGCAACCCACTCAGGATCTGATCCATGGCCCGCTGAAACAGCGCCGGGGCCGATGTAATGCCAAAAGGTAATCTGTAATACCTGAAAAAGTCCTTTGTGAGTATTTATTGTCAGTAATTCACGTGATTGTTCATCTACATGCATTTGTAGGTAAGCCTGGTTTAGGTCAATTTTGCTGAACTTTTGCCCTCTGCTTAGCCCTGCAAACAAATCATCAATTAAAGGTAATGGGTATTGCTCTGCACTAAGCACTGGATTTACAGTCACTTTAAAGTCTCCACATGTGCGTATTCCCCCATTCTTTTTGGGAACAGGCACGATTGGAGT
Organism: Rhinogobius similis; assembly: GCA_019453435.1. Lineage (NCBI taxonomy): Eukaryota > Metazoa > Chordata > Actinopteri > Gobiiformes > Gobiidae > Rhinogobius > Rhinogobius similis. The sequence goes on from CM033631.1 coordinate 23,547,116, forward strand.
GGCCCACTCGCTGGTTGTGACAGGTTCCAAGACTCCGCTTTTGACTAGAGAGTCCAAGTCTGCTTCAACTTTATCACGAATCGCATAAGGCACTGTCCTGGCCTTCATGAACACAGGTTTGCTTTCTGGTTTGATGTGCAATTTTACAGTGATTTCTTTCATGCTGCCTAATTCATCACGGAAAACCTCCTCATTTTTGTCTAGGATGGCTTGGAGTTGTGAGGAATCACTAGACAGCCGCCTAACTTCTTGCCAGTCGAGACGCAGTGTTTTCAACCACGTACGCCCCATAATGGGAGCAAAGTTCCCCTTTGTAACATATACTGGAAGTTTGGCAGTTTGGTTGTCGCACCGGACAGTAACATCAGTCATTCCTTTCATGTGCACCTTGTGCCCTGTGTATGCTTTGAATACTGTGTCACATTGGCGTAAAGGAAGGTGTCTCATGTACTTTTTGTAAACGTGATACGACACAAGTGATGCTTTTGACCCTGTGTCAATCTGCATTTTGACTGGATAACCTTCCAACTTGGGTCTGGCCCAGTAGCAATCTGCATTTTCATCCATGCTCATAACACGTACTGTGTTCACTATTGTCTCTTCTTCAGAGGAAGAGCTTTTCTCGTACTCAATAGCATTGACACGTTTTTTCTTTTTGTATTTGTCATAGTCTCTTTTATCCTTTTTCTTGTTTTTGTCTGTGCTTTTTTTTATTTCGACAAGCACGTTCTACATGTCCCTTTTTCCCACACTGCCGACAGTCCATTTCTTTACACCAGCAGGTGGAGGCAAGATGACCCGTTTTACCACACCTAAAACATGGGCCCTGAGCATTGGTTTGGCTGGTTGCAATTTTATGCACTCTACCTGTTGTATTGAGTTGTTGAGCTTCCTTAGATGCCATTTCCATCGTCACGCTTATATTTATTGCTTTTTCAAGTGTCAAGTCATTTTCGGTCAGCAACTTTTTTTGCGCTGCCTCATTTCTTAGTCCGCATACCAGTCTGTCTCGCAATGTGTCATTTAACACATCACCAAACTCACAATGTTCAGCTAATCTCCTCAAGGCTGCTACGAACATGGTGACAGACTCCCCCTCTTCCTGATTTCTTCTGTGGAATCGGAATCTCTCCGCGATGACAAGGGGTTTAGGCGAAAAGTGCGCAGTAAGAATGTCCACGATCTCTTTGTATGTCTTACTGCCAGGTTTAACCGGCTGCAGCAAGTTACGAAGCAAGTTAAATGTCTTTGGTCCTATTACACTCAAAAATGTGGGCACTACCTTAACATCCTCGATGTCATTAGCTTCAACAAAGTAACTGAAACGCTCCGTGTACGAGCTCCACTGCTCCACATTTTCATCGAAAGAGCCGACTGTGCCGATAACTCCCGCCATTTGCGCCTGGTTATACTGCGACACCACTTATTACGACCGTGGCGTAAGTCCCTCTCTTCCTCTCCGTCGCTCCGTTCTTCCCCGCTCAGTAAATAGACCCTCCACGAACCGTGGCGTGGTCCCGAGACTCGGCGCCGACTATCACCTGAAGCACCGCGGTCCGCAGAAAAATTCAGAAACTGCACCGTGACCGCCGCAGGTCCAGACGTCCTCGTCGCCACTTTTGTTATATCTTCTACCGTTGTTTCAGGTAAATACATGGAAGAGACGGCGTTCAGGAACGACACTTTTTATTGCCTCGTGTGTTAGGCTTAACTTCTCTGACAACACTTAGGTGTAAATGCATCAATACATTGCGCGCTTACGTAGTACGTAACTACGGCAATCAGAGAAGGACAAAATACATAACACTTTATGTGCATAAGTATAACATGTGCAGCTGTGAAACTGCTGTGGGGTTATGTGTGTTAGTTTTGTTTCTGTAATTTCCTTCAGGGCAGCTGGAGGTGCCATGTTCAGTTCCAGTCATCTGCAGTTTTTACTTCTCCTAAGATACACCAAGATTTTTGTGTTTAAAAATGAATAAATCCAGAACGAAATAATTTATAGGGGAGTGACGCCTAGTGTACACGGAGTCCAGTCCGGTCGCGGTCCGGGACCCGCGCGGGTCTCTTGCAGACGCCTGTCACACCAGCTCCGGTTAACTGCGGTCCGTTTTTGACGAAAGCCACGTAGATTCACGTGGTTTCGCGCGAGCACTCGTCAAATGACATGAAAGCCGCACCAGACCGCTGCGGCGTCCGGCAAAAATAGACTTCTTGCGGATTCTTTCCGGAGACCCGCGCGGCTGCCGGACCCGCGGCCGCAGAGCTCCGAGGTCGGTGTGACAGGGCGCATTGATTTTAAGCACTTTCTAAGTCTTGCGGACCCGCACGGGACCCGCGCGGGTCCCGAACCGAGCCGGACCGGAGTCGGTGTGCATCAGGCGTGAGTCATCATTTAACTCAGCCTGGGAAAACTTAAATTTTTTCTGCATATTTCAGGGAATATTTGAAAGGAGAAGTATTCAATGATAATACTTTGTAAAGGAAAATTATATAAGGTTTAAGGTTATGGTTAAGCTTGATTCTGAAAAAATAATTTACAGATTTTTTTGGATTGAAATTGAAATCATGATATTTTGAAACAATTAGTTGTTAATCTGCATACGAAAATGATAACATATTTATTAGTAATGTTTTGTGATTTATGTTTTAGCCATTGTGGAATTGATCCATAAATTTCCTTCTTTCATTTAATTTTGGCTTCTATTTTTTTCGGAGCAAAACTATTGGTCATATGATTCAGAAAAGAATGTATATGTATAAATATGTTATTTGTTACACGTATTTGTGATGGATTGGCGCAACAATTTACAGTTAGATTTTGATCCATTGAACATCCTTACAGGAAATATTTAATATAACATATGATACTGTATTTGCACTAAAATACTGTGCCAATAGTTGAAGTGAATGTCTGTTGACTTTCCTGGTTGGAGCCTGTCGGTCTGAGTTGTCTCTCCTTCCTCTTCCTGTCAGGGGGCCGAGTGAAAACCTGGAAGAGGCGCTGGTTCATCCTGACAGACAACTGCCTCTATTACTTTGAATACACAACGGTAAGTCATTTTTTATCAAATCGAAAGACATATTTTTTGCAAGCTGGGCATAAACAAATGATTCAGCTGAAGTTTGCTGACTTCATAATTGCTCGTTTTTCCTCTCTGTGACTGTAAGAACACTCTGGTATCAGCGTGTCCCTGCTACATCAGCATTGTCCTCTCCATAGCCCCATATTATCCTTCATTATGTCCTGTCCTCTGCATGCACTGCGCCACACACGCCATTTAAACCAGGTCAAGCCTCTACATCAGTGATACATTCAAAAATATTTGTCTCATTCTTTTAACTTTCTTCTTCTTTAGGACAAGGAGCCTCGTGGGATCATTCCTCTAGAAAATTTAAGCATCAGAGAGGTGGAGGAGCCCAGAAAGCCAGTGAGTCGACATTGTGTTACTCCAGATCTCAGCCTTATCTCTGCTCTTCTGACATTGACAGTGAGGGATTTCTGACAGCAGCTTGTTAACGCTGGTGCTTTTTGTCTTTGTGCAGAACTGTTTTGAGCTGTACAATCCTAATCACAAAGGCCAGGTGATCAAAGCCTGTAAGACGGAGGCAGATGGACGTGTAGTGGAGGGGAACCATGTGGTGTACAGGATCTCTGCACCGACGCCAGAGGAGAAAGAAGAGTGGATCAAATCTATCAAGTAAGACCTACAACCTTTAGTACTGAGGGTTATTCTGTTCTGGCCAGGAAACATGCCACTTTTCAGTATTTTAAAGTAGACATAATATGCTTTTTTTTTCAACTACTTCATTTTGAACTATAACTTAAGTAGATTGGCATTTTACATTTTGTTCATTGTAAACCGCGATATTGCTCTAAAACGACTTAGCAATAGTTTCATTGACTTCCTGTTCGAAACTGCAGAACTGATAAGCCCCACCTCTTCATAGTGACGTTCACCTTAACAAGCTGCAAAATGTGACATTTTACCTAACCAATAACCACAACAAACTAAGGATGTGGGTGGAGATGTGGGGTAGGTGAAAACAGATACAAATATGAGGAAACTAATGATGAGCACTGTTGTAATAAGTTTAAAGGTTTATTAAAGCTGATTTTGCTTTTTGGAATATATTGAGCAACATAAGTATGGGGACCAGTTTATAATGACTACACTTTTTCATGCCTTAATAAAGCATTAACAGTGACTTAATTCATAATAAACAAATAGTTTACTAAGAATGATTTAGGCTTAGTAACTACTTAATTAAGGGGTTAATTAGAAGTTTGCGTTAGAGCATTAATTAAGTAGTCACTAATCCTGAATGTTCTTTATAAATTGTTCGATCACTTTGAATTAAGTCTTTGTTCATGTTTTATTAAGGCCCAAAAAGTGTAGATATTTTACATTGTTACCCACGTTTGTTACAAGTCAAAATGGAATAACAGAAAGCCAAGACAGAGCATCTCTAAACATTGCAGCTTTTTTCATGGTCAGCATTTGAAATGTACCAACAACAGTTGGTATGACAAAATGACTCAAATTGAAGAATCATATGCTGGATATGATGATGGTTAAAGGAGGGTATAGTAGTCTATTGTGTATGTAGAGAAGTTTGTCCTCTGCATTTGACCCAACCTTCAATACCACTGGAGCAGAGGGTGCCTAAGTGCACGGATCGGGGGATATTCTCCTAATCTTGAACTTGGCCTGGTCAGGACTACCTTACATGGAGGGTTTTATATGTTGTGCATGTTTTGGGTTGATGGCGAAGACAAGAGTCCCTGGAGCAAACCCACCACACACAGAGAGAAACATGCTAACTCCACACTGAAGGGCCCAAGAGTCAGAACCTTCTTGCTGTGAGGTGAGGGTGTCAGCCATAATGAGACTATTTATAGATATTCTCAGTGTTATATTTTTTTGGTGTACACTACATTATTTAGTTCGTACCTCTCTTGTGAACTTAACCTACAGCTAACCTTCCTCTCATTGACTCGTGTTGAATGCTCTGTTGTCATCAACACAGAATATGGTGCAATGTCAAAGACAGTTGGTTCAGCAGAACAGAGCATTGTACAGTAGACTGTAACATAGCGCCGTCGCCCTCCTCCTCTTCACTCTCCGTATTCAAATAGAGAAAGCGAGAGAGAGAGTTCCCTGAGGAAGAGATGCGAGATTAGTCAGATTTCTGAAAACCCCGGGGCTGAGACAGCAACTCCATAATACTCTCCAGAAGAGGGCGCTTTATTCTAGTAGATGTCTAAAGGGACATGGGTTCACACTAAAAATATATAGCTTGCACGATTAGGGAAAGTGCTAGAGAAATATACATTTGTTGAAGGAGTGAGTAATTCTACTACTACTGAATAGCTATTATTTCAATACCCTATCATTGCGTTTTTGTCTCTGATTTCTATAATCATATTTGTTGCGGTTGGTGGAAAATGACAATTATTAAGTGTGTGATGTGGTAGTTGTTTTTGGAGTGAGACAGTGTAAAGTGAATAAAAGATATCCGCAGCGGGGGGTAGAGCCTCTTCCTCTTCTGTGCTAACAGGATTTTAAAGCCGTGAAACTGGGCTCTTCAGTGGAGCCCAAATAGCTTCTTGACTCACTGCCTCAACACTGTATTGCACTGTTCCCTTTGCTTCAGCGCAGGTTGTAAAGAGTCCATAATCTGGAGTGGCATTGTTTGTCCTCTTTCAGAGCCTCTAACCTGCAGCAGTGCTTCCTCCACGCTCCACAGCGTCCTGGGGCAGGGATCATTGAGATGTTCCAGCAAAACCAGAGGAAAAGGGAAAACTTAGGGAGGGGGGGTCTCCTCAGAAACCATGGAAACCAAACTAGGTCACTGCATAAAGTTTTTTTTTTTCTTTTCTGATCTAGTTAAGGCAGGGGTTTGTGTAAATGTGGCTACATTTCCATATCAAAGATGCTTGAGTGTCCTCTCATGTGGCCTTGTTATTTATCTCATTACTGTGCTCTGATTTACTTCTCCAGGGCCAGCATCAGCAGAGACCCCTTCTACGACATGTTGGCCACCAGGAAAAGGCGCATCGCCAACAAAAAGTGAGCGTGGACAATCCTCCTCAAACCAGGACACGGTCATCTCACAGAAACTGTCCACAACAGTGTGCTCTTTGAGAGGACTGCAGCGCTTCAGGCGCATCACTGTGTGGGCCTTCTGTCAGTGTCGGGACAGCTGCCATGTTTGCATGTGGTGACCATAGACTATGTTTGTTTGTGAATGAAGTGTGCATGCTGTTAGTGCACATGGCACTTAAGAGACAGTGTGATGCAGCTCCACTGTGCTTTATCAAATACACTTCTAAAGGTGCAGTGGAGATGGACAGATGTGTCGCTCTTTGACCATCTCACACTGAGGCCATCTCTCCAGGTGTCATTGTGTCAAAGAAACCTCAAAAACAACAGCGCTGGCTCAGGTTCAGGTTTAGTGTAGATGTCAGCTGGGCTGATTTCATGTGTTTGTGAAAAGTGCAAACATTTTATATTAGTTCTAGATATGGTGCTTTTGCAAAGGCTGAGGAGCTCCCTCTGTGCACTGAAGGGGTTTATCTGTGGCTTTGCATTAGCCTAATGGGTACCAGTCTAATTAAGCTTATTTCTCCCTCGTCTTTGGCCTGTCAGTGAAGGTCAGCGTATTGTTGTAACCTTGTTTGTATTTGGTTTTTAATTCTTTAATTGATTGCTTGCTTTTGTGTTCATCTTAAAATCATATAACCAGCTGTTGATTTATATTTATTTCCTTTGTGAAACAGTTTACTCTTGATAAATGTAATTCTCCCTACACTTAAGTTATGTGTGTATATATCATGTATAGGTTTCTTGTCTCTGTTGTAGTATGCACATGTGTGACATGTTTGAGCCGATTGGCAGAAGTTGCATCAGCTGATGTTTGGGGTATTCTTTACTAAGCCTTAAACATAATCATATGAAATACACAATGTGGATGAGATTGATGAATCGTTAATAAGCCATGACTGATGTAAAGTGGTTATATTTATGATGAAGACTATAGAAAAATGACTAACTGATGCAATGTTTATAATATTAGCAAAGTAATATCTAATATTGAAGATGATGTCAAAACTATTAAGTAAACCATTAGTTTTCTATGTGTGATTTGTAAAATATATGAAGCCTTGAGTCAGAGGCACAATAATGTTCTGCCCATGTGGGCAATGGTTATTTTATATTCTGTAAAATCTATTGTTAACATTGCACATGACATGTATCTACATAAAGAATATATAATGCCAACTGCAGTTGTATGGCCTATTTATTATTGATGTTGATCTTGACCTACATTTTTACATTGAAGAAATCATCAATGAATTACAGAGACTTCTCACGGGAGCACTGAATACTACAGTGCACTGTCAGTAACACGCACTAATTAATTACCTGAAAGAAGCTTCATTTGAGACCGAGCAGGAAATGAGCAGGCTCAGAGGCTCCCAGTGGGAGAGCAGCCTGAAAGTCAAGCAAGAATGAGACAAGAGCGCCCTCTAGAGTTAAGAGGGAGAACTCAAACGACACCACACTAATCAACTACTAACAGGGTTAATTACTCCTAGTTTACATGGTTAGTAGAAACGTAAACATTTTGCTACATTACTTTTAGATTAAGTGCTTTAATAAAGACATATTTATGTAGGACATTACACAATGCTGATTATATTACGCACTGTATTGTAGAGCGAGTATAAAAGACATTCACATTTTAATAGACCCATGATTTTGAGTGTGATGATGACTCAAATATGCCATCATCAGTACCTTCTATAACACTCTATTCTATAACTGTAGAAACAGCACCTCCTAGAGGGAAAACATACTTTATTTACAGTGGACAATGACATGCCCTGAACTTAAGCACTGTTTCTACAAGTAATGTGCAATATGTCTACAATACTGTATGTGTATACAATATTTGAAGTTTCCCACTGGAGAAAAGAGACGTAGGCCTTACATTTCCAATGTTAAAATGTCAAACCATAAAAATCATTTTAGAAATTAAAATTCTGCCATGCTTGAGATTTCTGCTGTGTTTCCACCAAATGTCAATTCTATCTGAGAGAGAAAATAATAAAAGTAGTAGTTCTTATGTACAAAGTCTTTAGGCAATCCCCGGTCTCAGCACGGAGAGGACGAAACTTGGTCGTATTCGGGACATTTGAGCAGTGCAGGATAACTGGTGCTCATCTGGAGGGACGCCTCACTGGAGATGTCTGAGGGGCTGCGTCCTCGAGACCAGGCCTCAGGGTGAAGGAACTGTCCTGAGTGATCCGAGCAGTTACTGAGGCGCGGCCGGTAGAAGGCGGCGTGACGTGGCTGGTACATCTCCTCTGCCGAGTATCGCTTCATGAATAGGTACACCGACATAACACCGGCACTCTGTGGAGCACACAAACACAAATCATGTCGTGATGAAAGCCTTCAAGTTTTCTGTATATGTAGTTTCAGTATGTGACCACTGGATGGCATAAGAGATTACTGGAAACTTCAAGCATCAGCACACAAATCACACGCCATTGTACAGCATTTAACTTGAGATTTAACTGAATATTGCAATACCTCCGTGAGCAGGAAAGAGATGGCGGCAAAAGCAAAAGACCATCCATACTTGTAGGAGAAGTAGGCCTCACTGCTCTTGGTCCGATTTAGAACTTCATCATTGATGCTGGAGATGTACAGCACCAGACCCACTACCAGAGCCAAGCCTAAACCCGCAAAGAGAAACAAAACACTGACTAAAAAAGACAACATTTAGAGTGTAACATGAGCTTAAAGAGCATGGTGAGAGCACCTGAGAGGATGAAGAAGATCCCGGACACAAAGGCCAAGATGGTGCGGTGTGGACGCACATGTCCGATATTGTTCAGGACGAAGCCGATGAACATGAAGAACAGGCTGACCAGAGGAAATGGAGTGGCCGAGCGGATCATCTCTGCACAGAACAGAGAAATAAAACATTTAAGAGGAAATCTTTCTGAGGATACAGACAATGTAGATATTGATGAAAAAAAATACCTCTTTATTTTGACTTCAATACATTTTCATAAAAATTTCCTTCTAGCACTGTTTCTCTGGTAGCATTTCTGGATGCTTGACCAGGTTTTAAAGTCCATACATCTACTCATTTGGATCATTTCAGTGCTCAAATTGCCTTGATTACGCAGCAAGCAAACTTAAAAACTAACAGCTGTTGTTTTAGCCTAATTTATACTGCTTCAATCCGCAGTGAGTCTCTAATCTCCCAAACAAGTGATATTTCTCCCCTTTTGAGGTTCATTTTATGGTCAGTTCACGTTCTGTGAGTGTTTGATATACCTGGACCTCAACCAAGACATTTACAGCCACATTTTATCACTTTCCTGGTGCATTGTTAAAATATTGTCAGAATATCATTATCAAGATGATGCAAAGATATCAAGACATAAATGCTATATAAACTTATTACTAAAGTCATTGTATATTTGTACTCACTGAGCACATTCACGGTGGACTCAGATGTCAGCTGCACATTCATGGGCATAATGTACTCAATAGTGAAGCAGCGACCGGTTTCTTCACCTGAGATTAAAAAAGAAAGAACTCTGTGACGAGATGAGACACAAACTGAAAAGGATTGGAAACAAAACTGGCCATTTAAGAGACAAAACATGATAGAACATGATAGTGGCCACAGCGACAAAGAGAGAGGCAGGAGCAGGTGGAGCAGGAGGAGCAGGTGGAGCAGGTGGAGGTCGTGTGCTTTCACAGGGGGAGAGGAAAACACAGAGAAACAAGCCAAATCACACGACAATAACAACCAACTCATCATCTCAATAATGTCTACACTTTTACAAACCGTTTAGAAGATAACAGGCAAATCTGAGCTGTTCGATAAACACCTTAATATTAAATGTTCTCCACCAGTAATACAACTGAATGACCCCTCCAGTTCTTCATGTGTGGTACACGAGCTTCTTCACATATTACTCTGTGTCATATGCAGTTGCGCTTGTGTATTTGTTGATTTAATGAATGTTTTTGTTCAGATTTAAAACATAGGCAAGGGATGTCAAGATAATGATTGATTATAGATGATTATTCAGGACAGGAATCCAGTCTAGACTATACTCACAGTTTATACTTACTAAGAAAGTAAACCTTAATGTAAAAAGTGTTGATATCTGGCTGTTTATGTCACATTAACTTAAATTTGTCATTCAGAAAGATTGATTTGATAAAGATGGTCACATGCTGGGGATGAATTGCTAGAGAAACTATTGCTAGAGACCATGACCTGTTGTTTGGTCATGGTCTAACCTTAACCCATAATGGTAAAATAATCAATAAATCCTGATGCTTCTTCACACAATAATCATAATTTCATATTGTAACGTCCCTAAAATGGGCTTATATTTAGACTTACAGACTTACTTTAGTCCCAGCTCAATCCTGTTTTTGCCTGGTTTGGTCAAGCTTACATCAAACCAAGTACAAGTTCTTTCGGTTTGTCTATGTAAGGTGCATTCTTGCCATGTGTTTTTTCCACAAACTGGAACTGATGTAACAACTTGAAATGGGAACAATTAATAGTACTTTTCTCCAACCTTGAGCATGTTACTGCACGTCCTAATCATGATGTAAATTAGATTTGACAGTCACTGATTTTTGATGAGCTCGCGCATGTCTTTAAACACGTCTGTAAGATATGTGTAAATATAATCTTAGAGTGAGTCTTTAGGTCCATTCTTGACGTTTTCCTCTCTTTATCCTGTCTGTGCTGTCTTCTGCACTGATGACCGGTCGTTGTGACACAAGGAGCCCTCGGGCAGCCGCCGCATTTAGATTCAGGCTTCAAATGACTTTTAAACAGAGTGTAACCTGTGGGCAAACGCCATGTGACTGGTACTACTGACACTTCTGTGAACTGAGGAGAAGCATTGTGTTCTCTTATGATTGGAGCTATTTAAAGAAGATATATTTTGCTTTACATACTATACTTCCATCATGATTCGACTTCTTATTCATTGTAAATTCCAATATTGATCTAACGCAGTTTAGTAATAGAAACAGATCCATAGACTTCCTGTTCAAAACTGCGGAACGGATAAACCCTGATAAACTTCTTCAGTGACATTTCACAGTAACATGGAGCACATTTTCATTTACATTATAACAAGGTTAAAAGTCAACTTTACACAGTATGTTCCTTTTAAACTCTTTATCACCTCAATAAATGATCATTGTTTATGCAATATTTGAATGCGGAGAAACTCTGCTTTAATTAACATAATATAATATAGAATCAGTCACATATGCAGGAAAATAGTTTGTTGTTTTGGTCGTACTAATCTAAAGTATGTTTGACAGTGACAGGCCTCATTGAGTCAAGATATTTTAATGTTTGCAACATTTGCTAACTGTGGCTATTGAAATAACAATGACAATTTCAATTTGATCATGATTAATCTAATCAAATAACAAACAAACCTGTTGAAATAAACATTTAACGATGGCAGAAATCATTGACGATGAGCAATCTGTTGTGATTTCTCCACAATATGTCTCTGCAGTTTAAGCTCTGTTTGATCTCTACTAAAAGTTGATCTGTTTCATCTGTTTTTCAGAAGCACTCACCGACCAGGAAGCAGACCCTCCACAGTCCTGAGTGCAGCGAGCTCCTGATGTCAGTGGTCTGGTTGAGGGGCACGATGACGCCCTCCTCCAGGTACAGCCAGTAGTCTGTGCTCACGGCCACTCCCAGCAGCCCCAGCGCGCTCAGGGCAAAGACGCTGCTGAGGAGAGTCAGAGCCTTCCTGCTGCACGCGCTCATGGTCAGAGATCAAGACGAGATCTGGACAAACCACAGAGCAAGGTTTATCATATTTAGATTGTTCATATTTGAAAAGACCAATACAACTTTTACTTTTTACATTTGCTAGATCTCTTTATTCAAGAACCAAATGCATTCCTCAACTGACTTTACATGTTTGATCAGCTTCCACAGCAAACAGACACAGTTTTCTTATTTGAACCTAAATTGGAATCTTCCCTCTGCCACTCTCTCTCACCTTATTGAAGAAACAGACCCATTTTACAAATGTGATTACAATCTGAGGAGTCAAAACTCATAAAATGTTCAAAAGGAAGACTGGTAAAAAGTCTCCATAAAGGCATCATTAGCATTAAACTGAAGGCCATGGTATAATGAATGCTTTTGCAAATGTACAGTAATACAATGGTTTCAATGCATTGTCACTGCATGCACACAGAGTTATAAGATTATTAAAATGACAAAGAGCAAAATCATCTAATTTCTTTTTGATCATGGTCCCTCTGATTACTCACATCAGAATTTCCCCCTTGGGGATAAAAGTTATTCTGATTTTTTGGTTTGCATGTAATTCAAATAATCTTAAACATCCAGAAATCAGAAAATAATCACATTTAGATGTGCATGTAAACATATGTCTAGGAAATGTTATTTCCAAAACTTCATTGTGCCTGATTTTATTGCATTCATTATTTAGTTTCAATACTTGAAATCTACTTTAATAAACAAAAGATCAGAGACACGTATACATAAGAATCCATCTATTTTTTGTTGACTTGAATTTCCCAAGTGACTTCTCAGTAACTGGAAAGATGTAGGAAGTCAGATCAGTCAACACGCTGAAAACAAATCAATAACACCAGTGTTTAGTTGACTTGAGTGTAATCCTAGACCATTCTTGTGCTTTATTTAGACCAAGCAGTTAAAAATAGCAGTTTGTGTTTCCAGTAAATGTAAAGATACAGAGTCTGACCCTGTGTCAACATGACTTTTATGGGTGTCCATCAGGCAGTGCACTGAAGAATACAGAAGTATATAATGAACTCTGGGGGCATGTAGCTCACTATGAATGAATACAAATGACCACATTATCAAACAACAAAGAATTTTTATGTCAGTGGTCTCAGAGGAGGAAATCACATATCAAGATGGAAATGTGGCCACAGCTGAACTTCATTTGTGGTGAAAAGGGGATTTAAAAAGCAAGAAAACAAATAGGTGACCTTTCCAAACATTACCAAACTAAAGTTAATTGCTTGAAAGCATTTCCAAATCGGTTGAATCCTTTTAATTTAATAATTGGCTGGTATTGTTAGTTAACGCAACACTACATTAATATATTTAGTGTTACTGATTGTGTGATCTATTGAGTATCACACATATTGGGAACTTAATGTACAACCAGTCAATCTGTCATGTCATATGTCACTATTTGTAAAGGTGCATAGTCAATATACCAGTTTCTATTTAAATACTGTGGCCCTGTTACATCGACAAGAGGCTCAATTTACAGCAGCGTCGATAAAATGTAGGCTATATGTAGTTTAACATCCTGCTGCCTTGTCCTTGTAGTTGAATAATATATTTTTTTAATTAAGACACAAACTAAAAACAAATTACTACGAAGAACAATAAGATAAACAGCAACATGATCGTTTTATCAATATTATCAGCAATTAAGAGTTTTTTCAGTTGTTGGTGTTAGGTTCAGGTTGTAAAATTGTTTAGCCTGCAATACTATTGTTCAATTGAGATGTTCAGATGTGGCAAAAGAAAGCATTTGAAAATTATTTGATGGATAAAAAAATAAATATTTGCATATTGCATTAATGAGTTTCACAGAGAGAATTTCAATTGTAGTTTGTGCTTACCTGTTAAAAAACTCAGTAGCCTGTCTTTTGTACTCGATTTAAAGTTATTTTTGAAAAGCATTAATCAAGAAAAAGGCAAAGACACGCGTTGTGAAAAAGCGAAGTTCCAACAGCGGTGCACACCTCACGCGATGCAGCCACAGTGTGCGTGAGATACGTGTGGTCCCAGAGCCACAGCGCGCGCGCTGCTCGTCTCTCTCTGCAGGGGCGGGACAAGGAGCCGTTTCAGCACTGGACAGCTCTTCTGGCGGGAAGAGAGGAGCAAGGGCCGATGGGAGCCGTAGTTCAATTTGATAGATACTAAAACATGATTTTATTTAATTTACTAAACATTTATCACAACTATGCAGACGACCACTCTGTGAATTCACTCTGTCACTGCATCCAACAGATCAGTGTGTGGATGCAAAACAATTTTCTCCAGCTAAACTCGGAAATCGGAAAGCAATGTCTTTGGCCCACAGAAACAAAAACAAAGTGTCAGCAGACACCTCCAGTCTCTCGCTCTGAAACCTACAAATCAAGTGAGAAATCTGGGGGTAATAATGGACTCAGACTTGAACTTTGACAGCCACATCAAATCAATAACATCAACAGCCTTTTACCATCTAAAAACATTGCCAAAAGGTATAGTATCTAAACCAGACTTGGAGAGACTTATCCATGCATTTGTCTCCAGTAGGTTAGACTACTGTAACGGCCTGTTCACTGGCCTCTCCAAACGAGCTGTAAAACAGCTGCAGAACATCCAGAACGCTGCTGCTCAGGTCCTGACTAGAACCTGGAAGTACCATCACATTAGTTTGTGCCCAGGTCTCTGCACTGGCTTCCTGTGGCTCAGAGGATAGACTTTAAAGCAGCTCTGCTTGTGTTCAAGTCTCTCCACGGCCAAGCACCAAAGTACACCTCTGACACCATTACCACCACCAGTACCATATGAACCATCTCGCACTCTGAGGACCTCAGGGACAGGCCTCCTGCTGGTGCCCAGAGTCAGGACTAAACATGGGGAATCAGCATTTCAGTTTTATGCAACTAAAATCTGGAACAGTCTTCCTGGAAATTTGAGACAGGCCTCCTCTCTGACAATGTTCAAATGTGCATATGACCAAAAGATCTATCTGCACTCTTCTCTTTTAAAGCGTTTTTTAAATGATTCCGTAAGTCTGTGTTTTGGGAATTTAATGCAATTTTTACTGTTATGTAAAGCAGTTTGAATTGCCTTGTGCACGAATTGTGCTCTACAAATAAACTTGTCTTGCCTTTGAACTGTCAGAAAAATGTGTCAGTCGCGAGTAAATTGTCCCCGTATTTTTAATAGCCTGTCGCATATTGATGACATAAATAGAGGGATCTTGTTTTAGAACTCAGCACTAGTGCCTGTAAATTTATCACATTTCTTTGCAAACTGCAACTTCACAGATGTAAAACTAAGATAAATATTTACCACAGCCGCTATCCACCAAGAAAAACATGAGAACCTGTCATATGGACTTTAAGTTTACTGTTACTGCGTTTTGAAGGAGAGGTTTCACAGGTCTTTCCTTCTTTTGCTGTCAGACTGTAATGAACACTGCTCTGTACATGTGTCACCGCTTGTTGAAATCATAAGCAATAATGTAAATGACTGAATTCACATTCCCTGTTTATTCTTGTTCATTTGCTGCACTGTACATAAACATTAAATGAACATGAACAGTGCTGTTCCATGATATACTTGCAATGAGCTGCATTTTATTATCTTTACACCTTTTTGTATCTTAAAGCTTTTCAAAGTGTAATATGATAGTAGTTTAAGTTATTTATCTTGATGGCATATTTCTACTCTTTTGCTGTTCTTGCACTGTGCGTTGCAGCACTGGAATTGGGAATAAAGGTTGTCTTCTCTTATTGTTGAGGGTCATAAACAATTAAGTATGTAGGACCTAAAGGCCTAAGTAGATTTGGTTGGCGTAGCTAATACGTATATAGTAGTCTAACAGTGGAGTTGCTGAATGTCTGTGGGAATGTGCCAGGCCAGTGGTTACCAATCATTTTGGTCGCGAGTAGTCCCTAAGCTTTGTCTCACCCTCTGAGTGCCCAGGCACTAGGCAAATAAACCTGTTTACTATAGTAGTAGGCCTAGATAGTCAATTGTTGCAGGATGTCAAATTTACCAAAAAGAACATATTTTTTAAGATAATATATTAGAATTAATTTACTTTTTAAATAAAATGTTTTGCTCTTGAAACCCCTGGATCCCCATACCCGTGATATGGAAACACTGCCAAATATGGATTTAGAGACCTATTACAATACTTAAAACACCGCTTTTGGCTCTGGCTTACTGAAATTTTTTTCTCTTCAGTGTGCAAGTGTGAAATATGTGCTTAGACTTTTACTGTTGCCAGTATTTCTATGACTTAATGTAGCCTCTGAGCTCAACTGTTGTGTAAATATCACTGTGCTCCTGTCTCTGTAGCGGTAATAGCACGCACCACCTTTACTCAGAGTTACAGAATACTGGAGGCATTGAATTGAGTGACATTGATTAAACAGGTGACGTGAATAATAATTGTCTCATTACCATGGATACCTGTCAGGGGAGTAAATTAAGTGCCTTTTCCAATTTATTACAAAGACATATTGATCTCTGAAGGGTCATTATATAATCATTAATTTGACATGATGATATGTTTTTTAGACCGTTTAAATATTGCACCGATGAGGCAGACATATTGAGACATATTTTATAGTTTATTTTGTATACACAGTATCCATCATAGCACAAATAACAGAGGAACAAGAAGATTGAGGATAACAAAGCAGGGGCAGTCAGAGGAAAACACAAGCGTCCCTGTGGCTCTGTAATTACACCTGTAGTGGTACTGTACCCCGACATTAGCATCTGATTATCACGGGCCTCTCCTCTCTGTGCCAACGCAACTTCTCAATGTGAGACATGTAAACATTCATCAATCTCATTTTGGTCCAGATGAGTGTGACATCAAGTTACAAAACTACATGAGGGAATTCAAAGACATTCAATTTGGCAGTTTTAAGAAGCTGTATTGTATTGTAGCTTGCCTCAAGGTAGCAAAAAACAACAAGTAATACTCATGAAACAAAGGACCTGTTATGGCACGAACTTAAGCATTAATACATTGTTTATCACTGTTTATAATTCAGCTCTTGAGCCAAAATGGCAGGCTACATGAAGCACTGGGAAAGGATGCGGAGCAGGAAAGCATACAATACTTGCTGGTTCACTTCTTGTAAAGTTGGAGGCTCCATGCTTCAACACCAGGGGAGTTTTCAGTACCATGCAAAGGTTGTTCACATGCTTCGATCGCATGCACACAAAATACACGGAAAAAGACGGAAATCCTTATAACTAGATGTGATTTCAGTCCATAAACAGGAGGAGGCGGTCTGTCAGGCGACCAAGGCAAAAAGGGCATCCAATCACGTACAGGATACGTGCTGCATATTCTCTATGACACCGTAGTAGAAAACAAATGGATACAGGAAATACATGTAACAAGATTTGCTGATACAAAGCTACCAAAGATTCTGCCAAACTTTTTTCTTTCATTTAAGGGGTCATCTAAACACATAGAAATCTTCAAATTGTCTAAGGTAGTAAAAGCACATTCATTTTGTTGTATAAAATATCTTTTGAAATATATATTTACAAAAATGGTTGACAAGGGTAAACATCTCCGGACTGAGAGGTTAAGCAGAACAAAAACAGGAACATAAGCATATTTTATAGACATTTAAGAATAAGACTTTGTTTTCTTTACAACAAAAATACATAACATAGCTTTTATCATAATACTAACCCTTTACATAGATACCAGACTGTAGATTATAGAGTCTACTGTCCATAGAGTCAGAAAATAGCATGCGACAGAGGACTGCTTTGTGCATATACTAGGATTTTTCAAACGTCAAACGACAAAATATTGTCTTTTAGCCATGTTTTTCTGACTCTATTTGGTGGACTTTATTCTCCAGCCACCCACAACATAAATAGTTGGTTGCTGTAAGACTTACTGTATGTGCATTTGACAGTAGCTCGAACAGATTCAGCCAGGATTTTTATTGTGTTGTGTTGAAAATAGAAGATACTTTTAAAGGAGGTTGGAAATGCTTAACAATACACTTTGGCACTCTTTATGCTTTATGTAACAGTGTAGTACGTAGTATGTTAGTTGGTGCGGTAATTTGATCCAAATGAAATGGTTCAGATATTAAAGGAAAGGGAAAAAAAGTTGAAACTGTGTAAAATGTAAATAATAACAAAAACACTACATATAATAATCTGAAATATTAACTCCCTCTTCGCATGATACAGCTGTTGATTGATTAATGTTTTTTTTTAATGAAATGGTAAAACAATATATATACTGTACATATAAATAAATATATCACATTTTACACAGTGGTTTTTGGAAATAGAGTTTTTGTGTCCAGCTTTTTTTTTCTTTTCTTTTTTTTGAAGAATACAGCATTGAGAAAAAACAACTAGACACAATAATACACAGGAATAGCTCACATGTACAAATAAGGATTACAGAAATAAAACAAAAATATAATGGTTAAAACATGTAGCTTGCAGGGTGGTTTTGACCATTGTATAACTAGCTATTGTGACTGATGTTGATGGCAGATGTCTGGGCTTTGTAGTTTTTTGGAAGAGTCCTTGTAGTTCCTGTTCATACCACACTGTGCAGTGACGGATGGAGGAACTGAGTGTTGATGTAGGAGAAGCCTGCGAACTCGCTCTGGTCGATATTGGCGATCACCAGTTGGTCCGGTGGAGTCAGGACGGGCTGAGTGCGGGTGAAGAACTTGTCAAAGTTTTCAGCGCCTTTGCCACACTGAAAGGGACAGCAATACATTTTGGTAAACATGATGATTATATGTGATGTTTACGTCTGTGAGACCTGTGGGTTGATCGATAATATATTTACGCTGACATAGGACTGTCTCAATATGAATTTTAATGTTATAATTATTGAAAAAGAATGAAAAGAAACAGGAGTTTACAGTTATTCAACTATTAAAACGATGTCCAAAAACAGTGAGAGCTTAATTTACTTTCATTTACTTACATTGACATTCAAATTGTCTAAAACATTACCATTCGTCTAATTCAGGGCTATCCAAACTTTTTCATCGAGGGCAGCATTTTGAAACACATGCAGAGTGGAGGGCCAGGACAATGAAGCGAATCATTCAAAATGTTGCATTTAGCATAGGTTTGATAAGCCCCCACACATTTAATAACGCGTCGAACATTAATGTTAGGGGTCTGTATCACATCAAAAAGTTTATTGTTTAGATTATTATGACAGAATCATTCAAAATGTGCAGTAAAAAGTATTAAAGCAGGAAGGCTAGCCCTGGGCCTTAATTTGGACACGCCTGGTCTAGTTAAGATGTCATCAGCTTTATAAAATCCAACTTTCTGAACTACAAAATAAAGTCGATGAGACATCATATTAAGAGTGAATTTAATTGAAATTTAACATCTTGCGATGATATATTGTGACTTGAATAATCACAATTATCTTTTATCCAAATAATCTTGACATCACTGCGCTGCGTATATCAACATTCTTTTGTAAACACAGATCAGAGGCTGTCTACTTTGTAAATTGCTTTTTCTGTGCCTTTATCACACTAGAAGAGATCAGACACTGTTAGATGTGAGGGACTATAATTATTAGTTTGATCTGGAGCTTGTAACTTAAAAGACTTTTGATCCTGTTGCTTTTATTAGAAAGTGTGCTGTCGGTCCCAGAGGGAAGGTACGCGGCGATGTCAAAGCGCGTGTGTAACCAGGCAGAAGTTGTAATTAGATTAGAGTCGTCCACACTGGAGGTCATCACATCACTGTGGAGTGCGGCTCTGGGCTGTCACAGCACAGCAAGTTCATCAAGTCTATGTTTACCTTTATTCACAAGTCAATGACAGTCTCCATGATAGGGATGTGGCTGTTAAGTACAGTAAAATTGATATTGTTGCAATACTGGAATATACTTTTTGACACAACTTCATTTATTAGTCAAACTGTGTCAAAATAAAAACATAACATAGGGAAAACCGAGACTAAATCAAGGCTAATTAAGTCTTAATAAAATAGTACATAAAATCAGGCATTTTCATTTTAAATTTGCGATGAATTATTCTTGTTTGAAAAAGACTTAAATAATTGCAGTCTTTGCGAAACTTTTACAGTACATTTCTGTCACATGGAGGACTTTGATGTTATTGCGATACATTAGTTAGTTATGATAGTGATGATTTTGTATGTCAATATATGTCAGTATTAATACCTCTGCAATACACTGTGCAGCCAAAGAACACCATAATCTAATTGCACTTGCAAGTATTTGGAATTTAACAACATCCATTCGTTTCTCAAAACAACAACAGTTTGAACGATTAATTGTCTAGACCTGACCAGAACCTGAGCACTTTCTAACATTTCTACAGTGGAGTAACAGCACATAGTACTTTAGTAAACCAAAAGCAGATCCAACTAGTATTTCAATATACACTTTACAGCAGTGGTTCTCAATCAAGTACCTCCCAAAGAAAAGATTTGTTTTCCGAGTATAACTTGATCAAAATTGGGCCTAGTACAATTTACAAACAAAGTACAAACTTAAGTGTTAATACATTTTTGCAACAGTACCTTTAATAAAGAAATTACTCAGAGAAGAGCAAAAATGTTGAATAAAATGTACTGTATATTAAGTAAGCACTAGAACTAAAGAGAAGTATAGCACTGAACCCCACTCGTACCACACTACTCTACAGCAAACCATAAAGCAATCATATAAAGAAGCTGACAGTGCCAGGGGGCTGCAAAAATCACACCATTCAATTACAATCAATTACAACATCAAATTGTTTGCTTGTAAGTGAGGCAAGGCAAGGCAAGGCAAGTTTATTTGTAGAGCACAATTCGTACACAGGGCAATTCAAAGTGCTTTACATAAACAGGAAAAATTGCATTAAAATCACAAAATACAAAAAGATACACAGAATCATTTTAAAATCATTTTAAAATAAAGTGCTTTAAAAGAGAAGAGTGCAGATAGATCTTTCAGTCGTATGCACGTCTAAAGAGAACTGTTTTTAGCCTGGATTTAAACATTGTCAGAGTGGAGGCCTGTCTCACATCTTCAGGGAGACTGTTCCAGATTTTAGCTGCAAAAAACTGAAATGCTGATTCCCCATGTTTAGTCCTGACTCTAGGCACCTGCAGAGGCGGTCCTGAGGTCCTCAGATTGCGAGATGGTTCATATGGCACTAACATGTCAGGAGATGTACTTTGGTACTTGGCCGTGGAGACTTGAACACAAGCAGAGCTGCTTTAAAATCAATTCTCTGAGCCACAGGAAGCCAGTGCAGAGACCTGAGCACAGGACTAATGTGATCGTACTTCCTGGTTCTAGTCAGGACCCGAGCAGCAGCATTCTGGATGTACTGCAGCTGTTTTACAGCTCGTTTGGAGAGGCCAGTGAACAGGGCGTTGCAGTAGTCTAACCTACTGGAGACAAATGCATGGATAAGTCTCTCCAAGTCTGGTTTAGACACTATACCTTTAATTTTGGCAATGTTTTTAGGTGGTAAAGGCTGTTGATGTTATTGATTTGATGTGGCTGTTAAAGTTCAGGTCTGAGTCCATTATTACCCCAGATTTCTAACTTGATTTGTCGGTTTTAGGCGAGAGACTGGAGGTGACAGCTGACACTTTCTCTCTGTTTCTGCGGCCCAAAGGCGATGATTTCAGTCTTGTCTGAGTTTAGCTGAAGAAAATTGTTTTGCATCCACAAGCTGATCTGTTGGATGCAGTGACAGAAAGTGAATCCACTGGTCCAAATTCACCTGCCGTCAGTTAGACATAGAACTGAGTGTCAGCTGCGTAGTTGTGATAAGACAAATATGTGCTGAGTCTTAACTGACCTAAGGGCAGCATATAGAGGATTGAACAGAAGGGGTCCCAGGATTGACCCTTGGGGCACCCCACAGGTCAAGCTCACGTGGTCTGAACACAGTTACCAATCTCAACAAAGTACTCTCTGTCCTCAAGGTAGGACTTCAGCAATTTAGGGCAGTGCCAGTGATGCCCACCCAGTCCTCTAGTCTCTGTAGGAGGATCCTATGAGCGACAGTGTCAAAAGCAGCGCTCAGATCTAACAGAATTAAGACTGAGGCTTTGCCCAGCGTCAGTGTTCAGGCGGATGTCATTTGTCACCTTGATAAGAGCAGTCTCAGTGCTGTGATGAGGTCTAAAACCTGACTGAAAAACATCAAATGAGTTGTTTATTAAGAGGAAGTCAGTGAGCTGTTGGTAAACAACCTTTTCGAGGACTTTGCCTAAAAATGGCAGATTTGAGATGGGCCGATAATTTTTCAGGTCTGAGGCATCAAGACTGCTCTTCTTTAAGAGAAGGCTTAATGACCGCAGTTTTCAAGGCCCTTGGGAATGTTCCAGATTGAAGGCGACATGTTAACTATGTGAGTGAGTGGTGTTAACAAAGTGCTCAGAACAGACTTTAGAAATCTGGTGGGTAACACATCGAGGCAGCATGTACAAGAACTCAGACTGGTGATGATCTCTTGGACAGTTTTGTCAGTTACAGGTGCAAACTGAGTCAGCTCTAAATGTGTAGGTGGTTTTAAAGTTATTATTTGCACTGTGGAATTTATGGCATTTTTTTAATGCCCTGAACCTTGTCATTAAAGAATACTGCAAACTCATTGCACTTAGCTGTGGAAATTAGTTCTAACGCAGCAGAATTGGAGGGTTTGTTAGTCTGTTTACTGTTTGCAAACAGAGCACGCTTGATTATTACTGCAATTTCCAATTATTTCAGAAAAAAAATCCTTCCCTTGTTTACATAAAATGAGGTTGTACATGTACAACCTTTCTCTATCAAATCTCTTTATGAATCTGGAGCTTTGACTTGCGCCATTTTCGCTCAGCCCTGCGGCACTCCCTTTTCTGTGCCCTGACTGACTCATTATTCCTCCATGGCGCCTTCTGCTTATTTTTAACCATTTTAACCTTCATAGGAGCAATGGTGTCCAGAACATTCAAGATATTAGATGTAACAGAATTTAAAAAGTCGTCAACATTTGAACATGAAGGATTTTCAAAGTTTATCATTTCAATGAAAAGCGCACTTGTGCTGTCATTTATGTGTCTCCTCCGAACAACTGCAGGACCAGTCGGTGATTTGGGAATAACAGACAGGTCAAAAAACACAGAAATGATCAGACAGTGCCACATCGACCACACTGGCCGTTTGAAATATTAACCCCTTTAGTAATTAACAGGTCCAGAGTGTGTCCTCTGCTGTGAGTGGGGCCACTCACATGCTGAGTTAGACCAAAGGTTTCAAGGACAGCATCAAGCTCTTTAGCGTTTCTGCCATAAACATTATCCACGTGAACATTGAAATCACCTGTAATGACCAAACGTCAAATTCTGTGCATACAACTGAAAGCATCTCAGTAAAATCATCAATAAAACCTTGGCAGTGCTGGGGAGGCTTGTACACAGGACAATGTAGAGTATGGAGGGAGACTGTTTTAGCTCCATTTTAAAAGATAAATACTCAAATGATGAAAACACCCCAAAAAGACAACATCTGTGTATATATTTTATCTCTAAAAAATGCACAGACACCTCCACCCTTTTTGTTGTCGTGTTTCAGATTCAGACTTGAAGCTCGGTGGAGTCGCTTCTATTAGAACTACATTCCCCATGTTTTTGTCAAGCCATGTTTCAGTTAAAAACATAAAATCAAGATTATAAGAAGATATAAAATCATTAATTAAAAGTGATTTGTTACATAATGATCTGACATTAAGCGCAGCAAGTTTCAGATTGGTTTCAATGTGACTGGGCGTTATCTTTTCACAGGGAATATGAATTAAATTTCTAAGATTGGACAGTCTAACTGTCCTTCTGTTCTCCAGTCTGTGTGACGTGACTACAGACATAACACAGGGCCCCGGGTTTGTTTGACCATTTTCATGACCATAAGTCCCGGCAACGCTGAGACCCACTACATCTGGCTATGGGAGATAACGGTTCTGGGGGAGGTGGGGGAGGGGGGCGAAGGGGGAGACCTGGAGGAGGTTTGGGCAAAGGCTGAGTGGGGAGAGCTGGGGGCTTTGGGTGATGGACCAGGTGAAAGGCGAGGGGTGGAGAGTGCAGGTCGTTTTTGGTGAAGCAGGAGAGTTGAAGCTCCTGGGTGGTATGGCGGGCACAGATTTGTACGGGGAAGAGTTCATCATTGTTGACATCAGAACTCTTGATCTTGCTAAATTAGGTGTGAGTGGAACCATCTTTACTCCTGATTTGATCAGACTTTCAAGATGGTTGGGAAGGTCCCTGGGTGAAGGTGGAGATGAAAAGGAGAGTGATGATTGAGTGGGAGTAGATGTTGCAGGGGACCCAGGACTGGTCTGAGGGTAGGGGTGGTGACAGGGCAGCTGCTGGGCCTGTCACTGACTTGATCCATGGCCTGTGATGAGGACCCCGAGGGAGGGGGGACGGATGTTGAGCTTGAACCCTTCACTGGGGGCGGTGGAGATCTTTGTGGTGCTGCAGCTGATGAGCTCTTTGCTGGAGGCAGTGTAGGTGATTTTGGAGCAGCTGGAGCTGAATCCTTTGCTGGGCCTGGTGGAGCTGCGAGCGTCAGTATTTTATTCATTCAGCTATATAATTAACTAACTAGAAAAGTAAAATTATTCCAAACCAAGTTGAAAGTTTCAACTCAACAGTAAATGCATAGTCAAAACACAAGTAATATTCATGTCAACAAACTCTCAGATGGAGCCCTGTGCCTCACTCGAGACTGTGATGACGCAGTGCATGAGCTCACACAAAGCCAAGGGCCCTATAGCCGTGTTTCCTCTATGTGTGAGCGGAGCCTAATGCATCCGCTATGTAAAACGACCATTTACTGTGCTGTACAGCGGACAGTGGGGGAACTCTGCTGTTCACAGGGCTATTTATAATCACAAACCCTGAGGCGCTCCAGTACAGGAAGGAGGGACACTGCACAGGGCAGTGGTGACAGGAGGAGGCAGAGGTGTGAGGAGAGAGGAGTCAGTGTCAGGCTAAACGACTGGAGCTGCAGCTGGGGCAGACTCAAAACAAAAAGACACGCTTAAAACATCCAGCAGCAGCTTGTGGAGACTGTCACTTAATGTGACAGTATGTAACTTTGTGAAGGTGGCACGTCGTTAGCATGATACCATGGTCAAATTTCAGAACATTCTCCATGGAGACAGATATGTTTTAGGTAAAACTGTGGAATATTATAGCCAAAGCAACAACATTTCCAAGGAAATAGAAAGAGCAGGAGCAGAAAAACAGTTTCATGCTTTTTTGGCTAAAAAGTTACGGACTGGGGCTTTAAAATAAAATAGAATATAGAGGAATCATGAGTTTTAGTGTAACACATACTAGAAAATATGACCTTATGGTGATAATTTTTATTGACGGGACCTACAGTTGACATGTATTTAATTCGTGCCAAGTGTGTTTTCCAGTGGTGAGTTTGTTAGAATGAACTGGAAAGAAAGATTTTTGTTTTATTTGTTTGTTTGCTCAGGCCAAGTTTGGATGTTGTGTCCTTAGGCAAGACACTTCACCCACCTTGCCTAGAATGAATGTGTTGTGTGAAAGATTGGTTGTGGTCAGAGTAGCTGATGGGGCAGATTGGTAGCCTCGCTTCTCTCAGTCTGCCCCGGAGCAGCCACAATAGAAGTGAAAGAATAATGCACAGAATTGTAAAGCAACTGAGTGTCTGGAAAAGCGTTATTAAGACTAATGCCTATTATTGTTACCCCTGAAAAAAGAATTACAATTTGACTATATATTTAGCTCTCTTTTTACCACCAAGTAAATTTACCAATTCGATTTACTCAACCTTTGTCAGCCTGTATAAAATAAATTCCACACACCACTTTAGGTTTGAAGGGCGGCTGTATCTCTCTGTTGGCGAGGCGCTCCCAGTCGATGCGTCTGAAGAAGGCCTGCTCCCGGATGTCTCTCTCTCCCTCCGGTCCACACCCCAGACGCTTGGACGGGTGCTTGGTCATCAGCTGAAACAACAAAATAATGAGATTAAATATACTCCTAAATCATAGTCATTATAGAGGTAGTTTTACAATGATTCTCGAATGTTTTAAAATCATACATGTGTTTCATAAGCCAATCTTTAATAAAGGATCTTTTTTTGGCAAAGTGTAATTTCACAACACGCACAGAGAGACTTGTTTTTGAATGACTCAGGCTGCACCTTAATTGAATCTACTCTGGTGTGAAAAGTGAGAGTGAAAACTCATTTCTTGGTGGGTAAATAATAATGGACAGGAATGACACCCTTCTATGTGATAATACAGAACCGGTCACAAGAGGCAGGTGAGTCCCAAAATAGACCCCCTCATCTCTAAATGAAGCAGCAAAACTACACCTAAGTTTAAAGTTAAAGTTTGACATTTTAAACTATTTGAGTAAATTGTATATTTAAGAGTAATTGTAGCACACCAGACCTTTTACCTTTACTTGAGTAACATCTCTTCTCATTGTAATTTATACAAACAATCTCTTGTCAATGTAATTTATATGAACAATTTGTGAATTTGAATTTCAGATAAGTTAATGCGGTCTAATATTTGGAAATTGTTAAATTTGTGTATTATTTGTTGTTAAATTAGATGTTATTTTAGCATCAGCTCAGAGACATTGTGGAGTAACACTTACTCCTTTGCAGATGGACACTGCTTCTTTAGACATAGATTTGGGATAAGAAACATTGTGCTCCATGATGGACTGGAAGAGCTCGTCCTCGTCTTCACCGTCAAATGGAGGCTGAAGAGGGACAAAAGGTGGAATATTAAATTTTTCTTCAAACGTACTGTATGTATTGGTCGTCATTTCTTTCTGTGACCAACTATAAAATGAGCATAGCAAAAAGATGTGCAGTAAGAAACTACTGTGGACACCTCTAAAGGTAATCTGTGGTCACGTGTACAATATTTTCTTTCAAACCAAACTAAAAAACCAAACAAAACATTAGTTACCTGTCCAGCGAGCATCTCGTACAGAAGAACTCCATAGGCCCACCAGTCCACAGACTTCCCATAGGGCTGGTATGCTATAATCTAAAACCACAGAATTATTCATTTATGTTTAATGCAATGAAAATATTGTGAGATGTAAAAATTTATCTTGAATATAAAATAAAACTATGCCATTGAATTTACAGTGGAAGTAAATGAAAAGCAGCAGCGATATCTTTTTGGAAACTCAAACCCACCGTCATTAGATAAAGCTGTCTATTTCGAGGAACAGTAACAATGGGGTCTTTTTGCTACCAGGCAATTTGCCTTCCCACTTGTTACGCCCCCACACAGAGACACACGTCGACTCTAACACTAATCATGAAGACAATCCCGCGCAGAGTGGAACCGCAGCTGCACTTTTCAAATGTTCACAGTTCACTAAAGAGCAATTAGACGCTCCGCTGCCGACATATATCAGCACAAGAGACAGATATATGGCTCATAATGTGACCTGGGAAATGGTAGAGGATTTTGTTTTATAATGTAAAGGGAAGTGATTCTCCATTTCATGAAGAGGCAATGGAACTGAAGCTGTAGATGTATTGTATGTGAGTGAATTATATTAACTGTATATTTGAATGAAACCTTTAAAGCCCAATTTTTTCCCAGAGATGACATTATGAAATCCATGTGTCATTTGTAGTACTCTGGCATAGTCAAGTATTATTTCAAATGAAAATGGTACACAAAAAGTGAGTTTTATGGTCTGTCACAATTGTTGTGCAATCTGGGAAAAACAATAATATCAGGTACTGATGACTGTAAAACGACTTTATGAATTTTCTGAAGTGTGTGAGTTAGTTTAACATTTTGTGAAATATAAAGATATTTTGTGTCTCACCTCTGGAGCGATGTAGTCCGGTGTGCCACAGAAAGTGCGAGTGGTCATGCCTTCATACATGTTTTCTTTGCACATGCCAAAGTCTGCTATTTTGATGTGGCCTTCAGAGTCCAGCATCACGTTGTCCAGCTTTAGATCCCTGCAGCAGAGCAAAGTATTGTAAGTATGTACATTTCAATCTGGTTTTAGAGCATTCCACAGCACTGAAACAGCCCTCCTCAATGTTACTAATGACCTTCTTTTAGCTGCCGACAGAGGAGGAATTTTAATCCTTTGAGATTGCTGCATTCGACACTGTTGACCACATGATTTTATTAGAGCACCTCAAAATGTGGGTTGGCATCAGAGATTCCGCACTTGACTGGTTTTATTCTGATCTTTTAAACAGAACCTTTGTGGTCATTTTCTCCCCTCCTCAGCCCCTTTTACCTGTGGTGTGCCACAAGGTTCTATTTTAGGTCAAATTTTTTTTCTCTTTATATGCTCCCCCATCATCATAGCAATGGAAGGACATGTTATGGTGGCCGATAACATGTCCTTCCATTGCTACTATGATGACACACAGATATACCTCTCTCTAAATGACCCTGAAAGTCTAGCTGCTGCGTTAGAGTGCTTCAACGATATGAACAGTTGCCCAAAACTTTATTCAGCTCAACTCCTCCAAATCAGAAATAATCCTAATTAATCTTCCGCCCTCTCTCCACAAACATCACCAGTTCAGCCAGAAGTCATTTTTGACAATCGTCTCAATTTCCAAGCCCATATCAACAAAGTTACCCAATCCTGCTTCCTCTACCTCCGGACAATTAGCAAAATAAAATCCATTCTCACCTGCTCAGACCTGGAAAAGGTGACAAACTCATCTTCTCCTGCCTGGACTATTGCCCCCTCTCCAGTCTCCAAATCCATCTCCCGCCTCCAACTGGTTCAACACGCAGCAGCTAGACTTCTCACAGGTTTGAACAGACGAGAGCACATCACTCCATTTTTTGGCCTCCCATCACTGGCTCCATGTGTGTTTTATAATTGATTTTAAGATTTTACTGATTACTTTTGAAGCTCGTTTAGGTCTAGCACCAAGCTACATAGTTGGACTTTTAATCCCCTACGAGCCCCCCTGCAGCCCTAGATCCTCAGGCAGGTCCATGTTAGCTGTTCCGAAGTCGAGACTCCGGACAAAGGGCGATCTAGCCTTTTCGGTTGAGGGGCCCGGACTGCCTGAGGAGATAAGGCTTGCACCTTCAGTATCATCTTTTAAATCACTTCTCTAAATCCACTTTTATTAAATGGCATTCCTTTAATTTACTTAATTGTACTTATTTATTATTTATTTATTCAAATGCTTCTTTCTTGCTGTGTCTTTCTCTATAGTTTGCTTTTGTTCCCTGACTGTTTTTAACTCTTTCCTGTGTGTTTATACTGTTTTGCTGTGTGTATGTAGCACTTTGTAAACCTTGTTTTAAAAAGTGCTCTAGAAATAAAGATGTATTATTGGCCCGAGCCAGTAAACTGGCGAGGGACATTGTGTTTCGTCCGTTTCTTGCTTATTCTTTTTCTCGTTTTCATACTCTTGGCCCCTTTTGACCCAGTAAACATGCACGAAAAGTCTTCAATGGGGTATAGTCAGCGATCGGCCCGGAAAAAATTTCGTATTTCGCGCGTCTCGAGAATGTCCGACCCGAACCGAGCGAGCAGCACCCGCCCGAATCGGACTTCTATGGGAAATGGGACGAGCAAATTTTGCCCGACGTGCGCGAAACTTCGGAACAGTGATAGAGAACAGTGAACCGAGCAAAACATGACATTGGAGCGCGGCCCTCGGACCAAGCGCGACTGGCGGCGCCATATTGACGGAAGTCGCCACGCCAGTTTGACTTTTTTTTTTGACGGAGAACTTGGACTAGGGCTTTTGCCACACGTGGGTCTGGCACACATTTATGCGATCGGGACACATTGAAATTCAATAGTAATCCACTTTTTTTCGGATATCTCAAATGGTTCCCGCCGTGGCTCGCCATCGAAGAACTTTCGCCGTTCCTGTTTTTACGATCGCATGTCACGGCTACACGCTGGACTGACAGAGCTGTAATTTCAGTCACGAGTGCGTAATTATGATCTGAATGTAATGCATTAATAAAAATAAATAAAAGTACTCGCTAGCGCCCCTACCTATTAAGTCAAACATCGACTTTGTCCGATTTGGACGAAACTTGGGGAATATGTCCAGTGCAGGGCGCCATGAAAAAAACTGAATTAGTGATATGGTGCATTTATCACCGTTGGCCACCAGGGGCGCAAAGAGTGCTCACCAAATCATTTCAATAGCTCCTGCACGCACATGCATACTCCGATCGACATGAAATTTGAAACACTCGTAAACGTAAAGCTGCTTAATCCATTTATATGCGCACAATAACAATCAACCCTACAGGCGCCACCTGTAGGAGCGCACTAAATTACAATGGGGAGAAAAACAATTACTTTGACTTTTATTAGTGAAAATTTGCAGACAATTCCTAGACGGCCTCCTGATCAAGAAAAGCCAATGAGACCCATAGCTCTATTTTTCACACTTTTGCCTCTAGAGGCCTCCAGAGCTCCCATTCATTGTCTATGGGACTCAGACTGTTTTCACACAAGGCTGCAATAAAAAACAACTAAAACCTGCAGGACAGCCACCAAACTCAATACAGAGACTCCTTTTAAGGGACATTAATGGGTCATAACCGTATTTTTCCTGAAACTAATAAACAGCCTCTACAGCGCCACCTTTTGGGTGAGGCCTATGGAGAGGGACACGCATTTACTTTGGAGGAGGCCCATAAAAGTTGGCAGAGTGAGCAATAATACAAAAAGCACCCTAAAACATAATTGGTGCTCAGTCGTCAGACCAACAGCATGGCGGCCATATTGATTTTTATTTCACACGCCACTTTAACTTCTTATTTTCCATTGAGAACTTGTCCTAGGGTTTTGGGCCTAGATCAGTCTAACATACATTTTCCTGATCAGGACGCATTGAAATTCAATAAAAAACCAGTTTTTGGAGATATCTCTTAGGGTTTGCGCGTGACTTCCTTTCAAATATCGCCATCATTTCCTGTTTTTGTGCTTATCCCTCAGAGGCACTTGGACTGTGCCTACAGAGCCCAAATTGCCACCAATGATGGAAAATTGAATATTACACAAAATTGACCAGGGAGCACAGGACCACTAATAACTATAGCGCCCCCTACAGTTCACTTAAAAGTGTCCAGATTGTCCGATTGACACCACATTTGGGGACATTATTATTTGTTATATAATATGCAAATAAGTCAATGAGACCATGGCCTATTTTTCACACTTTTGCCTCTAGAGGCCTCCAGAGCTCCCATTCATTGTCTATGGGACTCAGACTATCTTCACACAAGGCTGCAATAAAAAACAACTAAAAACCTGCAGGACAGCCACCAAACTCAATACAGTGACTCCTTTTAGAGAGAAATTAATGGGTCATAACCGTATTTTTCCTGAAACTAATAAACAGCCTCTACAGCGCCACCTTTTGGGAGAGGCCTAAGGAGAGGCACACGCAGTTACTATTGAGGAGGCCCATAAAATTTGGCAGAGTGATAGTACACATAAAAAGCACCCTAAAACATAATTGGTGCTCAGTCGTCAGACCAACAGCATGGCGGCCATATTGATTTTTATTTCACACGCCACTTTAACTTCTTATTTTCCATTGAGAACTTGTCCTAGGGTTTTGGGCCTAGATCAGTCTAACATACATTTTCCTGATCAGGACGCATTGAAATTCAAGAAAAAACCAGTTTTTGGAGATATCTCTTAGGGTTCACTTGCGCCAGTGACTTCCTGTCAAATATCGCCATCATTTCCTGTTTTTGTGCTTATCCCTCAGAGGCACTTGGACTGTGCCTACAGAGCCCAAATTGCCACCAATGATGGAAAATTGAATATTACACAAAATTGACCAGGGAGCACAGGACCACTAATAACTATAGCGCCCCCTACAGTTCACTTAAAAGTGTCCAGATTGTCCGATTGACACCACATTTGGGGACATGATTATTTGTTATATAAGATGCAAAAAAGTCAATAAGACCCATGGCCTATTTTTCACACTTTTGCCTCTAGAGGCCTCCAGAGCTCCCATTCATTGTCTATGGGACTCAGACTATCTTCACACAAGGCTGCAATAAAAACAACTAAAACCTGCAGGACAGCCACCAAACTCAATACAGTGACTCCTTTTAAGGGACATTAATGGATCATAACCGTATTTTCCTGAAACTAATAAACAGCCTCTACAGCGCCACCTTTGGGTGAGGCCTAAGGAGTGAGAGATACATTTACTTTGGAGGAGGCCCATAAAATTTGGCACAGTGATAGTATACACATAAAGCACCCTAAAACATAATTGGTGCTCAGTCATCAGACCAACGAGATAAGCGGCCATATTGATTTTTATTTTAAACGCTACTTTAAGTTTTCGTTTTCCATTGAGAACTTGTCCTAGGGTTTTGGGCCTAGATCAGTCTTACATACACGCTCCTGATCAGGACGCATTGAAATTTTATAATAAACCACATTTTTGGCTTGTCTCATTCGGTTTAGTCATGACTTCCTGTCAGAATTCGCCTTCACTTCCTGTATCTTAAACTTATTCTCCAAGCTGCACAGGCATTGCCGTACAGAGCACAAACTGTAACCACAGATGCCGAATCAAATATTAAACAGAACAGACTCAGGAGCACATGAGCACTTTTCACTATAGCGCCCCCTGCTGGTCATGTAAAAGTACCAAAATTATCGGTTTTCCACGAAATCTTGGAATCTGATTTTAAGTGTCAAAAGCTGCAAATAAGTCAATTACATCGATGTCCTATTTTGGATCGTTTGCCCTGGGGGGCCACGCATATTCCTCATGCATTTCCTATGAGACATGTCATAAGTCTATGGAGAGGCCAAAATTATTTAGAGCAAAGTCAGTGAAACTCGGCAGACGCATTATTTAGAGCATTCCGATAGAAAAAGTCAATTACATCGAAGTCAGGTTTTGAGCGGATTTGCCACTTCTGGAGAGCAGTGCCCGCCAATGAACACCTATAGGGAATCCACCCGGTGTTAGTGGGGGGAGGGGGGATCACGGAGGCCCAGAGTGACGCTCAGAGGAGGAGGACGGGACACCGGGGCGGTTTGGGACCGGCCGAGGCCGCGTGGGAAGGCGGTCGCGTGCGGGGCGAGGGCCATCATCGCCGCTTTGCGGCTTTAATTCTTATTTATTATGTTTCAATGTTACATGCCAATTTAAATGAACATAAAAGCACCATTATAGATTGTTCTTCAAGTCAAGTCAAGTTTAAGGCAGATCAAAATAAATAAAATCTTTAGCTAAAGTGATGAAACACCCAAAGAGACCATAACATCTCATTGCTTGTGAACTTGTGAGTTACAGTGCATGAATGTACATTACATAACACAAATGTAACTCTGTATTAGAAAAGAAACGTTCCAAAATACTCATGGAGATCTGTCTAAGTTGATCAAGGTTCCTTATATCGTCACATAAATAAAATCATACACACAAAAGGCTTTTCAAACTTTTCTTATATGAGGAGTTGCCTTGGCTTTTGCTTTTTCTCTTCTAACTCTATATTACTTCTTGGCTCCACTCTGCTCACTTACTATCTTTACCTTCAGCCCACTCCTGCTCCTCCACACAATTTTGTCCCTGGAAGCTATTATAGTTTGTCCCCACACAATGAACAGGCAGAACAATGTGGTTCAACATTGTTTGTTGTTTAGTATTTTATTATTGTTGTTTATTATTCTTACAGATAAATGACCAAAGCAGAGGGATTACTTTGACTGGTCCAAAAAGATCATCAACGTAATCCTTGTCAAACCTTTTTGTGGACAATAAGACTTTTTTTGAAAATATCTTCACTTATTTCACCTGTCAGTAGACATTGTATGATCTGAGTGTATTAAAAGAATGTACTATAGTAATAAATGTATATTTTCTGTATATTTTCAGATTTAACAAGGCAGTCATAGATAATTTAAACTTTTGTACATACCTGTAAATGATTCCTCTTCGGTGCAGAAAAAATAACCCAACAGCAATCTCTGCTGCATAAAATCTACAAAATAAAATGATAAACAATCTAACATTAGTGTTTGTCATTGCTTTTGTACTCTAAATTAAAACATATGTGCACTGTACATAGTAATCGGTACATTTATTGATATTCCACGAACAATTTGAACACAATTGCAAAGGGCTATTGATGTATTTTTAATGAGGCTCTACACCACAACAAACAGAAAAGAAAATCTGTTTTTAAAATGAGTTTTTAATGCTTTTGCGTTGGCTTCCAAACAAACTCTTATTGAATTCAATTAAAGCTAAATGCTGAATATATTAGCTATAACCTAACGTGGGTGGTTGTGTTTGCTCTCCATTGACAACAGTCGAAGGTTCAATACCATGGCAGAAAATATGACCAAAACTTAACCAAGGGATAAAACTGAAATAGAATGCAAAAATCTCACAATCTTTAGCCTTTTTTTCCCAAGATAAATTCAAAATATACCACCAACAACCAGAAAACTAACAAATGCTTACACTGCCTGTGGCTCTTTGAACTTGCCCATGCGCTGGATGTGATACATGAGGTCGCCCCCATTGATGTACTCCATGACAAAGTAAAGTCGGTCCTGGAAACAAAAAGTATCCTGTATAATGACTGCTCTCAGATTTCAATGTTTGCATTTTTAGCACATTTTCAGAAGCAGAAAAACAAAAGAGATTCATCCCAAGTGTCCCAAAGATGTTAGCTGATCAGTTGATACCAATATCTATCTTGCTGCTGTGGCAAATAACCAACACTGACTTCTCTATTAAGATGTAAAAATCTATAGCTAGCAAGGTCTACAAATTGATGTTGTTGTAATTAAGTTCACAAATTAATGTTTCACTTTTGTTCAGATAATAATAAAATGTATGTATTTGTTAGCTTAAAGGTCCCATATTATGCAAAATTGACTTTTGTGAGTTTTTAACCTTCTATTTGTGTTACCTGCACCACAAAACAACCCCCAAAGTGGTTAATTCTTTCATCCGTGCATTTATTAGCTTTAATCATTTGAAACGGGCGGCAGAGTTTTTGGAGCACCAACATCTGCTCCCACTGTGTGACAAATGTGACGCGGTACTGTGGTGACTCTCCTCCTACAAGAACTGTTACTGCTCTGCCCAGATCTCATTATACTTCTATGGTCTTTACAAGCAAGATTTACACTAGAAATGCACTTGTGTCTCCCATTGAGAGTTTGTACAATATGTATGTAAAAAAAAAAAAAAAAAGATGAATTCAACAAACACCCCCTGCAGAAGTGGTTGGAAGTCGAACAGAACCCTGTATCTGCTGCATTCATTTCACTTTGCTTTGCTTTGCATTACTTGCTGATACCACAAGCGCTTGAAAATGTCTTTAGGGAAGACTATGAAAAAATATGGGACCTCTAATTGCTCTTCCATTTGAACTGATGAGAATGACACATGGGCACAGATTGGGTATCTACTGCATCTAAAAAACAAAAACCCTCTGATAGCACTGATACTGATATTCACACCGACACATGCAGGTCATACTTCGATGTAACTATATAAGGGTTCAGTAAGTCTTTGGTCTTCCTTGAGTCACCCTGTCTCGGTCCACTGCTGACGTCACCGCCGCCTTGTGTGGCTTTATATTCATAGGTGGTTTCTGCCCTGATATTTAAGGCAGAAGCCGGTAATAACTGCAGGTGGAGAGAGTGAATGATCGATGATGGTGATGACAATGGCACATATATACCAGAAGGAAATGCTGA
Source organism: Rhinogobius similis (assembly GCA_019453435.1). NCBI lineage: Eukaryota > Metazoa > Chordata > Actinopteri > Gobiiformes > Gobiidae > Rhinogobius > Rhinogobius similis. The sequence continues at coordinate 23,582,717 of CM033631.1, forward strand.
AAAGATGATGAATGGACTGTTGTATAAAATAATGGAGATAGTGTGGGTCTAAGTACACACCACCGTCTGGAAGCAGGAGTGTAGCTGTGTCAGGAACGGCGGCTTGTCTCTCTGCGCCAGCACCCGCTTCTCCACCATCGTGCATTCAACGTCATCATCCTGGATCACCACGTCTTTCTTTAAGATCTTGATTGCGTAAAGCTCCTCAGTAGATTTCATCTCGGCAAGCATCACCTATAGATAGAAATGCAAAGGTTAACAAATGTGTGACAAAAGAACTAAATAATGAATGGAAAGTTTATCATGTTTTTTTTTCTGACCTTGCCAAAGCTGCCTTTTCCGAGGAGAGCCAGGAAGTTGAAGTCGCTGAGCCTGACCCGGTCCATGTTTCCAGAGGGCAGACTGAAGCGTCGATGGTCTGATGGTGTGATTACTTTCTTACCGTGGCCTAGCTTGGCTTTCTGTGATTAAAAAAAGTGCAAAGAAATGCATCATTGTGTTAATCTTTTCATCACATTTAGTATTAAATGTTGGAATCACAGAAGACTCTTGAATGTGTTCAAATTACAATTGTGTACAAGAATTCCAGTTAAAGTAATAGTGTGCAGTTCAAAACTGCAGAATTGATAAGCTGATAAGCCCCGCCTCTTTATAATGTCATTTCATGATAGCAAGCAGAAAATCTTAATTGTGTTTTATTTTTTATCATTAGTAGTCTTAATTTGCCAAATAATTGCATGTAAGTACAGGGAAGTGGGCAGGAACAGGGAGCAGGGGAAAACGGGAATTTTCTGAGCGCTTGAATCTCAGTTGGAGGACAATACAGGATTATTCAAACATGCATGAATCAACTTTGAGTAAAACACTGTTGTAACAAGGTTAAAGCTCATTAAAGGTGATATTATATAATATGTCCCCTTTTCTTGAACTGTAAAATCCCAAATTTGATCCCAGGTCCAGTACTAAACCTTAACCATGGCAAGATTTGGAAGCATGTGCTTTTTGACATGTGGCTATTACAGGGTAATCTTCTTTTCACTATTATTTTTTGGGAAACTGTGAGGTGGACCATCAGCGGGGGGCACCAGCCAGCCCTGCATCCCGTCGTTATAATGACAGGCCTGCCAGGAGACAAGAACTAAAGGGCAATTAGGGCCCCGCCTGCACCCATCACCACTCGCACCGCGGTCTCTGTCTGTTGGTTGGATGAAAGCCGTTGCCAGGGTGACCATATTTCCAAAACAATGTGACCACAGACACTAAACATCCAAAACTTCAGATTCAGATATGGATGGTTGAGATGAAGTGTGTTTAAACTGCACTTTAAAGAGAAACAGATAATTGTGCAGCTCCTAAATAAATGCACATGGCTAATAGTTAGTAGTCTTAGTAATCTTAATGTGAAACAATCCATAAATACAAAATATGTATGCTTCAATGAGTGGTAAATACTGTAGTCTAGCATCCACATTGCACCTGTTTTGAGATGAAACCACTGCCCCCAGGTGTTGAGATGTGGCATGCACAAAAGAAACCTGTTCATTCAGAGTTGGATTAAGAGTTAAGAGCCATGCATCATGTCCAAAAGGCCTTCTATAGTGCAGACTATAGAGGAGGGACCACACTTCAGCCAGTGCAGCAGGGGCAGTGCAGAGGGCAAAAGACCATCATGGATTTACTAACAATGTCGCCATCTTGTGTTGGGAAAAGGGAATAGCTGCTCAAACGTTTTTGTATAATTTTCAGTAAAGCTACTACTACTCTTTAAAGTTTGTAAACAAAAACATTATAAATTCTGGAATGGAGGCAAAAGTGAAGTGGAATATAATGTGATTTCAATGGACTGGGATTCACCTCAAAATATCTAAAATCAAGGTGGTTTTGTCAAATAAAAACCACTCAGATAAATGTGATATCAGAGCCACTAGAGCCAAAGACATTTACAGTTGTATTTTACATTATTTGTTATTAAATAGATAATAGTGTTATGACAGACAGCCATTTTTGATGAAAGCAAAACCCACATTTTAAAGTTTTACTGGACAAATACAAGCAGAAATGTTGACTTCACAAAAGCTTTCATTTTATTTACAGATATATTACATACTTTACCATAAATCATACTCAAATACAAATTTGAGGCTATAATTATATTTTTTCCCATTCTTTTTAACAAAAAAGCAAACTAACTGACATTTGTACACTGGAAATTAAAAACTATTTTTGGTATCGAGACTATACACCATTAGTATTTAGATCTGGTGTCACTTAATAATCAAAAATATAATATGATTTACTTTACTTTTGCCTCCAGTCGCCTCTATTCTGTATTTTTTACATTTGACATTGCATTTTAAAGGGTCTATAGTCTACAATAATTGGTTTCATTATGACCTATTTCTATCAGGGGGAAAAATATATATATATATACAGTATATATTAGCATCAGTTGCTCTTCCAGAAGTAACTTATTTTTCCAGGATTGTGACCTGTGGCTGCACTTTTTGGCTTCAATTTAGGAATTGTAACCCTGGACTTTGAAATAGCAAAGACAAACTATTTTCTTGACACTTGGAGAGTTGAGGAGAAATTGTGCTTTTGAATCTATGATCTGTTATTTCTGAGACAAAAAGACTTTACGGTGTCGAAAGAAATAATTGTACATTCATTTCCACAGATGAATTACCTATGTGACCATGATTGAATTTACTGCAACTTATTACAACAATGTAATGCAATAACATCAATTTTAGGCCATTATTCTTGTCTAATGTCATTGAAAGAGACAATGGTGTGTGGTGTGGCATACATCATCATGACCAGCTTGAGTTTTATGCAACTGAAAGCTTTTGTTAGTAAATGGATTTATTTGTGGAAGTCCAGCAGAGATCCACAAACAATCTTAAAGGCTAAAATGAGAAGCAGGCTGGTAACATTAGAAGAGCAGAGCAGGCAGGCACTACCTTTAGATAGTGGATATTTAACTGGCAGGCCTAAAAGAGAAACAACATTTTAATAAAAGTTATTTAGTCAGTGTGTGTTTGAGTTTTGTCGGAAAAAATGTCCTGATACAACACATAATAATAACACGTAGAATAATGCATCTTGAGAGCCAGATGGGGGCAGCGCAGCATTTAGTCTAGTTTCCACGGCAACTACAAGTGTGTATGAAGACTCTGTGAGGATAGTCAAGGTCAGCTCTTTATGAAGAAAAAATTCAAAACAACAGTATCAATGAAACAGACGAGAATTATGACCTCAGTGTCACTGAAGTAAAGGTTTGTTAGGACAGTATTGGTGTATACTACTAAATGATAAAAAATAATAAGTTTAATGGGCTTTATTGCACGACAGTCCTATGACACAGATTGCACACTAGAGGGCGCATGTAAGCTGCACATTTTCTACAATACACCATGCTCATCAACAATGTCAGGAACGCTCACCTCATTAAATGTTCTTTACCAATTTTATATCCTGTTTTTCCAGTCTTAAAGCCCAGTTAACAATGATTTTAGAAATGAAAAGAACATTTAAATAGATGGTTTTCTCAGCTTGTACATGATCTTTAAACTGGTTTGGTCGGGTTTGAGTAAAGTCATTTTTCTCAGAACTATCCACCTTATTCAGGAAGTTGCCTTGAGCAATTAATTATCCATCTTTCCGGTTGTATGATTTTGCATTGGGCTCTTGACAGCAAATAAGGTGCATACAGACTACAAAGCTGTTTTCACGCCATCCAGAGAAAGGGTGCATTGTTGACTTGCTGGTGTACATGAACATTTGACATTTTACACAAATCAAACAACTTTATATAATATTTTAGCCATGAGACTTTTCTCTAGTTCTACACTGAAATGAATGCAATTGCTACTTAATTGGAAATGGCTAAACAACAGAAGTTGCGGGTCAGTGGAAGTCAAAAGTAAAAGTGGGCAAAGTGGAATGCGTTGAACAGCCTATTACAATAACTTTCAAGTTTCTTAAACTATTTGATATGAATTCCGTGCAATTTTGTTGTTTAAAAAAAGATTTAAAAAAAAGATTAAAGTATAAAAAGGTTCAATGAAAGTATGGAGAAAGTTTGTTGTTGTTTAATCCCTTTTATTTAGATGAATGACGTTCAGCTTCCTAACTTAATGCTGTTATCCTTATGACATAATTGTTACAAACTTCTATTAAATTTGCAAATTCAGCAGGTTTAGAGCTGATCTTTCTCCTACTTTAGTGAAAACTGATGAACAGGTTACCATGGTGACGGGAGGAAACTGCAGTTGAATTGTCAATAAAGTTGACAGGACAAAGACATTCAGGCTAAACTGTGTGGTTTGACGTTACCTCAAATTTCTGACGAAGCTCAAAGTTTACGTCATCAACTTCTGGAATGGGGACGTTATAGTATTCTCCTTCCTCTTGGTTCAGCAGCTTGTACCTGTAACACAAACATAACAGTTTGTCTGCCACTGTAAAGCATTGGACTGCCTTTACATGTTTCATAACTTGACTTCTGTTTCTAAGACTGAACATGACTTCTGTTTCCATGCCTGCTCAGCCTCAAGTGTTTCCCTCAGGTGAACCTTAAGCAGTGGTCAATCAGGCTGTGTTTAGTCTAAGTGGCAGCGGAAAGTTTGCTTTGGAAAAAGTTATTTGAATGTGTTTATGAATGAGAGGAAATGATCTCCTGTCATGCATTACATCAAACTGCGACTGAAGATGAATCTAGGCCAAGAACACTCTTTTGAACTATTGAATTGTTCAGTCCTTTTGAATTGACATCAGGCATTGTAATGAAAACATAATCAACACGTTAGTGAAGACAAACTTAACCGCATTTATAACTGATAATTGATTTCAGATTCTTTTCACAAGAAATATTCAAAGGAAAAACAAATGAAAATAATAAAATTAAATAATAAAATTACTTATTCTGCTCTTAAACCTGGTACATAACAACAGGTCTGCATATTAACAATAGTAATTTTGGCTGCTCCTCCGCTCTCCATTTTCAACTAAATATTGTAGGCGTTAAGAGTGTTGTGATGTCATCTGAAAACTAGTAATTATTAGAACAAAATAAAAACTGAGCAAGATTTTTCATTGCACTTCAGAGCACTTGCCTACTGGATGGAAAACGACGAACAAAGATGGATTATAGTTAAGCTTTTTGTGGATAAATATCTTAACTTCAAGAGTAAATAGAGGCACACTGACCATCCACAGTTGGGAGCTTTGAGGAGCTCTGACACTCCGAACGACATGGAGCCCATGAAGTCGTTCCTGGTGGTGCGGTCCCAGTCCCACACCTCAATGGACAGGCGCCGGTCTTTGTCAGATGCTTTCAGTTTACTGACAACACACAGGACAAACAAGAGCACAACCAGGACTTAGAATTTAAATGATATTTATTTAAATATTGTCATTTTTGTTTTAAAGTAACAAGCTATCTTTTGTTTAGAGCCACATCAATGTTTACTTTGGGATGAGTAATGCATGGGACAGAAAAGCATAGGCAGAAACAAAAAAAGTAATAAAAAGGTAAACTGCTGGATCCCTTCAGGTAAATATAATTATCACACTTTATTAAAATACTTTTGAATGAACACCAAGTTTACTATTTCTATCTAAATTGGCTAATTGACAGAAAAAGATAATATTGTTTTAGATATATATTTATTGAGCTTAACATTTAACGTGTAAGAGTTAATATTGGTGTCATAAAATGGTCTTCAATATTAGGTATATCGTTTACAGCAACACATTACACTTCAACATTTTGGTTACTGTGACAGGTTTACAATGTCGCGCGGTAGTGTTGGGCTCACAAGGTAAAGGACTCGTTCCAGCAGGGGTTGAGCGAGGAGCGGATGGTCCTGGTCTTCTGTTTGGTCTCGTTCTTGGGGTCCGGGATCAGTTTGAGTTTGACGTATGGATCTGACAAACCGTTGGGGTCCATGGGAATCAGGTTTCTGGCCTCTCCCACTAAAACAGAGAGAGAGAGAGAAAGGGAGAGAAAGAGAGAAGGAGTGAGTGTGTGAATCAGGGCCAAACACAGATGGTAAAATAGCTGCTTGTTTTGTGGTTGGTGAGTCAAGATTTTTCAGAAATAAAAAGAAAAACAGAACTGGTCAAATATAGTGACACATTTACATGAATCTTGGTTCAGTTTCACATCACATGATACTTGTCAATAAACAGCAGAAATGTTAATGAGCAAATAGTAAAATGAAAAGGAAGGAGAAGTTAAGAAATAATCAATTGTTAGTTTAAGGTAGGGGTGGGCCATTAACTAAGCTCAAAAGAACATGAATGTTATTCTATAGAAGTTTACAATATTGATTTGAATTTTGTTCAATAATTTTAATTCTCAAGTCTATATGACAGGTTCTCATGATATTCTAGTTATGACTTACCTTGGTGCTTTCATCATAGTTTTACATTTGTGAAGTTGCAGTTTGTGAAGAAATTTTGATAAATGAAAGTTTAAAATTACAAGAAGTAGAGCTGAGTTCTATAACGGAATCCCTCTGTCAGTGTCATCAAAAAGTGACATGCCATTGAAAATACAGAGACAGTTTGCACACAAGTGACAATCAACAAAAAAAAGGTGTTATCAGGTATTATTATTTGTCAAATCATAACTATTGTGTCATATATATGGATTTTGTCCATTGTTTTCATAATGGTTGTTAGGAAACAGTTATTATTAGAATTACCTCTATGTCATATTTGCTGCCCATGTCCAACCAGGAAGTAACATTATAAACTTTACAAAAACTGTCAAACTGGAGACAAATAGGGAAAATATTAATTAAAATCTAAAATATAATCATGTTTACTACATTTTAGTGAAATTGTAGTTTAACCTGTCATATAAACTTTAAGATATTCGATGTTCAATTTTGTGTATCTTTTCCTATTCACAATATTTAAGATATTTTAGTGCAATTATGGTAAATATTATGGTCCTGAAGTGAAATTTGTGTTTTGTCTTCTGAATTTTACCCATCCTTCAATGTCACAGTGGCAACCTTGGCAGTGCACACAACCTTTTCCGAGCAGACTCTCGGGAATAAGGGATGCCAGAGCTCCCCCGAATTAACCCACCCAGATGCAGAAATAAGATGACTTGAATTGTCTAATGTGCGTCAGTGTCAGTGGGTACATGTACATGCACAAAATAAACCTGACCCTCAAGAAACACCTAGTGACATGTTTGTTTGTTTGTTTTTTTGCATACATTTTCTTGTCAAAAGTTGCACAGGGTTGAACAATCACAAAGAAATCAGATTAGTCACATCAGATGTAATTTTAAACAAGACATTTCAATAATCTGACAACTCCAGAAATCAGTTTGCATGTAGATAAATTAACTTTTAGCACTTAAATGTGTTGATTGTACAAATAAACACTCAAGATTTTCGACCTGCTTTTTCTTTCACCTGTCCAAATTTTCTTTTCTGTAGGCTTCTTTTGAATGTTATTGAGCTATATATTTTATTTTATTTTAGAATATTTCACAGTGTTCCAACTCCGAGGTTGACGTTATGCAAAAAGATGCTGTGAGGTCAAAATGTACTTGACAGTTGGAGGCATCAGCACTTCCAGGTGGGTGACACATTTGAGCCACAACCGATGTAACATTAATTAAATGGCTTTGTGGGGAGTTACACGAGTTGTTTATCCGCGGTCAGGCAGTAGATGAGCAGATAATGTGCAGGAGGGAGCCATGTTTTCCCCCCCTCGTGTGATAGCTGACACACAGAACATAAGAGTATGGTTTCATAGCAACAGGAGCCGGGCAACGGGTGGAGTGAGAACGCCACCTTCACCATGACGACGGCATACAGTGAAATGGCCAGAGCAGCACCGATGCGCACACAAACAAACACCTGTCAGCCACAAAGACAAGACTAAATGATGAGCAGCGGAGCATGTTTGTTTAACATGACATCACAGCACTCCATACACATAAATGGTTCATTGAAATGTGGGTAATTATTTTTGATAATAGGCTTGAGCATAAAAAATACACTGAGTTTTATCATTTGTTGATCCCACTTCAAATAAAATAATGTTATTACATCAAGATTCTATAAAGAAAAACATACTATTTGAGAGTATGACATTGATATAGAAATAATATGAAAACCTTTGTGATTTTGTGGACATTTAATTGCTAAGGCTTCTTTTCAAGTTTTTCTATCCCCCATGAACAAATGATCAAACATTTTGAAGAAATGGGATAAATAACTACATTTCCATACAAGTATTTGTAATTCACATATAAGTATGAAATAAAGTTAGTTGGTAAAGAATAAACAGTGGCAACACCAGAATAGACAGTATAAGCCCAACGATATTGACTCACATGAAAATAATCTGATTCTGCAGTTCAGTGGTGGAAGAAGTACTCAAGTTTGTTACTTAAGTAAAAGTACAGATACAGGGGTAAAAAAGTACTCAAGCAAAAGTATAACATAAAAATGGGCATAAGTAATAGTAGTTCCAACTAAAAAATTACTTTTTGAGAAGTATTTCACACATATTTTGGGAACTATTAAAGCGTCAAATGTAGATTTCTTGATGAAGAATTGTGTGGATTTTTTATGGTCAATTGATATTTAGTCATTTTTATTTATATATTTTTGTCAAAACCAGCTATATATTTTTTTCAAAACCAGCATGTCAACATGGCTGTTTCAGATGGTCTAAAACCCAACAGAAAAGTACTTAACTTTTCAATCCCATTAAAAATGTAGTGGAGTAGAAAGCACAGACACTTGCTCTGAAATGTAGTGAAGTAAAAGTGACTTTTGTAATGTAAAGATACCTATGTTACTTAAGTAAAATTTTCTACTTTGTTACTTTCCATTACAGCCGCAGTTATTGATTTTTTGTTCATTTGCTTTCTTTATATGCAGTAACATTGGCTCCTGCTCTCTATTGGACTTTAGACATGATCTGCTCCTCGAAAGAGACAAATGAAAAAAGGAAACATGAGCGCGAGAAGAACTTTGTGCGTATCAAGTCTGCACATGACCTGCTGTGACAGATGGAGAGGGGCCAGGCAGGGTCAGACTGGAAACTATTTCCCATTTCCATCTCCAAGTGTTGCATATTTACAAGAAAACCGCCTCAGTCCTGAATAGTGATGCCCCGACGTCTGGACATGTCAGTCAGTCTGAACTTCCACCATCCTCGTCATTAAAAAACAGAGGAAAAGTGTTTTTATAGCTCCATATAAATATTCCATGGCTTGGGGTAAAAGCCACAGTTCAGTTTAGATGAGATGTAATCAGGGACGGCTCATGGTGAAAACCCCTGCGTTTAGAGACAATGTAATGATATTTAAAGCCCACAGGCCAGGCTACTTCATCATGTTTATTGTAAGCAATTTTCTCCTGCTACAGTGAGTGGGCAAAGGAACAACTCTTATAAATGAAACACATCTAATCTCACTGCAATTGAAAAGTAGCAAAGATTAAATACAAGCAAAGAGGCTTATTCAAATTCCAAACATATTTTTTCAAATGTTTGCAGTTTTTGCATAGTATTTATTAGTCTATTGCCTATATTTAAAAATAAGGTTTTCTTAAATTTGTGAATAAAATTGTAGCTAGACTATTATTTTAGCATCTTCTATACACAGCACTTTGCACTTTATATGATTATGGTTCAGTCTACAGTATAAAAAATGTATTGAATTGCTTATTTGTTGTTTTATTGTATATATTTAAAGGTTCATTATAGATATAACTACTGAAGTGTTTCATTCTGCTGTTATTTTATTGCTGCTTTTTATAACAATATGGACCAATTGAAAAAGAGTTTTGGGGAATATTCATCATTTCAGAGACATTACGTGGTTTCAATATCGTTTATCGTGATATTTTTGTAGCAATATATCGCACTTCAAAATGCGTTATCGTGACTATCGTCTATTGTGGACTGTAGCTCTTAGACACACATCCGTGGGACTGTTTCTGTGTTAAAGTTGGCTCCTCATATTTTCATCTTTTGCGCTTAGATAAAAGGTAAAAAGGATTTCCTCTCCTGTGAGCATTTGAGGAGAGCAAAACAATCTTTTACTTGATAGTCTTGCTGCACTTTTCAAGACTGTTTATTTGCAACAGGAATGAGAAAACGCTTTCTGTTGTGGATCAATACAATCTCAGTATAGAAACGCGTGCGCTGTAAAAGACTTTTTCTAACCTCTCCCACTAGAGGGCAGAGTCGTCTTGTCTTGATTAGTCTTGCACATTCTTCTAATCTGAGGATACAAAGCAGAAAACTACAAGGAACCCAGTGTAAGATTAATATTTTCAACCATTGCCAGATCATATCGGTGAGTGCAGAACCAATGATTGCATCCAACAACACAAAAACAACTTTAGCCAGCCCTGTAAACATGCTAATACGACTCCCTCGCATACCATATAACATCATCATCAGTGATCAAGGACCATCTCTGCCGTTGCTTGGATACAAAAGAGCAGCTCGCCTCCCTCTCCGCGCTCCTTATGAGGTAGTTACCAATAAAATTAAAGCAACAATAGTGTCAGCCTACCTGCCTCTCTTATTTTGTGTTTTGCTTTGGTCTAGTGCTGAAGGGAAAGCACTGTCAGGAAAAATAAGATTGAGAAAAGATCTACAATATACAACCCAGTGCAATAAATGACCAAGAATCCCAAATATTGGTAAAGCAAAATAAACATAAATACATACAGCAGCTCGTAAAATTAATTAAAATTTCAAGCTCAATCAAACTGGTCCATAAAAACAATTAAAAAACACATTAACACAACAAATTGCAGGCTAATTGACATTGAGAAACACCAGCAATTATCAGCACTTTAAGCTTCATGTAATAAATAATAAAATGGCCTTTTTGGGAGTATTTACTGGTCTTTTTGGGAGTATTTTTAGAAGCAACATAAAGCAGTTTGGAAAGGCCAGGGTGATTCGAAAAGGATTAAACTATGAGGGAAAAGTAGTTGAAGAGGCATTTTGTAACTTTTCAGATATAAAATGGCAATGGAACAAATAACAACATTATTTTGCAGGGCTGGGCAATATAAACCAATAATATTGTTTTATTCTATCTCAATCTCAATTTTTGATTTGATTTCATTAACTTTTTTCCAGGAATAGGCCAATTTATTCCTTCAAAATCTGAACTCTGCTCCAAACCACATGCTTTTACTGATAGAGGATTTGGGCAGTGGATGTCTTCATAAAAAACAAAGCATATCATTGAAGATTTGAAATGATTATATCTCAATTCAACTAAAAGTCTGTTCATTTTCCAGCTGCTTTATCTGTTGTATCTATGTGCCCTTCTTCCTTGTCATGCTAAAATGTCATAACTTGGACTGGGCTGAGCAAAGGGGCCAACAGTGTAATCTTCAAAAAGGCTTTGAATTCCAAATGTGTTGTTGCATAACACAATGGCATGTGCATCCAATGGAGGCTGATAATCTCTGGGGAGAGCAGTGTGGCCAATGGGAGCAAAGGATCCCTGCTGCTTGGCCAGGGACGGAGCACGAGAGGGTGAACTCAGCATCTACTCCACAGGATTCATCAGTCTCCATCTGAGGAAAGTATGTTTTTTTAGTACAGTATTGATCTATGATATACATATATATATATATATATATATACACAAGGATCAGTGTTTCACTAGTAGTGGTGACATGAATGAATATCTTGTTATTTTTGGTGATTTTCTAGATGGTCTCTTTGGTTGGTGGATCTAGATATTTTCCTTGTTTCAAAATGTTTCAGACTTATTTCAATCCATTGGCCATTTTTAACTTTGAAGTAAATTATCTTTTAATCAGTCAGAAGGGCCTTTAAACCAGTGAAATATTCTAAGACAAATGAGCAATTAAATCTAATCTAGTCAAAACTTCCAATCCAGATTCAAATTCTAAACTCAAGACATTTTAAGCAAGGCTAGATGAACATTTGTTGCAGTGTGTGCTTGTAAATGTCCTGTTAGAGGTTAAGTATTTCACAAAGAGTATACGTGTAGCGGTGTCACTTTTATATTTCTATTTATTGAACGTTTTGCATTTTATTTTTGAGGTTTTCCAATTCTAGACATTGTATTTGATATTCAAATCTTGCACAACGGATATTGTTGATATATTTCCTCTGTCCACTCGGGGAAATAGTACTGATACATCACTATCACTAATTTTAAGATGACAGTTCAACTCACAATTCTATGCCATACAAAAACGCCTTCAGACTTCCACCTAACCAGAATTCCCCCTGCTCTGTTTTTCTTTTGACAGGCCAGTTCTAAAACTTTCCATAACAATAAAAGCAGTCATCTAGTCTTGTCCTTTCCAGCCGTGAACACAGCCTTTTGCCAGTAGCGAGGTGAGCGAGCTGTGCACACTAGAACTTAAACTGCCGACAGAGCAATGGAGTCATGCCTCTGTCATTACATTTTTACATTAAAACACCTCACGGCATTGCTAAAATACAATCAGAAACAATGTTATTTCAGATTCCAAAAAAACAACTCTAGCTATCCCTCCAAAACTGACAAGAACAAAGGGCTACAGTGAAATTTATACAACAGGGCAGATTTGGCTTTGGGTTGTGTCAAGAGAGGCAAGAAAAATAAATTCTTGTTCATGTTTTGAACCCGGGGCGGCCATGTCAGCTCTGGGACGTCTCACCCTGAGTAAACCTCTGTGTGCTCACTTTGGCTTTATCCTCACGCGCCCCCAGCAGCATCTCGGCGTAAACCTCACAAATCTGCACACGCACGCTCGATTATGCCTGTTACTTAAGGTAAATTATCACAGAAGCAGAAAGCCGGAAGAAATTAAAGCGAAGAACAGTACATGCAGAAAATAGGCAAAGTCAATACAGAGGAGGGGGCAGTGTTACGAGGATAGGGCCAGGAGCTGCCTGTGTTTTGTAATTGGAAGGATTTAATAAAGTTCCAAATGATGCGGTGAACCAGAGTCGTGCCACTTGTTCAGGTCAAAGCAACGGCGTACGAACCTGATCTATTCAGTCAACAAAGCAACTCACATCCAGGACTATTTGTTTTATATATTTAATTTATTTCAGACTCATCCAAGTCTGAGCAATTAACAACTGTACTGTGGATAAGGATGTCACAATATCAAATTGTAGAGTTACAATTGTTGTGAAACATTACAAGTTTATGATTATTCATGATTATAGGCACTATGACCTAACTGTGAAATCCTAAAGTATAGCTTCACAAGTATAGCTTTATGAAATCAAACTTTCTCAATGACAAATAATGATGTGATCACATAAACAGCCAGATGACTTTGGACTTTTTGGAGATTTAAAAGACAACTCTTGTTGTCATCATGATCATATTGTGACCTGATTAATCATTATTGAACTGAATAATCGTGATATCCCTAAGTATCAACAAAGTTGAGTATAAAGAAGAAAAAAAACATAGTTTAAGTGTTTAATTAAATTGTGCTTAATTTATTATTATTATTATCATTATTATTATTTTTACATCTTTATAACAGTAAAAATCAGGTACAGCACCTTTAAGATTTACTTTTTCAAAGATGTAAAAATGCATAATATAGCTTTCCTAGTGGAGAATCTGCCATCTACTGGTTATTATGGGAAGTTATATTGCTCTGCAAGGAATGTTACACAGTATGGCATTAAATTAATCAGTTTCTACGGAGTTAAGCGGGTGATGCATCAGACCCTTGTGGTGAGGAAAATAAGAAAGCAATTTTGTTCCAATGTTTAATTTCATACTGTGGAACATTCCAGGTAAAGCAAAAATCTGTCCATAGACACAAGCAGGTGGTGGACCCCCCCATCAAAAAAGTTACATAGTGAATACACCTTTTCTGCAAGTCTTTCAACAACTGTCTTTTGCTATCGCCTTTTATAAAAGTAGATAATTGCACATGACAGTGGTGTTTTGTCTGTGATAACTAGGTCTGTGAGTCTGTGTACCCTTCCATGTTTTGCCTTTTGATCACTGGTCAGCCACGCTATGCTCATTTATTTATCCCCAAAACGTGACTTTCTTCATATAAATAAAATTGAAAGAACTGTAAAATGACAGTAAAATGCATTGTAAAGCCAAAGCCACTTTTATTTACTACTGTATAATAAAATGATGTACTATCACTTTGTTATTCACACATGGCAGTGGTGTGAAATTGCCACAACAGTTGTAGCAGGTACAGCGTGCATTTGGCTGCTGTTCCTTGAATGTGACATAAATTTAAAGCCACACTTAGATAAACATCGGGATGGTGGGTGTTGTGGGTTTTCTGCACGCATAAAATCAAGGACAGCACCAGGAGGACGAGACTCGAAGCACAACTGTTTAACATGGTAACACGTCTGTCGATGAACGTGAGTACACTAGAAATACATTCAGCAGACTGTGGTAACCATGTCGACGAGAGTAAATCATAAAAGACGGAGGAAAATTGCAAAGACAGCGTTTTTACCCTCAACGGTAAACAAGCATTTTTATGAGCGCAATATATTTCTAAGCCAATCTCAGCTCTTGTAATAGTGAGGTTATTGTGTCAGATCCCTGCTGAGTTGGAAACACATTATTGGCCTTGGTGCGTCTATTCCCTCACTGCTGCAGTCTGGTGTGTGCGGCTGAGCAGTCAGTTCTCCTCCCGACAAAGGGTTTAGCACCGTGCACTCGGATCTACACAGGTACGGCTCCTGACTGACAGCATCATTTGGAGGTGTCGGAAATACAGAGCATTCGTGGGTCTAATGCATACGGCGTAGTTATAAAGTTGTTTTTCTGTCTGAAGTTGAGAGTTCTCGTAAATGTGAGGCAAGAAAGAAACCTCAATTTGAGAGAGTGGAGTTTGTAAGTTAGTTTCAGGGCTGGGCAATATGGCAAGAACTATATCATGATGTTTTTCCCTTCATACTGATCGATCAACTCAGTTTTATTTTCTCTCATTGTGTCTGGGCAGAGGCTCAGATGTTCAGGTATGTTTCATGGCAAAAGAAAATTGAATTTTGTCAGAGGAACTGAAGAAGCTATTTGGATGAGTGGCGAAACTTATGTTATAAAAGGTTTTGTCCAGTTGACAAAATAACATTTTCTTTTGCTTCTCTCATTGATGACAAATCCATTGGCTTGCAATATGAATTATATTGACCACATACTTACAGACATACATACAGACCACATACATACAGACAACGGACACAGACTTGGTTGTAGACCTCTCAATAAAAAAGACCAAAGCTGATAACTGACTCCTTTAAACAAGTGAATCTTAATTTGATTAAAACAGCATTTATTGCACTGCTGTAGTTCATTAAGAAAGAGATATTTAAAGTAATATATTTAAAAAATCTAAGCCATTTTCAGCATTTTGTGGAGAGAAGAAGCGGTTGTAGGGCTGTAGTTGACTTTCTTGTTGTTCTTGTAGTTGAAATTCTTGGTCGACTAAAGACCAGCCTTATCGACCAATTAGTCGACTAAAAGGGGGTGAGGCAAAAATCAAATCAAAACTATTTCCACGTATCTGAACCAAACTGTACTTTGGTAGTTTGGTTCTATTTTTACAGATGAGTGCAAGGAAACTGTATTTTAATGCTCCAAAATCTTCAGCAAACTTGTTTCTGCTGTTCTTGCCATAAAAATCCATTAAATCTGAATAAAATAATTAGTAGACTAATAAAAATGTCGGTCGACTAAGACACCATCGACCAATTAATCAACTATACAACTAAAGGTACACAGCCCTAACTGATCGACCGGAGTCCCTATTGTCCCTATTGAATCTTTTAAGAAATAATGCAGCCTTTGTCAGTAACACATTTGCCTTTAACTGTATGTGTATTGTCTTGTTAACCATTAAAGAACCAATATTATGACAAAAGGTGTATGTTGCACTTTGATGTTTGTTATTGTCTTTCATTAACCAGGTCTAAAATGCTATTATTATCATACTTGAACCATATTTTTTCTTACAATAAGAGTTATGCTTACCTGTAACATGTAGCCTGTCCATGCTGACCTCTATCTTGAGAAACAGGCGTCCTCTGCGCTCCGTGTGGTCCGTCCCGCACAGGCTCGGCACATTCACCACACACTGCTTGTGCACATTCATGTCACAGGCTGGGACAAAGACAGAGAAAGGCACAAACACACATTAGACGACACGAGAGATGATGTATTCCATAGCTTCCGTCATGGTTCTGCTAATATAAATGCAAGTTTGAATCCTCAGTAGAGCTGCACAATTTGGGGAAATTATGTAATGGCAATTTTTCTGACCAGTATTGCAATCGTGATTAGATTTACGATTTATGTTTTAATAATGGGATTCTGTTCAAAACGCACATAATAAACAAATAAAAGAAGACGTTTTTGGAACGCTTTTGTCGCTTTTGGCTGCATTTAAGTTGCTTTAAGTCACGTTTTTGATGCTTTTAGTCATGTTTTTGTCCTGTTTTTGTCTCTTTGGGTTGAGCTTTTGTCATTTTTGTAATTTTAGATTGTCTTGTTTTTGGCACTTTTAGATCTGTTTTTGACGCTGTTATTTATGTTTATATCGCGTCATGTTTTAACAAATCTAAACTACAGGGTTAGCAATTTTTATGCAGAATAAAACTGGAAATTTTGTTGTGTGTGGAGGAAATTATAAACAGCCCTATTTCCAGTATTTAAATTGACCTCAATGTATGCATTAGAAGACAAATGATGTATTATTGAAAAGAAATGATTGTTTTTATGTACTGATAACATTTACATAGGCTTACACAGTATAAATCATATGTCCCACATGTCAAACATTGATTTTCTTGATCTATCTAACAAAACATCTCTGACAATGACATTTGATTTGCAGTAGCGCCTCTCCCTGACACAGTAAAGTGTGGTACTACAGTATTATCTTTGGTTTCAGTCTTTATCTTTTCAAATCACGTACTATTTTACCTATCAGCCCTGCTTTCATTAATTCGCGTTGATGTGCCTCGTCCCAGATTGGTGAGCTCTTGCAGTTGCCACACAAGCAGCAGACAGACCCGAGGCTAAAGCAACAGTTGTCGTCTTGTTCGCCCTCATTTCCTCCCGTGTCACTCACTGCCCCTAAAATCACGATTCATCCAAGTCCTGTTTTTTCTCTCGAGCCGCACACTGCGAGGGACACGGGAGCAGAGGCACAAAGGAGAAGGCTGCGGCCGCCCCTCCCAGTCCTCCATCTGTGCTCGAGCTGTCACCGCTGAGCTGCAGATGGACGGACGCAGCGAGAGCACGAGGGACACTCACTGGTTACTGTCTAATATTTGATAATGTCACAGTTTCAGGTGGAAGCCAGGTGTATTTATGAATAAGTATTTATAAGTGTGTTACCCAATTCCTCCTACTTTAAAATACATGTTCAGACATTTCTCCAATTAACACTTGTATTCTATAAACAAAGACATTTGCCAGGGGACACATTTATTTTGGTCGAGGTACAGTCATTAGAGATATCCATAATTAAAGGATCCGGTGAGGTACCTGAGAAAACATGCAAGCCGCACTATTGGCATGAACCAAAGGAACAGGAAGTTGTCTCCATGGTAATTTTATGCCAGACTGCAGAACATTCCAGGCAAAGCAATAACATCTAAACTACAAAAGTTAACATAGAGCCCCTTTAAATGATGGATTTCCACCAACATGGCATATTTTAAAGGGGACATATTACACAGAACCAACTTTAATACACTTTTAACCACCATTAGTTTCCTCAAAGTTGATTTTAAATTGATTTCTGTGTGTTTGAGTAATCCTGTATCGACCTGCGACTAAAATTTCATCAACCCCCTATCCCCGCCCACATTCTTGTACTTATTATTGGAAAGATGAATACTCTGAGTGACACATGTAGACTTCTAAAATGTCACGCAGCCACTTTTCAAAAATAAAAACAAGTAAATTACAATCTGCTCTTTGTTACGGAGAATGGACCTTTAAGATTAATATTTCAGTTTACAATCAACAAGATGTAATGATGATCGTTATCGTTCAATACTAAGAACCAGAAATAACATAATATGTCTCCTTAGAAATATTTAATACAGATCGTTTTCAACAGGATAAAAATATTGTGGTGTGGCATTTTGGTTTTAGTCCCATTCCTAGACATTATGTGAGAAAATCCTCTACAGTCTAAAGATAAAACTGGGGTTGGAAGAAAGAGATGGAGAGAGTGGGTGGAGAGAACGGGAGCAGGGGAAAGGACGGAGCATTTGTGGCTGAGAAGCACAGCTCAATACACGAGTACAGTAACTGTCTACTCCCATCTGCTCTTATTATGGCCCGCTTTAGGACGCAGACAGCAGCACAGACACACACAGACACACACACACAGACACACACACACAGACACACACACACACGCACGCACACACACACACACACACACACACACACACACACACACACACACACACACACACACACACACACACACACACTGGGTTACTCACTGTCACACTTCATGCCCTGGTGGATGAGGCCGTACAGCAGCGAGCCGCAGTGGTCGCAGAACGTGGGGCTGCCATACGTGTGGATCTTGAATTTGTGTTTGCTTCTGGGGTCCTGAGATGAAAACACACAAAACACAGGACATTATTAGACTTTAAAGGTACTGAGGAGATCAGATTAGGAATAAGTGATGTATGAGCTAATATTGGATCTATTTATTTATCTTTCTATTAATATTTTTTTCTGTTTCTCTTGGAAATAGAAAAGCAATGAAGCTAAAATCCCCATAAAAAGTAACCCAAAAAAAAGTATATTATCGAGGAGAAAACACATTTTGTTAACATTTTTTTGCTTTGTATACTTAACTACAACTTTAATTCACTTTGTGCACCACAACAACAAAACAAATACTGAATAGTGAATCGTCTGAAAGAAGGTTCCTGGTTGGGCTTCCATGCCTTTCTGTGTAGAGTTTGCATGTTTCTCATTGTATCTGTGTGTGTTTCCTTCAGATTATCCAGATAATTTCCCCATAAATATGTCAAATCCACCAGCAAAGGTCCTGAGCAGATTTGGAGACAGGACCAGCAGAAGGATAGGCCTAGGATGCATCTGCATATTTTTAGGTTGATGGGGGAAACACATCACAGACACAAGGAGAACATGCAAACTCCACACTCTAAAGAACTGAACCCAGGACGTTGCTTTGAGATGAGACGGCTAGCCACTCAGCCACAGTGAAACCAAAATACACTAAGGTCAATATGCTTCTGGTCTCTCTAGCTTAATCTTCAAGAGATTTAACAAGAGCCATCCCATTGTTAAATCATAAAACCACCCAAACAAACCAAAAATACATTTTTACACTTTGGGCAAATAAAAAAGAAGCTAATGAAGAAAAAGCCTCCAGATGGAAAGGAAACGTCAGGGCATTCACAGCGCGTGGGAATGTGTAAGGTTCGAACAGTTTCAAGATTGGTGTCAGCTTTCTCCATCTTGTCATCCTGGAAGCGGTCCCAGCAGCGCTCCCCTCTAACAGTCATTAGAAGCCTATGCTAGTCTTCCAACTCCACATAACATCTGCTTGTAAATCCACAGAAGGTAGTAAGCAACTGGAGGCTGATGAAGAATAATGTGTTTTCAGCAGCGTACTTGGATGTGCTAATCAGCCAAGGAAATATGCATGTTTGCAATCAGCTCAGACGGGATAACCTGGTAAGCTAATGTCTAAAATCATAACAAAACAAACATGCCGGTAATTAAAACCCCTGCAAATGAGGCCTTGTGAACCCCCTGTCGACCTTGTCAGTCTTGTACTAAGTGTGAAGAGGAATGCAGACCCACAGATCAAACCAAAACAACAATTCTAAAACCCAACCACTCAGAAAACATGTAAACTCCAGACGAAATGTCCCCTTTTTACCGCTTTCCAGATTCCCCACTGATTCACGTCGACAGCCTGGACTTACATCATTTTGCAATTTTATTTTCTTGGATGGAGACAAAGGATTCGGCAGTGATAAAGTTTGTTGTTTTAGATCAATATTGCAATTTAAGATTAGGTCTTCTTTAACAACAGATTTTGTGGTAGCCAAAAATCTTCATAAGAAGGCATAAATACAAATTGGCCAAATATTATTATACAAATATTATTTTAAACCTCTTCCTTTGTTTTCTGAGCAAATTGTGTTATTTTTCCATTTTAATAATGAAGTCTCGAGGCCATTTTGAAAGTGTTTTGTGCCAGGAACGATACATGTTAAGTCTTCTAATGAGCAAACACACACCCACAGTGCACTGACCGTCCATCTACCTACTGCACAAGGTGGGCTCCATATTCGCATGAAATCTGAATGTAGGAACTGATGAAGAGGTGGGAAGTTGGCAGTGACTTTTACGATGCCATTTTTCACATCAAAGTGCAGGAGATAGAGCTGTCATGTTCGACACGGCACAAAGGGAGGTTTGAATAGATACTGAACACGACAATAGCAGCCGTAGAGACAAGATTTAAAGCTGGGCTATGAATAAATGCATAGAAAGTGTACATTTCTGGGAAGTAACAACAGAAGACAGGTTGAAATAACAGTAACGAAGCCTTTATAAAGAGGAGAGGGAAAGGGACTGGGTAAAGAGGTGAAAAAATAATTTAATTGAGTCAAAAGTTCAAACTTTAACAAGCTCAAGTCCCAACACCAACTTAATGATGATTTCAACGAGCTAATTTACATTCCCAGAACCACTGTGAGAGAAAGGTCTGGAGTTATTACAGGAACAACAAACGAGATCCAAGGAAATCTCTTCAGGCTTGGCACTATCTTTGTGAGATTAGGTCAATGGCTTGGAACATAAATAATCATATGATGCAAATTTGGAGTAAACATTTTTATACTGAAGGTGCCTGCAGTGATTTCTGTCACACTCGGAGGCGATGCTCTGTAGCTGCAGCTGCCCGGGGCGGAGTGATGGGGTTTGTGGATGTCAATCTGAGCCAGCAGTCCTTCTGAACATCTCCTTTCACACAATCACAAAAACAACATGCCATTCAGATAGCTTTACAAGGGTTGGGGCAGTGTTGTCACAATCCTAAAACTTCCAATCTGATTTTAATACTAAGATAAAGGATCTATACCAAGTTCAGTACCACAATGACAATAAAAACACACACAATGCACAATAGAATAAAAATGTAATGTCATTTTGTTTGGCATCGTTTTCATTATCAATACTTGTTAAAATTAGTATCTAGGTTTGATGTTTTAGTATACATATTTATGAAAGTATTGATCTGTTTTTGACATCCCTAGTTTGGGGTTGAATGATATCAGTCTGGTCACCTGTTTCTTCTCTGCCAATTCAGATGGGAGTGAGTGACAGGTGGATTAGCCAATCAGGGACATGCATTGTCGACAAACATGGCTGCTTACGAGGAAAGATTTTGACATGGGACTGAAAAACAACTTGTATTTCTGAATGAAGAATGACCAATGAGCTCCTCTGTTTCACACGCCACTGAAATAACCAATCTGATGATCTGCATGGTTGAGTTTGAGTTTGACTCGAGGCACAGCAGAGGGAGTGGTGATTAGACTTACTCTTTGTAAAGAAAGGTTGTGTGTATTCTTAAAGTTTGGGGGCAGTAATATTCCTTTGTTTGTAAAAACCTCCTACACAGGACGACCTTCAAAGACTGTGGCGGCCATCACACAAACAGAGCGACAGGAGCACCGAGGCTGAACTGGGGTTAGAGCTCCTTCAAACGGGAGTCAACAGGAGAAGCAGAGACCAGTGACAGGAGCGGCAATGAGCCCATCACTAATGACACACACAGCTCCCCGAGGTGCCTGTGGCTAATTAGTAAATGGACGAGAACACAGTTAAAAGTGTGATTTATATCAGAGGTTAATTGGGTGTTTGACATCTGATTTGTAAAACAAGGTTAAGGACTTTGATTAATTAATAAGTCCTCCTATAACTGTCTTTTCTTTTCCAATTTGTGGGAACGCCTAGTGTAAGGAGCAATTTCAGCTAATTTGTAATTCAAAGGAAAAAACTAAAGAAAAAAAGGTTTTCATTTTTTGACATTGGTTGTTTCTTGTTTCATGAAATGTTTAATGAAATGTTTCTTTTTCAATCTAAGACCCAATTTACAATGTACACAAAATTACTTTGATGATATGGAGCAGTGGAATATGAACAATCAAATATGGTACAAAAACATTTGGTTGACTAAATGACCATTCAGATTTTGGGAGAGATTTTTTCTCCTCAGAGCAGCGCAGGCTGGCAGCTGCCAAAAAAAGTACAGATCCTCCACATACAAATAAAACACCTACTTATTCCCAAAAATGTTATTGCAGGAAGTGTGCTTTGAGTGATGAGAATGAATACAATGGAAATATTGCCTCACTAAATGCAAATGTCAAAGTCTTGCCTGTCACAAACAGCATTACAGTGGCTTAAAAAGCAATTTCTTAATATTATATGTTTCATACAGGCTAATTAAAAAAAATATATCTAGAAGAAAAAAGTAAGAAGGTTGGGTTGTGAGAGATGACCAACAGGATAAAGTGTCACCAAACAAAAACATTTGAGAAACACTGATTTAAACAACTACATTTGCATGACATTTTATTGTTATTTTTACAAATATAAAAACAATTACAATTTACAAGTAACATGGGTCTAAAAGATGATTTAGCATTTGCATGAGAGTTTCTATTTGTTGTCTTGGAACTATTTCGGCTTCACAAATCTCCCCGGGAGAGTGGAAAAAGCTCCCCAGACATCTACAGTGAGGAACAGACTTTCCCAAAACATCAACGCGACTCAATTAGAGTTTTATTGTGGATATGAGAGCGGATTGTTTGTTTTAAGGATGGACTTGTGGGAAGAAAGCAAAGGACTTAGTTACAGTAAAAAGTTTAATAAAAAAAGAAAAGAGAAGACAACAAAGGGAAGACAATAAAGTGAAAAACAAAGCGCCGTACGTATGTTGAAATTCCTGTAGGTGGAATGCATTGTGCAGCTGAGACAGTGTGAGTTGTAGCCCGGAGAATTTGCACATATTTTTCCTCTGGTGAAAAGTGCAAAACAACTCGTGCTGTCAGCAGGAGTCCAAACACACATTCAGGGCAGGCAGAGAGCGCTGGGGCTGGAGCTGACCCGCTGTGCTGAAGGGAGAAAACTAAACATGTTCAACACGGAAAAGGACACTTGGAAATTGCGGGTACAGCCCAAATAAAATGGTATCTATTTCAAAGTTTAAGAAGTAACAAAAGGTTGCACAGCTCTCCTCTTCTGTTGCAATGACCAGAGGTGACCCAGCGCACAGTCGAAAAACAACAGTAAAATAAAAGCAGTTTAATCCCATACATTAAAGGCATAGCAATAACATATCAAGGTGGTGGACCAGTTACAGTGTGCACTTTTAAACAAAACTGTCAGTATTTGTGCTTTGTTGTGTTTCAAAATGGACGTTTGTGACACAAAAGACATATGGATTTCACAATGTAAATCACAACCACAAATAGAGATGTCAAAACTAGGGCTGTACACTTAAGTTTAGTCGTTTAGTTGGGCGATGGTGTCTTAGTTGATTCCACATTTTCTTTGGGGGACTAATTATATTAATGGGGTTTTTAGGATTTATGTAGACCACAGCAGAAAGGAGAAAACGTGGAGTGAGTTTTGGGAGTGACTGGACAGTTTAATGTGTCTTCTCACTTATGAAGCTGTTAGTTATTACTTAATTCTCTAGATTGTTGTTTTTTTGTGCGAGATTCTTGTAATGTTGAGACGTTCCAATCAGTGACGCTAATTTAGCAAGCGTCTCTCAAGTGAAATCCTCGTAACATTCAGAACGAAATACAGGCTACATACTTCTGGTTGATTGCACAGATATCTGCACAGTTTCTTAGTCCTCTTTTTACTTCATTTTTCCTCATAAGCCGCCATGTTTGTTTTTTATCAGGAACAGACGGTGCGTTTCTCTGATCCGCCTGTCAATCACAGAAATAGGATACGATTCCAGACCATAACAACTCTTTTAATCAACACTTTTGTCATCTAAAAGTGCGTGGTTTTGGCTGGCCGTGCAATCAACTAGCATCACAGTTGTTTGCACTTTAAGGATAATAGCTCTGTAATTGCAGGACCAACAAAGTCATTTATGTAACTAAAAATTGACTTATACTTTGCCATTGTATTAAATATAATATTAAAAACAGCAACATGAACAGATCTAGAGCAATATATGCAGCATAACCTTTACATTTATACGCTAATTGAGAACTCTAAATTGTCCCTAGTGAGTGAATGTGAGAGTGAATGGTTGTCTGTCAATGTCCTTGTCCTCTGTGTTAGCCCTGCGACGAGTTGGCCACTGTCCAGGATGTACCCCGCCTAAGGCCCAAAGTCACTGGGATAGGCTCCAGTCACCCGCGACCCCTAACGGGAATAAGCGGTAGAAAATGAATGAATGAATGAATGAATAAACGTTTATTGCGTGCTTTGTTAACTCAACCACTATACAAACCAAACATACAGAAAGGTAATTATAATCACTTCCATTTGAGCAAACATGGTCTCTATTCTTCAACGCAAAAGCAAATCTGTCTTCTAGCACTAAAAAGACGCGAGGACTGAGGGCTGCTGGTGGTGGCAGCTGATTTAGAAGAACAAATTGCGGCTTCATAAAAGTGCAGCACGGTTCAGTGGAGGGAAAAGACTCATCATGACCATTAGCACATTGACCTTTCGTGAGCTAAATTTGTCTGCGTGTTTGTGCTAATGAAAAGTCCATATTGACTATGAGTGATTGGATTAGTAGTCGACAAGTCAATATATGCTTGCAGTTGATTTTTCACATGGCATTTACATAAAACCAGGCAGGTAGAAAATAAATCAATAAAACATCAATACTGGTTCAACTGAATGTGTGTGCTCATTATTTCTGCATGTTTAAACCTGGACTAGACCAAGACTAGACCAGGACTAAACCAGGACTAGGACGGGACCAAACCAAATCTATGAACAAACCCCATAAAAAGTATTCTTCAACCATGCTATTACTATCCTATTATGGCCAGTGCTAATTTTGTCAATTAAGTGATTTCGTCAAAGTTTTCGTTAATGTCATAAAACTAAATGTAAAACTAAACAAAAAGTTATCATAATGACTAAAAATATGACTAAAATTACATACATTTTCATTGACAAAAAGAAGATATGTTTGGTCGAATAATGAAAGTTAAACGTAAAGAAATGAAAAGAACAATTCCAGAGCTTTGAACCAGACTGTAAACAAACCCTGCAAAGAACACGTCAACACAATACATTTTATTGTATTAAACTAGAAAAATGTATTGCCTGGTCGACTAAAACTATCATGGATTTAGTTGACCAAATTAACGTGACATTTTTATCAACTAAAACTATCTGAAAAGAATATGACTAAATCTTGAAAGACAACATTTCTCGTCACAATCAACACTGACTCCGGCTTCTCTGAGTGCTACAGTGAATACAACCATCACTTCTACTACCTCAGCTGTTCCTTGTAGTACAGTGTTATTATTACTATGCATTCGTATTACTGACATTGAAGACTACACGCTTCCACTCTACTCTACAACTCATAAATGAACACCAGAAATACCCCCGATTGAAAATAATTACTACCTATTACAAATGGATTCTTCATTCTCAAGTGTCAACACGTTTGCAATTAGAGATCTGAAAAGAGATAAGTGCCTTAAAAAAAAAGCATAATTCTAGGCTTATAAACGCCAAAACGCACGCACATCTCCCATAACTTTGAAGCAGAGGAGGATTTTTTTTCATTGCATTGATTTCAAGAAAGCGATTTTATTCCTCTGTGGTCCATAGTGGTTGTAGAAAAACATCAAAGAGAGGAGAAACGTTAGAAAAATATTACACGGACAAATGTGAGTTGTTTACTGGGCCTAATTCAAATGATTTTGGACAATTTAAATTAAGTTAACACCAATTTCTGTCAAATAAACCTAATCAGACCCGTCACAATCATCGACCGATAACCAGCACAGTGCGTAGTAAAGTGTAATTGTTCAGACCCCGGTGCCCGACCTTCGATCCTCCTCTAATTACGCACAGTTCCAGTACCCCTGAACGTCCCACACCCTTTCATCACGCGCATCTTTCATCATCAAACGCAGCATTTAATTAGACTGACTAAGATATGAAGCGTGCTTGTTTTTGCATGTGTGTGGTTAGTCTTTGTATTGTATGATCGCAGTGTTGTCATGGTACCACACATTTAAACTTGATTTCTACAATAAAGAATGGAATCGAGGCTCAATACTGCTCAATATTTCTTTTTAAGACAATAGCAGGCCTGCAACTAATCACGTGTCTAGTCTATTTAAAAAAAAAAAAAAAACTCTAGGGCTGCAACTAATGATCATTTTGCTAATCGATTAACCTTATTCTTTCAATTAATTGATTAGTTGTTTAGAACGCAAAAGAAAATGATGAATGAAATGATGAATGAAAAAAAGATTTTTACTAAATTTGACCTTGATGAAGCTATTTTCATCAAAATACACAAAATGTACATATTTTCTGCATCATTTTCTTACAATTTCAGCTCAATTTGAGTCATAAAACATAAAACATGTTTTGGAACCTACACCAGTTATGATTTGATTACTAAATTAGTTGATGATTATTTCCACAGCCTGACAATAATTGTAGTCACATTTTGATAATAAAAACATTATGTAGACTATACAGAGTAATGATACATGCCAAAAACCTTTTATAACCGTCAGTGGCATTATTAAATCAAAATGTCAAAAAAGAATAAAACAACAGCCCAACTGACATTATATGCACATTGTTTGATGACTAATCAAACAAATAACCGCTACAAGTCGGCTACTAAAATTATTATTTTCTTTATGACCATGTAGTTTCATTCCAGTTCTGATAGCGTCCTTTTCAGCCCGAGAACCGAGCTTATCTGCTCCAAACCCCTAAACTTAACCAAATTATTTGTTTACAACCCTAACCTCACCATAATTGTGAAAAAAATAACAAATTGCTATCATAGTCATCAATGCAAAGTGGTGGTGTTTCGCTTAAATGGGTTGGGGGAAAATTTTAACATTCTGATAAAGATCAAAATCCTTCTAAAACTGTTTAGAAAAGGTCACATTTTGTGTTTAGGTTTATTTTCTTTGGTATCAGTGCTTGCTCAAATGAGTATCTAGTTTCGGTTCTAGTTTCTGTGTTGATTAAAATTTGATTTTTGATACTTTTGACTACCCTATGCTTGCACTGTCTCACACTGAACATAATACTTTGGGGGTTCGGGGAGCTTGCGTTTACTTGAGGGGATCTCCAGGACGGCACTTGTCGGAGCCCATTAGGAGTAAGCCATAGTAATAGGTCCATCTCTGCGCACTGGTAATTGAGCTAAAAGGCTTTGAGAGCGGCCTGAGCTGTTTGGAGCATAGTTGACTTTGTGGAGAGTAAGTGAAGATGCCACTTAGAGTAATAGGGCCATGTACTATCAGCACAGACACTTTAAAAAGCCAGACCGTTTGTGTTATTCAGCAGGAGATTAGTTCAGGAGCAGGATGTATACAAGGAATTTATACATGTATAGCCCATATTTCCAGATTAAAAGGTTTATGGCAAGCAAAAATTATAGTGTGCTTGGAGGCAAAGATAGCTGTAGTCTGTCACCCCTTACCTGCTTCTGTTCAGTCAAACCTAAACAATGGCAATGTTGTAAATGCTGTTTTGAAAATATGCAACATTTGAATTTCATGTATATCTTTGTAACAAAAAATATGTTAAATGTTTCATACGTAAACATATGTTGTGAACAGCGAAACACTTGTATGAAGTGATATTTCTTAGTGCTTTTACAGTGCAGTGTTTGATACTTAATCAAAGTTTAAAGACATGTAGCACATTTCTGTTTAAATGTCTAGATATCTTAAAGTGAATTGAGGTATTTTTGTCAATATTGCACATCTAAACCTTCAGAATGGCACTTTAGTTTTGGTCATAACACAATCTAAAAATGTAGCATCTCTTTTCAATAGAGAATGGCTGTGATAAAAACATGCTCTGCCAAAAAGAGAAAACTTATGTGAACTGTTGTATTATTTCCTTTTCTTTCAGTCATAGGCCTTCTACTTGCAAGTGCCCCATACATAAAAAATCAGACAAATTAGCTGAATATAAAAATAGCATATTGTGCATGAGGCAGACAAGGGAAGAGGACCTTTAGCATCCGTAGCTGAGCTAAAAATAATGACGTTAGACCTAGACATGCTGAGAGTAATTGCTAGCTAAGAATATGCAAAACTTTTCTTGTTTGGACCCCTGGCTCACCAGTGGATAATTATACAACGTTTACAAAAAAGTCAGACATTCGTGGGGCAGTTTTATGAGTTTGTGTCATAGAAGTTGGAGGAAAAACAAAACTTTTCAAGTCATCTATCACCTGCTGTCCCACAGTGCATTGCAGCAGTCCCAGTTTTACCCTGGGTTTCTATGGCTTCATCTTACGGGTGAGAGCGGACGACTGCTGTTTGCATACATGCACGTTAATCACTGCGACATCTCCACAGAAAACCAAGGAGGACAGGCCCCAGGTGGTTCTCCCACACACACTATATTTAACCAATATAAACAAACTACAAGGTGTTCCAGCAGCTGCAGACTCCAAAATGTACTGCTAACAAATACAACACATTTATTAGTCAATGGAATTAAATTAGAATCCTATCAGCACTTTATATAAATGTCATTTTGAGGGCTTTAGCTGAAGGTCAGGGTGGATATGAAATTGCAGTGAAAGTAGCAGAAGTGTCAGTAGGTGCAGTCCAATAGCAGTTTCATAACTTTCATGACTAAAGAAATCCTTTATTTGTCCCACAATTAGTAAATCCCAGTGCGGCAATGCACAGTTCAAGAACAGCAGGAGAATAGAGACATGCTATCAAAAATTAAGATAAAAAAATACCTAAAATATACTTATTGAACTACTACTGACATTTTAGTATCATGAAAACACTCAGTGCGGCATAAGAACAGAATAAATTCAGCTTAATTCAATTTATTTTTGTTGCACCCAAAATAACAACAACAGTTGGCTCGATGGGCCACAGGTAGAAAGCAGTTCAAATAAACAATGTTCAAGAGAATTTAGCAAATGAATAACTAAATAGCAGGTAAAGGCACTAGATTATACTGGTAGAGATTCACACTGTTACACTATAGCACATGATAACTACAGGTGGAGTGTTCATTGCAAAGTTTGACGGCAGCAGAAGAAAAGCTCTCCTTCACACAGCGAGGGTGTATCAATGTCACTGAAGCTGCTCTCTAGAGCAACAGAGCATCCTGAAACGGGTGGGATTCACGGTCCAGCATAGACATGAGTTTGGTCTCTTCTGTCCTCCACCTCCTGCACTGAGTCCAGAGCACAGCCCAGCTTCTCTCTTTCCGTGATGCTGCTACTCCAGCAGACTACACCGTACAGGCAGAGCAGTGATAGATGTAGAAGCAGTAGTGAGAGATAGATACTATCTTACTGTAATGTTACAAATATTCAGAATGCAATGCACCATAAACAAACAATTGCCTTAAGGATATGGCAGACGACTATGTCTTGATGATTTGCACTCGCGGCAACTGTTTTGTTTTATTGTTTCGCTCACTGTGTTACCTATCTTATCTCCATTTTAAATTATTGAGCGATAAAAGCACTTGTAGTGAAATAAAGTTTAAAGGCACTGTGGAACATTCAAGGTGAAGCATAAAAGCATCTCCATGGAGACAAGACAGTCACCATTAAAATTACGCATTGACCCCTTATTATGTGTTTACCTGACTGATATTATAAAGTGCCTTTGCTGTGCACAGTTCTAGGACTCCATGTTCATGAATGTCCCATGCTGTTCAGTCTCTAACACCAGGCCTCTCAGGATTCCATTCTAATCACCTCTTTGATAAATCCTTCTGATGAGAACTGGGAGCATGGCATTATGCGTGTTCTTTATGTTGTGCGTCAAACCTCAAGCCAACAGCAGCACACATATAGGTTTTGGTACAGTGCCGGCAGGGTATGTAATTACACATATAATCCTCATGGGCCATCTGCCACTTCGATGTGTCAAGAGGAGGAAAGGACAGGAGAACAGAGGTGATGGACCAGCGGGGATTAACATGATCATAAAAGGTCGAGATGTTTTTGCTGGTTAACAAATGAGGGATAAATGGTCAACAGGTTTGTCTAGTAATCTCGTCTCAAAACATCAAGCTCCCGAGATCGATTTTGGACGTGAAGCTTGCAAGATGTCTCTGTGTTTGGGTGGGTTCCCTTTGGGTACTACAGCTCACATTATCACCATGAAATACGCAATAGGCAATATCTACAGCTAGATACGCCGACCTTAACATGGCTTTAGATTGACTTTGGAGGATGGGTCAAATGCAGAAGACACATAAGAAAATGCACAGGCACCTAAATGAGTGCCATTGAGGTGGGCCAAATTGATATTTAGACAATATTGTGAATGTTGTTTTGAAGATGAATTTTACTATAAAGTATATAGTTTATAGTAGAAAAAACGCCACAAAATGAGCTGATTAAAAATAAAAAAAAATTAAAAAGTTACATAATAAACTTTTAAATAAGGGTATATTCTGTGATATTTCTGCACTTTTGTGATTAATTTGACAGATATTTCACATTTGTCATTTTTGTCAATATCGTCCAATCCTAAGGCAGCATGCAATACTTATTTATTTCCCCATTAGTTATTACCGCAGCAATGACTATTCTTCCTGGGATCCACGTGTTTGTTAGTGACAAACAATGTAGGTCCACATACAAACGTTTATCGTTAAAAAACGTTTTAATTTAACAATATCTTATTTACATACACATTTCAGAATTTAAATTTACTTTAACAATATCTCATCTATATGTAACTTCTTTATTAAGCATAGCTTGCTTTAATTTCTTTTCAATTATATTTTCTAATCTGTATTAAATATGGAGCCATATAATTCCATATCTATATAATACAGATTTCTTTAGCGCATTTGTTCTAGGCAATGGCAGGGTGTTGTGATACTACTTAGTAAT
Organism: Rhinogobius similis; assembly: GCA_019453435.1. Lineage (NCBI taxonomy): Eukaryota > Metazoa > Chordata > Actinopteri > Gobiiformes > Gobiidae > Rhinogobius > Rhinogobius similis. The sequence goes on from CM033631.1 coordinate 23,613,871, forward strand.
AACATGCTGACCATGGTATGGTAATCTAGATCAAATCATTTTTTTAGATTTTTGGTGTGCTTTATCCAACAGATTGTCACTTCAGCTTTAAATGATTACTGGTTTTGTTTTTCTTGTTCCAGTCTGTCCTGTGTGACTTCAAGAAGCTTTATTTTTGTACATTTCCAAAACCTTCCCAGCTCTCCAAACAACTCAGACTGTGGCTTACATTTGGATGCAGATATCTTGTGTTCTTATTCCAGTACAACCCACTTGTCCTGGTGCTTGCCAGTGCTTTGACTGTGTGTCTGTATAAAGCCCTGTAGCTGGCCAGAGACCTTTTGGCCCCTGATGTTTCTGTCCCGAATCCAAGCCTCAGACGATTAGCGCAGTGCCACTTGACTGTGTGAGTAATGTTTGTGTGGTAGCGTTCGCGGCTCTGCAATTACATAAAAACACAGCTGCTAGAGGGGCTTTCCTTGGCACCGACAATTACAGAGCGTTTTTCACCTTATTGATGCTGGTATTTAACAAAAGATATACAAGCAATCTCGGAGAGCTTTCAGATCATCGAAGAGTTATGTGGCTTTAGAATGGAGCCAAAAGATCAACAGCTGGCCGGGCAGTGGGCTGCTAATCCACGAGGTGTTATTGACAGGCAAATCCTCACTTGGATCGCTCATGCATCCGATACTCAATCAGGCACGTACCAGTGATGTGCTCTCACAGGAGTTGACCTTTGACCTCCAGATGTACATTTCATTAAGGTTGTGGTATATAGATTTGCCATTAAATAACTCTCCTGCCCTAATCTCAGTGCGTACAGAAATACATGAAGTAATAGCTGTTTAGTAACAACTCACAATGATACACACATTGTGAGTTGCTTTATATATTATTAAAACCATTTATTTTGTAGATATTTGTTTAGTAGAGCTGCAAGGTTAATCACAATCGAATCGAAATCACAATTTGAATGGACGCAATTAGCAAATCGCAAAAACGTACCATCATTTTCTCCACAAACAACAAAATATCCTGTTTTATTCTGCATAAAACTGATAACCCTTGTTTAGATCTCTACAAACATGTTCTGAAATACATGGTTGGTCAGTTCATATTTCAGTCTAGTTGTCAATTCTCCTTGACATTTTAAAATGTGAACTTTGGAACAGAATCCGATTATTAGAGCAATTCTTTACCTACAATTATTATTCGCAAATTGTTCAGCTGTACTGTTTAGTCATGAATTAGGAAGAAAAATAAAGCAGAGATATTAGTTAAATGTCAAAACACTAAAACAATGTTGATTGATCGTTACACAAATAATTTTGCTTGATTAGCATTTGTTTATCTTGCAGCTTTTCCGGTGTTTGCCTGAACAGGTTTTACACTGTGTCACCCCCTACAGGTTCTCCCCTGTTGATTATTATTTCAGAGCTGAAACACAATTTGCATGTTGTTATCACACAATTATTTCCACTGAAATGTCACCCGTGAATACAGTTGGCTTTGTCAGAACTAATCAAGCACGGCAAAATTGAATTCCGTTCTTGAGACTGAAAACGATCAGTGTGGGATTGTGTGACATCATCACCACAAAAAGAGGGACATTGTCTGAACCTCATCCCAGATTAACTCAGAGGTCATTTTAGTTTGTGTGTTACCAAGACAACTCAAAAAATTAAAGTCAAAATTATTTTTGATTTAAATGTTACTGTTTATGGTTTACTGTTTTACGTAATGGGTCGGGAAAGAAGGAAATGATTAGTAGTTACGTATACGTATCAGTGCGGAGCGTGAGCTGTGCAACTTAATGGAGCTTTTAACAGCTTTTGACATCTCATTCAAATCCATTTCTTCGCTTTGGAGGAGGCCTTTATTCTCCATGTCCCTCTAATAACACCCTTTCCTAACAAGATGAAAAATGCATTTGATTCCAGTTCCATTTTGTGGGGTAAAAAACATAATCTGTTCAATTCAGGGATGGTCGATACAGAAATCCATAATAACCACCAATGTATTTTAAATTACAGAAAAGTTCTCAAGTTAACTTTTCACAAAACAAGGATTTATCTGGGTTATAAAACAATTAGTTACATCATAATATAATAATACAGCCATATTTTTAGCACAATTGGCCTCCTATTTCTATTTTTACTTATTAGTTTGTTCTAAAAGTCAAATCTGATGCCACAAAGACAAACTGAGAATGACACATGAGCACAAACAGTATGAGGAAGTCCAAATGTCAGCTACATTTCAATATTGGACCAATATCGGCAATATCACATCCAATAACCAATATACCATCCATAGTTCAAATATATTAAACTCTCAAATTTGACTTCACAAACTTGACAAAGACAAGTACCACGTTTCTTCATCCACATTATGTATAAATATCAGACTCAATAAGATCCTTCACAATTGACCGATGATTTAATGAAGCTGAAGTTAATTGTGCTGGAGTTGCTCAGAAGAATATTACAGGTCCTTTGACTTTTGGGGTGGTCTATTCTTGTCAGATGGGCGTCGCAAACTAAACAGACTAATGATGTGAACCGGGCTGCGGCAGGAGGAAGGCAGCGGTGACAGCGTAATGAGGCTGCAGGGCCTCTGAGCTCGCAAAGATCCACGCAGAGCTGCAGAGGATAAAAGATGGACGAAACAGCCAGGGAACGCACAGTTTAATAAGCGGTGTAATGTTTCCCTCCAGGGCTGTGCAGCATTAGGAAAATACATGTAATAATCAAAGTCTGTTTTGCAGTATATTGGTAGCTCTATGGGCAGGGGATTTACACTTCAACTAACATTATCTGTGACTCGCTCTAAAGGCATGATAAAACTTAACTTACAATTTCAAATGCCAAGACTTGAAATCAGCACAGATAAAAGATACCGTTTCTGTTTTTTTGAATTACAGGGAATTGCAAAAAGGTGACACTGGATTTGTATTTTTGCAGCCAAAGTACAATGTCGCCAGTGTTCAGGAGCGTTTTGTTAAGTGGCAGTTTACACTTGCTATTTCTGTGGTGGTTCTCGGGTTGGTGCGAGATGATTCACCCTCTGTAATGGTTTCAAAGCGCTGTCCCCGGTGTCGACACCGCCGGAGACCGGAGCAGTCCCAGCAGTTCAGGTGCGTCACTGTTCAAGTCGACAAACAACAGAAACTGAAACTTTGGGCTGGATTGGGTTTTACAGATGTTTTTGGAGCAATGTATTAAGGATGAATGCCATATTAGGTTACAAATACATAAATGCCACCCCCACCACCAGCTTTTACAGTACCTTTCAATTAATGAGACTTTAGAATACCAGAGTTATATGTTAGAGCTTTAGTATCATAGTATCATAGTGGGTATTGAAGGGCCGAAACATGCAATTGCAACTAATCGATTATTGAAATACAACCATCAACTAATTTAGTAATCTAGTAATATTTAACTGGTATTTACACATCATCCAAAACATGCCATGAGCTGAAAAATGAAGGCATAATTGTGTTAAAATGATGCAGAAAATGTGTAAATTTAGTGTATTTGGTGAAATTAATTTTATCCATAAATGTACTTTACCAGGATCCTCTACAGTATTGTTTATTTCACACATAAAATCCAAGACACCTAAACAGTCTAGACCGGTGGTTCTCAAACTTTTCACACTAAGTACCACCAAGGTAATAATTGGCTTTCTGAGTGCCACCATATATATTTTATATTTGTTCTAACTTAGGGCTAAACCAGGTTTAAACATGGAATAAAACAGGTCTAAAATTAGACTAAACCATGGATAATTTAGTTCTACATAATGATTAACTCAAAGGAAGACAAAAAACATCAACTGATTTGTCTTTAAATAACACAAATACTCCAACTGCAGAGGGCCCTGCGCGCCACAGTTTGAGAAACACTGGTCTAGACGTTCTCTCTATTCTTGTACTCAATGTATTTTTCTTCAAAGCCTAAAATAGTCCCATGTCACAGGCCTGTGCTGTGTGCAAAACAAACAACTGAGATGTCACTTTGCACACAAACGCACAAAGTCTCTTTTTGACTGTTCTCAAGGGAAGTGTTTTCATCGTCACTCTGGCAACATATAACGAGTCTGGACATTTTCACAACAGCATTTCAAACAGAAGTAAATGACAACTGACATAACAGTGTAGTTAATTTTACAAGCACAGGTTGCCAAATTAACCTTTAGGTATTGCTCTTATCAGCTGTGAGGAAGGAAGTGAAAATAGAAGCAGAGATTTTAAGGCAACGTCCCGAAAGAGCAGCACTAACTGCGGCGTCTTTGTTCGAGATACGGAGACAAGCAGAGACTCAGTGTGCCGTCTCCCTCCCGCCGCTCACTACCACAATACTCTGCTCAAGGTTTAGCCTCAAGTGACTCTGTTTAAGGAGGCACAAACTGACATGACAGTTTGTATTCCGGCAATTACAAATCACCCAAAACATTATGGCCACTGACGGGTGCTCACTCTGCCTCTGGATTAGTGGATTAGATAATCAACTTGAAAACTAAATCACACAATGTAAGAATACTAGTTTGGCATCATGTAAAATGCATTGGTGAACATGAATAAATTAGGATTTTCGTCAGCAAAATCAATATCTATTTAGAAAGTTCATATCCAAGGACAGAGATAAGTAATGTCTATTTAATATTTAAGAAAAATCCTATATAAAAATTGTCTTTGATTATCCCAGTATCAGATTTGTTTGTTTCAGTGACGCGCTCAATGGAGCAAAATCAAGCTTTTCTCACCTTAGATTAACAGCGTGTTGTGCTCTACTCACTGATGTTTTTCAGTCTCCTGTGTTTTTTTTTCTTTCTCCTCTCTATATTTGTTTAGATTCCGATATGATGCAGGTCCCTGATTGGCTGATCCACCTGTCAATCACATCCACCTGAAGTCAGGGAAATGAAGTCAGTGACCAGACTAACATGTCTGTAAAAGTATTGGAGAAGGGTGTATTCTTAGCTGGACTGGTAATAATAATACCTTAAAATTTAGCAGTTCTAATTGTAGTGAAAGTTTTTTTTCTTGGGCTCTTTCAACTTTTGACTGTTGTTTTTACTGAAAATAGTCTCTGTTTTCGCTGTAATGTCTCAAAGTGTGTTGATATGTGTGTCTGTTTTATTTTATGCGTTATGTTGTTTAAGTGAGTGCTTATGTTTTTAGCTGCGGCATATTTTTGTTAAAGCTGCAGCTGACACATTGATTAATACACACTGCCCCAAATTCAATAAATTAATCAATAAAAAAAGAAGAAAAGAACCGTGTTGAACTGATGTAAGGCAAAGAATAGTGGCAGTGACAGAGCTGTACAATGCAAGCTGTACATTTTTAGTATGCAATAAAATGTTTTGTTTTTTTCCCCACAAAATGTAAAATATTAGTGAAAAATTGTGCTGCTACACAAGTATTTCTTACCTCACATCACAAATCCATTCAAATCCCTCCCTATAGCCGTACAGACTTTGTTTCGTAATAGCTGGGGCAGTAAATATCACTGTTTGTGCCAACTTTAATTTCACTAAGAGGGATGTATTTTTAGCCCCAAATGAATTCCGTTTAAGAAAGTCCGCCACTGCATCCCTGCCGTCCACCGCTCCCCCGTCTCCGTCTGCCTCGTGGTCCTCCCTAGTGATGACATTCAATACCGAGCTCCTGCCTCCGCCTCCAGTCTGCCGAATAGGTCACATCCCCGGCTGCTGTCTGCCTCAAGATACACTGTTTACCCACAGGCCATAAATTATTCATCAAACTCTTGGCCAATATAATTCAATTGTGAGACTTGATGATTCTGAAGTGCTAAATAATATGCCTGGGCAGCCGTCAAGCTTTCATTTTGATTTAAAGACATTTCAGAGCATTTTTAAGTGTGAATGACCAAGAAACTCAAGGGAGAGATTGAGGTATTCATAAGTGTGAGTGCAGCTGACAGGAGCGAAAGTCCAATGTGTGATGAGTGAAAGAAAAGACTACTGCTGCTTCCACTACTACTACTGCTACTACAATCATGATTTATTTATTTATCTATTCAGTGTGTGACCAGGTAGGGCAGTTGAAAATACTTTCTTCATATACAATGACGCCTGGCCAAGACGCAACACAAAAACAACCAGTGCTGGGTAAGTTACTTTTAAAAAGTAAGTTACAGATTACTTATTAATTAAAAAAAATACATTACATAGTTACTGCCTCAAGAAAATAACTTTGGGATTACTTTATTGGTAATATTGTATAAATTAACTCAAATAAGTGGTTTTACATTTTATTAATGACAATTAAATAGAGGAAAACAACAAATAAGTTGTTGAAATTGTCTCAAAAGACATGACACCAAAAATAGAAATGTGTAACTATGTAACACGCTGCTATGAGCTGCTGTCTCTGACTCTGAGGCGTTTTTCTGACAGAAGTCAGGCCCATGGGGTGTTCACTTTGAGAACATTAAACATCCTTGTTGAGGCTGTTTCCTGCAGAAGAAGGTTGCATTCGCTTCCTAAACAATGTTGTTGGTTTTGAATGTAACTGAGTATTTTGTTAGCAAGTAAGTATTTTCAAAGTAATGCTTTACACTGCTAAATCACTAACATGTATTTACAGTAAATAAGTAAAATTAACTTAGTTACACCCAACACTGAAAATAAAACAATCACTCAATCATCACCCATTAAAATATTTGAAAAAAAAAAGCACTGTGCATGATTAATACTATAATTACGTCCTTTCCAGCGCTGCGCTTCAATAGGGCTGCAAGATAGATGACAACAGAATCAAAATGGCAATTCATTTTGAAAAGTTGCAATTAACAAATCGCAAAGGCTGCAATTTAAATAAATAGCCATTCCGTCCATCTGACGATTTTCAATCTGACGGAGCTGGTATAATGGGATATATAAAGTCTTCTCAGCTCCATCAGCGTGAAAAGGACTGTCGGATGGACATTAAATGTTTTGATTTGAAAAACATTGTCCAGATGACAACCTTTGAAACTAAAAGGATCTACTTTTCGCTACTACTTCTTGCCTCTGCAATAAAAGTGTACTATTTCACTTTTCTTGAGGAGGGTCTGCCATTCAGATTGCTTTGCCTGGAACGTTCCACACTATGGCATCAAACTTCTCGATCTCCGAGGGGCAAAGCAGGTGACACCAGCAGGCCAAGTTACATGAGGCGTTCCACTTACAGTATAATGCAGGTTTTTTCAAGGCTTTTTAAAGCAGTTAGAAATGCCATACTATGGAACATTCAAAAAAAGCAATAACATCTTCACAGAGAGAAGCAGGTGGTGAAACTTCCACCAAAAAGTCACATAGTGCACCTTTAAAGAAAATATAATTCAAAATAGTAAACAGCCCGTGGTTCATTCATCAGTGCACTTCATTCATAATCATTAGCCGTATAAATATCAGTCTTGCTCTGTGCTCCAGAGCCCTCTCTAACAGCTGATTTTTCCTCTTCCTCTCACCACCAAGATCCAGCTCCATCACTGTTCTGTCTGCGCTAACATCCGTTCATTCAATAATTACAAGGGAGCGCTTGTGTGTCCTGCAACTGAACACCCTTTAAAGTCAGCAGACAGGGCCGAACAATCAATCTTCTCCGTGTAATCTGGACATTTGGTATCACTGCACCAGAATCAATTATTAAGTAACGCAGTCAAGGTTCAGACTGGGTCAGACATTTACAAAAGACAAACTAAAGTGGCACCGGAGGAGGTTAGAGGAGATAGTCAGACGGGTCACAAATAGAGTTCTAAATCTCACTAAGGCTACAGCCAGTCCACTTTGTAAGGAACTTTCTAAGCAGCGCTGCAGCAGGAGCAGAGCACAGACTGACATTTCTGGGGCATCCGCATTAGTGCACCTTTTGAAATACTGAAATAAGGGGTTATTTTAAAAGTGGGGTGCACTGGTTGATTAAATGGACTCATTAATGTAAAACAACCGCAACAACAACCGCAACAACAACACACATTTAAACTGTGTATACCAAGAAGTTCAGTGTACATATGTCAATTATCAGTGGTCAGTGGTGGAAAGTAACAAAGTGCAAAAGTAAAAGAACTGTACTTAAGCTATCTGTACTTGTGTCTACAATGGGATGCATCTTACTTTTAAATTTTTTAACTGTATTGTATGTGGTTATGTGGTTTGAGGGACTATTTTTGCACATTTATGGTAACGTCCTGTGAAAGGTTTTGAGCAAATGAAAATATTTGCTAATAATTAATTAAAAAGGTAAGAAATTGATTGGAATTGTTACTGTTGACCAGAGATCTGCACAAATCTTTGTCAAAATCACTATAACACCAACAGTTCTCAAAATCTGTGGGAGCAACGAGAGCTGCATGATTTGGGAAAAACAAAGAAATGTGCTTTTTCTGCCACGCTACTGCATTTGTGATTAGATTTTCGATTATGTTTGAACAGAATTTATTATTAAAAGTTCACATTTAAAACATTTTGACAAATAGAGTGAAATACGCCTCTGAACTGAAAAACTAGTAAACGAATCCCGTTTATTTCATTTGTACAGATCTAAACTGTTTGTACAGATCTAAACTGTTTGTACAGATCTATTCTGCATAAAGTCTGGAGGACTTTATGCAGAATAAAACAAGATATTTTGTCATTTGTGGAGGTAATCAAAAACTGCAGTTTTTGCGATTTGCTAATTGTGTCCATTCAAATTGCAATTTCGATTTGATTGCAATTAATCTTGTAGCCCTAGGAGCTACTTGTATATTTTAGTACATTTCAAACAGGTGCGTCAGTACTTTTACTTTTTTTTTAAAAATGTCTGTATTTGTACTTTAACCCTAACCTTTTCCATGGAGATAGATCAGTTTTATGCCATTCTGTGGAACATTTGAGGCAGAGTAGCATCATTTCAATGGAGACAAGCAGGTGGCAGATCCTCCACCAGAAAAGTTACAAGTCAAGTTTGTGGAGAAACAGGCCCCTTCACAACATGGGTGCATGTTTTACGCATGTTTTTCCCGTTAGTTTAGTTCTATAAAACCACCCATAATTAAATAATTGTGTTTATTTTAAGTATTTATGTATTTTTTGGCTGAGATCTTAGTACATAGTGGGGCATTAAGTACAAAAACGAATGCTTCTTCCACCACTGTCAATGGTATCATCTAATATTGTGTGAAGTTTTCCAATAATATACAATGGGTAGCCAAATCTTTTCTTCACCCGGGCCACATCTCCAGTGAGCTCATTAGATCCTCTTTTGTTCTTCGAGGGCATCGCTTCCACCAAAACTACAATGCTTTCCTCTCCCCTTTATCTTTACTGCGCTCAGAACTAACTTTGCTCTTTTTAAACTCTAGTGCAGAGGTTTGCATATACAATTCTACCCATATTCTGTTTTCTTACCCCAACTTCTTCCATTAATATCTATGTCTACTTCTCTCCGACCACCTTTCACGCTCGTCTGTCCTTACGGTTCTTCTTCTTCTTCTTCATGAAAAGAAGAGCATCAGGTGCGTCTCTAGTCTCAAGAGAAAACACAGACAAACTTTGTAATTTAATTAGATACGCCTTCCTACTTTGCATTAGACTTGATCGTGTTTAATAACTTGCGAAATGTCAACGCTGCCAGAACAAGATGTGTACACTGAAAGGCTGTCGTAACTATTTTAAGTACAAACTTCCACAACTTTTAACTCATTCCAAACAGTTTCTGGGATGCGAGAAGTTACCCCATATGCACTTAGGAAATGTGTCAATAACCTATCAATAACAATATTAACCCTTTGTGAACTACTGGAGTGTACATGCTCCCATTTCCATATCTATTATTGGTAACTTGAAGAAGAGAAACCAATTAACATAAAGTAATAATTCCTTTTGCAAATAAAACAGGACCAGATTATCTTTAAAAAGCACACATTCATGACCTCCTTCGGCACAGTTTTCTGTCACTTATGTTTCTCACAAAAAATATCAAAACAATAATTTGTCTGTTTAGTTCATGTTGATCAAATGACAAAAGTTTATCGATTGGGACCTAAAATTTGATTTGAACCTTTATCTGAAACTTTTGGTCATTTAAAATAAAGAGCTGGAATTTGAAATTTTGGGAAAATATATAGGCTAGAACAGTTTTCACTTTTTTGTCATTTATTGGTCATTATAGTTATTTGTATTATACCGATGGAATTTGAAATGTGGCGGTATAACATAACTCAATAGTCCTAAAAATGACACTACAGCAGCAAAATGTAAAATAATGCTTGGTTCTGCATTTTCACAGTCTGTTTTGGTCGTAAAAATAAAATCAGGCTGTATTGCTTTTCACAAAGTTTTTTTTTTTCAGATCGGTAAATCCAAACGATATCAGAGGTTTGAGCGTTCATCCACCAACCCGAAGGTTCACAGTTCACACCCGTGCATTATAGGCTACTGTTGTCGAGTCGTTGGGCAAGACACTTCAATTTCCTTATCTCTTCATGAATGTGATGTCAGAGGGGCCGATGGCACAGATTGGCAGCCTTGTTTTGTCAGTCTGCCCCAGGACAACTGCTTACAGAGTGTGGAGTGAATAAATAGTGCTCAAAAAACGTCTGGAAAAGCTCTGTATAAAACCATTAATTATTATTATTTCTATTATTATTCAAACATATTGAATTCACTTGCTCTTTTAGCAGCCCACATTATTCATACTTTGTTGTTCATAATTTCCTTTTGCCCAAACAGCTCATTTTGCATTTATTTGCAACCCACATCTAAAAAGGACAAACTAAAGTGTCTAAAAGGGAGCTAGCTGTGAGCGGAGAATGCCCGCTTTATTGTTTTGCTAAATGAGATCTATATATCGACCCTTCCCACCACTGTGCTGAAGTCGGTAGGTGGTTGTGCAATAATAAAGATGTCCGACTGTGAATGTTTTGATCTTCAGCCGTTTTCAAACCCTGCATAACTGAAAATACAAGCATGCATAGGTTTTTAAAATAGATACAATCATTTTCACACCTTGCAATGAAGACGTGAGCATTTGGACTATATGTGTAGTGTTTTCATTGTATGCTCTAATATAAGACTGTGTTTATCGTGAATAGCAGAAGTAAGCACTTAAGCTCATGAGCCATAAACAAAGCAGCAATGACAATTTCAAGAGCCACAGATTTACAGTAAAGCTGTTAAGCTTACAAGTGCGAAAGGTGACTCCGAGAATGCTGTTTAACTCACAAGCGGATGTTGTTAAGTGGTCATTTCAGAGTATAAGAAAGTCCCAATTCAAAAACAGTTACAGCTACATGAAAAATTATCAGCAAAACAGTGTGCTGGTCACATTTGTAAATAAATAGGCCATCTTTTTCTTAATATGGGCTGTATTTTTCTGGCATTTTTGTTCACAGCTGTTGGGCAGTCACAAATCCATCCAAAATATGTTTAACTAAATTACATAACCAGGCATAGGACCAACAACTGCAGATTACAATTTGATATCTGTAATTAAATCAAGCTCTTATGTAATTGCTCATATTTCCCACACGTCTAGGTTGACATCTGGGAACCACATTGATTTGATACTGTATACACCCCGAGGCATTCAAAGTATGTGGAATAATTGTGGTTGTCAAATTAGTCACATCCCAGCACCAGCATCCTATTATTGCACTGATATTATTGATCTTTTATTAGCTGTATACAGAGGAAGCAGACATGACATGGTGAAATAAACATTCTCTGTCCAACGACCATTAATAATGATGAGTCAACAGATTTATCACATCTGTACAGTAGCTCTACTGGCATGTTATTATGTGATTAGACAAATGATGTACGAATATATTTTTGGTTTTGAGAAGTTCTATATAGTATATTCTGCACACTATAATCTGCATTTTATAATCTGTATTTGATAGGACAGTTGTATGACATAAGATTATTGTCCCAAATTCAATATCATGACTTAGTAATAGAAAGGTTGGCTAAAAAGTATTCAATTTCTGTTTTAAATTCTTGTTAGGGTTGTCGAAACTATAAAAAATAAGATACTAATTTATACTAAATGTATAATCATTTGAGCAAGTACTGATACAAAAAAATCTCACATTAACAGGAAAAAAACGTTATCTTTCCTGACCACTTTTAGAATGATCTTGAGCTTTATGGTAACAAAGAAAGTATTTATTTTATGTTGACTGCAGTCTATTGTATATAAAAAAGAACATTTTTGTTATCATTGTGGCATCAGAATCGGTATCAAGTCTTTTCCTTAGCATCAACTAGAGTTTGAAATTTTAGCATCATGTCAACTCTAATTCTTGCGTAAATTATGTTGAATATTTTGAGTCATTGGGAAAATATTTTGAGTGAAACAAGAATGATATCACATTTGAATGATGATCATAATCATGATAAATGGCTAAGAGGATTAATTGCAGAGGAATATGCTAAACTCTGTGCTGGCTGCATGTCTCTCCTCACTCTTCACTCCCATTTTATCATGCCTAGTGCTCAGTGTCCTGCCTAATAAAACCCACAGGACAAACAAAATCATCCTATAATCTATATCTTTCAGTCAATGTCAAAACAGGTTCAGCATGCAGTCGTAAACATGATGCTATTCACAGCTGCAGAGCACATTACATATATCTGTTTGTGCGTCTCTGGCTGAGCTGTCGGAGGCTGCTTTGCCTTTGCCCTGAGCTGCGCCTGAAGTCCAGCTCCTTCAGTCAGGCAGAGCGTTGTTGGCCGTGGAGTCTTCTCTCAGCCCTTTAGTGCCACAGTATTACGTAACAGTGTGTCTGTAATCCACGCTCTGATCTGCTCCTCTCACACATGGGCAGATGTCTATCCCTTTAAACTGACCTCCCTAGGCTCCCGTACCGTATACAGTTGAGGTTAATTCACCACTTCTTGCACAAGTCGACAGTAAGTGACACTCTGAGCTTTAATCGGCTCTCCGCCCCTGAGCATTAGTGTATGATGTGTGCACCGCATGGTCTTCCAGCTGCTACTGCTACAAGCAATGTTTATTACGTTTTCTTTCAGATTTTAAACAGCAGTGGGGCAGAGATGTGAAGTTTGTATTTTCCACAGGTATTATGACAAACCTATCTAATGGTGCACAACATTTATGACTCAGCTTGTTGGCTAAAAGCATGTTACAATTATAGAGCAAGTGTTAATGTTATGGTTGATAAAAAAAAGTAGATTGTAACATGGCATGATGGCATAACAATTCCCTCACCCAACAAGCCTTTCTGTGAGTAGTTGCCTTGAAAGTCCAGAATGATATCTCTCAGTATTTGTGTGCAGCTCAGTGGTCCTCGTGTTCGTTCCTGCCTGTCACAATAATTACTATATTGACTCATAGTTCAATATATGATGGAAAGGACAATATATCTGAAGTTCAATACTTATTGTATGTGTTTTCTTTGCACTTCAGGAGCATTTTCTTTGTTTTTTGTACATTTTGAGCTGTAGAGAGTGAAATAAGCATGGTTTATGACTCATTCTCGACAAACTACAAGTGTTTTATTATGCTATTTGTCCTTTTTTTTTTTTTTACAAAACTGATTCACTTGCTGTCAGTGGTATAAAGTAGTTTCAATATTATTGTTCACTATGATACTTCTGTAACAATATGTCACACTTCAGTCAACGTACCAATGTAGCTCCCAAAATCACAACAACAGTTACCTCAATGGCATTTCAATCAGGGACATACATGGTCTGTCCGTATCACAACAAACATGGCTGCTTATGAGGAAAAAAAAGAAAAGAAAAAAATATCACAGGAACTGTGTGCAGATTTCTGCAGAATCAATGAGTGAAGCACAGAATCTGAGGTAAGAAGTTTGATTTTGTTCTAAATAAGTCACTTTCCTGCTCTTTATGACCATGGCCATAGCCACTTACTATAAGAGTATCAATCTTATCTTTATTTTTTTGCCCTACCTACACAATGTTTATGTTATTCATCTTGTGAATGAATATGAGAGTGAATGGTTGTCTGTCCATGTCCATGTCTCTGTGTTAGCTGCGACGAGTTGGCCACTGTCCAGGGTGTACCAGGGTGTACCTGTGGGATAGGCTCCAGTCACCTGCGACCCCTAACGGAAACAAGCTGTAGAAAATGAACGAATGAATCTAATGTTTTCTTATTGGATAAATTCTGTTATCTTTTTCATGACCAATTAACTTATTTGTTTCACATGTGTCATGGTAATCTGATTGCAGGGGTGTAGCACCAAATTCTGGGCCCCATGTACAAACTTTCTTGGTGGGCCCCAAATACATAATTTTGTATATGATTTATTTATTCCAGCAGATGTGTTTTTTTATGGTTATTTTTTTCATTCACTTTAGCTAGAATATCCTCCCTATGGTTTCTATCTACACCTAACAATAACTCGCTAATTTATAGACATCCCGTGAAGCCACGTCTAGAAACGTACTATTATATTACTATAAGAAAATACAGTAACTGTCAAATATAATCACAAAATTTATTTCTAAACCTCCCCCAGTCCGACGCTCCTGTCTGATTGCATGGCACTGTTTGAGTTTGGCTCGAGGCGTAATGGAGGGAGGTGACCAGACTCACTCTTCCTAAAGAATTGGAGAAGTGTGTATTCTGGATCCTGCAGGTAACACATGTTCTCCTTGTGCAAGCTTGTGTGGTTTCCTTCTCGACAGCTGGCCCATGGACTTTGTGCACAGCATTTCAGTTGGGTCGTTTATCATAGCCCTCATGTTATCTTCCTTTTGACCCATGCAGTCTAGATTTTTTTTATTTCATCACTCACTATGAAACGTTCATAGTCAACCTCACTCAACATACAATTTAGGCAAAATATTAAATGTGAAATATATATATTTATTTTCTTTTTTTTTCTTTTCTTTTTTTTTCTGATATGAAAAACCATATCGCCCATTGACCAAAGGTGGATAACACAAAGAGAGTACGAGGGTTAAATTGTTATGCGTTATCATTAGGACTGAGACACAAACATGCCCCTTTAGATACACACTTTGGTGAAGTATTCAGCTGGTTAGTAAAGTCTTTAACCTGTTGTGAGAGACATCCACCACAACTCACTGTTCACGGATCTGTCAGTATTTATTCATTTTAGACTGACATGGCAAAAACCCCATAGAAATGAATTAAACAGGAAGCACTCAGGTGTACAATGTGGTAGCCATTTAAAAAATAAACAGCCCTAATGAAATTCCATGCACAGAGGCCATTGCTGGCGTGCGTGGTATTTTTGTTGTTCAACTTACATGTAAAAATAACTTTAGTTTAACCACGCAGAAGTTTGATTTTGTTTTTATGGATTTATTGATATGTTTCTTTAGCACCAGATGAAAAAAAAAAAATCTCTTATGACCCATAGGCGTTAGAGCCCTTATTTATAATTGAAAAGTCTTTCTCCACCTCGTTATGAAACACAAGCACCTCTCCTTACCCTCAATCATATCTTCATTTCAGCAAGGCCGATGACTAATGACACTGGTCAGAGCAATAACAGTGGTGTGGATTTCAGCAGCGAGTCACTGAAGCTGAGGGCTGTTTTAATGAGGAGCACTCCATCCACAGAGCACTGGTGTACCTCCATGTACACCAAATGAGTCTATTAGACAGGTGTGTGAGCAAGAGGGCCTATATCAGTTACATTATTAACTGAATGAAACGCATTAGTGCTGTAATGTGCTGAGGATTAAATGTTGGGGTGTCTGGGCCATAATTGTATTAGGGCTGGTAATCAAGTCTGCGTCGAGTGATTGGCATCTGAGGTGAAAGTCCAGCCAAACTGTAATTGTTGAAATTTGAAGCAACGTCAAATTATCCCAAGTCAACTCCAAGTTTCTTCCAGAGTCCTCAAAGTAATATCAATAGGTCCAGGCTAGTGTTAAGTATCCTTATGTAAAAATTGCCTAATAATTTCGCTTTAAAGCTCCACTTTTGTTAGTTATACAGTTATATAAAGTTTTATTCACTTATGGTTTGCATTTTGATTTCTGCCGTTCCAATCTCCAAAGACATTTCAAAAAGCTCAAACTATTGAAAAGAATATTGACATTAAAGCGTAAAGCTGTTCGAATGCTCTGACATTTTCCAATAAATCCTCACTGTCAAATACGGTATCTTCATCTCTGACAAAAATGTAACAGTGCATTTCCTTGCATGAAATAAAGGATCAATCACAGCGAGCTGGATAGAACATGTGAGAGTTTTGCAAAAGCAGCGCAGCCGTGTTGGTAATGAGCAGACAGATGGTGGCAAAGCCGATTTACTCCGGAGAGAGAGTAAAGGCAATACCACCAACTTTAATCTGCCCTGTTTAACTGACTTTTACAGCTTGAATGAAGTAATATGACAAAACCCTCAAAAAACACAAGTGAACAACAATGTCAATATAACGCAGTTGTAAATAAATGCTTGTTTTTTTTCTCTCTATGGGTGAATCATTTCCATTCACTGTTTTCAAAGTGATGCTTGACTGATAATACAGCACTATTTAACACCCACGCCAGCCCAGGCCACTCGACGGACGGACAACGGCATCAGAGCGAAGAGGCAGCACTTTCCACTCAAATGCTAATGCTAACTTACTCAGCCCCCGTTTTTTGTGCGGATCAAAGACAAGATAGATGACGACAACCGCCGCCGCCAGTTGGTGCACGGGTCACTCGGAGCCCACTGTGCACCGGGGGGCGGGGTCTGAGGGGGGCAGACATGGAGAGCGGTGACAGGGCGACGATGATTCATCCACGGAGGGGCAGAGGTGGCGATAGTGAGAGTGAGGGGAAGAAGGGAAGGAAGCGATTGATATGTGTCCTGAGTCATCCCTGTGCGCTTTGAGACGGACATGAAGTGCCGGGCTGAATGCGAGTAGTAACGTGGAGAACATCTGACGTCTGACCTTTCACGTCGTATGACAGTTACACTATGTCAGGTCAATAATCTGTTTGTAACATTGCCTGATAAGGAATGGGTTTCAGTGAGGGATTTAACCAAATTAAGGTTCTAGATAAAAAAATATTTACAACTCAAGTGTATAATTGATTTAATTAAGTTATTCCAATGTTAAGGTCTTCTCATAAATCTCTGTATTGAGCTTGCGATAGTGACGTCACACATAACATGATTTTCATTTAGCCCAATGTTAAATCGATGGAGATTTTAAGATGCTAAAAACAACTTTTAGTGTTAATTCAACAGTATTCTAACATTGATGAATGTATTTACCAGAAGTGACCCAGCAGTTTATCAGGTTCTTCCATGGAGTTTTTGTTCACTTTCGTTTTGGCTCATGTTTCTCTATTAACGGCTGTTTTTTGACATTCTATCCCAAGCTCCACTGTCCAGATAACGCTTACGACTAGGTAGCTCTGTCATGATAAAAAAATTTGATGTACAGTGATCCCTCGTTTATCGCGGGAGTTGCGTTCCAAAAATAACACGCGAAAAGTGAAATCCGTGAAGTAGTCACAGCTTTATTTTTTATTATTTTACAATGCAATACTGAACTATGGAATGAAACCAAAAATCAAAACCTGTTTTAAAGCCCAAAATTTGTTTAAAACAATAATTTTAATATAGTAATACAAGGTTGTAAACATTGTCACTGGCGTATTTCACAGTCTGTGCCTCTTCGTCCTGACTCCGCTCCGCTGTAGCCTCTTTCTACTGAAGACGCACGACTCTTTCTTTAGTTGTTGGCGCTCTTTCTTTTTCTGAGCAAGAAGATTTTTATAAACGGATATGCCACCTTCAATTATATTTGAGAACTGCAATGAACGACTCGTCAAAGGGTCCCGTTCTTGTGCGTGCGCTGAAGTTCAGTGGATGCACTGTAAAAATATCCGCACTGTAAAAAAAATCCGTGAAGCAGCGAAGCCGTGAAAGATGAAACGCGATATAGCGAGGGATCACTGTACAATATGTGTAACAAGACAGAGTCAGACAGAGACGAGACAGGTCATGAGATTGGGTTCATGAGACGGGACGAGATCGAGACGAGATTTTCATGGCTGTTTTTTTGTTTTGTTTTTTTGTAACATTAAAATTGAAATTGTTTACCTTTCTCAAGAAATTAAGAAAAAACAAGCTGAATAAACTGCTTTCCTTTGGTAAGTTTTCTGCATTACAAATAAAATATGGCATTATAAGACCATAAAGAACAACACAGTTTTAAAACAGGATATTCTCCTAAATAATAATTCTTCCAGGAAGTTTATTGCACTCTTCAGTAGTTGCACTGCAAAAACTTTCACGATTACTCTGTGTGTGCTTGCACAATGTCGAGGCATTTCACTCTTGCGAGATCTTGAGACAGGAGAAATCATTTAATCACATAAGGCTTGTTTGTGGAGAATCTGGATTGAGCAGTGAAGTAAAAACAGTGGAACCCTGGTAGTGTAGTCTGTAAAATAAACATCCGCTTCAAACGCGGGAGACTGGTGTTCATAGCTCAGCTGTGTAACTCTCTCTCTCTCTCTCTCTCTCTCTCTCTCTCTCTCTCTCTCTCTTTTTCTTTTTATAAAACCTGATGTTTTATAATGGTGCACCCCTAAAAAATATACCACCTGTCGCCACGGAGTATTAGTGATAGTAGTAGTTATTCTACAGAAAAGAAAACAAATGTCTTTTGTTAAGTAGGCTATGGCTTCAATTTACACAAATTACACTAAAACCTATAGGTTTAGTAACAC
Source organism: Rhinogobius similis (assembly GCA_019453435.1). Taxonomy (NCBI): domain Eukaryota; kingdom Metazoa; phylum Chordata; class Actinopteri; order Gobiiformes; family Gobiidae; genus Rhinogobius; species Rhinogobius similis. Next base: position 23,632,558 of record CM033631.1, read on the forward strand.
TTTTTCTGCTTATCTAAAGTATAAAGGGAATCCAGTCATTTGACCTCTTTAAAATTGTAGTTTCATCTTATGTATTAATGGGCTCTGGGGCTAAACCTGATTAATTCTTCACTATATTGCCAGATTTGTTATTGTAACAGGCCTGGAAAGAGTCGATGAGTTTGTTGAAAATGGATTGTGGCCTGTTCCATATTCATTTACGAAATACTATTAAAAAAATATAGAAAACAACGAACGATTGATTGAATATTTAGCACAGTGATCGATACCAATCATCTGTCTGTCTTCTAAAGTCTCAAGATGGCTCTATCTGAATAGATTTGCCAAAAGAAAAAAGAAAGACGGCCATGAATTCCAATGAGTTAAAAGGTTATTATTGAATTCTTGCCAAGCGCTGAATGAAAATAAACTTTTTGGAGCCGCAGAAGTTTATAAAGGGGAAATAGAGTTTGGTTTGAGATTGTCCTGTATCATTTGATTCAAAGGCTTGTCCTCTGAGACCCACTTATTCTTTGTGTGCCAGAATCGGTTGGCACAATAACAGTGATATTCACAATGGGCACTTGGAGGCAGAGTGGAAGGTGTGTGTGGAGAGAGACTTGGCAGGGGATAGACAGGCAGGCGAGACAGACAAAACTAAGCAGAAGAATCACTGAATAACAAGAAGTAGCCAGCCACGAGTCAGGCAGAATTAACAATAGCTGTTGGAAAGCTCAAGATGAAATGAATAAACCTAATGCAAGACAAAGCCAGAACAATGTGAAATCTTGACAAAGTCGGGAAAAAAATCTTAATGGGCTACAATACAATCATTTCTTTGTTGGAAAGAGTAATGACGATGAGCGTAGGAGCTAAAAAAAAACAAAACAAAGTAGTAGCTAATGCAGTTAATGAACAGTTTGATAAGTCATTTTCAAAAGATGAGCTTTGAAAACCGGGAAATTATTGTAACTGGAATCACAACATCATTAGCAGGTGATGTGACTCAAGTAAAGTGGGTCACTGTCAAATTATAAACCTGTCAGAAATCAGCAGAGTATGAACGTGCACGCCCCTCACCTCTGAAGCCAGGACAAAGTGGTAGTATTGTGTATTAGTGTAGTATTGTGCAGAAAAACACAGAGATAAGCAGCCTAAGCAAAGGGCAAAAACAGGCTAATTAAGGTCAAGAATATAAAATGTAAATTGTTGATACAGGTAAATAAACAGAAAATGTCTTTATCAGAGGTTCAGCATAATTACTAGTGCATATTTCAAAATGTCACAGTCTATTGTTTTGCGTGATGTAATTTTTAGAAGCTTGTGAGACCAGAAAGTATCATAATGACTCATCTACAACTTGGCTTGTTCTGTTTAACATATTCTATTCAGAGGAGAATCAAAAGAGTGTGTATCAAAGTGCATATTACTGTAGTATAGCAAACACATGGCATGTCTAACCAATAATAGCACAACAGCAATAACAGTAGCAGAATAGCAAAAAATGTCAGGACAAAGTCGTCTTCGTATTAACAGTGACTCATGTCTGACAAAACCAAGTCAAATGTGATTCAGTGCTGATAGTAGTATGTTGATTAGGAAATTTTACTAGATATTTTTTACAATTAGGCGATTTGTTGCTTTGTTGTTGTTTGATAGTTAATGTAAAACACAAACTTAAAGTGCACATGACATGTTCTCTTTATCATAGTTCAGTTAGTATCAGTCATCAGACAGTTTGTGAAGAAAAAACAAAAGTTGAAAATTACACGAAGTAGAGCTGAGTTGTAAAACAGAATCCCTCTGTGATGTCATTGACAAGGAGCAGTCATTCCCCATTATGTCATGCTAGTCGTTAGCTTGACAATATTTTTATTATTTAAAGAGGCAAAAAATGGTTAAAAATGTTATATGTCAGTTGTAAAAATCAGTTGACTTCGATGTTTCTCTGCACTGATCTGTTTGCCCGGGTTAATTAGCAGTTAAATATTGTGTTTTCACAAATGTTGAGCTCATATTTAACTTTAAATGAACATGTTTAAAGATAAAAATCATTTATGGCATGTTAGATGTAGTTTGTCCACATACAAGTGCCGTAGAAAGAGATCAACATTGTGGGCTTGTGTTTGTTTCAGCACTGATTCAAATTTTGTAATCACAGGGACAAATATCACGAAACTGACACATTTTTCTGACAGTTTAAACAGTCATTTAACACAATAAAGGTGTTATTAGGTATTATTATTTGTCAAATTGTATATATTGAGTAATTTAAATGGATTTAGGTCCTTTTTACAGTATAGTTGCTAGGTAACAGCAGTGGAATGATATTTACGTATGTCGCATCTGCAGGTCACAAAAGAAACATTAACTTAACATTAACATAAACTTCAACAAAATTGTCAAACTGGGGAGAAACAGTAAAATCTTAACCCTCTAAGCGCCACAGTTTTTTATTTCTACTTTAAGCCTCAATTGGGATTTAGTGGCAAAAAACAAACAAACCCCCCCTCAAAAAAGAAAGAAAGAAAGAAAGAAAGAAAGAAAGAAAGAAAGAAAGAGAAAGAAAAAAATAAAGAAAGAGAGAAAGAAAGAGAACGAAAGAAAGAGAGAAAGAGAGAGAAAGAGCTGCTGGGGGTCTCTAACAAAGTCCCAATAGAGTACCATATCCAGAGTACCATATCCAGAGTACCATATGCCGCCCATCGACTTAGTCATTTTTCTGAGTTTGTGCAGACAAGGTTCAGCCCGGGAGTCCCGGGCTGATTAACGCTGCTCAGGCGAAAATCCTTACGCTGCTCCCACGCGAACTTTGACATTTTGCGTTGTTCCAAGGGATAGTCGGGCAGTTTTGGGAAACGACGTTTTTTGCGATTGACATTTGCACAAATCCTGGTTCTATGCATGCCTGGCACTGAGCTCTGTCTGTGGGCATGAGAGATCCGTTTTCCTGGGCCTTTTTTCTGGTTCTATTGGCCCTGAATGTCCCAATAATGTGTCCAGCTTTGAAGCACTGTCTCTGGGGTAAAAAAGAAAAAAAAAAAAAGGAGCAGAATGCCAATGGAATGGGACCCTGGTGCAATGTGCCTGGGTAACGCTGCTCTCATTATGAGTCATGCCCAGGGTACAGTGAGTGGCTGGGACGGGCCAGCCCCATCCAGGGTGCATGGTGTGAAGTGTGTGACCCAGGAGCAGTGTCTGGTCCTGGGTAGTGATTTGTGAGCAGTGGTGTTGGAGCTGGAGTTCTCCACATTGGGCCTCTGGGGGAGATCTGAGTCCCAGGATCAGTTAGGGTTAGGGTTAGGGTCAGGGCTAGCCCCAACCAGGGTGCAAGGTGTGAAGTGTGTGACCCAGGAGCAGTGTCTGGTCCTGGGTAGTGATTTGTGAGCAGTGGTGTTGGAGCTGGAGTTCTCCAACTTGGGCCTCTGGGGGAGAGCTGAGTCCCAGGAGCAGTACCTGTTCCTGGGTAAAGCTGCTCTCATTCTGAGTCAAACCCAGAGTACCCCATGTCACCGATGGATTATAACAAAGTCCCAATAGAGTACCATATCCAGAGTACCATATCCAGAGTACCATATGCCGCCCATCGACTTAGTCATTTTTCTGAGTTTGTGCAGACAAGGTTCAGCCCGGGAGTCCCGGGCTGATTAACGCTGCTCAGGCGAAAATCCTTACGCTGCTCCCACGCGAACTTTGACATTTTGCGTTGTTCCAAGGGATAGTCGGGCAGTTTTGGGAAACGACGTTTTTTGCGATTGACATTTGCACAAATCCTGCTCTCATTATGAGTCATGCCCAGGGTACCGTGAATGGCTGGGACGGGGCCAGCCCCATCCAGGGTGCAAGGTGTGAAGTGTGTGACCCAGGAGCAGTGTCTGGTCCTGGGTAATGATTTGTGAGCAGTGGTGGAGCTGGAGTTCTCCACCTTGGGCCTTGGTGGGACTACTGTCTGGTCGATGTGCAAATGTGGCCCACCATCGCAGGGCCTCTGTCTTGTTTTATCTTTACAGATGGTTCCTGTGCACTGTGGGTCTAGTTTTATGTGGGAATGGGAGTCCTAATTTTTTCTACTTAGCCCTCCTGGCCTCCCTATGGGGAAACCGGGTCCCTGCAGCAGTGCTGGAGTTCATTGGTCTGGTTGTCTTACCCCTGTGGTGGCGCCAGACCTTTGTCGTTGGCATCTGCTCAGGTTGGCTGTGCTTAACGTTTGGCACCTTTGCTCCTCTGTAGCAGGACCTCTGCAGATCATTGGGCTGGTTGTCTTACCCCTTTGGGGTGGCACCAGACCTTTATTTGCGTTGTCTGTGGGTCTACACAGGTAAGCTGGAGGTATCTGCGCTTGCCGCTGGACGCTTGGCATCCTGGGCTCCTCTGTAGCAGGACCTCTGCAGTTCATTGGGCTGGGTGTCGTACGCCGTTGGGGTGGCGCCAGACCTTGATTGGGGTTGTCCGTCGTTCTACACAGGTAGGCTTGGGATAATCATGCCTTGGAGAAATTATGTGCTTTTCAGAACCACAGTCCTGTTGGAAGCAAGACCAAGCTGCCCAGTCTGCCTAGCGGTCCGACATAAACAATGTTTCTCAAACCCTTACTAAGAGCAGCCTAGCCTGGGGTGCTCGGACACCTGCCAATGGGCAGGTCACATTGGTGTGAACACCCTAGGCCTGCCTCTGGGTGTCTGCCATGTCTTGGCAACAAATCCCCTATGCCTTGTTGCTTACAGGCTTTCTGGATGATCCAATGGTAAGTCTGGTGCTCATGTCGAGTGTCAAAATCTGAAGTGCTGCAAACAAGAGTCGCGGGACTCTTTCTCAAACCTCCATATCTTGATACTTATCCAGCAGGGATGGTGACCCCTATGGGGAATACAGACCTGATTCTCCACAGTTGGAATGGGAAATATTTGAATGGCTAACATCCAAGGAAGAGTTATGGATGCAAAAGAATGGCATAATAAGAGTCGGGACTCTTTCTCAAACCTCCATATCTTGATACTTGTCCAGCAGGGATGGTGACCCCTATGGGGAATACGGACCTGATTCTCCACAGTTGGGATGGGAAATATTTGAATGGCTAACATCCAAGGAAGAGTTATGGATGCAAAAGAATGGCAAATCATCCAAGGAAGGTAGAAATGTTCAGGTTACTTCCTAAACCACGTGCATCCCGTGGTTTTTGAGGTGTGTGTTACATTACAGAGTACCAGGGTCGCTGGGTCCAGATCGATATATTTCAAAGTGTGGAGCGGAGTATCAGGTTCCTTGTCCGGAGACTCCAGACAACCCTGTGCACCACATGAACCCCGGTAACCACCCATAAGCACCCCTCCCCGGGCTACACACCCTTGGACCGCACGCCTGGAGCCCAGCGACCCTGGTACTCGCTCTTCTGGACACCGTCTGGAGACTCCAGACAACCAGGTGCACTTGAACCGGGTTCCCACTTGCACCCCTCCCTGGGCTACACACCCTTGGTCCGACCCTGTTACTCCGACTGGAGTAGAAGGCACCTGGTACTCTGCTCCACACTTTGAAATATATCGATCAGGGCCCCGCGACCCTGCTACTTTGCTCTTCTGGTGTCCAGAAGAGCAGAGTACCAGGGTCGCGGGGCCCTGATGTCCAGAAGAGCAGAGTACCAGGGTCGCGGGGCCCTGATCGATATATTTCAAAGTGTGGAGCGGAGTACCAGGTGCCTTCTACTCCAGTCGGAGTAACAGGGTCGGACCAAGGGTGTGTAGCCCGGGGAGGGGTGCTTAAGGGTGGGAACCCGGGTTCAAGTGGTGCACCTGGTTCCAAGGGCCATGATGTATAGTGTGGGACCCGGGAGAAGTAAACCCGTCCTGGGCCAGTGTGAGTGGGGATTTTCACGGGGGCTGCTGGAGGTCCTGGGGGCCATTAGGTCAAGTGTGGGACCCGGGAGAAGTAAACCCGTCCTGGGCCAGAGATTTGAGAGATGCCAGGCCATTAGATATTTTACCACTCTTTCTGACAGATGAGTTTTGGAAACCTGAAATAGAGGATTATTGGGCAACAATTTGTCTTACACAGACGCCTGGTTTTGGGAGTGAAGTGTCTAGAAGTAAACCCGTCCTGGGCCAGTGTGAGTGGGGATTTTCACGGGGGCTGCTGGAGGTCCTGGGGGCCATTATCTCAAATATCACATATCTAAATGACACAGTCTATAGTTTTTGACAGTATGGTATCTCTCATTGCAGGGTACAGCACAAAGACCGACACCACACTGACGGCACCTGTACTTTGTCTGGCGCCTGCCTTTTACACGAGAACGGTCTGAGCAGACAACACAGTCTGGACGGCCCTCTGCTTCACAAAGCCAGTGACGTTCTGTGAGCCTTTGTGGTATTACCCTCCCTGCTCTTGAAGGCCGGCCACCTTTGCTACCCACCTTTTTGGTGTAACCAGCCAGCAATGCATCAACAACGTCCTGGATGTAGGCCTTCAGGGCTTTGTGTGGGCCCGCATTTAGTGTAAATAATGTGTGAGTTGACAACAGAAATACTGAGGATGGCGTTAAAGATGCGGTGATACCACTTCCTGGACCGGTGGGGAAACAGATAGGTTTTCATCCTCTGGTCTGATGTGTCTACACCCCCCATGTACATATTGTACTGGTTGACACACAGTGGTCTGTTTATTGCGCGAAAGCCAGTTGCATTTGTCTTGGACCTGATTCTTTTCTGAACACATGCATTGCCATGCAGTGTAGAGAGCATAGTGACACGTTTAGTGTCTTGCCAAGCACAAGCCAGAAGTTTACCTTTCTGCATAAAAACAGGGTCATCTCCCTTTTTTAGATGCAAGATAGGTTTCCCCAGGCTTTTAGGCATGCCTTTCCTTGTACTTCTCACTGTACCACATAGTCCGGTTTCCAAATCAGCTAATTCATTTGCAATTGCTGGTGAGGTATAGTAACTGTCCATGTAAATTTCGTGGCCTTTTCCAGTGTAAGGATCGACAAGTTCACGAACAACAGCATGAGTTGCACTGATGTCGCTGGCATTATCTGTGTATTGCCCTGTGTGCAAGGACCAACGCAAAACATACCCTGAACTGCTGGTTTATTGGGACTGTAACATTTGAGTGTTGACCTCCCCTTGAATGCTATTGTCATCTCATCTAAAGAAAGCTCCTTGAGTGGACTGTAGACTGCTGCAAATTTGGGAATAATCAACTGTATTATTGACGGACTTTGAAAAGTTTATCATGCCCTGGTTCACCTTGTCTTACATAATTGTTATTGTTGACCAAATGAAAGCATGAAAGAATAATTTCGAATCTATTTCTAGACATTACACTCCCAAAACCAGGCGTCTGTGTGAGCCAAAATGTTGCCCAATAATCCTCTATTTCAGGTTTATCTACAAGGCCCATAGACAAATGCAATGCAATGAAAGCTTTCATTTCAGAAATGGATACATCATACCACTCTAAAAATCTGGAATGTGGCTTCATCTCCATTGCTGAAATGACCTGTGCTGCATATCTGTTTGTTTCATCAGCGATCAGTTTCCAAAACTCATCTGTCAGAAAGAGTGATAAAATATCTATTGGCCTGGCATCACTCAAATCTCTGTCTCCGGTGTAGCCAACAACCATATCAAATGGTTTGATCCACCCTTGAAAATCCGCAATTTCTCTCAGCTGCTCCCAGCCCTCATCCCCACTAGTGTCGTGGGGCTGTCCACCACCTCTGCCCCTGCCCCTGGCCTTGCCCCAGCCCCTGCCCCAGCCCCTGCCTCCGCCTCTGCCTCTACCACTCGGTGTGTCTTCTTCACTTTATCAATCATTTTCAGTCTCATGAAAATAATTTCAGAATCTGAGTCTGCTGTGTAGTGAACAAGAGAATCGTGTGTACTTCTTCCAGCCATGTTTGTTTGGGTTTTTTTTCTCTTTTTTTTCCCCCCTGCCGGCCGTTATTTATAGGTTTTCAAAAGGATGTGACGTGTGTAACAAAACTATGAAAGCTTGTTATCAACGATTGGAATGTTTTGTGGTTTATTATTTATTCATAATTTTCCTTGCACTTGAAAAAAGTAAGTCGCATTACTGCGACGAGGGCGCTTAAAGGGTTAAATATAATCATGTTCACTACGCTTTAGTTGCCATAATCACTTGAAGTCCTGGATGAATGTAAAATACTATCCAGGACAAGCATTTCCACAAGAAGAAATAGCCATAGTAAAATCGTCTTACTGCAGAATAATCAGACGCTTAAATGAATCCATCGCTTAATAAAGACTTTTACATGAATCACTTACATCTGTGTCAGGGCCCTTGTCAGCTCCAGGACAGGAGAAGGTGACAAACTCATGGCATCTCTTGTGGACCACAAAACAGCACACTGGAGAAAACAAAGAAAGAGAGAGGAACATCAATGAGGTTCATGACTTCTTTATGCCTTTGTAAATATACGAGCGGGAGAAAAACACAAAGCATGTACTGCTGTATTATAGACGTTTGGGATGTAAAGTGCAATCCAGAAAGGCATTAAAGGGCAATATGGACACACGCGTTACCATCAATCATTCTCAAAGTGAACTGACAAGTCTCGCAGATCCAAACGCAGAGAGGCAGACACGTGTGCACGCCTACGCTCACCCACGCAAGAAAACGTACCTCCAAGATCACGTATATAAAAAAGATGTCAGCCCCGTGCAATTAGGTAATCTGCTTGCTTATCTTAATTCCTCTTGTTTTATTTTTCTAATTTGATACAATCTGTCCGCTGGGCTCATTGTCATGCCAGCTGCTCATTTATGTGTGTACTTGTGTGTTATTGTCTTGGATTTTGCCAGCGTTTTCACAGTTGCCAGACAATCTGACAATCATTAATTCAACAAGTGGAGGGAATTTGCAGAAATGGCCAATAAACAGCAGGGGTCCAACTGTCCATGTAAGAGACCCGACCATGGGCTGCCAGTGATCAGGCCAGCCATTTTTAGTGATTTATTCAATGCGTATACATTTGCTCCATGGGTTAAAAATAAATAGAAACTGAAATACTAAGCAATAATAAAAGCCATGCATGAATGGTCTTGATCTTTTTCAAACGTAATGTGACTAAATGGTAAAATATAATGAAAGAAACTAATATTATGCATTCAAATAAACATTTTATTGTACAGTTTTATTGTATAGACCAGGGCTATTCAATTTTATTTTATTGAGGGCCAGATTTTTAGGGCAATTTTGTCTTACGAGGCGGAAATGTGCCCAACGCATCAACGCTTTTGAAATACAAAAAATAAAACAAGTTATATGAAAGGCTTTAACATCTGCAGAACTGAATCAGGACTAAACCAGGTCTAAATTAGCTCTAAAGCAGGATCAAACTAAGCCTAAACCAGGACTAAATTAAGACTAAACCAAGTCTAAATCTAGTCTAAAACTGGACTAAGCCAGATCAAAAGCAGGTCTGAACCAGGCCTAAACCAAAAACAAGAGTAAAAATATTTTTATATTTTTGGAGGATGGGTTGAGGGCAGGACCATATCCCTTTGGGGCCTGATTTGACCCCCGGGCCATAAGTTGAATAGCCCTGATCATTTCCAGAAGCGATCTGTTTAGGATAGAATACTTACATTTGGCAATGGTTATTCAAGAAAATAGTACATTTATTTTGGATTTGTGGTGAGTGATGAAATAAAATTGCTATTTCATTGTCAAACTGTTGTGGCCCGCTATTTTTTGGTTCATTACTGTCCAGCCTTATGTTAGATTTAAGAAATGTTTATTGCTTGGTTGTTAGCTTTTATGGTTATTTTGGCTCGTATTACTATGTCAATAAACACTTCTACATGTGGTAATGTTTTCTAACTCTCCCGTTGAATTAGTGCCAACGTATGGAACAGTACCAGCCTTTAGTAGGCGTCTTGTTTAAAAACATTGAAATGGTCGATTAAATATGATGGAGATGATAAAGGAGAGGAGAGTAAAGTTCACTGTTTAGACCTGTACAACATCAATGTATCTTGTGTTTATTAACACAAGGCTGTTTTTTTTTAATTAAATCTCTATATAATTTTACTGAAATTGGTATCAAGCTCAAAATTTGAGATTTGCTCCCTTTCACTGTATATGGCACAAGATGCAGCTTATCTACTATAATGCTGACACACAGACTGTCCTAAATACATAGTCAATGAGGCGAGAGGAGTGCAAAATTTCCAATACGTAAAATATAAATTCTGTGACATTAATTATTTGTTATAAGTAGATTATTAGTATCATTAGTATAGAAATAGAGCATATCAGCTGAATGTAATCACACCCAATGAAGCTAAATAAACCCATATGTGTTTGTTTACCATTAGGCAAATTAGACATGAACGCTGTTATTTTGGGCGCTTGCGATGCATGAAAACAATTGTGGCTGCAAGTTTAATGAAATCTTAGGTTTCACAATTGTACAAAGAGTTTTGCTGACAAGTTTTAGTTATAGCATTGCAGATTACATCTTTCACTTTCATTAATCATGAATAGACCTCCCACTTAAATGTCCCTTTTGGTAAATCCCAACTCAACACTCACCCACAGACTGTTCCCATTTGTCAGAGTACATTCATTGAGGTTTTTCTTGTTCGCAGATTACTTATAACACATTAATCATGATTGAAATGACGTACAAAATTCAATCTCTCCATGCTTCCCATTTGCCCATTCACACCCACCCACCAGACGCTGACCTCAGACGTGCTAACTGTTGCTATGGCGAACGCTCTCAACACTTAATAATGGAAGGTAAAAGATTTGGAGATTAGCTTCTTAGAGGTTAACCTGCACATAAAAGAGATGGGAATTTCACTTCTTATTCTCATTCTTCTCATAAATTTAGAAAGTAGATTCCAGTATTCTGTGTTGGGTAAAATACTCAGGCGAGTTTGCATCATTCTTCTATGATGTTGAAACTTTTGAGATTTTGAAAGATCAGACAGCTGGTTGATTATTCATTGTTTTTTTTGTTTTTGTTCTTGAATAGAGCTTTGAATAGAGGTGTTGGGTTTGTTGATTTCTGCAATACTTGTGACCTTAGTACTGTCTTTGACCACAATTAATTATCGCTTTCATTTTTGAAACGGTCACTGATGACATTTAACCATAGGTATTTATGGCAAGTGTTGAATTTTCTCCAGGTCAAAACTACTCTGGTCAGCATCCATACCACCTGAATGCTACGAAGGGTTGGGCCTGATCTGAGAATACCAGGTGCTGCTGTGGCTCTAGTTCATACTGTCAGCCATCTGCCTCCAGTGTGCACTGAGTGAGAGTGTGTTTGTGAGAGCAAATGCAGCACAACGGATGGAAATGAGCCCAAGGCAACAATCCGGCATGTTTACAGCATGTGCATCATGTATGTTCATTATGAACTGTCCCCACCAAATATAATTGAGTTTAATCTTCAAACAACCTAATTCTCCTGTTTAAATTATCTGACCTCTGTATGAGACAATATGGCGATACTTAAACACACCCATCGTTACAGACCAATGACAAACAGCAAACTATAGTACAGCAGTAGCAGGGTATTAAGGGAAAATGATCTGTTATGCTATTAGAATCAGAATCATACAGCACTATTTAGTTGCATTTACGTGAAAGGACTGCTGATGTTGTCTCTTTGTAAATGTCATTATTGTTTTGAGGAAGTTATGGCCTCTGTGCATGTTTTAAGCGGGAAACTCACTTATGAAGAGCCTCTATAACTGCAGCAGGAGTTAACTACTGACACTGCAGCATCTGGGATATTATGATTAATTACCATGGGCTTCATCTCAACAGCCTAATTACATAAGTATGGAGATAAGGGGCTTGGTTCGCACAGAGCAGCTTACACAATTCCGCCACACAACTTGAGATTTTTGAGTTATATTTACTCTGACAGGTTAACAGTCTCATGAATAATTTCTACATGAAGCCGTGTGAATGATGTTAAAAACAATACCAGGAATTTGCTATGTTTGCTGTTTAAGTGTTCTGAAAGAATCTTTAAAACCATGGAGGAGCACTGAATTACAACCTATTGGTGTTTCAAAGAGAAATACAGCATTTTCAGCTGTGGAAATCGGACTTCTGGTCATGTCGGTGATTTGTTTAATAGATTGAGACGGTGCTGCCGGGCGGAGGAAAATCACAAGGCAGCAGGAGAAGTCTGGACGCCTGCTGGGCCCAACCAATACATCCCAAGCTTTGATACAAGAGCAAAGACCAGCGAGAGAGCGAGGCTGGGCGACAAGAGGCTTAAGTGCCATTTGACCAATACTTTGAATATTGATTTATGATTGATTTATGATCAGCCGAGTCCTGTCATTCTCAAACATTGGACTAAATGGGCTTTACTCAACAGGATAAAGCGATTAAACTAGACCGAAGCAGGATTTAACGTAACAACTAACATCTAGAGCTTGATGAATCGCAACTAAACAATTCTTGAAATAACTAGCCACTAATTTAGTAACTGAATAATAGTTATTTGGTCTACACAAACTCCAAAACATGCATGTGCTGCAGACAAGACGTTTTATGACTCAAACAGCAGTAATCAAAATCACATCCAAATGCATACTGTAAATATACTCCTTCATCTGGGTCAAATTCAGTAAAACTTTAATATTCACAGGCCTTACACGAGCTAAACAACAATGATTAATCAAACACATTATCACTAAATGAATGGTTTCATAAAATAATAGTTAGTTGCAGCCCTACTAACATCCAAGGCCAGTTTCCAGCTGGAAGTGAACAAGCTGGAAACTGAACTCCTGTCAGTTGGGCTGAATAAAAACTTGGAAAATGTTATTGGCGCTCGACTGTGGTGTTGTGGTTTAAGGTGTTGCACGTGTGGTTGTTATCCAGGTGGAGTCGGACCAGGAAATCTTAAAAAAGAAAAGAAAATTATCTTATTGCTATTTCTAAAAAAGTATTAAATTGTGACTAGGGAAATTGTGATTTAAATTTGTGTGTTACTATTTTGGAGTCCAAACTGGTACCCGTCTTTGAGAAGGATCCTGGTGTATTCATCTATTACCCCAATCTCACCTCTGCCATTTAAATACCTTACATAATAGCTGTACTTTTCTCTCTTTTATTGCCTATATGTTTGAGCTTGTCTAAGAAGTAAGCATGTAAACGGCTGCTCTTTTCAAAGAAGACTCATTTTGAGGAGTGAGGGGAGGAGGGGCTCGAAGGGCAGGGGTGGGGGGAGGTGTATTGTCCTCTCTTGGTTATTTTTAGGCGTGATTCTGGCCAAGGCTAGAACAGTGTGTTCTGATGCCCAGCGTGGAACAGAAACCAGGGAAGACTTTCTCCCTCCACCTGGCCGTTTGGACGCTATAAATACGACCCACGTGCACTAGTGACCGTTTGTGCACAAGGGCTGTATCAGAGGCCAGGGCTGGTGAAAGATGAATGGAAAGGGTTGGACACAAAAAGCCATGAACAGTGCGGTGGAAAAAAACTGAAAGATTGACTAGCGAAAAGAATGGTATACATCTGAGACTGCGCTCGCTCCCTGTGTCAACTTCTCGTCAAATTTTCATGAAGTTCGAAGGTCAAACTCAAAGAAACCATATCTGTCTGTTGTTTACCATCAAGGCCTCTGCCATTTGCAAAAGCTGCCTAGCTTTTTTGACACGAGAATAATACGAATTTGTCATTTTGTCTTGTATTGTTACGCCGGTGAATTGGGAAAATATCGTGTTCTTTGTCACATTACCTTAAACTAACCAAAAAAACGACTTCACTTCATAATATGGTGATGCACTTTTGGAGCCGGTGAAGTGATGTAAACTATCTCTACTCCTTTTCAAGGTAAAAAGCGCTTCACAATATGAGTTAGTGTTTCAATTTTGATACTAAGGAATATACTAAATTCTTGGTACCAATTTTGACAGCATTATGATAGTAAAATGCTCTCTTTTAGGTCAAATTTTTAGATAACAGTATTTTCTTTTAGGGCTGCACAATTAATCAAAATCAAGGCTGCAATTTTTGAAGCACCATGGTTTCATCCACAAACAACAAATTATCTTGTTTTATTCTGCATAAAATTGCTAACCCTGCAGTTCAGCTTTGTACAAACATGTTCTGAAGCATGTTTATAATAAAGACATTAGATTTTGCTTGTCAGTTTAAAGGTCAATGTCAGTCAATTCTCCGCGTCACGTTTGAAATGTGAGCTTTGAACAGAATCCTATTGTTAAAACATAAATCGCAAATCTAATCAATTGCAATACGGGTCAGAAAAAACACAATTTGATTTTTCCCCCCCAAATCGTGCAGCTCTACTTTCTTTAGTAAACATTGTGGTCTGGTACAGATCTGATAAAGCTCAACTTCATTGTAAAACTGTTCAGGAAAGTTCAAATTATGTCTTGTTAAAGTGATATTTTTAGTTCCAATACTTGCTCAAATGAGTATCTAGTCCCGGTTATAGTTTTAGTATTGAGAAGTATCTGATTTGTAATACTTTTGACAACCCTAATATGAGTAAAATAAGTTGATGAGCATGGTTAAACAGCAGAAATGTCGTGTATCACAGACGTGCTGCAGGTGACACTACATCTGTCGACTTTTATATGCAGAGAAACCATCTTTGTGACAGCATCGTTTGGATCAGAAGCTTAGAATACCACACAAACACGCCATCACCGCGACACCACGCTGACTTAGTACAGTGACCTCTGACTTTGATTGCAGTGAGTGGCAGATCAGAGATTTCCAAAGCCGCAGGTCACATGACTCTTGACCAGCAGTCGTCCCTGAGGACCAGAGCGGACAGATGGCAGCTGGACAGAGGGCTCTCAGGCAAAGGGAGGACAGGGACTTTGGAAAAATAAAGTGTATTTTGTCAGAAGCTTTAGAACTTTGATCAAAATAAATACTGTCCGCGAGGGATGTCATGATGTTAGATTTATTTTAATGTTTATTGTGAGAAGAAACGTCACAGTTTCATGATTATTCACATTAGACACCACGAGCAAACAGTAAAATCCTTCTTTCTTAGTTAAAATCAAACTTTCTTATTGATTAAGAAATGGTAAGATCACACAAACAGCCAGACAAAAACACTTTCACTTACTTTTTTAGAGCACAGATTAAATAATTTACTTTTTGCTTCTAAATGGGTCAAGAATATTATTGTTTTTATTTCTTATGATTACATTGTTACCTGAATGATCTCAATAGTCTATCTGCTTTTGTCCCAAGCACAAGTGGTAAGGTTTTATCATAGTTGGCAAATAAAAAACGGATAAGTTAAAGATAGCTCTATTAAAGGTGATAAATCATGAAAAATGTACTTTGAAGAGATGTTGTAATGGTAGATCAATATTGTGATTTGAAACAGAGAGATAGTCCAATCAATAAAGAAAAAAAAAAAAAGATCTACGGGTAGATTATAGGGGCTGCATGATTTGGGAAAATGATCTAACTGTGATTTTTTTTCACAGTAATGTGGTTGCGATTTTCAATGTTTTGATTATTATAACTCTAAACATTTTGACAAAAAGACTGAAATAGGCTTGTGAACTGACAAGCTTCACAAAGTTTTTATGCACAGTAAAACAAGATATTTTGTTGTTAGTGGAGTAAATGATGTACTAAAATTGCAGCTTTTGCGATTTGCTAATCATTGCTAATCATTTCAACGATCAATCTTGCACCCCTAATTATAAGGCAAACAAAAGCACAATAAATATTCTTTAAAGAGATTCAATGCTTTTACCCTGAAATTGTACGGCTTGGGTTAAAGTTCAGGATTTGACCATGTTTATTATTGCCTTTCACGATACAAAAGATGAGGACCACAGCTGTGTAAATGTATGCGATATATGACACTTTTTGCATGGAGATGGAAGCCTGAACAATGAGCCAACAAACACCATTTCAACACATCCAGCATTGTGCAAAGAACATCATATGCACATAGGAGACATGTACAGATGGGCTGTGAGAATGTGGGTGAGGGGGACAGACTGAAACCGCTGTTGTGTGATGGACAAAAAGGACAGACGATGAAACGTATAGACTTCCCTTTTAGATCCTCTCAAAAATAGCTGAAAGTTCCCTAGATCTGTGTGTCTATATGCATTAGCATAAACCCCATGCTTGAGAATCTGGATGTTTATGTTGTTTATGCATATATGAGAAATTATGCAATGTGTGCATGAGAACGAGGGGTAAGCGCACAGAATGGAAGAGAAAACGCCACGGGGGAGTTTGTGGAAGCGTCTCACTGTCAAACAAAGCAGAAACAAGAACGCAAACTGTGCTGTTGTGCTCATTAGTTTTCAGCCTAAATGAAGCTTTAAAATTGTACATAGTGTGCGATGGGGCTTGAGTGGCGTTCAAGGTCAGGATAACCTTGTCAGAGTTCCATCACTGCTCGAGGGATGTCCCCACAGTCTGCTCGACATGGAGCAAGATGACAGGCGACAGCTCTTAGCACTTCTGCACCTGTCCTGGGAGATCTGGATCTGTGTGTCTCAGGAAAAACCGGAGGTATAGCTTTCTGTGTCAGATTATATTAGATACAAAAGATAGATTAGACTATAAATTAGACTGACATATTTAGAACTGATATGTTTTAATGATACTTTGTAAATTAAGAAATAAACTGAATCATCCGTTTGTTTATCTCTATGTATTATTATGCAAGAAAGATAAAAAAGGTATCATGATGTGATTTTTGTAACATTTTGTTAAATTTTAGGCCGAAAATTGAAGTGTTTGGTTCGGGCTGTAGTTGACTAAAGAAATTCTTGGTCAACTAAAGACTGTCCATTGATAAATCAAATGAAAGGGGAGTGGCACTAGCAAAAACTCTCAGAATGTTTAAAAAAAAAAAAAAAAAGAGCACTAGCAAAAAGGCAAATTAAACTATCCATTTACTTCGAAAACTACTGTTAATTGACTCCATGCTTTCTCTGATGTTGTTGTGCATAAATGAAGGACTGCGGCCTTACATTTGCTCTGAGTCACGATCACGCCAAATATAGAACTTTCTGCATATACAGTATACTGTATTTAACTCACTTTTTTATTGTTGCACATGTTTTATTTTACATGTCCTTATATCAGCAGTCTATACTTTTGAACGCCGAAGCAAGTTCCTAGTTCCTGATTTTTATCCACTGAAAATGGCAATAAAACTCTGATCTCACATTTCCTCCAATTCATTATATATATATTAGCTCCAAATTAACAAAACAAAATAAATAAAAATATATATGCTGCAACGATAAGCATGAAATTCTTTCTTCCTACAATCTGTAAAATGTCGTTTTAAATCACGTACATAACACAACCGCATTGTTAGTTCTTCATTTCACATTTAGGTCATTCTCCTAAGACTTGTTTTTGCTAAGTCCAGAACTATATGCTAACTATATGGAGATGGAGCTCAGAGTCCCATCCACATTAACAGCGTATGTGTAAAAAAGCATCCACTGGAGACAGGATCAATTATCCCCAACTCCAGGTGGGAGTGTTTGGCTGCCAGACATGTCTCAGTCACACCGGGGAATACTGATCCTGCCTCATGAATTAAACATGGCTCCTCATACACATCCTGGCATATATTTTATAGCCGTTACACCAGGTTCATTTTACACTAATGTCCAGTTTGTTTCACGTCAGTGCTTGATGAGAGTGTCAAATAGACTCATTAACCATTTGTTGACAGCACAGAGGACCTGCTTATGCATAAACATGAATAAGCTTTGAGCCTTAACGAATGCCAAAGTTGATACTGCAATGATGAAGCAAACTTTCTTGTAGCAGGTTATTTTAAGAATGCATAAAAGGGAAAATGGCATCATACCTAAAAATGGATAATGTTGTAAATGTTGTTTTAAATATATAACATTTGAACATCGTGCATACTGTTTATAAGGAAAAATGCAGCCACATTTAAAAAACTCTAAAACCGGACTAAACCAGGGACAAAACCAGGTCTAGCAAGACTAAAACTAGGATTAAACCAAGCAGAAATCAGGACTAAGGCAAGACTAAAACAGGACTAAACCAGGGTCAAAACCAGAGAGAACATTAATAGCACATAATATCATCTGAATGGTAGGGATTCTCCAAAAAAGTATTGAGGTATTCATTTTTGTTAATATCGCCCAGTCATACTTTCTACATATTATCAAACTGGCAAGTCCTGGTATCCAACACTGAGCTGACTCACAGAAAGCAATTCAGTAAAAACAGCATATATTCCAGCATGTCACTACAGAGAACACAGCAAGTGATGATGAGAACGGCGAAAGGTCACACTGCCAAAATCCAAACGTGGTGTTTGAGGTTAGTCCCAGTGCGCAAATCAACTTGTTTATCCACAATCCAACTCTATTTAATACGTGAATTTACGTCCAAAATGGTCTATTTTTTAACAATGTATCTCGTCGTTTGGACACTTTTTCTCAATATCATACTATTTTTAGCCTTTGGAGTAATACTGCACATGGACTTTGCTAAATATATAACATCACTGCATTAGGCTCGATAAAACCAGCTGTATTCTGCATTAGTGACCACCTCTGACCCACGGCAGAGCAACATATGGCTTCAAACCACAGCTTAAGTTATATGCAACTAATACAACTTGGCAAGCCACACACAGTATAATTATATGCACTGAGCTTTACATAAAAACATGCTCTCCGTCACTTTCCCATGTTAATCTGCAGTACCACATGGTGAGTCGAAGAAGAGACCGATATCGAACCCACATTGCTTCTCATGACGTGCAGCTTTTAACAAGCTGCTATGTTTTGTGTCGACATCCATCTTTGATCTGCCACAGACTTTGCCCCTTGTTAAAAGTTGCTTTTGGGTAGAATTCAAAAAAGGTTTCTATCCGAGACAAAAAAGCAAAAAGCAACAGAGATATATCATCAACAATTTCTGATGGCTTTTAGATATTTTCCTTTCTTGTATAGATATAGAATATACTTACAGTGTTGCTGTCTTTTTGCATACAATACGTATACTGATTTTTTAAAAAGTTTATAATTTTACCTCCTGGTTGCATGGGCAGCAGACATTACATAAGTATAGTATTAAAATATAGTAGTTATTGACAAATGTTTTTTTGTTTTTTTTGAGTATTCAACAACATCCTGCAATTTTCTTTTATGTATTATATAATTTATTTATAACAAGAAAACATAAAACACAGAACATGACGCAGAGACATAAAGCAGAACCCCAATGACTCATGTAAACCTATTTCAAATATTTACCACAGGTTTTATCCCAAACAAAGTAAAAGATTGAAAAACATAAAAATAAAAATCATATGCACTTTAACTGTATCCTTAAAAGCAAAGCAATACTAATGCATCTGAACAAAATGTTTCCACCTGCTTAACAAAATGTCAACCTTTATCATAGATTTCAGAAATATTTGTGGGACAAAGAAGGAAAGTTAAGGCATAAATTCTCACTGCTACAAAGTCATTACCTTTCATTTGGTACATTACAATCGTCTTGGATGATACTTACTGTCCATTATTGATATAAATAAGGTATGTTACCTATAAAAGGGAGATTTCACTCTCAATACTAGAGTTACACCTGACTTTTTAACACGACTGGACAAAGGTGATGCACTGCCATTTACAAATATGGAGCAAACATTATAAGAACAAACCTGCAATCCACTTGTGAAATCTTTAAATCCATCAAATTCAGTCTGGACCAAAATAGCCGCCAGTCAGACAGTGTACACTATTTCGCGGCTAACAGAATGACACAGTAGTTTAGCTTTGATATATCCGCTGCACCTGACAACGTCTCCAGAGCTGAGGCTGAGACACACAACTCACAGGGAAGTTCAGCAGCAACCTGAATCATCGCTCTTTTTGCAGACTTGCACAACTTGAGGCATACTATTGTGGAAAATTACAATGAATAACCCAACATTGGATTTCAAAACTCCATGGGAATAAATAACAGGTAAAACTTAATTAGAGAGAGAATCACCTTAGCTACAGATACAAAATAACAGTTAAGGTAAGCGCGTCTCAGATGTTGTGGGCGGATACGTTGTAAGGCAAATTGAATGAGACATAGGTGCATAGAAAAAGCAAAGAATAAACAGCATAAAGCACTCTGGGAGTTCAATAGCAGTGCTGAGAACCCACAGATCTTCTTTTGAATAGAGGCTTTTGTTGCATATGGAGATTTCAGCTTTGTTCGTATTTCTGCAAGAAATGTTATACAGATGACTAAATATCACGGTGTATTTTATCATAAAGAATTCACAGATTTGATGATGTTGTGTGACTAAAAGCTACATATAATGTTTCAAAGATCATTCGGTTCGTATTTGTATTATAAAATTGATGTATTGGATTGAAACCATTAGATTGTCTAGTCTTTGTAAACAGTCTTTGTACTGATGATGCTAAGAAGACCATAATGTATCAGCTCTCAAAACTTTCCAGTATCTCTCTTGGACACAACTACAATGGCACGGGAATTCATGCGAAAAAAGATTTATACAGAAAAGCAGAAGGAAACAATGGTTAATTAAATGTATAATTCAGTCCCAAATCTTCAGATAACTCCAGCCATTCTCCTTTCTGCTGTCCCATAAAATCTTCACAATGTAAATCAATTATTTAGTCAACTAATAGATAAGATTTTTGCCAACTAAAACCGATTAATCGTCTTAAAGAAATGGGTTAGATCTTCAGTAAGCGTTAAATGCTTGGTTTTTATCAGGTTTGTTAATACAACATCCAAGCCAAGTCGTGGATTCATTGTCAGTATTTTTTAAGAATTCCATGCAGCTAACAATAATGGAGCGCCATCCATCAGAATGTGCTAAAATGTCTCTGTAATTGTCTTTGTTAATGTGCGAGAGTCGCACAAGGACTGAAAATTAACCACAAAATAGCAGAAATGTCACTTTTGTTGGAGGATTACACTGCAGGTTTCAGTTGATTTTTTGATCAGATTTTTTTTGTGTTTTTTTGATAAATACAGTAGGGCTAGACATTTAATTAAATTTGAATGAAGATCGAGAATCAGTCATGTCCAATTGTCTCTCATCTATAGCAAATACATGTTGTTTGAGACAGAGATTATAAATTTGACAATTTTTGTGACAAATGGCACAGTTTAAAATTTCAGTTTCTTTCTTATCTTGTACACAAGCTATTTTGCCACAGTTATACCCCACGGAGACCACATCAGCTCCAACATACGTATATATATATACTGTAGTTCAACATTCAAAGAGGGAACAGATAACAATGTTAGCAATGCAAACTAATCAAAACAAAGAGATTTATGTCTTTCCAAAGTCTATTCTCTCACAGTGCCGTGCTTTGAAGAACGCCACTCTCGCTGTACGAGGCCAAGAGTCTTTGTCCACAAACCTGGACTTTGTGATTTCTGTGCTTTCAGCTCCTTTCATCAGTCTGATTAATAGCACTCGTCTGAGGATGAGTGCAGCCCTTCTCATCACTGGACATCTTGGTGCATGGATAATTGGCCTAGTTAATCCAGACGGCTGCATGCGACCCGGAGCACATGCGCTTAGTCAATGTGTCCAACCAGCTTTCTGCAAAACGCTTTCAAACTCAACCCATAACCTCCCACTCAGCTTTGCCTTTTTTTTTGAAGATTCTATGTCTTTTATGTAACTTCTAAACCACATTTCAGCTCAAGGCAGGTAAGGCAGTCGTTGCACACTATCTTCACCCCAAAGAAAACAAAAAGTTGACATTAGATGCTGTATGTGTTTATGTGTGTTAGTTACATCAATCCAAAGCATAATTTAAGTTAAAGTGTGTATGTTTGTTTTAGCATTTTTTTTTTATGATTTTTTAGCTTTTACTTTATTTGGTGGGATAAAACCTGTAAATATATGTAATAGTTTTACAACAATCAACAAACAACAAAGTTTGTGAAAAGAAAAAAGTTGAAAAATATGTTTACAGGAAGTAAAGCAGAGTCAGGACATCATATCAGAATTACTTTTATTTATACCAAGGGGAGACTTTGGGGGAATTTACACACATTTTGGGGAAATAGTCATATTGTGATTCAATAATTCCTTGTTTAAGCTTTACGTTCATTTCCACAATAGGTCAGTCTCTGTTATGCTCCAATAACATACAATCTTTAAAACGCAGCAGATGAGAGATTTAGTGTGATCTAGGCTCTGAAAATAGTGATATGAACTATTTGGCAAATCACAAACATGGGCAATATATGACAATGGCCACAGTACAGATGTGAATGTCTTGCTAAAGTTGACTTAATTTGACAATACCCTTTGGAAATAGTTCACCGATAATAAGAAAAACTGCAGCAGACAGAAGTCTCTACCTGTGCTGCTTCAGTGTCCCACTAAATAACTCATGACCTTTTACAGCAGACAGGCCCATATGTCACTGAAACGTGCACCAGGCTCACACTCATTTGAAACTATAGCCCAGACTGTGGAGCTCTCGTCATGTAGCACTTTTATCATGTCATGTTGCCTGAATA
The DNA here is from genome assembly GCA_019453435.1 of Rhinogobius similis. NCBI lineage: Eukaryota > Metazoa > Chordata > Actinopteri > Gobiiformes > Gobiidae > Rhinogobius > Rhinogobius similis. Next base: position 23,655,067 of record CM033631.1, read on the forward strand.
AATAATTGGAGAGTTAATATATGGACACCCACATTTAGCTTTGGCTTGTGAATGTTTTATGCAGTCTTCTTCATGTATTTTAGAAACTACTTTATAATTTACAGAGATTGTCATAAAGGGAAAAAATATGGTTTTAGGTTATAAAAGGAAAATGTAAAAAACACAAACATAGGGTTATTTGATTATGGAAAATAATCACAACTCTTTGGGTCATAATTCAGTACTACTATTATTTATGAACTGCCGAAAGTTAACCGCACACAAAGAACTGAAGCACCAATTGGACTGAGGAGCAGAGTGCGTGCCTCATGTCATTGAGAATATATGTATATATATATATATATATATATATATATATATATATATATATACATATATTTTCATCACTGTCCAGTTCTGTAGTGAAGTCAATGCAGGGTGAACTTGACAAAATCCAGGAGACAGAAGCTCTTCTCAGCTTCAGTACTTCTTGGCTTTATTTTACATTAAGCATCAGTAGTAGTTGCAGTAGAAGCAGAAGTAGCAGCAGGTTGAAAACCTTTGAAAACAAAATGCATTGCATTTAAATGTACACAATCAAGTATTGTAGCTACCATTTTAGATCAATTTATCTTTTTCACTGAACATTTTGAGCTTTTAAGCAGTTTATCTAGAGGCAATGGGATTGTACTGCATGTTGGTTATTTAGTTTAACAAAGCATATTGTTTTTATCTAGCATTTTAAACTTACATCTTATATCTACAATTTAATTTCATTAAACATCTTTTATGGAAATAGAAGATACCAACACCCTCTCCAGTCTCTTCCATACATTCACTGATTGTGAGGCAAACAATGGCCTGTACACACCTGTCTATTTAAAAAAAAAACACTGCAGGAACACAGGAAGCTGAAAGGTTAAGGTGAGACTGCTGTAGTGCCCTCTGATGCGCACAATATTAACATGATCAAAAGTAAATCATATGATGATACAAAAAATATTACAAAATTTATACCAAACACATATTTGACACAACAATAACACAAACTTGGAGGAAGGAGATTTGTCTAAACTGATGTTAATGGGGACTCATCCCAAGAGGCTGAGGTCACAAAAGGGCCATCAACAAAAACAGATACACATACAAAAAATACATTGCACAGTCCATTCAGTGCACAATCAAATCAGCCACATATTCAGATAGTTATACACACCACATTCATATTCAGGCCATACATGCAGTTATGTCTCAATAGAAATTCAAAGTAAGAGGGAAAATAGGTGAAAGAGTATGCTTATCACGTTGTGAATAAGTCATGCATTCATACTTGACTTGTGGCCATATTGGATGTATACACTTCACAAATATCAAGACAGTCCTTATCTTTACTGTCAGCTGTGCTTCTGACATTTATACAACAACAAATTACACTGCAGAAAAGTACAGCTGTATTTTAAAATGTAAATGTGGTTTTATTGCAGCAAGTGATGCATAAATTGCTAAATCAATGATTAGCGTTTGTGATTAGCATACAGGTAAAACCCAACTGACTCCAAGAAAGACTGGATACAAATGAAACTCTGTTAGAATACAGCAGCAGCAGAAATCCTCCATCCATGGAACTGTTTTTATCACCTACTGGTATTGGTACAGTCTGCCAACATTCAATTGCACTCTCCCAAATAAACTTGCTTAAAAGTGCAGTTGATGTTGCACTCAATACAATACTTTTAGCTGTTTTGAGCAATCATAGTAATCATAATTTAAAAAACGCACAGCCCTTGAATTATTAGACATTTTCAAGGTAAACATAAAAGGTACATTTTGTATCTTTTCAGGTCAAGGGTCTGCCACCTGCTCGTCTCCACGGTGCGTTATATAAAATGTCCTTCAGTAACCTATTTCTTTTCTATCTCCATGGAGACAAGCAGGTGAAGTTGAACCAGGCCAAGTTGCAGGTCAGGTCTATGAGGTGTTTGTGAACTTGTCACAGTAGCATGTATGTTTTTAGAGGTTGTTGTTTTTTTTGTTTTTGCAATGAAATATCTGTAATTGAAGAATAAAATCTGCACAAGAAGACAGAAGGAAAAAACAGAAATGCATTTTTGACAATTTGGGGAACGGGCCACATCATACCATCCAAAAGTAGGACGAAGCATGACTCTGCAGCACAGAGGTAAATAATAAGCCTATTATGGCGCTGCTTGTACTTTCCTCTGCTCTCTTCAGTCGGCTGATTTAGGTGACCCACTGGATGTGTAGACGATTAACCTCACTGTGTCATACTATTACGCCCACCTCTGCCTGTCTGTGCTCGTAAACCCCAGCTCCAGTGAAGAGCTCCTCACAAATGCTGTTGCTGCTGATCCCTGGTCTGATCTGACGATGGAATCACAACATTTTCTCTAGTCATTTGATCCTAGTCCTTGAAACTAAATGTTAGGTTAGCTCAATGTACGACAACAAGTCAATCATTCAATAGACAAAAGTCACTTCAAGGTAAGAAGGCTAACCACTCTGTTAACCTCGCCATAACATAATTTAAGTTTGTATAAAAATATCATGAAAACAGCATTTCTCCATGAAACCTGAACAGCAAACACCTACCAATAAAAAGTCTATTGTTTGGAAAATGTCATGTAAAGTTAGACGCTTAAGGTTAAACCTATTATAATTTGAAATGAATGAGAAGAAAGCCAATACTATACAGTCATTATTATTGTCTATTAGTACACTTTAGTCTATGCAGCTAGCGCACAGTTACAAGCAAACTGTTTGTGTGAAAACAGAAATACACCCACGCACATCTTTCATACAGTCAAATACAGCTAACAGTAACAGCTTATGTACTGGAATGATTCATTTATGCAATACTGTTGGCCTAAATTTATAACTTGGGTAGATAGCACTGTTTTGTTTTTTTTTCTTTTCAATTTTCTGACACATTTGAAGTTAAGAATGAAACAATGGCATATAATAAAATAAAGTGCCTGTGCCTGCAAAAATGTTCAAATGACAATAACCCTGTAGAAGGATGTTGTTGCACTTCACTCAAGATACTGTGCAATTAATTTTGAAATATAAAAATACATTTTGGTTATAGCTCTTAGATTTATATTATATTAGACAATAAGCCTACAATGCTAAAAATCATATGCACAAAAGGGCACTCCAATTTATTACCACAGAGAAAACTATGATGACTTGTAACTTCGCAGAAAGACCTGGAGTGCAGCAAAGCAGTGTGGGCCCCCTGCAGAGCCTGGTGCTATATTTTCCCTGAGCAGAGTAAGGAGGCTGTGTGGGGATGTCGAGGAGGCGGCCATGACACCTTCAATTAGGCCCACAGCCGTGACAGTCTCAGTGTTCCCTCAGAGCTCAGTGGAATCCTGCACATACAGCAGCAGTGCCACTATGCAGAAGAACAGTGTGGGGACTGTGGAATATGTATGCTTCATGTGTTCAGGAGAATCCCCGGTTAGACTATGTGTGTCAGAGTTAGCGGATCTCCTCAGACTATAGCAGGCTGTCAGAAGCTGTCGTCTCATGTCACGCGTACGGCAATTAGAGTATGTAAGTGAGAGCAGGTTAACGCTTGTCTCTTACATCTTTAATAAGGAAACTATTTATCTCAAGCGCATTGTCACTTCAGCACCAGACATGATATGCGGAGAATGAGAAAAAGAAATGTGTAATACAAAATAATAGGCTGTAAGAACTGTTTTGATTAGTTCAACACAAAGTTTTTCAGTTTGGTTCAAACTCTAACAAAGGATGAGTAACATATCGCTTCCAGTTAGTATCAAAGGGTTTTCTCAGGTATCGATATATCTGACAATATCTGGCACTAATATATTTTTGTCATTTGGTCATTTTGAATAGACTAATGATAACAATGGAAACAGAACAGCAACTAAACAAAAATATTGCTGTTTATTTACACTATCATATGCAACAAATTACTTTATATTCAAGACAAATACATTTTGTTAATTTTCAAAACTTATTTAAACATAACTTAATAAAAACATATTTATTTTCTGAAAACAAGAATAACATGACAAAACTGATCCAAATGGGTTACGTAATTGTTAGTAATAGAGTTTTAATGTATTACTACCACCTGAGAGCCTATTCAACACGTTAAATCAGATAGATTAGTACTTTAATTCGTGCCTCTGTATTTGTTGCATACATTCTAGAGCCGACCTTGTCAAATGTAAAATTAAAACCTATTTGTTTTGTGTAATTACTTTCAAATGATAGCAAAACAGCACATTGACTAAACTAGCACACCCCAGTGTTTTTATAACCTTGCTTTTGTGGGTGCATTAGCATATTTTAATTTGTTTACACAGAGGAGAGCGTGTTTGTGCTGGTAAATATGTGGACAGATGGGCGCTATAAATGGGAGTGAGGTGTTAGAATGACTAAGGGCGGCACAGTGGTCTTTTACCGGGTGACCCTCCGAACACCACGGGAGGAACAGGAAGAAGGAAGACACGCTTCATAAAACTGGCACTGCAGCGCTCAAACCCAAACCTCTCCCTGCATCTTTGTCCTTGTGCAAAAATAGATGAAAAAAGAGGAAGAACATCACAAGTGTCCACTGGAGCAGCTTTCTCTCGCCTCATTAGTTTCGTTTGTGTTGCATTTACCTTTTATCTTTCTTACATTTTCCACTGTTCAGAAGATTTTGGTTGATTTGTTAGTAGGTGTTGACGATATGCAAAAAAAAAAAAGTATGTCACAATTATTAGATTACACTTAAATATGATTGCAATTCATCAATTCATCCAGTTATTGTTTTTATATATACCATCACACAATAACTAAAAATATTTGCTGCTTCTGTGAGTTCATACTCACTAACGCACTCAAAGCATGACAAAGGCTGTACAATCAGCTAGACTCATTGTTCAATAAAATATAGATTAAAATATACTATATAAACTTCTAATCCTATTTATTGTTTTATTCAGCTATGTATTTGTTGCAGCTCATGCCTTTAAACGATACTGTAAGTTAGAAAAAGGTTTGAAGGGATTATCCTGCTTTAAGGTTGCTGTGTCAGTTTGTTTTGTTACAGTGACAGGCCCAATTGTCACACCCCAAAAACATATATCGTCCCAGGTTTAATAAACCTTTATTTAACAAGGTAAGAACCCACTGAGATCGAAAACTGTTTTTGTTTACTTTGTTTTAATAAAATTGTAAGTGAAGAATCTACACTTGAGAGCTTGTGTTATTCAATAATAAAGTGCTGTCTCCAGCATCAAGGCAGAAGCAAATGAACATTTTAGTCTTTCTAAGTTCAGTGAGGAGGGTTGTAGATGCTGTGTGAAGTGCATGTGATATGTCTTCTTGGCTTGGATTTGAAAGCTTATTTTCACTAACTCCCCAGACACTGAATTAAAAGGAATTTGAAAGACAAAATATGTTTGGGAGAAATCTCAGTTTAAACAGTTCAGCAAAGCAGCACAAAATTGACAGTACACTTTGAAGGCACACTCTTTTCGGTTAATTAAGGTAATGCATTCACAAAATGACAAGAACTTTGACTCCCTGCACTGACCTCATACGTCTTAACTGATGTTTGTCGCGTCTCGTCTCCAAATCCTCGAGTCGGATCTGTCTTAAACCGTTCCCAAAAATAGCTGTGTAATCAGTCTAGAATTCATTAAGCACAGCTGGAGCGGAGAGGCGCAGAGGTGCACTCCACACCACACCCGCCCCCCACGGCCCCTCGCTCCATCCTCAATAATCACGCTCACTTCATTTTCCCAGCACTCACCTTGAATGCACAACGCCAACTAAGTGACAATAATAGGTTGTCATGGTGATGGTTGACTGGTAAAAAGTCTGTTGCTAGTATGTGGTTTTATTCATTCACTTTTTTTATACAAATCACTAGGAGCAAGTATATATTATGGATGAAGGTGCAGTGGTCTGCTGCCTTTAACCCCGGGAGTTTGCAGAGTGAAAGCTACTCCAGCAGGGAAAACATCAGGGTGGACTGGTTTGCTCCACAGACTGTAGATTTTGGTGTTGCAATGGAAAATGGGTTACCGAAAACGCCAAAAAACGCCATGTTTAATGCAAGTGGGCAAAATGTCCGTATTTGCATTACTATTGTTAACTACATGATGACAATAGCAATGCACTATTCTTATATAGCACTTCTCCAGACCCTTTAAGTTGCTTTACAATTTTGTGCATTATTCATTCACTCCACATTCAGTGGTTGGAAGCTGCTTGTAGTCACAGCTACCCTGGGGCAGACTGAGGGAAGTGAGGCTGCCAATCTGTGGCATTGGCCCCTCTGACCAATCACTCACACACCATGAGGCAAGGTGGGTAAAGTTTGCTCTAGAGCCACTGCTGCCCCACCTCGGTACCTGATGGTCTCCCATCTGAGTACTGACCAGTCCAATCCCTGCTTAGCTTCTGAGATCAGATAAGATCAGCCATTGGCAAAAGTCTCTAAATAGTATACCACTAGCAAGAATTGAAATATTATTACAAGGCCAATTTAGGATTGTATGCAAATACTTCCATATGGTGAAACTCAACAATTGTTATCTGTCTCTCCTATGTCAAGTGAAAAGAAAAGTTTGCTCTAAATAGTCCATCATGCAAGAGGTAATTTCTCTAGTTATGAGAACTTTTTTTTTTCCTAATGCCATTTTTGGATTTGCTCCTGCCACTCTCTGTTACTGTTTACACACACACTGCACAAACGATAGGCCCAGCCACATATTGCATTTTATAGAAACAACATCCCTCCTTCCAGCCAGCCCATGTTCTTGTCTCTCTTCGAGTCCTTTGACACTGCTCTTTTGCCCTGCTTGGAGAAAAACTGTGTCATATTATTACATTGCATTGTGTCTTAGCCAACACACAGCGCTGCCTCACAATTAGCTTCCCACTCTGAGCTGAGTAATGCCACCAAGCCTCAGAAAATGAACCCCATTTTAATGTCACCAGATGACATTGTGTTATGCAAGCAAACCATTGTGACATGATCTGCCGAGACAGTCTGTTGAATTCAAAATATTGCACTTGCGGTGGTCACAGCAGCATAGAAGAGATGAGACTGAGTGAATAGAAAAAACTAAGCCAAATAAAAATAAGTTGTATTTAGAAGCTAGAATCTAAAAATTGTCCGAAAAATTTGTGAAAAAAGTGAAAGGTGATGTCAAATGGGTTGAATAAGAACTGAACCCATAAGAGTCATTACAAAAACAAGGAGTTTCAGGCAGTTTTCAGGGAAGTGTTTGCCTGGGGTACAATAGCTTTGGCAACGACCAAGGGCCAAGTCCTGTTACCATAGAAACCTTGGCACGGTACTGTGGGATGTCTGGAACATGACAGTAGCAACTGATCAGGAAATAAACAAAAAACACTTAGGTATTTATCCTAATGGCATTTAAATTATGTACTAACAAAATACTATCTGCTACCTTTACTTTCTCACTCCATCGTTTCCACCAGGAGAGACTCAGAGACAGAAAACAAGCATTAGAAAAGCTTTATAGGATGATAAAATTCTTAGGTGCTGTACTGGGATAGATGAGTATTAAGGACACGTATTGGAGCCTGGACACCGGCGGCCAGGAGACGCAATATGATGGTAATTTAGGGGGACAATGACATTTAAAATTACAATATTGATCTAAAATGACTTCATAAAAAAACAAGTCTGATTACTTCCAGTTTGAAAACCACAGCTGTTTTCCGCCAGTCCCTTTACCTTATGTTGTCCTGTGGATAGCTGCAGTTCATGACAGATGGATTTTTTTTTCATATGTGCCAAAATGATGCAACGCTTCCGAATCTTACGTATGTCATAAAATTGCATAACGAAGTAAGTAAAGAGCAGTGGGCATGTAATGAAGGGCATTGGTGAAACTGTCCGATCCTGGCGTCTTAAATAAAATAAAGATTACTCAAATACGTATGAATCCCTCTAAATTCAACACTGAGTGTTTTTATATATCTTTATTATTTTCTCTATACACATTAACTTGACTTTTAAAAAGAAAAAAAAGACAAATATAAAATTTCAATTCCATGGACCTGTGACTGTTGGAAACGGCTTTTACCTTCCCCCCTTTCCCTTTCCCCTAACAATAGGAAAAGGTTTAATGAGAAGGGAAAACAATTATAATATGGAGCTCCTAAAAGTCAATTTTACATAATCAGTCTCCTTTAATTGTATGACTGACTGTATGGGCATTTATTGGCTGTGAAAGAGGTGCGCCGCATGTATGCGCAAGTGGCCCGCCACTGCACCTGTGCTAGGCCAAGGCCAAGGACGAGGCGAGCTGGAGGTGAGGAGATGATTGAGCGATGAAGCCGCAGGTAATTGTTCCAGGCTTCAGTTTTTGCCTAAAGTAAATTTCTTGACTTCATTACTTGCCCGACCTTTAGTCCAGACCTTGAAAAAAGATTGTTGAAAATTTGATTAACACAGCTAGAGGGCACACTCTGGATTAGTGTAGCTCAATTGATGTTGAGCATCAGAGGTGAACAAGGGGCCAAAACCTTAAAATCTATATGACAGGTTAGATGACAGATTTCACTAAAACATAGTGAACATGATTTACTAAACATTTTGCCAATTTGTCCCTAGTTTGACAGTTTTTGTAATGTTTATAACTGTACTTTCTGGTTAGACATGGGCAGCAAATATGACATATGTAGAGGTAATTACCTAGCAACCATTTTGAAGTTATGATTTGACAAATAATAATAATACCCAATAACACATTTATTTGTTGAATGACAGTTTAAACGTACATTTTCAACTGTACGTCGATTTTTGATGACATTGGTGGAAGGATTTCATTTTAGAACTCAGCAATACTTCTTGTCATTTTAAACTTTTCTTTTTCAAACTGCTTCACAAACTGCAACTTCACAAATGTAAAACTATGATAAATATTGACCAATGTCAAAATTGGAAAAACATGAGAATAACAGTCATAGAGTAGAGAGTAGACACTAGAACTGATGAATATTAATAATAAGTAATGTTTTTGTTTGTCACTGCATTATCTAATTTAGCATTTTTCATTAATCAGACATAAATAATCATTTTCAATTTTAGACTAAATTAAAACCCTGACATTTTGTGTTGCTTAATAGATAATGGATGTCTAATACATTTGGCAGTGCAACAGAAACACACCCACATGAAGCTTAAAAGAACATGTTAAACGAATGGCTAATGAAGCAAGCAAAAATGATAAACTTTTCATGCAAAGAGGCAAGGACCCTCCAGGAAGAGCAGCCTATAAAGTACTTATTGTTTCGGGGTCCCCTTTAGCTCTCATGTAGCTTCACCCCCGCATGGCCATGGCTCTCTGATTGGCTAATGATTGCTCCGTTCCGTGCGGAGGAAGCAGCTCCACACCTACACTGTTAGTTATTAGGGCACTGAGATGGTCCGGTTGGAAGGCATGTGTCAGCTCTCATCACGAGAAATGACACACGCATGATGGCGCCCACAGGGGGCAGCAAATGTCCCCAAGAATGGTGCAACAGCCTACACCCAGTCAGTCATCGGGAATCATAATATTGCAGCATTAGAAATAAACAATACACGACATTATGTGAGGAGAAAATAGAATGAATGAACGAGGATTATTATCATTTCAAGGTGCAGATACAGGTTCTCATGTTTTTCTAATTAAGATTTTTCTTTGGGGGGTGGAGCCTGTCGTAAATATTTATCATCGTTTTACATCAGTCAAGTTGCAGTTTGTGAAGAAAAGTTGAAAATGACAGGAAATAGTGCTGAGTTGTAAAACCAAATCCCTAATAGGGGACATTCCATCGAAAAAGCGGTTTCCAATTTACAGCTGTCAAATCTTTTCTAACAGTTTAAACAATCATTCAACAAAATAAAGTTATCAGATATCATCATTTGTTAAGTCTATTGGGTATTTCTTATGGATTTTGGCCCTTGTTTACAGCATGGTTTCTAGGTAACAGTTGTGGAATTACCTCTACATCTGCTGCTCATGTCCAACCAGAAAGTACAATTATAAATGTGGAAAATTAGGCAACATTTTTGTCAAATCCTAAGTAGGATCATGTTCATTAAGTTAAGTATGTAGTTTAACCTGTTATGTGCAGTTTAAAGAGTTTTGACTCCACACATCCTTTTCTTATTCCAGTTAGTAATCAGCGTTTGGTGGATGGAAGAAAAACAAGTGACTATGGGTCTTAGAGGGGTAATCATTCATATAAAACAGCTATTCATTAAAAGGGGTCAGTCATATGCAGTAATTTCCTAAAGAGGCAATATCATGTGTCTATTAGCTTGAGGATTGAACCAGCAGCCGCAGCAGCATCAACTGTCATGCTTGCAGGTGGAGGATCAAGTAGAGCCAACTTCCCTTTGCAGCTTAACTTGCACTCTGTGTCCACATACGACCTCTCACTCTGACACTGTTAAAACTCAAACGCCTGAAGACAACATTTTGAGAGCTGTTGACTTCACCAACAGCGTCAGTGAGCAGTGAGCCTTTGCATCCTCGTATTTCCAAACTCTTTGTGCTCTCTCTATCCCCTCTCTCTAGGCACTTTTGGGTGTCCAGACGCGGCGTGCTACTACCAGGCCGTGGGTTCCCAGATCTCCAGATGGCACTGACATCTACACAGACGTTGGGCTTCAAAGGCGGAGGACTTGGAGCAGAGGAGAAGGAGGCGGAAGAGGGGGGCGCCGAAGCTGGAAGTCACTTTTTTACAAGTTTCCATGCCCTGACGCAGCACATCTAGTATAACTAACGCATCTAGTTAAACTGTTTTTAAATTTTTACTTCAAAGAGTGATTTTGGGCTAAATGTTTTCAGTGGCAATTATGCAGTATTTTTGATCATGTCATTTCCAGAATGCAATACTTGTACAAACAAATGACAAAATGCTTCTATCTTGCCTAATTTAATTTGCCAATTAAAAGTATTCTTGCAATAATTTAAATTGTAAAATGTCTTTGGTTTGGTCTCTATGCTATGCTACTATTTTATTTGATAATCAATTGTATTCTGTGTAATATAACTTCAGAATTGGAAACTGTATTATGAATTCTGAATCTTGAAATAGAAAAATGCTTTGAAATGACCAGTTTTCTAATTAATATTCATCAAACATTCTTCACCTCGGGCTTGGCCTCTAATAACCATATTTCAATGCCTACATAAGCTCGAGTCTGGGGACATACCATGGCATACATCCTACATAATGACCATGGGAGAGCAATTTTCTTTATGGACTTGTCACCTTGGAAATGTACAGGCTCCCTTCTCCTCCTACACAGCCACTTTGGAAATAAAGACGTTTCCGGGAGCGAGGCACTACTTTTAGCTGCTCGCAGTTGTGTCGTGGAGGTTAAAGCTCACACAAGAAAAACGCTGTAAAGGGAAGCCCATAGAGAGCCTGATGTCAGCAATGACGAGAATGGATTAAGAAACAATATGACTTCATACATTAGACAAAAAAGTCTGCAATTACATGGTTTCCTTTCTCTTGTTGTTTTTTTACTTTTAAATATTATTCAGTTAGAAGGAGAGGTACAAAGCTTACAAAATACAAAATCATTACTTTACTCACACTAAAATTCTCAGAAGTAAATGTATATATTTCTGTCATCTAAAAAGTCATGCATTCACTAATTTTCCAAATGTTATCCATCAAAATTACAAAGGAATATACAAAAATATGCATCTCAGGAAAGCAAAGCATTTCTTACAATCACTCCATCCATCAACATATCAAGAATGTCATCAAATATGCAAGCTCTACTGTTCCAGACACTTTTCAATGTGCCAATGGTTGACTGTACATTAGGGAGATAAGGTGCATAACACTGTGTGGTGGAGTTAATTAAAACCGCGGGCCTCTCACCGTGGGTCATCACTTTGAAACATAAGCCAGCAGCGTGACACCTTCCCCTGAAACCCACAAGTCTGCTTAAAACAAGAGACAAAGTACATCCGGTAAGGGACATTTCCTATTTAGGGTTCACATGCACTCTAGACTGGACAGTCTGACACACAAATGCCATGCATTTAATGTATTTTGGGGACAGTGGGTTTTCAGTAGTTCACTTTGTTTTTTAAATAAATTGAAATGCTGTAAATTTATTTCAGTCCATGTAGTTCAGTGTCGTACAGTGGTACAGTGTTGTCACAATACTAAAATTGTGCAAAGAAAAAAGCTTGGTATATATAGCACTATGACAATAAAAACACAATTGTTTTAGACAATAGAATGCACTTTTCAACAGAACATATTTGTAGTTTCTTTAATATTGCCATAACTTCTCATTCATTGGTTTCAAGCTATGACAACAGTCCTCTATTGTTATAGTGATTACGCAAATCATATCTTTGTCATTGGGAAATGTCCTCGCAACATCTATCAAATCAGTAATACATCATTCACCTGAAACACATGAATTCTGCTTAAGCAATAGGTCAAAACAATTCTCAAACTATATTTTTTGTGATTCTTTCAATATCAATACTTACATGTTTTAGTATTGATTACAGATAGAGATATATATGCAGATGTAAAGCTTTTGATAATTGTGGTCATTTATCTACTGCATTATTGTATTTATAAAAGAAAAGCAACTTTATTTTACAACTAATCCAAACTACAAACCTGCTTTTATATCCCTGCCTGTCTGAAGTACAAATTCCTTTATCCTTTCTGAGCTTTGCTGGCTCCCCTTTCACTGGCAGAGTATCAGATGTCCACACAAGGGCTGGCGGAGATGGTGTGGGTTTCATGTCGTAGCCTGTCCCCCCCAAAAATACAAAAAGGTGGATACGATGGCTGTGCAATATATCAAATCAAAATTCCAAAATGAGTTGGTGCAATTATCAATTCGCAAAGGCTATAATGTTTTTCTTCGAAGCCCCTCCCATGCTGGAGCTGGAGAATTGCGGACAAGGCCAATGATAATTGGGGCGTTATTTGTTCCTATACTTATTTCCATATGTGTGTGATTTCTACTATTTAATGTGCAGAAATGATTGATGACGTGAGGACTCTGCGACTCTGCGAAGCTGACAACAACCACTGGATTAGATAACATGTCCTCTGCTAAGAACTAAATATCATGTCTGTTTATAGAAAAATCTTGTTATACCTATAGTTTAGTAGAGCTGTAGTCAACTAAAGATATTCTTGGTCAACTAAAGACATTCTCTAAAAGGCACATTGAACCCGCAAAAGCTCTTAAACTATTAAGGATCTCTATGACTGCCCTGTTGATGTTGATAAAGACTCCAAGATTAATCAACTAAATGACTCTAAAAATGTTCTGAAACACAATGGGATTTTACAGCAGTTCAAGTTTCAGTCTTTGCTCACATGTTAAAGGGCCTGTACCTGATTTTTACTGTTGTGAAAAGAGAAGAGAAAAACAGAACTGTGTGTTTTTCTGCGATTTTTTTGAATGTAACAAAGTCAAATCTGTTTTGCTCCAGTACCAGTGAAAATTAAGGTGAAAATGAGAGTACAACTTTTACTCTGCATCTATTTATAAGAAGTGCGCCTTTAGCATTCTAATGTTTGTTAGCTTTACCCGGGACGGTCCGGACGCTCTGGGCTTAGGAACTCGCGAAGTGCTTGGCTTGAACATAAAGTAGTTATGTTTTCCGTTTACCTTTCGAAACTGTAAAAATCAGGTACATGCTCCATAAAATGTTCCTGGAGTTGTTTACAGTGTGAACAGAATCTTTAAACGTGTATGGCAAATCTAATCTCAAATACAATACTGGTCAGGAAAAAAAATCACTTTTCCTGCAATAATGGGTAAGTTTGAATGAAACTGAGTGCACGGAGAAGTTTGCAGGACTCATTAGACATGGTGCAGCGCTGGTGCAGAGCCACACCTGCAAGTGCTTTGGTCCCTGATTGTCTCAGCTGCAGCTAACGACAGACGTCTATGTAAAAGACAACGGCAGAGAGGAAACACATCTTAAGAGGACTGACGCCACTGTTTCTCACATACATCATGGCTCCTGGACTCTTTGTACAGTATGTAACTATGGTGGCGTTTGCGCTAGTCGCTTGTCTGATCATAAGGTCGTTTACTGCATTTTTACTTACAACAATTTTGGGATTATTCAGCACTTAATTATTTGGAATAAGACTGCGAGAATGCATACCTAAAGCTTCTCATCTCATTTTAAAGTAGCACATCTACAATTCTGTTCAGACTCCACAATTTTGCAAAAAATACTGTTCTGTGAGATTTGCATTATCATCATTATATCTCTAACTTGGAGCTCAAAGTATATCCATAAAGTTGGCGGAACAGACCAATAGATAAACCTTGACCACACAACGTTGCAAGCTGTATTTCTGTGCAAACAAATTGCCTACCAATTTCAAATTCAGATGAATGCTGCAACAATAAAACAGCTAGGTATATTTTCAAAACTGCTTTTAACATGTTGGCAAAACACTGCTGATTATTTTTACCTTCTCAGTTGTATGTCATTCTGTTTTTGTCCTCATTTCTCTTTTTAGGGTTTTCTTGATCAGTGTATTGCTGTTTACTGGCAGTATAGGACAAGTAACTGACAGTAAGTACCCAGTTTGCTGCTTCCTGTGTACTTTTACTGGTCAGTTGATGGTAAAGTCTCTCTACAGAGCCTGTATACAGACCTCAACCAGACACCAGAAATCTTCCAAGTGAGGACCGGGACTTCACTTCTCGGATCACCTCTGAGGCTAATTTGGCGTTTGATGACGCCAGTCCTATTGAATCTACTGAAGATGGTTTGACAGATTCACAGAGCAGCGACAGCAGGGATAAACCCATCACGTTCCCTAGAAATCCTGCTAAAAAGCCTCAAAGGGAGAGCACAATCTTGTGGCTTGTCCCTCAGTCCCCACCAGACCCTTACAACAGACGTGTCCCTCAGTCCCCACCGGACCCTTACAACAGACGTGTCCCTCAGTCCCCGCCGGACCCTTACAACCGCCTTGTCCCTCAGTCCCCGCCGGACCCTTACAACCGCCTTGTCCCTCAGTCCCCGCCGGACCCTTACAACCGCCTTGTCCCTCAGTCCCCGCCGGACCCTTACAACCGCCTTGTCCCTCAGTCCCCGCCGGACCCTTACAACCGCCTTGTCCCTCAGTCCCCGCCGGACCCTTACAACCGACGAGTCCCTCAGTCCCCGCCGGACCCTTACAACCGACGAGTCCCTCAGTCCCCGCCGGACCCTTACAACCGACGAGTCCCTCAGTCCCCGCCGGACCCTTACAACCGACGAGTCCCTCAGTCCCCGCCGGACCCTTACAACCGACGAGTCCCTCAGTCCCGCTGACCTTACAACCGACGAGTCCATCAGTCCCGCTGACCCTTACAACCGACGAGTCCCTCAGTCCCCGCCGGACCCTTACAACCGCCCAGTCCCTCAGTCCCCGACGGACCCTTACAACCGACGAGTCCCTCAGTCCCCGCCGGACCCTTACAACCGACGAGTCCCTCAGTCCCCGCCGGACCCTTACAACCGCCCTGTCCCTCAGTCCCCGCCGGACCTTTACAACCGCCCTGTCCCTCAGTCCCCGCTTGACCCTTACAACCGCCCTGTCCCTCAGTCCCCGCCTGACCCTTACAACCGTCCTGTCCCTCAGTCCCCGCCGGACCCTTACAACCGCCCCGTCCTGCCGTCCCCGCCGGACCCTTACAACCGCCCCGTCCTGCCGTCCCCGCCGGACCCTTACAACCGCCCTGTCCCTCAGTCCCCGCCGGACCTTTACAACCGCCCTGTCCCTCAGTCCCCGCTTGACCCTTACAACAGACCTGTCCCCCAGTCCCCACCGGACCCTTACAACAGACCTGTCCCCCAGTCCCCACCGGACCCTTACAACAGACCTGTCCCCCAGGCCCCACCGGACCCTTACAACAGACCTGTCCCCCAGGCCCCACCGGACCCTTACAACAGACCTGTCCCCCAGGCCCCACCGGACCCTTACAACAGACCTGTCCCCCAGGCCCCACCGGACCCTTACAATAGACCTGGCCCTCAGTCCTCACAGAGCCCCTCATCTCCACCTTCAAATAGCTGGTACAGTTGGTCACCAGCGGTCTCAAATCAGTTTTACAATGTACGTCCTGATAACGAAAGACCACAATTTAACCATGGAAACCACTACGGTCTACAACTTTATTCTAGAGGGGCTTTAAATGGACCTGCAAACAACGAGCAACAAGGATCCCCTGCAGCCTTTCCAGCTATCACCCCTGAGGAGCAAAGTCAATTCTATGGTCCGATGAATTACAGAGATTTCCAGATGTACTATGTGCCTTCAGAACTAGCAAGACTAACCATCCCAAGACATGCTGCTCAGGCAAAAACTTGAAAAACGGTTACTTTGGTTCTAAAATGTCCTATGATCCAAATGTTTGACAACGTATGATGGGCAAACAACTGACTCCAAAAATGTCTTTGATAACTTGTGTTAATAAAGTAAATGCAAATTAAATGACTTGTACTGCAAATTTTAATTTTGTGCAAAAACGAATATGCAAAGAGTAAACAGTCATACCTTGGCACTGAAATCCTTGTTTCCCAAATCCCCTGCAAAAAAAAAAAAAAAACACGTCAAGTGTGCACATGTCTAAAGTCAAGCTAAATACTTAGGCTATCTGATGATAAACTGTACAACTAATTGCTATTTATGGCTCTCTAAGACACTTACCATATGAAATCTGTACAGTGACTGCAGAACGTCGGTTGTTTAAAAAATCTTGCAGTAAATTTGTGGTTTTTCACTTCATGGACATTTTTCTGCCGCAAAGCACCTTTACGTGCGAACCTGTTCCCAACACTAGCAGAGTCGTTGTAATGCAAAAGATGGTCTGCCATAATAAAAAAGTACACAAGTAGGTGATATCCCGGCTGCTGTGAGGTGTCCTGTTAGGTGAATGATGCTCGTGTTGTAAGCGCTGCTGACGGACCGCGCACCACCTCCTCTTTGCCTGGACTTCGACTGAGCGCTTCTTTTTCATCCACCGTGACGTCACTCATGATAGTTTGGACGCTGTGGAAAGGTTCATACAGTGATGCGTGCGTACCTGTGCTGCCCGAGCTGTGTCACAATAGTCCACGGGTGGATCTAGAAGAGGTAAAAGCAGGGTCCAGCTGTCTATGTAACGCTGACAGCTCCCTGATTGGGGTAGCCTACAAAATGTCAATAAAACATCACCATTATCCCTTTATTAGTCCACAAGTTAGGAATCTAAAGAATACACATTTACAGTGGTAATATGCATGTGATGTTTAAATATGAATTATTCAGCGTAATATGTAGCCATTTCTAAACCCTTTAGGGAGCTACTTGGAAGGGAGTGAAGCGCAAACTAATAAAGCATTGTGATGCGTTTATTTTCTAATGCTTAAATTGAATGTTATTTTTAACACTGTATAGTTTGATAAATTGCCACTAAACAAGGAACGAAACCTTCCAGTTTATTTGATCAATTTTTACAGCAGGTGTAGGGCTCCTTTCTGTGGCCAATATGGTGTACTACAATAAACTTCCAAACCGTTAACGTAATCGTGGATATTACCTTAATTAACCCAATGGACCCTTTAAAATATGTAAACAAAAACATTCTAAATTCCGGGATGTAGAAAAAGTGATTTCAACGGAGAAACTGGAACTAACCTCAGAATATCACTGAATATGAAAATCAAGGTGGGTTTGTCAAATAAAATTGCTCAGACGCAGTGTTGGGTGTGATTAAGTTACTTCTACTTCTACTATAATTAAATTACAATTTTAGTACTTGTAGTGTAACGCATTACTTTCAAAATACTTGTAATAAATTACAGTTACAAACAAAATACTTTAAACATCATCAACATTGTTTAGGAAGAGAATGCAACCTTCTTCTGCAGGAAACAGCCTCAATAAGGAACAGTGAAAAACCCATGGGCGTGACTTGCCTCAGTCAGAGATCAGCAGCTCATAGCAGCGTGTTACGTCTTTTAGACTATTTTCAATAACTTATTTGTCGTTTTCCTCTGTTTATACAATATTACAAATAAAGTAATCCCAAAGCAACTTTCCTAAGGCAGCCGCTAAGTAATGTAACTAATTACATTTTTTAAAAGTAATTCGTAATCTGTAACTAATTACTTTTTCAAAGTTTTACCCAACACTGCTCAGATGTATGAGTGATAACAGAGCTGCTTTAAACACATTTAACATTGGATTATGGACATTTTTATGAAGGCAAATCCTGGTTTCTAGGTTTTATCGGACTAATACTTAGATTATACAAATTATACTTTTTGTGACGCTCATATACAAATTTGAGGCCAAAAAATAGTGTTTATTCCATAATAGAAAAGCGAACTAACTCTTGAAATTCAAAATGTTTGCTCAAAGAGTTGAGCCCATTTGCATTTTGATTTGATGTCAGTTTATCATTGATAATATATTATGATATTCACAAAACATTTAAAAGGGTCTATTTTAAAGCGTGAAACGTCTTAGCGAAGAATTGTCACTATGGCAACAGTGGACGCTGAGTCGCTACGGAAAACGGATGTGACGCATTGCTTAGTTTTGAACACTTTTTTGCGGCAGTGACTTGGTAACGCGTTGAATTTAGCTAGGTTATCTACTTAATATGACTTATACTTACTTTGCTATACAGTCTTTTGAAGGCACTATACTTAAAAGGTCACATTAAACCTTTTCGCAAATATATCCGTTATCGTAAACCTGTTATGCTAGCATGTAGTTAACTAGTTAGCTTTTGTGTCGTTGCAAGTTTCAGCACTGTGCTATGTTTTTGTGTGATCAAGCTAGCTAACGTTTAAGTAACAATGAGCAATTCTGAGGATTCATGGGAGAGGCTGGACACAGAGTTTGATCACTATTTACTGGACATGAAACCTTATGTGCTAAAACATCCAGATAAGAAAGGTAACACTCTGGTTTGCGTCCCTGATTATGTACATTTGAGTTGCCAAATGTTGGATAAATGTTTTCTTGTTTATCTAATTTGCCGATATAGTGCGTCAGTGTTGTGCCATTTGGATCAAAAAGTTGTGTGACCCAGGCGCTTGTGGTTCTGGTCTGCTGGGTCGGAAGAACAGAAATGTTTATGCGCGACTGTTGCTTCAGATGCTCAAAAGGGGGGCTCTGGATCGACCCTTTACACAAAAACCAGAACTTGGAACCCTCAAAACGCTACCCACCTACATGGTAATAACACCTGATCAAACCATGCATCTATTAAGAATTGGACTAGTATAAATTGTTTTACCTGCAGATGCTGTCACACTATCTGAATGCAGTATTTTTGTTTAGTCTATTTACTTCGATGAGCCAGTTAGTATCAAAAGCCACACAGATCTTCCTGACTGGGTGACCGGAGAGCTGGGAACTTTAGGTGATGATAACTGGGCTGCACACCTGGAGATGACCGCTCGGACACCACAGCACAGGTGAGGTTCTGTTTTCCAATTCCTTTTATTTTGATGGCTCTTCTCTCATCAAAATCTTCTCTACTATTGTGCCCAAAGGTGTTACAAATGGTCTACATTAATAAAATAAACAAAAACCAAGACATGCCTGCAAACAAATATACAATTTTCAAATATATTCTTTGTATTGTCAGTGCACTTTGGGTGAAAGATTTGGTCTTATCATATAGAGATAGTTTTGAGTCCCTACTAGTTCACAGTAGTATCTTGAACTTCATTACAAGGTTGATTGTTTCCCCTTTGCATGCAAGTCTTTTCTGTCTGATAAGAGACAGATACAGAGGAACCCACGTTTGTTAAAGCAAAATCAAAACATCAAAACTAGACATATGGAGACTGTCCATCATATTTACTACTGTGTGTGAATGTGAAAGGTGAAAGATGTTGCTTGGGCCTTGCATCAGTCTGTCTGAGCTGTCCAGTCAGACTTCTAAAAAGACGTGCTGGGATAAGAGAAGGGACACTTTTAATCTTCTAAAACTCTTTAAGAAAAATACCTAGCCAGTTTTACAAATGAACTAAAAATCACAGAATGTCTTTTGGTATTTAAATCAAAATTTTTCCTCTTTTGTACGATCAACAATATTCTCCGAAAATGCAAATATGAAGGGGGTATTTTTATTTTTTATTATCCATTTACCACAAAAGCCCTTGGCATCTATACATTGCATTCAGAGTTTCCTTATGTGTTCGCTTTTATTGTTAAATGTATTACCTCTATTGTCATCCTTATTTTGTTATTAGTTGTTTCTCTTTCTATACTTGATTACACAGCTGCCTTAACACTGCACTGTGTGGTCAATGTATGCTTATCTTTTATTTTCTAGGCAGATCTTTGTGTTTTTTTTGTTAAAATACATAACATTTATGTTAATGGCGTAAAAATAAATATTGTAACTGAGACAAAGTACCTAAGGGTTTATTCAGCGCAAACGTTGTCTTTCAAAATGCTTATAAAAAGTATTCAATCTGAGAAAAAGCTTGTCAAGTTTGTCTAATTTACTAATTTTACTCAAAACTTGGAAAGCACATCTTAGAAAATCAAGTGTGTCAACCTCAGTCAAGCTAAATGGTATTTATAATTTTGACAATAAAAATTAGCTTTTTTTATGTACATATTTGCATGAACAAATTTGGTAAGTTTTTGAAGCTTAGTTTAGTCTTTATTTGTCAGAGACAATGAACAAATTCATTAATCTCACAAAAGAAAAGGTGATCTGCGCCAGATTTAGCTGATGCTACTGTCCATCTGTAGTCTCTAGGCAGGTCCACGCGGCAATAAGTACACATTGTATTTACAGCTCAGTAGAATACACAATACAATGTCACCATTTAAAAAATATTTCATGGCTTCCTAAAATGACCAGTTTAGTTCATACAAATATGAAAAAAAAATGCCATTTTTACAGTGAGAATTACAAATACCAATTAGGTGAACCAATGTTGACGCTGTTGATTTTCTAAGATGAGCTTCAGGGTAAGACAATTTCAGCCTGTCTGAAAGTTGGTTCCCCTGCCTTAAAAAATGTCATGGCTGATTGTCAGAAGGCATAGAATTTCAAATATTTTTGAAATGGTCACATTTTATTGTGTATTTTACTGAGCTAATGTGCTGAGTTAGTTGTAGTTGTAATGTTATGTGTCGTGTTCACCTGCAGATGGGAAGTAGCAGGAGTTAAATCTGGTACATCTTTTCTTTTGTAAAATTACTGAATTTGTACATGGTTCCTGACAAATAAAGACAAAACTAAAACAATTTTGTGGCTTATAAATGTGGCCACCATTAATAACATTTTAAAGAAAATCTGATTCCCCATTACAGGGTGTGCAAGGAGCAGCGTATGCCTGGTTGTGATTTTTGGAATGATAAAAGAAGCTCAGATCACAGACTGAAATCCTGATCCTGATGGAGAAAATTAGCCAGAGCATGAGCCCTTTTATGTGTCTTTCATTTAGATGAGATTATGTTGAAAACTTGTCTGGGCCTTCACTGTGATGTGGCAGCTTTTGATCTCACTTTACATTGGTCAGATGACAAACCATAGCCCATATAATAAATTATAGACATTAGATTACAGAATATGGTTATTCTGCATTAGGTCCTACTAATTTGTTTACTTCTGGGTCTGGATGTTATTCTTTTCTCCACCACAAGAGAGAGCCACACCACAGCCAACTTTGTTCACCATCATGACGACACATTAGACTTAGAGGCTCGCTCATAGTTTCTCTACAAATCGGGTGCATGAGCATTGTCAGGATATTCTTTAACACACCTAAAAATACACCCCCAGACATTATAGTTGAACACAAAAGTATACACTTTTCTCACTACTTATGGTAATTGATCACACCTTGCTAAATAAATTGTAAGCTAGGGATAGGACGATAAATAATAATATTGCTTATTCCGATAAAAATGGTTCACAATAATAATTTGTAGTATGTTTTGAATAATGCTATATGTGCTAATGCCAATGTGCTAATCGCCATTATACCATCCAGTTGTGCTGAAAAATCAGACTTATCCATGGCGCTCTCTTTTTCCTCTCCAAACAAAATACAATTCTGTAATAGTTGTTTAAATACCAGAACTTATTCACAATTATTATTATTATTATTAAGAGCCATGAAAGCTGTGTCAAATCTTTTATCATTCATGATTTGAACATGCTTTGCCTCAAATTTACATCACTTTTGCTGTTGCATGCAGGGACTATTGGCCTTTTGTGCAGGGAGACTGAGCAGGGGCAAAGGGTTGTTTGTTTCTCAAGGTCAGATAGCCTTCCTGCGGGTGCCCCAGGCCCAGGTCTGGGTCCAATAGCTCTGTACCTGGAGGTCAGACTGGAGCATGGATGTCAGGCTTTTTTAATCAGCCAAACTGCTGCTCCTGAGACTTCACTCCTCATTTCTGCTGTTTGTGTGGATGTGTGTGTAGTTCTGGCCTGACTTGCACATTGCTTTGATCTCTAGGCCTCAGACTCCAGACACATCTGATTCAATTATCTTCATCCACCTGTTGACTTAGAGGCCAAAGATTGCAAAGTTTGGCCCCCAAATCTAAGTTCCAAGGCTGCATGTGCGTAACAGGTGTGTGCATGTGTGTAAGCCTTACAAAGCTATTGACAACAAAAGGCCCTACATGTCTACGGTATATGCAGTGATGACAACCATTTGATTGTTTTACTTCCTCTCTTTTAAATGTGCCAACAACATATTGTGGTAAAACGGCGCCCTCTCAAATGCAGTATGATCTTTTAATTAGAGAAGGCCAATATTTTTTTCTTTTTGCCCTACATCTTTTCAGATTTTCTAACATCTTCATTACATGAGCTTTTGTAGGTCATTATGGCCCATGTGGCTGCTCTTAATGAGTTTGCTAGTTTAGTCAAAGCTGGAGTGTGACTGGAGTTTAGAGAGAATAAAAATTATATATTTAAGACTGTATTAAAAATATTTTGACATCAGAGTTTAATGGGTTTTGTGGAATCCACGCTGTAATAACCACTAGTACAATGCAAATACATTTAAACACTGCATGCATTCTAATGAAGACTTAAATTCAAAAGTAACATGTTCTTGCTTCTGTCTTCTGCAGGAGAAGACTTTATGATGACAAGAGTTTGTCCCAACCTGTGGCCTCTAGTCCTCTGAAACAATCAACTAATAATGGTGCAGGAATGGTAAGTAACACCCGGGTCGGGTGCAGCATGGTTAATAGGGGGGCCACAAGGATGTCTCCCTCTTGTGGATTTCTGTGTGAGAGAAATACTGTGAAACATCTGGAGCACGACATGTTGTAGGGAGGGGAAAAGAGAAATTCAATGTTACAAACTACAGTAAAGTCTGTTAAGATGGCGCGCACGTAGGAGGATATCTGAAAGGTTTTAATACTTTTTTGTCAAGTCAAGAACTGAACTGATATTCCCACTTTCACAAAAAAAACAAAACAACAACAAATAAAAAACAATAACATTATTTTCTTTGTACTTTTCTAATTCTGAAATATTGTATGTGTTTGTGTTGTTGTCAGGTGGATGTGTCCTCAGCTGACAGTGACCTGGAGGCTCGTCTTAACAGCTGGAACCTGGGGGTGAGTGCAGGGGCATGCCTCCAGCCCCACTTACATGTCTGCATCAACATGCCACAGTTCTGCACATACGACAATACACATACTGTACAAGCAACTCAAACCTATTTTTGTGAAGTTGCTGAAGGATAAAGTAGTATATGTTTTTTTTTACGTAGAAGTCTGTAGAAAAAATATTATTTTCTTTTGTATAATTCTTTCTCATATCTATGTCAGAACAACATTTTTCTTACAAGAACTTAGACAGAAAAACATTGCCAATTTAACACTAAGATAACCGTGCTCCTGACTTTGGAAACTCAGTAGTTTGAGCTGAGCGATAAGATACAAATCATGATGTAAAATTTGTGTGTTACCATTATTATGAGAAAAAACACATGACCAAACAACAGTGAAATCTTTAATTTTCACATTTTTGACCAGCTTTTTGAAATCAAGCTCTCTGAATGGAAAAGAAAGTTAATGTGGCAAAATAAATAGTACTGTACATTTATGTATAGTTTTTGGACTATAAATTGAAGTACAAATATTAAAATTAACTTTTTAAATGGTCACAATTATTACTTTTTATGATTGTATTGTGACCTGAATAATTACTATTATCGATTAACCTAATCATTTTGACAGCCCAATTGTGAATTTCCTGTTTAATGCAACTCTTTGCTCAAACACACTTTTTCCCGCTCACTCCTCCTCATGCTCTGAGTGAGTGACAGGTTTTTCCACAACAGGTTTTAACCAATCACAGTGAAGTATGAACTCTCAGAAGCTGCAGATTTCTTCACTTATGGAAAATAAATATACTAACTACATGCATTATAATAAAAGTCTAAATTGTGATTCAAGCTGTAATGTGATTTTTTTCTTTTTTGCCATATCGATCATCTGTTAATTACCACATCATGCACAGTACACTTTATTTATTTTACACTTGTTTTCACTCTCTTCGTCCACTTTCTCCACGCTGCTGTTCCCCTTTATTGGCCGAGTAATCTGAGGCTCCTATCAGCAGACATGTGGCTGCACACTGCTCCTCTCTCCACACTCCTCTGTTGAGACGCTGATAAGACGCAGTGTTGGCAACTCTCCCTGCAGCCTGCATCTTTCAAATCAACAGATGTTCCAAACGCACCGAACAGACCCACAAACCCCTTTCACATACATTTTTGGGGATTCTCAAATGACGCTGAGAAAATATTGGAACATCAAGTCTATCTAAAGCATTCTCTGAAGTAGTGGCCCATAATGGTTTATTCTGAAGCTTGTTTGTAGAATGAAAGGTTGTCCCTTAAAAATAATTCACACGTGCCTCAGATTGTGACAGCCAAACGGCCCACAGTAGTCATTAGATGTTTTACTGAAACACATGAATCTCATCAACCAATATGCATTTATATGACGAAAGAAAGTTATGTTTTCAGACTGAATACAAGGTATATCTAACCATAACAGTCGGTGGAGAGGTAAAGGTAATCTAGACCTGTATTCTAAGACTAAGCATCTATTTTTCACATTAAACTAGATAAATATGCATATGCATACTGCATTTATTTCAATTGGTTGGAGGTGCAACATGAAAGAAGTGTTACAAGGAATGAGGAACTATCAGTGTGTGATTGTTATATAAAATTATGTAAAAAATATGCAAAATATTCCTAAAAGCAAAGGAAAGTATTAAACTTTCAGCCAGGTTGAGACAAGCATAATATGTGTCTGGCATTCTCCTTATTAGGCACTTAATTGTAGGACTCTAATAATTATTTTGGAAGTTCATTAATCAGCAGTTATTTTTAGTCAATTAGAACCATTAAAAATGGTTAATTCTATTACACTGAGATTAAGGAAATGATAGATGAAATAATAGAGAATATGTGTAATAAGTAAAATTTTGATGAAATGTTCTTTTTGTCACCACTGTAACTTGATTACCTTTGTTCTTAAACATATTTTGGTATGTGTTTTAGAGTTGATATAGTTCAGATAATTATTAAAATAGTCAACAATTACTGTAATAGTAACATTTATTCCACTTAATTATTAATTGCCGGTCCTTGTTTCTCTCCAATCCAAAGACATTGAGCTGTTGTTTATTCTTTATGAGGAGTTCAAAGTCAAAATGATGGTGCATAGAGTGGATTTGTTGAGGATTTACAACATCCCAGATTTTTTTTTTTTTATACAGTACCTGACCCTTTTTTCCTGCGTCACGTTGGCTTAGCCCTGAGCCTTGGTTCTTTCATCTGCTTCACCTGTCACCGCTTCTCCTCGAGCAGCACACTGTGACTCTAACACATGTACAGTAGCACTAACTATATTAGTCCCCAGCTCTGGGGTTCTTTCAGGTCTTTCTCTCATCCACCATTCATTTTGGATTAGCTTGCGTAGGTTGTGCCACCTCACAACATTAAACCTCTTTTTACTTTGCACTGAATGGGTCCCACGTCACCCTCCTGCCTTACTTTGCCTCTTTTTCTTTTTTCTGCTGTTCTCCTGTTGTGAGGAGATTAGCTGCACAACTGTTTACTGGGCGTCATCGCTGTCATCTCCAAAGTCAGCTCTGTGGCTTTGAACGACTGTGATCTTAGCGCTAGTTGGCAGCCCCTACAGACAGCCCGAGTGCATGACTGAGGAGCGCTGCCAGTTAAGAGTTCATAACAATGTAATGGGGTCAATATTAGATGTCAGGTAATGAATTGGAAAATGTATGCTTTTCTGTGGGTTTAGTGTTAGTGTGTAGTCATCAAAGGAGACGTTTCAGTCTCAGTAAAAGAGGGAGCTGACAGATTAGCTCTCCACTGATGACAGAAGGAAAGATGAAACATAACAGGCCATACACACACATATTCTTGAAATGGTGCAAGCGTGTCATCTGACATTTCAGACGTCAGGAGCGAGAGACCAGATTTGAGCCATAATGCAAGGCTTCGATTTTACTCCCTCTACATTGCAGAAGAATACTAAACTGTATTGTAGAACAGATGGATACTTGGTAGTAGACCATATGAAGAAATCAATTATACATTTTGAAATTATCATAGTTTATGAACGCTATTTTATGTACAATTTACATTAACTAACAATGGGACGAATCGCAATATATTTGATTTGATTTTGTAATATGTATACATTTGTTTTGTTTTTTAGATTGAAAATCCTAGATATTTGCGGGAGAAGCCTCTTACTGTGTCCCCAGTAAGTTTTCTCCTGTTAAACTGCAGTCAAAAACCTAAGTATATCTTGGAAATGTACATATTAAATAATGCATTGTTTTGTTTATTCTTTATTTTATTACCACAACATTAGTTATGAATGATACCAACAGTTAGTGACTGTTTTTGTTGTTGTTGATAAAGTTATGTATATATACAAGAAATATATATATATATATATATATATATATATATATATATATATATATATATATATATATATATATATATATATAGTTAAATCTTTTTTTTTTTTTTTTTTTTTACATATATTGAGGTCCAGCTTTGGAGCAAACGGTTCTTTTGACGAGGGCCGCATTCCACCGCTTGACCAGTACAATGAGGTATGCAAAAAGTATTTGGGCTTATTAATGCCCGATCTCGTTAGATCTCTGAAGCTAAGCAAGGCCTGGCCTGGTCAATAACTGGGAGACCACTTGGCTCTAGTGCAAACTGTTGTGTCCTTAGATACTTACCCATATAGCCCTGTATGACTCTGTGGTCTTTGTGGTGCTGCAGGGCGATGGAGCAGATTGGCCGCCTCTTTGTCAGTCTGCCCCAGGGCAGCTCTGGCTACAGAAGTAGCTTACCCACACCGAGTGTGGAATGAATTAACAATGCACTGTAAGCGTATTTGAGTTTATTATTATTAAATGTAATTCTAGTGTTAAGTGGTGCACACGGGCCTTAGCCCATTATCTGGGCTCAGCTTTGGCATGAATGATACACAAGCTGGTGAACCCTTGGGGCCACATTTTCAGCACGGTGGTGGACAAACATAGTCCAAATCGTGCGCACTGCGTCCCATACTGTAACACACCATTACTTAAAGGCCACAGCCCCCTTGACTTCAGAGCATTCGACCCTCTCCATAGGCATGTGTGCATACTCATCACGCATGTTGTTTAAATGGCCGAGCTGAGCATTCCTTCCATAAGACAAAAATAATGCTGACTCGCAGCGATGACAGTTTTTTCCTTATGTGGATTTAAGCTGAAAATCCCTTTCTGAAAGCATGCTTTGAAGTTTCCTCTGCACCTCCCCTCCTCATCCGAACAAGTCCTCGCTCCCTCCACTGCCATTATCCACATTCACTTGCAATGTTAAATATAAAACTGAGCATGACTTTGCTACAATATCCATGACTTTTCATGTCTGCACTTCAGTTAGATCAGCTGCAAAGGGCAAAGAATAGAGGAAGACAGGCCCCAGAAAGTGAACGGATAATAGCCATTGGTTATTGACCTCCCATTATGATGTTTACATTTGATATCTGGGACCGCACATAGCGCAGCCTGCCTCTATACCTGTCTGTTTGTATTGGAGCTAGCAGCACCAATACGAAAACATTAAGCAGCGTCCCATTCTGTTTGATCCTACCTCAGACTTGCTGATTGGTTCCATACAGCTGTGTGTGGTGAGAATATAAATGTGTTCTGTCTCAAGAGAACTGATACTCAACCTGATGCCAACTTTATTTTTCTCTATCTTTTCTAAGTTTCCCATTAGAAAGTATCTTGAGGTAGACTATGGCTACTTTGAAGTAAATTAATTCTGTTGTCGAGATGTTGAAATGGATGATTTTCAGATATGTTTGGAGTAGTCAACTTAGGTACTAAAAGTAAAGGTTGGCTAATGGATCAACAAATAAATCTTAATTATGGGGCCTGGAATACCCATTGAAGTGAGTGATTTTCACTGAATCTGTAGCATAATGATATAAAGGGTTGTAGTGGGATTTTTTTTTTAAATACAGTAAAATAAAGTTCCTTTGCGATATTGCGTTGTTACTCCCCGGATATAATTTACTTATAGGAAATATAGAATTCAATACATTTGCTTTTACATTGCACCTACTTTCCAAGTGCCTTTGTGCCAGAAGCCCCTTGAGCTGCAGGCTTTATGATTTTATATTTTATTTGTATCAAGTGTCACTCTTGGCAATTAAAAGTAGCTTACGTGGATTTAGGCAGTGCTTGACTTCACAGGATACAGCTGTGACCACACACACGTTTCCTCACAGCACTGACCTGAGCCACAAATCCCCCTATAGCCATCTTATCCTCAATGGCCACATTAAAGTTTTGTATTGCGCCACAAGGAACCTTGCCCACCCTTGTTATTGCATGGCAGTCCACTGAATCACTGACATCACTTCCATTTAATCTGCCTAGCCCTGCTTAAAATTGATCTTGGGTTTAAAATGTTATGCTAACCAAATGTCATTATGCATGCAAGATCTTGGCTTTCACATAGTTAAGCTAAGAGTGATAAGAATGCTGACTGTACTTTTCCTATGGAATAATAAGTGGCAGCTGAGTAACATTCCATAAGCCACCATAGTTTAAGTCATTTAGCTTATACTGCATTTGTGGGCGACTGACTCTAAGAAAGATCCAACAGGACATATAAGAGTGTTTAGAAATTAAATTGTAGTTTAACTGATCAGGTCAGGTCTGTTCAAGTAAATACAGCTGGATCCTTAAAGGCAGATTGCGACTAGTCTCATAGTATTTAATGTTGAGCATTCTGATTCTAAATATTAAACCCTGAATAGAAATTTCCATACAGCATTGGTATACTGTGCAGTTGGGGGGACATTACTGTCTGAGTATTAGACTGAGTACTGAGTATTAGTAAGTATTCATATCAGAGACATAGTTCCCACAAGACAACACATGAAATTGTCTCCACGAGCACAAGTTTTTGACATATTTTTTTTATAAAAGCAATATTTAGCGCCATAGTGACGCAGCTGCTTATGCTCCCACCTCACAGCAATAAAGTCTTGGGTTCAACTCCCAGGTAGCACGGGAGCCTAGTGCATATGACAGATTCTCATGTTTTTCTAACTATGACTTTGTTTTGTGGGATAGAACCTGTGGTAAATATTTATCATAGTTTTACATCAGTCTAGTGACAGTTTGAGCTGAGTTTTAAAACTGAATCTCTCTGTAATGTAATAAAATAAGCGGCATTCCATTCTAACAGTTTAAACAATCATTTAACAAACTAAAGGTGTTCTCAGATATTATTATTTGTGAAATCATTCTATTGTGTAATATATATGGAATTTGACCCCTGTTTACAATATGGTTGTGGAAATTGTCAAACTGGGGAAAATATGCAAACTTTTTAGCAAAATCTGTAATAAATTCTCCTTTTAGAGTAAATGTGTAGTCAGACCTGTTACATGCACTTTAAATGACTTGGTTCAGTTTATACTTTTGACCTCACAATTTTCAATTTTATAATTTTGCTGTCATATTCTAGCCCGGCAATACAAAGCTTTTTTGTCTAAATAAATATCCGTATAGATTCCACATGTGGGCACTATCCTTGTCAGTATCTTAGCTAAGGAAACATGACACTGGTCTTGACACAGTTAGGATTACTTTACTGCACTCAAAGCCTTTATTTTTAAGTTCAGTTCAAGTTTTACCAAAGAACCTGGTTTTCAAGCCGCAAATATATACCCACACTCACACATCTAGAGGTTCAAGTGTATTTTATTGCATGTGTTGTCTTTACTGCACCCGATTAGAACGGTTAGCCTTAGACACTGTGAGTTAGAGGGGTGTGTTAGTGTCAGGCTTTCACATCTGCAGGGTCACGAGCCTCGATCTGGAGTAAGACCCTTTCCCTTATCCACTGCAGTAATGATCCAGTCGTTCTCATCCGCAAATCTTCGGGGAAAAGACTTGTGGTCTCAGCTTGTGATTTAGAGGGCAATGGCTTAGTCTTATCTGATCGTCATTCAAAGCCAAAAAAGAGAAAGCTAGTGAGCCTCAGTACTATAAAGGCTAACAGAAGTCTAGTGTGATTTTCATGAAGCTGTAGGAGACTAGCAAGCTCAAGAGACCAACACTGTTCTTTTATGATAAAGTCTCTCCTAGATTTCTTTTTTTTATTTTGCATGAATAAAAATATGTCTTTATTATTTGGTTTAGTAATGCTGGAAGTAAAAACACATTCTGAAAAATATTTAACAGCACGTTGTCTACATTGTGTTAATATTTATTGTAACATCGTATGAACCATCTCAAGCTTTTGTCCTTTTAGCAAAACATCATTTCACAGCAACACTGACATACCACAAAACCATTATTGCTATTTACTGTATATTTTAGGTTGAATATAAAACCCTACATTTGTAAGCAACAACACATAATTACAGAGAACCTAATCTTCTCTTGAGTAAAGCAGTTGTTTTATCACGCTAACTTTGTTGTTGATGTTAACTTGTCTGAAGTGTCTGAAGTTTTTATCCTTCTATCTGGATAAAGAGACAGTAAATTAACTTCTCGTCTTGAGTGTTGAAATGGCATCTATCTGTTCTTTAGAAGATAGTGGCAGACTGCATTCTGACTATCCCAGAGCATCTGTGTTTACAGAGGATGAAAGCTGTACCAGGACATCGTACATCTCACGCAAGACCAAGGAGAAGCACAAACGACAACCTTGCTTTGTGCTGCCTAAACAGTTAGCAGACGATTTGCGAGCACATCCCCTTGAGGAAGACGGGCCTCGACCCCGCATCGGTTTTTCGCAAGCCAAAAACAGAAACTCTTCTCCTTGCTTTCCCTCTCCCGTTTCCCTCTCCGACTCCTTTTATCCTTTCAAGAGCGAAGTGTCAAAAAACATGGCATCTTACAGCGCGCGCTACAACTCAGAAGACGGGGAGAGGAGAAGAAAGTGGTGCCACCCAGTCAAGCTGATTGAAGGCATCTCTGAAGCCTTAGGTGTACGACGTTCCCTCCTCCCTCTCCCTTCACCGACGCCTTTATAAACAAGTTTCAAACGCCCCTGCTAGTTTGACAAACTTTCTCCAAAGAACATTTGAAGAGCAGATGTGAAAGTGACACCCCCACATGTGCCGTTTTTTAATTTTTTTATGTTATGGGTGGCAGAGGGGGCAGGCGGGACTATTGCAGTGATGTGCTTTTCAATCTCCAGCTCATTCTGTCATTCACTCTACTTTATCTTGCTCTTTCTTCTACTCCTGACAGGTCTCTTGTGGCTCCTTCAATAGCACAAGGCTTACACAAGAAAGACGCAGATGAAAGACACGCTACCCAACAGCTTTGTCAGAGATGGTGCTTGGTTGTTGTTTAAATGTGTTAATTATCCTTCAGATATTTTTCCTCATAATGGGGATTTGATGTTAACGGTTAAGGTGTGCGTTATTGTCCCTGTAGGAAAATTTGTCCTCTGCATTCGACCCATCCTTCAGTGCCACTAGGGCAGCCTGTCAGGAGCTACAGGTGTCACTATGCAGTGCCCAGGGGAACATCTTCAAATCTTAAGGTCGTTACAGGACTACTGTAACTGGAGGATTTTACCTATTGATTGTTTTGGGTTGATGAGGGAAACCAGAATACCCGAAGTTAACTCACCCAGACACTGGGAGGAACATGCAAACTGCACACAGAAATGTCCAGATGACCCGGCAGTCTAACCTGCAACCTTCTTGCTATGGGGCGAGAGAGTTAGCCACTCAGCCACTGCATAAATTAGAATAGGTGAAGCTGTCATGCAATTATCTTTTAACTGATTAATTACCCATAGTATTTCTTTGATACATCTGCAGAATCCTTCCTATCTGCAGCTCAAATTGCTTACAGCCAACATGAGTTGATCAGAACATAGAAAAGTCACAGGATTTGTGATGGACTTCAGCTGCGTCTGATTCTACATTGCCGTTGTCATATTTAAAAAATAACTTGTTTTTTACAACTTTCATCTTAAGTATATTTTTAGTTGATACATTTTTAGTTATATTACTTCTGTTTCAATTTTAATGCATGTTTAAGTGAGATGTTTGTGATTTTTGGGGAAATCTGATTTCTATTTTGTACTTTATTCTTATTTTGTATTGTTTTGTGATTGTGCTTATTAATAGGGTTATTTTGCAGTCATAATGCTCTCTTTTTAATATCATTAACGCTTTGAACAAACCAGAGTTAGCCTTAATGTTGTTCCAGTGACATTCACACACAAACGCTACATTCATAGCGCTCCAGGGTTGATTATCACACCAGAGCAGACAGTGACTAAATGCGAGCATCAAAGCTACTGACCAGTCGCCTTCATACAGGGCCTCTCTTTGTGTTCAACCATATTGCATGTGTGTAAACAAGTTACGCTTATTTTTATTACTTCAAAGAAAAAACTATAATAAAACTGGAACAACAACAATTGAAACCAAATGATCACATTAAAAAATACATATCAAGTGGGATAATGTTGCTATGTTTATGAGAGCGAATAGCCATATGTTGCTGTTATCGTTTGCACCACCCACAGGCGAGAAACTAGAGAGGGCTGCTTCAAAAACACTCACAACACTTTGATGCCACACACATAGTTTGGCATAACCTTAGGCAGGAGTCTTTCGGCAGTGGAAATGATCTAAAAAGTCTCTATTTTTGTCATCCAACTATTTTGTTTTTACTGAGCATTGAAGATTTCCCAGTGTCTGTACTCAAGTTCACCAGCCTTAGTTATACTTGGCAACAAGGAAAAGTTGGCTCAAGTTCAACTTTTTTCATCTAATTTTGAATTATTACATATTGACATCCTAGTACTGTTGCTAATAACAAAACAACTAAATGCTAATATAAGTCGTAACTTTTATTACATTCTTCAAAATCAATACACCTTATCTCAGTAGAACTTAGAGCTTTGTTGGAGCAAATGGATTAGAAGATAGATCTTTGTTTTAACAATTTGATAAAACCTGTAAAAGATCTTTTTTTATTTGAGGAAGCGATACTTTACATTTCCAACATTTCCTCTGCTCAATAAGACAATCTTATCTATTATGTTTTTTTATTTCCAGGCTGAGATGAAGATGAAAGTTCTCGAGGCCAAGCACCAGGAGGAGAAACTGAAGATGCAGCAGAGACATGATGTAGAAGTTGAAAAGGTAGAAAGAGCCACAGTGTTGTTTCTGCGCCATAAACATACATGAAGTCATTTTGTTTCATTCATGCATTTTATTCCTTGATGTAGGACTACACAGCATACAGTGTTAGACTTGCCACTGTATGTTACACTAATCCAGAGCTTGCTTTATTAGTCTGTTTTATCTTGTAAGTAAAGAGGTTATGAAGCTGCTGCTTCTCTGTGCTAAACCCCCAACTCCCAGTGTCCTGATTTGACTAATTACACACAGATGGTATTCACCAAGTAAAAAGTCTTACCTCAGTCCACCTCATCACAGCTGCTTCTCGTACATTTGCTAATCTTTTCATGTATTTTAACAACATACAATATATGTTCTTTCATTTAATTGTTACAAGTCAGTTTTAAGAAATGTACCAAAATTCCATATCTTAATTTAACAATATATTTCGGAAACACATATTATTATCTTTTTTTTTTCAAGGATTTTACGGCTTTATTGGGCAACACAGTGTTGCGAGAAATTGGGATTAGAGAGAGAAGGACATCCTACAAATTGTTGGAGCCAAAATCAAACTCGCAACACTGCAGCTGCCACCAATCAGCTCTTAAATAGATAATCAAAAGAGTAGTTTATCCATAATGGAAAATAATAATGTTTACAATAAGATTATTGCTATTTTTTCAGCAGAAAGTCAGAATTTTAAATTCTGACTTTCTGCTGAAAAAATACAAAAAACAAACAAAGAACAAAAAACTTCAAGAAAATAAAAATAAAAAAAAGAAGAAGAAAAGGGAATATATGCTAGCTACTTATAATAACAGTTTGTTTTTGATTTAGATTTTGGCCCGAAAGAATAGCGAGATTGAAGAGTTGAAGAGCATGTACCTGGCCAAGCAGAAACAAGCTGAAGAGACGATCCGAAAGCTGGAGAGAAAAGGTCAGAGTTCATACAAGTGTGGGGTGAATGGAAAGACTGTTTACGCTTTTGTCACTAGCACCAGTGCAGAGAGACTCAAAGATACGATTCCTCACCTTTATACTCTAGTGTGTAGAGATGGTGTCCAGCTGTGCTTCAACTGCAGTGTCATTTAATTTAAAGCATTATCTGCTTTCTTTACAGTTCAGAGTGTGCTGCGAGAGTCCCAGGTCATCGCTGAAACCAAAGAGAAGCAGATCGCAGAGCTGAAGAAAATGGCAGATCAAAGCAGTGATTGTCTGAAAAATGAGTGGGAGAAGAAGGTAGGAAGTAGACTTGGATCAGCCAAAAACCCTGTAAGCATCCCTGAGCGGGTTGAAGTCATTTTGATGTAGGCTCCCATCCTGTCCAATTCTTTGACTTACACACACTACTTCTCTGTAGCCAAGTAAATGTTGCACTACTTTCATTGGATATGCATCTGAATCAAAAAAGGTAATAAACAATTTTAAACCCCAGATCACAGTTTAAATTTCATCATGATTCATGCCGTTAGTATCAATTATATATGTCAGGTAAGTACATTTATTTGCGGCTTTTGAGAGATTTAAACCCCAAAATGTTAAAGGAAAAAACATGATGAGAATTTGTCACAATCACAAATTGGTAATGTTCAATCCCCTGTCTCCTATCGACGGCTCAAGATGAGTGGTGTTTAATGAAACATGAAACTTTGCTTAGCAAACTTGTTTAATATTATTGGTGTGTTTTGTAAATGTAAAAGCCCTTTTTTCTTCACAGCTGTGTGCACAGTTCTGTGGATTGTGTGATTGCATTAGCTAAGTGAGTGGCAAATGAAATTCTTTGTTGTCATTTCTCATTTCATTGGGGTCACCTCTCTGGTGATAGTTGTCTTTCTTTTGCCATGTAAAAGAAAATTGGTCTGTGATTTGAAATGGAAAACATAACAGGCTTAGTGAAATGTAGCATGTAATTGAAGCGAATATGTGATCTGTGTTTTTACAGCTCCATGCAGCCGTGACGGAGATGGAGCAGGAGAAGTTTGAATTACAGAAGAAGCACACCATGAACATTCAGGAGCTGCTGGAGGAGACGAACCTGAGGCTGGCCAAGATGGAGGCAGAGTATAGCACTCGAGCACAGTCCACAGTGAGTATACTGGCAGCATAAGACCAGGATGTAAATATTTGTCAGGATACATTCATCTTTCATCCAGATTTTGACAAAAAGCATCAAGCTGTGAAAAAGTATGCACAAACACAAATCATGTGACAGGGTACAAAGGCCAACTGTTAAGGATTAACATTGCACACACACACACATTTCCCTTCCATCTCTTGATTTTTGGCAAATAGGATTTGCCTTGACAAGATGTGTGTATTTATATATAAATCTTTACTGATGTTTGGCTTTAAGTACATTCTCAGTTACTCATGTGTCATATGTTTAATTATAAATGGGTGACTCACAGTATGGTGAAAATGTGGAAAGACACTCTGTAACCTCTGGGTGAGAGCAACTCTAATTTTTTCTATCTGTCATCTTTACAAAGGTCTTTGATCCCGGCTGTATTCAGTCTTCTCATGGCAGTGGCAGTGCTCGCAGATATGCAGGCACACACACCTCCCAAAGCACTTTCTTTGATGTTTTCTCAAAGACTGCGGTTTTAAGAGGAAACATGCACATTTCATTAGTGAGGCTCATCAGCAGAGAACTAGCTTCATAAATAGTACTGTTATCAATATAAGCATTCACAGGCTTTTCTCATATCGCACACACACATCGCTTCTGGCCTTAAACTGTCAACAGACCCACATTTAAGAGGCATCAAACACTGGACAGTGCGGGCCCTGTAGTAAAGGCCTCTCGTTTTATTAAGAGCATATTATGCCCTGAAATCCAATGTTACGGTTTGTTTATATACTGTAGTGCTAAGGTTAAGATACATGTTATTGTCCCTGTAGGGAAATTGTATACTGTATACTAAAGGTAACTTGGATTGGTAATTTGAAATATTTTTACTGTTCTCACTTTTGTCTTACAAATAATGGTACATTTCCAAAAGTCATTCCCATAGTAGAGCTGTAAGTCTTTTGTGGATTAATCAATCGATGATGCAGACCAAACCATTTATTGACCGATTAATTGTGTTGCTGAGATTGAGAGTGCATTTTGAGTTTGTTCAGCCTTTTGTTTTACACATGAATACCTGATATATCTTTCTGTACAATTGAATGATGAAATCCTGTGAGCTTGTGGTCTTGTGAGTGCAGTTTGAGTCAGATATTTGGTCACATCATAGAGTTCCCTAATAATTGCACAATGCATGTCTTTGTTCAACTAAGAATGTATGAATGTAGTTACTATGTAGTTGTACAGCCCTACATATTAGTTTAAAGTTATGTTAAAGTGCTTACACATAGACATTGCATTTTTTTTAATTTGTGAGTTTGTCCAGCTTGGCAATTGGCATAAAAGCTTTGTTTTATCTCAGCTTTTGTGAAAAATAAGCATCCTCACTGTGTCTGGGGAAGATCTAGTACATCTTAAGATCTTGTATCACTCACAGCCCCAAACCTTGTCACTACGTTGGTCGGCTGCTGCTTTCTGACTATTTTTCAAACACAGCTCCCATCATTCCACCTCCTGTCAGCACCAGCCTCTTTCATCGACTAGATCAACCAGCACGCTCCAACTTTAATCAGAGCCCATCATCATCCTGCCTCCGCTGCATACCAAGCTGTCACATGTGAACTCACAAAGACACACAGACAACAGGACAAAAAGGAAAGGGACATTTAATCAAAATGTTTCTGGAAGAACATTTTACATCGCTTTGATCATTTTCTGAAATAAAAGACAGTCTTCAAAGATGTCATGGAATTGGAAACATAGAATCAACAACAGTAGTAAGCAAAGTGCGTCATTTTTCTACATTTAAAAGCTATCAATTTAAGAGATCTGTCTCATATTCACTCTCAATGCCATTGCTGTAGTTTTTCTGTATGATAAATAGTCCGCCAAAGTAAAAGCTGATAATAATAATATTAATGCATTTGATATATATATAGCTCATTTTATCATTCACTCCACATCTGGCGGTAAGCCACTATTGTAGCCACAGTTAGGTTAACTGACAGATGCATGGTTGCCAATTCGTGCTATCGGCCTCCCCGGCCACCACAAATCATTCACACACAAAACAAATGGGCAAAATTGATAAATTGCCTATTGATTATGGCAGTATGCACTAGACTCTAGTGACTAGAACCACAGATGCCTCACTGTGGCACCTGGTATTCCCAGTGGGCTCCTGTCGAAGTACTAACCAGGCCCAACCCTGCTTAGCTTCCGAGATCTGACAAGGAGAAAAAAAATTATTTCTCTATCTACATTTAGAATATCCCTACAATTTACTTCTAACTTGGCCACTGATTTATAGACTCACTACTAGGATAGGTTGGCTACATGTCACTGCATGTGACCCCAGATATTTGTATTATTCACCCTTTTATTCAACGTCTACAATTAGCAGCTTTTTACCTTGTAGATGATAAAAAGCTGTTGCCAAAATCAAAGTTATATGGCCGTATTTTGCCCCTGGTGGTAGCGCAGCGCTGGCGTTAATGATGACGTTTGGCGCCAGTGCAAATGGTGACATTGTGGGGCGTGGAGCTCTGAACAAGAGTCATGCCAAAATATGAGGTGGAGTGAAGCAAACGTAGGGCGTGATGTGATGCATTCTGTGAATGGTCAGAATCGTAGCTAATAAACTTGAAAACTAGTGCAATGAAAAAATAATGACTATAGTCTAATTAGGACAGTCTTCCTTAAATAGCTTTAGCTGAGTTTCCATTTCGCTTTTGGGCAAAAATGTATCGATCTGCTTCAAATTTCGAAAAAACATTACGTTGAGCCTGTTTGCATTAAATTATGAATTTGAACACATCAGTCCCGAGTCTCGCTTGTGTCCAGCGGAAACACTGAATACACAGAACAGTGCGCGCCTCGTGTGTGTTTGTGTACATGTGTGTACGTCCGTGCGCATCTGTGTGAGTGTGTGTGTATGTGCGCACTGCATGAAGAACCGATGGAACTAACTTTATGAATTAATGCTCTGTGAGAGGTGCACATGACTGTGGCGCGTCTATGTGCAAGACGTTTGGTGTTGGGCATTTGTTCCTCTGAACAGTTTCAAGTTCCTATACATTATTATAAGCCTATACAGCACAGCTCATATCTGAGGATGCACGGCAACACAAAAATAAACAAAAAAAATGTATTGGAATTTCTGGGGAGGACAGACGCGGATTGTTTCAAGACCGGGATGGGAGCGGTCAGAGAAGCTCCAGAGCAGCCGTCAGTGGTCCCTCTGGCTTCAGGACATACCGCTGTTTTAATCACAACTGCTGTTACATCGTGGGTCTTTGGAGCTGTTTTATTGTCCCAGTATATGAGTCCCTCTCGTTCTTTGACAAGTGTCTCCTCCGCTGTGAAGCCTTAGGCTTCTTTCTTTGCCTGGATATGCCATGGGTGCAAACATCTCCTGCGCTGATGGCCTTTTAAATGCCACAGTTCTCAGTAATGGGTTCAAACACATTTACCATATATGGACTGTCACATCCCCCTCCAGCCTCCAGTGGACAAGTGCAGCCTTTTTACGCTAGTGTTACCGCAGTGAAAATAGCAAAAGCCCGACCTGGAACTGCCCCCTGGTCATAGCGCTGACGCTAGGGGCAAAATACGACTTGTAGAGACTCATCCATCCATCCATCCATCCATCCATCCATCTTCTTCCGCTTATCCGGGCCGGGTCGCGGAGGCAGCAGTCTAAGCAGGGACTCCCAGACTTCCTTCACCCCAGACACTTCCTCCAGCTCCTTGGGGAGGATCCCGAAGCGTTCCCAGGCCAGCCGAGAGACATAGTTCCTCCAGCGTGTCCTGGGTCTACCCCGGGGCCGCCTCCCAGTGGGACATGCCCAGAACACCTCCCGAGGGAGGCGTCCAGGAGGCATCCGGAACAGATGCCCGAGCCACCTCAGCTGGCTCCTCTCGACGTGGAGGAGCAGCGGCTCTACTCCGAGCTCCTCCTGTGTGACTGAGCTCCTCACCCTATCTCTAAGGGAGCGCCCAGCCACCCGACGGAGGAAGCTCATTTCGACCGCTTGTATCCGCAATCTTGTCCTTTCAGTCATTACCCAGAGCTAATGACCATAGGTGAGGGTAGGAACGTAGATTGACCAGTAAATCGAGAGCTTCGTCTTTCCACTCAGCTCCTTCTTTACCACAACGGTCTGATACAGCGCCCGCATCACTGCAGACACTGCACCGATCCGCCTGTCAATCTCACGCTCCATCCTCACTCGTGAACAAGACCCCGAGATACTTGAACTCCTCCACTTGAGGCAAGGACTGTCCACCCACCTGGAGAGGGCAAGCCACCCTTGTCCGGTCGAGAACCATGGCCTCGGATTTGGAGGAGCTGATTCTCATCCCAGCTGCTTCACACTTGGCTGCAAACCGTCCTAGTGCATGCTGCAGGTCCTGGTTTGAGGAAGCCATCAGGACGACATCATCTGCAAACAGCAGAGCTGAGATCCTGTGGTTCCGAAACTGGACGCCCTCCACGCCCTGGCTGTGCCTAGAAATTCTGTCCATAAAAATCATGAACAGAACCGGTGACAAAGGGCAGCCCTGGTGGAGTCCAACATGCACTGGGAACAGGTCTGACTTACGGCCGGCAATGCGAACACAGCTCCTGCTCCTGCTCCTGTCATACAGGGACCGGACAGCCCTTAGTAAAGGGCCCCGGACCCCATAATCTCGGAGCACCCGCCACAAGGCGCCCCGGGGAACATGGTCGAATGCCTTCTCCAGATCCACAAAGCACATGTGGACTGGTTGGGCAAACTCCCATGAACCCTCGAGCACCCGATGGTCCAGAGCTGGTCCAGTGTTCCACGACCGGGATGAAAACCACACTGCTCCTCCTGAATCCGAGGTTCGACTATCGGTCGGATTCTCCTCTCCAGTACCCTGGAATAGACCTTACCGGGGAGGCTGAGGTGTATGATCCCCCTGTGGTTGGAACACACCCTCCGGTCCCCCTTTTTATACAGAGGGACCACCACCCCGGTCTGCCAGTCCAGAGGTACCATCCCAGACCACCACGCGATGTTGCAGAGACGTGTCAACCAAGACAGTCCCACAACATCTAGAGACTTAAAATACTCAGGGCGGATCTCATCCACCCCCGGAGCCTTGCCACCAAGGAGCTTGCCAACAACCTCAGTGACTTCAGCCAGGGTGATGGACGAGTCAGCCTCCGAAATCTCAGTCTCTGCTTCCTCCTCGGGAGACGTGACAGCGGGATTGAGGAGATCCACAAAGTATTCCTTCCACCGTCTGACAACATCCCCAGTCGAGGTCAACAGCTCTCCACTCGCACCGTAAACAGTGTTGAACATCTTGAACATGGTATTTGTTATGGACAAACTGTGACTGGCACAGAAGTCCAATAACTGAACACCGCTCTGGTTTAGATCGGGGAGGCCGTTCCTCCCGTTTACCCCTCTCCAGGTGTCACTGTCATTGCCCACGTGGGTGTTGAAGTCCCCCAGTAGAACAACGAAGTCCCCGGACGGTGCACTGCACCCCCCTGACCTGTCCCCCACCCGAAGGCGGAAGGACGCGACCCTCTCGTTCACCGGGTTGAACTCCAACGGCGACGGCTGAGCTGAGGGGCTATGAGCAAGCCCACACCAGTCCGCTGCCTCTCCCCGCGGGCAACGCCAGAGAAATGGAGCATCCAGCCCCTCTCGAGGAGACAGGTTCCAGAGCCCAGGCTGTGCGTGGAGCGAGGCCGACTATATCTAGTCTGTAGCACTCGACCTCCCACACGAGCTCAGGCTCCTTCCCCCCCAGCCAGATGACATTCCATGTCCCCAGAGCTAGTTTCTGTGTCCGGAGATCCGGTTGTCGAGGCCCCCGCCTTCGACCGCTGCCCGGATCTCTTTGCACCGGCCCCTTACAACTCCTCCCGCAGGTGGTGGGTCCACGGGAGCACGGCCCCACGTCGCTCGTTCGGGCTGGGTCCGGCCGGGCCCCGTGGGGAAAGGCCTGGCCACCAGGCGCTCGCCGTCGAGCACCCACCCCAGGCCTGGCTCCAGGGTGGGGCCCCGGTGACGCCAATCCGGGCGACGTAACTGGCCTTGATATATTGCTCATCATAAAGGGCTTCTGAACCGCTCTTGGTCTGACCCGTCACCCAGGACCTGTTTCCCATGAGTGACCCTACCAGGGGCATTAAGCCCCCGTCAACATAGCTCCCAGGATCATTCGGGTACTCATCCATGTAGAGACTCATCCATTTATTTGTCTCCACTAGAACCAGATTATACACAGCGATGGGCCTCCTGCTGGTGCCCAGAGTCGGGTCTAAACATGGAAAATCAGTGTTTCAGTTTTATGCAATGTAGTGTAATATATAATTAGTTTGATTATCTCCTCACACCAAACATGTGGTGCTGTCATGCCCTCCCAACATGAGAGGGGATGAGAAGAAATAATGATACCAATTAAGGAATTGGATTGAATTTAAAGTATTTAAGCGTTTGAGTACCTATTAGGTGTAA
Source organism: Rhinogobius similis (assembly GCA_019453435.1). Classification (NCBI taxonomy): domain Eukaryota; kingdom Metazoa; phylum Chordata; class Actinopteri; order Gobiiformes; family Gobiidae; genus Rhinogobius; species Rhinogobius similis. Next base: position 23,697,364 of record CM033631.1, read on the forward strand.
AAGCGCTCTATAAATAAAAATCATCATCATCGTGTCACACAGCTCTTGGTGAGTGTGTGGTTAAGTTAATTTAATTCTTATATTTATTTTTATCAGGGCACCAGCTCTTTGAGCAAATTGCCAATCTCCAACAGTCTGAGCACAAAGTCCAGCACAGTCTGAGCACAGTCCAGCACATTGTGCTCAGACTGTCTCTCTGTTCTTTGGTTGTAGGAGAGCTTGGATGGTACTCTCCTGTGGAGAGTACCATGTGCGGTTCCTCCGTTGGGATTCGTACTGGGACGAGGCTTGTCCTGGCCGAGTATAAAAATAAATTTTATACTAATTGTTCATGTTTTTATTTGATGTTGTGGGATTTTAATGCATCTTTTGCTGTTCTGTAAAGCACTTTAAATGCATGAATTAAACTTATCTTTTAATCACATTGTACTTAGCAAAAGTTTTTTCATAAATTCATATGAACCAAATACGTTCCTTAACACTGTATGTCATAGTTCATTCAGGTTGTTACTGTTAACACTTTGTTCTCCATACCCCTAGGATTCAGGCGCTCTGGGGCATTGGAACAATGTGATTTGAGTTGTGATATTTTTGTGTGCATTAGGAACTAAAGGTGCATGCGCTGGAGAAAAGAGTGAAGCAGCAGTCGGTGGAGGTTGAAAAGGGAAACACGCTGCGGCAGAAGGTGACACAGGAGAAGGCTCAGCTGGAGATCCACATCGCAGCCATCAGCGTTGAACTGCAGGAGGCGAACAGGAGGTGTTTGAGTCTAAAAGTGTGGATTTATCTACCAATGCATACTCAACATCTTATTTATCCTATTTTATTGTGCTTTCCCATTCACAGAAACGTTAACCTCCAAAAAGAGAAGGAAGACCAGATGAAGCTCTATGAACAGAACATGGACAAACTTCATACCAAATATGAAACTGACATAAGCCACTTGCAACAGGAGCACACTCTGTCTTCAGCCAAGGTCACTGTCACTATAAAAACACACTCTCACTGTTTGTGTGAGCCTCCTTGAACTCCTCACCTTAGCGTGGTGGAGGAGTTTGATTACCCGAATGATCCTGGGAGCTATGTTGTCGGGGGCTTTATGCCCCTAGTAGGGTCACCCATGGCAAACAGGTCCTAGGTGATGGGTCAGCCCAAGAGCGGGTCAGGAGCCCTTTATGAATAGTAAAACAACAAGGCCAGTTATGTCGCCCGGATTGGCGTCACCGGAGCCCCACCCTGGAGCCAGGCCTGGGGTGGGTGATGATGGCAAGCGCCTGGTGGCCGGGCCTTTCCCCACGGGGCCCGACCAGGCACAGCCCAAACGAGCGACGTGGGGCCACCCTCCCGTGGACCTACCACCTGCGAGAGGATCCGTAAGAGGCCGGTGCGGAGAGAGAGAGAGAGAGAATGTCACCTAGCTGGGGGGAAAGGAGCCTGAGCTCGTACGTAAGGTTGACCTTTACCGGCTAGATATAGTCGGCCTCGCTCCACGCACACCCTGGGCTCTGGAACCTGTCTCCTTCAGAGGGGCTGGACACTCCATTTCTCTGGCATTGCCTGCGGGGAGTGTGGGCTTGCTCATAGCCCCACAGCTCAGGCGTCACGTGTTGGGGTTTACCCCGGTGAACGAGAGGGTCGCGTCCCTGCGCCTCCAGGTCGGGGACTGGTCTCTCACTGTTGTGGCGGCCTACGGGCTGAACAGCAGTACAGAGTACCAGGCCTTCTTGGAGTCCCTGGGAGGGGTACTGGACAGTGCACCGACCGGGGACTCCGTTGTTCTACTGGGGGACTTCAACGCCCACGTGGGCAACAACAATGATACCTGCAGAGGGGTAACCGGGAGGAACGGCCCCCCTGATCTGAAGCCGAACGGTGTTCAGTTATTGGACTTCTGTGCTAGTCATGGCTTGTCCATAACTAACAACATGTTCAAGCACACAGGTGTCCATCAGTGCACGTGGCAACAGGACACCCTAGGCCGGAGGTCGATGATCGTCTTTGTTGTCGTGTTATCTGACCTTCAGCCACGTGTCTTGGACACTCGGGTGAAGAGAGGGGCGGAGCTGTCAACCAGTCCACCTGGTGGGGAGTTGGGGGAAGCAGTGCTTCACCAACACCGTTTATGGTGCGGGTGGAGAGCTGTTGAACTCAACTGGGGATGTTGTCTGATGGTGGAAGGAAGACTTGAGGATCTCCTCAATTCCACAGTCACGTATTCCGCAAAGACTGGGGACTCGAAGGTGGACTCATCCATCACCCAAGCCGAAGTCACCAAGGTTGCTGGCAAGCTCCTGGGTGGCAAGGCTCCGGGGGTGGATGAGATCCGTCCTGAGTATCTTAAGTCTCTGGATGTTGTGGGACTGTCTTGGCTGACACGTCTGCAACATCACATGGCGGTCAGGGACAGTGCCTCTGAACTGGCAGACCGGGCTGGTGGGCCCTCTGTATAAGAAGGGGGACCGGAGGGTGTGTTCCAATCATAGGGGGATCACACTCCTCAGCCTCCCCGGTAAGGTCTATTCCAGGATACTGGAGAGGAGAATCTGGCTGATAGTCGATAGTGGGATTCAGGAGGAGCAGTGTGGTTTTCGTCCTGGTCGTGGGTTCATGGGAGTTTGCCCAACCAATCCACATGTGTTTTGAGGATCTGGAGAAGGCATTGGACCGTATGCCCTGGGACGCCTTGTAGGGAGTGCTCCGGGAGTATGGAGTCTGGGGCCCTTTGCTAAGGGCTGTCCGGTTCCTGTATAACCGGAGCAGGAGCTGTGTTCGCATTGCCGGCAGTAAGTCAGACCTATTCCCAGTGCATGTTGGACTCCGCCAGGGCCGTCACCGTTTTTTTTAGGCGCAGTCAGGGCGTGGAGGCTGTCCGGTTTGGGAACCGCAGGATCTCATCTCTGCTGTTTGCAGATTATGTCATCCTGATGGCTTCTTCAAACCAGGACCTGCAGCAACCAGGACCTGTTCTGGATGCCTCCTGGACGCCTCCCTCGGGAGGTGTTCTGGGAATGTCCCACCAGGAGGCGGCCCCGGGGTAGACCCAGGACACGCTGGAGGGACTACGTCTCTCGGCTGGCCTGGGAATGCCTCGGGATCCCCCTGGAGGAGCTGGAGGAAGTGTCTGGGCTGAGGAAAGTCTGGGAGTTCCTGCTTAGACTGCTGCCCCCACGACCCGGTCCCAGATAAGCGGAAGAAGACGAATGAACGTTAGTGTGAGCTTCCACAATAATTATTTACAAATGTGATTTTCTTTAGACTTCTGAATTGATTGGAGAGTTTGAGAAAACTGTTGCTCAACTTCGACTGCAACTCCAGGACAATGACCAACTTCGACTCAAACAACTTGGGGTATGTTTGGAAACTGAGAATATGAGTGCTTAATAAATTCATGCAGTATACTATACGCATTTATGATCTACTATTAGGATCAGCAGATCAAGTTCCAGACGGAAAAAGATGAACTCCTGATCCAAAGCGAAAAGAAGGTATGTTGGGTTTTTTTCCTCTTTTACCATAATATCGGTCTAATTTATTTGCAGATAAACAAAAAAAAAGTTATAAACAGTTGCGACATTGCTTCCTGTCATTATGTTGTGTATATTTCCACTAATCATTATAAGTTAAAACTAAACTTAAATGTTAACTTAACTTAAATGTTAATTGTAATAATGATATCAACACCTTTTTCTGATATTCATGATCTGTCATTTGTTTTGCAATCGAAGAATTACATTTCATCACGTCATGGTAGACTTTTGCCATGTTGGGACAGTAAAAACCTTAACACATAGCAACAAAGTGAAAAAAATACAGTCTGGGAATGTCTCCGTCATCGACAGTCTCTTTTGGATCCCCTGAGAGCTCTGTTCTGCTCTTGAGAAGTAGTAAAAGAAACATGTTGAGAGGCCCAGGGAGGCTCCTGACATAAAGAAGACCCATCTGGCTGCCATAGATGGACTGAAAGACGCCTTATGCTCAGATGGTATACGTTTGATGGGGTGATGGAGAGAAGAGACCAGTCCAGATGCTTACAATCCTCGGCAGCAGGCGTCTGTTGAGTGATGTTTGATTGTGTCGGCTTTTGCACTCACTTGCACCTCCACCTCCTTTTCTTTTATTCTGTCCCATAGGCTCTGGCTGTTCACAGCGAGGCAGAGAAAGCACGAGCAGAGGCGAAGAGAAAGATTGGCCAGCTTGAAGACAGTCTCAGGTAATGTCTGACAATCCAAAGTATAAAACACAACAATGTATTAAGACATTACAGCAGGCATTACAGGTTGTGGATCTGTATTTTTAACATGTAAAACTAGGATTGCTCATATGGCAATGGTTTACCACTTCCATGGTGGATGCATGGTGAGTTGTTTAACTTCAGACCTGTTTTCTAAAACTAGAAACACTGAGGGGAGATCAACGGTAAACTCTTGAACATCAGAGTGTGTGGTATAATCCAACAGACCAGCTCCTGTAAATCAGAACCATTCAGATTATGACTACACAACCACCAATGAAGTATTAAGGTGGCCAAGTGACTCTTATCTCCCAGCATTCCTCGTTTAAGCTCACACTGTAAAAAGGCAAGGTCTCAGCAGATTCCAATCAAACAGCCTGTCAGTGCATTCCTTCAGTAATTGACCCTGAACTGGAATACATTAGTTCTGTTTAGGTCCCAGGAAGTTAACAGATTCCCTGGTGAAACTAGAATGTGTTCTGCACAATTAAACACAGCGCTGACTCGGCCCATTTAACATCCTTACCCTGGGTCCACACCAGCCACTGTGCCTTCGCCTTCCTTATGGACGTTTGACTTCATCCCACTTATTTACTACAAGATCTAACAAAAGTTGTGACTATTGTAGTGTATCTCATTTTTATAAATAATTATCCCAATGATCTATGTCAACATATATTTACCTTTTTATGTATATGTATGTATATATATATATATGTATATATATATATATATATATATATATATATATGTTTTAGGAAGTTCCCCATAAAAAAGTTTTTATTATTATTTTATTCAATTTATGAAGAAAAAAACCCTATCACTTTACTTTGCTTTCTTTTAGTTCCATAACAATAGAAGACTGTTTTGTGAAAGTGTTTTGATCAAAAACCAACATATTTGCATATTTCTTCTTTGTGCATGTCATTGTCAGCAAACACCAGAGGACGCGTGTAACCGCAGCAGGCTGCTTCGTTTGTGCATAAATTATGTGTGTTGTTAGTATCAGTAACGAGCCCGTCATTGCCTCATTTAGACTTAAACTCAGAGAAACGGCAAGTGGCCCATCAGTCTCAGAGCTAATTAAGTACTCAGGGTTGACTCCAAATTCACACACACACACAGACACAGACACACACACACACACACTGCAGTCCAATGTCTGTTACCTGCCTGCTGCCGTGGAAACACTGAAGGCCTTTAAAGGCGATCCAGCACAACTTCAAAGTCAAAGCCAGACCGCACGCAGGGGCTTGTGTGTGTGTGTATATGTGTGTGTGTGTTTGGATGTTCGCTCCTCTGAAGATGGGAGGATGGATGATAAAATTAAACAAGAAGAACTGTTCAAAATGCCTTCCATGTGCCAAATACTGTGAGCAATGTGGGCTGTCCTCTGCTAGACTGGTGGGTGTACATCTTATCCATATGCTGTTCAAATATTGCTGGGGTTTTGTTATTTTAGGTTAAACAAATACAGTTTAGGTCCCAATCATAAGTTTAAGACCAATTGAATAAATGGCAAAAGTCACATTTTACGTGGTTGGATCTTAACAAGGTTTCAAGTAGAGCTTCAGTGTGCAAGAAGAAATGGGAGTGAGACAAAAAAAAAAGTTTGTGTAAACATGTTATTGAACACATAAAATTCACAAATAAACTCAAATAGGCTGTTCTGCAGCTGATCAAAAGTTTAGGACCACATGCCTTTAAAAGCCCAAATCTGTGCAAAAGTGTGGATCGAATGTCATTTTCTGTCAGGTATTCACACTGTCATGACGTTCTGATGGCAAAGGCAAAAAAACAATCTCTTTTTGAATGTGGTCAAGTTGTTGAGCTGCATAAGGAGGGCCTCTCGCAGCGCGTCAGCTGCTGAGGTGGGATGCAGTAAGACAGTCATTATGAATTTCAGTCATTATGAAGATCCTGAGTGTTATGGAACAAACAAGTCAAGTGTAAGACCCAAACACAATTACACCAATCCTGAGCCGGAGGATCCGATTGGCTGTCCGTCAAGACACACTTACAGGTGCCGACTGCAGCCCAATAACTATCAGACGACATCTGAGACTGAAGGGCTTCAGAAGCCTTGTCTTCTTGAACACCACAGAACTGCCGCTTGGACTTTGCAAGAGACACCAAACATGAGACATTGAAAGGTGGAAGAAAGTTTTATTCTCTGATGAGAAAAATGTACCCTTGATGGTCCTGATGGTTTCCAGCGTTACTGGCATGACAAGGAGATCCACCTGAGAGGTTTTCTAGGTGCCACAGGGAGGAGGCACCATAATGATCTGGGGTCTGGGGTGTTTTTCCCTTCACTGGCACTCCAGGTGGTGCAGGTCAAATGGCGCTGGCTCTGTGCAGATGTTGCAGAGAGCATTCCTCATGACTGAGGCCCTCGTCTGTTTTTGAACAGGACAACGCTACAGTTCACAAAGCCCCAGGACAAAGGACTTCTTTCAGGAGAATAACATCTCTCTTTTGGACCCTCCTGCATATTCCCCTGATCTAAATCCAATTGAGAACCTTTGGGGATGGATGGCAAGGGAAGTTTACAAAAATGGACAACAGTTCCAGACAGGAGATGCCCTTCATGAGGCCGTCTTCACCACTTGGAGAAATTTTCCCTCTCACCTCCTGGAAACGCTTGCATCAAGCATGACGCAAAGAAATGAGGTCCAAAGAGACATGCTATAACTAATAAAGGTTTGGGACTTTGATTTCTGTTTTGAGGGGGTTTTGGGGTTGTTTTTTAGGTTTGATCCTAAACCTTTGATTAGGTGCAGTACTTACTATTTCAGTTCAATTATTGTTTTCAATCAAATGGTCTCACTGCCATTTCTTGGTGCTTATGGAAAGCTCTACTTGGAACCTTGTTAAGATCCAACCATTAAAAAATGTTAACCTTTTGATCGGGACTGTATCTTTTTTGCTCTTGGCTACTTTATTAAGGCATCACTGGTACCGCAACAAACTATACCCCTTCAAAGTTTGTGGTAGTTTTAAGTCAGGTTCTAATATGTCTTGGGTGCCAAAGTAAGTGATGATGTTTAAATGTGAAGTGTTGAAATCTGGATAAAGCTAATAAAACCCCTAACATTTTATCATCATAACCTCAATAACAACCCTTGCGGTGCATAACAGACTTAACATTATTTTTCCTATTAATGCTGTGATGGCCGAGCCAAAATGAATTTGATTCACAGTATTAAACACCAGAATGTGGCCCTTTGCTTCTCGTATGCTTCAACATTCGATCCCTCTGTGAGAAATGTTTGGACACTCCTGACTTTAAATTTTCTATAGGCGCAAAGTAACCAGGATGAGAAGATGTACTTTTGAACGTTACATACATTTTCAAAGTAGGAAGAAAACAAACAACTCATCTCATCCTTCCACGCAAATAAGCACCACTGCTTCAATTTCACTTCTAGGGTTGTGTTACTATAGCAACAACAACCGAAAGAACTACAAAGCTATGCACAGAACAAGTATTTCTTCTTTTCTTTCATCCCCAACACGCCTCAGATCATTAGAGGACATTAGCATAGAGGTGGAGGGATGCTGCATAAAGGGAGACCAAAACAAAGCCAGTGAACTCATGGGAGACACAGCTTGGCTACCATTTGCTATAGTGACCCCACGTTCATCATTTAAACATATCACATTATGATAAAAGTAGCGGAGAGGTGGCTGGTCCATTTCTGGAGTTGTAACATGGTATTCAAGGAAGATATTGTGATAAAAGAGGACTCGTGCTGTGTTATGCATTCATTTGGTTCAGTATCACATTATTGAAAATCTAACTGTTGATGTTTAGAATGGATAGCAATAGCGAGATATCGATATTGACTATTATTCAGGAATATTGACACCATGAGTAAAAATACTCCTTTGTCCACTTTGATTCACACTTAATAAGACAGATTCACAAAACTTTATTGGTGTCGAGTTGAATGGAAAAACAATTCTTCTGCTTGTCACCTACTTTGTGGAAACAAAAATAAATTAGTTTGACCATTTATCTTAAATATTTGAGCTCTTTGACTAAACGTGACTTAATTTAGCGGGTTTATGTCAGTTGTTCTTATCAGAAGAGCAACAGATTTGTGCAAGAAAGACCCAACACTATTGTTTAATTTATTACCGATGTAACATACGTAAAATTGTAGGATGCTTTCTAAAATGGAAAATGTTTAGCTTTTGAGAAAGCTACCCACAATAAAAAAAAATCCTACTGGTTAGTTACGCTGTTAAAAACAAAACACCAACTTTCCGAGATAAAAGCACTTTCTTTGGGAAGCCCAAGCATCTGAGCACCACATGAATTCAGCTATTGCTCCTTGCTACTCTACTCTTTTTGTGCCATTCTATTTATGGCTTTCCGCTTAAGTTTGTTGATAGGTGATATTTTGAGGACTTTTGCCCATTCAAAAGCTATAATATTTTGTTTTTGTTAATTGTGAGGGCAACACTGCTAGATTTTCTACCATACTGAAACCCATGAATTGTCAACTTTGATATTTATTGAATATTTGTTGACAGAACTTACAAGTATACTTATCATTGTTAGTGTCTGTTACTGGCAAATACTTACAGCTTGGATCTATGTTTATTAATCAAATCAAATCAAATCAATTTATTTTTATAATGCCCAAAATCACAACAACAGGTGCCTCGATGGGCCACAGGTAAAAGCAGTTCAGATAACTGTCCCAGAATGCCCCTGTCCTTTGACCCTCCTTCACGAGGAAAAACTACAAAAAACTCCATGGGAAAAAGTAGAAACCTCAGGGAGAACCACAGTGAAGGAGAGATCCTACTCCCACGGACGGACAGGCTGCAGCTGAACTAGGACTGACGCATCCACTTGGACTGTGGAGCCAGAACCACTCAAGAGGGAGGTGGCTTTAAAGAGTTCCTCCAGGCGGACGAGGAGCAGTCCACCAGTGTAGAGAGATCCTCCAGCAGGAGATGAGGAACAGTTCATCTAAAGTAGAAGGAGTTCGTCCAGGCAGACGAGGTGTGGCTAATCCAGCTGTCCAGGCGGGTGGCGCATAGATCGTCCAGACAGGTGGGGGGGGGGGGGTCGTCACTGGAGCAGCCGCCGCAGTGCCTGAAACAGTCTCCACTCCCCGGGGGAAGTGGAGAGAAAGAGAAACATGTGAACAGCAATGAACAGACTACAGTTGAAGTAATATTAAATATTGTTGATAGGTAAAGTAGGAAGAACCAGAGGATAGTGTTCAAGCTGCCATACTTCTCCAGCAGAATTGCTCCAAGGGCAGCGTAGCTAAAACTGTAGGTTTTTATTTCTGTTCCTAACTGGCCTGACCATAAGCTATTTCAAAGAGGAACGTTTTGAGCCTGGTCTTAAATGTAGAGACTGTGTCGGCCTCTTTTACATGAACAGGGAGCTGGTTCCATAACACAGGAGCTTGGTAGCTAAATGCTCGACCTCCTACTGTGCTTTTAGAGACTCTGGGGACTAACAATAGTCCAGCATTTTGAGAACGAAGAGCTCTGTTTGGATGATGCGCTACTATTGCATCTTTGAGGTAGGATGGGGCCATATTGTTTAAAGCTTTATAAGTCAGGAGGAGGATTTTAAATTTGATTCTAAACTCAACAGGAAGCCAGTGAAGAGACTCTAACACTGGTGAAATATGATCTCTTTTTCTAGTACCTGTTAATAATCTTGCTGCTGCATTTTGAACCAGTTGAAAGCTTCTTATAGAGCTTTTAGGACACGCTATAAGCAGAGCGTTACAATAGTCTAATCTGGATGTGACAAATGCATGGATGAGTTTTTCGGCATCATCTCTGGGCAGGATTTTTCTAATTTTGGTTATGTTACGCAAATGAAAGTAGGCTGTTTTACAGGCTTGATTTATATGTGCTTTGAACGAGAGATCTTGGTCAAATAGGACCCCAAGGTTTCTTACAGTAGAGCTGGGGGCTACAGTGATATTGTCCAGAGAAACTATCTGGTCAGATAAAGAGTCTTCGCACCACAAGATAGAAATGAAAGTTGCAGCTATTTAGCGTGTGCACGCATGTGTCTTTGAAGTGGTCTTATCTCGCAGAGCACTCCTCTCCCATGACGACGGGGATGAGGGAGGGAAGAGGGAAGTGGTCCACGCCCTGACAGCTCGCTCAAGATGGGGGGGGGATGGGGGGGGGGGGGCGCGAGCAGGTAGACGTATGGATTCTGAATAATGAAAAGCCACATGTCTTTCCTTTTTGACTGAGGTGGGAAAAAGTTGTTCAAACATGGTTAACTCAATATGACTCTTTGAGTCAGCTCTCACGGTTAAGTGAAAGGATAGACTTACACTGCATTAATATAAATCAAATTTTATTTAGTTTTTCCTTTGTTAAATCTACAATATCTTTGTCTTATCAGTACACAGATACGTTTGACTATTTGCTGCTGGATTACAACAATTGCAACAAGGTTCATGCTTTTCTTCGATGGATATGTTTTATGATATGTGTATCATGCTCTGGTCTGTCCAAAATAAAATGTTGCCAAAAACCACCCCTGGTGGTATGAACATAACCCTATTTATCAGTGCTACATACAAATTTATTATGTCTCAAAGGACTTTGTATTTGAGACGAGCTACTCCACTTCAGCTTGGGAACACCCCCCTGGTTTAGAGCTTTGGCTACACTTGTTTAGTTTTTGAAAATGTGTCTCCATTGTTGCATCATTTAGCTTGATGCCAACTTTTTCTATTCTAGTCAGACCATGAGTTTTGATTAGTTGTTTTCAATTCTAATGTTTATTGATTCTCTTTGTGACTTTAATATGTGCTTGCCCTTGCGCTCTTTTGTGTTACTTATTTGTGGTTTGTCTTTTTCTCTCTTCCTTATGCCTTTCTCTGGGGATGTGAGGATGAAAACCAAGCCTGTTTTATTTTTTCTTCAGAGGGGGCTGCATATTTCAGTTTTGCATTTTTTCTCTTTTTATGTGCTCCCTCTTCTTTGGCGAGGCCCCTTTGATGTGTCTGTGGATTCGTTATCATTCCGTTTGGATGAGCTCACAGACGCAGGAGCGCGGGCGGAGCGTGCTCTGACACACACACACGCACACACACACATTCTACTTCTTTTTATGCTACAACCAGAGGCATCCACATGTGAGCGTGCATGCTATTTGCAAAGCTTTCCCATTGGCTGCTCCACCCACATCACAACCCATACACTCCTAAATACTCTACTTACTTTGACTGGGATGAACTTGTATGCAAGCTTTGCATTGACTTGTCAGTTTTGAATAGGGCAACATGTGCCAACATAATTCTGATACATTTGAAATCTAATGTAAACAATTTCACAATGAAAAGGTTGTGTGTCATGCTCACATCGTGTGTAAGCGCTTTTTGTAACATTCTTTTTTTTTTTTTTTTTTTGCATTGCATCACATTACATCACAGCTAGCATGCTGACCGAGCTGGCTCGTGTATAAAAATGCTTAAAAATTAGATGCAGACATCACCTTGCAGTCTTATTTCTTAGAGCTGCTTTTACAATTAATCTGTAGTGGTCGGCAATACATGGACAAAAATCTGCTAGAACCACTAATTTGTTGCAAAACGCAACTAATTCTCAAACAATATAAAAATATTCCATTGGCTTCACTTTAGTGAGCAATTTCAGTTGTTAGACTGTATTAGATTATTTAACCTGGTCTCCAGCTAGACATCCATTCATTGTGTAGAACTAGCTTTTGCCCAAGGGGCAAATGTTCTCAGTCGAAGAACAAAAACCTTTTTCCAATCACCAATACAATACAATACAACAAAATTATTCCAAATTTCTGTCATCCTCGCTTTTCTATTTATCAGCGATACCAAAGCTTCCTCTCCCTCTTTGAAACTGCTTTTTAGGATTAGGAAGTGAGCGGACTACCTCCTGAGTACAGCACATCTTTAATTTAAGCCTTCCACTTTTCTGACCAGAGCTGCTTTAAAGTCACTAGGCCGCCTCGCCGCTGGCACCATGCGCTCCCTCTGAGTTTGCTGTTCCCAGGCTTTCTCCCAGTCTAGCCCTGTGTCCTCTCATCACTGCATCACCGCACTGTTATTGATGGTGACGTCCTGTCTACCCCAGTGGCAGGCGCACAAACACTTTATAAAGTCAATTAATCAAAGTTGGAGTGTCCTCAACAGCTTTTATCATATTGCATGGATGGGGTAGAGATTCTTTAACACTTTTGATCAGTTGTAAACATATAAATATACATAAACTTTAAACTGTTCTAAAACATTTATGATGGCAAATGCACCCTAAATGTACTTTTAAATTAATTTTGAAAGTATTTCAAAGCTCTCAAACATACTTTCTCATCTTCCGCTTCTTTTTCCATCTTCTCTCCTCACGTATTCTTTGTGTGTTTGAACCCAGAAGGCAGTCATGCAAAGGGATTGATTAATAATTACAGAGTACACAAAACTGGGAGAGAGAAAAAGAAGTAAAAAAAAACAATTTCTTTGTCGTTTGATGTCGGACATGAGAGAGACCAAAATTACAAAGGCATAGCTCTGTAAAAAGAGAAGGATGAATGTTTGGCTGTCTTTCTTCTGCCCCTGTTCTGTTGTTGGGCCTTTTATGATTTTCTTTCAGTCCAACACTTTTCATCTCCTTGGTTTCTGTTTTCCCATTCAGCCTCTCATCTTCATAAACATGTGTTTGTGTTGCTGCAGAAGGTTATTATTTATTTTAATAGAAACTTGATTTCTAAACAATTCTCAGGCAAAATATTCTCTTCTGGGAATGATTGGTAACATTTGGCTTTACTGCATTTTCTATTGTATTAAAATAAAGTAAAACAAACTCCATGAACAATGTGTTTGGCATAATTCCATAGTAGTGAGACATGTTTTTGGTTAGGCCAGCTAAAAGGTCTGTTTATTATAGATAATCTAATTTAGCAGCAAGTGCTCTTTCAATTGAGCCACATAATCTTTCAATCTAATTTTTCCTCAGACTCACGCATTGTTTAAGTCTATATAGTAGTTGCATTTATTCAACATATTGCTTAGCTCTTTGTAATGTGCACCACCGAAGCGCAAGTCATTTTCTTGGGACCAGCCCTCTTGTTCCTCATGAACCCATTTTTCTTTTAGTCAACACTACTAACTTATAGTCTCTAACCTGTTCTTAAAGGTTTTATGCATAATTATGTTTAGGAGTTTGTGGTTTTAGCAGAAACTTTTAAATTATCAGGTGGTACAAAAATATCTGCTCAATATGGCTGTCGTACCTCCAGCTCTGTCATTTCTCTCCCACACACAGTGGCTTAAGCCTGACAGCTGCTGCCTTGTGTAGTGGAGGATGTTATGGCTGGGCTCTGACAACTCGCAGTATGAGGCCATGCTGCTCACTAAGCCTGTCAATCCTCCTTGCTCACTCTGCACATGACCTGGCATTCGGCAGCACACACAGCCTTATATCAAGTATGTCACAGACCATACCACTTAGACTGAGCATATGCAGCCAATGGCATAATGTAATTGGATGTTCATGTTCATGTATTTTATTATTGCATCACTTACATAAAGTGCTTCAATTGTAGTTTATCACAATATCTTCTGCCACATTATATCAAACTTTGAAATTGTTATTATGACAGACATAACATAAGATTTAGCCCTTGCACCTTTCCTGCGCCTAACACATTACCTTTCTAGCAAAATATGTACATACAGTGTGTTTTACCTGTTTTGTCACTAGATTTATCTGTTAAATATGTGTTTGCATTTTTCAATGTGAAGCTTCGTTTTGTCTTTAGGGATACAGAAAGAGAGTTGGAGAAGACAAGAGAAAGTCAGAGACAGCAGATGCAGAAGGCCGACATGGCACTGGAACAGTTTAAAAAACATGTGGAAGCCAGCTCTGAGAAGGCCTACGCTGACATGAAACTGCAGGTAAGTGACATCTTCCTGGAGGTACCTTTTTGAACACTCAAAGACACTTGACATTGCATTATTCATTAAACCCCAAACATGGTGATGGTGAGCTACTTCTGTAGCCACAGCTTCCTTGGGGCAGACTGACAGAAGTAAAGCTAACCCTCCAAACAGTCACTCACCACATTTGTACATAGACAAGGTGGCTGAAGTCTTGCCTGTGGATGCAAGGACTGCTGCTTCAAACGCATAACACTCTTTTAGATTGGAGGGTGAAAGGTGAGCTAATCTTGCTGGATTTTACCTCCTAAACTTTACTAATGGTTTCTTTACTGTACACCTTTGTATACAGTACTCCTGTGGTATAAGTACTCCTGTGGTATAAATATAAGAAGGCTACAATAGAGAAGCTTAAAATAGTGTATAATGATGCTCTCAGAATGCTTCTGAAAAACCCCATGTCCAGCAGTGCCAGTCTCCTGTTCTGTCAGGCTCGAGTGAACAATTTTGAGGCTCTTATGAAAACTCGAATGTATTTGTCGCCTAAATCAGCATTTATCAACCAGGGATAGTAGGACCACAAGCGGTACGTGAGCAATTACCAGGGGGAACTTAGAATGGTTTCAGGTTTTAAAAGAAGATAAAATGTACTTTTATCTATAAAAAAAAAAAAAAAAAGTGGTATTAGTTGTAAATTTGGCATATTTTGGCATATCTTGGATCATAAATAAAATTAAAACTAAAATATAATAGCAATAATTGACAATATGTGAATAGTAAACCCATTTATTTGCCTGAAAGTTAGGGGGTGCTCTAAGTGTGAGACAAAGCTTAGGGGGTACTCGAAGCAAAAGAGGTTGGGAATCACTGGCCTAAATGAGTGAACAGTGTTGTGATGCTGGTGAATCCAAGTGTTGTTCTGTGCAGTGCCAGTCGATTTTATCGAAACACCGGTACAGCTGTCTTTTATAACCTTGTTTGTATTTTTGTTGTTATTGTCTGTCCTGTCTTATGGACCCTGAGTCTGAAATAATTTGTCTCTCATCTTTATTCAACCACAACCATGGAGTTCACTTAACAATTGTTCTGAAAACATGCTGTATATCAACTGTTGCATCCTGACTGCAGATTGCTCAAGGCAAGTTATTATTCCCGCATAAAATAATTTTCACAGAGCTATTATTTTACTGATTATTCTGTGTGTCCATTAATGAATGACAAACAAGTATTTACACCTCTCCATCTTCACACTTGACCTCACTTCCTCCCAGGAGGCGTGACACAAACTTGTTTGGAGCCTTAGGTTACAGTGGAGAATGGGCTGTGCACACTAATTACCTGCTCTAATTAGTACATTAGGCCAGTTTCTTCACTGCGTGGGCTGCCTCTGATTGAGAGGCTTCTCCAATCAATACCACAGTGAATTTGTGCAGATGTCTTACAAGAGAGTTTGGCTATAGGCGTTCTTGTTCAGCATTTTGGGTTATGCTGCATGTGAGAGAGATATTGACAGGCTGACGCACAGTGTGGTCCTAAATGTTTAAAGGGGCTCTGAGGTGATCGTTTCTATGAGCGTACATTCAATAGTTATGTGTGCGTTGTATTCTGATAGGATTCTTAATTTTATTTTCATTTCAACAATGTTTTGTTTCGTTTCCTGATGTTGGTGGGAGATATTACTAATGGGAGGGGATATATTACTAACAAGAGAAACAAGACAGTCCAGCTCAAGTATAAATACTGTGTGAAACACATTGTGAACTAAGAGTATATTTAATAAAGATTATTATTATTACAATTACGATATTCTGAAGTGCAAATCACATATTCTGCCATTTTCAACCACCACACACTGTTCTAACATTATAACTTCATTAAAAGAATCATTTATTGGTTTATTTGGCTTTGAATAACTAAGAACAGATTGCTGAGGGATAGATACAGTATATTGTTTAGCATGGTTTTAAAAGGGACAGGGTGTTTTGTTTTTCTTCACTGAGTGTTAGAATTTTTTCATTTCTGTATTTTTGTGTATTGAGATATCATTCTTGTTCACTATCTCTCTCTAAAATCTCTTTAAGGCGTTTTCACGCAACTGTTATTTCAAAGCCTTTATCGACGAAGGCTCCCATAGAATTAGTCTAATCTATATCTTTAGCCTATAGCCTTTACATACTTGAGCATGTAATCGACTTCTTTGTCAATATGCCCTGTATCCTGGGTGCACTTGGGCTTTAATGCTTTTCTTCTCTCCTCATGCAGCACTGCATGTTTTTGAATTGCAATTGATATCTTCTTTTTGAATGCGGAAAATGTCTGTATTTTTCTTCAATCCTCCAACTCCTTTTCTCCTGTTCTCATCCCTCTATCCCAGCTCTCTTCTTCTCTCCTCATTGAGCCGCTGGCATCCCAATCTCCAATCTGACTTTATCCTCAGCCCACATCAAAGCCACGACAGAGAGGAGTTCTGCCTCACTGTCATCCTCTCTCCCTCCTCTGCTCCCAGCCCGACTCGTGAGGCAAGGCTGCATCACGTTCTCAACTAAGGCTTTAATGTTGCAAGAAAGTACTTCAAAGTTTTTGCCCTTTTTCCATCCTCCCATCTCACTCTTTCAGCACACAGTGTTGTATCTAAATGGATTACCTACATCACTCTTTCTCTTGTTGGAAAATCATCACCCCACTTTTCCAACACACTAAAAGTCTGTCCTATTTTGATGCTTTAAAAAAAGTGGTACACCATACGGATTCAAACCTCTGTTGCGTTTGTAGTTCAAAGCAAGCTTCTGCATTTTGAAACGAGTGAATCAAAACATATTCTCAGAGTGTTGCACACAACATAGCTTAGATACAGCTTCAACAAATTGTTATCAATTGGTGTTGATACATGGTGCCATAAAACCCCTCACCATTTTGAACAATTAAAAATCTAAACCAACCAAATTGTGATCTTCACTAAAAATTATTTGAAATAAATAAAAATATATCCATTGCTGTTTTTGGACACCATTTATTTAACACACTTTCAATTACATTGACTTGTTTTGCTTTACCTTATTATCTCTTAATTACTAACAACTATTTATGCCATATGTTATGAACTATATACATACTTTTATGATAACTTCCATATTGCTCTTTGATGAATGCTTTGCTATCTTTCTTCCTCATGGCTATTCCATAATTTAAAATCAAAAGGAAAAATCTTCTATCAGTCAGCTGCAGATGGTGTTAATACTCTGACATGAAAGGACCATAGCACATTTTCTAGTTGTTGTCCCTACTCACTGTTTCCACATTTATATTACTACAAAATATATTTGTAAAACCTGTCTTGGTTTTGAAACAACTTGTGTTGTGCTTACAGATGGAGAAGGTAGAGGAAGACCTAGTGCGCTCCAAGTCCCTGAGAGAAAACCAGGCTAAAGAATTTTCACAACAACTTGATTCACTTCGGTACAAATACGAACAACAGGTCAGTAAGACGAGCAATATGAACAGATAAATATCTTATTTCTTTTAGTAAGATATCCTTGAAGGGAGATGTTTTTCCCTTGACGTGTTTCGGCTGCTATCTGCAAGTCATCTTCAGAACTGTTGCTGGTCTTGGTGGTGACGTTTCACTGATCAGCTGTTGTTACTTCCTGAGGCGTGGTCAGCCCGACAGACTTTATTCACCTTATTCCGGAAGTTGCTTTGGGCGCCGCCCTCTTGTAATCCTTCTTCTGGTTTTATTAGTTTTATTAGTTTACATAATAATGCTACTGATCTCAATAGCAAATAAGTTACATAAAGACCACAAAGCTGCCCAGGGAATAGTTGCAGTGTTGGCTTGTTGGTGAACATTGAACATTTTACACAAATCAGCTTACTTTATATATCATTTTATCTGCGAGACGTTTCTTCCGTTCTCCACTTGAATGAAAGGAGTTCCCACTTAACTGGAAATGGAAATGAAAATCCTCAGCAGAAAGAGGCAATCGTGGGTGGGGCAGAATAAGGTGAATAGATATAACGTAGCTGAAGACAAGAACGCTACCAACGTTATATGGATGTGTGTTTGTTTGGAGTTTTGTTCATTGTCTATTATTATTGCTTAGACGTATGAATGTTTTAATCAAGACATTGGCTATTACATATCTTCCTTCCCATTTTTGTGCTAATGCCATAATATGATGGATTACCACACTTAAATGTGTGTGTTAACAAGCATGGCAACAGTCATTACTATGCCGGATGACTTTTTGTGCGTGAAAATTGTGGATGAAAAGCACTTGATAGACAGATTTTCATTATTTACGTACAAAACAATTTGTTTCTTGATTTGCTTGGTAGATGGTGACAAATTGATTAATTTACCTCATGTAGAAAGTGTTATTGCTACTGTTGAAAGGCTACAGACATTCTAGTGCTATTGTGATTAGTAACTGTATAAATATAAATCTTTGTTTGAATTTTATAAAAGCCATCAAAGAGATGAAATCATGTACTTTTATGGGGAGTGGGGGATGCGTTTGACAGATAAATCCAGCTGCATAGTTTTAAAGTCACATCAGAAAAGCTTATGTCTTGAGATAAAAAAAAAAAAAAACATGAAGGAGATGAAGGTTTTATGTTGTTTTTTTTTTATTTGTGTCTATGGCTGACATGAAAAAATAAGACCTACTGTATACATATTTTGTATTCAGTGCAGATATGTATTCTGAGTTGTCAAAACAATGTCCATTTTAATACATTTGATTTCTTTATTCTTGATTGATGTTAAAAACATGCTACTATCATAGATTATTATTTTCAGTAGTCAATTGTAAACTTAGACGTTTGAATGCATAACTGAAGATCTATAGTGTGTCTCATGTAACCCTAGTCAAATTTTCTTATTTTTTGGCAACGTGAAGTCCTCTTCAGCACTTTAGCCTTAGGTATCACAAAAATAAAACTTTGTATGATCCGCCTGCATGGTCCATCAGCACCTATGAGGGTGTTTATGGTGGCAAGGGGCTCTGCTGTCAATGGACCTGATTCTATTCAGACAATTTGGTTCAATGTTGTGGTTTACAACAAACAAATTACAAATCTGTCAGAAATTATAACTATGAACCAGAAAAAGCATGTGTTTTTAAACTTTTCCCCTAGAGGGGGAGAGACTGGTGCCTTTCTGCCTCACAACCCCCCCTCCCCAAATCATACTCCTAGACTCTCCTGCTGAGACCAGACAGGGATTCTGTCCTATTCTGGTTGTTTTCTGCTCCAAGAACTCAGATTTACCCCCTGGTGCTGAAGAAGCCTATTACCTCACTGTCCCAACTGAAAGCCTACAAAACATATCTCATGCACTTCCATGTGAGCCAGCACTGACAGGAGTCATGCTGTGCAGAACACCCGGCCCACTCTGTATCTGTGGAACCAAGCTGTGCTCTAACCAAATCACTCTTCCCTCATCAGCGCCATGCTGGTCCCTTTAAGAAGCGCAGCACCCAGCATCCTCCACTGCACTGGTCTATGTGATGTCACAGTCGGGCTCCTTGCTGGGTTTGCTCTCTGTTGTTTCCTCTTCATATTTTTTGCGGTTTTTCCTCACAGCGGACCCTTCTTAACCATTTTTCGCCCTCAACTCACCTCAGATGCTCTTGTGTCTCTTAAGACTCCATGGGCCAGCTCTCTGAAGAGATGGAAACGTTCAGCGCAAATGTTCTTTCCGACTTTGTGATGTCGCTTGTCCTGCTGAGGAGTTGTTGAATCCAGCTTAGCGTAATATCAGCTTTAATTTGAATTGCCTAAAATCCTGTGGATGTAATCTGTGGCATGTTTGGCCTAAACTGGGAATGGAAAGCTGTGAAAATATGCGGAATACACTGTAAACAACAACAACATTGTGAATCAAATATGTTTTAATTTTTTAGTTTCAAGTTACTGCACCAATTTAGCTAACCAGTGAATGTTTGGTTCAGTGTGGACCTGGTGTGTATGGATGTCTGCTCTTCAGGCAGGCCAGGTAGGGTGCCGTCAAGCACAATGTGCTCCGGATTAGCCTCAAAGCAGAGGCTGGGCCTCAGGCTCCTGCTGTCCTTTCAGGGCTCTGACTGGGACTTCTCTGCTGATGAGCTGGGGGTCACTGTTGCCCCCACCATGAGGAGACTGGGAACAGAACGCAGACCCTGGGAAAGGCTTGGGTTTGGTAATGGACACTCCACTTGCAAAGCTTACCTCTCAGCAGGTGCCCTAAACCACAGCCACAGCCGCACTGCAGACTGGTTTCTGATGACCGGGTGGATTTTATTAGATTTTAAAAAACATATATACTACGTTTACGCATTTCTTTATAATGGTCTGTATTGTACAGTGCACCACTAAACCCAGTTTATACTGTAACTGGACAATCTTTTTGGATTTTTCTTTTTTTTTTTTTTTTTTAGAGAACTAATTTGTATTTTTTGTTTAATTTATTTGACTGTGAGAGGACCTGCAGCTTCATGGATTGTCTACATTTTGTTTTGCGTTTCTAACAATCATTGCCTAAGCCGATTTGCCCATGCTGTCAAGCGCATAGCATGGGGCATCGGGTGGTTACTGAAGCCAGATGGCTAACCCCTACCAGCTCACTTGTATAGTCCAAAGTTGCGCCTCTTTGTACAGCGATTGCCGAATAGAAGTTTTGAAGAGAGAGAGTGGGATATTATGGGCCTGTCGTTTCCATTGGTGGAAAAGGTGGAAGGGCGGAGGCGCCAAGCGGAGGTAAACACGCACGCCACGCTCGGTCAAAGCAGACAAACTTTTCTGTTTCCCACCATGGTACCAATTGTACTCCACTGTTTATGAACACAATTGGACCGCGTGAAGAATAGACAGACAAGTCGTCATGACGACAGGTTAGCTCTCAATGTGTGTTGGATGATGAAGTCTCTTTTTCGTGCTTGTCCAATCAGATGGCTGGGCTCTGCATGCAACACGAGCAAGAGAGGACGCGGCTCCAGCAAGCGCACATCACGGAAAAGGACAGCATGGTCCAAGAGCATCAGCGAGAGGTCGGCAGTTTGGAACGCCAGGCCAAGGCCACCCTTCAACAGCACCAGCAGCTCACCCAGGAGTGGAGGAAGCGTGATGCCCAGGTAGGGGGTCTCCACTCATCTTCATTCTCACATACAGTCATGCTGACCCGCCGCGCTTTCGTGGACAACCACTGATACATTTTTAACTTTTCAAAAGCACAGCAGGCTTACGTATTTTGAAATGATCCAGTATTGAATGATTACCATGGCATGCAGGAAACAGACTTGCGCTAACCAGATAACTTCTCACGGCACTTATTGTTTTAAATTGTAAATATTTTGAAATAACACGCTTTTTTGCCATTTTTGCCATTCCGAAACCCTTAACATCTTAATACAGTGTATTTGAAGTCTATCTCTGCATGGAGCTTCCTCTAAACCGCGGATCTGGATCTCTTGCTGAAAATGCTATTATTACTACACAAATGTTACTCTTACACAAGTTGTATTAGATGCTTTTTGCTGATGTTTCTATAGCACTAGAAGCACATTTACAGCCAAAACTGCAGCAAGTTTCATGAAGCCGCTTTGCTCGCGCCAGCCTGGGTTAGCATGAAGCTCTGTGGGAAGCCATTTGATAAACCAGCCCCCAGCTGTGGATCTGCAGGACTGGCTCCACACTGGAAAATGGTCAATGTCGGCTTTGAGACTATTTTAATTTCTGTCAACAACCCAATAAGAAATAATGCAACATTTTTTTGACAAATGTTCTTTTTACCACAAAGACTGAGGCAATATTAGAGACAAAAATGAAAATTGCCATCGCTTTCTTTTCAAATATTTGAAATGGAGACGTGCAAGAGTTACTAATCAATAATGATTATTCATTATCTGTTATTCTGCTCAGTTATTTCCTATTTTTCTTTGTATTTTATTTGGATATTCATTTTATGAGTTATTTAGGTTTGGGCTAACAGCCTAAACCAAACTTTTAGAATTTCTTGACACAGAGTGCGGTAGATTTGTAGACTTATTCTTATATTAGTCTTTCCTCTGAAAACAGTTTTACAATGCTCCCTCTCTCACACCTAAACCAGCTAGTGTGTTATTAGGTTTTGTTGGAGATGCCATCTTAAATGGTGTCAAAATGACATTTTGCTTGACAAATATGTGGATCCCTGGGCTGTGACAGAGAACACACTTCCAGCAGTCATTCCACATTCTGTGTTTTTGTTTTGGAGTTTTTGGTGAGAGATCTGACGCTTGAATAAATATCACACATTGAATAATTAAATAATACTGTCGGCCTGAAAACTATCAGTAAACACACTCCTGAACACAAAATTTAGCTCACGGGGGCTTCTCCCAGTGGCCGCTTTTAGGGCTACCTCTGGACAGAGGTCATTCTCCTACACAGACTCTGGATTAATGTCCCTCTCTATTTAAGGACAAGCGCTGATTCCAAATTTAAAACTGCATACATACTTTTCTTGACCAAAGGCTACACTTCTAGATCTAGTCATTGAACTGTTGAATTATTGTAGTGTCGCAATGAGTCAACTAGTGTTTTTGTGGTTGCCTGCTCTTGATATGGAGGATTATTTTGTCCTTTGCTGTAGAACAGGAACCTGTTGAAAAACTTTTTTTTTTTTTATTCTTTTTTAACTATGTCGAGTACACACTTTTTTTTAAATAACAAATAGTTTAAATGCAGTCAAAAATTTGTGGAATTTATTTATGTGTTACTATATATGCTGGTTAAATGTCAGTATATCATGAAATATTAATATAGACTGAATTAGTTCCATTTTTAGTCATTCAAATCTTTACATGTCACAGGTACTTTTAAAGCCACATCTGTTTCCTGTCTAGAAATATAGTTTCAGAAGCTTGAGCTTATCATGCCTACACCCATCTTCAAAAGGCTTTAAAATTAACAGTAGGAGACAGTACTATCTGCATGTGTATAAAATATAATATTAGATTTATATTTTCATTTTCATTTTTTTCAAAAGTAGAAGAAACAGAACCAGCCAGCTCAACTGCCACAACATACATCAGACACATCAAGGGGACATAAATATTGGTGCTTCCTCCACAAACCGAGTCTTCCAACTTTAACGGCAGGTGCTCAAGTTTCTCTTTAAAAACCAAAACAATGATTTAATATAGAACAGTGTAACTAAACAGTCAAGTTATTTTTTGTTTCAAACTTCACAGAAAACTTCCCATTGTAGTCTGAGGTGTAACCTGACTGGCTTGAGAAGCATGTTTGCCTGCAGCTGTTTTGTGCTGCTGTTGTTTTTGGCTGATCAATGCCTCCCTGAGGAAAGGGGAGTTCTTTGAACAATTTTGGGGGCATCTTGCCAAAAGTCTTGTGTCTTTTCCTTACTTGCTTCAAGTCCGTTAGCAAAGAAATATATTTTTATATTAATCCAACAACCTTTTTTTCACTTTTAATTAATACTTTTTTGTTTTATAAATTATACCACTTTTCCTTTTTACTTTATTACATTATATGAGGCTTTTGACAAACTTCAAATGCATCAGGGTCAATGAGATAATTTGTAATTTTTAGCATCCATCATGTGAATCATTGTTAAAATCAATTCTTTTGAACAAACATATTAGATTATTGTGTTCTGCTAAACAATAATTAATTTGAAAATAGTAAGCCCTTGAACTTAAAATCTTTCAAATAGTTGACTATGTTAACAATGTTGTATTATATCTCTGAATAAAGTATAAATAACTTAATTTTTAGATCAAATTAATTATAGAGGTCTATGCATTAGTTTCTTGTTCCAGTTCTAAATATTTTCATGACATCATACAGTGCCATGGGAATTTACATTTGTAGATTAGTATGTATTTGACACCTGGAATGATAAGAAACAACCATTAGACCGAAGGATGTAGAAAAAAAATAGAATACTCTACATTGTCACAAAATGAATCAAGCTTGTTTTATTTGATTACAATATGCAGCAACATAAAATTCAAAAACGGTGGGAATGTATGGTGTGATGCACTTTTCCGGGTGGTTGGGAGCCATGATGCCAAATCACAACAAAAGTATTTGTTAGCTTATTTTAACAAACCAAACAATTAGTTGTATGTACAAAGCATAACCTGGTGTGGTGCAGTGTTTTAGAAATAAGGCTTTATTGATACAAATATCAGTATAAATCTGTATTTTAATTTTAGATCACATTTTTGCCCGTCACACCAATTGTGCAAAAGCCAAATATCCAAAAAACGATTGTATGTTTTTAAATACTTCAGATTTTGTACCACACAATTATCTTGTGTTATTACAGAAATTTAGAGTTTACGCCACCATTTATTTAGTTTTTATTTTTTATTTTTTTTGCCTTAAATGTCATTGACCCACCAGCATTATAATTTTTGTTTTGTTCAGTATTCAGATACTCAACTCTTTATCTCTACCTTAAAACTAATTTTATGGCTGTTATTTTTCATAATAATTACGTCTATTTGTGAACTAAAACACACACCATCTGGACTTCAAACGGCATGAGAGAGCGAGAGATTCCAGTGAACTCTTTTCTTCTTTCCTGTGATGGACTAAATAATGATGCTGTCAGATTTTTTTCAAAGCACTTCAATCGCTGCAGTGTGATTCCATTGAGTCAAATGAAGAGGATTTTGACAGTCCATGTCAAAGCTGAAAACATAAAGAAAACATGCAGACAGCGTTAAACCACCGTGTCCATGGTTAATGCCTATTAATTGTCATCTCTCATCCAGCTGATATTGTCCAGTCAATTTGGTCCTTTTACCATCTTGCTTTCTGCTTTATGTGTAAGATGGATTGTTTTTCATTTCAATTATACACTTTTAAAAGTACATTTTCAACCAAATAAAGGTTGAAATATGGTGAGTAAAGGCTTCAAGATATAGAATATGTACGGATAAAGTGTGTGCGTGATGGGAATCAGAAATAATTTATTGTTTTTGGACATATTGATTTAATAATAATTATTATTAAATAATAATAATTATTAAATTATTATTTAATAATAATTGAAAACAGTGGAATAGTGTTACTGGCATTATTAAAGTGACCGGTCTTATTAAGGTGGCAGGTGTTATAAATTGTTCATGAGTCCAACGGCAGAGGGAAAGAAACTGTTCTTGAGGCGGAATGTTCCGGTCCGGATGGACCGCAGCCTCCTTTCTGAGGGGAGTGGCTCAAATAGTCCACGTCCAGGGTGGGAGGGAGCAATTTTGATCCGACCTGCTCGTTCCCGAGTCATGGAGATGTACAGGTCCTGGAGAGATGGAAGGCTGCAGCCGATCTCAGCAGAGCACACAATGCGCTGTAGTTTGTCCCTGGCTGTGCAGCGTACCACACGGTGATGGAGGAGGTTAGGATGGACTCGATGATGGCCGTGTAGAACTGCACCATCATCTGCGCCGGCAGCTTGGCTTTCCTCAGCTGCCTCAGGAAGTACATCCTCTGCTGGGCCTTCTTGATGATGGAGCTAATGGTTGGCTCCCACTTGAGGTCTTGAGTGATGGTGGTGCTGAGAAAGCGGAAAGAGTCTACAGTGGTGATGGGAGAGTCTGTCAGGGCGAGGGGGGGCACGGGGGCTGAGATTTCCTGAAGTCCACGATCATCTCCATCGTCTTATGGCCGTTGAGCTCCAGGTTGTTGTTGCTGCACCACGACCCAGCCGGTCCACCTCCCTCCTGTAGACAGATTCATTGCCGTCCGAGATAAGTCCGATGAGGGTGGTGTTGTCCGCAAACTTGAGTCGTGGCTGGAGGTGCAGGAGTGTACAAGGAGAAGAGCAGAGGAGAAAGTACACAGCCCTATGGCGATCCTGCTCTGAAAGTCCTAGTGTCTGAGAAATTCTTTCCCAACCACACACACTGCCTCCGGTATGTTAGGAAGTCAGCGATCCATCTGCTGATGGAGTCAGGCAAGCTGGAAGAGCTGGAAGAGCTTGTCCTGGAGCAGAGCAGGGAGAATGGTGTTGAATGCTGAGCTGAAGTCCACAAACAGGATCCTGGCATAGGTTCCCTGGGAGATCTGATGCTGCAGAATGAAGTGAAAGGCCAGGTTGATGGCGTCGTCTACAGATCTGTAGGTGAACTGGAGTGGGTCCAGGGTGGAGGAGGTGAAGGACTTGAGGAGGGGCAAGACCAGGCGCTAAATGACTTTATGACTACAGGCGTCAGCGCCACAGGTCTGAAGTCATTACGTCCAGTGATTCGGGGCTTCTTGCGGACAGGGACAATCATGGACGACTTAAAGCAGGCGAGGACATGGCATGACTCCAGGGAGGTGTTAAAAATGTCCGTGAAGACAGAAGTCAGCTCATCCAAACAGTGTCTCAGGGTGGCAGGGGAGACACTGCCTGGTTCAGGAGCTTTGTGGGGGGTTGGACTTCCGAAACTGTTCACATCCTGTCTCTGAACTGAGGCTGATGGGGGAGGTGTGGGTGCCCGGGATGGGGTTGGCTGAGGTGTTTGCTGGAGTGAGGTGTGTGGGGAATTAAATGGAATTAAAAATGCCATAAATTCCACAGTGCAAATAATAACTTTAAAACCACCTACACATTTAGAGCTGACTCAGTTTGCACCTGTAACTGACAAAACTGTCCAAGAGATCATCACCAGTCTGAGTTCTTCTACATGCTGCCTCGATGTGTTACCCACCAGATTTCTAAAGTCTGTTCTGAGCACTTTGTTAACACCACTCACTCACATAGTTAACATGTCGCTTCAATCTGGAACATTCCCAAGGGCCTTGAAAACTGCGGTCATTAAGCCTCTCCTAAAGAAGAGCAGTCTTGATGCCTCAGTACTGAAAAATTATCGGCCCATCTCAAATCTGCCATTTTTAGGCAAAGTCCTCGAAAAGGTTGTTTACCAACAGCTCATTGACTTCCTCTTAATAAACAACTCATTTGATGTTTTTCAGTCAGGTTTTAGACCTCATCACAGCACTGAGACTGCTCTTATCAAGGTGACAAATGACATCCGCCTGAACACTGACGCGGGCAAAGCCTCAGTCTTAATTCTGTTAGATCTGAGCGCTGCTTTTGACACTGTCGATCATGGGATCCTCCTACAGAGACTAGAGGACTGGATGGGCATCACTGGCACTGCCCTAAATTGGCTGAAGTCCTACCTTGAGGACAGGGAGTACTTTGTTGAGATTGGTAACTGTGTCTCAGACCACGTGAGCTTGACCTGTGGGGTGCCCCAAGGGTCAATCCTGGGACCCCTTCTGTTCAACCTCTATATGCTGCCCTTAGGTCAGTTAATACTCAGCACAAATGTGTCTTATCACAACTACGCAGACGACACTCAAATCTATGTCTCACTGACGGCAGGTGAATATGGACCAGTGGATTCACTCTGTCATTGCATCCAACAGATCAGCTTGTGGATGCAAAACAATTTTCTTCAGCTAAACTCAGACAAGACTGAAATCATCGTCTTTGGGCCGCAGAAACAGAGAGAAAGTGTCAGCAGTCACCTCCAGTCTCTCGCTCTAAAACCGACAAATCAAGTTAGAAATCTGGGGGTAATAATGGACTCAGACCTGAACTTAAACAGCCACATCAAATCAATAACATCAACAGCTTTTTACCACCTAAAAAACATTGCCAAAATTAAAGGTATAGTGTCTAAACCAGACTTGGAGAGACTTATCCATGCATTTGTCTCCAGTAGGTTAGACTACTGTAACGTCCTGCTCACTGGCCTCTCCAAACGAGCTGAAAAACAGCTGCAGAACATCCAGAACGCTGCTGCTCGGGTCCTGACAAGAACCAGGAAGTACGATCACATTAGTCCTGTGCTCAGGTCTCTGCACTGGCTTCCTGTGGCTCAGAGAATTGACTTTAAAGCAGCTCTGCTTGTGTTCAAGTCTCTCCACGGCCAAGCACCAAAGTACATCTCTGACATGTTAGTGCCATATGAACCATCTCGCAATCTGAGGACCTCAGGGACCGGCCTCCTGCAGGTGCCTAGAGTCAGGACTAAACATGGGGAATCAGCATTTCAGTTTTTTGCAGCTAAAATCTGGAACAGTCTCCCTGAAGATGTGAGACAGGCCTCCACTCTGACAATGTTTAAATCCAGGCTAAAAACAGTTCTCTTTAGACGTGCATACGACTGAAAGATCTATCTGCACTCTTCTCTTTTAAAGTACTTTATTTTAAAATGATTTTAAAATGATTCTGTGTGTCTTTTTGTGTTTTGTGATTTTAATGCAACTTTTCCTGTTTATGTAAAGCACTTTGAATTGCCCTGTGTACGAATTGTGCTCTACAAATAAACTTGCCTTGCCTTGCCTTGCCTTGGGGATGGGTATGAATCCTTGACCTCACAGTGTGAATAAAAGATGTTATGTTGATGAGAAATTGTTAATAGCGCTAGGCGCCATCTATTGGCTGCATATACTCAGTAAGTGCCACGGCAGAAAGCAGAGAAACATGTTCATATACTTCATAATAAAAAATGTTTTTGTTTGTTTCAAAACATAAGATGGTAAATTTAAGGTACTTGAGCAATTTTAAGGCTAATAACAATATAAAAATGCATATTTTTCCTTTAATGCTTAAAGTCTATATTTCTCATGATTCTCTAATTATGACTTAGTTTGGTAGGAGGGCACCTGTGGTAAATATTTAGCAAAGTTTCACATCCGTGAAGTTGCAGTTTGTGAAGTTCTAAAACGGAATCCCTCCACCAATGTCATCAAAAAGTGACATGCCATTGTAAATACAGAGACCATGTAGAGACAACATTTTTGACAGTTTAAAGTGTCATTCCACAAAATTAAGTTATGTGGGTATTATTATTTGTCAAATTTTAACTATTGTGTAAATTGTGTAGATTTTGGCCCCTTTTTTTCAAAATGGTTGCAAGGTGTAATTATCTCTATGATGTCTAACTATGTCACACTAGCTGCCCATGTCCAACCAGAAAGTACAATCATAAACATAACAAAAATTGTCAAACTGAAGACAAAAAGGCAAAATGTTTAGTAAAATCTTTTATAATGATTAAACATAATGTGTTTTTTCTAATAGAAATATCAAAATACACAGTTATGTTATACTACTGTTGTCTTTTACACTACATATTGGGAAGGCAGCCAAAAGGAAACCATTATCACCCCCCAATAATGGGCAGGTGGATAGACAGTATCAATGTTTTGCCAGATCAGTGTATCCAAATGTGAATTTGATCATTTCTATTTTTAAACTATCCTGCGTTACAGTTCTCTTTTTTTCCTAACTCTTTCATAATCTCCTCCGTTGACACGGTTTGACCCACTATACTTTACATGACACCTCCCCGTTGTTGCTATGAGCTGCTTCCTCATGCTTTCTCCTCCCATCAGAATGCGAACATCCAAGTGTCGACTGTGCTCGTTCCCTCTTTCGCTGTTTTGGCCTCTCAAATCTTCCAAAGTGACATCGCCAGTGCCTCTGTTCTGGCAGATTACCCACTGACTTATTAAAAGATTTTTCTGGCAGAGAGATCTTGCACATTTGTTAAAGAGAGAATTATACATTAAAGACTTCTCTCTGATCTAATAGCTGCTTGCCCTTGAAGGCACATGTGGTGCGGACTGGTAATGTTAAAGACGAGAAAATTACGAGTGTATTTGTTATATTTTCCTGCATGTCATTGTAGTCATGTTAGTGCGGCATCATGCGTGACTGTGCATGTCAACGCCCTGGCACATCCAACCCTGTGTGTGCCAACGGGCAGGGGGCGAGAGAGTGGAGACGCACAGCCCGAGCATCTGCCTGTTTTTTTGTGACACTGCTTTGAAGTCTCTTTGATTCTCCCCAGTGCCCGCTAAAAAAGACTTCAGACACTTTCCCTTCTGATTGCCTTAACATGGCGTTGTCCTGGGATGCCCGGACTTTGGAGGAGAGGAGGGGGCGGATGGGGGGTGTGAGCTGTGCAAACTCGAGTAAGAAATAAATGCAGTAAACCAAGGAGAGTAAATGAGGATGTGCAATAGCTGAGGAATGTGTGCAATAAAGCAGAGGGAGGATGAAACAGCGAAGCCCGGATGTGGCGGCTGCTGCTGGTGGTGATACGCAAAAAGGTTTCACGTTTTGTACTACACTATTTGACATAAAGATGTAGTTTTATTGATTATGGAAAAAAAAATAATAATAACAAAGCTGCACTATGTAACTTTTCTGGTGGAGGATCCGCTGCCTGTTATATTATATTGGCCTGAAAAGTTAATCAATATGTTATTAAAGGAGACATATTAAGCTAAATCAATTTTGATGAGCTTTTAGCCTTGGTGTTACCGCATCACCACTGTACTCAAAGTTGTATTTTATTGATTCATGCATCTTTGAGTAATCCTGTATTTCCATGCATTTGAGCCTCGAGAGCTCAGAAAACTTGAGTTTTCCCCTGCCCCCTACCCCCGCCCATATCACTCAGTTGTGCTTTATTTGAAAAAGTAAGACTCCATCTGATAGATCTAGGGTAAATTGTAAATGACAATCCACTGCTTGCTTGGAGAGGTTGGCCTGATCAGTTCTGCAGTTTAGAACAAGAAGGAGGAGCTGTTTCAGGTTTTAAGCCTTTTAGGTCAATATTGTGTTTTACAAATGAACACATTTAAAATGTTGATCTACTTTTGTTTGAGTTCATCACTACATTTTTTTAACTGTAATATGTCACCTTTAAGATTAATCCAAAACAGTCCTATTGTGGGCTCGACTCTACAGATCTGACCTGTAAGTTGGCCTGGTGGCGTCTCCTGCTTGTCTTTATGGAGATCGATACACTTATGCTCTGAAGCATTCTAGGAAAAGCAATACAGTCTTCTTGGAGACTAGCAGGTGGCCAACCCCCACAAGAAAAGTTGATCTTTAATGACTTAATACCGGTGATCATGCTTGAAACTGCAATGTAAGCAAAACTAAGACTCCTCAAAATTGATGGGACTAATTCTTGTTGCCCCTAGTTTTAAAAGCTTTGTACTTTGTAACACATTGTATATATTTACAAGACACTCTCTTGATGAGTTCTTTTTGTGCTGTGCCAGATGATTTCAGATTTGGAAATACAAGTGACCAGTCTTCGGGAAGAACTTCAAATATCCAACTTTGAGCACAAGCAGCAGTTGTCAGAGATGGCATCGCGGCTGGAGGAGGACAAACAAAAGGCCTCGGTGGATAAGAAGGAGGCTTTGGACCAGCTCCGCTCTGTGATGGAGCGCAATCACAAAGATCTGGAGAAGAAACTTCAGAGAGAGCATGAGGCAACCCTGGAAAAGGTGGGTTTGTTGCGGCTGCACTTACTTTATCGTGTCCACTTTCGCTTACGCTTTTTGTTGCAGTCCATAGATTTACTCAATTTATTGTGCTGTATTTTAAACATTTGAAGCTGAGTCAGTAACATGCTGCTCTAAAGATGGACCAATATCGTTGTTTCAGTCTACACACCGATACTTAGCAACTCATTTCTTTTCTATCTTTCTTTTTTTTTGTCTCCCCTTTTTTGTCTTTTCAAACTTCATCAAATTGCAGAATTCACAATCTAAAAAATATAATGACTTTTAACATTTTAAAAAATATATAATTTATTGCTCTTAAAAATGTTTGAATGGCCAGCAGAGGGCAGTATGTTTTTTTCTGCCATGTTATTTTCAACTTAAAATGTAGAGAAAAATACTATTGCACCGCATAACAATATTATCAAGTATCATCAAAGCATCTTAGAAATTGCTGTACTTGCTGTAGTTGATATTGTCATCCTGCATCAACGTCTTACTTCAGTGACTGACTTAAAGGCTAGGAAATCACCCATAATACTGTGCTGGTCTGACTGGAAACTGACCTAAGGTGGTGCTAATCAGAATCAAATCTGTGTCGGACTCATCAAAGAGTGCCGTTTTCATCAGACACCATCTTTACCAGCTGTGCAGCATTAGCTTGGAATTCAGAAACTTTTAAAGCAGCCATTTTGACTCCATCTGGCACACAGGACCTTAGTTTACAAAAGAGAAAACCACAGCTAGAATAACGTGTACTTATTAGGTTGATCCTTGTTGAAACATCATATTCAATCTTTTTAGGAAGCCTGTTTGGTGACAAAATACACAAAGTTAATTTTTCAACATACTTCTATACCGTATCCAAAAATGATCTGGAAACAGAAGGCCAAATGTAGAAGTACAATGATAACACTACCAACAAATGTCTTGGTAAAAAGTTTAGTTTTGTTTTTTTAGTCGCAAAGGTTGTAGTTGCATGTTTTTGCTATCTTACTTTTTAATCTTTCTCAAAGTTTGACTCCAAAGCTGCCATAAAAAAGTTACATTTGCTGGTCTCTTCCTATTTATTTCACAGTGAAGTCTGTCAGGACCTTGACTAGTTTGTGTGTGGAAATTTCTCTTTCTTTTGATGCAGACAGAACTGCTGTCCTCTGCAGTCCACTGTGGTCTCGGAGGCTGAGTTTGGGCAGGGCAGCATTTCCTTTTTTGCTTCACACATCTCCCAGAAAGATCCCACTAAAAAGGCTGCAAAAATCCATTAAATCCATGAATGGTTTCTCATCAAACACAGAGAAACATGGGCCTGTTTTTTTGGAACTAGAACTGTTTGACTGAAATAATAAGGAACAGAAAATCAAAGGAGATAAGATGAGTTGCAAAGATAGTTCTATATGTTCAAACTGCTACAGAAATGAAAGCAATCCTGATAAAGGTTGACTTAGAAGTGTGTGGTACACGTTTATCTTTAAGTGTGTGTGTGTGGGCTTGTGCGTTTGCGTGTGTGTGCGTGTGCGTGTGCGTGCATGCGTGCGTGCGTGTGTGTGTGTGTTCTGTGCTGAAAATGAACACACACCTCCCAATCTGTGCGCTCCACTGAGGGCTGTGAGGTGGCCATCTCTGGGAGACATTTTAACAGGATTTGTGCTCTTTGAGTCTTGTATCTATGCTCCTCCACACCTCAAACGTCCATCAATTTCCACCTCTGCTTTAGCGTCTGGTTGTGGCAAACCTCAAAACTTGCCTAAAATTTAAATTGGTTGTAGTCTTTAAAAATCTGGAATGACTCACCTGGAAGAGGGCAAACGAGAAACACTCTAGAAGAGCAATATCTTTGTCTATGTGCAACTGTCTCAAAAGTGTGTACAAGGCAGAGAATTAAAAAAAAAACACATTTAAGGCCTTAAAAGCATCAAACTCTTCAAAAAAGTACAATAACACATTTCAAATATAATGGCCTTAAATTGCCTTGCCTTTTATTATTCATTTTTGTAATGTTACATTTTTTGGCACAATGTTTTCATATTGTATGTTTTATGATAACACATTATGACTAATATTGCAATCAAACCACATAAAATGAGATTACAGCTAATATGTTAACACATACAATTCGTACCCAACACATCTTAATGTATTAGTACTTGTGTTTTAAACAATCTCTTTTCTACTAAATGTAAAGTTTTATAGCTATAAAAGGGGGAAAAAAAGTTTTTTTCTCGGAACAGTGGCATTCAAAAGTCTTTAAAAGTTCTTAAATTGCATAGACAGGGTTTGAGAGGTTGTCATCTGGACACTTTATTTTCATTATTATATTTATAAACCCTTACTATTATTATATTGACTTTTAAAACAATGTCCAGATGGCTACTTCTCAAACCCTGTGTGATGGATCCCTCCTGGACGAATGAGGTATTACACCGACTCGTCTTAAAACCTGGAGCTACCCTGTATTAGAAAACAACCATAGAATATTTATATTAATGTATTCAGTATTGATGGGAGCTACATTTAGAATATTAAAAGTGACTTGATGAATGATCCTTTGCCTTAATAATTGCTTAGATGTTTCACTTTTATGAGGAAATACTTTTAAAGGACTGATTATTTCAGTGGGACTTTGCCCATATGTTTTTGTTTTACATTATTTTATAGTCGACTTAAATACTTGTTGTAGAAGCTTGCTGAAGTTGCTCAAGTACATCTTGGCTCACTCACAGTACAGAAAACCTCACCTTGTTTGCTCCACATGCCTGAGAGCCACTTGTTTCATGCTTTTAAATACCTCAGATCTTTGATAATTTCACACAAAGGATCACAAGGGCCAAAGTCGTGTGATAGAGCATGAATAATGTCTGAACTTTGAATTAGTGTTTACTCTTTGTCTCAATTGTACATCTCTTTGAATCGCTGCACGCGTTATCTCTAAGTACGTACCTTGATTGCGCAGAGAACTTGTGGTTCAGATTAGCTGGTGTGAATGTTGACCGCACAGCATGCTGATGGGCCTTGATGCAAGTTGTGGAACAGGAATGTGCCGCCCTGCATGACTTCAGATCAAAGAGCATTTCATCAAACCCCAACCAAGTGTGACCAAGTGCCCCAGAGGCAAACATCCCACCAGGAAGTGACTTTTTTGGCATGCTGCGACGACTCACCTGTATCACTGTGCCCCCCAGACATGCCATGTACAGATGTTTTAACTTATATTAGTGTACCTTCTTCTGTACGTCTTTGGTGCACAGAAACATTTCCATTTTAATTACAAGGGGAGTCTGTAATGTCCCAAACTAGGCCTTTGAGTGCTATAACTCACACCTCAAGAGGGCGGTAAGGTAACAGTTGCACATTTAAGAGTAAAGATCTTTTTTTTTTTAGTTTGCTTAGTAAATGTTTCAAAAGTACTATCTGAACAATGTTTTTTAAAATTGAAGGTTTAGTCTTTTCCATACTAACGGGGCCAATTTTTTTCCTTCTAGTTTAGTTTCTTTTCAAGATTCAACTTTTTCTCCCTTCTCTCTCATGTAGTGCCGCTTTTTCATGTGGCCATCTGGTTCTGCAGTGTTTAGTTTTATGTTTGGATGCATGTTGTCCCTGACCACCGTCAAATGTGGTGCACGCGAATGAGTCATAAGTCATTCAATGTTTTCTTGTTATATTTTGATCCGTATTTAGAGCTCATAGTTTGTGATCAGACCACCCAAACTGTCTTCTGTGGAAAACATGAGAAGATCTACTGCATCTTGTTCAGTTTTTTCTTGCACGTCTGATTTGGAACACAGAAACGGCAACATACTCAAATGCAAACTGTGATATTTGAGCACTGCTTTCATTCATGCTATTACTTTCATTACCATTTTCCACAGCACCTTTAAGCATTTTTACATAATACTGCATTAGCTGTTTCTTTTTGTTCAAAATAACTTAAATTACTCGTAAACCTGTTTCATTTAACAATTTGTATATTTTAAAGATTCACTATGTAACCTTTTCTAGTGGAGTATCTACCACTTACTTGTCTCCATACAGATGTTATTGCTTTATCTGGAAAGTTTCACAATATGGCCTCAATCTTGTTTTGTATTTATTGCTGGGTTTGTTTTCAGCAGAAATCGCCTGTAATTTCACAAAAAACCAAGGGAACCAGTACCCCCCCCCCCCACCACCCCTAAACCGACGCACCTGAATGTAAGAGCTATAAGTCTAGTGCCA
Organism: Rhinogobius similis; assembly: GCA_019453435.1. Classification (NCBI taxonomy): domain Eukaryota; kingdom Metazoa; phylum Chordata; class Actinopteri; order Gobiiformes; family Gobiidae; genus Rhinogobius; species Rhinogobius similis. Next base: position 23,733,010 of record CM033631.1, read on the forward strand.
TACTGTGGAACATCCCCATGGAGACAAACACGTGGTGGACCCTTCACCAGAAAATGCACCTTTTAAAATGTTTTCAATCGTTATTATACCTCCATTGATACTGTGAGTGACACCTCTAAGTAGTAGGGTTTTGTTTTTTTTGTTTTTTTTAAATTATAGTCTCTTATGTATTATCTTTTTCAAACTGTTTTATATTGTATAACGTGCTTATTTATGGCACCTATGCGCTAAACTAATATCAGTGATCACTTTAGTATGTCATAATATTAGATTCTTTTAATAGCTACAACTTAGTCTTAGCAGTTACTTATTCTTGCTTTTTATGGTACACTTTAATAGTCTTGCTAACATTTGAAAAAGAAGAGTTGTTTTTCTAGCACAGGGAGTCAACAACAATTTCTTGAAACGCTAAACATCTATATTAACTCTTCACTGCAGCTCTGATCCCAGTGCACAGAAAAGAGCATATTTAACAGTTGTTATTTCTGTCAGCCGGAAGATGGTGGTGCGGGGTTGTTGACGCTGTTGTTGTCATCAGTCTTGTTCTGTTTTTGTCACTGTCAGTGCTGACTTATTGCGCTGATTCGATGCCATTTTGGAAATCCACCAAATCACATTATTGAGTTTGTCATGGATTAGACACAGACGAGCGAAGCATATGATCAAAGAGTTTCCATTCAGCGCACACTGACAGACTAATGAGAGACAATGAAATCGGAGGACTAAAGATCTAAGTTGAGGATGTTTATTTAGCAGAGGTAGTGTATTATTTGAATCTGGATATTTTCGTCTGCCGCTGGTATACGTTTACACCATGGCCTTTTGTCAAACCGCACATGAAAAGGTTTAAGAGTTGTGTTCCTCCGCTTGTGTACGAACATGTGTTTGTGTGCATGTATGCGCATGCCCAGACCAAACTGCGCGTTTCCTCAGTGCGCCATCGCGCCCGGCAGCTAAAAGAGAGAGAGAGGGTGTGCGAGAGAGAGTGAGTCATTCTCCACATGAAAGAGTCAAAGTAAAGGCTGTGGCGTCCCAAAAAAAACATCACACAGCAGCTCCCTGGCTCACTTTTTTGAAGTCGTCCAAGAGGAGGGAGGAGAGCGACACACTTTCTCAATCGCATTAAAACATGGCGTCGGGCTGCTCCCATCACGTTGCTCGCTATAGATTACACTTTAGTTTGAGGAGGAGTTTTAAGTGGGACACTGTAGTCATCAACTCAATCTGGGGGTTTAGATACAGGTCAGAGCAAGCATCAGTTTGATTAACAAGATAGAGTTAGCAGACAGATATGCAAAATATTCCAAATAGTTTGCAAGTAATAAATGTACTGCTGCCCATGCACAAATCTTGAGAATTGTGTTATTAAAATGTATATACAGTGTTTATTGACACAAGTTCTATGCTATAAAGTGGTTAAGCGTTTAATATCCTCCACAAAGAGCCAATAACCTTTAGTTCTAGAAGACAGTGTGATCTGTGAAGGATCTGTGCTTAACACTTCAGTGTGCAGTTCCTTGACAGAAAAAAGGCACAAAATGCGCTTTGTTTGAATATTGAAACATTGAGAAATGTATCCCAAAACAAAATTAAGTTCATTAGTAACTTGCCTTAGTGTTAGTTTAAATCTTAAACTGGCCAAAAAATCTATAGATTTAGGCCTGTCACAAATACATTTTGAAGTGCGATATATTGTCAAATTAAAATATCACAATAAACGATAACATAGCAACTTTATGCCACTGACACAATAACTCTGAAGCTTCTGAATCCCAGTAAATCCTTTTGTAAATGTACAAAATCTTTGAAAAAACTGAGCTGCAACGAATATAAAGCTGAAGTCATTAGTTAGTGTCCATAAAAGTTATTTATTTGACTCAGATTTTATTGTGCCACAGAAAATTAACAAAAGAATACCCACCGGTGCAAAGAAATTGAACACAGGCTCAAAAATAGGAGTTCCAGCTGTAATTTAATGAGCGATAACAAACTTATCTCTATCTTATTCTCAATCATGCGGGTTAGCTGATCGAATGTTAGCTGATAGAACTGGTTTTCTGATGTTATTAGACGCCGCTCTAGTGTGTCAGTAAACTCTAGTTATGTGTGTTTAATGTTTGTGTATCATAAGTCTCTCTCTTTCTACGCATTATTTTGCCGATGTGTTTGAAGCGACATCGACAGTAAGCAGTGGCAATGAAGAGAATCACTACTGACAGGCACTGATGGCAAACTATGAAATGGAGCTAAAGCCTCTTGTCGTTTCAGCATGGAGTCGCAGGCAGCGATGATTACAGACAAACCAGCAAATAACATCTCCCTGCTCTCCTCGCTGCCAGATTGAACTCCAATTGTTATGAGATGTGCACATCATGCGGAGTAGAATCATTTTGAATGCTTACAAATACAGATGCCATCGTAGAGGAAGATGTGACGAAACAATGTGAGACAAACTTCACTTTGAATCAGATTTTAGTATTGTTTTCTAGAAATGAAAACCACAAATCAGCTCCCTGGTGTCGGAAAAAGAGTGGGCGGAACTGGCTACAATCATTTTAGTTTTTACAATGTCCCCAACAGTATACTACTTTTACTGTGGAAAATATGTTCTTTTATCGCCAAAATATACCACAACAATAACCCCATCTGCTTGAGTAAACATTATTGTAAACCGTACAGAGGCACCAAACAATATCAGGTTGCTAAAAGCCTGTCACAATGTTTACATTAAGTTTACACATAGTTTATGTTGATTAAAACAAAAATAATAATCTTAACATATTTGGATCTGTGTGATAACATGTTTAATTTTTCAATATCGTTTTATATATCGGTTGGTAATGGATATTGACACAGATAGTCAAAAGCATTGATTCTGAACTGAACAAGCTGGAATAACGCTTCTGTACTAAACACACGTATAGCAATCATTCTCTTGATTGAATTTGTTTAATGTTGACCTGATACTGAGAAGTGGACGATAGTGAGATGATACTGTGTCAATCAAACAGAAATGTGTTAAAACATGTCTTTAAACACATTCGTTAGGTTTAATTGTCAGACAAATGTGACATGTCTGTAAAATTAATCACAATGTCTTATCTGAACATGTTTAAAATAACTTTTTTGCATTTTTTTTTTATTGATTGATTTATTTATTATATGTGTAGCATGTTTTATTATAAATGATGTGGTCGATATTCAAATGTTGCACGTTCACAGTGATATTATGCAAATTAGGACATGTATTGTCCTCCTCCTACTGATATTTGGCAACTTTAACAGACAGTAATGAGCGGTTCAAACCAGACCTAATACACTCTCTGGATTTGCCAATTACCTTGACACAGTTACAGGGAATATGCAGTAAATCTGTATAATGCATTAAAATGCACAACAACACAATTAGATTTTTGTTTCTTGTGTTTTGTTTAGTTTTTTTGTTTTTTGCAGCAGTCAGAAGAATTTAATGAAAAGGTGAAAGTTATTGGTAATACAATATCCCATTCTTCTGCTTTACACTTGCACTGACTGCACTCTTGAAAAAAGCTCACTTTAGTTTGTTCTTCCACTTAATGATAGATCATGTATCCAACCAAAGATTGTAAATGCACACCTTAAGTCAAATACATTTCTAAATAGTCATTTCTCAAAGTGAAGCTGTGTGCTGGGCTTTCATATGCATCCTGTTTGTCCGGCGTCTGTGTTTGAATAAGTAATCCTTGTGTGCATATCTTTGTTCAGCTGTGTGCAAGAGGGAGAAAGTTGTCACCCTTTTCTTCCCTCTTTCCTTGTGTGTGTGTGTGTGTGTGTGTGTGTGTGTGTGTGTGTGTGTGTGTGTGTGTGTGTGTGTGTGTGTGTGTGTGTGTGTGTGTGTGTGTGTGTGTGTGTGTGTGTGTGTGTGTGTGTGTGTGTGTGTGTGTGTGTGTGTGTGTGTGTGTGTGTGTGTGTGTGTGTGTGTGTGTGTGTGTGTGTGTGTGTGTGTGTGTGTGTGTGTGTGTGTGTGTGTGTGTGTGTGTGTGTGTGTGTGTGTGTGTGTGTGTGTGTGTGTGTGTGTGTGTGTGTGTGTGTGTGTGTGTGTGTGTGTGTGTGTGTGTGTGTGTGTGTGTGTGTGTGTGTGTGTGTGTGTGTGTGTGTGTGTGTGTGTGTGTGTGTGTGTGTGTGTGTGTGTGTGTGTGTGTGTGTGTGTGTGTGTGTGTGTGTGTGTGTGTGTGTGTGTGTGTGTGTGTGTGTGTGTGTGTGTGTGTGTGTGTGTGTGTGTGTGTGTGTGTGTGTGTGTGTGTGTGTGTGTGTGTGTGTGTGTGTGTGTGTGTGTGTGTGTGTGTGTGTGTGTGTGTGTGTGTGTGTGTGTGTGTGTGTGTGTGTGTGTGTGTGTGTGTGTGTGTGTGTGTGTGTGTGTGTGTGTGTGTGTGTGTGTGTGTGTGTGTGTGTGTGTGTGTGTGTGTGTGTGTGTGTGTGTGTGTGTGTGTGTGTGTGTGTGTGTGTGTGTGTGTGTGTGTGTGTGTGTGTGCAGTGCGTCTTGGCGTGCGCGCGTCTTACGATCTTGGCGTCTTGGCGATCTTGGCGTCTGCGCGGCGATGTGTGTGTGTTTGGCCCGGCCGGCCGGCTTCCCTTTGCAGATTATTAATTAAGTTCTGGTAAGCGGTGCATGCCTCGCCTTCAGATCCACTTCCACTCTCTTTAACCCGCTCACACAATCGCTAATGTGCACGCGCAAAGACACACATAGCCGCGCACTTCAAAGCCAGCGCACTCCACCGCGCTAGGATTAAGGGCCGATTGAAGAGACTGATACAGCCTCAAAGTGCCTGCAGCTCTGAAACGCCTTTGGCAGGGCACAGGTAGACTCTTTGAAAGTGCGCGCACATTCTCGCACACATACGCCCGGGTTTTTAATTTACCCATGATTCTGCCTTTGTAATGGTCACAGTCCTGCTAAGCTATTTTTCCTTCCCTTAGATTGCAGGGCTTTATAATGCACGCTGTTGCATAGTACCTGCTGCTAAATTCCCTGGAGTGAGTGGAACTAAAAAGGAATAAGATATTAGCTTTATGTTTTTATGAAGCATCTGAGGTTGTTTGCATGTCAATGTGTCCATATGTTTCCTTGTGTACTCACATGTCAGCTGACTCATACAGCGTACATAAAGTTACACACAACTCACTTCAGAGGCAGTGCATTTGGGACTCTCATATCTTCCTATTAATCAGTCTCTTTGATGTTTTCATTTTCATTTGTAAGCCGTTCTGTGATCTACTGGACTCACTAAATACAAGAGGACTTGCATAAGAGGATAGATTTTTGTTTTAAGTTCTTAATCCTTAAAAAACTAAACTAAAAATCTATTTCAAGCCAAGCAAGCTCCACACCAACGTGGGGCTTTATAGAGATCTGTGCATTAGAAAGAAACAGAAGAAATGGCGATCCAGTGTGTCATGATGCAGATTTATGTTTCAAATGTGTCTGTTTTTAGTATACAATTGTTAAGATATGAAGGCCATCATTGATCAGTTACTGCAACTTTGATTTGTTGATTGCTTTGTTATTGTACATTTATTTTAAAGGGAGAGTATTTTGAACTTCATAAATCTGTAAATCTGTATTCAGATACAAGGTAAACATGTTCTAATCAATTATTGCTTTGCTGATAATGCAATGGATTCATTCTTAATTGCAAAAACATTGGACATGATGTTGTTTATTTTGTGTCTTAGTTCTCAGACAATTATTCAATCAGTCCATAATAGTCTTAGTATAGTATGTGTCCTCTGTCTGCAGGATAAAGCACTGGCAACACAATTTCAGTTCTGATTGTAGTTTATTTTAGCATAGTCTATACTTTTTACCTTTCTATTATTATTATTCATCATTATATGTTGCACCTTACTTCCAACGCAAGTTCCTAGTTTATGAATTTTGTTTACCGACAATGGCAATAAAAACCTCTGATTCTGATTTAGATTTTTAAACTAGTACACAGGTTACATTGCCTGCCTGTAAAAGAGCATATCGCTCACAAATTTTGGGTTTCCTCATGGACAATCACTCCAGCAATATCATAACTAAAGAACTCAAAACAAATATATTCACTTGAAGTTACAATAACTAATTCACTCTAGCTCAGTTAATTTTCCTACATTCTTTGTGCTTTAACAATGAAAAAGTGATCATGTCATATACATAATAGACTTTTTGTTTCCCTCCTGCTCTGGGCCCTGGGGATGAGCCCGTCCTGCACCAACACATAGCACAAGTCAGTATATGCGGTGATGGCTTTGTGTTGCTGTGGTGACAGGTGTCTGCTCACGTCGGACATGGGAGTTTCTTAGGATATGTTTTGGTAAAACTCCAAAGTTAAGGTGTTGATGGCTGCACACGATGTGTTCAATGGCACTGTGTTTAAAGCAGAGTTGTCTGTCAGTGTCTGTCGATATCAGAATGTCAAGCGGACTGGGTCTGTGTGTGTTTTCAGGTGGTCCCATCTGTTAAACACACAAACATGAAAAAAGTCATTCTCCTGCTGAAGATTTTAGACATTTTAAATGTATAATTTCAATCTGGATGGATTGTGTATTGTGCTGTTTATAAATTTGCTTAAGTAAGGTTCTTTAGTAAAGTATTTATAAAGTGTTATTAAGCACTAGTTATTTATTTATAAGCACTTAATCAATTACAAGCATTTGTAGATGGTTTATAATATCCTATTAATGTAAATAAGCTATTCAAAAACATGACAATGCCTTAAGTCTTTGAAACAAATAACACATGCTTATTAATGTGTTATTATAAGTCAAATAAACTTGTCCTGTTTTGTCTCCATGAAGATATTATGGCTTTCCTACAGAATGGCATTAAACTTATCTTCTCGCTACCTATCTTGCATTTTTTTCAATTACTGGTATTTTATCGCTAAAAATACCTTGAAAAGCAAGCAATTCTTACTGTGAGACAGCTCGTCTCTCCACAGACCTGACTTGTATCTTGGCCAAGTGGTGTCACTTGCTTGTTGCTATTAAGATAGACCAGTATATTACATTAAATATATTTTATTTAATGTCTTATTCTGGAACGTTCAATACAAAGCAGTCATCTCTATGGAGACAAGCAGTCTCGAGTAGTTTACATAGTGCATCTTTTAGAGGTAGCGAGAGCGTCGACTGTTGATACTGTCCTGTTATGTAGCACAAAATATTAAACATAAATTTTGTTTTTACCAGTCAAACTAGTTTTAATAAACCGTATCACGTTACCTCCTCAGAAATGTTTTCTACAACACACCGCTTTTACTACCACAACTAGACATCAGTCACTCCCTTAAATTGGCAGCACGGCTCCACTAAGTGGCAGAAGCCCTTTTGTCTGGCACTTGCAGCCTCGGCTTCCAGCTGGCTTGGTTCCCATCACAAAACAAAAGGGAATGTAGCGTTGCTCTATAAATTCTTAACAACAATCTCCATTCATTCCACTTGTCCCGTCATGCCTCTTTCGATCATCTCTGATTTTTAAATAGCTAATTGGCAGTAACATGCTAATTCGCTCCTATGCCCCTCTTGTTAAATGATGAAGTGCTGGCACAGAATCAAAGTAAGTACTGGTCACTGGTCCACATGGGACTGGCCCCGCTCCAGCTGACACACGGCGCCCAAAACCAGGGGTCACTGTCAGTGTGTGTGTGTGTGTGTGTGTGAGAGCATTTTGGGTTGTTTTTGATGTGCGATTCAACCTTTTTTTTTTTTTTCTGACAGAAGATTCAATTTCATAACTTTGTGCTATGTTGTGTTTGTAAGCATATCTCCATCTCACAGTCTCTTCCTTGTTTACAGGCCAACAGCAGGCTGAAGCAGATTGAGAAGGACTACAGTCAGAAGCTCACCAAGTCTGCCCAGGTAATCATCTTTTTCATCCACGACTCTCCTTTATCCCTTTTTCATCCGGTTTTCTCTGAACAACCGGAGAGGACAGATGTACTGATGCTGGTAAGCAAGCACACACACTGGCCCTAATGGACAGCAGGTGCACATAGAAAAGGTAATGTAGCTCTAAAAAAGGAGTTAATATAAGTAACAACAACATTGCAAAATACCATATATTGATAAACTAGTATCTCAAATGCCTTTTTTTTTTTTTTTTTTTAAATGATCACATAGGGACATTGACAAAAATGTTGATCTAAATTTTTGGGGGAGATTATTCAGACATTATAACAGTCGCACAAAACGTAAACTGGCATTGAAGGATGGGTCAAATGCAGAGAATTAATCAATAAAGTATATCTTAGGGGTGCACGGTGGCAGAGCGGTTAGAGCTTCTGCCTCCCAATAAGGAGATCGTGGGTTCGAATCCCGGACCACCCCAACATCACACGATCTCTCTGGGTGGAGTCTGCATGTCCTCCCCGTGTTACCGTGGGTTCTCTCCGGGTTCTCCGGCTTCCTCCCACCGTCCAAAGACATGACTGTGTTCAGGTTAATTGAGAACTCTAAATTGCCCCTAGTGAATGAATGTGAGAGTGAATGGTTGTCTGTCCTTGTCTGTCTGTGTGTGAATGAATGAATGAATGAGAGTGAATGCGGGACAACAGATGGAAATTAGCCCATGGCTACAATCTGGTGTGTTTACAGCATGTATATCATGTATGTTCATTAACATGCACTGTCCCAACCAAAAAAAAAAAAAAAAAAATCTTAACCATTTACTTTAAGAGAATCAGAAAAAGAAACCACAATATCTCTGTATACTTTTGTTTGGAACATTACATGTGTGTTTGTGTGTGTGTGTGTGTGTGTGTGTGTGTGTGTGTGTGTGTGTGTGTGTGTGTGTGTGTGTGCTCGCGTGTGTGCGTGCGTGCATGCGTGCGTATGTGTATTTAAATATATATATATATATATATATATATATATATATATTAGTCTACTATATATGTGTGTATATATATATATGTGTGTATATATATATATGTATATATATATATATATATATATATATATATATATATATATATATATATATATAGTCTAATGTTCAAGTTTCCCATCTCTATGATTGCATATTGATTTCTAGTCATAGTAGCTATTGTAGAACCTAGTAGCTGTTTAGTAATAGGATATGTTTGTACTTTCACCTGATTAACAACTATATTGAAATAGTAGAAAGGGGTTCAGAGGTTGTCATCCGGACGCCGTTTAAAGATCGAGACGTTTCGACTTTTATCCAAAAGTCATTGTCAATCAGATTGCTGGTATGGGAACCTGGGCCTTATATGCTACTCTAAGTAGTGGGAGTCCAGCCCCCAGGGAGGAGTCGCTGCACTCCTGTCTTTGTTATAAGATTGTTTGTTTGTCACCTGGGACTAAAATAATTGGTCTATCTTGTTGATTAATGGTTGGCCTCACCTAGTTTCACCTGTGTCTAAGGGTCTATTGTTATCTTGATAGCTGGCTGTTGCTCCCTCCTCACTACTGATTGCCTCATTAGCATTTGACTGGTCTATTGATCTGGACCAAGGTGTTAGAATGCTGTCATAAATTTTGGCTAAATTAAATCTTAAGCCCCCATTCCTGTTCAGAGAAGGATTTTCTCTTTTTACAAAAATGGCCTCCTTTACTCCTCTTTCAAACCAGTTCTTCTCTCTGCTCAAAATCTTCACCTCACTGTTCTCAAACGAGTGATTTGTAGCTTTTAAGTGCAGATGGACTGCACTCTGCGGTCCTGTGGAGGCCGCTCTTCTGTGTTGGTACAGCCTTTTGTGCAATGGCTGTTTTGTTTCTCCTATGTAACGTTCTTTACAACTGTCCTCACTGCACTCTATTGAATAAACTACATTGCTCTGTTTCTCTGTCTGCCTCTTGTCTTTCGGGTGGACCAGTTTCTGTTTAAGTGTGTTGCCAGGTTTGTAATAGACAGGGATGTCGTGTTGTCTAAAAATCCTTTGAAACTTCTCAGACAGGCCCGAGACATAAGGGATAGAGACACCCCTCCTGCTGGGGTCTTTATCCTTTCTGTCCTGTTTCTTGGCTCTTCTGACTTTGTTAAAGGCCCAGTTGGGGTATCCACAAGCTGAGAGGGCACGTTGGACGTGTTCTTCCTCCTTCTTTCTCCCCTCAGAGCTGGTGGGTACTTCATGGGCTCTGTGTTGCAAGGTCCTAATCACTCCCAACTTGTGCTGCAGTGGGTGGTTGGAATCGAACAGTAAGTACTGGTCTGTGTGGGTGGGTTTCCTGTATACTTCTGTCTGAAGGCTGCCTTCCTCCTCTCTGATTGTGGAGCAATCAAGAAACGCCAACCGGTTGTCCTTAGCATCTTCTCGGGTGAACTTAATGTATAAATCCAACCCATTGATATGCTCAGAGAAAGTTTCCAGCTCTTGTTTCTTGATTATCACAAACGTATCGTCCACGTAACGCAGCCAGAGGCTCGGAGGTGTGCCCAGGAAGGAGGTCAGAGCCTTCTTCTCGAAGTGTTCCATATATAGGTTGGCTATGATCGGCGAGACCGGAGAGCCCATAGCACAGCCGTGGATCTGTCTGTAAAAATGTCCCCTGAATTGGAAGTAAGTTGTGTTAAGGCAGATGTCCAATAATTGGCAGATGTATTCAGGTGTGAGTTTGGTCCTTTCCGGTAGGGTTGAGTCCTCCTGCAGTCGCATCCTCACTGCTGCCACTGCCTCCGAGGTAGGAATACAAGTGAAAAGGGACACCACGTCGTACGAGACCATAACGTCATCTGGGTCCATACGGAGGTGTCTCACTTTGCTCACAAAGTGCTGTGTGTTGTCCACATGATGTTCTGAGTTCCCCACTAACGGAGCCAAGATGGTGGTTAAGTGTTTAGCTACAAGAAGGCTCTGACCTCCTTCCTGGGCACACCTCCGAGCCTCTGGCTGCGTTACGTGGACGATACGTTTGTGATAATCAAGAAACAAGAGCTGGAAACTTTCTCTGAGCATATCAATGGGTTGGATTTATACATTAAGTTCACCCGAGAAGATGCTAAGGACAACCGGTTGGCGTTTCTTGATTGCTCCACAATCAGAGAGGAGGAAGGCAGCCTTGAGACAGAAGTATACAGGAAACCCACCCACACAGACCAGTACTTACTGTTCGATTCCAACCACCCACTGCAGCACAAGTTGGGAGTGATTAGGACCTTGCAACACAGAGCCCATGAAGTACCCACCAGCTCTGAGGGGAGAAAGAAGGAGGAAGAACACGTCCAACGTGCCCTCTCAGCTTGTGGATACCCCAACTGGGCCTTTAACAAAGTCAGAAGAGCCAAGAAACAGGACAGAAAGGATAAAGACCCCAGCAGGAGGGGTGTCTCTATCCCTTATGTCTCGGGCCTGTCTGAGAAGTTTCAAAGGATTTTTAGACAACACGACATCCCTGTCTATTACAAACCTGGCAACACACTTAAACAGAAACTGGTCCACCCGAAAGACAAGAGGCCGACAGAGAAACAGAGCAATGTAGTTTATTCGATAGAGTGCAGTGAGGACAGTTGTAAAGAACGTTACATAGGAGAAACAAAACAGCCATTGCACAAAAGGCTGTACCAACACAGAAGAGCGGCCTCCACAGGACCGCAGAGTGCAGTCCATCTGCACTTAAAAGCTACAAATCACTCGTTTGAGAACAGTGAGGTGAAGATTTTGAGCAGAGAGAAGAACTGGTTTGAAAGAGGAGTAAAGGAGGCAATTTTTGTAAAAAGAGAAAATCCTTCTCTGAACAGGAATGGGGGCTTAAGATTTAATTTAGCCAAAATTTATGACAGCATTCTAACACCTTGGTCCAGATCAATAGACCAGTCAAATGCTAATGAGGCAATCAGTAGTGAGGAGGGAGCAACAGCCAGCTATCAAGATAACAATAGACCCTTAGACACAGGTGAAACTAGGTGGGGCCAACCATTAATCAACAAGATAGACCAATTATTTTAGTCCCAGGTGACAAACAAACAATCTTATAACAAAGACAGGAGTGCAGCGACTCCTCCCTGGGGGCTGGACTCCCACTACTTAGAGTAGCATATAAGGCCCAGGTTCCCATACCAGCTCTCTGATTGACAATGACTTTTGGATAAAAGTCGAAACGTCTCGATCTTTAAACGGCGTCCGGATGACAACCTCTGAACCCCTTTCTACGATGGACCACACCTGGACGAATGAGGGTTTACATCGACGTATATTGAAATAGCAGACAATACTTTTGCTCCTTCCTCTTCCAGTTCTTGGTGTAATTTGTCCAGATTATTTGAATTATTTACAACAACTATTTTTTCTTCTCTGCAAAGCAATGATTTGTTGCTGTTTTCTGCTCTTGATCTCTTCTTTTACATAACCATTTTTGAGGTTGGCTGGCAAAGGCGCACAGTTGAAAGCAGGGTTGACGAGCAGATGTGAGAAAACAGTAGCTTATTAGGTTACACAATGCTCCACATCAAAAGGAGCGCGACACTGTGCTAAAGTTCAGCCATGTTTGCCTTCTCTCAAATGTTCAACAAGTGATTAATCCTGTGTTTTGGGGACGAAGAGCTGGCGCAAACCCAACCATCCAAACATGCACATCTTTTCTGAACCACAGAAGGGGGCCTGGATATTTCGACCAACTAACACTGCTTTACCTCCAATTTACAGCATAGCTACTCATGAACATTCATTGCAAACTAATGATATTATAATATCAGTAAAAGGTCATTTGTGAACTTAACGTAAATTTTAAATAGATTTGTGGACGTTGCAATAGAGTTTAAGTATCTAAATATCGGTATAGACTAAAAGGCCAAATATTTGTAAATTATCCCAAGTTTTCACAATAATGTTCCCCATACTTCTAATAAATTAACTATTGACTCTTATTAATCACTATTTGATCATTTTCAGGTCTTCTATAATCCAAATGAAATACAATTTTGCAGCTCCCGTAATAACGCAGTTTTTTGATTAGTCGTAGCTCGCTCTGTGTTAAAAGGTTTCGACTCTCGCTGCTGAGCCCTTGGGGTAAGTCAGCCATATGTAAACAGAAGCCCTCTGAACCTCTTTGGCTAACCCCCGGTTGTTAACCCTTCATCGGCTGACAGGGGGCATCTTACTCAAGCTCAACTGCATGCCTAATAGGCCAATTAAAACATGCCACAACCAACCATACATTATCCTGAGGGAACCAGAACTTTCACCGATATATAGCTACTTCTTTAAACACTGCTTTTGTGTTTCTAGCGTTTCCTGATACACGCACTACTAATTAGTCGAGCCCAGTTTCGGTGCTGTGAATCTGGAAGTGGTTCTCAAGGGTGACCTATGAACTTCCTCAGTCGAGCTCTAATGATCAGGCTACGGTGGTAGGAGATCGTTATTACTGTACATACTCCAGGCCCGGTCACAATGGGAGTAGGAGCTGCCATGGGAAGAAGCAGCGCATCAGAAGAGCGAGGAAAAGGGCTAAAGTTCAACCCATATGCAAATCCATCTCATTTATTGCTGTGCATCGCTAGTTGTTAGGTTGAACAAATAGTGTCCACTTGTGACCTCTTACCATTTATTATAGAACCGTGATCTTTTAGCTCTCTTATTCTTTTTGATGATGTAGTGCAGTGAAAAAAAATGTTGCAAGCTGGACCACTATGAATATTTTTTTCTGGGGATTTAGTGTAAGTTCATTATTGTAGATTTCTTTCCAGTATTTAGTGTAATGGGGAAATAACACTAAATATAGTATGTTCAGAGGTTAACGTGTCAAGTATCACTTGTATTAGGGGGGTCTCCATGGAGATCTTATTGCTTTGCCTTGACAGTTCCATAGTATTTTATTTAAGTTATTGCATACATAAAATTACAGATTTTTTAGCATTAAAATACCAGTGAGTGGTGTCATCTCTCCACAGATCTGGCCTATAACTTGCCCTGGAGGCTCCACCTGCTTGGATATGTTCAGTGCAATATATGGAACATTTCAAGCAAAGAAATAACATTTTAACAAACATTTATCAAATATAACAGAAAGCAGATGGCGACACCTCCACCTGAAAAGTTACATGGTGCACTTCAGATCTCATAACAATATTAAATAATCTAGTATTGATAAAGGGTGGGTGATATTGACAAAAATGTCTATCTCTGATATGTTTTTGGAGTATCCAGATAATGTTATGCAGACGATACTATGTCATATCTTCAAAACAAGAATCACAATGTTATCTTAATTTCAACGTATAGTTCACCTCTACTATTGATCCAGATGAAATTACAAAAATGTAAACATTCATTGCCTTTTAGATAAACAAGAGTCCGGCCTCACAACGCACTTACAATTGTCACTGACTGTGGGAGTTATTTTTACCGCTGCTCTCTAACTGAGCTTTTAAGATTTTTTTAATAATCTAAAGTTTGGACTGCTCGTGTATAAAAATCTGATGTCCCTTAGTAGAAAACAGATTAGAGATTAGTCATCTTTTATTGTAAGTTACTGCACTGAACAATTGTCAGCTGCCAGTCGTGCACCACTGTTTACAAACAGATTTACTCAAGCTCATCTGTCTCTTTTCATCTTATGTCTGTGGCAGAAAACCTAAGCCTGTCTTTAGCCTTAGACAAAGATAGCAGCAAGCTGGGTAAATAGTCGAGTCTCACCAGACCAATTAGAGTTTAAAAGGCCCGGCTATTAGACAGAGAACGACTGCTGTATACATACTGGAAAAACAAGACAGACAGCCGAGTTCCCTGGTTGAGAGCTACGTCGCCACCGCAGGGCCCTCCACCTGCAGATTCAGGGATCCCATATACAGCAAAATAATTATTCCGCCATGAAATGATGTTCCCGTAATAATGCGCTATTTGCTGCTTTCATGTGGCGACAAAGTAAGCCTAATGTCTGCCTCGTCTCTCCCCTGCGCTGTCCCTGTGGTCGGACCCGCTCTGCCGCTCTACCTCTCCCACTCCCACACACTGGTGCTGCACAGTTTGCACACGGTAAACAATTATCTGTCTGGCCTAAAGCTACAAGCAGCCCACCACCGCCACACCACTGTCTCAGTCCTCTCCCTCTCTCATCTTTGCCTCTGCCGTTCTCTAACAGTGGCTTAAATAGAATGTTAATTTTGACTGGAGGATTTCAAAGCCCAGGCAGTCACTTTTCATCTTACTGTGCACCGCAAAGTTCACCAACACAAAGTCATTCAGCGGTTCCAAAAGGAAGCACATTTTTTGCTTCAGTCTTTTTTTTTTTCCCCGGGTTTCTCTCTTTTTCCGCTCTGAGGCCCCTTCTCACCATACATAAGACTGTGAGCTGTGTGGGATTTTACAGCTATACATAGGGCTTGCATAGGTCAAAATATTTTATTATTATACTTGTATTTCATGAACACACTTCTAATTTTTCACATTTTCTTTTGAATTTGAATGAATGAATGAATTTGATCACCACAGTGACATGGTGCAACATAAAATGCAATGAATAATAATAATAATAATAATAATAATAATAGTAAAATAATAACTATGATCAAATAAAGGGCACAGATGAAAAAAAGTATGACTACATATAAATATAAATATACAGATGGACAAAATGATTTCCATTTACATATTGGTCTAAAAATATCTGCTTCGGCCATCGGTTTCTCTGGATTCTCAACAGTTGGCATTGGCCATGAAAAAACACATATCACATACACATAAACTTTTGAGTTGTTTACATAATAAATAATACATAAAGAAAAATAAACAATATTGTAGTTGTAATTGTATTGACAGATGGGGGGTGAACTTTAGGGGGAAATTATTTTTTACCTCACAATTATTAATAAATAATCTGTTATAAGTGTATCCTTGATCAATGACACTGACATCAAATGCATCTCTCTTCCTCAGTTAATAGCGGAGCTCCAGACCTCGGTGTGTGACTCAAAGGAGGAGGCGGTCCGGCTTCAGAAGGCCATGGAGAGGCAGCTGGAGGAGGCCCACGCTCGATGGGATGAGCAGAGGAGCACACTGCAACATCATGCCGATCAGAGCAACAAGGTCAGTCATGGCCCACTTTAAAGCAGCAGAATGGAAACTTTTTACCATTAGCCTTTTTAAATTTTGGTTGGACATTGGCTTAGGGGAAAAACAACAACCTCGACCAATCTATGTCTTGTAGCACTTCACCTACCTCCAGCCTCCTCCTGAGCCCTCAGAGTCTGTATATGTTGCTGTTGCTGCTGCATTAGTAACTACCTCATAAACAGATGCAGTTCACATGTTTGGGTCGTCTCTGTTTGTAGGTTTCTGATCAAGCAATTGGTTTAGCGTCTATCCAATACAAATACCTGAAAATGTTACAGTTGTAGTCACCTAGAGAAAATCTTTTGGTTAACTAAAGCCCTGCCAAAAGTTGACTCAAAAGAGAGCTGGGCATAAACTCTCTGAAGTATTAGTATCTCAGTGTATCTGACCCAAACTTCACTCACAAGACTAAGACAGCACGGCAAAAAACAACTATGTATACAGGAAAGTACTGGGAAACGGTGTATTTGTAGTAAAACGACAGATTAAAATGATAGTTCACTCCCAAATCTTCAGCTAACTCACTATTCTCCTTTTGGCTGTTGTCCTATGTAAATCCTTATTATCTAAATAAATTAGTTGATTAATGTAAATTAAAGACATAATCGACTTAATGACTAAAGACATACAGTCTGTGAAATTTTTTTCTCTTACCATTTATTGATAACTGTTCTTGTACAATCACATTATTGTATATTTGAAATGTGTACATTAATCTGATATAGCTTATTATAGCTTTTTCCCCATATTCTAAACTTGTAGCATTGATAAATACTTAAGACTAGTGCTTTAAAATGATCCCAGAACCATAATTCTGCTCTTATTCTCGCTTAATCAAAACGGACAAATAAAGACTTCTTAATCCCCATAATTCTTGACTCTCTTATCTACGTCTGTCATATAGATGTTTCCCCTATTGCATCATCAGGCCCTGTATTCTGCCCTGGGCCCTGGCAACCAGACTGGAGCTCAGTGTCAGTTGGTTGGGTGTGGTTCACTAAATAAAGACTTGTTGTGTCTGGGACTGGGACATGCCTCCAAACACAACCTTGTCTGTCTGGGGCTGCAGCTGCCTCATATACTCATATACTATACTCCTATACTTAAGAGGCAGGTTTGTTAGGCGCCCTTCAGGTCTCACCTCCGTCCTGGCCTTGAGAGCCTGCACTTTCACTTTGCTGCATTTACATCTTTGCGGTCGTTTATTAGTATGTGCTTCTGAATGGGGTGGGAGTTCGTTCAAAAAGTATGTGCAATAATGCTATTTTATCATGTATACTCTACTATATTCACAGCTTACCCAAATGTTGTCCTTCCTCAGATTAAAAGTACTGCAGAAGTTATTGTATCAGTAGTAAAAAAGTACATTTTACTGTGCTGCGGGCCCCTGCCATGTTTACCTTGACCTTTATTTTAACAGATGAACTGTCTAATAAATTAAAAAGTTAAATTGAATCATAAACAGCACAACAAACTATAGCTCATAGCACAATGATGACTACAACAACAAAGACAAAATTAACCAATACATATATGTTTAAATATATGTTTGTTTGTTTTTTGTCATAGATTTTTCCTCTTTAGAGTGCCCTCTAGTGTTCCTACATTGACAAGTTGATTTTCTTTTTTTCTTTTCAAGCTCAAAAAACAAACTTTAGGAAACAAATTTGTCCTCATAATGATCCCTGAAGTGCTAATAAAAAGTTTGTGCATTGTCAAACATATTGTAGAAAGCACATATTGTAGAAAGAGAACAAGAAGTGCACATAAAACAAACTTTAATAAAGTAAGGAAGAGCGTTTACATGTCATACAAAGACGGTGAGGAAAAGGGGATTGAGAGGCGACCAAAGCATGGAGGAAGTGCGTGGATTGAGCCTGCAAACACAAGGACAGGAGAAGAAAGGGGAGAATGGCAGAGGAGCGTCGGTGGACTGTCGGAGGCAGCGTGTTGCCTGCTCACATTGTTTCCACGCTGCTCACTTCAAAGGGCCGGGATTACGACGAGAGCGAGGGGCTTCAGACAATGGGAGGGGAAGAAAATAACATCAAAGTTAGCCGAGCATTTGAATTGGGATAATCCCGAAACAGTTGTTCTAAATGCGCGCCGCTCTGGATCAGATGTCCCTTCTCTTTTTTCCCTCGCCAGCCCCGTTCTGCCCAATTTCTAGCCTGAATTTAGCCACCCTCTGTGGTGCTTTACTGTACTGGACTCCTCAAATGTGGGTGTTAACAGAGCAGGCCTTTGTAGCTTGTAAAGTCTCCATTTAGACACTGGTACAGTTAAGTATGCTTATTATACATTTTTTTCCATAAGTGACATTCAGATGGAGGGTTTATTTGCTTTGGTGTGCGTGGGAATATGTATGTGAAAGCATGTGTAAGAACATCTGTCTATTTAGCATGGTGTGAAACTGGAATGCTGTGATGAAAGCCCCCTATAACATGGGAAAAAAGCATTTTCAAAATCTAGATTAGCAGATCTTTATTTATGTAGAACCTTTTATAAACAAAACCATTTCAGTGCTGCACAGACACAAAAGAAATACAAACCACAAAAGGTACAAATGTTCAGTTTGATCTCACTAGTCCTAAAACAAGCAAAACCAGTAAAGTAAAACAAAACTTATCTTAGTGCTAAAGTATAACAGACTAGTTCTACTTCAAAATTCTATTACTCAAAACTACCACCAGACACTTTATAAGTATACCAATATTGTTTTTGTAGACTCCATCTTTTGTCCGCTGCATTTGACCCATCACTCAACCAATGCCTCAGGGCAACCTGTCCGGAGCAGTTAGCGACCGCAGTGCAGTAGTCGCGGACACATCTCCAGAACTTTAACCAGGACTTCAGCCAGCACTGAGGATTAGCCTACTTTGCATGTTTTGAAAAGTAGGCAGACAGAAATTTTGGATTTTGGGTTATCACATTAACAATGACATGAAGTTCTTGGGGCTATCCTGCTGAGATTGACCCCCTGCTTACAATTCATATGGCATGGCATACATTTGTCTGTAATTCTATCTACCACAGGTTTGGCCCTGTTGGATCGTGTGAAAATGCCCTTCTGACCTGCTTCAGTTGTTGATCGTCCACTTTCTTACTTCCTTCCTCGTGGGTTCTTCACAAAGATGTTTAAACGTTTGGATGCATTTCAGTAAAGAGACACAGGTGCTTGAGGAGGTTTTTAATAGGAATTGGCTGTACCATAGAACATAGCTTGTATATTTGGCCCAGAGTTGAACATGTTTAGTGATGCATATGCCTGAGATGCAGCTGCCTAATGTTGAGAGCTCCAGCCCACATTAGCCTGCCAAGAGATAGGTATAAAAACACACACGGCTCCAACTCGCTGTCTTCGAAGTGTCTCAAACTCTGTCTCCTCACACACACTTACACACACACACACACGCTCACCTTGCCCTGCCAAAAGGGAGAGGTGGCTGGTGAATAAACAATGGCACTCCGCCCATGGTGTCACCCGACTGGGCTTTGATCAGTGCCGCTCTCTCCTGCTCCACACCAGCAGTGCTTCCTGTTCTTTCTGCCCGCTGCGCACACACATTAACACGTCTGAAGTTCATATCTATCTCGGGCTCATCCACCACTAGCCTGCATTGTCACTATATGCTATTTTCTTCATCTGTAGCTTTCTGTCTCTCAAACATGAACACAGCTTTGAGTTAGGAGCCCTTGTCTCAACGTCTTGCAGGGCTGTTGCATTCTCACAGTTTTTTGTTTTTTTTCCCCACAGTCAGAAATCTCTACACCTTTTGATCTAGGGCCGTCTGTTGCAGTGGCTTGTAGCAGCAGTCAAAAGGGGAAAGCCCTGTTGTGTGGTGTCCTTTGGGGTGAAGTGACAGCAGAACATTACATAATGCAACAGTGACCATTGTCTCTTCTAGTGTTTGAGGATGTGAGCGAATATGTGAGGTGTGCTTGCCTTTGTACAGCAAAAGGCATAGGGAAGCTGGCCTTGTCAAACTTACATGGTTTCTATGTATGTAATTTTTTTATTTATTCATTTCTCAAGGTATGCCCAAGGTGTAAAAGTTTGATTCACCTGTTAGTCATTTTCTTCTCAAATACATGTAGGTTAGTCAATATTATATGGTTTATCGATAATTGTGATAATTCAGGTGACAATATAAAAATTTAATTTTGACTATTTTGGAAGCAAAATTAAGTAATCTTAATTCAACCTGTTCTCCAAAAAACTTAAAAAAAAATAAATGTAACTTTACTTTTGCATTTAGATCGTTTTACATCGTAGTTGGTCACAGACTATTGGAACGGAAAGGAAATTAAGGGTTTTACTTTTGTTTTGCATCAATAATCATTATTGTCAAAATAATTGGAACACTAAATGCATATGTGTTGGAACAGTTTATAAGCAAAACTTGATGATGTATCATGGTAACAAATATATATATATATATATATATATATATATATATATATATATATATATATATATATATATGGCTATAATAATAAATAAAGTAAAATCTGTGTTGCCACAGCACAGATATATTGTAAAAGCCTCTATTCAGGTGATGAGGCCACAGTTCTTTTTCTGATTATATATATATATATAGAGCGTTTTATCCTACGAGAGAATTAGGAAGCGCACTGTTAGCATGCTAATATTTGTTAGCTTGTTCCATGACAGTTCGTGCAAAGTTATAAATTTATAAACTCATTATGCTGAATATTTACAATGCTGGGACTGCATTATGTAGGTGAGAGCTGTAAAGACTTTCACATGAGCTAGTTCTGTTTTTGTCGTTTCAAAACAGTAAACATCACGTACAGGGCCTTTACTGAGTTAGTTGCATTAAATTAATGCAATTGTAAGAATTTCTCTGAAGCCAATTACCCCAGTAAACCCTTTGTGAATGTACAATATTCTTTAAAAACATGAGGTCCAATGAATAAATCGCGGTATTAAGCACTGAAATACTTGGTTAGTATCTATAATTAGTCTTATAAGTTACTTACTCAACACTTTAGCTGAAATCTGATCCTTCAACAACAACAAAAAATATCCACTCAAATGCAAAGATTAAAGGCTGCAGCGTTCCCGCCCATCCTCAGATATGAGCAGTGCTTTAAGGCTCTAGCTGTTTTAGTGCAGAGACGGCATTTATCTTTAATAAAGCCTCAGTTGCATCACTTGTATAGGCCTATAATAATGCATAGGAACTTGAAACTGTTCCGAGGGACAAATGTGCAACCAAACGTCTGGCACATGGACGCGCTGCAGTCACGCGCACCTCTCACAGCGTTCATTTATAAAGTTTGTTCCACCGGCTCTGTTCATCACACAGTAAACGCGACCAGACACGCGCTCACGCGCACACACAGGCGCACACTCACACGAGGAGCGTACTGCTCTGTGTGTTTGGTGTTTTCACTGGACACGAGTGAGACTTGGAACCGAGGTGTTTTAGTCTGACGTCGATCAGTTCATAATTGAATTGAAACAGGCTTGACTTGATGTTTTTTTGAGAGCTATTTAAGGCAGACAGTCTTAATTGGACTATATTCATTATTCTGTGATGTATTGTTTTGGTTTGTGCCCATTAAGGTTGTTTTATTAGGACTATCTGGTCCATATGAGGATAGTTATCGACTCCAGGAAATGTTTCCCATGTTATGTTTTTCCCTGCACTAGATTTGAAGTTTATTAGTTACGATTCTGGCCATTCACAGAATGTATCACACCACGCCCTATGTTTACTTCATTCCACCTCATATTTTGGCGTGATCACACCCCTTGTTTAGAGTGTATGTGTGTATTTCTCATTTACATGCAATGTATTCTGAGCACCCTAAATATTTACCGCAATGGGTTTATAAGCACTTTTCACAATTTTCAGAGCCGAGCTACAGCCGAGTACCATTACGGTAACGATCAAAACAACTAGCATGCTAACAATGCACTTCCTCCTTCGCGGAGAATAAAACATTCTATAATTAGATACATGATGCAAAATAGTCTAATTTTCACCCGTATAGATGCTTCTACAATATATCTGTATTGGTGCAAAACAGATTTTGCTTTATTACTTGAAAAAAAAAAGGTGTACATCCCCTTTAATAAAAGGCTCTATTATTTATGTGTAAGAGTGTCATTTTAAAAACTATTCTTGTTTGTTTTAAATATACAAAATAAAACTGAAAATAGTAGTAGATCAATACAAGGTATTTTTTCATAGCCCTGTTATATGTGCATTGGTTATTATAAGATATTGAGCCATATTTGCATTATTTCATGTTATTTCATCAAAACAAAAGCACAAATCTGATGTTTGGTGATGCAGGATTTTGAAACATGTGAAAATCAGTCACTTTTAAAAACTTACATTCTATAATCCTGGCACTTGGTTTTGATACTTCCTTTAAATATAGTATTTTATAGTGTTATAAGTAATATTAAAAATGCATTGAACAGAGCCTCTTGAGGCGTATTGTTTTATGCATGCATATATGGTACAGTGACATAGCGGGCACTCACTGAAGTCACAGTAGCAGTTTGTCTGTAGTTGTGAAGCTCTGTGTGCTTTCCGAAAGAAGTTGAAAGGATGACTTTGCCTGTGGGGAGGAGTGGAAGCCGTTGGATCAGAAACAGGTGTGCAGAATAGCCTCTGTAGCAAAAAGACAAGCTTCAGTTGTACCTGTCCTCGTCCTTCACCGCATCCGCCATGTTCTTAACTCAAATCTTCAACAGAGCATTTGTTTACTGAACTTCTGCAAACCTGTGGATTTTGTCCTCGTTTGTTGGCGTATAAGCTTTAGGAATCAGAAAGAGACCACTATCAAATTATTAATGCTTTTATTGGTGCAAACTATTGACCACTACAACTGCAAACAACAACATAAAGTCTCTTTTTCATGTTGGATATGTTGATACAACTAATAATAAACAAAATGACAATCACATCACAATAGATTTCTTGCTGTCAGTTTTTCACGTTGGTCTTTGTTTAATTATCATACAGCAAAGGAGACCTGTAATTGTTGCTTGACTCATAGATAGATAGTTAGATAGATAGAAAAACTCATATCTAGATACTAATCAATAATAAAACAAGTATCGAAACTTGTTTTAGTGTTGTCCTTTGAACAAGCATCAGTACTAAAAGGGTCAAGATCAAACTTGTGTGGCATATTTTCAGCCAACAGCAGTGTCCAAAATTGAATAATTAGTTACAATGTCAAAAAAGAGAACAGGTGTTATGTGTTCATGGCACACACTGACCTTTCTTGAATAGTTTTAGATTTGTCTTTAACTATACCAGAACACGTATAAGACTGTGTGATAATATTAAATAAACTACTATTATTTTTTGTTGAACATGGACATTACATTCTGTGCTGGGTGCCTAAGCAGCAGCACATATGCCAGCCTCGGTATCATGAGATTGATCCCTGCCTCTGACACTTTGCTGAATCTCCTCTCTGCTCTCACCCCAATTTCACGATACAAACATTTTTTTAAATCTTTTTTTAATCCATTCGATTCTCTAAGGAAAGCGTGGTTTGTTATTGTTGTATCAAAGTTGGTATGAATCCATTTCTTTAGTATCAAAATACTACACACATGCAAATTTTCATGATAAAATTTTAGTGGTCTCCTTATTTACTAAGCTGTGTACCACTTAACATTTTTAGCAATATCTTCTGGAACTGTCTGTGGAAGTGCTGGAGAAGCTGCTCCAGGATTAGTGTCTGTGGCAGTCAGAAATGTCTTGGCTGTGTTTGTTTAGGTGTAAATAATTGATGCTTCTTTCACAGTCTGTCACTTCTCCACTTTGTATACGCGTGTAAGCATCCATTTGCCTTACTTGTATGTGGCCCCTCTCGCTCGCACGGTGTCGCTTGATTGATGACTTTTCCGGCGGTGGGCAGATTCCCGGCACTGTTTGATCCGACTATCAGAGGAGGTGGAAGTCGGGGGGAGCGATAACATTCCAGGATGCTCTGAAGGAACGTGGGAAGCTGAGAGTCACACTCCAAAGGAAATTAGTCATTCCACCGAGGACCTGGTGCTAAGTGAACAGGCACTAAGACTATCCAATATCTCGTGCCTCCTGTTTAGATTAAGGCAGATGTTAAAATGATTTGATATCGTTTTTATAAGCAGTTGTCTTTTGTTTTAAGTACTGCATATTTAGTACTATCTTTCTTTGTTTTTAGTTTTTTTTTTTTTTTTTTTTGCTTTTTAAATTAGTTTGGACACTTTATCTTTAATATTGCAAGATGGGCCATCTTGGGCCAAAGAAGATCGATTAATTAGGTTAATGCCTTGGCTTTAACCTACATTTCAAAAAGTGTGTTAAATGTAAATTAATAAATGCATTCATAAAATGTTCATGTAGTAATGTAAAATTAGTTATTTAATTAAATATAATTAGAAGCAGCTCTTAAGGAGAAAATGTATGCTGTCTGTGTCCAACGCTGGTGCTCTGTTAGCGCACTAGTTATTATTAGTGCCTTGATGGTAAAACTCTGCTGCAGCTTCTAAAAGTTCTTAAAGTGCATATAAAATAATCATGTTGAATAATTTGGATTCTAGGAATGACTTAAGTAGATGAGGAATATGTTAAAAATCAGTTATAGCTCATTTAACAGACGAGTGCACCTGCTTGCTTATATACTCTTTTCTGTGTTAACAATCTTGCACAACAATTCTGCCAAAAAGTTTTAGCCCGTCGGTAAGTTTTACTAATGTCAACCTCCATGAAAGCCTATAGTGTTTGATGAGCACAAATGTATGTGAGCTTAGCCGCACACAAACATGCACAGTAGACATATGGTGCGTATTTGAGAGTTGTTTCCTATTCTCTTTCTACTGCAGCTCACAGCAGCTGAAGGAGGCAAAGAGAGAGAGATGGAGAACGGCGTGTTTCGCCTGTGGGCACGGTGCAGTTGCAACATGTCTTCATTATCGTGGCAATTGTTTTACTATTTTCATCACTACAAGGGAAGGTGCCTTCACAACTAAGCCGACTTGTGTGCATATTGCAGTAGACAGGGTAATGTTAAATCTGCAGCTCCATTGTCATCACAGTATTGCCCGTCTCAAATCAACTCAGCAAAAAAAACTGTGAAAGCAGCAAGTCAATTCAAACTAATATGAATGAAAAGTTTCAGAGGGACTTTCCTGGTCCACTTACTAAAGCACATTTCTCATTCCTACACAGACAGCAACTGCGAAAGTTTTCTTTGACACCTCAGGACCTCCTCCATCTGCACTTCTCCTTCACTTTTACCTTTTGTTCACTACTTTGATTCAGATAAAAAGATGGTGTGGTTTTATCTCCCTGGCCATCGCTCTCTCCTGGAGGTTATCAGCTGCTTTATTATTTACCATCAGATCACAAAGACAGACACGAGTATCTTGTTCTGCTAAAGATGGTCTAGTGTGTCCACATGTAGCCTTTTTTCTACTGTCTGTATATGTTTGTGTGCGTGTGTGTGTGCGCGTGCGTCCTTTGCTTCAGGCGGTTCTCTGTGAGGTTTTGCACTGTCTGAAGTTGTCCAGCCTCAGTGTCATTAGAGGATCTCTTTAATCCAGTCGTTGGGAAAAAAAATTCTGCCGCAAATAGAACTCGCCTCCCAAACAAAACACCAAGTTTAAAGCAGCGCCCTGTCCTTTCTCCCCCCTCCTACCATTCCCTCAACTCTTTCTTCTTTACTTTTCCCTTTACCCTGTGTTGCTTTTACTTCACCCTTGGGAGACATGCTTGCCTTATCTGCGCAGGAGGACCACCCAGGAAAGATGACTCAGTGTGCTGGGTTTGTGTGTCTGTGTGTGTGTGTGTGTCTGTGTGTGTGTGTGTGTGTGTAGAATTGCACTCTCATTTGACTCACATTTTTTTCTGAACTTTTGTTGTTAATATTAATGCATGCCCATACCTGCACAGATCTCTCACAGCACTGCCTGTTTGTTGGGATTTGTGCGTGCGTGTGCCTTCGCTAATCCTTTGAGCCCAAGTTTGGAATGAAAGACAGAGGTGAGAGAGGCCTTGGAGCGGCCGACTGTAGGGGGACGACGGCGTGTCACAGGTTGACCCGTGTGTCCTACTGATGGTCAATCAATCCTGCTCTTCAGACTACAACATAAACAGAAATATCTCTAATCAACAAAATCGGTTGCCTTTTTACAAATACTGCCTGTCAAGTAAGTTTCAGCCTTAGATAGAGCCTTGCTTGAGGTGAATACGGTTGTTGTGTCCCTCAGCAATACACTTAAACCCCATTGTTCACTCTTGTCTCTGTAATGTGGTTCAGTCTCACATGAGCTAAAATACAGATCCAATACAGTAGACTAGACACATTAAATTCACCAGACTGATAGAGAATCAGATCTCGACAGTTCAGAGACAGGACAAGACGATTATGGTGCACTGTTCTTGTACTGTTCAATCATTACTATAAAAGAAGAGATAAACTTATGTTCAAGGTTCTGCTTCATTTATGTTTAAACATTTTAGAAACGTTGCCATTAAAACAACAATTTCTTTGTAGTTAGTCTCTAAATATTGAAAATCAACACATCCACTCATTATATTTCTTACCTGACCAGCAAGTCCACTTTTCATACTCTGTAGAAGGGTCAGAGTTGGACCACAGGGAAAGGTATAAAAAAAAAAACTCATAACTTGGCAGCCACTAATTTGTAGCACGTTTCTCTCAAATGCGAAAGACAAATATCCTTGTAACATTCAGAACAAAATCTAAAACTTCTTTTACGTCAGATTTACAGAGTGTAGTTGACTCCACGGAAATACGTACCGTTTCTGGTGTTATTTTTGTTCCCTTTTTTTTACTCATAAGACACCATGTTTGTTTAGACACTAACAGACCATGCGTTTCTCTGATTGGTTAATCCTACGCTCAACCACACTCATTTGATATCGGGAGACAGGATATGACTCCAGACCAAAAAGTCTTTGTAAAGTCAAAGCATGTGGTCTTGGCTGGTCAGGCAATCATGTTTCCTCAGGGTTAGGGTTAGGGTTAGGCCCTGCCTAGGTAAATTCATTTAGAATACTTTGGGTCAGACTTGAAATAGCCAATACTGATATTCTGTTATCTTATATATCTTCTATTTTTCCAAAGCTAAACATAAAAATCACATTTAATCCTCTTCTTGGTCTGTTCCCAGTTATCCCAGTGTGCGTGGCTGATAAAGACCATATCACCCCAAGCATCTGGAGATCCTTCAGCACAGGCCTCTGCAAAGGCTCTCTCACACACCTCTGTACAACACAGACGATTAAAAGAAAGGGACGTATGCAAACCGTATGTGTGGATGTGTTTGCCCACAAGCAGACAACTGAATATCGGATACAACATATCGATTTTGTTGTAAAAATATTAGTTGATACTCAGCTATAAGATAAATAGTTTTCTGATGGGGAAAAAAAAGATAAAAGTTATTAATCTAAGTCTTGTCACTATTTCTTTACCATTGCGACGTCGCCTATAGGAAAAGAGAGTGAGTTCTGTGTTCTTCT
This sequence comes from Rhinogobius similis, assembly GCA_019453435.1. Classification (NCBI taxonomy): domain Eukaryota; kingdom Metazoa; phylum Chordata; class Actinopteri; order Gobiiformes; family Gobiidae; genus Rhinogobius; species Rhinogobius similis. The sequence continues at coordinate 23,760,581 of CM033631.1, forward strand.
AAATATCGATTTTGAGCGATGATGATAAAGAATGACTCTTTATTTCCAAATCCTTTGTGCGTCACCCTGTTCTTTTTCATCTGCAGAGAGAGACATCTAGAATTACAGTATTAATAAAGTGACAACCGTTGAACTCCTCGCCTTCCAGTTATTTTTGAAGACACATCAGAAAAGCCACATAAAACACAAGAACACGTCAGACTAGAGGGGCCCATGTCAGCCTTATTTCCCAGAAGGCCTTGTCCAGAAGTGCTGTGTCACAAAGCGGGAAAGCACGAGCTGGTTTTCGAGAAGGCCTTGGTTTGCCATCCTCTTGAACCCAAAACTATGAAGAATGATATTTGTATAGAATTTGTGATTAACATGGGGAAAAAATAAGCTCAGCACTAAAATAGCTGGAAGTCGTGCGTCACTCTGGTTTCTATGCACATCAAACTACTAGGCAACAGTGTTTCTGTAAATGTCTTTTTCCTGTTGTCAGGTCTTTGATTTAAACCAATAAACAAAACAACATGATGAAATTGAAGGCAAGGGCTTGCACTGGATGGAGATGTGGGCTGTGAAACACCCAGATTAGGAGCATGAACAGTGTGAGGCTGTGTTTTAATGGCGCAGAATTGAAGCTGACCTCAATACTGTAGCCATTTTGAGGTCCTGTTATCACAGAAACTGTGAGAGCCAGTGTGTCCCCCAGAGTTCAGTGCAGCTTTCAATCCTTGAAGTTTTGCTTCAGTCGAATTTTGAATCAGAATTTAAGATTCTGATTCATCACTGAGTCATGGGCTACTTGGTAAAATTTAACTTAATCACACCTGACTGATATGTCTAACTGCAACTCCACACATTATTTTATACAGTATTTAATGTTGACTTGAGCCAATTTGTTCCAGTTGCTCTTATCCCCATCTCCCTAATATATTGTTCAACCATGAGGTCGTCCCCACAGTTGGACGTCGGACTTTTCTTAATCTATTTCTTTTTGATGAAAAGAAATGATCAAACTGTTGAACATGTTAAACATACCTCTTATTTTCAGTCAAATCAACCAATCTGAGATTAATCTGGATCAGCTTGTACTCAAAAGCAAAAAAAAAAAAATTAATTGGATTTTCATATGGATTCCACCTGGAATTTTTTTTTTTTTTTCTACTTTTTTCAAAAGTAACTCAAACTCTTTTTTTGTCAAATTCGCTTATGTTTTGGAAGAGGAACTAGGAACTCAGCTTCACATAGAGTCCAACCAATTGTCTGGGCTTTAGTTTGAATTAGGGCCCATTTTAGTCAGGCATTTTGGTAAGGGGTTAAAAGATGCTAAAAACAGCCTCCTGATTGTTTTATTTTATTTTATTTATTTATTTTGACCAAGTGGATAAACAGTCTGATAATCAAACTATAAAGCGGATAATTAAAGGTGCACTTTGTAACTTTTCTGGTAGATGGTTTGCCACTTGTTTTCTCCACAGAGATGTTATTGCTTTGCTTGCATGCGTTTACCGACATCTAGACCATTAATTGAATGTTGGGAATACGTTTGGTTCTCTGTGGGTGAAGTAAACAAAGTGAGAAATTCCTGAAAGCTTATTTCCGGTTATGAGCAAACCCGGGTATCCGAGTGTGGAGAGCAAGTGTGATTTATGGCTTGGGAATGGGCTGTAGATCCGGTGGTCAAGCCTATCACCTGGTCTGTGTTCGCCCCAGCTCTAAAAACTGTCAAGGCTCCACCACACCTGGCCACTTCACTCAACCGCACACACATACACAGCACAGATGCCCCACATACACATCATACTGTTGTGTGTGTGTGTGAGCGTGTGCGCGTACATGGCCACTTACATTCATGCACATACTGTCTCTGTTCTTCACGCAGGCTAATCAAAGATGAAGTGTCCACATGTGCTCAAAACATCTGGTTCTCTGTCACAAGCAGGAACTATGTTTTTTTCTTTCTTTCTTACTTACTACTCCCTCCTACAAACGCTTACAGACCACAACAGAAAAATGTATGGGAATCACTATTGTTTCTTTTCCATCTGGCTTGATCTTAAAAGAGAATTTAATGGATTTGCAAAAGATTTACTCAGGACCATGTGAGATAAAATGAGAATTAAAATGAGATTAAATGTAATAGTTTGTACATAATCGAGTCTCCTGTTGTATACTAACTCCTGTCTCTCTTTTTCCAGGCGCTACAAGAAAAGGTGGAGAGTCTACAGATGCAGTTTCACAGCTCAGAGAAGAAGCTGCTGAGCAAAGAGCTGGAAATGGAGGAGAAGGTAATTGTGGCCTCCTTACATGTATATGTAGAATTTATCAGAACAAACGTGTCTGATCTGAACAGAAAAAACAAGAGGTGCATAAAATCTTTACAACTATTATTATTTTCCCAATCACATTGTATAAGCATCAGTTGTAGACGTAGAAATTATTTCAAACAATTGCTCTACAAAGTTAATCAACCGTAAACATATTTGCAGCTATATTTACCCAAGTGTGAACATCCTCTACATCTGCCATCCTCACTATTACCCGACTACAGTAAGCAAAAAAAAAAAGCTTTGAAAATCTAGCTTTGATAGACTGAGCTGTCGATTCGAGCTCCCGGCAGCTCATCTCGACAATGCATATCTCGACAGAACAACGGCTCATCCTGCAGCTGAAAGCCTGCAGTGTGCCTCCTCATACATTTCCAGAATTCCTGCCGATTCTGGCCTCCAGGAGCAGCGCTTGGGGCCAGGAATGCCACCACTGGCTGTGTGCAGATGGGGAGATCCCTGTAATCACTTCTTTTTGACCTTGACACACACAGAGAAGAAAGCCCTAATAATGATTGTGGTCGCAGGAGGCAGGCTGGTATGCACACCAAAGGCATTCACGGCGGCGCGTCCCTCTCTGATCCTCCCTCTGACCCCTGACACACTTCACACATGGGTCCACACCTCACTGTCTGACGGCTGTAAATCTGCAGAGAAGGGTCACCGCGTTTTAGGAGCACTTGGTCACAAAGCCAGTCGCAAAGACGCTGCATGCTGCTCCTCCCGGCTCCGCTCATCCAGACCTGATGGCCGTAATGTCACATCACAGGGGCTTAAGTTACCTCCACTCTTCTTTTGTTGTTTTGCTTACAGCCCAAGATTAACGGTGTTAGTCTAAATGTGTCTATTTTTGCGATGGGCCTCGGAAACATACTGTACACACTTAAATTTGAACTCAAATGCATTTATTTCAAAGACTGAACTCTGCTCCAAACCACATGCTTTTACTGACAGAGAATTGGCTGTAAACCTCTTAATTAAAAAGCACCTTAACCCTCAGTATATGATTTATTGAAATGCATTGGTCTTGATTTGACAATTCTTAAGCAGTGACTACTAATTGTAGGGTTAATAGCTATTTATTGTTTAGTATTTTGTTTTTTGTGGTTATTTGCTCTCTCAAGGCACAGACTAGAAAGCTTTTTGCATTTTGGAAAAAGTTAATTATCAAATGTGCCCACATATATAACAAAAATAAATCCTATTCATTAGCGATCCTTACATTTGGTCTAATACTATTGCCTAGGACTCAAACAAGTGAATCAATTAATTGCAACCATCGATTATTGGGATAATCAACTAATTTAGTGTTTGAATAATTTTTATCTGGACGATACACAGTCTCCAAAATATGCCCCGTGCTGAGAAAAGAGGTTTTATGATTCACACATAGCAAAAAAATACTTCAAAAAGACATGTATAATTAGTGTTTTTGATCAAATATCTATTTTGTCTGTAAATATTCTCAATCACGTTGTCCTCATGCCTTAAGCTTCATCTGGGTCAAATCTAGTAAAAACTGGATATAGTGCAAGGTAGCTGCAATTACCTGCTTGTTTATATATTTAGCATAGATAGAGGGATTCTGTTTTAATTTTCAACTTTTATTTTTTAGTTTTTCTTCACAAACTGCCACTTGACTGATGTAAAGCTATGATAAACATTTACCTCGGGGACTATACCACCAAACAAAGTAATAATAATAATCATTACCAAACAAACCTATTACTTATCAATTAACGCCTGTAGAGGGGTTAGAAAAAAGTGTGTAATATGGTTTTGTTAGAGCAAGCATTTGATATCAGTTTACCCATTTGCCTGTTCAGTAAAATGGAGCAGACTGTTGAGCTGAGGCAACATTACAGACCAGAGGCGCACACAGAAAGCAAGGCAAAGCTGTTTTTGGTATTCATTTACAGGGTGAGCGGGGTTACGCATGCAAAGGATCATCCACTGAACTGGAGTCAACTCTCTGACAATGTAAGGACCACTGTGTTGAAATCGAAGCTGTTCTGCGTGTATCTGTATCACTAAAGACAGACTTTAAGTTCCTGGTCTGTGGTCAGGTGAGGGAGGTGTCAGTGCTGCTGTCGTGTAGCTCTCGGCACAATAGATACATCAGCTTTGTTTTGTGTACACGTTTAAGAATAACTCCGAAGACGTCGTATTGGCCTAGTTTATCTGTTTACGTGTCTTTGTAATCCAACCCTGACACGCTAGCACAGCCTTTCTGTCCAGATTTCACACAGATGTTGTTTTGGATGACGTATTTTGTAGTTTTGTTTTCGTATTTTCACCACACGCCAAAAAAGCTACATAGTTCACCTTAAACACTTTTGGGATGCTTTGGTACTAGATTAGATACTAGATTATTTCATGCTCAGGTAATATCAGATCCAAACGCCTGTGTCATGATTAGGGATGTCAAGATTGGTCGTATAGTCGATCATCGTGATTATTCAGGTCACAATATAACCATACAAATCACAAAAACAAATAGTTGAAGCAATTTAGAAGCTTTTTTTTTTTTGGTTTTTTTGTTTGTTTTAATCTAGACTGTAAAAAAAAATTATTAACATATATACTTGGCTTTCATTCAGAAAGTTAGGTTTCATAAAACTTGTCACATACGTTCAATTGTGAATTTGAATAAGACAAAATTAAGTATTTTGCTGTTGTTTTGTCGGTGTCAGTAATTATGAATAATCATGTATTTGTGATGTTTCTTCTCACAGTATCATAACACTAAAGTTTATCATCGTGACATAGTAGTAACTCTACACACATAGTTTTTATTTTTAGTTTGACAGTAATTGTATTTTCTTTGATGTTAGCTTGTGGTCTTACACCAGCTCTGGTATGGCTGAAGACTGTTCTAAAACTGTTCAAGAAAGGTCAAAGTTTTTTAGTATCTTATCACATACTAGAGTTTTAGTATTGATTAGTATCTTTTTTTTTACACTTTTGACAATCCTATTTCGTATCGTTGTGGTAAGCTGCCTCGGTGTCTTTGTGGGTCATTCCCAGTTTGTCCCAGAGCATCAGATTTGTCTTTTTAAACAGTGGCATAGGATGTGAATAGAAAAGAAATCTGACTAAAATGTTAAGTTCAGACAAAATTGTGATGTTTATTCTCACAATAATTGTAACACTACAACTGGATATCATGGTATCCCTAGTCATAATTTCACAAATAATTTATATTTTTGTTTGGTTTGCCAACTCTGTATTTCAGTGTTGATCTTATTGTTTAGACCAGTGATCCTCAACTTGGGGGTCGAGAAATTATTTAATTGGGTCATAATCTACACAACGCTTTTAGGCTAGTAAATACATTTATACAGATATGAAAAATAAAACCAAACATTAGACATGAGGCTACTTTATCGTTTATTTTGTTTCTTTGGGGGTCACAAATGCCAGCGGTTGTTATCATGGGGGTCACAACTGAAAAGGTTGAGAACCAGCACTTCTTTTGAAGACTCACCGTTTGGTCTGAATCGTTGTCCATCGCCACATTCACATCCAGCGATTCTGTCTCCCTGAAACGTGCTGTTTTGAAAGCACACTTAGTATAGCGTAAAAAATAAATAATTTTTGTGGTTCTGTCTGTATTTATGCAGGTAAGAGATTTCTGAGATGTGTTGTAGAGTAGCGTTTTCTTTAGGCACATTACATCAGCAGCTCCCACACTTCTAACAACTTCACTAAGATCTGTAGCCACTTGTAATCTCCTCCTCCTCCTCCTTTTTTCTTCTCAATTTCATGAAACACTTTTTTTCCCCCATCTTGCAGTGAAGCGTTTTTGAATTCAAATCGCTCCTCGGTGAACTCTGGAGCATGCGGAGGTGCAAACTTTGTGAGTGGCATCATCTTTCATGTACCCCTTGTTCTTGACACTTTGGAACAAGGGGGTAAATCAAAAATGTCTCTCCAGCGGATCTTTTGCCCCCGTCCCATGCGCACACACACACACACACACACACACACACTCAAGCTTCATTAGCATACATCAAGCTTCCCAACGTCGTGACAAACCTTTTCAGGGCTTGTTCCTTTTCTGCTGGCAGCTGTCAAAAACACCAGCCATGTGACAGTACCAAACGCATGGGGAAGTCACAACCACAATCTAAAGACTATATATAGATGAAACGTTGTCATTTTAAGATGTCTGTGAGGGGGGGAAATGACTGCAGCTTCTCCCTGTCTTCAAAACTGCACAGAAACTCATCAGGAACAAAGCCTTATTTTAAAGCAAGATGTGTCGATGAAGCCTGGTTTTCCCCTCAGAAAGTCAAAGTCCTTTCTTTGGAAAATCCTGCCACAATTTTCCACACTTGTGTTTTTATTTTCCTTCCTTCTCATTCTCGGTTGAAGTCCGTCAATGACCAAAAGCTCACAGGCATTTTGATCAGTGTGATACTTCTAAAACACACCTGTCTTAACAGCGGGAGCAAGGTGTTTTCATGTTGCCACCTGTCAGGAAATAACACATCTTAGCTGTGCAAGTTGCTAAAAGACCAGAAAATGTCTATACGTGAAGATGTAATGAAAAGGACGACTTTGGGAATTTTGAGGGCTGAATTTTCGAGACAGCGTTTGTTAGCCTTACATATGTTTTCACATCAGAGAAGGGGCTATGAGAAAAGTCACTGCTTCCACCCACACGCATTTCATTGTAAACGCTGTGTTCAGTTACTATGGTTATACGTGATTGCAAAGGCTTTTGTTTAGTGACTCTAACAAGCAGTATAAACTTATCTTAATGTTAAAACTATATCTTTCACTTGTGTAGCTGTGAGGACATGTACCAGACAGTGGGACTTTCCTGAGATGCATTTGCTTTTTGAATATTCATGTTGACTTGTGACTTACTGGATGGTACTCTGGATGAGGTTATGGATTGGACAGTTCTGGTTCAATGTTAAAAAATTTTTCGAATATTTGACACTAGTGTTGTCACGGAACGAAAATTTCAAACTCTGTTTCATTACTAAGGATGAGGTTCAATATTTAGAGAGAACCTTTATTTGTCCCACAGTGGGGAAATGCAAAATTGCAACCCACAAATCAAGAACTGCAGACATATCAGATTTGTCTTTTTAAGAAATCAGACTGAAAATATGGCTGTAAGATAATTATGCAACAAATTCATAATATCCCAGTTAAATCAAGATAATTTGTGAACTTCACTACAATTTAAAGTTACTGTACTGTAAAACAGAACTAGTTCATTTTAAACCCTTAAATGAACCTCCTAATTATTTACTGTAATGAGTTTATTGGCGCTTTTCATAACTCTTTGATGTCAAGAGTACGTCACAGTAAACAACAACTAGCATGCTAACAGCACATCCTGTGGTGCGGATAATTAAAAACGCTTTGAATAGATGCAAGAAGACATAGAAAACATTCTGAGCTGCTTTTACAATATGTAATATATCTGTACTGGGTAAAACCAATTTTACTTTTATGTTAAGAAAATTAGGTTCAGTCCCTTTAACATTATTTTGTGGACTTGCTATAGGTTTTATAGATTTGCCTGCAGAAGCAAGACAAATATGGTATAATGTATCTAAAAAGAATACTTATCATTCATTTACATTGACCTTGTAAATTTCTTATTGTCCGTAGTGCACCCATCTTAACGCCTATAGAGCCTGGGCTGGACTGCGATCACCTCAGTGCAAACAAAACCTCAGGAAAGGGATGTATGTCTGATGGCAGTTTCAATCAGCTGAAATACTCCATGTACATTCTGCAGTCTTCCCCGCTGGTCTGTGTGTCCTGGTGATTTGGCCCTAATGTATGGGAGGCAAAATGGAGTCGCCGCAAAGGAGCTTGTAATTTAGGTCCAAGCGGATCTCTCATTGCTGCGGCGACTGCACCATACAGGAACCAAGAATGCAAAGCTAAGGATCTAGTCTTTTGAAGAATCAAGACTTGTGTTCAAAGCGGTTGGTAAGGGATGTGTTTATTCAACCATTGTTTATTGCTTTGGTCTAAGTTAGCCGAGTGTGTTTTGTCTTGGCCTGCCATCTTGTTATGACTACAGAAGATGCTATAGATAGACCTTTTGAAAATTTGTCCCATTTTTTAACTTCTGGACAATGAAATTAAAGCTTCGTCAATTATGTTTTTGCCACTTGTTTGAAAACGCTACTGTGAAATTAGCATTAAGCCTTTCGCACAGGCTATAAAGGACATGGATTCTTGAGTTTTTGTCCAAACATTTTTTTTAAACAAAGTCTAAAAAAAAGAAATTGGCAAAAAGTTGTGGCTGGCTAGTCTTCAGCAAGCTGCGATGAGACAAAGTGAGCTGCTCCATGTTGGGATGGTTTATACTGGAGCTCGCTTTGAAGTGCTTCCCAATCCCCTTTCATTGTGCCCAGGAAGATTAATTAGCTAAAGCCAGAACAATCAGTTAAATCCACAACAGGAAAATTATTTTAGGAAAACCAGTCTTACCCCCTTCCCCCTCACTTCAGTCATGCTTCAAAGGGTGGACTGATGAAGAGGTGGAGATTTGAGCGTTCGCTGGACAACTGTTGGCCCTTTCTGTCAAACACATTATGGGGCTTCAAATGCCTCAGCTTTCCCCTGGTTACACCTTCAAGTATGTGCCCACAATCTGACGCCAGCCACTTTTAATTTCCCCCAATCTACTCAATATAAACTAGTACTGAACTTAGTATTCACCCAGTTTCCCAGTCATTCTGCAGTAGTGGTGTTGCCACTAAGCTAAAATTTCCAACTCAATTTTGATATTAAGGAATGAGCTCGATACAGATTTTGATGTTAGAATTATACCATATAACAACAGAGCTTTTTTTTTTGGACAATTGATTGTAATTTTCAGTTTACTCAATTTACTTTCTTTAAGTCTTATTTTAGTTCTGATAAAGCTCAAGATTCTTCTAAAACTGCTCAGGAAAGGTCCAATTTTGTCCTGTTAATTTATTACACGTGACACAACCTTCATCAGTAGCACATTTCTGATTGTATTATTTTTCTTCTACATTCAAGGATACCAAAATAATATGAACAATTGCTTTCTTGTTTGTTTTGATTCTATGAATAATGTTTTGGCATGTACAATATTTTAGTTAATTTGTTCCAAGAGGCTTGCTTATTTTCACACCCGCAACCAAGTGAGATAGTCTCCCACAATTCAAGGACATTGAAAGGCAATGAAATTAAGTATAATATTTTGATGATAAGATGCTCATTATTATATGGAATAGTGTTCATGGTCTCAAAATATGAGGCAGTCAGCTGAAGTTATTTCTACATCTTCAAAATGTTGTAAATGCTTGCTTACAAGTACCTCTGTGTGCCCAACCATGTGTCTGTGGCTAAAAAAGGGGGTTGTGCTAACCAAAACCCTTTTCAAGTTCTATAATCAGACTTGGGTTTTAGTGCAGTGTAATTTAGCCCCAGACAGACTTCCTCTTGGTCCTCCCTAGTGGAGCTAGTACGACTAGCTTATGAGCTGCTGCCTTGTTTGATGTGTCGTGCCCTCCATGGAGGCCCTGTGGTCTCCCAAAGCCAGCTGTGACAAACACCGGGCCGTACATTGTGTCAGGCGTGGCTTTGACTGTGAGCAGCCAGTAGGGGGAGCAGTGCTGAGTCAGAGCACTGTGCCAGGCTGTGGACCCCCTGTGGAGATGTGAAGAGGCTGTGAAGAGTGAGGGAATACTCAGAGCTGTGAATAAAGAGCCTGGGATACCCACTGTCTGGCTCTGCTCTAATAGACATGTTCATTTAGGCGCCGTCTGCCCAAGTGCACGTCAATTACAATCATGTTTCCAACGGCCCGATTAGTGCATAATTACTCTTCATTAACCTCTTCACTTGTGCCCCTGTTTCCACTCAATTGAATGCAACACAGATTATCAAAAATGTGTGATATGTGACACCTCTGCTGAATGTCAGAGTGACAACAGCATTGACGGTACATTAAGTTGACCTAATATTTATATTTGCATGTTGTTTTTCAGGTGACAGCGGTACGTCATGAGTACGAGGGAAGACTCAAAGGCTTGATGCCGTTTGAGGTCAGACGAGAACTTGAAGACACCATTACATCACTCAAATCACAGGTACGTTTAGATGGAATAAGAATGATGTGATATGTTCCCATTGAAACTTCAAGTGAAAACACCAAGTATTTTTCGAACAACCTAAACAAAGAATCTTCTATCAAGAAAGTGTAGATAAATACCCAAGTTTTTGGAATTGGAATTGCAGTACATTCCATATCCAACTACAATATTCATTTCACATAGTTTCTTTTTTTACACGAGATGCCCTCACCAATCTCCAACTCTCTCTTAGGTTTGGCCTGTGATCCCATACTAGATCAGGTTTCTCAAAAATGCAATGTGTATGGTGTATATTTTTGGAGAAAGGTATAGGGTTATCTTCATTTCTTAAGAGCCACGTGACCACATTTCACTGGCGCTCTGTGTGTACTTTACCAGCATGAGGTGCCAGATGAAATGCTAGACTTTTCTTGAGGTCTCCCCCACTGGAAGGAATTTACCCTGGGCAGTGGTGTGCGCTGGTCCCAGAACAATACTGATTCATCTGGGAGCTGCGATTATTCTGCCAGTCTGTAGATGTAGATTCAGACCAGGTTTATTTTCACTTGGACCAAAGACACTTCATAAATAAACCCACGCTTTGTTGCTGAACAAAAAGAATGGTCTGGCCTCGTATTGTATAGCCGTAACCTATGCTAGCTTACTTCATAGTGCCTTCTGTCCCCTAGGGCCCTAACCCTAGTGCCCTAAAGTGCTGACCCAAGCCCCTGCTGTCCTGACCTCTGCTCTCAACAACCAGTCCATTCTTTCACTTTGCTCTCTCCTTGTGACCTTGTCCACTCCAAAGCCTCTCCTACCTCAAGTCTTTTCTCTATCCTTGGCTGATCTTGTTTCTTTGGCATTGCTCTTTTCTTAAGCTCATTGTAATGACCCAGGGAGGGAGCGTTAGGCGTTTCTTTGATGTTCTGCTGTGGGCTCTGTGTTGCAGGTTAATTTCCTTCAGAAGAGAGCGACTCTGCTGCAGGAAGACCTGGATGCCTGTCGCAGCAGGAGGTCAGCCCCATTGTTTGGACTCCATAGGAACCTCTGTGCATATGTTGTTTTTGCACCAGAACCACACTACACTTATACCTTTGTGAAACTATTTAAATCGTTTGGAAAATTGTGAAATACCTTTTACAACAGCAGAAAAACAGGCACATCTGTTTTGTGAACTTTTCTTATCTGAAATCTCAATGCAATGCTTCAAAACTATTGCTGTTGCCTACAAATTGGCCCTGAAATTAAAACTACAGAATGATATTTATTTATCTATGAAAACAATCCGATCAAATTTTCCACGTAAATGTTGTTTTGGTGGAAAATTAGATTTTGATTATTATCAGCACAATGTCCAGTATGCTTTTTCTGAATATGAACCAGTTAGTTTTGGTCTGTTTCACTTGAAATCATCCAAACTCACTCACTCGGCTCTTGTTTGTTGTTGAACACTGGATAATTCAAATACATATTCCCCAGCCTCTGCTTATGACAGCTTCCCAGTTCCAATGATGAACCGTTTGATTTTCCTGCCATCCATAACATGCTCAAACTGTTTTATCTGAAGACAGTAAAGACATGCAGCCTCAGCACAGCGCCTGTTCTCTCACTTCAGTCAATGCCATCTTTTTTATGGATTTCCCTCCCGCTATCTTCAGGTCCATTTGACCCCATCTACAGTTTTTGTTTTATTTTTATTTCATCACTATGAAACTTTCATGGGTGGTCCCAAACATCACCTAACATACAATTTATGCAATTTTTAAAATAAAATAAGTATTTTTTTCCTGATATGAAAACCTATATTGCTCTTTGACCGAATGTGCATTGCTCTAACGATGAGAGCACGAGGGTTATTAAATGCTGCATATTTAATACATTTTTGTTTATTCTTCACAGGTAACACTGAAGCCATGCAAACCCGCCCACGCAAATGAAGGACCTTGCCAAAAGTGAGCATTACTGACTGAGCAGCTATTTCCATTTGTCATTTACATCCTGTTTTGTTTTATATTGTTTGTATCACTTGAAATATTTATTAATGGCTCGTCGTGTCTGTCCAGCCTCTTGTACTTCATGAACTCTTTTGAAGTTTGTGTTTGATTTCTTTTTGCTATCAGGCCCTCATTAAATAAACCACTTTGCATCATTTCTGTTGCCATGTTTTTCATCTTCAAAACGCATCAGAATTAAGCCATCAATTAGAGGAAGTCACGCTGCTGCCTCTGTTTTCCTACAACCGCAACATGCATGCTAACCCAAGATTAGCTTTGAAACATTCTGCACTGAAGTCCGAGACCTTGAATCACCATCTCCCCTGTTGCTATTAAACGCTGGTCTTTTTGTCCAAGCCCCTATCTGAACTTTAAAGACATGGTTTGTGGTTGGGTTCGATAAAGAGCGCCGCGAGTCCATTGTTTGAACCTTCTGCCAAATGCTACATTTCTTGGGCCCAGTTTCTCTGCCACGACTTTGTGTTTGACCACTTAAAAACCTAAACCGAAACGTCTAAAAGCTGGAATCGGAGAAATGACCACTGCGTATAGTCTGATATCTCCAAAGTGCAGCGGTTTCATGACGCCGGCAACATTTGGTCAACTCGAAGGAGGCTTTTTAATGATCCTCTGTCTCTTGTAGGTGAGGAATGCATAGTCTTGAATACTGATGGACTTAAGAGAATACAATTTTATTCCTGGAAAACACTTTGGCGGCGTCATTTCTTTCCCCAAATCAAATTTCAAAGACCTCAGCAGTTGTTTGTGTTGGGATTGCTTGCTTTAACACCCACAGTTGATGCACATCCACATACTCCCATTGTCCGTGACCTGCTCTGCCGTCTCCAACTGAAACGCTATCCGTCTTTGTATTTATTTGATGTGCGGATTCTGCTGCCCAGGCACAGAGAGAATGAGAAGAAGCAGAAAGAGGAGAGGACTGTCAGGGTGACATCTGAGAAACTGGAATTTGGGCTTTCAGCACGAAGCCTTTGTAGGCGCTGTTGTTTCTGGACGCAGCGGACTGTTGCAACAAAGCATAGCTGCAGATGCATTTGTGTATCTTTAAAGTTGTGTAAATGATTGTTATTGTGAATAGTGAAGCAGCAATCATGGCTTCAGGGCTTCAAAAAGTAGTTTTATAAATGATGTGTCCTTGGTATGACTTAAACAAAGGTTTTTCAACACTTGCTCAGGTAATCTGTAAAAGCTTTAGCAGAGGTGGGCAGAGTGGCAAAAATATGTACTTAAATAAACGCAACGTAATATTACTCAAGTAGAGAAAGGAGTAAAAAGTACACAAGTGGCACAAATAATTGCACAAGAAAGAGCGAAAAAAAGTATTTGGAGAAACTAAATATGAGTAGTGAGTAAAAGTTTAGATGTAAAATGTATTTAAAATATAATTTGAGTTACTGTAATTGGACAGACAAAACATTAAATAATGCACAGAGACAAAACCAAATTGTATTTGAGTGTAAGGTGTGAGAGTCAAGCAAATGTTGTTCATGTAACACGTGAGTCAAATTAACCAAATCTTTTACTCAAGAGTACTGTTGCTTCAAACAAAATAGTGTATTGCTCAAGTAGTAAAAGTAAGGTGCCTGAAAACTATTCTTAAAAGTGCAAGTTACTCAAAGAGTACCACCCATCTCTGGGCTTTAGTGGGGTTTGATACTGTTCACTTGTATTTTATTTAATTCAGAACGGTCGTTTTTTACATTTTTTGTTTTCAATTTTGAAAAAGTTGAAATAAGGGGCCGTGGACAACAGATTCATTTTTATCTTAATCACTGGATCACCTTTGAGGCTGAGGATTTCAGGTGAAATACTGTGACTTTTGTAATTCACTGGATATAGTTGCCCATTTATACATGAACTCTGCAAAGATAGGACTCAACAACAGGCAAGACATTGTCTTGCCTGTTGTTGAGTACTTTTCTTTTAAATGTACGATGTGGCTACGCAATTAATCAAAACTAATTTCAATGGACGCAATTCTCAAATCACAATAATTTCCTCCACAAACCGCAAAATATCCTGTTTTATTCTGCATAAAAAGCGCTAACCCTGTAGCTTTGATTTGAAACAAGCAATAAGCAATTAAAAGCAGTAAAAGCGCAACTAAAAGCACTAAAGTGAAAAGTGCACAAAATGTGACTCAAAGCGGCAAAAAATGTCACTAAAAGCCACAAAAATGCTATAAAAAGTGACAAAAACGTGACTAAACTTGACAAAGAGTGATAAAAATAACACTGAAGACACACAAATGTGTCAAAAAGCGACAAAAATGTTTTGAAATATTTGATTCTTTTATTTATTTATTTGATTCGGTTCATATTTCAGTCTTTTTGTCAATTCTCCTGGTTGTGTTCAAAATGTGAAATTTGAACAGAATCATTGCCGTAATCAAATCTTTAAAACAAAAATCACAAATCTAATCGCAATTGTATTACTGCTCATGTAGATATTTTCCCCAAATCGTGCAGCTCTAATGTACGATTCACTTATTTTTTAAACCTAAATCTGTGTGACCTAAACTTGGCAGTGTTTCACCCATGTGTCATCTATGCCCTGTGTTGGTTCATTTACACACAAACTGGCCCGGCTTAAATCCTTTAATCTGTGTTATTAGCCTGACATAGTTTCACTCTAATTGATTGTCTACCACCAAAATAACCTCCATAATTGTGCTTGTGTAAATACGAGGCATGAATGTCATTTCCACAAAGCCGACATGGCCCCATTAAGGATCAAAGACGCCGCTTCCTCACAGTTATCGTCACATCACACGGCGACCACTGTGTGACAAACACTGCAGGCCAAAGCGGGCACTCACTGCCGCCGCCTGCCTCTGCTGCCAGTGAGATACAGGCAGAATACAGGTCCGACAGTACAGCTAAAACAACCATAAGCTGACTCGAAACCAGGTTTAAACCAAGACTAAGTCAGGCCCGATGTTAAACTGGGACTGATTTATAAGCTTTTTACAGATGTGGGACCAAGTCTTTGTTTTGCAAGTCGAAGTCCAAATCAAGTCTCAAGTTAAAGGCTCACAAGTCCAAGTCCTCATCATCGCATTCCAAGTTATTGTACCAAATTATCAAAACATTAATTAATTAATTAATTCATTCATTCATTTTCTACCGCTTATTCCCGTTAGGGGTCGCGGGTGACTGGAGCCTATCCCAGTGACTTTGGGCCTTAGGCGGGGTACACCCTGGACAGTGGCCAACTCGTCGCAGGGCTGACACAGAGAGACAGACAAGGACAGACAACCATTCACTCTCACATTCATACACTATGGGCAATTTAGAGTTGTCAATTAACCCACACAGTCATGTCTTTGGACGGTGGGAGGAAGCCGGAGAACCCACGGTAACAAGGGGGAGGACATGCAGACTCCACCCAGAGAGATCGTGTGATGTTGGGGTGGTTCGGAATTCGAAACCACGATGTTGGGGTGGTCTGGGATTCGAACCCACGATCTCCTTATTGAGAGGCAGAAGCTCTAGCCGCTCTGCCACCGTGCACCCCATTATCAATTTATTTATTATCAAAACAGCTAAATTGTTTTAAATGTACATTATTTTTGTGAATGATTCTCTTTTTAAAATGTCCCGGTTACATTTAAGAATGAGCTGTGGAGACAAAACGGTTCAAAAGTAAACATTTATTTTTTGAGGAGAAGCATAAGGTCGTCTCAAGTCTCAAGTCATTGGTCTTCAAGTAAGTCGAGTCCTAAGCCTCATTCCATTTGATCAAATCAAGTTATCAAGTCTGACCCGATTCCAAGTCACAACATGCATGATCCTGCAAGATTTTTTCCACATGCGGATTGGACAAAAAAAAAAAGTTAACATATACGCTTCTTGAAAACTGTGTATTTCCAAAAAGCAGTGCAACAATAACAGCAAAACTGTGAAATAAAACCGCTCTTTTATTATTCCTGTGCCAATGCGAAGCACTTTATGACCTGTGTCTGTGAAAGGTGACACACAAATAAACTTTACTTATTTACTAAAACATTGCGAGGCCAAAATTGTAAACTGAACCATACAATTTATTACACATTTTGCTCTTTCTCGTGAACCCAATTCCATGTCTTGTCGTAGAAACTGTCCCATCCCTGCGATCCACACGCTATGCTGTCAGTGATACTTGCCCTGGGACGCTCTGATAGAAGTGTGGCCTATCTGCTGCTCCTCCAACCACCACCAAACACACCTTCATTTAGAGAACCCTGCCAACCTTATCACTTGTGGGCAAACTACTGATATCTCTATCTTGCTTAGATATTACAGTTTATTTCGTTAACTTTTATGGTCAATGAACTTTGCACACGAAAAGTAATTGTCACACAGTGTAATGCGCAGCCCTTCTCCGTCACAGTTTCAAATCTTATTGTCGTCGGCTGCTCCTGACGTGTGTGTCGTGTGTCTCAGCTCTCGTGACAGCCGTGGATCTACTGTATGTCCCTGCTGCTTGACAAGGTGCTGTATGCAAGCTTTTTACAATCTCGGTATAGTCTATTGGAGGCTGCTCTGCACTCGCAAATATAAATATGTTTAATTCCAAAACCCTTTACCATAACCTATTTTTTATATATAGTATAGTATAGTATAAAAAGTATCCTTCACTGTGCTTCTTCCTTGGTATTTATGGCACTCACTTTGTTCTTCCCCTGTCACTCAAAAAGAGCTGTGAAAAGGATATGCAGCTGGGTGATAGAAGTGCAAGCGAGTTGGAGGCAAGGCAGACATGGCAAAAAATAAGACTATATAGGGTGCGCTCCTGTGACTGCTGTGAGTGTGTGGTGTGGTGTGGGGTGAGCGGAGGGACAGAGGACTGCTGAGATCACTGCAGAGGATATCTTCAACATGATTCCATTCATTATTTACCACGGCTATCATGGCATGCACCTTCATATACAGTATTTAGTAGTGCCTTTCTAGCTTTAAGTAAACTGTGCACATGCAGAGGGTCCCACATCCACAAGAGGGGCCCAAACTGGATCGCTTGTTCATTTTGCAGATATTTGCTGAGAAAGTTGAAACTTACCATCCTTGAATATTTAAGTGTGCATTGGTTCATTATGTATTTGCCCTGGTGACTTTTCTGGTGGGGCGTTCCCTACCTGCTCGTCTCCATAGAGATATTATTGCGTTGCTTGGAGTGTTACATTGTGTAAATTCAACATAGAGGTTTTGCAGATGAGGTCACAACATTGAGACATTTAGCTGTGAGTGGCAAAATGGAAAGAGTGTTGATGATGCATAATGAATTTTTCTCTTGTCAGAGCTCAATGCACATCTAAAATGTGAATGAATACAGTCTGACAACAAATACAAAAGTCTATAACTCTAGTGTGTACCTGACATCTAAAAAAAAATTAAAATATCAAGTAAACTGTTGTAGAAAACCAGATGAACAGCAGGAACGATCACATTTATAGATTTTGGGATTAGACACAGTTGAACAGATTACCGTTCTGTCCTTAAACAAGATGTTTCAGAGTCTTGCAATTAATTGTTGTGAGGTGTGTGAAGTATCCTTTCCCCCTTTTGTTAGAGAAACTCTGCAGTCGGAGCCACAAGAGAAACTACTTTCATTTTTCCATTTAATTGTATAAAGGTAATTTAAGTGAAATGTTGGGTAACACTTATAAAAATGAAGGAAAAAAAGCCAAGAAATACATTTGATCATGTTCACTGGTTACATTTTTGACCATTTTCCCATTGTCTATACCCTCTCTCTCCCCGTGTCATGCTACAACTGTCCTGAATAAAGATTTTGGGCCAAAGACATCCTAAAAAATAGCCCATCATTCTGCCACTTACTGCTGATGTAGTGGAGCAATTTTAGAATTAAAATGATACCCGTCTGTAACTTCTATACCTTGAAAAGCATGACTATATGAGCAGGATCGTCTCTCCACAGATCCGACCTATAACTTGGTCTGGCGGCATCACACAGTTTAATCCCGTAGGAAAGATAAATGAAAACTGCATCTGTTTATTACTTATGTGTTATATGAGGAAGAATTGATGTCCTATAATTACTGTGTAAGCGAACCTGCCGTACAGTAATAAAAAACAAAATGGTTCTCTTTTACATGGATATAAAGGACCTCAAATCCGACATATTGAATCGAGCAGATCATCTCTTCGTCAGTCTGAGCGCTCAGTCGGGAGAGAGGGGTTAAAGCGCTGGATTAAGGATGAGTGGAGGAGCCCAGGGTTGAGGTTAAGACGGCCCTGTCAAGCATGGCAGAACAGAGGGGTCCGGTCTGATCGCCTGCATGCTGCTTGAAGGAGCACAGAGGAAATGAACGCCGTTACTGTCAGTGTGGAGTGAGCTTCATGGCCCAAACGGGATTAGACAGTGCATCCAACATTGTTTCTATACATCACTAGACTTAAAAGTGAAGCGCAAAATGGGATTAAAACGAGGGGAAAAAAACAATAAATAACCTTCTACGATTCTCGCCTCTACCTCCCTCTTCTCTGCCTTATTGAGCTGCCAATCCCCCAACTATTTCATCCGTGATTCTTTTCTCTTTCAACCGCCTCACCTTCATTGAAATTTTAATGGTGTATCTCTTATATACAGTGAACTCCTGGAAATCATACAGATATGCAGACATAGAGTCCCTGAAAATGATCAAATAAGGCCTGTATTTTTGCCTCAGAGCATTACAACTCAAAAGTAAGAGTAGTGAGGATTGTTCTCAACACAAAAAATGCTCTTTCTTTTTGTCATCATGTGGCTGTCTATCCTAAAAGTGTTTAGGAAAAGTCAAATTTTGTCATGTGATTTCTTTTAGTATCGATACTTCTTCAAATGAGAATCCAGTTTTGATACTAGTTCAAGTATCGATTAATATCATTTTTTAAAAATATGTTTGACAACCCTATGGTGCAGGATTGTTCATCAGAAAGACAGTACATGTTTTTTGGAAAGTCAGAGAGGCGAGATTGAGACAGTTTGGACGTTTCCAGACAGGAGGTTGATAGGAGACTTATGGATGTCGTGAAGAATATGAAGTTAGGTTGGGAAAAGAGTATCAAAACAGCCTAAAGTAAAGATGCCTCTTCACATATTTCCAAACGATAATGGCACGTAACTGTTTAGACACAACAAAATGGGATAATACAGTAAGTTTCTCCTCTATTTGACATTACACATCATTTGTACTTCACATTACTCAATTACAAACACCCAGTGTAGTTAGTCGTTGCTTCAAAAAACTTAATTACCCTCAAGGTGAACCCAGCGAGAAACAAAACCCAAAGAGCCCCACAACAAACTTCCTCATCTTTTCAGACTAATGTGCACCATGTCCAACTTCAAATCCCGTCCTAACACCTCTTCAACTGACTCGGCGTGCCCCGTTTGATAGTGCTGACATCTTCTTTTTCGACCACTCCTAAGTTCAGCTTTGTGTTGCCATTTGACCTAAACTCCGTCGAGCCACATCTCATCAGCTCTCTTCAGATGCCATTGTCCCCTCTGTTGTCACCTACTTTGAAGCACTTCCTGTCCTGGCAGCCGCTTGTGCCCCAGTGTGTACCTTTTAAACAAGACTTGAAACATTAACCCGTCCCCTGTTCCATGTGTGTCGGCTCCAACTGTCTTTATCTGCATGTCTTGTCTTCTTTTCTGTCTCACTTCCTCCTTCATGTCCCCGGTTGATAATTGCCATAATATCTTCGAATTATTCCAAAATTCCTGGCTCTGGCTTGCGTTTTTACACTATAAACATTATACTTCTTACTTTAGAGGTACTAGTCAAAATGTTTCAAGTTAAAGGTGAATTATATTACTTTCCGCCACCATAGAGATGTTATTGCTTTTCCTAATAGAGCTGTATGTTTTCAATGATTTTTTTTAAATAAGCAATAAATACATAGGTTTAATGCCATACTGTGGAAAATTCCAGGCAAAGCAATAACATCTCCACGGAGACAAGAAGGCAGATCCCTCCTGCAGACTGAATAAATGAGTGGACAAAGCGACGCCATATTGTTCGGCAGCTCCACTCAATTGAAGCCAAATTTTAGGCCACCCACAGAGCCAATCAGGAGAAGGTTACTGAAGGTACACGCCCCTTCGCTTAGCAACGAGCCGCGCAAGCTGTCAATCAAACCTGCTGGAGCGGACCTCGTAGAAAGAAGGCACCTTATTGGGCGGTTATTATTGTTCATTGTGATTTGCAAAGATAATAGCAACAAATGTAAACACCAAGATCATGTAGAACCTTTTTGAAACAAACATTTTAAGGCCAGATTTTTGAGTCTGACAGCGATTACAAAGAAAGAGGTGCAGATGTTTCAATGGGAGCCCGATTTGAAGAGGCCAATTTTCAGTTTGCCCAATGTTAAATTAATGGAGATTTTAAGACGCTAAATACTAAACTTAATTCAAAAGTATTCTTACACTATATATTGATAAATGTATTTAAAAGAAGTGACCCAGCAGTTTATCAGGTTCTTCCATGGATATTTTGCTCACTTTTTTTTACATTGTTTTGGCAAATGTTTCTCTATGCAAGTTTAAAGGTTGAATGGAGGATTTCTCGCCGATTTGAAAATCTGCGACTGTTAGTCCTTTTTTTGAAAAAGCGCATGCGCAGGTTCCCCCTCCCTCCCGCCCCGTTTCTCCTGACTGAACGCCTAGCAAACCTCGTGAACGAGCACGCCCAGCAGCACTGCCCATGCGCATTTGTTTACAAGACGATTGGTGTCGCTTTCTCACGACAACCTCCGCGAAGAAGATTTAATAATACACTCCGCATACAATAAGCTAAAAAAAGAGTCAGATAAACAGTTACCTGTCCAGCAGAAAGTTTGCAGCGGAGGCATCAGCCTGTTTTGCGCTTTCAATGCTCGCCAGCCGTAAACGATTCCCCCAGAATAACACGCGTTTTGTTTCTTTCCTCTGCAGACTTTCGTCTCTTCTGTGAAAGCTCGAAAACAGTCTTTCTCTTTCGTCCCTCAGCCATTTCGGTACTTCGCGGATGAAAGTTTAGACTTACAATGACGGAACTCGCCGCTAACCTGCTACATAAACACACTAGCATATCAACCACGCATGCGCGGCCAGGGGAGCGAGCGTTTCCCCTGGACGAGCCTGCCGGCGTGCACTAGCACGCACAGAATGATTGACACCTGAGCGGACCAGTTATTTGTGCTACCCACGAGGAAATGAGATTCTGATTTGTTGCCCGAAATCCTCCATTCCACCTTTAACACATCGGCTGCAAACATGGTGGATTTCCGTGGTAATGGCTAGCGAGCGAGAGCTGTCGTCTAATTTATACAGTATGCAAACAACCAATCAGCCAACTATTATGATACAGATTAAATTGTTGTAGTCCTTTATAATTTGTTATTAATTAATGAATTCATCTCACTAATTCTAAAAAGATTTCCCATTTCTTCACTTCACCCGCCCCCAGGGGATGAAACTCCTTATAAAACTTTTTTTGTGTTTGAAGTTTTCATCTTAATCTCTGGTTGGCATATTGCCCACAGATAGACAATGATGGTGTAACTTCAGATTTTATAAGGTCATTGAGCAATATTTAAAACAAATTTGAACTTGAGTAGTTTTCAAATCATTTTCTACTCTCGCAAAGGGTTTGTTCCCTCTCTGTTGGAGTTTACAGCTGCAGCATTGATAGATGCAGGGACTTCCATGGTGTTTACGACCAAACTGTGGTGGCCAGTAGCCGCTACGACTGTCCAGACTGCCCTTGCCATATAACACTGTCGTAAAACCTTCACCAGCTCTCATAACTGCGCAACTGTGGACTTTTAATCACATTTGCCATAGGTTAGCTCTAAAACTAGTTTGACTTGTGTATTATTATGCTAAAGAGACTCTGTAACCATTAACCAAATCAATGAAGTAGCGGGAGATTTATACTTTACACCTTTGTGGTTATAGTCCCTTTGTAGTCACGCTGAAATGGACATGGTAAAATTATCTACTTAAAGACAGAAGACCCCACTCGCCATAACCGCTCCCCCTGCTGCGCTCTTTTAGGGGACATTTTTATGGTTCCAGGAGTCATGGACACCTTTGGTCTCCTGCTGAAGGGGCGGCAGGGTGGACTCATGCCAGGATGGGACCTCCAGTGACCCGTAGAGGTGCTGGGGGAATCACAGAGCAGACCCTGGCAGGGGGTCAACAGCATCGCCATGGTGATGGTCCCACCCTAGTGTTTTTACTGCAAGGGTCATCTCAGCCTGCTAAAATTAACAAAGATGGAGGGAGAGGATTTCAAATGATTGCTTTAGTCCAATCCCCTTAAATCTCCTACAGGGAGGTTATAAAGACTGCTATCCTGGCTGAGGTGTTTGAGCAGAATCTAGAAAAGTTCACTCAAATGAAGTCTCTGTTTCAAATGTTTCAAGTGCATGTGTGCATGTTTTCATGTTTTATTATTGTGTTTGGTGGGGAAATAGTGGTAAAATGTATCAACGCTTTACGTCAGTCAAGTTTGTGATTAAAGTTAAAGAATAAAAGGAGAAGACTATAGAAAGTAGCGCAGTCTGAAAAGAAACTGCAGGTCAATTTACACACAAGGAACACATTTTTATGACACTTTAAACATTCATTTAAGAAAATTAGGTTTTATCATTTATTTTCATTAGTCATTGGTCTAGCTTTGGTCCTTGTTTACATTGTAATTGCTCGATAGAAGATGTGATAGAGGTAATTGTGTAATTACCTCTATCACATCTGCCGCTCATGTCCAACCAGGAAGTAAAATTAGACTATAAACTATAAACACCAAAATGATCCAACAACAGAAAACTAGGCAAGATGTTTTGTATAATGTTATTATGTTAACTATGCTTTAGTGAAATATGCACTGTTTTTATGTCATTGCGTGATATTTATGCATTTTGGAAATCTTGACTGTGCTTGTTTCTGGCACAAGATCTGTAAAGTATCTTCTGAAGTGAAATCTATGACCTACAACCTTGATGTTTTTCGACTATCAGAGAATATGGAGATGATAAATGGGCTTTGAATCATGAAGAAACCTTCTACAGTCACTTTGATTCACCTTGATGGATGACTATGTTTACATGCACACCAGCAATCTGATCATTATCTGATTTCTGGAGTTATTAGATTATTAAAATGGCATGTAAACAGTTACATCTGAAGAAAATTATGCAAAAGAACAAACTAATAAAAGAAAGACAACATTTTAATTTAATTTATTTTAAAATTCATTGCACTTTGTCTTCCAAATACAAGAGTTACTCTAAAACTCCACAAATAGATGCATGTAAACACACACCAAAAATCAGATCTAATTATAGGGTTATCTGATTATTCTCGTTGTCTGTTTTTTTTGTTTAGTTTTTTTCCTCTGGCTGTGAAAATATGCCCACTGTTTTGTTGATCAATGTCACTGCATTTGTTCTTTTTAAACTTATAATCCTTGTACGCTGAGGCGACACAGATTTCTTATTGTATGGCATGCCTTGTGTATTGTTGCCTGTATATTGGCTTATTTAAAGGTGCACTATGTAACATTTCTGGCAGGGGTCTGTATTTGCTTGCCTCATGAAGATGTTCTTGCCTTGTCTGACAGTTCACAGTGCAGCATTAAACTTCTCTATCTCACATGTATTCAATAGAAGTTCTTAAAAATACTTACTTATTGTGAGCGGGGTCGTCTCTCCACAGACCTGACCTGTAACTTGGCCTTGTGGTGTTGCCTGCTCGTCTCCATGGAGATAGAGTAGATGGCGGTCCTTCCACTAGAAACAGTTACATGTGCACCTTTAATCACCACACACAAAATAGCCTTCTTGTTCTGTCAATTGTCCGTTTAACACAAAAAACAAATTTTTATGTTTTATGTTTTTTATTTCTTCTCAATCCTTTCTCTATCTTAACCACACGACTTAATTTATTCTCTTTAATTGCATCTTTAATTTAAATGCATAAAACAGAGCGCTGCATTCAAAGCTGCAGGCACAAGTCCGGGTTTTTCAGTCGTTCAAATGACAATAACACCCTTGAGGGGAACTTCTTCCTTAGTGAACAAACATATTCATCCTAAGCGTCAGTGAGTCGTTTCTGCCACTAGTAGGAGCTGTGGGGTGATGAAAGAAATATGATTGCATGTCTTTTGATGCAGCACTCTTTACTTATTGATGTTGTAAGCTAAAGTAATCTATTCAAAGCATGATTATTTCATCGTTAATGGACAGGATATTCATTATTTTTTGCACTGCAGTAAATTGCATGACTTATATCTTGTTGTGCATGGTCGTAAAGTGATTTAAATCCACTATAGCTTCTTCTTTACACGTCGGTGCTTGTATGATCTAACCCTGGGACGCTGTGGCTTGTGCTGCCTGTAGAAGAGGACGATCCCTGCGTCTATCTTTTAAAGTTTTATGTAGCAACAGTGGGATTGTAGCGATAATGCTATTGGGGCGGCAGATCAGTTACTTCTGACAACCTAAAGCCTCGGGGAGTTGGCTCAAGATTCCCAGTCTTTGATAAGGTCCTCACAACCATAGCGGCAACTTCGTGATCTGGAGAAAAAACAAGCTTAAAACGCGACAAAGACGTCGGAATATTCCCACAAAACCCAACAACGACCCGAAACACTCGTGCCCGTGTCGCTGCTGTGTGACTGTGGATATCAGAGCGTCGCTTGGATTTTTTTCTAGGGCATTACGCTGCAATTGTTTTTTATGCAGCTTCCGGGACCCGGCAGTCGGCTCCTCACTTTGAAGTGCGCTGCTCGAGCCGCTCCGTTCAGTTGGTGTTGGAGTCGCCTACAGGAGAGAGCCACCGTGCAGCATGGCAGCCTGAAACCGCTGGGAGGAGAAGGGAGGAGGGAGAAAAGCGGCATTTTTTCCCTCTCGGCTGCATTTTTGTCGCCGTGCATTTACTTTCAAACCGAGCGGACTTTATCTGGGGCGCACTGGACGTGGTCGCTGTGGATTATGTTCGCTTCTTGTGGATAAAGCCGCCGGAGTTTGCGTTTGTGTCGAGAAGTCGCAGATCGATGGTAAGTTACAAGAAGAGTGTGCCGCCTCATACTGGTCCCCATTGGAGTTCCCTTTGATGTGCTCCACTCGCCTTTGAAGTGCTGCTCCGTCCAAAATGGTTGTGTTTTAGCCGTTTTCAGTCGTAAAACGATTCAAACTACTCGCTGATCTGATATGTTAGGCGTTTTCTCTGTTAAATGGCAGACTTTCAAAGGTAAAGTGTGTGTTTTAGTTTCTTCTGCTGGACGTCCTCCCCCACAAGCTATGTGAGAATTTGTGTTTTTTAGCCTCGATCGCGCTTGTAAACACTTTAGGGCATATTATAAACCTATAAATCAGGCTGTTTTAAAGTTATTGTGGCTAGATGCTTACACGTGTGCACGGTTTGCCACTTTTCTATAAGTATCATGTTTTACTGCGCTAGGATTTGTTTCGCATTTCTGTATAAGCTGTCTCTTGAGTTTTAAGTTGAAGTCTGCAATGTTGCTTATCTGCAGCATTACTGAGTCAGGCTGTGCTGATGTGATCCACTGTGATCTCTGATTGTGCGACTTACAGACTCTTAAAACTCTAGTTCGCTGACTTCTGTGTAGCTGCTGCTGGTCACGTTTTCAGCGACTTTGTCCCAGAGCAGGGTCCTACAGGTACCAACGTGTGGCTTTTATTTTAGTGTGATTTAGCTGTGTTTGGGGCGCACTGCTTAGAAAATCTGTTTGTGCGTTTAGGATTGATCCAGATTATGATTCTGACATCTGCAGTGATTTATAAAGAACCATTTGTGATGTTCTTGCTTTGAATTGCAGTTTGAATGGTGAGTGACTAGTTTGTTCTGCTCATGTTGCTGTTCTGCTGACACTGAAGTGCAGTTCTCAGTCCATCACCAGTCCAAATGTAAAGTGCTGCTGTTTGGTGCATACACATCTCTCTGCTTTGACTCCAGGCTGCTGTGTTTTTGTGTGAAAGTCAGTAAAGGATCTGAAAAGAGTCTTGCTGTGTCCGTGGCTCTTTGAAGTTGGGGCGGATCTGGTTTTGATTAGATCAATACTTTGTGTTTCAGAGAGGAGACGGGCAGCCGAGAGAAGCGCCCTGCTGACATAAGAGAGTGAGCAGATTACAGTAGGAGCTCAGAGGAGCCTCTCACTGCTGCTGCCTTCAGAGCCATGAGCCGGGTGCTTATGGACCATATCTCCAGTAGTTTCCGAGAAGATGCTCCTCGACCCCCGGTGCCTGGGGGGGAGGGCGATGCGCCCTGCTACCCCACCAAACCCACAATAATGAAACCTTTGGAATCTCCTAAATCAGCTGTGCTGGGCTCTCCGAGCTCCTCCAGGAGGAACGAGGATGGTCTTGGGGAGCCAGAGGGGAGTGCCTCCCCAGACTCACCGCTGTCCCGCTGGACTAAATCTTTGCACTCTCTCCTTGGAGACCAGGACGGTGCTCTCCTGTTCAGGACATTCCTGGAGCGGGAGCAGTGTGTTGATTCTTTAGACTTTTGGTTTGCCTGCAATGGCTTCAGGCAAATGGACCTCAAAGATCCCAAAACTCAGAGAGTGGCCAAAGCTATTTACAAGCGCTACATAGAAAATGACAGCATTGTTGCCAAACAGCTCAAGCCAGCTACAAAAACCTTTATAAGGGATTATATCAAGAAGCAGCACATCGACTCTGCCATGTTCGACCAGGCTCAGACGGAGATTCAGAGCAACATGGAGGAGAGTGTCTACCAGCTTTTCCTCACATCGGACATTTACCTGGAGTATGTGAGGACTGGGGGAGAGAACCCTGCTCACGTCAGTGCCAACGGCCTGGCCGACCTCAAGGCTGTGTGTGGCTACATGTCCACGCTGCCGGAGGAGGAGGAGTGGAGCTGCGACTTCAAAACCAAAGCCCTCATTGGACTAACCAGCAGCGTGCAGCGGGCCCCCATGTCCCTGAGGGCAGTGGAGGTGATGGAGAAGAGCTACAGGTAAGACTGCTACTTGTTCTTTTTTTGTTGTGAAGTTACTTTAAAAGCATGTTATAATTCATCCACATATACAGTGTGTCTGCTAGAATAGTCTTCCCTGAACCGTCCCAGTGTGACTCACTCATAGCACCTGCCATACTTCAAGGATCAGGGATAACTGATCATGGCATACAGATAGATTCAGAGTGTGAATACTTTTGGAATATTACTGATGACAAGTTTTAGATGATTCCTAAAATGTGTACATTATCCTCAGAGTTGGTGTGATGTTGCAGTGCCCCAGAGTCATGTTCAGGTCAGAGCTGGCCTTGTGCCAGTTACCTGTGGACAACAGAGTTGAAAACATGTGTCTCTTTTAATGTGCAGCTTGGTGGCCAAACTGGGAAAATTGTTGCTTTGAAATACATCCCCGGGTGCCTCCCATTGTCACCAAACTCATTCAAAACATGTGGAACTCATTTCTGTCTCTTCCGCTCTGCTGTCCTCACCTCTTCTCATTTAACTTAGTTTTGGAGAAGAAAACATATCCTGAACAGCGGCAGCAGCTACAGCTCAGAACCAACAGCAGCACCCCAACCCACTCTCTCTCTCTTTCCCCCTTTTTTCTTGTTTGCGTCAATTCTCCTCTGATTCTCTCCTTCGCCGCTCTCCCCCCGCCTCCACCACTTTTATCTTGTGTTGCTTTTGAAAACTCTGAGACTAGGAGGCATGCTTCTGGAGCGAAAGTGCGGGGAAAAGAAACACTGAGAGGAAGAGAGAGAAATGAGAAAGAGGGAGGGCAGCGGGATAAACGCGAGGCAGGAGCAGGAATGCGAGGCCAGCTGTGTTGAATACCTGACTCTGTGAAGGTCAGCCGCGAGCATGGGGCCTCCAGCTTTAGTCATGCTACCTCCGTCTCCTCCATTTCTCCACTAGGACCAGTACTTGGCTCTTATAGCATGTGCACAGTACATACACAGAAGCTGGAGACAAACAGAGAAGAGAGTGGAAAGACATTCATTTTACTTAAGCTGAAGTTACAGACGGTTGGATATTGAATTTTCCAGTGGATACAATAGTTAGCATTTGTATTGATGATGTGCTGATTTTAAAATGTATAGCAAACTGACATTAAGTTATACTAGAGTTCACACGTTAACTTTTCACTTTTTGCTAATTTGCCACAAGTTTGTGCAAACATACAGCAAGTTTTTACCCTAATTTGAACTCACAGTCTGTTTTTAAAAGGCACATTTGATGCTTTTTAGATGCAAAGTAGATGCAAAGCAGCAAAATTCTCAGTATCTAGAAAAGAAAACTTTGATATCGCAGAATCTCGATACCGATATATCGACCATCCCCCATCGCACTGTACGCAAACAGCTGAAGTAGTGTTTGCTCGGAGCCAGGAGCTGATTAGAATAATTCATGGAAGTCAAGGTCACACAAGCACATTCCCCACTTTGATCACACAGCCCCAAGTAGCGTTTGTCTCTCGCTGATTGAAAACTCGTCCAATCCAAATCTCTACATGATGTTCACAACGGCGAGTCCGCCACCTGTTGGACGCTGTCTGTGATCTGTGCATTAATCCAGGGCTGTGTTGTTGTAACCTTCATAGATCCTACAGGAGAGGGGAGTGCCATGGGGGCTCGTTCGCTCCCGTCTGCAGCACCAACGACAGCGAGGTGTCCAGTGACGCTCTGACGGACGACTCCATGTCTCTGACCGATGGCAGTGTGTAAGTGTTTTATGACAGATTTGGGAGTGAACAAAGTAGAATGCTGTTATGGAAGTAGGAATAAGTAACAACTTTTATTTGTGCCACAATGGGGAATTTTTTTCAACACAAAGTACAAGAACAACTAAATCAAGATACTTAACTATTAAAAAAAAATACTTAAATTTAACCATTCAACTAGAATATGAAAATATATTTTAGTAAAATTAAGCTTAAAAAAAACTAAATAAACTGAAATGTAGAGTAAAACTGTTAAGGCTATAACGCTCATGTTGTATGTTTAATAAATGGCCATGGTTATGTACACAACAAAAAGGCAGGTAAAGTGAATGAATATGAACTTAGAATAAAAGGTTGGCAGTAACAATGTGTCATGTTTTTGTCAGATTCATGCACAAATAGTAACTTTACATTGCTTTGGTAGGTAACTAAAGCTATATTTTTTCTTCTGAAAGTTCATACCTCACTCTGATTGGCTAAATCCTCTTGTCATTCTCTCATAGCATGATGGACAATAGGACGAGTGGTTGGGAAAAAGTTGACTGCATGTTTCTGTGTTTGAGCAGTGTAGATTGCTTGAAACAGAGCTGCACAGAAACACATAATATTACATTTAACTACATCAGCTATTCAAGTATGCTTGTTTTTACTATAATCACAAACTACAAGCAGAAAAGGTTAGTATGATGACTTTAATAATGCTGTGTCATCAAAAACAAAACCTACTTAAAGTGATCAATACTGTGCCATGAAGCAGGTTGTTGATTGCCCATAGTAGAATATAATCAGCAGTGCAGTAGAGCTTATCTGTATGCTACGTGCAAAAGGCCTAGTTTCTCTAAAGGGCCGCTTGGTGTAATCACATGAGTAAGTGACACAGTGCAGTGAAGCCATTGTGCTCAAGGCCAGCGTCAGGTCAACGAGCAACTTTTTTGGACCGGAATATTATGGTACTTTTATTCTCGACCTTATCCCAAAAGAGATAAGTCCGACTAAGCCTGATGTCATCTACTAAACACTGACTTTATGGCACCATCGTAGGAGGATACGATGGTCATAATTACAGCTAAATATGACAGCTATAAATCCTTTACAGCAGGGAGTCTTTTAAAGTAGCATATCTCTAAGGCTTCAAAGAGGTTGGGAATTCAACAGTGCTATCCCATTGCACTTTGCTCTGCGCTGTAACAAAGGCTAGCCGTTTCCTGCCCGCTTTAGCCTTGATAAGGATATCTTTCTGTAGGTCAGTAAAATGTAGCCATAAACCAAGAATACAGACTTGTTTAGATTAAAAAAAAAGAATAGAAGTAACTAGGATGAAGCGTTTGGGTGGGAAGAGAAAGAAAGTGTTGCGAGAGGGAGCAGAGGAGGGGGGGGTCGCTTATATCTTATTTATGGATTTGCTTGGACGCTAGGGAATGCAGCTGCGCAGACTTCAAACATTACCTTATCTTACAAACCAGCCTTTTGATGTGCGGAGATCTGAGGCTGGCTGCGGCACTGCTTGCCAAATGAAAATTGGGAGGGGGGGGTTGCTTATGCGCATGACTGTGGCATTTCAAAGCAAAAGTGGAAAAGTGCTCCTCAGTTAGGTTAGGTCACATAGGGGAAAAAAAAGATATGGTTTATGGTGTCAAGTGGTGCAGTTTGCAAGACAAGGCCTCTTCGATCTGGAGTAAGGATACTATAGAATAAAGTTTGGCCTATTTAAAACTCAAATAAATCTTTTCTATCTCTACTGAAAAGCTCTGCCCCATATGAGGATTCAAACTTGCTCTATCTGCAAGTCTTCCTGTTTACCTAACTTGTTGTTTTGCCCTAATGTTTTAGTTTTCTCCCAGAATTCAGTGTGTCAATGTCACTTAAGTTATGTCTTTCCCTTTCAGAGATGGCATCCCTCCATACAAACTGGGGTCCAAAAAGCAGCTACAGCGAGAAATGCAGCGAAACATGAGGATGAACAGTCAAGTGTCTCTGCCTGCCTTTCCTGTACGTACACAAGCGCACACTGGTGTTCACAAGTCTTTTTCAACCTGGGCCCCACAGTGTAATTTCCATACCAACCTCTGCTCCGGGTCTCTCTGGGTTCTATGAATAGGTTTGCACAAAGTGTGTTCGGCATTCTCAATTCAACAACACCAGCAAAGATCTAAAGCGCAGCGTCAAAGAGCCAGCCTCCAACTCTGGCTGATACATACACATTCAAACAGGGCCCTACTCTACCTTTGGTGTCACCTCCGCCCCCATTAGGGTTCCTTGAAGTCTGCGGGAGACGTGGAGGTCTCTAAGCTGTTTATCGCCGCAGCGCTCCCAACACACCAGGGTTTTTCTTCCCCACCGATGCAGTAAATATGGAGAATAGGAAGAAATGAGGAAGATCTCGGCAGCTTTATCCCACGGGCTCTGAAATCAGAAAAAACCCCACAAAGATACTCAGATACTTTGCACATGCACATATCGCTTTGATCCAAGGATGAATGGAGCAGACGCACAAGGAAGTGACAACTTCCAACTGAGTTGGCCCTTTTTCCACAACCTCTCCCATCCCCCCGATACGAGCAGGATCTGTCATGTGAGCTTGTGTTTGGTCAACTCAAGACGTGCTTACTTTGTCAAAATATGAAAGCTCTAATTATTGTTTGATATGCAAAAAAAAGATTGATTTAAGGAATTAAGGAAACAAGATTCCAGGGTTGCTGGTCTTTAGTAATTTTGTTGTTTAATCGGTCACAGTAGTATTTCTTCAGTCGACTACTAGATCCACTGCTCAGTTGCTGCTCATTTATGTACCAGTATTTTAAAATATCTTTTGCCTCATTTTTGGCAGTGGTTGCCTATTCCATCGTGTAGATGCTTTCATCAAAGCAGGCTTTTTCTTTTTCTCCTTCATCCCACTACAAAGGAATAAGAAGCACATTTTGAGAGAGGGCAGTACACAGATACTAATACTGTAAGATAAGTGCACGCATAAATGCTCGTATCCGTGTATGAGAAGCCCAGTGTGTGACGATACAGGGGGTAAATTAGCCTCAACCTATCTGATCTATTTTGGGCAGTGTTATCTTTCTCTGACAAACCCTCTTCTTTTCATTTGCCTCCTGTGAGTCCACATCTCTGGATCTGAACTCCCATTTTTCTAATCCTCCGTGCTGTCCTCCGGAGCAGTCTTCCACCCCCTGTCGATACTCCTCTTTTATTCCTACATGTAAAGCCTGTGCCTCTGTCTATCAATCGCTCCGTCCTTCCCTCTGCCACCCGCTCTCCCCCACAGAGTGTTTGATATTTGACGAGGAAGTCTTTGAAGTGCACTGACTTTAAAGAGGCCCACTGATGATGACAGTGGCGACCAGCAGCGCCCCGGCTGGATGTGTCCGTGCACCAAGCTCGCCACCCGTCGCCGTGCCTGCTAGAACATCCAAAAGTCTTTTCCAATTAGTGCCGTCCCAGGAGCCTGTTTGCTTTACCGAAGTGTTAGTTGAAATGGAAACGTCACAAGTAATGATAATTAAACAGCGACCAAAAATATCTCTAATGTTACACAAGGATCAGTATATATTGGCTGTATATATTGATTTCCAAAGCACAAATGTTTATATTTTACTTTTTTGTCCCATAGCGTACTCGGCGTCCTCCAAAAGAAGTTGTCCCATTGGCGCCAGCTAAATTTGCAGAGCAGCTGATTGCCCGATTGGAAAGCCTAAAACGGGAACAAGACCGAGGCGAGGACAGGCTACAGCAAATCCAAGAGGTTTGTAGAGACGAGATGTATGATACAACTCTTAGAGTTTCAGTTTGATAAGTTGTCTCTGTTTTATAGGAGGATGAACGAGAGGAGGCTGAGATTTTAGGAAGCTCACCCCAGCTCTCTCATCACCAACTGTCCATCTTGTCCGGCTCCTCGGATGAAGACCCCCAGGCCATCCTTGACGAGCACTTATCCCGCGTCCTGAAAAGTCCTGGCTGCCAATCGCCCGCCATTGCCCGACACTCTCCCCGCTCCACCTCCCCCGAGCACCGGCCCCTTGCACTGGCACTAAAGGGTCTGGTGCGCTCCGGGACCCCAGTGTTGACACTGGAGCAGGGTTCTCTGGGGCCAAACCGAACAACCGTGATCAGTCGGCAGAGCACCAAGCACATCCACCATCACTACATCCATCACCACGCCAGTCTCAAGAGCAAGGAGCAGATTGAGAGAGAGGCAGCGCTCCGAGTGCACCGCCTGTGCTCCAGCACGGAGTGTCAGCCTTACCAACGCAGTCGCAGCTTGGGACGAGAGATGTGCGGGGCTGTTTCCATCGAAAACACCATGGGGTAAGTTCAATCGGGCTTTTTACTGTGTTCAGATAAATATGCGGATCTCCTGGCTTTTGCATCACTGTCTCTTGTCTTTAATTTCAGGAGGTCCAGTTCTCTGTCAAGGTGCCTGTGCCGGTCTGGGACAGAGGAAGGGTCTACAGAGCGGTG
Organism: Rhinogobius similis; assembly: GCA_019453435.1. Taxonomy (NCBI): domain Eukaryota; kingdom Metazoa; phylum Chordata; class Actinopteri; order Gobiiformes; family Gobiidae; genus Rhinogobius; species Rhinogobius similis. The sequence continues at coordinate 23,794,155 of CM033631.1, forward strand.
TTCAGAGGAGTGTGGTGGTCTGCAGCTGCCCAGCGACACAACGGACCCAGCCCAAAATGTGCTGCAGTGGATTCTGGAGAGCAAACGCCAAAGCAGGCACAAGTCTAGGTAAAGACACAGTCTGCCTCAAAGGGGACATATACAAAATCAACTTTCATGAGGATTTAACCTTGTTACATCAATTTTTCCTCATCATTAGTTACTCAAAGTTGTATTTTGATTGATTCCTGCATGTTTGCATTAATCCTGTGTTACTGATTGTTTTCACCTACGCTCTATCCCCGCCCACGTTGCTGTACTTAGTTATAATAATTTGAAAAAGTAAGAGTCCGAGTGATAGATGTTGCATTCTAAATGTCACTTTTCAAAAATCAAAACATGTAAATGACAATCCACCACTATGAAGAGGCGGGGCTTGTCAGTTCTGCAGTTTTGAACAGGAAGTCAGTGAACCTGTTTCCATTGCTAAGTTGTAATATTGCGGTTTACAATGAACAAAATGTAAAATAATGATCTACTTATGTTATGGTTCAGTACTAAGTACCCCAAAAAGCATAATGTGTCTCCTTGAAGATTTATTGTCAAGATAATGGTTCTTTTCTGACATTTGATGTATTCATTTTCAGTAGCCAAACCACCAAAAAGTCATTCGGGAGCTCGTCTACCCAGACTCACATATGGGGCGGGGGCGGAAGCTGTGGTCATCTCCGAAGCCACCAACCAGCACAACCATTTATCCAAGACCCCGCCATGCCCCCGCTGCCCCCACCCAACACCCTGGCTCAGCTTGAGGAGGCCTGCCGCAGACTGGAGGAGGTCTCCACAAAGCCCACCAAGCAGAGGTAACACGGGCTACGTTTGCCTGCCTTTGCTTGGTTGATTCACCACTGCAAAGATACTCACTTGTTCTCTTTTCCCAGGCATTCGGTATCCAGTGTCCCACGAGAGAAGAGCCATCTAGTGCCTGTCCAGAGCGGGGCATTGAACCCGCAACCTCAAGCCAACTCGCCTGCTCGCCTGCTCACAAACGTCCAATCAGAAGAGTACGATGCCTCCCTGTCCCCTCCTCCTCTCTGCTCTTCTTCCTCTTCTCAGCCATAGCCTCCACCTGCCAGTGTACTTCTGCCTTTTAACTCTTTTTCCATGTCGCCTCCCTCCAACCGTTTACAGATATCCACAGACTTTTGTTCTGTATAGAAGTAGAATTCAGCCCTGTCCGTTTGCGGCTTGTGTGGAGTGTAGTCACCACCACCTACCCGAGAAATGGCTTTCATATATTCACCTATATGTATCATTTTTATTGGCTGCCCTTCACTGAGCTGGCAGCAGAGAGAGCGCTCTGAAGTGGGCCTACAAAGCCTTGGATATCACTGAAGGGGAATTGATAACACTATGGCCCTTCTGATTGCTCTCATTTTCCACTGTATTTCTAATTCTGTCTCTATACACTTGTAGCTCATTCACCCTTGATTTTTCATCAAACAATGTGCTCTGATGGTGTGCCACATCTTCTAATGAGCGTCTTTATGTTGTTACAGGATGAAGGAGCATAAGAAGGCTGTAGGAAACCACGCGGTGTGCAGTAGTGGGGAGACCGTGGTGACGTATTTCTTCTGTGGGGAGGAGATCCCCTATCGTAGGACCATGAAGAGCCACAATTTGACCTTAGGGCACTTTAAGGAGCAGCTACGCAAGAAGGGCAACTACAGGTGAGCACCGAGGATTATCCAGTCTGTTATAGAACTAGGTTTAATATTTTTCAGTGAAAATCCATAAAAATCTATAGGCATTGTCCCAGAAGGCTTGAGCTTGAAACGGCATGAATTAGCCTGTCGCTGACACTCCTTGTGAATTGTGACCTCAAGCGCTTAAGCGGAGTTCCTGGTTTTATGAGGCCTATGTGGAGCACTTATGAGTGTTTGTGTCTGTGTGCAGTCCACACTGTGGGCTCTTGTGAGAGTGTGTGCGCTAAAGCCCAGCATGAAAAGGAAAGGACAAGAGGAGGGGGGGTGTGAGTGGGAGAGTTTGAACTGCAGCGATTTGGGTCCCATCTGGTATTGATTTCCATGCTAAGGCACACTTAATACACATGGCTTTGAAGCCCCGGCCTCTTTCATTTTGACCAACAAAGACTCACACAAATGGCCAGCGTGCAAATTCTTGACTGATGCTATCAGGCGCTCTCCCTGCACTGCACACACACATCATGGCCCAGCGGCGTACACGCACTCTGTTTACACATGTTGTAATCATTTTATGGATATTTCTGAAAGGCAGACTGTTAAATGCCAGATCCGCTCGTTTGTCACAGCACAGACCCTGACGGAGGCCACAGTGCTCCAGTGTGATTGTCTTCAGGAGTTGGCATTAAAGCCCGAAGATCAAACCTTTTAGTTTAGCCTCTGCAGGTTAAACATGTGTTATTGTGCATATTGTGTTAGTAATTACAGGTTTAAAGTATGATTTCACAGACTCTTCCTGTCCAGATGTGCACTGCTATAGCTTGAGCACATGTGACAAGCACTTAGCAGGAGTTGTTCACATCTGCCCCCCCCCCCATTTCAAACCGTCATCTCTGGCTCTGCTCTGCTGTCTCCGCTCCTGTGTCATACCATCCACATTTTTGGAGCAGCTCTTTAATAGCAGCCAGAGAATGTGTGGAGTTGGGTCATTTCAACATGGCAGCGGTTCAACAAAGAACAGTACTGCTGGGCCCTGCCAGACGATATTGGTGCCAGATGTCAGAGCGAAGGGAGAGAGAGGAGCGGCAAAGGGGAAAAAACAGATCTAGCCACATAAAACATGTTCCAGTGGAAATTCAGGCTCGCTCCGTCTGTCTGTCTCTCAGCAGAAAAGAGCATGACTTTGGGAAGCCTTTTAGTTGAAGCATCTTCCTCCTCGACACCAGGATGTTCCAGTGCTGCCCTTCGCTTTAAATACTCCCTGTACATCTCTGAACTGCTGAAGTTTTCCTGAATCCTCCATGCAGCTGCGTTTTATTAGTCGCACCCTTGTTCTGATTGGAGCACACAGGCACCTTTGCTTCATTTTAAAGACTCCAGTTTTATAAGAATTGCATGTTTGAGTTTGTCAGCCTTCCGTCTTGTTAAAAACAAAGTATTCCCAACACACAAACACACATGCATACCAGCCGCCCCACACATGGAGCAAACATTTTCCATTACATAGTTAATGAGTGGATTCGGGAACCCCTAAACCAGATCACCCCCGCTGCTTTCTCTTCCTCGAAAATGAGGATGGGGAGGGGGGCATTAATGGCCCAATGAAGTCATGGCTGACAAGAAGCTGTATAACCAGAGCTCTGGGACAACCACAGATCTACTAATTTTACCAGAATTTGCAATGTATATTTGAAAATCAGGATTCAGTTCACAGTGCACATTTTAACCAGGAGCATTGTATCTCCTAAACTCGTAAACTAAAACAAGAATCTCATGACAGGTTTGGAGAGGTCTTAGCTACAACATTGGCAGGTTTTATACTTTAGACACCATGTATTTTCAAGTTATGGCCCTAATGCTGCAGTTGTTTGGATGTGAAATGCAAGGCAGATTTGACCAAAAAGTAAATCCTATGACAATGTTCCAATACTTGTGAAAAGTGTATTCTGCACAAACATTGACAGACATATTTTGCTTTATTTCAGGTACTACTTCAAAAAGGCCAGTGACGAGTTTGAGTGTGGTGCAGTTTTTGAAGAAGTATCGGACGACTGCTCTCCGCTGCCCATGTACGAAGGAAAGATCTTGGGGAAAGTGGAGCGGATGGACTGAAGCTGTGGACAGTTACTACACTGTGGATGTACTCCAAAATCATTAAATCGTGTCGTTGGACTGAGATTACTGGACATTTCCAAGAGGAAATCAATAACTCTGAACAGGACTAAATCATCACATGAGACTGAATGAGGTGAATGACCACTCTTAAAAGACTTGAGGCAGTGGAACATATCTGCCCCATCTGTGCCCCACTTCTGTGTATATGCACATCGTATGGTGATCATTGTTTTGCTGTGTAACGGATTTTATTTCTATTTATTGGAATCTATCCCTTTGACCTTCTGTGGACAAGCTGCTTTGATATGGTGTTTGTTTCCCACTTTGTAAGCTTCATACCTCTGGAAAAGCTCTTGTTTGAGAATAGATGAACACTTAAAGTATAATGCCCTAAGAGTTGAATTATCATATATGTACTACTGCAGCCGCACGTGTTCTGAAGGGCCCTGATTGTAACGGAAATGGAACAAAATGCTCTTACATTTGAATCAGCTCTGGGAATCTTCAGAGATAGCCTTCATTGGTCACATATTAGTGCCTTTTGTTTCAGTGGTCGCAGGTGTTGCACAAAAAGCCTACGAGAAGAGCAGTCCCCAAAATGTTTACACAGTTATTTCCCAACAGAAGCTCTAAGTGTCCCCGTGTGCGTATATGTGTGTGTGTGCGTGTGTGTGTGTGTGTGCGCACTGTTGTGGCAGTGATACAAGTACAGTACTGTGCCTACATGGATTATTGCCGTGTGTTACCCAGTTTTCAGGGTCTTGTTACTCCCTTGATTTTTCCAAGGGTTCTTATGTTGAAAAGATACTTTTATGCCTTCAGCCTCTTGTTCATCATATGTTTTATAATATTTTCATGGCTTCCTTGGCTCCACTTGTAAACTGTAAATTATGCGTTCTTTTCAGTTGAAAATATGCCTCGGTACTTTAATTATTGTAATTATGAAGAGATGTAGCCTTTATTAAAATGTTCTATTTTTCAAATTAGTTAATGACTTCCTGTCGTTTGTGTGATTTCTCTGTGCTAATTGGTAGCAGAGCAAACTTGATGGTGCACACGCCCCGCTGTGGCGTACAGCTCGGTGGATCCTGCAATGAATTTCTGCCAGATTTGCATCCATTATCAGCTTTTAATTTACTCCCTGATGGAAATTAAAACATGCAGCATTAATTTGGCCACCAGAGCCTGTGCACGTTTTGGTGTAAAAGGAGCAAACTGTGGAATGTAAGTGTGTGTTAATGAGACATTTGGCAAATTCGTGTTACAAGTGAACTCCACTATTTACACAGTCAACCGTTAGGCCTCCTGTGGCACTTGATGAACTGTTCTGTGGTCTTTGCTCAGACCCAATTACCATCCACAGAAACTGTCTCTCCCCTGGGCTCACATCCTGCTGCAGTGAAGAATGCAGACACTATGTAATGCACCTTTAGCACCTTTGCTTTTACCCTTCTGTGGTGTGGGCTAGAAGGTATGACAGTCTGCCTCACATAGAGGGCTACCGTGGAGTATACATTTTAATTCTCATTCATTTTTTTCCCAATAGAATTTGAAAAAATAAAAAGCTTTAAAGATTAATTGCTATGGGATACATTGACCATTTACACATAGGCATAATTTTCGATTTTTATATATTTTCATTTCAGTTTTTAAAAAGAATAATAATAAAAAAGAATTTCTGAATCATAATTCTCTGCCCACCATTGAGCTCCATTTCAGTGGTATTTGAACAACATGTGCTGCGGTACATTGCTATTTAATTATAAGTCTACATTAGAAACGTTTCATTTCAATGTGCAATAGCTTATCTGCTTTCTAATACCATTCTGCAGTGATCTGCCTCTGGTCTCCCTCACCCTCTGCTTTTAAGTTCCTATTGGCTAAGAGCGTCGCCTATGCTGCCTTTCATATTGAAAGGGCATCATGATATTGTTAAAATACCATTTTGGGGGCTTTCATCAGCAAAGGTCAGTGCATACACTTGAAGGCCATCCTCTGCACCCTTCAGAACTAAGAGGCTCTCACTCAGCAGCGCCTCTCTGTCAGAAGACCCGGGATCTCGCCTTTGTGTCGAGGGCCATTTCAGTCAGGTCAACTTTGAGAAGGGAGCACAGGGTTAGCCACTCAAGCCTTCTATTCAGCAGGTCACAGCTTTGGTGGGTGGGCTTTAAGCTTTGGGATATTTTAAGGTTTAATGGGAGAATGGCAGGCTGTGAAAAGAGCAATGATCACATGTCACCGTTAATTGGTTAAAAAAAAAAGCTCTTTCTTTGGATTCCATTACAGTTATTACAGTTATAGACAAAATACTTTCAGTGCACTGACTAAAAACATTTGGTGTTGAAAGACCACCTTCAATAACACCCCTTCATGTTATTGTATCCCATATCCAGCTCTGTCTTGTTCACATTCACGAAGATCAGAATCTCCATGGGTTTCCGAGTGATGTAAAATGAGTGCCCTTGTCATGGCAATTAAGATTTTAAAACAAAATATTAATATAAGAGAAACTTTAATGTCCCACAATGGGGAAATTCCAGTGTTGCTACATGTGACATGATTGGAGACATGCAATCAAAATCAATTTAAGTAACTATAAAATATTCGACATAACATATTTTAAATGATGCAAAATACTAAAAATGGTACACAGGAAACTGAAACCCATGAATAAACAGATTTTTCATGGATCGTTTTGGGAGCATGTAATGTATTGCAACATAATCCCAAAAACAAAGTAGACTTAAAGACTGAAGAAATAATGTTCTGTCTGTTCAGCTTTCTGTTTACAGGTGACATTTTGAGCACGTTTTAACATTCAAAAGAATCTTTTTTTTTTAATTCTTAATTAAATTGTCAATCACTATAAAACTCATGAATAATATGTTCCACTCTTAAAAAGGGATACATTATAGAAACACAACCTTCCAAACGGAGAGGGTTTTGGGAAGGGCATCTTGTTCAAAGCTTATGTCAAATCAACTGCTCCAGTCCGAGGACCATAGGAGTTTTGGAAGGAAGTTTAAATGTACCGTATACGGTTGTCTCTGCTACCATACCATGAGAAAGAGTCACCACGACCTTAACCTCATAATATACACATTTCAATCATCTTACCAGAGAAGGATATGAGAGAGTGGGACCCTCAATTTTGGGTCTGATACCCCATCATTTGAAACCTGGATCAGCCATAGCGCTTGTTCCACACCAGCATCACCCCAGACAGCCCTGGGACTGTGGTCAACCAGGGGCCCATGTCTGGATGTGGGCCAGGCGCCGCGGTGCTAGCTGAGCCCCCAACCATCAGAATGATCACATGACTTTCACTCCAAGCTTCTGTTTAGATGTTCAGCCAGAGGAACCAAAACATACCCATCAAAAAGAGTTTGAGTTTATGTATTAAGTTCAATCAAATACAAAAATAAAAGCGGTTACAATACACGCAACATCCAAAAGTGATCCGCTTCACATTGGTCCATTGGGAATGTATGTTTTCAATGGGACGCTGACACATTAAAAGGGTCAGCAGTTCAGCTGGCTAAAAAATCAGTTGGGATTCGTTTAGTAGCCAACATCTATAAACTCATGATCGTCCTAGTTCGCTTTTTCAGTCTGAAGGGAAAGCAAGGCTAATTTCTGTTGTTCTAAACGTTAAATATACATATATATATATATATATATATATATATATATATATATATATATATATATATATATATATATATATATATATATATATATATATAAATAACTAAACAAATAAATACATCTATTTACAAACCAAACCAAAAGACATATAATTCTACATCACCAAATTAAATGAATAGTAACAGTTCAGACCAGTTGAACTTCTTTTGTTGCACTGGCCCCAAAACATTTGAAGGCTGGAACAAATCTGCCTTTTTTCCTGCTAGAAAGGCATTATATTTCCCACCTCAGAAGAAACTGAAGAGATTATGTGTCTCACAAACGCTTTAGGAAATGGAGAAGACAAGGCTTTTGCACGTTGAGGGCCAGAAATCCTATCTGCCACTTGAGTAGGACACCAGTGTGAGGAGGTGCTCTGCTAAAAGGCCGCTCAGGACGTGAGTTATGATCACGTCCCGGGACATGCAGGGTATTCTGGGTGCCACCTCCCCGCAGCTCAAGGAAACACATCTTTTGTAAAGCGAGCGCATGCCATTGTCCTCCTTTGGTGTTTACGTTTGTCTTAGGTTTCACCTCAGCGCCGCCCCGCCAAGCCACAGGACAGGGTATTGTTCTGTGCCTGTCCTGGAATGGTATAGCCTGCAGTCACCTTCTTTCTGACTGTCACCATTGTCCTATGCAGCCCCCCGAACCTCTTTGTTTTCTTCTGCCACTACAGACAGCTCAGATGGTTGCCTGATGTGGCTTCCTCTGGCCCTATTGTCTGGGCCTGTGTAGGACTTTCCAGCACCTTGTAGGTCTGTGTTGAGGGGGTTGGGGTACTCATAGTGCACGTGAAGTTTTATGGCTTACCACATGTGTTTTCGAATCTTTGAGCTTTTTTCCCAGGGTGAAGGCTTGGAGAGAGTGTGTAGCATGAAGATGGGGCGGAGAGAGGGGAAGTAAAGTTAAGGAAGCTGCATACATGTGTTTCTTGTTTGGGCGCTGCATGCAAGAAAAGCTGCTCTGGCGCACAAGCTACATATGCAATCAAAACTTCTTTTCAAGAAAAGCTAACATATGCGAGCTTAAACTTACATAATTTACTTTGAGCCATGTTGCTGAGGTAAACAAGACGAATCCTTCCCGTCCAAAAACATTGCTAGAGGTTGCAACTAAATGATATTATAGGCTATTAGTCAGATCCCTTGAGGCTCTTTGAAACCACTCCAATGTGTCAAATCAAGTTACACCATGGACACCAACCACAGTCTCTCTCGTCTGTGAGATACAACCAACACCACGTAACTGCAAAGCCTTCTGGGTAATGAGCTGTTTTACATGCTAGCACCCTCCAAAACACTAAAATGTGCCTATAAAGCATTTTTATTGGGAGTGATCAGCACAACTTTGTTGAACTGTTTTGTAATCTCTTGAAAAATCTCCTTTATGTTATCCGAATGTTTCAGATAACAATAAAGCTAGCTTTTAGAAACAGTAAAAGTTGTGAAGTGTATTTTAAATCAGTTAATAATAATAATAATCATTTTTTAAATCCAGAATGTGTTCTGTCAGAGGCTAAAAGCCATATGGAAATTTGATGGAGCCTTCAGTGACCAAGAGAAGGCAAAAAGATCCACATTCATGTTTTTATGCACAGGGGGGCCCCAAGCCCTCTGAGGGGTCCAAGGTGTTGCCAGGCCAGACAAGACCTTGTCCTACTGGGACATGCTATAAACTGCCAGAAACATCTCCCTGGAACAGAAGCTAGAGCCACCTCAGTCAGCTCCTCTCAAATAGTGGTAATGGCTCCACTCTGAACTCCCCCCGTGTGACCAAGCTCCTCACTTTATCTCTCAGGAAGTGTCAGTCGCTCATCAGAGGAAAGTCAACATGACTGATTCTATCTGCAATCTTGTCCTTTCACCTGACCATAGGTGAGGTCAACATTGTAATAAAAGTTATGGAACTTTTTTGATTCACCATCACAAGTGACACATCAACCTCTTTAAAGATTTAGCTCGCCGAGTGAAAAATAAACACTACTAAGAAAAAGTTGTACAGCTAGTTTACATAGTTACATGTTTTGACTGGTGTAACCAAACATCTGAATATTTTTGCACTGTAAATTTGCCTAACTTGCAATAAGTATTGGTATTGCAAATGGAAAGGATTATTTTCATCACACCAGACAGCTGGATTATTCTATGCAACTAAATGTAAAATTAGCAGTATATATTTTTTAATTGAACTCTAGGAATGAAAGAAAAATCTAAATTGGTTTGCTAGTTTAACCCAGTTAACCAAAAAGAAATGTTAGAACAGGAAGAGTGTTTGTCGAAACAAAACTTTTGAGGGCAAAGAGGGCAGAGGAGGGAGGACGTGCCTGTGATCCAGATGAAAAGCCAAAAAAGTGGAAAAAGCACTGATGCTCGCTCGTCCCTAGCTGGGCGTGGGTCAGAGAGGAGTAAACAAACCAGAGCTTAGCCGGGTGTTTGATCTGCTCCACACTGACACACTGAGTGGTGCTAACATAAAAATTAGCCTGGGTCAGCTACAGAGGGGAGCTGTGTGTCCCGGCCCAAAGAGGCTCTGCTGCACCAGTCGCTGTTCCAACCCCAAACCAAACAGGCACATTTGCTCTGGACCAGCGCAGTGACGATGGGTTTACAAGTCCCCACAGTCAGCCTGTCATCACCTAGTTTATCTTTTTTTTCTGATGGACTTTCATGTGAAATTACAGGACACCAACAATGAATAATGCACTTCATTAAGTTAAAACTAAATTTGTTTTGCCTTCACATGTGGCACAGCTTTTGCTCTAAACCAAAGCAAATCAGTTTCACCCTTCATGACCAGATAAAAACTTTAGTTAGTCCAACAGTGTGTTGGCAAACAGAGGATTATTATACTATTATTATCTAAAAAATGATACCAGGAAACAGAATCAGAGTTTAAATATTTCCAAAGTATAATGGATGTTGCTCGCAAGGACAGCACCCAAAAACTGTAGAACACTCTTCTATGCTGAAAGAGCTGTTTTGATTATGTTTTGTCATACCTGAAATGAATTCCAGTTCAGGATTCAGGATGTTGGGTGCAAGGCTTGCAGCACATGTGCGCAGGTCAATGGCGGCTCGGTGACGTCATGGACATGTGGTACATGTTAGCTTAGTTGCTTCCAGAACGAATTAGTATCAACTGCCTGCTCATGAAAGACAGTAATCTACACTGTGTCTGTACAGTGGAGCTGGAAATGCCGATGGCAAACCACAATGAACTGGAGTGACACACTTAATACGATACATTACAACTGGCCCAAGGGACAAGCTGGATGCAGAACGTCTATTCTTTGTGATGCTTCGGTAACAAGATAATTCACAATATGCATGCATTAATGAAGTCATTTTAACATGTATTACCCTCCAGATAAAAGCTAATGTGCAAGACGTGTCAGAGACACAATGCTCTATTTAGCATCAACATCACAGGGACAGCGCTACTTTGTGGACCCTGGCTACCTTTGAACGCCAGACAGAAGCACGTCAGGCAGAAGAATCCAAACGACACGCCTTTGCCTGTTTTTTCAGCCTTGAAGAAGTTAAAATTAGTCTTTTTAAAAGGCAGAATTCAAAGTGGGGAGCATGAAAAGAGGGCAGAATGAAATGTCGGCACTGCAGTGTTAAAAGGGAGATGGGAGATGAGAGATCCCAGCGTCTGACTTTGGTGTGACTTCAAAAGGTTGTGTTTAAAGCGGCAGGCCTTAATGCTGGCCTGATAGCACCACTGTCATGTCTGTGTGACCTCCCACAGCTGCCGGACGGGGCCTGCTCGCACCCCGGCTCTGGGTGTGTGCGTGTGTTTGCTTTGCCTCTGTTTGTGTGTCAGCACTCTTGTGGCTCTCGCTGTGCGTCTTGATGTGATTGTCTGCGTGCCCTTTAATGTTAGCGTTTTGATGTTGCTGCATATGTTTGCCTGAGCCGTGACTTTGTGTGCATGTGAGCACACAGAGGTTGAAGATCTAAGCCTGGCTCTGCCCTCTCTCCCTATGCGCACAGGCCTTTTTTCCTTCTTGTTAAGATTCAAACACTGATAGGCTTTGAACTGCAGCTTAGACTCTGCAGTCATTTCAACACTCTTTAGCTCAACTAGCTAAAGTTGCCCATGCTCTGCCTGCCACAGCATCTCTGCTACTGTTATGTTCAATCACACTGGCCACATTAGCTCCAGCAGAGGGGAAAGTGTGGAGTGATGTCTTTGATGTTGCCAAACAAACCACTGGTCAGAATACAGTACAGTGCCACATTTGGTGGAGCTGCACAATGTTACACAATGGTGGTGAGTCGGCTGCAAGCTTGTCTCCATGGAGATGCCTCGAAGAATCCACAGTGTGGCATTAAACTTCTCTGTCTCCATGGATACCAACAGGTGTTACAAGTTACAGGTCAGATCTGTGGAAAGGAGTCTCCTCTCACAAGAATGAATGTTTTTTTTTAGGCATTAAAAACATAAATGCAAGAAAAGATAATGACAGATATTCCATGCCCAGAGTGACATGTAAATGGTTACATTTCTTGACTTCCAATGGACACAAAGTGCTTCACGTAGATCAGCAACACGCAACACACACAACAAGCACGCTACCAAATGAGCCACTGTTATTATATTATATTATATTATATTATATTATATTATATTATATTATATTATATTATATTATATTATATTATATTATATTATATTATATTATATTATATTATATTATATTATATTATATTTAATGTCATAAAACTTACATATTTGTGAGAGTTTTGGTGGAATGAATAAGCTAAAGCTGACTTGTCTGGTATCATTGATGGAAATTATAAATAAATAAATAAAATTACCTTAAATTAAAGGTGCTGGACTTGATTTTTACTGTTTTGAAACTACTTAATTTTAAACTCTACAGCAGGGGTGTCAAACTCTCGGCCCATGGGCCAAATGCGGCCCTTAAGGCAATTTCTGGTGGCCCCTGAAATTATTTTTAATTTGTATTATAAATGGCCCACCAATAAAACGCATAGAACCCGTCAAAAGTACAACTACCATAATGCACTGCAGCATTAGGCTTCACCGCATTGTTTTAATGTAGTGAACATCGCATAGAACCCGTCAAAAGTACAACTACCATAATGCACTGCAGCATTAGGCTTCACCGCATTGTTTTAATGTAGTGAACATCGCAAATACATGCTCTGTCTGATAAAACTAAAGCCACCAGCACCAGCTGCGTTTACAAAGAGCCACAGCAGTGTATGAGAAGTATCAGTGAGCAGGAGGTGAATCACACATGGGGAGGGCATCTGACACTCCCACTTTCTCCCGTGTCTCTTTCGGCTGTCTCTCCTCAATAACTCGACAAAGCGCTGCTGCAGTACTGCTCTCACAGACAACAAACAGCACTCGTCCTAAAGCTGCAGATACTTGGACTTATGACTGCTGCAGCTGAAGGTTTAGAGTTAAACCACTGTTTCAGACAAAGAGACAGAGGACCTGCTTAAAATCCCAGACTTTAATCATTAAGACACTAATCATCGGGCCTAATAATACATTACTTAATTAATATCAACATGATTTATTACTAAAACACATAGTTTTATACCAAATATACATTTTAAATGTAAAACTTATGGAAACTAAAATCTCCTACAGTATAGGATTTGTGGGTAAAATGTATTTTAGTGTGGTCTGTCTCTGTTGCGGGCCCGACCCCAACCTCTGATTTTCTAAATTCGGCCCCCTCTCTAAATGAGTTTGCCACCCCTGCGCTATGGTCTCATTTTTACTTGAATACAGGCTTTTACAATGTATCTGTACTGGGACAAAACACATTTTATTTTGTTACATGCAAAAAATTGTGCACATCAAGTAGTTCTGTTTTTCAGGTTTCGAAACAGTTCAAACCAGGTACAGCCCCTTTAACTTCCAGCAATTACTAAATCTGATTGTGCATACAACTGACTTAAATAACTTTAGCCTTGTGCTTTAGCTCAAATGCTAAGACTGTAATTCATCTCCTGGCATTATTCTCACACTGCTCATTTGTTGCCTGTTGTCATATTTTTCATTCACGTGCTGTTATGGACAGCTGGCATCCTTCAAACTTTGCAACAACAGTAGATTTTTCACTTGTACAAATCTTGATCAACCTCATGTCTTTCTGACATTTTGAAGCAGCTTATTTGAATGACATTTATCTTACCCACTGTTTATTATCTTTCTCTGGTTCCCATGATCCTCTTGGTGTGACTCGTCTTATCAGTTGGAGTTAGTCTTTTAAAGTACCTGGATCCGGACACTGCGGCGTACTTCTCATCTTTCCATCATCTGCACTACACACGCACACCACACACCTTTAGCTCCTTTATATTGGACACAGCGAAGTCGAGCCCATCGGGGGACCTCTCTGCTCATATGCATCCTGCCAACTCCGTATTCTTGATCTCTGTTTTTGAAACCAGTCGGAGGAAAGCACCAGCATGCCCCTATCAGTTGATCAAATGAAAAGTTTCCAGTGGTCACCTCCCGGCTCCTGACTGTGCGTTCGCTCGGTTAGAAGCGGGGGACTCAGAGGAACATGGGGGGAACGCTCCTGTCACTGCCCAATCCCCTCTTTGATGAGTCACTTCAAACAAATGTCCCTATCTGGATGTCAAAGGAAGGCCGCGGTGCAGGGGCGTGTGGACGTGGGAGCGAGAACCAAAAAAAGAAGAAAGCAAAGAACATAAACAGGCGTCTTTGTTTCTGCGGCGGGTGATAAGGTTCTGTTAAGGTCTGTTTAAAAGGGAAAAGATGCAAGAATTGGTTGGCTTGAAAGCTCTTTTTGTATTTCAGGATTAAATTCATACATTTGTATTATATTTTATTAGTTCTAGTTGCCAAGAAGAGATAGAAGACTTCAAAGCGATACTGAGTTGTGTATGTTTGTTATAGCGGAGCATTCATGCACATCAGAATTTAGAGCAATCATTTCAAGTTATGATGACACAGCTCATGGGGAAAACAATCCAAACATTTTAATAGAGAATAACAGCTCTGTCACCCACTGTTCAACAACTACAAGCGCAAACAGCAAGTTTAGTAGGCCCGTATATTGTAGAATATATTGTAGTCTGCTGTATTTTAACATCTACAACAATCAAACGTCAGATTAACAACGTCTGTTAATTGTGCCAGAAAACATAATAGAAGAGGAAAAAAGTTGAACCTACGTATAGTTCGCCCATGGTTTCCACATGGTTTCCCCCATAGAAGACAATGCCCCATAATCTGATGCATTGCCTGCTGCATACTCTGCCCAAAGCCCCTGTTTTGAAACACGGCTGCTGCTTTGAGTCAGTGGCAGTCGCCTGTTTAGCCTTTAGTGACTAGGAAAGGCTCTCCGGCCGCTGACTGTGTGTGAGCTCTTCTCCCACACAAGTTGCTAGAACAAAGCAGAGAGAGAGAGGAAACTAAAGAGTACAATGATAAGAAATGAGGCAAACATCACCTCAAAACATGATCTTTTGTAAACTGTAGATGCTGAACATGAGCAGTTTGTTTTTTCATTGCACTATAGGAAAAATGCTGTCTGGACTGTAGACAATTTTTTCACTGCTTTAACAGACCTAACTTATGATGAGAAACAATATGCGCCAAGCCCTTGCAGCTTCAGGTAGCGCCATTGCTCAAAGCCTACGATTGACAGTGTCAGTGTAAACCAAGCACCCAATGGACCATCTTTCCAGTCAGTGACAGTGTGTTTGGGCACTCCTGGTCCAACAGTCTGCCATCCACACCATGACAACCAAAGACAACATCAAAGTCAAACCAACTGGTCATATCCCTCAACTTCCTGTTTCCTGTTGTGCCGCTCTCGTTAATGGATTCTTGTTGATGTTGATAAACCTGCTTCTTTTCTTATTACTGCCATTGTTTTGTCCTCTGGCATTTGCTGGAACGGTGTCAAAACTACAGCTGCCAATAAAGATGTTCTCCTGTGATGAAGATTTAATGTGCTCGTCACACAGAGCAAGTGGCATATGTTTGCCCCCGACGCTACTTTCTCAATGATCAGACAGAGAAAGAAGTACAAGCTTGCTTTTATTTATTCATTTCCAGAGTTTTGGGTGAAAACAATATTTTAGCCTCAAGTTGGAAGTGTGTTGTGAGTGAGACTACCTTGTGTTCAAGTTTATTTGTATTTTTTACTGAAACCACTATAAGCTACATACTAAGTTTCGCAACAAAAAGTTCCTTAACATAATTGTTCACGTTTGGCGTCTTCAGAGTGCAGATGTGGTTTATTTTGTCTGCTTGCAGGCGCTCTGGTTTGACCAAAATCTAGGCCAATTCAAACCAAAGTGAGGGAGGCACAGTCGAACTTGAATGTTTCAGCACACTTTTCAGCTAAGATGACCAATGAAACACCCAGACACGCACTTGCAACGTTTTAGACCAGCAAAGACACTCTGTATTATTTGCTTGACAGTGTAGCTCCGATATAGAACAACTTCTGAACAAGGGAACATGTTTCAGGCTTTACCTCCATGTTTGTCAAACTTAAAGATAGTCTGATCTCGATTAAGACGAGAAACTACAGGCAAAACATTTTTTTTTTCTTTTTGGTTGTTGTAAGTTTGCTCTCTAAACATTTCATGTGGAAACAAAATCTGCCCCTCAAGATGTTTGATTGTTTCATTTAATCCACTTCATTCATAGATTTCTCTGACATTGTAACTTCAAACGCCTGAGGACACAAAGATCATCCTTAAAGTAGCTCCTACACACCCCAAACGGCACAATCTTAAACTTAACAAGATTTTAAAAGAACCTGCTGAAGGATTTGTTTATATCTAATTCTTAGCCTGATTTATTAAAGTCTAAAGAAGACTAACTAAGAAATCCAAAATCCCCTCTGTAATTTTTTAAATGAACTAATGTGTACAAAATGAACTAAGACATTTATACCTGGTTTTGTCCATTTTTCAGATTTGAATGTCCCAAATATGACATTTGGCAGTTTTTACACATAAAAGGACTTATTTCTATATGAAAACATTACATGATTAAAAACTTGTAACACATTTTTTTCTTATATTTATGTCAGTAAACTACAGGAGAAGTTTCAAATTGATATCTTTAAATTGAAGACTTTTTCCTATTCACCTGCAGTGCCTCGCCTGAAGTGTAAAGAACATACAGTGAATCAGGAATTTATCTGTGAAACATAAAAAAAAAATAGCTGGGAAAACTAATGTAGAGGTATTTATGTTTATTTTTCAGTTATTTCAAAAATAACTTTATTTTCAAAGTCATTATGGAGAAATGAAGAAAGAACTGTTGCTTATTTTGACAAATCCATCCACAGCCTGTCACATAAAGTCTGAGTGCAGCCTGAGAAACACATGTGCTTGTTTTGAGACCGCAGAACCACTTCAAATGAGCCGGGTTAAAAAAGGAAGTGTTCGCAGAGCAGCCAATCTCAGCTTTTGTCTTTTAATCAAGCTTTGTCTAATGGCTCTTCAAAGGCAGCTGCACAAGAGGCGCTTCTCATTAATGGGCTTCATCAAGACCTGACATCAAAATGAAAGTTTAATTACATAAACTCTACTGTGCAAATTTGTTTAGAGGGTCAAACTAAATAAAAGTATGTTACATGCACTTGTAAATAGTGACGAATTTAAATGTTATCCTATAGGAAAAGTCAACACAATTCAACTGTTGTAAATTAAAACAAGAACTGAAAACTGCCAAAAACTGCCAAAATGCCAAAATTTGGGACGTTTAAATCTGAAAATTGGAAAGAACTAGGTTTAAAAATCGTAACTTAATTTTGTACACATATTAGTAACTAGAGGGGGTTTTGAATAACGTATTCAGTTTTTGACTAAACTAGATCTAACTGAAACTTGGCCTAAAAGTTAAATTTCGCCTTCGCTTGTTTGACTGAAAATTTAATAAATCAGGTTAGAAATATATATCAACAATCCTTTGTTACGTTCTGTCAAAATCGTTTAAGTACTACATTGTAAGGTTTGGTAACTTTAGGTGGTGATCTTTATGTCTCAGTCGGGGGAAAGGCATGTTCTTTAGAAACCTATGGATGAAGTCAATTAAATGAAATAATAAAACATAAAACAAGAACAGATTGGACAAGTTTGCTTGTTTGTTAACATGAAAGCCGATATGTTGAGAGAGCAAATTAACCAAAAAATATTTCTGCAGTGTCTCACCTTAAAAGTAACATGACTTGAGACTGCACATAAATTATTTTAGAAAGTTGAGTCAGATTGTTTAAGAGAGAAATAAGCAGTATACTTTGAGTTTAGTGATCTTCTTGGTTTTACAGTGTATTTTAGTCTTTAGTCTGTAGCGTACATCCAATAGTGTCCTTTTCATTTCAGGGCATTTGTAAATCACATCTGATAAAAGTCCCCTTGCATCCCCATCCAGGACGGGCCCCTGGCAGCTGATTAAAAATGCTAATGTCCCGCTCCAGGTCTTTGATGCGGGACCTGGGAACACAAAGCGGGCCAAGGTTACACTGGGCCTGTGTAGTGCTTTCTATGAGAGCCGGCCCAAAGAGACACCCAGCGGAGCAGAGGGGCATTCACCATCCATCACGTCAGGGGTCAGCGGGCCTCTTCCACCACGTCTTAATTAGCCAGCTCACGGGACAAACGCACACATGTCGGGTTTAGAGGATGAATGGGCTTTTATAAAAGAATTAAAGAGACACTGCACAATACGTTCTGTCATATAATCCTCCTCAATTGCTTTATTTTCAGTTTTTCTTTCAGTTAAGTAACACTATCAAAATTCAAATGTTCCACGTTTTTGTATATGTATATGGACATTTTACTTCTGTACATCTTCTCTACTCATGAACTGAACATTTTTTCACTCAGATTAAATGAAAAAGTGGTTCACTACAAGTTCCTTTCAAGACCTGCGTTGATGAAGTCTGTAGTGTACATGATTTCAAGCTTTTCTTGCGTTTAAGATAAGATAAGAACCTTTATTTGTCCCACGGTGGGGAAATTCCAATCTTGCAATCAGGACAATGGAACTTGCAATATGAAAATACAAGATATAAACTCATATTCCAGTTATTGTGCCATTATGAGTCTGTTCGTTGGCATTAAAAAGCATTAAAAGTCATTAAATGGCAAAAATATATTCAAGTTGTGATTCTGGGACGTTGGATTTTGTATTAATTTATTACTTTTTATCTACCGTCCGATAAAAGGAAACTATCAAGCTGCCGGACATGTTATAAATGAAAAGAAGGCTGTAACCCTCTTAGTTACAGTCAAATCAAACATTCTGGGATGAATTAGAGTCAGTTTTTACTCCAAAAGCACAAATTTAAAAAAATTACACTAAAATTCTGAAAAATGTAATAGGACTTTTATATGGATTCTGCCTGGACTTTATTTTTTTTAAATGTTATTACAAGTCCCTAAAACACATTTTTTTCTTAAATTAGCTTCAGCTCTCAAAAATTTTAAAATCTGATCCCCTGTGCAGAGCTTGTTTCCAAGTACAATAAGAGTAAATCAGACACCAGAGGCCAAAACTACAGAGTCTCAGCTTCACAAAGTGTCCAGCAAAACATACATAATAAATATAGTAATAAAAATAAGAGCAGATAATTGGTGGTGGATCCGTGTCTTCCAGAGCTGCTTTACTGGATTTATTGAATCTAGATATTAATAGCTTTGATCAAATCATCTAAAACGTAAAGCTAGGGTTCAAAACATATACGTGCATAGTTTAAATTTCATGTAAATTAGCTTTATGATTATTCTAAAGTTGTTTATTATATTTGTCTCATTCTGCTGCCCGATGGAATGGTTGGAAGTCTGTAGTTTTGACCTGATAAAAGTGTAAATTTGATGTTGATTATGGGTTTAAAAATCTTAAAATGTGGCATTCAAAACATTAAATTTGATTAGATGAAACTTGCATAAACCCTGATTGGGGAAATTTCTTTAACAAAATCTATCCTGTCTTCTGGTGAATGTTATGTATTGTATTGTATTGTGTTTTTGTTTGTTTTTTTATACTTAGGCCTACTTATGCTCATATTATCTGGTCCAAAATGAGAGATAATCAGACAACAAAAACCATGGACTGAACTAGAATTATGATGTACAAAAACCCAAAATGCATGTTGTTCATTCAGACGCGGGCCATGGACAGTGTTTGTGAAGTGAGAGGAGGGTTTGGAGGGAGGATGCAGGGCAGAGCGAGGGGATGGGGGTTGTTTTGAAGTTTGCTTGACATCATGTTAACAAAGCTCGCCTAATCCCCACACGGAGGCCTGGGCCAGAGCCGCTGCAATGGGCTGTGAGCGCAATCCGAAAACTCCCCCACAAAACCAAATTCACTTTCACAAGTATTAAGCATTCATGCCTTCATCTGCCTCTCATTTCAGATTGATGAGACTGTTGCAACGCAAGTTTAAAGGGAGTGTGATTTACTAATACTCTTTTCAGCTCAGCTCTTGTGGATAATTTACAAGTGCGGTCGAGTATGGTTCAGATTTATGGCCGCAAATAAGCCATAATTAGTGAATAGTGGCAGATGCTGAATTGTATTAATCAAAATAAGCTATAACATCACCAAGAGAGTGATATATACTAACTTTTCTCTTTCCTTTTGGTTGTAAAATCCACAAAAAAATGGAAATACAGCTGGAATTGAGTAGAAACGTGAAGTGAGACATTCAGAAAAACTGCGTCACAACCACACGCGCCACATAATGTCAGTTTTATGAACATGCTCATCAGTTAGTTGCATCCAACAGTTCTCTAACTAGATGATCTTTTGGCATTTACAACTGCACGGACAACATTTAAAACTAGTGGTAAGACAAATATGTGGAGAAAATTGTGAAATAGCTTGAGTATTGACGTTAATAAGACGACATTATCAATTTTAAAAGAAAAAATGATAAGGAAGACATCTACTTGATACTTGGAAGGGTGGAAATATTACATTGTTGGTTTACGCAATGCATTCTTTTGTAGAAATTGATGAATTTATCCATATACTGACAAATATTGTTTTATATGCTGCTGACATTTATATTTATCACGTGAGTACACAAGAGGAGTAAGATACAGTAGGTTTTAAAACTCCTTCCTAACACTTGCATCATGAACTCCATAGTGTATTATAAATATATTGTTTTTATTACGAAGGTTTCAATGAATGCTTGTTTCACTAAACTGTAGCGTATATAAATAAATAAATAAATACTATTATTACCAAACTTGGTACTCAATATCCTACAACAACCAAACCTCTGGGCCAAATCGCAGCACAATTTGAGTAGTAATCCGAATGCTCTTTGTACATATAAGCTATGTTTTTACCCACAATGTTTTTGGTGTTATCCTAAAGGACAAAAGAGGTGCACCTCTTTTTGCTTGTACTGATTGGGTTTTATTGCATTTTTACAGCACACACTTCACACACTGAGGGTCTGATGTATTTACATACTATAAGTGGCTGAGTTTGGGATGCCGTGCATGTGTCTCCCTCAGGAGCCGAGTTACTTTGGAGCAAACTTCTGGATCCATTGCACAAACAGCAGGCTCCACTCCAAACAATACCTGTGCCTCCCCTTTTCCTGCTGTCACACTGCTTTTATTTCATGTATTCTCGGCTTCCCCAGCCCTGAGCACTTGGCATAAGACATACATGTGCACACACATCGTATAAACACAGAACTGCATATCTGGATTATTTTTTACAATATTTTAGTAATCCACGAATAATATTGTAAAACGCAACTGTAAATGTGGTTGAGGTTCAAGTAGGGCACAAAAGTCTAAGGATGTTATTGTGATTTTAATTGATTTTAATGACTGTAATGCATTTTGAGGAATTGTGTTGTACAAGTAAAAGTTGCTCACTTAAAATAAACCACAAAAGAAAAATTTTTTGAATAGAGAGTTAAGATTACAGTTGTTTAGACCTTTAGACCTGCAGTGTAGTCTGAGCCCCATGGTGTTATCTCTGAGTGCCAAGGGGTGTGATTGACAGGTGGATAAGCCAATCAGACAAATGCTAATCATCTGTATCAAACAAACCAAAACAAAAATGTAAAAACCAACTACCAACAAACTCTAGAGGACTGAAAAACGTTGAAAATACCGTGACCCAGCCAACAACATTTTCTTTTTGAGTTGAGGATCCACAAAAATGTACATTAACATATTACCAAATACAAACATATCCACACACAACATACAAACCACACACAGACAAAACACAAACCCTCACCTTCTCATCATGAAACAAACCAGCACATTTTAGATACCGACATGATCTCACAGCTTCAGGGAGCACACATCCTGCTTTCAGTTACTGGAGCATAAATGAAGCAGCTGCATCTGAAGGAACACAGTCTGTCATTGACACATTTATCAGTCAAATTCAATATTACCAAGTATATATTACATTCAAGAAGCCCGTATAAAGAAAAGAAGCAATTATTTAAAGATGATTCTAAAGAATATTCATGTATTCTTTATAATGGCACAAAATAATTAAATGGGTTTTAGCAGCCAATAATGTAATAACTGGCCAATTTGAACTTACTACATTATTAGCAAGGCATTATTACGTTATTAGCTCACCCAAGTTATAACATAATTGGCCGGTTATTACATTATGGGCCTATTACATTTGAAATATGCCAAAAGCCATTATAACATTATTGGTTGCTACAGAGTTATATCAATTTTTTCATGTAATAAAGTACAATCTATTTTGCCCCATTTTAAAGATTGTAAAAGCAGCTCTTAGGGGTCTAAATGCATCTAAATGTAAAATGTTTTATCCTCTCCGAAGCAGGAAGTACGCTGGTAGCCATTCCCATGATAACAAACCTTCGCTCTGGCATCTGAAAGTTGAGAATAAACTAATTTTGGTGAATAAGTAGGATGCTAGACATGCATTACGGAAGTGAGAAATGCAATGTGTGGACTGCAGCGTTTTTGAGACGGTAAAAATGAGGTACAGGGCCTTTAAGGTATAGATCTGAGCTTACATTACACGTTGGACACTGGGGCAATACGCAGTTACAGCCCTCCAGATGCAGACATAACACACAGTCTCCAGGTCCAGACTGACTTCACTGTCTAAATAACACGCTTGTTAGGAATCTGCCTTGATGTCTGGATGAAAGTCAATGAACAAGGCCAAAATGCAGACATATCTTCAGGAGTATAGGTCTACGCTTTTAGCCACGGAGGAAAATGTAGAGTAAAAACATGACGTCGCATTAAAGATTCTGTGTTGGGGATAAAGTCCAACCAAGGAGGAATTAGGAATATTGGGATTTTTGAAGGGAAAAGTGTGCACAGATGGAGATAAACAGACCCAGGAATCGGTGCATGTTGTAACCGCGGAGCACGACTTTTAGAAGTTTGTTATGGATTTGTTTTGAAAATGACAGACTTTCACAACAACTGCCTCCACCGCTGCGTGCCTGTAGAGCTTGTGTTTTACATCAGGCTCACAGGCAGCTGAGACATGCAAACACATCGGACTGGGCTGTATATCATGTACTAATCCATCTTCATCACCAGCGCTTGCTCCGTCTTCAAACAGTTTCACTATTTTACCAAAGCTGACTGTCGTTGGTTTGGCTTGTTTTCAGCATGTACTCCTCTTTTAACATTTCCCAGAACTGTGAAGCAACTTATCTCAGAAACTGTGACAGATTTGTGTTATTTTGATTAAAATGTACAACATTTATGATTCGAGGGAAAGACTGAAAAGTTATTGAAGATAATTCTAACTACACCCATGTAATAATTCAGCTCCACACTTTTGCAGTCCTTGTTGTAGATTGGATAAAACATGTCTTCCCTGAAATCATGCGACCAACAGCTGCCCCAGTGACCAAAACTGACCGGACTATAGTGAATACCATTATAGGTCTACTGTGTTGTATATTATATAAGTCTTCATTTGTTACTTTGTTTTTCATCTAATTCATAAGAGGCTCTAAAGGGTCATCTAATAAGTCTATATAATTGCACTTTTCAATATCATTTACTGCTAATAAAAATGTGGTGTGGCGTAGGATTGCTCTTTTTCAAACCAGTCTTTTGAAAAGTATAGCCTACAACCAAAACAATATGAAGTTAAGGATGAGGAGGATTTAATTCTCTAGTTAAAGTGCATTAGGACAGGTTAAATGACACATTTCACTAAAACATTGTGTAAATAATAATATTTAGGACTTTACAAAAAAATGGATTATAATTGCTTAGTTTGATCATTTTGGTGATGTTTATAATGTATCCTGGTAGGACATTATCAGCAGATGTGACATAAGGTAATTCCACAACTGTTACCTAGCAACCACACTTCAAATAAGGACCAAAGTCCATAAGAAATACACAATGGCTTTGATTGGATAAATAATAATACCTAATAACTCCTTTACTTTGTCAAACGATTGTTTAAATGTCAGAAAATGTGCAAATTGTCCCCACATTGTATGTAATGTAGCTTACTGATGACACAGATAAAGGGATTCTGTTTTATAACTCAGCTCTACCGCCTGTAATTTTCAACTTCTTTTTTTCACATTTTCTTTACCAGTTGCAGCTTGACTGATGTAAAACTATGATTAAAATTTACCTTAGGAACTAGCCAACCAATTGTTAATAATTGTCATATGCACTTAAAGTTTTTACAACTTACATTAGGAACAGTGAGTAGCTATTGGTTGTGTTCATGTGACATCACAATATTCTATTGGAGCGCAGCTAAAATGAATATTGTTAAAACACAGACGTCTTAGGTCTAGTCACTCCGAGAAATCATTAGATACAGTATTTCAAGGCAAAGTAAAATCAAGGGGAAAAGTGGCACCATCATCATTGTGGTGCACATTGTAGAACAGAACGCAACCTATTCAGAGAAGATGGTCCAGCAGCTTCAGAATTGTCATATTGTACGTGTTGGTTTGTGTCAGTATTACTCTGATACAAACCTCTCATTTTGGATCGGTCAGATTCACAGGACAAGAACACTTCCCATTCGCTCCAGGATTAGGATACAGCGGGACATTCCAGGCAAAGCACTAACGTATCTCAGAAGACAAGCCGGTGTCAGACCCTCCACCAGAAAAGTTACATAGTGTGCCTTTAACCATGAGGTGTATCTTAACCACAAAGCGTATTCCCACTCAACGCTATCATATTCTGTTTCATTATCCTTGTCATTTTTACAACAGGCCGTGTTCTTTCTCCATCTCTAAGCAACACGCTGTTGTAGGTTTGAGTGGCAGCTGAGGAGATAGCATGCTGTTCTTGAAACTCTGGAGACAGCTATGCGAGGAATGCAGGTGCCTGCTGTGAGGACAACAAAGTGAGCAGGACCTGGGCGGTGCGGTGTGGTAGATCCAAGCCACCAAAAAGCTGTTCCACTCCTCATGTAAAACTTGTCTTCAAAGCTCAGTTTGTGAAAGGACTGTACTGGTGTAGTGTGGTTCTTCAAAAAGCTACTGGAACTGAAAGTTAGTTGAGCATAAGACTCAACGCTCTAAATAAATGTAAAATACAAAGTTACCTATAGGGCTGGGATTCACGGGGCTCCTCACCTCATTCAATATGACAAAATACTAAACATTTAATTTCTCTCAGGGACAAGGCCAGTAACAACAGTTTAACATGCACTCAACTCCAACAAGTTGTAAAAAATACTCATGCCTGCTGTTCACCAGGTTATTTATACCAGTGTTTCCCAACCAGGGGTACGAGGACCCCAAGGGGTACGTGAGGAATTTCCAGAGGGTACTTTGAATGGTTTCAGGTTTTAAATTAAGATGAAATGTACATTTATCTGAATAAAAAAAGTGTCATTTGTTGTAAATTTTGGAACATAAATATTATTAAAATTTTTTTTAAAGTAAATGTAATAATTGACTGTTTTAGACTAGAATACCCATTTATTTGTCCGAAACTCAAGTTAAGGGGTACTCTGAGTGTAAAACAAAGCTTAGGGGGTACTTGAGACAAAAAAGATTGGGAACCACTGATTTATACTATATTTTCATAGCAAAACAGCGGGTAATTGTGGCACATTAGAAAAGATAGACAATGTTTAACTGGGGACAACATTTTACAACAGTATTGGTAAAACATATACATTCTCAACACATAGGCTAATATATTATAATAAGAAGAAAAGCAAATACTTCAAACTGCATTCTATATTTCCAAATAAGTAGCCAAGTACCAAATAAACTGAATAATCACAAATATAATATCTATCTATATTTGTTACACCACTTCACCATAGATTTGATGATTTGCTTTGATGAGGTTTGTCAATGACACACAGCACACATTATGCAATGTGACCAAACCAGTCCTTGCATCATTTAAAGCAGAATCATCAAGAAACACATTATTGAAATAAAACTTTTGATATATGTCAGCGTCTTTGGGCATGTTTTGTGTTGCGGACTACATTTGACTCCATCTTTCTTTTAGGCCTGTGTTTTATTCAGCAGAAAGAGCGAAGAAGCCACATCACAGGACATAAGGCAAGGCAAGGCAAGGCAAGTTTATTTGTAGAGCACAATTCGTACACAGGGCAATTCAAAGTGCTTTACATAAACAGGAAAAGTTGCATTAAAATCACAAAACACAAAAAGACACACAGAATCATTTAAAAATAATTTAAAAATAAAGTGCTTTAAAAGAGAAGAGTGCAGATAGATCTTTCAGTCGTATGCACGTCTAAAGAGAACTGTTTTTAGCCTGGATTTAAACATTGTCAGAGTGGAGGCCTGTCTCACATCTTCAGGGAGACTGTTCCAGATTTTAGCTGCAAAAAACTGAAATGCTGATTCCCCATGTTTAGTCCTGACTCTAGGCACCTGCAGGAGGCCGGTCCCTGAGGTCCTCAGATTGCGAGATGGTTCATATGGCACTAACATGTCAGAGATGTACTTTGGTGCTTGGCCGTGGAGAGACTTGAACACAAGCAGAGCTGCTTTAAAGTCAATTCTCTGAGCCACAGGAAGCCAGTGCAGAGACCTGAGCACAGGACTAATGTGATCGTGCATTCCTGGTTCTTGTCAGGACCCGAGCAGCAGCGTGCTGGATGTACTGCAGCTGTTTTACAGCTCGTTTGGAGAGGCCAGTGAACAGGCGTTGCAGTAGTCTAACCTACTGGAGACAAATGCATGGATAAGTCTCTCCAAGTCTGGTTTAGACACTATACCTTTAATTTTGGCAATGTTTTTAGGTGGTAAAAGGCTGTTGATGTTATTGATTTGATGTGGCTGTTAAAGTTCAGGTATGAGTCCATTATTACCCCAGATTTCTAACTTGAATTGTCGGTTTTAGAGCGAGAGACTGGAGGTGACTGCTGACACTTTCTCTCTGTTTCTGCGTGCCCAAAGCGATGATTTCAGTCTTGTCTGAGTTTAGCTGAAGAAAATTGTTTTGCATCCACAAGCTGATCTGTTGGATGCAATGACAGAGTGAATCCACTGGTCCATATTCACCTGCCGTCAGTGAGACATAGATCTGAGTGTCATCTGCGTAGTTGTGATAAGACACATTTGTGCTGAGTATTAACTGACCTAAGGGCAGCATATAGAGGTTGAACAGAAGGGTCCCAGGATTGACCCTTGGGGCACCCCACAGGTCAAGCTCACGTGGTCCTGAGACACAGTTACCAATCTCAACAAAGTACTCTCTGTCCTCAAGGTAAGACTTCAACCAATTTAGGGCAGTGCCAGTGATGCCCACCCAGTCCTCTAGTCTCTGTAGGAGGATCCTATGATCGACAGTGTCAAAAGCTTGGCGCTCAGATCTAACAGAATTAAGACTGAGGCTTTGCCCGCTGCCAGGTGTTCAGGCGGATGTCATTTGTCACCTTGATAAGAGCAGTCTCAGTGCTGTGATGAAATGAGTTGTTTATTAAGAGGAAGTCAGTGAGCTGTTGGTAAACAACCTTTTCGAGGACTTTGCCTAAAAATGGCAGATTTGAGATGGGCCGATAATTTTTCAGTACTGAGGCATCAAGACTGCTCTTCTTTAGGAGAGGCTTAATGACCGCAGTTTTCAAGGCCCTTGGGAATGTTCCAGATTGAAGCGACATGTTAACTATGTGAGTGAGTGGTGTTAAAGTGCTCAGAACAGACTTTAGAAATCTGGTGGGTAACACATCGAGGCAGCATGTAGAAGAACTCAGACTGGTGATGATCTCTTGGACAGTTTTGTCAGTTACAGGTGCAAACTGAGTCAGCTCTAAATGTGTAGGTGGTTTTAAAGTTATTATTTGCACTGTGGAATTTATGGCATTTTTAATGCCCTGAACCTTGTCATTAAAGAATACTGCAAACTCATTGCACTTAGCTGTGGAAATTAGTTCTAATGGCAGCAGAATTGGAGGGTTTGTTAGTCTGTTTACTGTTGCAAACAGAGCACGCGAGTTATTACTGCAATTTCCAATTATTTCAGAAAAAAATCCTTCCCTTGTTTTACATAAAATTAGGTTGTACATATACAACTTTTCTCTATAAATCTCTTTATGAATCTGGAGCTTTGACTTGCGCCATTTTCGCTCAGCCCTGCGGCACTCCCTTTTCTGTGCCCTGACTGTCTCATTATTCCTCCATGGCGCCTTCTGCTTATTTTTAACCATTTTAACCTTCATAGGAGCAATGGTGTCCAGAACATTCAAGATATTAGATGTAACAGAATTTAAAAAGTCGTCAACCTTTGAACATGAAGGATTTTCAAAGTTTATCATTTCCATGAAGAGCGCACTTGTGCTGTCATTTATGTGTCTCCTCCGAACAACTGCAGGACCAGTCGGTGATTTGGGAATAACAGACAGGTCAAGAAAACACAGAAATGATCAGACAGTGCCACATCGACCACACTGACGTTTGAAATATTAACCTCTTTAGTAATTAGCAGGTCCAGAGTGTGTCCTCTGCTGTGGGTGGGGCCACTCACATGCTGAGTAAGACCAAAGGTTTCAAGGACAGCATCAAGCTCTTTAGCGTTTCTGTCGCAAACATTATCCACGTGAACATTGAAATCACCTGTAATGACCAAACCGTCAAAGTCTGTGCATACAACTGAAAGCATCTCAGTAAAATCATCAATAAAACCTTGGCAGTGCTGGGGAGGCTTGTACAGGACAATGTAGAGTATGGAGGGAGACTGTTTTAGCTCCAATTTAAAAGATAAATACTCAAATGATGAAAACACCCCAAAAGACAACCTATGGGTAACTATTTTATCTCTAAAAACTGCACAGACACCTCCACCTCTTTTGTTGTCGCGTGTTTCAGATTCAAACTTGAAGCCTCGGTGGAGTCGCCTTCTATTAGAACTACATTCCCGTGTTTTTGTCAAGCCATGTTTCAGTTAAAAACATAAAATCAAGATTATAAGAAGATATAAAATCATTAATTAAAAGTGATTTGTTACATAATGATCTGACATTAAGCACAGCAAGTTTCAGATTGGTTTTCGACATAAAGTCGAAAACAATACCGGAGGAGAGCTGCAGACACTTTGTGATGTGGCCGGGTAAAGACACACAGATGACAGAGAACACTTCACAAAATGTTATAAGAATGTGTGGGCGGGTATTTATCACGTTGTGGTGATTCAAATCTGAATACACACTCAATTCATGGGGACCTGCCACCTTCATGTGGACGAAAATCAGGTCCCCGTGATGTAAATTCTTTATTATCAGATCAATGGCTTTGTTTAAAGTTCAGATATGGGATGAAATAGGTTAAGGCTAGGGTTGAGGTTTTGGAAAGTGGTAACAATGATTAAGATCATCAGTCCTCAGTTGATGTAATGCCTCCAAAAGAAACGTGAGTGTGTTTGTGAGTGGTGACATCCAGGGGCGTCGACCTGGGGGGTAAAGGGTACTGCATGTGCACATTTATCTACGCTTGGGTCTATTTTTGTTGTAATAAAATGCGATGTAGTTGAGTAAAGTCTTTGAGAGACTAAATACAATAACGCGTGACCCATCACCCCTGTAAAAAGAAGAAAATTCTTGTGCATGTAGTAGCCAAGTTGTTGACAATTAAAACTAGTGATTATAATTTGCAGTTAGTGTATTTTCTTATAAAAACTAATCCATTTCGAGAGTTTTGTGAAGATTGGTCAAGTTATTGCAAAAACAATGAGTAATGTTAACATGCAATGGGCCTGCACAGGATGTCAATAAATCTGTGAGTTATTGTGCTGTATTTAGAAATGTGTATATTCTAGCAACAGGGAATAAAAAATAAGAATAATAACAAAAAGTATGTATTAGGGGCCCACTGAAAAGGTTTGTACCTGAGGCCCAGAATGTGGTGCTACGCCCCGGGTGTCATCCAGAATAAAAGTAAAACAAGAGATGATTTAGTTGCTTTGTGTCGTTGTGGGGAGTTGTGGAGCCCATCTGCGTCGTGGACAATAACTTTGATTTAGTGGTAGAGGTCAAAGGTCGAAAGTCTCCGGTCTCCATCTGTGAGTGAGAAAAGGCAAAGGAGGAAAACACTGATCTGCCACTATAGTCCTCAGACTCACATGTTTACCTCATATTTGGACATTTACATGCAGATAAAAGAGAACATTGAGCAAATTATCTTATATATTTATAGTAAATCAATATTTGACTAAAAGTTATTCATCAGTTTCAGCTTCCAGTTTATAGTCGACTTTGTAAGGACAGTTCACCATTCAGAACAATATTTAGTTTTTAATTGTTGACTGCTCTGTCAATGGTTCTGAAACCCATCAATAGCGAATGCAATCTAATGAGATGTATAAAAATGTCCCCAATTAAATTAGTACGCAACTATGAACCATGTATTTGGGCCTCAAAACTCCTGCCATGGTCAGGAACTGGCCAACAGTGTACTCTTTGCAGCATACTGTTGGCGGCTGCAAAGAGGGCCATTACAAAATATTGCATGACACAGACTGCTTCAACAATCGAGGACTAGACCAAAATTGTAACGGACATTTGGAAAATGGAAAAAAAACAAAAAACAATTGAAAATGGACTAAATGGGACTTTTATTTTGTGTTTTGTATTTAATTTTAAAATATTGGGGTTTTATATATGTGTATATATATATATATATATATATATATATATACACACATATATATATATATATATATATAAATATGTATATATACTGACAGCAAAGGAAATGTATGGATTCAGTTTTGTATGTATAAATAATCTTCTGTAGGATACATTCTCTTTTTGTTGCTTGAAGCGAGGACACACAGTCTGAGGAAAACATGCATTCAGGTCATTCCCAAGTACAACATTTGGTATTCTTTTTAAGTTAATCACGTGGAAGAGGTGTGTCTTTGGGAAAGTGGAATATTAAAAATCCCTTAAAGTCTATATCTGTAAAAGGTCCTCCTTATAGACAAACCAATTTCAAGTCCACTGCAGCGCCTTTCATGGAAATAGCCCGTCCTACGGTGACGACGAAACTTTTAATCTTCAAACAAACCTTATCCAGCTCTAGTGGATTTCTCACCGCGCTTATCATCTGCTCTGTGCATTGTCGGCAAGCTTCCATAGCTCGTCCATATATTCTTACTTTCTTTGTCAGCATATATAAACAAACCCAAGGGCTTCACAAATACGCACCTCCCGGCTTCTAAAAGTTTCGATAAAGTCTTTTACTTTATCCGACTTCATAGCGGGAAGAAAAAACGGGTTGTTAGCTCTTTGAGGCAGCTATCAGAAAATCCAGGAGAAATTACGCTGAGCACAGCAGCCGGCGCCGTGCAGCAAAGGGTGATTACAAATTCAAATGGATGCTTTTACATCAATGGAATCCTTTGAAGACCTCTTAATGAGAAGATAGCTGGAGTTAAACATTTGTGGAAGTGCCATCTTTGAAAGAGAAAAGGAAGAGACTAGAAAAAGCAGAGAAGGAGTTTTGATCCGGGACAATTTCTGCAGGGCAATGCTGAGCAACTCTCTGTATGGGACCAGTTGTCTTTCGAGGGATCAACGCTCAAGGCTCTTCTTTGGATCCCGGGTTAGATGGGGCTTTGTGAACGGACATGCAGCAGGACAGAAACCCGCGCTGCTGCCCACTGATCACTGTCTGTCACATTTGAAAGACTGGCTTGTGTGAGGAAAGATGGACTGAGATAGAACGAGGGAGGAGAGAACAAACAAAATTCAAGGAGCGTTGGAGCAGAAATCGCGGAATCTGAATCACACAGAGAAAAACCAAACGCTGCTAAATAAAGTAAAGGCTTCTCTCAAAGAAAAGATGAGAAATGAAAGAGGGGGAAGATGGATTGAAGCAGGGAAAGAGAGCAAAGCGGTGGATAAACAAACAGAAAGGCTAGAGAGAGAGAGACCAAAGTGTTGTTCCTCCATCTCAGCAGAGCAGCGGGAGTTTAGTGCAGCTTTGAACTTGCCCCCCATTAGAGGCCTGATGATGGTTTTGAAGTGAACGGTTAAAAAGAGCCGAAGTATTTTAGATGTTAATTTGTTTTTGTTTGTGTGTGCGAGCGAGCAAGCGCATGTGCACATTTGGCGAGTTTATTTTCCTATGCTTTTTTCAGGGTCTCAGAATCATCCTGACTATTCACTCCCAATTTAACACGGCAAGATAAAACGCCTCCCCTACAGGCTTTGTTGTGTTCGCCTTTCTGTTCCTTCCGATCTTTTTACACATTTAGAGGTGAAAAACTTCAACAGATTGTTACTGAAAGATTTAAAGATTCAAAATGCTAGAAGAACTCGAGAAAAAAAACAACATTTAACAGCTTTCCTAAATGTGTCGTTAACTGAGTCTGTGCTAAATAAGTTGTTGGAGGATGAAAAGTTCTTAGCCTCCCCCTGAGTATCTACAAAAATAAGAGAATCCCAGAAGTCTTGGATCTTATGAGAAACTGGCACAGTGGTTAACCAAAACAGATGCTGCGATATGTGGCGTGTTTGGGAATTTTTGTCATAAAATTGAAATGGAACACATGGAAGCTATATCAAAAACTCAAATTACAATAGTGCCATCTCAATCAGAAAACTACAGCTCTTAATCAGTCTGAATTCAAGCCTGGTATTAGTTCATGGATTAATACTGTATCTATCAATTCAATTTAAAAAAAGACTTTTTGCCTGAATGTTCCGCAGTATTACATTAAACTAAAATCTCCATGGAGTCAAGCAGACATGTTTTAGATCAGATCTGTGGAGAGGCGACAATGCAAATGTTGATGAATGCAAAATAGTCCTACTGTGGAACATTGGACGCAAAGCAATAACATCATCATCATCAAAC
Source organism: Rhinogobius similis (assembly GCA_019453435.1). NCBI lineage: Eukaryota > Metazoa > Chordata > Actinopteri > Gobiiformes > Gobiidae > Rhinogobius > Rhinogobius similis. The sequence goes on from CM033631.1 coordinate 23,826,945, forward strand.
AACGGTGGACCCTAGACATGTTACATAGTGCACCTTTAATATACTTACATAATACTTTTAAATAGATAATTGGACCGAAATTAACATCACGAATCATTAAAATGGACCAAAATTGTTTTCCTTGGCCCAGTGTTGTCAACTCCAACAAGAATCAAACCATTTCTTTTTTTAAAATGGCAGAATATGCCTATATATATATTTTTTATTACAACTTCTTATAGACTTCACTTTGTAAGATAAGGTCGGTGCATGTGTTTCAGCATCAGTGTAATTGTGACTCATGTTCCGTAGCCTAGGTCTGTTTTAGATTAAGCACTATTTATTGAGACATAATCATGTATTACTTAGTGAAATTTTAGCTAATTTCTTAGCTTTTTTAATATTACAAAGACCACAACACAGAGAGAACAAAAAAAGCACAAATGACATAAGACATGCTGCACATTTAAGGCTTTTATTGTCTCGCATATGAGTTCCATTTGGTGAAAAGTTTGTCAAATAAGTCAATTTTAAAATTAAGTCCAAAGATTTACATTTTTTTCATTTCACTTATGTGGGTCCAGTCCGTGATTGTTGGTTGAGTTTGTGTCATCCAATGTTTCCTGCTGCAGAAGTATGTTTCAAAGGTATCTATTTATTGTGTCCATTGTAGAGTTCTGAGGCCTAAACCAACCATTTCTATCGACAAAACAAGAGATGACATTGACACCGCGCCTTCTTAAATCAAAGCCTGAAGACATAAGACAAAATGGAACCACATAACCCAAGGTCAAACGACATGTTTATAGCCACTTTGACCTTTGAACTCTCGTCGCCGTGTCCTGGGCAGATCACAGACCGGCGCTGGCACCATCCTACCCTTCACTCCTATTGCCTTGTCCCAGTGAGGGGTGACAGGTTGAGGGGCCGGGGAGGGCCGGAGTGGGGGTCTGAGAAGAGTCTGTCTGGATGCTCCGTAAACATGGAGCGCCTGTGATCCTGTGGCACATGAAAGAGTTCGTCCTGTGGGGTTGCCGGCCCGTTGCCTATACACGCCACACACATGTACACTGACAGCAGATTTATGTATTTATGCATTGCGGCGGCGTGCCTCAAAGGGGTCCGGCTGGAGGCGTCTGGGGAGAGGGAGGGCGAAGTGGCAGACAAAGACGGATAGGGTGCTGAGGGGCGGGGGCCGCTTATAGGTGACAGGAGATTCTGAAGGGCAAGAGGGACCAAACGACATCTGGAAAGCAATGATGATGCTGAATGAAAGACGGTTTTACACTCGAAATGTGATTGGTCAGAAGATGCTTTGAAGAATTAAGATAAACACTTTTTATATTTGTTAGTTCTAATCTGAATCTTACTGTCATTGTCAGTGAACAAAATTCCCAAACTGAAACATGAAACAATGAATAATAGTAGTAAAATATAAATATTTTAATTCAACTCAATAAACAGATGATTGTTCTGCATTTTTGTTAAAGATTTTAGTGCTGTCAAAATGTAAAACTAAGGAATACATTCAGATCTCAATACTGATTTCAATACCACACAAATAACTAAAAATGCTTGACATTTTCAACACAAAATAATAGCTCTCTCCTTATTAAACACCGTGGTTTTATTCTAATTTTGACTAAGCCAAAACAATTTGTCCTGTTAATTTTTTTTATATTGATACTTCTATCCATCATGTTTCGATCAAGTTTTATCGATCGATCATTATCTTATTTTCGACTTTTTACAACTACAAGATTCTTAGTCTTACCATTGCAAAATGTTGCAAGAATAGTAAAAGTGTTTGTATTTTATGTAGTGCTTCTACACTGTCAAAAATAAGGGTACGAATAGGGTACAAATATGTTCTCTAAGGCACAATTTTGAGCAATGTACCCTTGATGTGTCACATTTGAACCCAAAGATACATATTTGTACCTTTTCCTGTCTGAAATGGAACATTTATGTACCCAACGATAAAAGGTACATATTTGTACCTTTTATTATCTCAATGAGAATAAAAGGAACTTATATCTCATGTAGGACAACAATTTATATGACCAGTGAAATTTGGATGTAAAGAAATGAATAGACCAAGCTTATTCAGTTTTATACTCTTATTTAAACACAATTTTACATCTGCTTGCGAAAGGGTACGAAATGTAAGGGTACCAAAATGTACCATCTTTTAGGGGTACAATATGTGTACCCTCGAGGGTACTGCCCCAGCGACAAGCCAGGGCAGTACCCTTTAAGGTACAAATTTTACACTTTATTTCTAACAGTGTAAAAGTGCTTCCAAACCAGTGTTTCTAAACCAGAAATATGCAGTAACTAAATATCAGTTCTGAACATAGCATTACTAAAACAGATATTTTTTCAATACAGATTTCAGTTGCTGGTTATTCATAGTCTATTAACTTGAAATCAAAGTGAGTATTTTCACCATAGAACGATGTTAGTGATATTGACCCTCAGAACTTCCTTGTACTCTTTTTATTAGCGGTGAACAGTTAAGCCTTCAAGAGCCGGGACTGAGTGAGAGAAAGGAGCAGAAATAAAGGGGGATGTCTGGGGAACTTCAATGGCCTCTCTGTGTCCATCTAATATGGAGAGCTAGCATGCTGGGAGTTGGCCCTTTCCTTTCAGCCAGGCCCCAAACTCATAAAGACCTCTTCTATGGCCCCCAACCTGAAACCCACCCACTACAGCCTTCGCTGGTATAGGCCCCTTCCATGGGAACTTGCAATCTGCAACGTAATCCCACTTTGGCCCCTGGAGAAGTCTTTCCAAACAAACCATGTGAGTCCTAATACCCAGAGCTTCACAAGTGGCTCCTGGCTAGGCCCAAGCTCCACCACCAACAACAACAACGTGGCCCTCCTTCTTCTGTTCTCATCCTCCGGCTTTTCTACCACTGCGGACCGGCCACAAAAGGAAGGATCTCTGTCTAATTGCGCTGGAGATTGAAAAGCTGAGAAGAGCAGTGGGCGGCTGCAGTGGGAAATGAGACCCGGGCTCTGGAGGCGACGGGGGACTGTCAGTCTGGCTTTGGCCGGGCCTTGGTGTGTGCTCGCTGGAATAAAAGAGCTGGCAGGACAGCCTCCTCTGTGGAGCTGGACCTGCGTGGATCAGAGCAGAGGTGGGAGCCTCCCAGGGCCTGGCTTTACAAGTGAGTCCAAAGCCCAGACCGTGAATACAGAGTGCTGAAGGCGCTCTGCTGGGGGTCCTCTTTACACATGGGAAAGAGCGTCTGCTGCTCTCAAACTGTATGCACCGCTGGGACCAGCTCTGAGCTCTGAGCCAAGAAGAGTACACACTGGGTTGGGAGGCATCCAGCGCTTATGCCCCAGCCACAACAGTCCAGCCACTGTTAATGAGAGCTGCAGGATGATGGAGTGTGTGAACAAACAGTTGTGGGGTCAGTGACCTTTGGATCTGTTGCTGTGATGCACTGAATAACTCGTAATGCTCAAGTTCATAGACACAATCTTCTTTTATGGCCCATGGCCCCAATATTTAGGAATTCGTTTCTGTCTCACACATAAACACTTGGCTGTGTGCCCAGGCCGCACATATTAATTAGAACTCATCATTAATATAACATTATTAAGGCTATCTAGAGAGAAAACAGCTGATAAAACACTTCGCCAAGTTTAGCACATGCACATTTCAGTTTTGAACACCTGTCTGTCTCTGATTACCTGTAGTGGTACTGCCACTCTTTAAAAACAGTTCATGACAAAACCCAAAAAGTTATTATGATGTTACACATGTGAACACCTCACATTTGAGTTCAAAGTACAAAAGTCTAAAGAAGCAGTGTCTTCTTTTAGTGACAAAGGATCTGGAGGATTTGGGCCTAAGCAGCTCCAGAGTTCTCCCCTCACTGACCTCCTTTCATCCTTTCGTCCGTCCGCTTTTCTTCTGTTTAATACAAATCAGCCACTTAATGCCATGCACATGTTTTAGTGTTATTTGAACTCTGACTGGCAGAGAACTTCAAACAGATTTTCAAAGTGAATAAACTTTATTCTTCTCTTTTTTAAGAAGAGAGACACTTCCGAGTAGACCTGATGGGAAAGAGGCGAGATGGCTGTTGTGATGTGCAAATAGTTTTTGTTTTAAAGTGCTGACATTTACTCTTAAGCAGGAGAGTTAACATGAAAAGATGCTTCCCTGTTTGGCCTGAGCCTCTTTCAGCATCACCTCTCCTCACAGCTGACCTATACAAGCTTACTGTTTTTTTTTTATTTGATTTCATAAACAACAAAAACAAACTAACATCACTGTGCACCACCCAAGTCTTAAATGGTTAAACTTCATTTATTCGTGTTTTTGGAAAGGCAGTCTGATGGCTGATCCCAACTTGGTTTCCTGAACACTTGGTGAATACTGTTCACATTTATCATGTTTAGGCATGTGAAAATAATCCAGACACAATATGATTTCAAAGGGCACTGAATAAAATAGAACAGTAATGCAAGATTGAATAACCCCTTGGCCCATAAAAGTGTTTTCCATGTTCACATATGGATTGTTTTGCACTTTTGAGGTGTTCCTGATAACATGTAAGATTGCAGAGTGCATAATGTGCACAATAGACCATTATAGATAAAAACGATTAAATTAACAAGTAAATTGTTGACCTGTTTGTGAATTGTTGGCCTTTTCGAGACCCCAGCTCTTCGGGGCAACGGATGGAAATAAGACCTTGGCTACAATGTGTTTATTTCCATGTTGTATCATGCCCATAAACATGTACCTATAAAATAAAAATAAAGAAATGAAAAATGTACTTGCCTCTGTTGCTCACTGTAAATTCAATCAGCTGTAGGCCTATAGAAGAGTTTTTCCTGATTGGGTTGTCGTCTCTTGTACATTTTCGGCAGAGCGTGGCTTTCATGTGGCGTCCTACTGCGACAGGATTAGAACGAGGTCACTCAAAGGCACACACATGTACATAGGAAATACATAGATTCTTTACGCTTTAATAGAGACATGCATGTGCTTACTGCGGGTAATTTACATACAGTCAAGTTCAAAGGAGGTGGCGTGGGGCTCTGCTTTTCCAGTTATTGGCCCGCGCACTGATCTGGTGAGGAGAGGGTTTATAGACTTCATAAAGGGATGGTTATTACAGATGGACTCGTCTGCTCTTTGAGTTTAGCAGCGGGGGTTCCTCAGGGCTTTGATGTGATCACGCTGCTAAATACTTTTCAAGAGGTAGAGGGAGCTATTTTCCACCTCTAAGTCAGTGTTGTACGTATGGGCCAAATCTGACCCACTTTGTTTCTTTTCAGGTGCGTCTTTTGTAGGCTTGAACCAGTGTAGAACAAGGCATCTCACTGTTATAAATATAAGATGAAAAAAGTCGGACCATAATTGACAATTGTGGCTCCTCGGAGCATGTGCATGAAGTGGCCATCAGATGGCACTGCTAACCAATGTATCACGCACTGTGAAGTCAAGCCTTGAATTTTAACATTCACAATTATTGGGCAACTTCACGCCTTTTTGGATCATACTTTTAAGAACTGTATGGACCGTGCAGTCAAAACATGATGATTCAGTTGTGCATTATGCTGTTGTGACACATGATGAGCACAATCACAGCTGGACTAGACACAGGGGACATTGCAGTGTCTGGCCACTAGATGTCAGCATAGTCAAAGAACAAGAAAGCTCAGACAAATTGGTGGCTCTAACATTTTATGTTCAGTACATTTTGTTCGTTTATTTTTAGGGTATAGAAATAATTGGGATAATTGGCACAAACCCCATTTCGTTCTCTTGTCTTTCTAGGTCAATGGACTATATCTGAAAAAGGAGGCAGGGTGGAGGCTTCTATGCTCTCTGTCTGAGGAGGGAAACCCGCGTCTTTTGACATACTGCAACGCCATGACGCAATTGACACTGGGCTGCTGCAACACAATCAAATATGAATCAGCTTGTGTGAGTGTAAACAGCCTTTAGACCGTGAGGAGGGGGTGTGGCACCCAGCAGCCCCATTCACAGAGCACTCGTCCACGGCAGCTCCAGCACAGCACAGCGGCTCAGCTCACACGGAGCCTCCTCTCGCATCCTTCGGTGCGCACCGGGACTGCGGACAGGATCCGCTCTCCTCGCTGGCCCACGGTGATACTCTTCGCAGGACTCAGATCTAAGGATGCTGCCCCGTCGCCTGCTCACAGAGATGCGATAAAGAGCCAAAGGTAAGACAAAGGTAGACTGTGTTTGTGCCGTAAGCAGAACCAAGGCCATGTTATGATCGCCCTAGAATATGTTAACAAAACAAAGAATTTGATGCAGTTGCACAGCATCAGTATGTTAGTCTGCAGAAGCTAAAGCTTATGAGTTAAACGTCTGTGTCTGCACGTATTCCGTCCAAACATACATTTACTGCATCATTTTGATTGGACCAAATACACTGTCACATCTAGTTTAATTCAAATGCTGCCCTGTTAGTGTTGTTCAGGTTTGTGTAGAGCCCTCCCTCCACCACTGTCTAAGATCATGAGACATTGATCAACTGGACCCTGACGTCCAAGACACTTAATAAGGCCAGTCTCTCTTTTAATCTTAGATCAGGTCCAGTTTGTTCCACCTATTATATAATGTGTACCTGCATCCTTGCTGTCCTCATCTGAACTTGTTTTGAAGAGGTTGGTTTATTCACGTGGGACTGGTTAGTGCTTCCCTTAATGTAGCATAGGAGAGTCTCCTTATGGGCTAAAAGTGAAGTGGGTTTGGAGAGATGAGTCATCCATGTGTCTTGTCTCTAACACATTTATTCCCCACTATGTTTTATTCCCAGGCCTGTCAGCTGCATCATGATCCATGGCTGTGCGGGGCCTGTGTCTGAGCCGGTCGTGCTGCAGGAGAAGATTGAATGTCTCTAAAATATCGAGGTAATTCCTCTGTCCTCTGCTTTGATGAGGTTGGTGCGGATTTTTAAAAGTAAATTTAGAAAGATTTTAAAGTAAGTTGCTTTATAAATATATTTGTTTTGTGCGCAAAGAAGAGAATACAGTCTAATTAGACAAATTGCTGCCAGGGTGAAAGCAAACAGTGGCAGCTGGACTGTCTGACAAAGCAATTGTGTGTTGATAATAAGGGGCTGGACGGCTCTTTATCACAAGAGCCTTCAGAGACAAAGTGAACCATAGAAACGAGGCACAAAGAGATAGAGCTGTGCACTTGGCTTCATACATATTTGTGATCTGCTGCCGGAACATTTTCAGGTTGAATTAAAGTTCATCCCTAATTTAAATACAGTTATGGTTTCTGGCCAGACATCTGTGAGTCAGCATAAGCTTGCCCGAGGGTCCGGTCTTCAAAGAGGATCAGTGGCTGGAGATAGGATGATGGTAAGCAACTGAGCAACATTTTTTCATTTTCAAAACTCAGTAAAGTACAATATGGGCTGTATTGTTCTGGTGGTGCTCCAGGAGGTAAAAGACAGGAGTAAAATGATCACTGTTGATGTTGATTTGTCCAGGTAATATTCCTTATCCTTCTAGTCATAATAATCTAAAATGACATACTGATATTTGCACACTTTACCATTTTAAATCGGTTTGGGTTCACATTGTTATGATCTCTTTTGGTCTGAATAGTCACATTTGTCATTAGTGTGTGCAAAAGTTATATGTACTAACTCACGAACCATAGCCCTTTCATTTAGTTCAGCAAAATGACTTTTATACAGCAGAAAGTATATTGCAGGGCGGCGCTGTGCTTTCCTCCTCATGTGGTTATCTCTCAAAACAGGAAGTGAACGTTAAAGAGCAGAGAGGAAGTCCTGATGGCACAAACAGATTAGACTAACACAAAGCAGTGGCAGCTGCTTCCCTCTGAAATGTGAAGAAATGAAACGGTTTCAGTACTTTATATTTTCATAATGTGAATGAGCGACTTACACCTAAACAAACATTATTTTTCCACATGAGAAGTCAATCCAACTTGCAATGATTCAAATGTAGATTAAGGAAGTACCTGGCATCAATAAGAGAAGATCGATAAGATTTGTCGCACTGGGCCACTGACTTTTGACGTATGGGTTTGTAAAACGTGGCACTTGAAACAGTTTTTCCTGTTGATGTTTGCTGGCTGTTGTTTGTTGCCGTTTGTTGCCCAGTACTTATGGACATGTTTGTCTGCTTCTACATCACTCTGTTCATCTTGTAATTGGGGGGATTATGACTAATACTAAACCCTGGAGCTGTTTGTGTGTCTGGCAGCTTTAACGCAGATTTGAGATTGTTGATATATGAGGAGTCTCTCATATTTGCTTTTGTGCTTCCTTTCGATCCACACTGTCAAATCGGATTATTCACCATCAGGAGTATCTTGCACAAATCTAGTCATTGTCAAGCCTATAGGCAAATGATAGGCTTGTGATGATGAGAAGGAGAGCTTTATACTTTCTGGAGAATTGCGGACAACTGAAGTTTTTATTCTTTACTGCATTGTGCATTTTGTAGAAGTTAGAATTTTATCCCAGCCATAATTCAGATGTACATGCATCCACTGGTTGTTTTATATCCTCTATGTAGGAAAGCAAATTATGTCACTAGAGTGTTTTGGTTGGCTGATGAAAACTAACCATTGTCTGAATTTTAAACAAAAACACAACTTTAATTTGTCCTCACAAGCTATGACATACCTGCTCTTAGTGACAAAACCTTCTTATATTGTACAGCCTATAAACTACGACTGTTTACACCTGCAAAGTAGAAGCTGGAGAGTGCAAAAGCTTGTGGAAACGATTGGCTCATAGAAAAAGCAAGCTCTATTTTGTCACAATTATAAACGAATAAAGAAATACATGTATGTGCACACCAAACTGCTCAAGGTTGGACTGGCTGCCACTCAAAAAGATATGCTTAAGGAGTGCAGCAGAACAAGATGAAAGCTTCACTGTTGTCATGGTAACCAGCATTTCCATCAGCTGACAAATTTAGATTCAGCATCAGACAGAGAAGAGATGAGAAGAACCACTGATTTTAGTTGCACCTTAAAGAACTCACAATTGCTGTTATTTTTCTTTTCACTGTTTTTCTATTGATTCGAAGCAGCCAAAATAGTTCTTTCTTCCTGTTTTTCTGTTGTGACTGAAATGTCCACTGGTTGCTCTGATCTGAAATCTATTTGATGCATTCCATACTGATGTTCCTATTTGTCAATGTTAATGTTGATATACATGAACTGACAGTGTGAAAAGAGCAGCCATGCCTAAACAACGATGCCCTTTTCCTGTATTGGCCACGCTTGTTTAATCTCTTCTCTCCAACTGAGTGTCCAGAATGCTGATATGAGACCAACACCTTGAGAGAGTTATTTTTGGATGTCCTTTGTGTGACTTCCTCTCTGTTGGGTCAGAGCAGCCTTGACAGTAATTACTGAAGGACACTAGTATCACCTACAAATAACGCTTAATGTGTTATTTTTTGTATACTATAGAGTGAGCTTCGTTTTGTTTTTCTCGAGTGCTTCATGTATTTTTGGATGTGTACAATATGTATCATTCACAAGGTTGTGTCAGTGTGTCCTCCATCTGGTTTAGTGACATGGTGTTATGTAAAGACATGGCTTTGAGTTTAGTTGTAATTTCAAAGACGTAAGCAATAATTACCAACAAGATTGGCAATTTTTCATATTAAAAAACATTTGTTGGGCAACATTGTCAAAAAATGTAGCTATTATTTTGTCTTAAAAAGGCTTAGAGGAAAACCCAGGTTTGTTTCTTGTCTTTAAAGGTCCATTAACTTCCTGTTCAAAACTGATAAGCCTCGCCTCTTAATAGCGACATGTCACCGTAACAAGCAACACATTTCCAATTTTATGTTTTTATTTTTGAAAAGTGACTACATGACATTTTAGAATCCTACATGCGTCACCCAAGAGTCAAACTGTGTCAAATAATCCAAACTAAGTGTAGGGATGTGGGCGGGTATAGGAGGTAGGTGAAAACAAGAATTTTCTGAACACTTGAGCCTCAGTTGCAGGACAATACAGGATAATTGAAACATGCAGGAATCAATCAAAAAACGGCTTTGGGTAAATTTATTAGGAAACACTGTTGTATCAAGATTAAAAGCTCATTAAAGTTGAATTTTGTATAATATGTCCCCCGGCCTAAACTAAAATCTATCTATATTGTGTGGAAAAGTAGAAAAGGCATGTGAAAGAACACAACTGAATTGAATCATTGAATTTGTTGTGATCGCATATATGGGTTTGAGGGGAAAATAAAACACATCAAACTTTTTAACTGTTTCACTCCAGCTTTACTCGTCCAGGATTCTTTAGATGACGAGCCTCGCTAAGCTTATATTAGTCTGAGGGAGTGACAGCGTAAGTCTATAGGCCCATCCATCACTGGGGCTGGAGCCTGTCAGAAACACATCCACACATATGGAATCTGCCTCCGCATCTGTCCATCAGCTGAGGCTCCTGCGGCAATCAAATGTGAAACTAGGGCTGGGAGATATGACCAAAAAAAAAAAACGGTAAACAAGGTTTGAGAGTCATCTGGACACTGTTTTAAAAATCACATTGCGACCTCCATCCGAAACTGTGGCACCTGGTTCTCCGGGTGGCGTCCCATCCATGTACATACTTGGCCTAAACCTGCTTAGCTTCCAAGATCTGACGAGATCAGGCATTGAGAAGCCTTTAGCAGTTAAAGGTCAGGTTTCTCTGGCCAGTTGTGCAGATTGAAAATCACTTTCAGATGGAAGTCGAAACTTCTTGATTTTTAGAACAGTTTCCAGATGACTACCTCTCAAACCTTGTCTATGATGGATCACTCCTGGATGAATTGATTACATGAATTGATTACATGATGAAGGATTACATCGATTTGATGATTTTTTTTTTCCCTCCTATTGATCGATCTTGACCCGCCTAAGGCTCCAAAGTCACTGGGATAGGCTCCAGTCACCCGTGACCCCTAACGGGAATAAGCGGTAGAAAATTAATGAATGAATGATCGATCTTGATTTTCAACTTGAAAAAAAAAATATATATATATTTGTCTTAATTCTTAATAGTAATTTCTTCAATATAAACAATACAAACTACCAGTATTTATCATTTCCATTCAACACAAAAAACAGTCTAATTCATTCACTCAAAGTATTTCTCTCTGCCATGACTGTGATGATTAGAAATGACTGAACCAGATCTCAATTAAAAATAATTGCACAGAAGTTACTGAAAAGCATATATATATATGACACTTTAAATCCTTTTTACATCTTACGTATGGACCAACATACTAACATACAATATAATAATATTTTCAACCTGCTTTGTTTATGAACCTTCTCTCTGCCAACATCTGGGTCAAGGTTGAGGTGGATTTCTCGTCATGGCAGGCTCAGTGCTCAGTGCAGCGTCTCCATGGGGACCAGACTTGAGGTCTTGGTGTGGATTCGTTGTGATCATTTTGTCAGTTTTTCTTGGTCTGATGCTGAAGTCCTCTCTCCATGCACTGCTCTTCTCTTCTGTCTCCCTGACACTTGCCTGAGCTGATTAGAGAGCGCTGCTCACTTTGATTAATTGGATGTGTTGTCTCTGTGCCAGTTTGCTGTCTGTCCTCCTCTACAGAAACAATGCCTTTGGAAACGCTCTGTCTGTCAGCAAATACAACAGCATGAACTCAAGCAGGTCTTTTACTGTATTTTTAAAAATAAACGTGCATATCCCTCTTTTCTTTGTCATTATAAATATTAAGAACTAACGGATCTGACTTGAGATTGAGGCTGAGCGATATGAAAAAAAATACATTCATTAGGTTTTTGTCTTAATAAGAATAAATACAGTTGGCATTAAATTCTTTGAAAATGAATAATACAGACTTTTAATCATTGTCATTTGACCCCAAAAATTTGATGGTCAAAAATGACTGAATCTCTGAGTCTGGAATCTCAGAATTAAAGGTGCACTTCCTGCTTGTTTCCATGGAGATGCTGTTGCTTTGTCTGAAATGTTCTAACTAAATTATTTACATGAAAAAACATACCTTTTTACAGTGAGAGGGTCATGTATTAAGAAAACTGAAAAAAAAAACAAAAAAAACCAAAGAAAACAATAGTATCATTTTGAACCTATAATAGTATTTTCTTTAAGTTACCATGTGTTCTTTTCCTATGAATGTTTTTCTGTTTAGTATCAATACTTAAATGCTAGTTTTAGTACCAATTAGTGTTTGATTTTTGATACTTTTGATGACCCTAGTCTGCAGCAGACATTTGAACCTCTCCTTTAGCCTGCTCTGATTGGCTTACATTACGTAGTAGTGCTCAGCTAATTATCACCACTTCTCTCTTCAGCCTCAGCACTCTCTCATTGTGCTTCATCTTTCTTGATCTTTTCCCCCTCAATTTCTTGCTTTTATTGAATTTGCCGTTCCCCTAGTGCGGCGTTGACAAATTTACACACCCCACATAGCTAGAATGATACAAGCACTGTAAATGGCCTGGCTGGGAAAGTCAAATGCTGTTTGTCCTCCTCCCAATATGCCAGCCTGGTGCCCCGAAGGCGTTTCTGTGGCACGCAATCACCAGAACTAAGTGCTGTACACCCCTCCACCCTCCATCCTTCATGGGCAATTTTAAGCAGCGTGTTTGTGTGCATGTCTTATAGAGGTAAGTGAGTATGATGCGCTCTGTGTTATGTGGAAGAATAAACAGGGACAATAACCCAGTAACAACACAAAGCCACGGTCGAGGGAAGTTCATGATGAATGGGCTTCGTTCCACTTTAGACAGAATAAAAAAGAATAGAGGCCTTTGTCTGTGCAGCCAACTGAGCGCAGCTACTTCCACTGTAATTATGCAAATAGTGTAACCCTGCAATGCTTTTATATGTGAAAATATTAGCAGGAAGGTGATATGTAATATTGTAATAATGTAGTAGTAAAATTGTGAGGTTTCTATTTTCTTTATTCAAAATATTGTAGACAAGGTTTGACAGGTAGTCATCTGGACACTGTTGTAAAAATCAAGACATTCCAACTTTCCATCCAAAAGTGATTCTCAGACTGATCAGACTGACAATGACTTTCAACCTTGTCTACGATGGATCACTCCTGGACGAATTCAAAACATTTTCTAGATATAGGTCAGTAGATAAACAAATAGCTAGAGAAATACAGTCTACAATACAATCACGTAGCAGACGCCTTCAGAGAGAGTGGTATACAATTTGATATTTTAACCAATTTCTATGAGTGACAAAGCTTGGAAATGAAATGCCTTGTCCTTTTTAATTACAGTCTCAGCAGCTGTGCGTTTCTTCTCAGTTCCTTTATCAGCTGTGCGGTGCCCCCTGTGGCGAGTGGACTGAAACGCAGTTAAAATGTTGACAGAGCTCTCCAGAAGGATCCCTGTGCCGAAGAAGCCCATTAATCATGTTGCCATAGTGAGAGCGAGTGAGTGATTGGACTAATGTTGAAGCAGAGAGAGGCCAGGGCCTACAGCCATTCGTCTGTCACACACAGACCTGCATAATGAACGCTAATGGATTGAGGAGCTGAGTTGTACCTGTCCAGTCTGCTTTTACTTTCCGTTTTTTTGTGTGTAAGATTTTCTGGCTCGAAGGTTTTATATGACTTCATTTGCTGTTTCGTTTCTGTTTTGGTCACTACAGAAAATACTATATTGCAAAAACTCTGCAAAGGGTTAGGGTTAGTGGAATCTTTTAATCCTTTTAGCTTGAATCAAAGTGAACTTACATAGTCAATGGAATATTTTACATATTTGTGAATAATAATCTATAGCAGTGTCACTAACCTGAGTATGGCTAACCGTAGTGGAACAGCAATTTACTGCAGTAATTCAAATAGTGCTGGTTTAGTGTTGGCTTGGTTATGGTTTTGAGATTATTAGTTTACTCTTAAATACATATAGTTGAGAATTAGATGGTAAGATCAAAGGTAAAATCAAACAGTATCTTGTATATTTATTTTTACACATTAATGATAACAGGCTGTTCTTCTCCTGTTTGTTTGCAGTGAGCTGTGAGCCCTGTGCAGGCTGGTGATGAGCGCTCAGGGCAGCAGCAGTAAGGGGAGTGGCCACCATGTGGACACCCCGCCCCAGCGTCAGATTCCTGGTCCCAAGCTCCAGGTCCAACGCTCTCACTCGCGGGACACCATCACCATCCACTTCTCTGCACTGGGGAAGGAGGAGGACGATGAAGAGGATGAGCTGTACCTTCCAAAGACTTCGGGGCAGGAGGCCAGGGAAGAGCTACTGTTTGAGCCATTAGCAGAAGAACCATCTTCATCCTCTTCAGCAGCCATGACTATTACTTCACCCCAGCTCCATCAAAACCCCACAGTTGCTAACACTAGCTCATCTTGGCCTTCAGAAAGACCCGTGGCCAGCCCTTCCACTAGCTCTTACACATCTTCTCCTTGTAAATCTACTCCACTGTCCTCGTCTAAACCTTTCCTAAGCTTGGTCAGGTCCTTGTCCAATGACGTTGAATCCCGAGAACCACCACCTGTGCCCACTACAGTCGCACCAACCCACGTCCGCCATCGCCACTTGATGAAATCCTTTGTCAAATCTCTGAGCACAGACACTTCAAAGGACCCAGAGGGCTTGCATGCTCCACCTTCACGACCGCCACCCCGCAACATGCAGCTTTTCAAACAGTTCTCCCAGCCCCGCTTGTCCACCACGCCGGTCGTTGTCACCCAAGCGGGCGGCGACTCCAAAACAGCCCCCTCTTCGCCCATCATGTCACCCGACGGGAGGTCATTTTTCAAGGTGCAGGAGGTGGAAGCCAAAATCGAAGACACCAAACGGAGGCTATCAGAGGTTATGTCGGACCCCATGCAGCTCTTCAGTAAGATCATAGGCGATGAGAGTGGAGGGATGGGTGCAGGCTGTGGGGCGTCAGGTCATCGGGGCAAATCCCTTTCGTCCAGCGCGTCTGAACTCAGCGGGGTGGGAGCAGTGAACGGGCACTCAGACACAAACAGCAGCTACAGCATCAAAGAGGAGAGCGCCGAGGCCGAGGACGAGGAGGAGGAAGAAACCCCCATTGGAAAACCACCTGATTCAGTCTTTTTTTCATTTCCATCCTTGCCCACAATCCCGTTGTCCAAATCGCCCTCTCTGACTCTTGGTCGCTGCTCCATGTCAGCCCTAGTGGCCCGACAGGAAGATGAAGATTTTTGTGAGCTGTACAGTGAGGACTTTGACATATGTACAGATACAGAGACGCCCGATGGCAGTCAACCACTTAGCAGGCACCACGAAACTGTTACAGGGTTTTCGGAATGGGATTTAGAGGAAGAAGAAACATGTGAAGCAGAATCTATTCCAGTGACAGGCCTCATTTTCTTAACACAATTAGTATACTGGTATTTGATCCTGCCTTTGCCCCCGTACATGTACTCTGTGATACATGGGGTGATGGCAGGGTTTATGCTGGCTCTCCTGGTTTTGTGGATGTCTGCTCCTCGGATCTCCTCCCCTGGTATGAGGAGAGGCCGAAGAAGGATAGACAACTGGAATGTGTCTCAACTGGACATAAAGGAACCCGGAATATTCAAGGTAGGATCAGCAAATAGGTGGTTGTTTCAAATGTTGTAAATGTTATTAACACATTATGAGGGAATACTATGGGCGAGAAGTCCAATTGCCAATCCTATTTCTTACCGTGAAATTTCAAAAGCGCTTCAAGGCATTCAGGGGCTAAGCAGCGGGAAGGTAATGAACACAATGCCAATACATTCATTCAGAAATGGAAATACTGTGAGAGAATTATAATTCTGGAACAGGAAATCCTCATCCTGTGCTGAGCTTCCTATGGTTAAATAGGTTATTTGAATGTATTGCTATGCTATGCAACTAATATAACAGGATTTGTCCCTTGAATACAACCATCAAAATTACAGAGGCTATAGTGTAAAATGTATTTTTTTGCCTCCAGGGTATCAAAAACATATACAGTGTGAAAACATATACAATGTTTCAGAAATATCAATCAGGGGCAAATGCATAACAATGAGCAACAACATTGCTCATTGAGACTGATAAAGCATCAGAGTAAAGCTTTGTATAATACTGTACTTTGTAGAGAGAAGAGCAACACATTGAAGCTATTGAGCAGCTGGTAAATACAAAAACATTTAAGATGTCAACGTGCTCACTAATAGAGGACACAACTGTTTTGTCTCTAAAATGCTAAAACATTTCAATGTAACCCCTCGTCTCTTTGGATATATTATACTACTGACACTTCCCCTCTCCTCTTTTCCAGGGCTGGATGAATGAAATCTCAAACTATGATCCCGAGATGTACCATGCCACGCTCACCCACTCTGTGTATGTGCGTTTGGAGGGCTCTGTGCTGCGCCTGTCCAAACCAAACCGCAACATCTCCCGCCGCGCCACCCACAATGAGCCCAAACCAGACGTCACCTACATCAGCCAGAAGATTTATGATCTAACCAACAGCAAAGTGAGTTGCTTTTTGCGCCTCCGGACATGGCTTTGTATGTTATAGTTCACTTGAGCTTAAATGACTGTAACATCAAGCACACGTCTCCTCCTATTTGTCTTTGCCTTTGGAGTATGTTTGCTAAAAGGTCAGTGTGAAAACGACTCATTTTGACAGAGGCATCGGCTTGTGTATAAACAGAGCATTAATATCTCTGCTGGTCATGGGCAGCTGCAAGTCCAATATGTCACTGTGCTAAGTCCAAGCTTAAGGCAAATCGTGATCTTATTTTAAATCATTCTGAATCGTTTACTTACACATTTAATAGTTCAGAAGCTGTAAATTGTATTTATTGAGTGGCATTTAAAAATACTGAGGTTTGCAATCTGGTCTAATTGTGTATTTAAGTCATTAAAGGTGCACTATGTGCTGGAGGTGTACAGGGTCTGCCACTTTCTTGTTTCCACAGAGATGTCATTGAGTGCGTTAACATGCACAAGAATAACCAGGTTATTGAGCTGTATCCTGGTTATGACAATATTCTGAATATGGTGTTTACATGCGCTCAGAGAATGTGGACTTATGGTTCGTTCCAGGCAACTGGTAACTGGGATATTTCCCACCTCCGACTTGAAAAGGTGCCCTGGAACGCCACTCGAACTGGTAAATCCTACTTGTGAACTGGAAGCTAGTTGAGAGACTAACTTCACATAAGAGATAAACTGTGACGTATTACAACAATGACAGTTGCCACCCAAAGTAGATCTGCATGATTAACCACTGCATAAACTGTAAACATTTGTTACAGGTTAAATATGAAAATAATCAGTTATTTAGCATATTTGAGTTATGAGTTCATTCAGCTGGAACACTCCAAAGTTGGAACTCGTAAAATTCAAAAAGGAGATTGGTTGTTTTCAAATTCTATAAGGTGATTATGTCATAACCGGGTTTACATGGACAGTCACAAAACCAGGATACTTGATCATAACCGGGTTATCTGTGTGCATGTAAACGCATTAATTATTGTTGAGGTTGAATTTTGCTTATTTCAAAGTGCATATGACAAGTTTTTATGATTTATTTTAATTGGTGGGATAATACTAAATGCTGGTACCTGTATATATAAATATATGTTTTCTTATTGTTAGAGTCCTCATCTGCTGAATGTGGATCTATATTTACAGATCTACCTAATGCCCCAGAGTCTGGCGAGGAAGAGAGTGTGGAATAAAAAGTACCCCATCTGCATTGAGCTGGCCAAGCAGGACGACTTCCTGTCCAAGGCCCAGGGGGAGAGAGCGGAGCCTGCGGAAGACAGAGCCACAGGCCTCAGTGAGAAGGTGGAAAAGGTGGACAAATGTGAGAAAGTCGAAGGATTCACAGAGGAGCCCAAACGACGAGCTTCAGGAGGAGGGGATTTGACCATCTACCTGTTTGGAAGGACCGGGCGGGAAAAAGAGGAATGGTTTCGGAGATTTCTGCTTGTGTCACGGGCGAAGTCAGAATCTCGTCTGCCTGCAGTCAGTAAGAGTGGTGAGACATTATACACTCACACACTTACATTTCACTCAATATGGTTTAACAATTTATGAGCTCAAATGAAAACCAGTGAATTAAAGAACCATAGTATCTGTGCTTTTCAAACTCAATTCCAATTCCAGTTCCAAATATACTTATTTCTAGTTTTTGTCTTGCTTTTGTTCTGATTTGGTCTTGCCTTAGATTCAGTTTAGTCATGTGTCTTGTCAAAATGTATTTTTTTTTACCTGCTAACATATGTTGGGGTGCTAATTTTGGCCAATTTGGTTTGACTTTTGGTATGATTTGAACTGGCTATCTTGTGATAAAAAAGTAAATACTTTCAACATGTTTATCCTTAATGCATGCATGACTTACCATAATCACTCTTGCTAGTTGTGACCAGTGTGTAAACCCCATCTTAGGCACATACAATCCTCAGAGTGAGTGAAAAGAGGGGTGCATGAATGGGTCAGGAGGATTACATGCACAGAGAGGCAACACTGGTCTTTGGATGTAAACCGGCGAGGATAAAGCCTATTGAAAAGGAAAGGTTGGTAGACGCTTGCAGAGGATGAACAAGATTACTCAAGCGTGTATTTATGATAGAGGAGAAGAAGCATAAGCAGTTTTGCAGATAAAGTTGTTATTATAAGAATGGCAATAGTGCTATTATTAAAGTCATAGAAAGAACATGGGTTTGTAAAACTCAATCTTGTTAGAAATGCTAAAGCGATGCTAACATGGTGGCTGAGCATAAAATGTTAGTATGCTGGCTCTAGGACAAAACTCCAAACTGGTCTCTCTCTGCCTGTTCTACTCAATGTCTCAGAAACGTTTATACCAGCAACTATATGTTTTTATAACAAGAACTTGTCTGAGCCCATATCTATGTATGTGTGTGGAGGGTGGATAGGCGATAGATACAGAAGAATATCAGTATGGATTATGCAAAAAAATTAAGACATTTGCAATCCAAATCTTTTAAAATGTGCCAATAAATCAAATCAAATCAAATCAAATCAATTTATTTTTATAATGCCCAAAATCACAACAACAGTTGCCTCGATGGCCCACAGGTAAAAGCAGTTCAGATAACTGTCCCAGAATGCCCCTGTCCTTTGACCCTCCTTCGCGGCGAGGAAAAACTACAAAAAACCCCATGGGAAAAAGTAGAAACCTCTGGGAGAACCACAGTGAAGGAGAGATCCTACTCCCACGGACGGACAGGCTGCAGCTGAACTAGGACTGACGCATCCACTTGGACTGTGGAGCCAGAACCACTCAAGAGGGAGGTGGCTTTAAAGAGTTCCTCCAGGAGGACGAGAAGCAGTCCACCAGTGTAGAGAGATCCTCCAGCAGGAGATGAGGAACAGTTCATCTAAAGTAGAAGGAGTTCGTCCAGGCAGACGAGGTGTGGCTAATCCAGCTGTCCAGGCGGGTGGCGCATAGATCGTCCAGTGTAGAGATCGATCCTCCAGACAGATGGGGGTGGGGGGGTCGTCACTGGAGCAGCCGCCGCAGTGTCTGAAACAGTCTCCACTCCCCGGGGGAAGTGGAGAGAAAGAGAAACATGTGAACAGCAATGAACAGACTACAGTTGAAGTAATATTAAATATTGTTGATAGATAAAGTAGGAAGAACCAGAGGATAGTGTTCAAGCTGCCATACTTCCCCCAGCAGGATTGCTCCAAGGGCAGCGTAGCTAAAACTGTAGGTTTTTATTTCTGTTCCTAACTGGCCTGACCATAAGCTATTTCAAAGAGGAACGTTTTGAGCCTGGTCTTAAATGTAGAGACTGTGTCGGCCTCTTTTACATGAACAGGGAGCTGGTTCCATAACATAGGAGCTTGGTAGCTAAATGCTCAACCTCCTACTGTGCTTTTAGAGACTCTGGGGACTAACAATAGTCCAGCAAACAATAGTCCAGCAACCAAATGTGTTGGTTGAGGTTCAAGTATAAGGATTGTAAAATGAAACTTTTATTAAACTGCGTTTTTTATCTTTTATTTTTAATCAACACTCCTTTGAGCAGCTTTATGACAGTTTTCGTAATATATAGACTATATACACACCACTATAATCAGGTATATCTCCAAAACCACAATTTTGATATTATATGTTGCCAATATCTTGTATTTGAATTTGATTGAAATGTCACTATTTATGCCAAATTTTGATTTCTTCTACTCTACTCCAACGTTCATTTTGTCATCTTTTTGTTTTTAAATCTTTGGTTCTTTCTAAAGACAATATTAGACGCATGATTACTTTTTGTATATTTACCAAAGAAAGCTATTGTGATTCTGTCCCCCTATAGCCTTCCTGCCAGCCCACAGCCGCAGCAGCAGTCCTCAGACGTCCGTGTGCCTGGAGGCAGAGAGTCGGAGCAGCAGTCGGGGCAGTCTCGAGGAGGTGTCCCAGGTCCAAGGGAGAAGCAAAGACCCTCCCCCCAGCACCACCATCACCACACTGCCCTGTCCCACCACTGGGGCCAAACAGAAGATGCTTTTAGACTATAACGTCTACATGGCCAAATATGTCACCACACAAGCTCCGCCCAGAAGTCCGACAGGCAAAGACAGCGCTGGGAACAGCCCCGAGAGCAGCCCCAAAGCAGCTAGAAAGGCAAGACGTAAAATACAATGGGTGTGCATTTTGACAGTAGTGACGTTTGCATGCTGAGGATGATATTTGGGTTGTCTTATATATGAAGAGATTGTGTTGTATTTTAACTCAGTTCCGTTAATAATGGTTGTAGGATATACTTTAGTTGAAGAACAGCACAAACAACTCTGCATGCTGTTTTAAAGTATTATTTAAATACTGATTGATTCACAATATCAATTTCTTGTGTCAGTGCTTTTTAAGATATGTCAATAAATTACTATAAAAGATTATGATTAAGATGAAAATTCAAGTAAACCTATAAGCACTTGTACTGGTTGGAATAAAGTTGGACTAAAGTAAGTCAATTTCTTACCTGATTACCAATTCTCTATTTCCATACAATTATCTGTTGCGTCAACTCCAAAATACACACCCAACTACCTCAGACCTTGTTCCTAAAAAAAATAAAATAAAACCAAGACAAAAAGAGTGAATTTTCAACATTTTGGTGATTAATTTGATGTTTCTTTGGCATCAGGAACAGAGTAGCTCAGAAGGCCCTGCAGAACCTGAGGCCTGGGTCAACGCTTTTCTGGGGAGGATCTTCTGGGACTTTCTTGGTGAGAAGTATTGGGCCGATGTTGTCTCCAAAAAGATCCAAATGAAGCTCAGTAAGATCCGAGTGAGTAGAGGTACAAGTTACAAGCTAATAAACATTTTGCTTTGTGTTGATGTTTTTCTTCCTCTTTTAGTTGCCCTATGTTATGAATGAGCTAACTCTGACTGAACTAGACATGGGCTGTTCCATCCCAAAGATCCTGCAGGCCTCCAAACCCTCCGTGGACCACCAAGGTAGAGTTGCTCCACTTTATACGTTAAAATTATCTTCTTACACATACAACGCTTTGTTAATTACACTAATTATGAACAATTACTCAATATAATGAGAGTAAATTGGGATCATTCCTTCTTTGTACTATAATTGTAAGACGGGGTCAGCGGTTGGAGATTTGTGCCTCTGGTTATGTGTAGCGCTTATATATTTTTTTCAACTATTTTACATCTTTACAGTCTACAATTTTTTTCATATCTCACATTATCTTTTATTGAGGAGTGACATCTTTGTTGTTGACATATTTCTGTTTCCCCTGGCAGCCACTGTTCACAGCAGAGAGTGTGATGCTATTACTGCCTTGTGTCTGTGAGAGAACACACCCACACATTTACTCATGACGCTGTGTCAGTGAATCCAAGCACATAATTACTATCTGAGTAATGCCTTTTGTCGAGCACCGAAGAACATGGTCATAGATAGTAAAAGTAAAGAGGCGACATCATGCGTTGCAGAAGATGTTTGATAATCTCATTTTATACTGAATACATAACCTAAACAAACATAGTATACTATAAAGTTATGGTTATGGTTATGGTTATGGTTAAGGTTAAGGTTAAGGTTAAGGTTAAGGTACACTTTATTGTTTAATTTGTCAATTTACCCGTCCTTCAATGGGATATTGAGGGCTACAGAACTCTATGATCAGCATTTTATATTTCTATATATTGTTTTAAAGAACAATGGACCTCAATGTGGATTGGAAGTTTCATTTTGTTAAGTATTTGACTATGTATTCGGGCTGCAACAATTAAGTGACTTATCATGACTAGCTGACTTTAAAAATAATTGTGTCATAGTTTGATAATCATAATTGTTAGCTGGACTTTACAAACTCTTTTTAATACAAAGACAGCGGCAATATTAAGTCAAACTGAAGAAAAAAAAAAAAAAATCAGATTTTATTTATTTGGTTTATTTACCAGGGACAATGTACAGTCAAATTTTTGTAAATGGAGTTAGCTAGAAAGGCTCTTTTAGATCTGTGGTAATATTACACATTATTTGTAAATATTCTCTATCTAGAAGCCTTCAGTCACCATTATTTAGCCTTTATTTGATTGATAGTGTTTTTAAAAAGTTTCAGTATACATTACTAACAACTCAACTCAACTCAACTGAGAGACAATAACCACTGACTAGTTAACTAATGTAATTGTTAGTTGCAGTGATACTATGTATGTGTTCCTCCTGATTGAAGACTACAGTGTCGCACCAACCTATGAATGAGCTTCTTACTCATGAAGAGTGGGCCACTCACTGGGCAGACATCTTGAAAATGTTTTTATGTCAGCGTACGTATTCTTTAAATACTTAATTAAGATAACTTTTTATGTTTGTATTTTGTCTTTAGGTCTTTGGTTTGATTTGGAGATCAATTACACAGGGTCCTTCCTGATGACGTTAGAAACCAAAATGAACCTAGCTCGCCTGGGAAAGGAGGGGGAGGGGCTTGGAGAGCAAGGCAAAGAATGGTGAGACAGATTTCTATGTTATGGGGAGGAAAAAGAAAATGAAATCCATTTATGAATTTAAAGTCTGTTTTACTTGATAATTGCTGAATAAGTTACATCAGTATTAATGTTATTTATACATCCTATTTTGCTGGTTCTTTCGCCCTTTTCTTCTTCCATCAATCCTCTCTCTAAATGCAAACCCCTATGGATTTACACATTCAATGGTGAGTTTGGGAAAAGATGCAGATATCTGCCCAGTTACCTGGATCATTTATCATAAATAATAGCAAGTACATCAAAGGAAATAAATACATGCTAAGGAATGCAAAAAAAACAACAATGTGTGTGCGTGCCACTGAATGTAAAGTATATCTGTGTGCTTGACAGGTCCAGGCCCAGAACCTACTGTTTAGCGGACAGTGATGAAGAATCTTCAAGTGCTGGGTCATCAGACGAGGAGGAGCCACCTGAGCTGCTTAGTGATAAAACCATTTTACCTGGAGGCGAGGGGTGAGTTCAACACAAAACCTACAATGAAGCAAATGTGTGTGTGAGATTATAGAGCATGCTGTTCTGACCACTAAATTTGTACCACCCATTAGTTTGCAAATGTCTAGCACTTACTGTTGATGTAACGCCATCACACAGCATCTTTGTGTGGGTGCTGAGCGGCAGGAGATGCTAGTATGAATTAATTATGAACCTGACTCACTTCTTGCCTCCCCTCCTTCTCCTTTTTTCCCTTGCAGCTACGTGGGAGGGCACCGGCCGAGTAAGATCATGCGCTTTGTGGACAAAATTGCCAAGTCAAAATACTTCCAGAAAGCTACAGAAACAGAATTCATCAAGAAGAAGATGGAGGAGGTGTCCAATACGCCCTTGCTGCTTACTGTGGAGGTGCAGGAGTGCAAGGGGACTTTGGCTGTCAACATCCCACCCCCTCCCACTGATAGAATATGGTACTTTTATCTCTAAGGAACCAATATTTTCAAACTTGGATGCTGCGCACAAGTGGATGTAGTTTGTCGGTGCTCCCTCTGGTGGTTAAATATTGAAGTATATCGTAGACTTAAAGGCATTACAACAAAAAGGCAGTTGGTCTCATGAGGTCTAATTTTACCTTAGTGTGTTTTAATTCAGTAGTTTCATTTGACTGAAAATATATTGCAAATGGTTTATGTATACCAAAATAGTTAGTTTGAGCAACACCTGCCACAATGGCCAGTTTCTGTATTATCTGCTTTTATGAAAATGCATTACACTAGTTACAGATAAGGGGTTCTGCATCCAAGTAACAAAGCAGATAACACAGATAACAAACAATTGTGCCAAACATTTTAAAGACTTTTCTTTTTTGTTTAGGTATGGTTTCCGGACTCCACCTCACCTGGAACTCAAAGCAAGGCCCAAACTGGGTGAAAGAGAGGTTACTTTAGGGCATGTAACTGACTGGATTGAGAAAAAACTAAATCAGGAGTTTCAGGTAGGTTCTTTTTTGTTGTTAATTAATAATTTGACTCTCTGCACATCCTCCATCGCCAATATACACCATAAAACAACAGATGTGATGCAACTGTTTTGATGCCAATTTAAACAGTAAACTGTCCTACCACACACCTTCATTACGGGTCTTTTCTCTTTTTTATTAATACTGTGGACTGCAAAGATTTAGGTTCACACTAGAGTGAGCATAGCAATTGCATGATTTGCAAATAGATGTAGATGCACTGACAACTGTAAAAAATCTTTTTATCCTGCAGAAAATCTTTGTGATGCCAAACATGGACGACGTGTGGCTCCCGTTAATGCACTCTGCGATGGACACGCGTTCAAATATCAACCTGGTGACTGTGACAAACGAGGCCTTGAAGGACCCAGAACTGTCTGAATCTGAGGTCTCTGAGTTTGAAACGTAATGTAAACTGGAGGACATGTAAACCACCATCATGGCAATATGACTGAACATACAAGTACCTGGCCCATCAGCAGCTAAAGGTGCAGCCGAGGTCGTCCCAATGGTCTCTTACTGTATTTTTCATTTTTGTCCAATTGCCAGTGGCTGCCTTTGAAGCTCTTAAACTGAAAGTATAATAATTTAGTGTTTTGAAAAAAAATCCAAAACTAAGACTTGGATATCACTGAATAGGATTGCCAAATAGCCATCGCATTTAATTGTAACCATTAATCATGTGACCATTTTTCTTTTTGACAGTTTAGAGGTAACTCCTTATTTGTTAGACAGAAAGATATGAATGTTATGGTCAGCATTTTTTAGTAATTTGGTCCTGAGGTTGTGAATGATCATCTAGCAGGGATCTCAACACTACAGGTGTCATGTATGCAAAAAATATTGACACTGTGTCCATCTTAGGCTCCAACAGCTGTAGATAGGCAATACATTCAGACTGTGCTTAAGAGTAGATTCAAGGTTGTGCGTATCTGGCTTTATTAAGGGTTGTATAAACGTCTTTATCAACACAACAGCTCAATAATGCCTATCGATGAATGTAAAAAAAGGAAAGAGAAACTTATGAGCTTTCATGAACCTGTGCTTTTTGACCTTTCATTTTTAGTCAAAAATAAGTAGTTTTTTTTTTTTGCCAAAGCATTTTTGAGTCGTTTTGTGTGTACAGTATGTGGTGGCAAACAAGCAATCAAATGACAATGGAGAGAACTGTAGAGGGACTTGAATGACCAATAGCTGAAGCACTGTTTATTTGTAAAAGATGAACTGTACAGGTGTTGATCACATCAGGAGACTTACATGGATGTTTTCATTTAACTGGATATCAGCCATATTATTTATTATGTAAGCAATCATCCAGCTTATGAATGCTGTTAGTATTTATTGTGTTCTTTCTGTACTGTATGTGTGTATTGTCGCCTACAAACTTTACTAGAACAGCCTATTCCAGTCTGCCAAGACATCCAGCCGCTTTTAAAGGTGAAACTATGTTTTGTTTTAATATGTATTGTGAAATGAGGCAGAAAGTGCCTTTAAATAATCAACATTCCCTCATTGTGAGCCATCACGTTTTGAGAATGAAGTGGATGCGTTCTGTGCCATTACTTTACTTTAAAATACCATTGTTTCCCTTTTTTGGTGTTTTTTGCACAGTGCTTAAAATAGTGTCATTACTGTTGTGTTCAGTGATGTCACAAAATGTTACAGTTGATCATTGTGGATCAATAAAACTTTTGCTTGAAAAAGATATTGGCTCCAACTTTGTAACAGACCATTAGAGAGGACTCGATAGTTCATTGCCTTGTTCACAACAACACAACAAAAAAACAGGGTTTAGACAGCAAACTTTTATTTATCTAATCTGAAAGAAGTCTCAAAACAGAATACCTGCAATGAAAGAAAAATACATTTAATACTATTAAACGTACAAACAAAATAAATAAATGTAATGTGTAGTGGGTACTTTCAGATTTGTTTTGTCTTCAGACTAGCATCAGAAGTCTAACGCATCATTGATCATCACTAAAACCCATTCTTGTATCTCCTGCATGTTATTTTAATGCTTACCGTGCAGTTGGTCTTTAATGTCGTTAAGTCAGGCCTGCATTCACAAAAATATAAATTAGGACATTTCTTTCATTTAACTGTGATAACACATGGTAGGCCTATGCAACACTACTTATTTACAAGTCAGATTTTAAAGGATGACTTCATTTGAACATCAGAAGTCTAACGCACTTAAATCATCACACAGTATGCAGCATTAAACTACATTTTCCACCAAGTTATGAATCTCACCTTGGCACATTAGATCCACGTGATGGGATGTCTTTACAGCGACATATAATCCTCCATTTCACTGTAAAAACATCAAAACAAATAATAAGATTGCAACGCATTAATATATTTATGTAAATATATAAACGTACGTACCTGAAGATAGCATGTATGGTATCCACACGTGGCTACTAGGCCTAAAGCCAAATGCTAAAGAAATTAATGTAAACGAGCATTAAAAAAACTACAAATCCATATCGAGCAACAAAATTTAAAATACAGCATGTAATATTCAAACTCAAAGACTCAATAAAGAGCCAGCACTTAAGATATCGCTACATATCTCTCTAGCTACTGAACGTCAAGCGTGCTTTGCAGACTTGTGCAGACTGCATGCCAAAAGCCCAACCGGATGTAGTTTATAGTGTTTCCGGTGGAGCAGCTCTCCTCTGATTGGCTGGTTCAGTGTTTGCGTCTCCCCTCCTCCGCTGTGTGGTTCTCTATCCCAAAGTCCAACCCCCACAGCTTTCATTTCAGGAAGAATTATCACAAACGCCATGTAGAGCACTTTTGGGGCTCAATTGTTATATTCTTCAGACATTTGGTGGATACTTGTAAATTTGTCAATCGGAAGCTTTCTATGTAGCCAACAATCTCAATAGTTTGTCCAGGCGTGAGAGCAGAAAACATGGACTGGACGATTAGCAGTCGGGCCATGGTGTGGTGCATTTTGGCATTGCTTTGCTGCTTTGGATTTCCTCAAAAGGTGAGAATGATTGCTGAAAAGTTGGTTGTGGGTTTTTAACTTTATTGTCTCTCATGTTTATTCCCATTGTCTGATAACAATCCCCAAATGCACTACGATGCCGTCGCCGTGGCACACACGCGTCCTGAAAAAGTACAAGCTAATGCTAGACGGGTATTTTAGCTCAAAACACACTATTTTACTAGAAAACTGAGCTTATTTCGAGGTCTGTCAATTGATTTAAAAAGGAAGTGCTTGGTAATCTTTATTGTGTTAAAATAATAATTGAATTCAAGGTAAAATCATCTTTGTTTACGTCCACTCACCATCATTTACAAATGCCAATACTGTGGAACAATATTTCAAACAATGCTTTGTTGTTGTCACCATTGATGAATGTCTCTGTTTGCGTACAGACCTATTGTTAAATAGTGTGTGTTATTTTCCACACTAAACATTGTCATTTGGATAGTGGATTCATTAAATATAACAGTACCATATGTCTGAATTGGATGTAGCATTGGGAGGATGTAAGGCATGAAACTGATCAAGCCTAGACTTTCATATTTAATATTAATTGCCACAAAAGCTGTACTGGCTAAAAGGCAGATTAAGTTAGCCTTTTAATCCCTTATTATCTCCCGGGGTTTTAGTCTGCTGGTGCAAATGGTAATCTTGAGTTGAGTGCACATTGTGACTCCAGTATAAGTACTGTTCATTCATAACTTCCTTAATTGCAGCATGTACTAAACACACTTATTGTTGCTCACATTTAGTTAAGTCTGTCAGTATTGCCACATGCTTACTTTGTGTTGACAAGCCTAAATGCACCAAAGCTGGTATGTTTGAGAAAATGTGATCTGCCACTTATCTTATCACAATGGGAGGCTGGGAGTTTGAAGTGTGCATGAACCAGGGCCAACATGTGACATTTTTCAGAATGAAGCAACAGATTAATTGTCAGAGATGTAGAAGGGACATATATATTTTATGTTAATGATTAAAAAATAAACACTCCTTTGTCTGTATACTCCATCAGGATGTCCTCAACTGCATTCACTTCAGCTGTATATATGTAAAACTTTGTAAAAAATCTCATTCACTTTTGTTTTCTACACAAAAATAGCCAAATAGTCAGTTGTTGCAATGTGTTATTGATAAGTAAATAAAAATAAAAACAAAAAAGTCATATATCCTTGCTGCTTTGGGACTTCCCAGTTTAAATTGTTAGACAGTACAGCCACAGTGTATTCATTTCACACATGGTAAGACGTTCTTGTGCCATAGCCATAAACCTTTTTTAAAAACAACAGTAAGTTGCATTAATAAATGTTGCAACATATTGCTTATGACTAGACAGCATCACACTTCCTACAATAAGACCTGATGTGTAGTGGTTGTGGTTACTGTGATAGTTAACTATTAGTGAGTTGCAAACAGACCTCTGCTATAAGTTGGTCAATGTAAGCCTATGTAGAAGCAATAACTTTTGATGCTCATAGAATCAAATTACCACTCATTTGAAATGTGAAACTGACTGATTGAAGTAAATAGAAGATCCTCTATCTGCCTGATTTTCATTATTCATTTTTACATTTTAGCATTTTTTTTTAGTTCATCAAACATTATCAGGCCTATATAAGAAAGACAAAAGACCTCAAAATTGGCCCAGATTTTGGTTTCGCCCTGTTCTGTCTTGTTATGTAACACACTTGCGCAACCACTTACACATTTCAATGTAGCAAATTATAGACGGGAATTAGATGGGGCAGTTATCCTAACGTATCCTTTGCTGATATAAGTGAGTCAATTTTGTGCTGCACGTGCAATTTATTGATGGGAACTGTAACAGGTGCTAGTGTGTCTGAGAGACCACTGATGGTCTGAACACCAGTTTCAAGTTTCTTGGCAATGTAAAAAGCAACAACAATGTTTCAGTTAATTTGACTTTTGTCATTTGCCTACAGTTTCAAAAGCCAGATGAAAGTACAGCAGTACAACAGTGGTTTGTATGTTCCTGTCCTCAGCACACTTGATAACCTTGGGATAAATAGTTTTCTTCTAGCCTTCAGCGTTGTAGATGCATTAGCAAGGTAATCAGTAGAAACACCCAGATGTGGTTCTTTAGAATGGTTGTATTTGTCCCCTGTAGACCACATGTTCAGACCTAACCCACCAAGATAAGTGGTTTAGTGTCTCCTAAGAGCATTTGAATAACTGCCATAAAGCCCATAAGCAATTAGAGATGGGCCATTTGCATTTGGTTGGGGCCGTTTGTGTTGGCCCCAGAGCCCTTAAGAGAGTACTCACTTCAGTATTCATGTGGTTCTCGGTTAAAATGGGGATGTATTTTAGACTAAAGCACAAAGTGTTCGAAGACTGTCAGTTTTCTCACACCTATTTGACACGTTTAACCCAGGATGTAACTTGGCGTTATTTTTGTTGATGATTTTGCGCAAGCGAAGTTTGTCTCGTATCAGGCTATTCATGTGGCACTGTCCATGCACTTATACAGTATATGGTCATGATTTATTAACAAAGTCTGCCAGGTCAACTCTCACTTGCTCCGAATAAAGAAGAAACTCAAGTCATTTAACAAGAAGAGTATACTACTATAGACAAGTCGACGATATTTTTTGTTTGTTTGTTAATATCAATTTCCCAGATTCATCAGTACACCTAACACTCATGAAATTCGACTTAATTTCCTTTAAACTTTTTTAATGTGTGTGTTTGTAGGGCTGTTTTTGCAGTGCCAGCACAGTTTCCCTTCCTGAGAGTCTGCTCTTTGTATCCACTCTGGATGGAAACCTCCATGCCGTTAGCAAGAAGTCAGGCTCTATCAAGTGGACTCTAAAGGAAGGTACAGTAGTTCTACTATAGTCGTTGATGTTGTGGTAAATTTATGTTTGATTTCCCTGTTGCTGGTTGGGCTCTATGCTTAGACATGGAAACTTGATAATGATTAACTTACAACACACGACAAGGACAGAGTGGGCAAGGGTAGCTTGCCTGTCATATCACTCTCTTTGGACTCATTGCATGCATGGTGTCTACAAATGCACATTGTCATGCTGCATACTTTAAATTACTAAATAATTAATTCATAAATTAATAAATTAAACAGTTGTTAAAACAATGTTTTTTAATGATTTCTCTTCTCGGCATGGGCTCAAAGCAAGGCTTTTTATCTGTGACAAACATTGTCTTGGACATAGTTGAAAGATTTTTGTGCGGGGTCACTGTGGCATTAACAAAAACAAACCCGACCTTGCTTCAGATCAGCTTTTTCACAAATGTATACAGAATACAACTGGAGTGTCAACACTTATCTTAGCTGTGTGGCTATATCAAACCATGATAATGGTGATTCGGTGTTTTACTAAACTATTTTCAAAAGCTTGGTTCTGTACAATCCTCAAGGCTGTGAAGTTTTTTCGGAGATAATACTTATTTTACTCAGAAAAACAAGTACTCCGTATCTCTCCATTTAATATTCAAATTAAATTAATAGGCACTGGCTGCTTCCTCCGCTTCATCTGTTTTTCTGGGAGATTTATTGCATATTAATTTGAGCAGCTCTGGGCCTGGCTCTGCACACACCTGCTGTTTTGTTCCATTTCAACAGCCACACGAGGAGGGCTGAGCTGAAATCACTCCACACTCTACAAAGACACAACTATGTGTTCTATTGTCCTGTCCTTGTGTTTGTGGCAAAGGTGTTTCTGAGTATCCACCCACTGAGTTTATTGTATTGTTGATATTCCAGTAATGGTTTCTCACCCCAGTCTTATGATGAAGGTTGACAGTTGCCCACCTTTCAGTAATCCTGTGCTCAGCTGTAGGCTATTGATGACCCCCTTCGGCTATGATTAGGCATCAGCACCATCTGGTCCACACCCTCTGAGTTCACAACACCGGGTGGGGTGTGTTTGCCTTGGACCTATGGAGATTTGGCTAGACTTCTATTTCAGCACTGGGCTTGAGTTACAGTATTAAACGTCTAGCAGCCGATTATAGCTGCAGATATTTCACATTTCATTTTCTTATTCATTGACATTTTCATTTTCCCTCCTCACAGATCCAGTTCTTCAGGTCCCCACGCATGTTGCAGAGTAAGTACTTGTCTGTGTACATAACCATGTACAATGCAAATGTCGGTTAGAAAAGTCACTAAACCTGTTAGTCTTGTTAGGTCTTTTTCTAATAATTATAAAATTCCTCCTGAGGTGTAATGCTTTTTTTCCAGGCCTGCCTTTTTGCCAGACCCAAATGATGGAAGCTTATATTCACTTGGAGGAAAGAACAACGAAGGGCTCACGGTAAGAGGAACTAACTTCATTAAGTTCCTGTTTGCTTTAAAAAGAACATTACTAACCTCCCTATTCTCAAGAAATATAATGAATCCTACCACTTGTTAAAAGTAATGCTACCACAATTATTTCCGCTCATAGACTATGTATCCTGTTATACAGTATAATACTAACTTTTCCATTTTTGGTTTAGAAATTGCCATTCACTATACCCGAGTTAGTCCAAGCTTCTCCATGTCGCAGTTCAGATGGAGTTCTCTATATGGGTATGTAGTAAACAACATCTTGTGTTTATACCAGTGCCAATGAACTATTAACATGAGATAACCACTACTGAACTGACCAATGTAATTATTGTATAAATAAATGAAAATAATGAAAATGCAGATATAATCTCAAATTATGACTGGGCTCCTTTGTTTTAAACTCAACTGGTAACATTGTCTACACTCTTGGTCTTTGTTTTCTTTCAACTGAAGCTGCTGTTTGTACAAAAGTTTGTATTGCAACAATTACAACAAAACTAATTTTGTTGCAAATGTTCTGATCATTTTGAGACAATAATCTTTTGAAATCCATCCATATGGGTAATGTTCAAAAGTTGTCTTTGCAACAATTGCAATGGACTGTGTGCCTTTGCAGGAAAGAAGCAGGACTTGTGGTATGTGGTGGACCTTTTGACTGGGGAAAAGCAGCAGACCCTGACTTCTTCTTTCGCCGAGATGTTTTGTCCATCATCATCTTTGCTCTACTTTGGACGCACAGGTGCATATAAAGCTCGGCCCCCTGCAGCACCCATTTAGATCAAATACTTTTTTATTTGTATGTGTATATGAAAAACCTGTAGTTGGTGGCACAGACCAACCAGACTATTACTGAAAGTAACTAGTTTAAGTTTAATTGTTACTTTTCATCTGACAGACAATCGACTAATAAGACCTCTTTAGCCTAATTTTTAAATGGTTCTAATCACAGAGACCAAAAACACTGATCCTTTTTGAAAATTTGTCAAGACTGCTATTTGTTGTGCTTCTAACACAATTGTGAGGGCCGATCTCTGCTTGACTAGAATACTGTGTATGTGAACCTCTAACAGCCCGTCAGATGTATGGCAGAGGTGTATGTATCATTGGCCACTCTTTTATGTGTGAGAAAGTTACTGCAGACAATGATCTAAGCCCTAGAGTCAGTGGTGTCAAGTATTGGCTTACTGTGAAGCCCAAAAGCATTTGTGCTAGATTTCATTGTAACTTCAACTTTTAAAGACAGGGGTATTGTTCACCACTTTGCATTTGCAGCTGTACAAATGATTTTTCTGTTAATTTCTGTAGAGTATACCATTACCATGTATGATACCAAAAGCAGAGAGCTGCGCTGGAATGCTACTTACTCTGATTACGCGTCAACACTTCCTGATGATGACACAAAGTACAGTAAGTCACCACAAACCAATGTATAGATATGTATATTTAAAATATAAAAGATTACCAATTTATGTAATTTACAACACATATTATCAAATACTCCTGACAAGAACTATTAATAAAAATAATTGTAACATGCATTGCTGAGGCACTTTGTCTGTTGAAAAAGTATCGTACATATTAAATTGATTGTGTATCAAGGTATTTACATACTATAGTTATCTATGTTATTAAAATTAGCATTTATATGAATATAGCAAAAGTCTTATAACCGCATTGATTTAGGCACTAATGACCTTTTCTTGGTTTGTAGAAATGGCCCATTTTGTATCAAATGGTGACGGCCTTGTGGTGACTGTGGACAGTGATACTGGAGATGTTCAGTGGGTACAGAACTACAACTCACCAGTGGTAGCCATGTACATCTGGCAGCGCGAGGGCCTTCGGAAAGTTCCCCACACAAATGTTGCTGTGGAAACTCTGCGTTATCTCACCTTCATGTCGGGAGATGTCGGACGCATCACCCAATGGAAGTATCCCTTCCCCAAAGAGCAGAAGCCCAAGAACAAATTTATGTAAGAAGTTCCTCCTTTCTTCTCCTGTTAAAAGTGAGGCATAGCATGGCATAACAAGCAAAACAAGAAAATTGAGCTTAAAAAGCACTTTACATAATATACTGTATTTGTTTATATGTACTACTTCTCTGTCTGTCTGTCTGTATCTATATATCAACCTACTGTCATTACTATTTCTATTTGTATTTGTAAATTAAAAAGAAAAACATTACATTTTTTTTAATATAGAGCAAATTATTATTGGGGGGAGCCCAAGGGATTGTCAGGTTGATAACAGGGCTGTGTTGCTTCAGAGTTTGGAAATGGCTGCTTTATAGTTATATCTTATTCATTTAAGTGTGACCACCATATTTTGTTTGGGTTATGACATCTAGAATAGCCATTTGAGGGTTTGTTCTATTTTGTCTAAATTTTTTTTGTTTTGTTTTTCTGTCTCAGGGCCACATTATATGTGGGTAAATATTCCACCAGTCTCTATGCCTCCCCTTCTCTGGTGCACGACGGTGTGACTGTGGTGGTAAGTTATAAACATGTTTTCAAAATGATTTTCATGAGTTTTGAATGGACCACCGTGTGTCCTTTTTTGTCATGAAGGAAGAAAAAAGTCCATTCTAAAATGATTGGTTGTTTATGTTCATCACCCTGATTTCATTGACTTTTTACACATGTTCACAGCATGCTAACCAGAGAAACATTTGCACTGTTGTCTGTGACAAGCATAATTTTTCATCATTACATTGGATTAGTTTTTTGTTTTTTTTAATGTCCTAAAAACACTCCTCTGGATTATTATTGTGTATATAATGTAATGTTTGCTGATATCTTTCTTTGTGCAGCCTCGTGGGAGCACCTTCCCCATGCTGGAGGGACCAAACAGCCAGGAAACTGAAGAGGACAAGGAATGTGTCATTACACCAAGCACCAGCATCAAGTTTAACGCTGCACTTCGTGAGCGAAATCGTATTAACTTTATGAGGAACTACCTACTTTTGATTGGTATGTTAGAAATACTATTGTACTGTGAAGAGGCAGATTTAATACTACTTTGAGTTTCGTATGCAACACTGCCCTCTGTATGTATAAATATAAGATTTATTATTAAACTCACCTCCATGTGTGTTTTAGGTCACCATGAAACCCCTCCTGAAGCTCATCACAAGATTCTAGAGAAATTTCCTGACAGCTTCCCTCGCAATCAAGGCAATGTCATCCCACCTACAACTGACAAGAAATTAGATGAGGTGAATTTGTGAATCTTGTGTACCACTTTTTCTTGTACTCCTTTTCTTATCCTTTTGTCCTGTTCTCCCTCATGCAGAAGGTTAATGAAAGTGGAATGAATGATGGTAAACCTCCACCTCCTCAACCTGAAACTTCAATACAAGAACCCGGAGCAAGTGGTCGCCCTGTGAAGCCCGAAGCTCCTGTGGACTCTATGCTCAAAGACATGGCTACAATAATCTTCTCCACCTTCCTCTTGGCTGGTTGGGTGGCTTTTGTCATTACCTATCCAAAGGCAAGTGTGACATGCTCCCTACATGTCTGTCTGTCATGTTTAGTTCATAATGCATTGGAAAGCTAGAACATTTACTTGATTTTTCTCTCTTGCTGTAGAGTGTGCAGAAGCAGCAGCAGCTCCAGCACCAGGAGTTTCAGAGACAGATGGAGGAGAGACTTGAGCTGCTCCAGAGGCAGCAGCCATTCCCAGCCTCAGACCTGGCACTGGCCTTGGCTCCGGACAGTGACTATCTGGATGCGGCCCACATTCGCTCAGAGTGCTCCGACCACAGCAGTCCTAACATCACGCCCCGAGCCTCCAATCACTCCAATATGTCAGTGTCTGAAATTGGAAGCTCGGCCAATGAACATGATGATGGAGGTAAAAACTGATGACTGTGTATATTGTGATGTACTTGAAATTGTTCAGTAAAACAACTTTTCTTTTTCATGAAGAGGAAACAAGTGTGGTAAGAGTGGGCAACATAACTTTCCATCCTAAGGAGGTCCTAGGTCACGGTGCCGAAGGAACTATTGTGTACAGGTTTGTTTATTTCAACATTGTATAATATAATATTGCTAATTAGAATCATATCTGATAAAGTGCTTCTCTTTCCACAAAGGGGTCAGTTTGACAATAGGCCTGTAGCTGTTAAGAGAATACTCCCGGAATGCTTCAGCTTTGCAGACAGAGAGGTTCAGCTTCTCAGGGAGTCTGACGAGCATCCAAATGTAATCCGCTACTTTTGTACTGAGAGAGATCGGCAGTTCCAGTATATTGCCATTGAGCTGTGTGCTGCTTCTCTTCAGGAGGTACGAAGTATTTCAAATATGTATTAATGTTACAATTAACTTGTTTGTGTATTGTAATACAGCTGTGGAATTATCCTTTACTAATGACATAATTTGGTTGGGTTTTGTGTTTGTCTAGTATGTGGAAAAGAAAGACTTCGATCGCCATGGACTTGAACCGGTCACGCTCCTGCAGCAGACAATGTCAGGACTTGCTCATCTTCACTCGCTCAACATAGGTATTTAAAGATGCACTAAACACCATTTTGGATCTTGCAATGTATATGTATATTATACAGTTCTTTTACAGTCCACAGAGATCTGAAGCCTCACAATATTTTAGTTTCAATGCCCAATGCTCATGGTCACGCCAAGGCCATGATTTCAGACTTTGGCTTATGCAAAAAGCTGGCAGCGGGTCGACACAGCTTCAGCAGAAGGTCTGGCGTCCCTGGCACTGAGGGATGGATCGCACCTGAAGTTCTTAGTGAGGACTGCAAAGATAACCCTGTAAGCAACTTACAGTTATGGTAGTGCAAAAAGGCTATAGATGAGAAATTGTAGACTGTTGATGACACTGACTCCTTGATGTTCTCACTAGACGTGTGTCGTGGATATATTCTCTGCCGGCTGCGTCTTTTATTATGTGGTGTCCCAAGGCAGCCATCCTTTTGGTAAATCTATACAAAGACAAGCCAACATTCTACTTGGTAAATACAGTCTGGAGCATCTTCAAATGGACAAACATGGTGAGAATGCTTCTCTGAATATTCAAAAGCTTTTGATATGTGTTAAACTTTGCTATGTACATGGAATTATTGTGCTGTTTCTGACTTTTCACCAGAGGACATTATAGCCAGAGATCTGATTGAGCAAATGTTGAGTATGGAGCCTACTAAGAGGCCCTCTGCAGAGTGTATCCTTAAGCACCCTTTCTTTTGGACCTTGGAGAAGGAGTTGCAGTTCTTCCAGGTATGTACAGAGTATGTATTTTATGAAATCTTTCAGAAAAAGCTCTTAATCTAGGCCTGTTTCCTATTTTAGGATGTTAGTGATAGAATTGAAAAGGAACCGCTGGATGGACCAATTGTTAGACAGCTGGAAAGAGGGGGAAGGGCAGTTGTCAAGAACGATTGGAGAGAACACATTACTGTACCACTGCAAACAGGTATGACTATTGACTGTTTGCATAAATAGGATAAATTCCAAGCAATATACAGTCAGACATTAATGTATTTTTTTTTGTAGATTTGAGGAAATTTCGTTCCTACAAAGGTGGTTCTGTACGAGACCTACTGCGGGCAATGAGAAATAAAGTATGATTGGTTTTGATGACTATTTTTCTCTTAATACATTTTATTGATTTATTTTTCCTCTCTCAAACAGAAACACCACTACAGAGAACTGCCCGCTGATGTTCAAGAGACTCTTGGCTCTGTCCCAGATGACTTTGTGTCATACTTTACATCCCGTTTTCCTCATTTACTCATACACACATACCTAGCCATGCGGACCTGTGTAACAGAGAGGCCTTTTTTGCCTTACTACTCTCCAAAAATGCAGCTTCCACAAACATCAATTCAGCATAACACAACAACACAACATAAGATTCAACATAAAGACGCACAGAAACAAAATGACCAATGCCAACTGCCAACACCATCAGAGACTTCTACACAGCAACAAGAACCTTTGCAACCACCACAAATCTGTGAAGTGTCAGCTCTTAAAGTGTTGTCTTCATCACAAATGTTGCCATTTGAAATGGTGCAGCAAGTAGACCTGAATAATCAGACGCAATGCTGTACAATTTTGTTGACTGAAGAACAGTCCTGTCTGCCTCTGGCTCAACCTTCTCCACTGGATCATATGCCTGTCTCATTGGGACCAAGTTTGGAGGACCCAGCACAGACACAAACGTTGCCTTAAACATGGATTCAAAGGGAATGTTGCTTTGCTGATGAGGACCAGGCCTGCAGTGCCTGGGATGCACTGGATGAAGCAGCTCTTCCCCTTCACAAAGTGCCTTTGGCTCACCAAGTTTCCTGACATACCGTCCACAAGTTTTGCCATGGTCATCTACATGTCAGGTTGTCTTGAACAGGGCTGAGTGAAGTGAATATTTCATTTTACGTCCAAATGGTATTTCTCTTAAAAAGTCTTTTTGTAAGAAATGTGGATGTTGTTGAGATTTTTGGATAGTTTTAATGTGCAATCTTGTACAGTATTTGTTGTTGAGTGTGTCTAATGCACAGTTGTATACTTTTGTAAAGACTGATTCATAAAGTGGATCACTTGTAATTTTCTGTGGCCAATGTGCCTTTTTACCACTGTGCTGTAGACAGCTTTTTTATTGACTTTGCTAAATGTGCTTGATTCCAACCTGTGCTGCTAGCTGCTTGTAATTTGTTAATTAAACTCAGAAATTACCTGTTCCAAAGATAATGTAGCTTCTCTATACATCAAGTTGAAGTAAATGATATTGTGGTTTTATCAGAGGCCAGAATTCTGTTGCATAAATGAATAATTTGCACATTAAACATTTATAACTTTTCTATTTAATATTTGTCTTTATGATTGGTTTGTTGTTAATCCGTTTTTAAATGTATTTGGTTAAGATTTAGAAGATAAATTGTGAATTTATCTACAACAAGACTCACATTAAAACAAGTGACAAAAATTTCTACTGTCAATGATGGCAAGACTTTGCAGGATTTTGTAGGTTTGAGGTTTACACAAAAGCCTACTGCTTCACTTTTGCTGTTTGCGGTTTATCGGCAGTAACAGGTCGAATGTCCGATAAAACGCATTAGGAATTTTGTCCCTTAGTGCTTACCTTACTTGATGTGTAATAACTTTTAGCCTGTTGTCCTTCCTCTCAATTAACTTATCCCTTTTTTTTAATAAATGAGGAACTGTGTTTCTCTATGGCACGCCGGTACGTAACTAATACTAGACAACTAACTGTTAGCTAAACTGTTGAACAAAACCGATTAAAGTGACACTGCAGACATTACCTTGTGAATA
The DNA here is from genome assembly GCA_019453435.1 of Rhinogobius similis. NCBI lineage: Eukaryota > Metazoa > Chordata > Actinopteri > Gobiiformes > Gobiidae > Rhinogobius > Rhinogobius similis. Next base: position 23,865,989 of record CM033631.1, read on the forward strand.
GCTAATGGCTAACCTCACTGCTAACTTCAGCTAAAAACAAAGGACATTTAACATTAAGTTACGTTATTATGTTGCAACATTAGATTTACAGAAAGATGAATAGATTTGCGATTTTTTAATTCGGAGTGCACTGTATTATAAAACATGGGATTACTTTGCCATGTTTCAGACTTTATTACTGCCTTTTCGCTTGTTTTTGTTTATTTCATATTGTTTATAATTGTGGATACCCACTGCGACAATTTGAGATATGAATATCAAATCAAGAATAACACAATGAGAAAGACTAGTGCATATTTTGAAAATAAACAAATGCCGAATAATCTTTCTAAAAACGATAAATGTGCCATGGCGCTGGAGCGTCGCTTTGACTGCGCCAGGGATAAAGTTATCAGCCAGACAGACTGCGAAGACAGAGGCTGCTGCTTTGCCCCTCTGTCGGATTTAGCTGGACCACCCTGGTGCTATTTTCCTCTTGTGTATCCTGGCTACGTCATGAGTCCTCTCACTCCCAGTAAAAGAGGACAAGAAGCCACTCTGACCCGTGCCAAGCCATCATACCTTCCCAAAGACATATCCACTCTTCACATGGAGGTTATAGAGGAGACTGCAGAATGCTTACACATCACTGTGAGTGGTGTTTTCATAACAGTGAATCATTTATAAAAATAACACTGCTGAATGAATTGAAATGTGTTTGTTGTAAGGTGAAAGACCCCTCATCTCAAAGGTATGAGGTTGAATTGCCAGGGCAACAATCTGCTCCCCGGGGCAAAGCTGGTCGTCAAGATGCCCTATTCTCCATTCAGTTTCAACACAACCCTTTTGGTTTTACAGTTCTTCGTAAATCAAATGATATAGTGATGTCAGTATTTATCACCTATTTTTTACCAAAATTATGAATATCACTGAATCCATATAACCATGTTAAATTTCCTGTTTTACTTTGCTGTTTTTCTTGGTTCTGTTCAAGCATGAACACAAGTGTGGCCCCTCTTTTATTTGCGGATCAGTACCTTCAGCTGTCAACAACACTGGCTTCCTCCTTTGTGTCTGGGCTTGGAGAACATTACACTTCCTTAAGTCTGAACTTGAACTGGACGTCTGTAACACTATGGAATCAAGACACTAAACCCCGTGTATGTTCGATACATCATCTGATAGACGTTAAACAAAGACACCTTTCACCCAAGCCAGTGCCAAATCATTTTATGTTTCCAGGCTGATGCAAACCTCTATGGTTCTCATCCCTTTTATATAGTCCAAGAGGCAAATGGATTTGCACATGGAGTTTTCTTGCTAAACAGCAATGCAATTGGTAAAGAAAGTATTTAACTTACAATTTATATACATGAGAATAAGGCATTCCTATATGCGTTTTTAAAATAAATACATATGTACTTTTTTATGTTGAAGAGGTCATGCTGCAGCCCACCCCTGCTCTTACTTGGGTTACTCTCGGTGGAATCCTGGACCTGTATGTTTTCTTGGGACCCGATTCAGAAAGTGTAATTCGCCAGTATCTTCAAGTTATTGGTATGTTAAAAACATTTAAACAAATAACACTAAACTTGCTCTTAACAAATGTAATATAGACATTTTAACATGTTCTGCTAATGATGGGTAAAATAATGAAAGTTGTATTTTATCATGTATTTTATTGTGTTTATTTGTCATTATTATTATTATTATTGTAAATGTATGTCCATAGGTTACCCAGTGATGCCTCCTTACTGGGCTTTGGGCTTTCACCTTTGTCGCTGGGGATATACAACAAGTAATACAACCCGGCGAGTGGCACAACACATGCATGATGCCAATTTTCCCATGGTAAATAATATAATTTCACTTGAATGGGTCAATCATTTTCCACATTTGGAAGCTCAAGAATTTACAATTACTGCAATTTGTGTGAGGTATATTTTATGTTTGCAGGATGTGCAGTGGAATGACCTAGACTATGCGCATGACCGTAGGGTCTTCACCTTTGACCCCTGGCGGTTCGGTGACCTTCCAGAGATGGTGCAGGACTTTCATGAAAGAGGCTTAAAATATGTCCTAATTCTGGTGATACGTCATGTTTTTTTTGCGTAACTTGGTAAAATTACACCACTAGATGGCAGCATTACTATCCGTATTTGTGACAATTTTTTATATTTTGTACAGGATCCAGGTATCAGCACAACCAGCCCTCCAGGGTCATACCCTCCATACGATGATGGATTTAAAAGAGATGTGTTTATTAAAAATGCTACCGGAAATATCCTCATTGGAAAGGTTAAATGTTTTAGCCTTTGTACACTTTTAACTTTTTCACTTTTATGGGATATGTCAGTTTTTTGTTGGTAATATTAGGTGTGGCCTGGACCAACTGCTTTTCCTGACTTCACCAGTCCAGAGACCAGGCAATGGTGGGAGGACTGCATTAAAGATTTTCATTCAAAAGTGCCTGTGGATGGGCTGTGGATTGTGAGTCGTGGTATTTGTTGCATCAGTCATGACATAATTTTTTGCAAGCTGTTTTGTTTAAATATATTATTTAAAAAAAACAGAACAAGACTAGAGAGTGAAAACACAAAATAAAAGCAAAATAGAGTAGCCTAAAAAATAAAAAGGTCAGTCAGGCATATGTCTGTCCCATCTGTCCCACTGTCTGGCAAATTTGTTCAAAGCAAAAGTTACTTTCTTTAATTCCTTTTGGAAATTTTGCATATTTTCAAAGTTATTTCAGTCCAGCTCTTTTTTGTTGCCACCAAAAGTACATTCCACTGGTATTTTATGTCCTAGATACATAGTTGTAAAATCAAAGTGAATGTCTTTGTTGAAGACAGCAGTGCCTCATATAAGTCCCATATTTATGAGCATCAGTGCAGAAGAATTTTCAAGAAAGTGTTTTTTGTGAATACCTCTCTGCTCCACCCAGGACATGAACGAACCTTCCAGTTTTGTGCAGGGCTCAGTGGAGGGCTGTCCTGACACTGATTTGGAGAATCCACCGTACACTCCATGTGAGTAGTTATTCAACTATTGTTTATATTTTGTCTTACAGTGACTTACATAACAACATGCACATATTTTACATACTACTCATTAATGTCCCATCCTACAGCGGTTGTTGGTGGCCAATTAAATTCAGGAACACTTTGCATGTCTGCTCAGCAGCGCCTGTCTACTCATTACAACCTGCATAATATGTATGGACTTACAGAAGCATATGCCACTCACAAGTACGCAGCAAGTACACCATGTTTTACTTGTGTAATAATCGCCAATAATGTAACAGGTTCATTGATTTTTAATTTTAGCGCCCTTATAAGTATTCAGAGAAAGCGACCCTTTGTCTTGTCCCGCTCCTCCTTCCCCGGAATTGGACGTTTTTCTGGAGTGTGGACTGGTGATGTCACAAGTAACTGGGATCAGCTTAGATATTCGATCCCTAGTGAGGACATGAGCACAAATTATTGTTACATTTTGGGAAAGGAGTAAATAGTTAATTGTTGATTTGTTCTCATGTAGCTGTCCTGATGTTTGGTCTGTATGGTGTGCCTCTTGTGGGGGCAGACGTGTGTGGGTTTGAAGGCAACACTACAGAAGAATTATGTGTGCGGTGGATGCAGCTCGGGGCCTTTTATCCTTTCATGAGGAACCACAATGACAGGCAAAATAGCGTATGTGTCAACTCATCTTGAGTTTTACTTTATTAATTTATTTATTAATTGGAGAAAATTTAAGGGTGAACAAGTTTACGTCTAACAGAAAAGCAATTTCCAGCCTTCAAAAATGCATTATTTATTATAATGTGGTAAAATATTTTTGACAGCAGACATTTTTAGTTCATACAGCTTTAATGTTATTATACGTCTTATCACATCACGTTGTGTCCAAGTTTTGTTTTTCCCCCTGAAAATGGTTGGCCTTAAAAACCAGTCTATTTCATGTTTTATGAATAGTGGTAACCAGAGTCCTTTGCTTTGTGTTTTCATGCATATCTGTCTCTAGCCTCAGGAGCCTTATGTATTTGGAAAGAAAGCCCAAGCAGCCATGCGGAGTGCTCTAAACCTGCGCTACTCCCTTCTTCCATTCCTTTACACGCTTTTTCATCACGCACACACTTCTGCTGAGACTGTGGCCAGACCACTCTTTGTTGAGTAGGTATTACTTTTTTGCCGTGTTATGTGCATTTATATATTTCATACCAAGTGTCCCCTTCTCCTAGATTTCCCACCGATCCAAATTGTCAGACTATTGACCGACAGTTCTTATGGGGCAGTGCACTTCTCATCAGCCCAGTCTTAGAGCAAGGAGTCACAGAGTTTCCTGCCTACCTCCCCTTTGGCACTTGGTACAGCCTGCAAGATGTAAGTATGTATTGCATGCCACAGTATAGTTTCACGTCAGATGACGCTCCATATCATTGATACATTTAATTTTTATTTTTTTTCAATAAACATGATTTAACTGTAGTTAATTTAAAATTGTGGTTGCAATTTAAAAAATCTATCCCATCATTATAATTGTGGCATCATTGTTTTTTTAAGTATATTTTTTGTATCTTTGATATACAATATAAATTTTGGTTTGGACCTTCTTTTAAGCAGCCTTGGGACTCACTGGGAAACTTAGGTTGGAAATCATTGCGCTGGTCTGTGCTCAAAGACCTTACAGAGCTAAAATTAACTCCTTAATCGGTTTGTTCAAAGAAGACCAGAAACATGCACATGAGCTGCAGTTTTGGAAATGTTTTGTCCTTTTTTGTCTTCCTTGAGGTCAAACTACGAAGTCCATAATGAAGAGAAAGTCTGTTTTACACTTCTTCTTCTAATCATCACATGTTTTGGTAGATGAGTGATTCATCTGTTTGCTATAGGGCCAACCTTTCTACAGCAAGGGTCAGTATTTGCTTCTTTCAGCCCCAGTGGACACCATAAATGTTCATGTAAGAGAGGGACACATAATACCTCAGCAGGTTGGAGAAAAATTATATTCTGTTTTCTAAAACTTGCCATTACACTTAATAACTAATATGCTGTATTTTGTGTGTTTGTTTGCTGTTTTTTTTGTACAAGGAGCCCGCTTTGACAACCTCAGCGTCCCGCACCAAACCTTTCTTTCTGACAGTCGCATTGTCAGCAGGAGGATGGGCATGGGGTGATCTGTTTTGGGATGATGGAGAAAGTCTTGACACATTTGAGAAAATGAATTATAGCTATGTCATCTTCATTGCAGGGCAGGTATGATCATGTTGAATGTGTTGTTTATGAGGGGGTGAAAAGGTAGTAATTGTACCTCATCCAAAGGCACAGATTGTAAGTGATCCTGTGACCCTAAATGGGGAGCTGGATGGATTGGTGTTGGGAGGTGTGCGTGTTTTTGGTGTACCCTCCGCACCTCGGTATGTTCTAGCCAACGGGGAGAAAGTCAATGATTTTACCTACCGCAGTGACACAAAGGTAAGAGCGGTATTGTTGCAAATATGTTGAGAAAGGTGTTCATGCTATTTGTAGTGTTTGCTATTATGAAACCATCTATATTCATCATTACAATATCTTCCTTTCATAACTTGGAATGTCTTCTGTCTACAGGCATTAACAGTGAACAAGTTGGCCCTGTGCATGTCAAAGGTTTTCACAGTTCAGTGGGCTCTGTGACTCACGGGGTGATACTAAAGATGATTTATTATTATTATTATTATTATTATTATTATTTTGTTTATCCAGAGGCTGTACAAAAACTGTATTGGCCATTCTTATTTAAATATTATTAAATAAATAAAATATACACACTGTTATTTCAATTATTTACCTTACCTGGTTAAATAAAGATTAATAATTTATCTGTACTGTGTATAAGCTAGGTTGATAGATATGAATAAATCACTTATTTTAATTGTCCTGCTCTTTTTCAAAGTAGAACAAATCTATTTGCTCTTAATTGTTAACAGTACAAGTAAGTTGTGAAGCTGTAAATACAACACAAACGCAACAACAATCTTTCCTCTATGATGAAAAAAACTACACTTAGATTTTCAGAATAAAAGATGGACTGTAGTTAGTCCTCATCGGTAAAATTCAACACGTTTTACTTTGAAAATATGAGTCGGATATGCTTTTTATTCTTGGTACATCAGCAGTCAAACATTTGGCATCCCTGGCGGAAAACATCGATCACAAACAAGACCCAAGGTATTCAAAAATCGAGCTAAATCCCGCTGACACGCGGTGATGGGCCGCAGGGACGCGGTGCTGGTCCGCGGCTGAGCTGGATGTGCGGGCTGTGGTCTGCTGCGGCCGGACTGAAGGTGAGAGCTGCCTCCGTGCGGACAAACACACGCTCTTTACTGTCCGCTCATGTCTCATGCTGGGCAGGTGTATGTCCTTATTATAAAGCAGATATCGGACATGCACTCATGTCTTGCATTGTTTTTGTTAGATTTTCAGCGAAACTGGGCTACGTTACAAAGTTAAACGTAGCGATCTGAACAGGGCAGTACATGATGCTAAACTAAAATAGTAGGCTAATACTACTACAGAAGGCTTTTATGGTCTCCGAGTAGGGATAAACAATAACTGATTTTGTTGGAGAAATGAGTGAAACGTGGCGGGACTGTGAAAGTCTGCTCCTCTCTCAATGATGGAGCTGAGAGCGCAGACATGGCACGCCTCTGTGCAACCTGCCACTTCTGAGATGTGTCCTCGCCACCAGTTATCTCCCCGTGTTATTATGGAGGCCAGGCCTACTGCTTTAATCTGAAGTGCTTTGAATACCAACCTTTAGCTGTGCTAGACTCAGAGCATGACTCAAGTTCATTTTGCAGTCATGACAGAGAAGGGCAATTAATAACCAAAATGGGTTATTACCCAGTAACCTATAATGTGATTGCATCTTTTCATATATTTCTTGTCTCACAAGTTAACTTTCAAGTAACCCACTATCGTCATCAGATAAGTCTTGACTTTTTTATTGTTATGTTTTGATTATTATGTTTTGAGTATTTCCAGATGATGAATGTTACTATCACACATTTGTAACAGAAGTGTTTCCTCAAGTCTTCTCACACGCTGTAAATAGCTCTGCACGCCAGGCTGTGGCAGTTGCTTCCACACACCTCAGGCATTTCTGGGGCTCAAAACACTCAAGTTAGCTCTTCCTTCATTTTGCAGTACAAGGGTGTAGACTGTTCGTGTTCAGGTTTCTTGGTATAGTTTTGCTTCTGGAAAATATTAAATATTTCAAGGGTCAGTGATGGTCTTGTTTTTAAATAAATTGAATGAATGATGTGTTATATTGTGTGTGTTGTGTTTGAGCACCGGGACATTCAAATAAATTGGGACAGTCAAATAAATATGATTGCTCAGTAATTACTCCAAACTAAAATATCCATTAGTCCTTGGGCAGTAAGTCTGTTATGTTGTGTGGTAGGAAAAAACTGTTGCATGTTTAACTTTAGTAAGCAGCATTCTCCATAGCTATATAAATGTAACAAGAATAAAACAAGATGTAGCTGGATTTACTCTGGACTTTATTACATTATGCCTGAATGTCTCAAAATCTTCATCACCTATACAAATATCACAAGGTTAAATCGTGATGGTGCTCTCTGGTCTTGCAGTGGGTGGTGCGTGTGTGGTTGCTGCCGCATTGTAGGTTTGATTCCAACCCTCGACCATTTGCTGAATGTCGATAGCCTCTCTCTTCCATTTCATGCTGCAGCTGTCCTGTCTAGTAAAGCATTAGGGCCAAAAAAGTCTTTAAAAATAAAATGCACTAATGATTTCTGTGTAATGATATATTTGACATGTCTAAATAATAAAGGCCTGAAGGGCTCACATGCACATGGTTCATTCCTCAGTGCCAGCAGACTTCCTATTTGAAATGTGGCATCAGGAAGTGGGGTGCTGTTTAATCAGGCCGAGACAAACATGCCTTGTGAGGAAACAGGAGGGAGCATTCCATGGATTGACTGAGAAGGTTCTCGGCCAATAAGACCAAAATACAGATTCAACAATGGTTCAAAAACCATAATGTGGCAAAGGTGTTAAATTAAGCCACAAACCACAAAAATAAAACAAGCTATGATTCTTTGGTCTTATTGCTTTGGGGTTTGTTACGTTCATATCTTTTGTCCTGCACAGTGCTGATGCTGATGACATCTGGTTACTACTGATAACAGCCAGGAATTTCTCACAGTATTACTGTTTGTCTTGTGAGTGTACACAAGGTGTGACTTATAAATGAGCTGAACACACGTGGGGAAAAGCAGGTGTGTACTTTGCAGAGGCAGTGTAGCAAGGCAAGGCAAGGCAAGGCAAGTTTATTTGTAGAGCACAATTCGTACACAGGGCAATTCAAAGTGCTTTACATAAACAGGAAAAGTTGCATTAAAATCACAAAACACAAAAAGACACACAGAATCATTTTAAAATCATTTTAAAATAAAGTGCTTTATAAGAGAAGAGTGCAGATAGATCTTTCAGTCGTATGCACGTCTAAAGAGAACTGTTTTTAGCCTGGATTTAAACATTGTCAGAGTGGAGGCCTGTCTCACATCTTCGGGGAGACTGTTCCAGATTTTAGCTGCAAAAAACTGAAATGCTGATTCCCCATGTTTAGTCCTGACTCTAGGCACCAGCAGGAGGCCGGTCCCTGAGGCCCTCAGATTGCGAGATGGTTCATATGGCACTAACATGTCAGAGATGTACTTTGGTGCTTGGCCGTGGAGAGACTTGAACACAAGCAGAGCTGCTTTAAAGTCAATTCTCTGAGCCACAGGAAGCCAGTGCAGAGACCTGAGCACAGGACTAATGTGATCGTACTTCCTGGTTCTTGTCAGGACCCGAGCAGCAGCATTCTGGATGTACTGCAGCTGTTTTACAGCTCGTTTGGAGAGGCCAGTGAACAGGGCGTTGCAGTAGTCTAACCTACTGGAGACAAATGCATGGATAAGTCTCTCCAAGTCTGGTTTAGACACTATACCTTTAATTTTGGCAATGTTTTTAGGTGGTAAAAGGCTGTTGATGTTATTGATTTGATGTGGCTGTTAAAGTTCAGGTCTGAGTCCATTATTACCCCCAGATTTCTGACTTGATTTGTCGGTTTTAGAGCGAGAGACTGGAGGTGACTGCTGACACTTTCTCTCTGTTTCTGCGGCCCAAAGACGATGATTTCAGTCTTGTCTGAGTTTAGCTGAAGAAAATTGTTTTGCATCCACAAGCTGATCTGTTGGATGCAGTGACAGAGTGAATCCACTGGTCCATATTCACCTGCCGTCAGTGAGACATAGATCTGAGTGTCATCTGCGTAGTTGTGATAAGACACATTTGTGCTGAGTATTAACTGACCTAAGGGCAGCATATAGAGGTTGAACAGAAGGGGTCCCAGGATTGACCCTTGGGGCACCCCACAGGTCAAGCTCACGTGGTCTGAGACACAGTTACCAATCTCAACAAAGTACTCTCTGTCCTCAAGGTAGGACTTCAACCAATTTAGGGCAGTGCCAGTGATGCCCACCCAGTCCTCTAGTCTCTGTAGGAGGATCCTATGATCGACAGTGTCAAAAGCAGCGCTCAGATCTAACAGAATTAAGACTGAGGCTTTGCCCGCGTCAGTGTTAGCACAAGAAATGCTGAACAAGGAGGGAGAGGGAGGAGACCCACAAGAGCAGAGCAGTAAGGACACTGCAGTGGACACACATCCTGTATGTTCAGTGTGACTCAGTTCAGCTGAAGTGTCACTTGAATATAACCATATCCAGTTATTTTAAAATCACTTGCTCTTATTCTTGCTCTCACATCTAGCTGCTGTTTAGGATGGGCCCAGCCTGTCAGAACCTGAGGAGATGTCTTTGGGTCGGCTCCTGCGGCGTGCCTCCTCCAAGGCCTCCGACCTCCTGACCTTTAACCCCAGTGCATGGGGCGCATCCTTACGCTCAGGTCTGGATGGGGAGATCATCTTCTCCAAAAATAATGTCTGTGTGCATCCAGCAGAACCACTGCCTGGCCTGGCAGAGCACCACCCAGGTATGTACAGATTGTTTGCCCAAGATCGTAACAATAAAACAAATAGACTTTCTGCTGATTTTATTATACACAGATCTTTTTAATATGTGCACCATATCAGGAAGAATAGCCAAGGCAATGGGCTAATGGGGATACAAAAAAAAACAACGTTGCAAAGCATGGATTATTTTGAATTATTTTAAGTCACATAAAAACTGAGCTTCTTCAATGCAATATTCATTTTACTGTGTAAACCACATGTTAAAGTGTTTAGTTCTCTGCAGGTTATCTGTGTGTGCATGTGGAGAAGGATGAATGTCTGGGCACCACCCTGATTCTAACCTGGGTGCCCAACTCCCGCATCCAGAGGCAGGACGAGGAGGCCATGCGCTACATCACTCCAGAGAGCTCTCCAGTGCGCCGGAATGCACGACGCAGAGGCCGCAGGTACTACTCACTGATTGAATACTATGACTTTTATAATATCATGCATGATAAATTGGTAACACTATATAAATCTGTAGTATCAGTTCTATTGTAACAAACCGTTGTCCTGTTTCCCACAGGCACCACTGTCGGCTCCCTCCAGAGGAAGAGGAGGACGAGAGGGTCTTAAGCAGCAGTACCTCAGCAGAGGGCAGTGTGGTGGTGGAGACTGGAGCAGAGCTGCCCTCTACTGGTGAAGAGGGGGATGAGGGCTCTTGTGAGCTCTCAGATGAAGTTAGTCGGGACAGTACCATGGGCTCAGACTCAGACACCTTCTCCTCTCCATTCTGCTTGTCTCCTGTCAGTGAGGCTCTCTGTGAGAGCAGCAACTCTGTCTTTTTAGACAGCGAGAGCAGGTCAGTGTAACAGGGTCTTAATTATCTCACTTTTTCTTTGCATTAGACCCACAGAATGTTTATCCACATACTGTCATTATAAAGTATGGTAAAATAATAATGCATTAGGCTTTTTACAATTTTGTGCATTATTTACTAATTCCAAACTCACATACTTGCCATATTCACACTAGGCAACTGAGTGAAGTGTCTTGCCCCAACAACAGTTTGCACTAGAGCCACTGCCGCTCCACCGTAGCACCTGTTTCCCAGTGGTCTCTGATTATCCAAGCACTAACTCAACCCCGCTTAGCTTCAGAGATCAGATGGGATTGGGCATTGACAAGGAGGTATTGTCAACATGCTGTTAAAATATAACTAATGGTTACTACGATCATGATCTATGATTGACGGTAATGGGAGACTGAGGGTTCTATGGTTCAGTTTATTTTCCACACGTGTTTATGTGAATAATACAATGAGTCATATATGAATGCAAAAAAATGCAATGAATTCACTTGTTGGTTTAGAGTTGAAACTATTTCTTTACATTTACATTTATTTGTGCCTGAACAAATGCCCAGATGAACATTTTTTTCCTGCAATCTCATCTTTTGCCACACGATGGAGCTACAAAGAAGCAAATTATAGGTTTGACTTGCTGAGAAACCCCATAGTGGCTTCATGCTCTGTCTAGACTGTTGGAGCAGGTACACCATAGAAGAGGGTGTTCTCTTGTTATAACAATTTAAGATAATTATTTAAATTACTTATTTAAATGTTTTGTCACAGATGGTCTGAAATATTTTTTGAAATCCAACAAACCTCGCTGGCTCCAGATTGTTCCCTAATCAGAGGAGCCATCTGGACAGTGATTGTGCCGCAGTCGTTTGACTTTACGATTCCCCTCGCGGTTGCACAGCGATCCTGATCTGCTGCCCAGAATGTTGAGGCTGTGTCTGAGAGTGTGAGAGGCTAGTCCTGTAAGTACAGTCAGTATGAGACTTGGCAATGCTTGCTGCTTCACAGCTTCTAACCTTTCCTCTGTCCTCCACTGCTGCTCTGATCCTCATTCACTTTTGGCACTTCAGTCCTCTGGCACTCAGGCACGTCCTTTGTGTGGTCTCCTCACCATCTCTTCCTTCCACTTCTTTCTGCCCGTCCTCTACCTTACTTTGCATCTCTTCCTCTTGATCACTCTTTTCTTTCAATATTGTTTCTTTTTGGTGTGGCCCACCCCTCAAATATCTCTCCCCCCTTCCCTTCCTAAAGTCTGTGTGAAGCCCTTTGATTCCCAGTGCTCCCGGGGTTGTTGTGCTGGGCTGAATGTCAGCTCTCCGGATTAGGGCACTGAAGAGAGCGCTGCAGCAGCCAAACCCTGGAACCCACTCAATCTCTCTTTCTCTGTGCCTTGCTTTAATTGACACTGTTAAGGGGCCAGGAACTGGAAACATGTCACTTGGAATCATTCAGACAGAAAGAGCTGCGTTTGGGAGAGTAGCACTAGATGAAAGGGGGGCAGGAGAGCGAGGAGGGTGGTGGGAGAGAAATCTGTGCTTTAACCACTGTCACTGCCTTGGCTTATGCTGAAGGTTTGGGTTTTCTCAACATTTGTTTCTGATTTATGTAACGAAAAGTCAACATTTTATTTTTGAAAGGATATTTACAAAGAATATGTAATATCAAACCCTAAGTTATCTTTCAACAGCTGGTTTTAAGCACTGTGTAAGTCGACCACATATCCAGCTCATGTGGTCCTGTCCAATAAGCCCTACCACAGCTGAGTAAGTTATAAAACTCACATTTAAAAAAAAGTGCACTGTGCTTTAGCCATGTTACAAAGCTGTTCTCTTATCATTAGTTTAGTCAGAGTTGCATTTTGATTGATTCATGCATCTTTGAGTAATCCTATTGTAGATTGGGTTTCTTGGTCCTACAATTTTGAACAGTAAGTGAATGGACCTGTTTCTATTTCAAACATCAATATTGCGTTTTACAATTAACAAAATGTCAAATAATTATCTATATACGTTTTAGTTTGTTACTAAAAATGAAAATGCATTTAATGTCACCTTTAATTACACAGGTGGAGTGATGTAACAATTAGTACATTACTTCTAGAAATGTACTGAATGACCACTATGCAGACTCACTTTTCACATCACCTTCTGGACTCTCCTGTTATGTGCCCTCTTTAGGGATTAGCAGAAGGGCCTGAGAGTCCTGGGAGAGGAGTTTTTCTTGGTGGTTCTCAGGGAGTCCTGGCAGCGGCGTCCCCTGGGCAGAGCCGCCTGTGTGGGTAGAGTGTTACGAAGGGCCCGGGGGCAGTTTGATCTCACTTTAGGGACACACTGGGCAAGAGCAGCCTGGCTCTATCAAAACAGCTTGTTTACATAATACGTCCAGCACATCGCGTGCAGTTGGAATAACGCTGTTGACTTAAGTTTTCATACTGCAAGTAGAGGACATTATCCATAGATTTCAAGAATGATGACAAATTAGGACTGTTGCCATAGCAATTAACTATTTAAAATTAAATAATAAATAATTTGAAAGGGAAAAAATTAACAATTGACAAAATGTTGCATTAAACAGGAAACTGACACCCATGAGTTACTATATACTGGAGAAGCAGTTTTCTGTGTGTGTGTATATATATATATATATATATATATATATATATATATATATATATATATATATATAATTTCAAGTTTCAGAATGGTGAGAAACTGGGACAGTTGCCATAACGATTTGCAATTTAAAGAGGTGATCTGGTTGCCATGATTATTAATTAACTTCTGCTACTCTGGTCTTTTTTTGACTGGTTTATGTTTTATATTTTATAGCATAAGACATGTCTTTTTACATGCCGATTTTCCTAACCTAAACCCTAACCTTACCCTTTACCCTAAACTTCATAACTTTGAATGACCAGTCATGGCAGACCGTCCCTCCGGACTCCATACTCTAGCTTTAGCCAAGTTGAGACCCATGGATACTCTGTCTACTATAATAATTGTTACTATGGTTACAATTATTAAAACTATAACACTACAATTTAAACTATGGTAGTTCTCTAAACTATTAACATTTCTGTTGTATATTTAGTACCACTACAGCATTTGAATGGTACCCTGTTGCTTCTTCTACTGTTGATATTGTCACACCTTTTATATGGATAAAAAGTCCTTGTTAACATTTAATATAGAGATCTGAGACATTGTGAAAACATATACAGTAGGCTCTTTAGTTAATAGGCTGGACTTCATTGCAGAGCTTGTTGCCAGTCTTCTCGTAATCCCCTGTCTGGTTTGTGGCGTGATACATGAGACAGTGCGCTGTAAATCACTTGATAGCAGAGGGAAGTGTAGCTTGGATTGATCAGCCTTGTTATTTTCTCATCTGCTAACAGGGAAATGATTAGCCAGACTTGATTGATTTTGGCCTGTTACAGATTAAACCTGTCTTCTAAATGCCACTTTGTTTCTCATGTATTCAATTTTTTTAAGTAGAAAAATGATACATATAATCTGCAGAACATTACCTTCCTAATGTGTAACAAATGCATTTATTTATCCAGGCTCTCGAATGTCTCCGGGCTTAACATGTTTTAGTGCTGGCCTGTTTCTCAGCATTAGCCAGGCCTGAGACGTGTTGAAGAGTGCATTATGGTCATTATCCACGGTCCAGTGTGTTAGAGTGTGTGTAGCTCTTACAATCGTATAATATGTGTCTGTTGACTATGCTTCTTGCCGAGTTGCTGTTGTATTTGTTCCTTGCGCATACTTTGGCCTTACTCTGTTGCTGCTTATGGCGTGCTGTGCATCTCATCTGTAATAGAGGAACCCCAGCTCAAATTTCAGTGCCGGGAACAACACGACGTCGGCCATGAGGGAATGACAAGGGAAATTGGACAGTATGATTTGTGTGTGTATGGCTTTCTTTGGAGTGTGTGTGTCCTCAGAAGCCTCCATGCATTCCTCTCATTCCCCGCTTCTTGGCAGGGCCATACTGAGATGCAAAACAACAGGCTAGAACCAAACTGTGAATATATATGACTTTACAGAGGGATAAGGAGGATGGATTCTCATTGTCCGTATTTGCTCATGTGGTACCTCTTATAGTTGTACTCAAGCAATTTACGTTTATACAGGCTAATATTCAGTAGAGTTCATGCTAATTACTATAAATATATATATATATATATATCATTAAAAACTGTTTTTAAAAAAGCCTGGCGAGCCAGTCCCTCCTACTTTTTGTTGAATGCAGGAGGGTCTGGAACCCGACAGCACATCAGACCAGGTGTTCCCAAACTTTTCAGACTGGGACTCCCAAAATAATCATAGAACCAACTCAGGACCACATAGCAAAATGAAATAGAAGTATGTAATAATTTCAAGTTTTAAACCATTTAAAATTAGGAAAATATGAATTAATTTTAGTAGTTTATAGTCTTAGCTGACACAATTTCAATTTCTTGAAATTCAACTCGACTAAAACTTTTTGTGCATTTCTAATGGATTTCCATAATATCATTAGGATGTCATTATTAATTGTCATTAAGATAATCCACAAAAACACTGACATAGTCATTTTTGTCAATATCACGTGGTTTGGGCCGAATTTGTTGGAGACTGGGTTAAACAGGATTTTATCCTTTTGCTTGGAAATGGTGATGATTTGTTTATTTTCTTTTTCATTTACATTTTTTATTTTATTTCTTCAAGAAAAAGATTTATTATAACAATAATTATTGATTATATTTTGACAGTGTTAATATTTTTTACCTGCACTATATGATTAGTTGCAACATAAATATTTTAATCAGTAATTTTTGAATAAACCTGTTTCTGAAACACAGCGCCACTCATTAACTCCTATCCACACATACGTTTTTCAAAAGTTGTTTTGTTTTTCCCCAGGGAGTTGTGCGAAGAATCGATGGCGCAGTCTATAAGCTCCACCTCCAGCCTTGATAGCCACGCCCCTTCTGACAGTAGCAGCCAATCACAAGCTGTGCGTTGGGAGGAGCAACAGAAGGTCCTGGCGTTGGAGCAGTTGTGTGGCGTCTTCAGGGTGGACCTGGGTCACATGAGGTCACTCAGGCTGTTCTTCAGGTTAGGCTCAAGTCCAGAGGTCATTCTAAAGTCAAAGGCCGAGCATGAGTCGTGAAGTGGCTGTAGCTCTCGCTGATCGTAAAATTTAACGCCCACTGCATTCAGTGTGGAGTTCCTAAGCATTATATTATCACATTTAAAATGGAAATTCTGAAAGCTTGCTGCCCCCCGTTATACAAGGCATACCTGTGTGTTTTGAACTGAATACATAAGTGGGAAATGTGTCAAAATGTACATAACATTGTAAATGTTTTTGAGGCAAAATATGAATATGGAGTAAATCATATAATGTCAAAATTTTAAATACATTTTGCAGACATTTCACATTTGTCTGACAGTTAATCCTAAAAACAAATATGTTTAAAGAAATATTTTAACACATTTCTGTGGGATTGACATAATATTGACTGCCTATTGTAACGAGATACTTAAAAAAAAAAGATTGCATAGTACTAATACATGTTTTTTGCTTTTATTTTGTTTTTTGCTTGTATTAGTATTTATTTTGCCATCAGCATTTTCACAATTTTGTATGTTTGGTTTGTGTGTAGAGGCTTGATTTTTAACTAATGTGAATATACGTCAGCTACATAAACAATAGTAAACCCATTGCATAAAACATATGTCACAGTAATTTTCAGCTGAGTACCTATTTGGCAGAAAATGTGAATAAGGAGAATCCAATACATTTTATCGTTATATTATTGGTTACTAGTTTGTACTTGACTCTTTGAATGCACATAAATGTAAGTGATGAATAATTGATTTAATGTTTTATTAATATTTCATCGTGTTGTTGTAGTGATGAAGCCTGTACCAGTGGCCAGTTGGTGATAGCCAGCCGTGAGAGCCAGTATAAGATCCTCCATTTCCATCACGCTGGTCTGGACAAGCTGGCGGAGGTCTTCCAACAGTGGAAGTGCTGTCGAGAAACTCAAATCAGAGACCAGGTCCTGCTCTCACCTGCTTTACCTTCCAATAAAGACATAACAACATTATTTCTGGAGTTGTTTTGTTCCTTATTTTAATTCTAGGTTTCTGATGAAAAGTCTTGCATGCAGTTTTCCATCCAGAGGCCCACCCTGCCGTCAGCGGAGACGCACCCAGAGGAGAAACTCTACCGACGGCTGGATGTCACTACGTGGTTGCGTCATCTGAATCACAGCGGACAAGTCGAGGAGGAGTACAAACTCAGAAAGGTACAGAACGTCTCTGAGGATTGTGCTCAGACTTGAATGTTACAGTCTGAAGTGTAGGTTACATTATACATTATATTATGCAATTGAATTTAATTTAAAACGCCAAACAATTTATCTTACAATATAAATATTTTTCCTAGTTGTTCAAATAAAATACATTTCTGTCAGTTATATACAAGAACCTGCAAAATAACCCTTAATGCATAACTATTATTTTTAGTAAATATTTTTAATTCTTAAGTTCATCCAGTGAGAATTCAACCTGAACTTCTCAGACTCTATTTATTTTATATACAGAATCATATAACACCTCATCTTAGTCTTTCAAACTTTCATTCTTAATCAGCACCCACTTCAGTAAATAGTGTGATGGTCGGTTTTGGCCTGTCTCTCGCTCTTGAGTCATTTCTCTTCTCTGGTAATGACTCAACAGTTGGTTTGTCGTCTTCCTAAAATGACGGTGTGGCAGTTAGACTGTGACCAAGCTGCTTTTGCAGTAAACACTGAAGAGTGTGAAAACAGGAGGGCCCTTTATGCCGGACATGCACACACGCTCGGCTGTGTTTGCTTGTGCAGCACTTTCAGTTATGTGTTTTCTGCCACTGAGTTTGATAAGCTCTATCTTTCAGCCATGTCACCTGCACAAGTAACGATTAAAGAGTGAACACTTCCACTCACTTAATTTCTAACAATGAAACATAAATAATCTACATTTGATGCTCATTAGATACTGCACTATGGCTTATTTTTGCATCATACTGTATGAATTAATGGCTTTTTATACTGTTAAATGTATATCACCTTCTTGTGAATGTTGTATTGAAGATGTGTGAAGTTAGAATCTAATATTTTATAATTAAAAAAACAAAATCTCAAAATGCTGACAAATAGAAATTGAGTGCACTTATGCTGTGATCTTTCAAACAACAGTGATGGCTCTCTTAGTTTGTATTTTACAGTCCTATCACATTTGTCTAACTCCTCTCATACACTTAAAGACACAAATTCAACCAAAAATATTGAGAAAATAAATTTTTGGCAATATCATTCCTATGATGATATATGAAAAATAATTTAATCTTTTATGGCAAATCAGGATTTATTTCTTTGAGAAATGTTTTGCAATACACTAGTGTCCCCACTAATGTTGTCAAAAGTATCACAACCCAGATACTAATCAATAATAAAACTAGGATCAAAGCTGGATAATCAGTTTAAACAGTACAGATACTGAAAAAAAATCACAGGGAGGACAAATTCTGACCTTTTCTGACTAGTCTTGGAAACAACATTCAATTTGTGCTGAAAATTACAGTTTATTGTCTCGTGTGTTTTAATTAACACTATGTTATCGGAAACTGTATCGAGCATCAAGCTTTTTCATTAATACTGAAGTCTAGTTGACATGTTAGTATCGTGACAACACTTTTCTTCACACGCTGTATTCTCAATGCCTCATTCTCTCTGTGTTTACACTCCTCTTGTTCCGCTGCGTGCTGCCCTGTTATTGCCCTCTGCATTTTTGAACACACTCCCTTTGTGCACTCCACGCTGGATAACCTCTTCCTTCTTCACCAGGCCATCTTTTTCGGAGGGATTGACCCGTCCATCCGCGGAGAGGTGTGGCCCTTCCTGCTGCACTACTACAGCTATGACTCCAGCTCAGAGGAGAGGGAGGCCTGGAGGCTGCAGAAACGAGCGCACTACCAAGACATCCAGCAGAGGAGGTGGGCACCAGACTGAAGAAGTTATTTTTACAGAGACCTTTCAGAAATGTACATTACTGCATATACACAAGATGAAAGCAGACAATGATAGGAACATACTTAGAGCTGGGAAATTTTCTAGGGCTGTTTTACTTTAGTTTAGTTGGTCGTAGAAAGGGGTTCAGAGGTTGTCATCCGGACGCCGTTCTGAACCCCTTTCTACGATGGACCACACCTGGACGAATGAGGGTTTACATCGACGAATTTAGTTTAGTTGATTAATCGGTCGATGGTATCTTAGTCAACAAATTATTTTATTACGATTATTTATTAATGATTTAAATCAGGGGTGTCCAAACTTTTTCCATCGAGGGCCATTGAGATCTTAATCATTTTGAGAGACTTTGCCGGTGCCACAATGTTCCCCCTTTTAATCTATTTAATTCTATTTTAGTTGAGCCAGACTTTCTTGAGTCGACTATGATCCAATAATTTCAAATTGTCTATAATCAGCTTTTGGCTTTTTAATCAACTGGAATACAACAGCCTATCGTGTTGTAAAAATCATGTTTGAAGCAGATTTTAGACTTTAGAGGAATAAATGGCACTGGAATGAAAAGCAGGCATCTATTGTTATGCTGAGGTTATTTTAGAGTCATGTACTTCAATATTCATAGACATATTTTTTGTAAAAAAGTTTTAGTAAAAAAAAAAAAGTAAAATAAGTATCAGTCAATATGAGGAAAAACTTTGATCATTTTTTGACATATTGGCTGCCTTAAACTTACTACAGGAAATGTAAAATAAACCACACATTAAATGTAACAAGAGACTATAAATAAGAGACCGGGTTAGTCCTGCTGGTGTTTACACTTTCTGCAGCACAATTGGGTGTCACACTTAATTTATAATTTCATAAAGAATGATTTTTGTTGAGTTTTGTTATTTGTATTTGATTATAATAAAATTACAATCATATTTTTTTGTGTGAATGACTGGAAGAAATTAGTATGAATCTTATTGTGAATCCAGAAATGAACCATGAGCAGCTTGAGCTGCTAAAGAGGTTCATCTGAAAGAAAGCTGTGTGAGTGCTTACTTTAAATAGGTATGGCCTGATTGCCCGGTTGCTTTACTGCACTAAATTGGTGCATGTCAGATGATAACATGGAAATCAATTACATGTTTAAGTTTCCGACAGAGGCTCAGCGGTGATCTGTGCTCTGTGAAATGGTCACATGGCCTTTCTGCTGCCTGCCAAATGCCCACTCACTCAAACATAAAACCATATGTGCGTGTATTGTGGCTTCTCTCATCACCAGCACCGAGCAATCAATAGGCACAATCAGCGAAGTGTTAAGGGGAGGTGCCGGGCGTGAAATAAAAGGTCTCCGGAGAGAAAACATGTCAGTGCTTATCAGATCATATAGACGTGTCAGAAAGGAGAGGGAGTGAAACAGCAATGGTATGCGCTGCTGACAACACGCACACAAGCCCAGAAGTCCAGCCTCAAAGCACGCGCACCGGACTGTCCACATATTACAAAATGTCGCGGCTTCTGGCTCGTAATGAAGATGATAATTGGACAGGTTTCTCCTCCATGGCCTATTAACATTTACAGTCCATCATGAGGTGTTATCGGAGTGGGGTAATTAGAGAGCCTGTTCTGCAGATTCCGTTAAAGGCGTTTGACAAGAGCAGCCTCCAGGGCCACTAGTTGATCATTAGGAGCTAGCGTACGCGTCTGCTCCAGTTTCCATGGTCTGTAACGGTGTATCATTGCCTTTGACGTCACAATGGTAAAAAGCCGCAAGAAGCAATGAAGAATATTGAAATGTATATTCTGAGTAAGGCGGAAAATATTTTTTGTGGAATTGCCTTAACACTCAAGAGGTATGAAACCACTCTTTGTGCTGGTCCTAGGCCCAGATAAATGCTTTGTGTCAGGAAAACCATTAAAGTGCATATGACAGGTTCTCATTTTTCGAATTATTTCTTTGTTTGGGGGGCTAGAACCCATGGTAAACATTTGTCATAGTTTTACATCAGTCAACTTTGAGTTTGTGACGAAAAAATGTAAATGTAAATGTAAACTTAAACAAGATTGTTAAACTGGGAAAAATAGGCAACATTTTTTGTAAAATCTTAAATAGAATCATATTAAGTTACTCGTCATATACACTTTAAGGTCTATGAGGTGGGAGTGCTAGCCTATAACTGCTAATTCAGTTTATTTAGCTTCAATAGTTTTAATTGCTCTTTTTTAATTGTATAAAAGTTACTGTTGTTATGCAGTTTAAAATGAGAATATCTAAATTTATATAAAAAAAACTTTGTTTTTAATTATCAAAGCGGACACATAAAGTCTTTGGACTAACCATTTCTCAGATTTTTTAATGTGTATTTTATGACATGAAATTAAATAGAGCAGTATAAGGAAATCACAGTCATTTATTTCCTTGCGTTTTCTAAGGGCTTTTGGTGTGAAATGGAACATGGCGTGGGTCCATGTCCTGTTGCTGATCCAGAGCAAACAATCACCACATTCAATTAAAGGAAGGCTGTAGCAGTTGCGAACGATTCCTGCCAAACATTAGGTAATCCAGGTAAAAGCTGAAGTAGTATGTGACCACAGCATCTGAAACTAAACAGTTGCACAGCGTTGCATCAGGTGTGTGCCCAGAATTCCTGGTGGAGCTGCATGGAAAACAAACACTGTTAATTAAATCCCCTCAGCTTGTTAGAAGAACACCACATTAGCAGCACACGCCGAGCACTGCTAATATTGATGCTAGCACTTGCAGAGATAGATTGATATTTTATGGTCATGGTATTATTCCTGGTGGAGCATTTGGGAAGGAAAATGGCTCTAGCTCTAGTTCATAGTTGATTCGGCTCTACAGTCTTTGGTTTGTTTGTAGCGCAGCTTTATTGTGAAATACATGGGAAATTCTAGAGGGGTGTCCAGTGCTTTTTAACTTGCTGGTATTTGATTGTTTTTTGGATTTGCATGTCTATTTGTCTCTCTAGCAGTAGAAGGTCAGTGTTTAAAAATGTTGAATTTAGCGGTGTATTTATTTTCAGTTATTAGAAGACAGCAAAAATATATTTTTTTAAATTAAAATTATTTATTATTTATTATATTTATAATTTATTATTAATCCACAATTAATGTAAGACTAGGCCTGTCACAAAAACAAATTTCCAATTGTTATATATTGTTATAGCATTTTTTGAAGTGGATAAATAGTCATTATCGTAAAAGGCCAATGCTAGACTAATACATTTCATAACTTTAGGGCCAAATTATCCAGTGATAAGCAGTAGATATAGATATGTAAAATATAGTAGATAAAATATCATAAACAACTATTTACATTTAATGCATGGCCAGTTCGGTGTAGAATCTGTAATGCCGCTCTGTGTCTATCGTCTCTTCTCTCTCTGAATCTTCCCTACACAATGTTTTAACTTGTTTCAATTTGCTGTTTTTAAAGGTTATCCATGAGCCCTGAAGAACACAGTGCATTTTGGAGGAAAGTCCAGTTCACTGTGGACAAAGACGTAGTCAGAACGGATCGCAGCAACCAGTTTTTCCAAGGAGAGAACAACCCCAACGTGGAGATCATGAGGTTAGCCCATCACTTATCTAATTTGGTAACTCTCCTCCTTCGTCTTCTTGACATGGTCCGTACTTATCGCTTCTTCCTCGGGCCGACGCACTGGCGCACCTATTCATTTCATATTCTGAACCCCGGGGGGAACTGCAAATGAGTTTCATGCTTTATTGACTCTGACTAAGCCGTCTGAGCACTTTTTTGATGCATACTCAGAGCTAATGGTTTTTCTAAACGAGAAGCAGAGGATTTAAATAGCATATTAGTTTAGTGTCTCGTGGAGGCCCCTTATGTTTGTCGAGGTATTATGTCTTCTGTCTGGGGGAGGGGAGGATAGTGCTGCTGCTCATGTACTGTATGTCTTATCTGTTTCCCATCAGCCTGGCAGATGTGAACGCAGAGAATCCCAAAGATATTTAGTTTTTTGGCACCAGATTTCAACTTCTTATCAAGCCTTTGCAGCGTGTGGTGCTTGAGAGAGAGATAGTGGTGTACGCCAATCAGTAAGACCACCTGTATTTGAGGCCATACTGTAATATCATAAATAGTAATAATGCATTCGTTTTCTACAGCTATTTTCAAGACATTCAAAGTCTCTTTTCGACAATTTCATGCTTTATTGATTCACTGCACTTGAGTAGCCACTCCCTGGAAAAAAACATTGGCCAATCCCGATGACTGAGTATCCGATAACAATATGCATAAGATATTATGTTAATTCAACAGAAATGTTTTTGTCTTTTATATATATTGTCTTTAAACATATTAGTTTGGGTTCAATTATCAGACAAATGTGAAATGTCTGTAAAATTCATGACAAAAGTGCAGAAATATCACTAAATACAACCTTTTTTTTCCTTTTGTTTTTTTTATTTCTCACCAGCTCATTTTGTAGCATTTTTACTATAAACAATGCACTCAAAAATGTGCATATTTTCAACAACAACATTCACAATGATATCTAAATGTCAATGTTATTATTGCCCACCTCTAATCTGCAGACCCTTCAGCCATCATAGACCACACAAGCATATTCATACATGGGCGCGATGGGTGAAGTGTCTTGCCCAGGGACACAACAACAGTTTGCAACATGTTATAAGAACTTATGACTGTCTATTGTTGCCCCTTTCTGTCTTGTCGTTTGAGATTTTACATTTACTCTTGAAAACTACTCTTTAATCATGTGCCAGCCAAGAGCAATATAAAAACTGGAAAATTATTAATTAGCTCCCTGGTTGCCGGAGAAGTTGGCATAGCAACTGCTTAAGCTTGTCTTGCTTTTTTAAAGAATTACCAGCGTCACTGAAACACATGTCGGATTTTTCCCAGTGTTTGGGTGGGACCTGACTTTTGTGTGGTTTGGCTGAGCTTCTCCATCACGGACCACATTTGGTTCAGTGTTTGGAAGAAAAAATAAGTTGTTGTTATTGCACCTTTTACCCCTTTCGCATTAGTAGATCTGATTTGTGCTGAGATGTGTGTTGATCTTGCTGCAGGCGCATTCTGCTCAACTATGCCGTGTTTAATCCCGACATGGGCTACTGCCAAGGCATGTCTGACCTGGTGGCCCCGCTGCTCAGTGAAATCCAGGATGAAAGTGATACCTTCTGGTGCTTCGTGGGCCTCATGGAGAACACCATCTTCATCAGCTCGCCACGTGATGAGGACATGGAGAGGCAGCTGGTAGGACTATGGATTATTCACAACATGGGAGGCTCAATAATGCATAAAAAAGATGTCTGTGTTACGGCTGCAAGAATGATCGCAAACAAATCGAAATCGCAATTTGAATAGTCGTAATTAGCAAATCGCTTTCAACTTTCCTTCTATCAACCGATGCATCTTAATCTCTATAAAGCTTCTTTTATGTACTGAAATTCATGGGATGCTTTTATTAGTTTAACATATCTCAATCTTCTCTAAAATATAAAGGCTTATTGAAGTGTTTTAAAACGTTTAAAATTATTATATAAAATCGTGATATCTCCCCAAAAGTGTTCATCCCTATTTTGTGTTGAATATCACAAATACTATGTTGCAGCATTATTAGAGTTTAGCAAGCACAATGTCTGAGAGGAAAAAAAATAATAAAAAATTGCCATGGTAAAAAGCCAATACATTTCTCGTGTACTCAGTTTCATTGTCCTATAAATGCTTATTGAAACAATTTGACCAAAATCTAAATCACATTTTCATTTGATTTTAATTAGAGTCATCAAATCCAAACTTATAAACAGCTAAATTAGGGTAGGACATGGCAAAATGGAAACTGTAATAAGGGATTTCTCAATCTGGTAATATCTTTTTGGTGTGACATCTTTATTTATTTATTATGTTATGTAAATATGTTTATTATTTACATGTTCTTGATGTATTAGTCTATATTTTTGCCCCCTGTAGATGTATCTGCGTGAGCTGCTTCGCCTCATGCTGCCTCGGTTCCACCAGCACCTGACGCGTCTGGGGGAGGACGGCCTGCAGCTGCTCTTCTGCCATCGCTGGATCCTCCTCTGCTTCAAGAGAGAGTTCCCCGACACTGAAGCTCTTCGCATGTGGGAGGCCTGCTGGGCGCACTACCAGGTCAGAGAGAAAAAACCAAAAGCACTATATTTAAACGGTCTCCTATACAGAACTTCATGAGAGAAGACCTATAATAACCCTGACCCTACATGATGGGCTGAATAGGAGTCTTCTGTTTTCCTGATGAACTTAATCAGTTCTAAGATCCACAATTCACCCGTTTTACATTTTTGCAGTGTTGCTTTAACTGTACGATTCAAATATGACTCTTATATGTGACTTTTATAGAAAGTGTAAATATATCACCATGAACACAAGCAGGTCAGGCCACCAGGCCAAGTTACAGGTCAGCTCTACAGAAAGGCAAGTGTGCTCATGGTAATGCAAAATAGAAAAGTATAATACCATACTGTGAAACATTCCAGACAAATGAGCTCCAAGCTGGTGAAGACCCCTTACTGGAAAAGTTACATAATGCACCTTTAATTAATTGGCAGTGAAGTGGTGTTTTAAGAATACAAATAAATTGCTGTGTAATCTACAATCTATTACAAAGCCATAAAACGCTTGAAATCCACTAAACCTGTTTATTTCCTATCTTCTCACCCACATGTGTGTTATTTTCTCTTGCTTATTAATTTGTGCTGGTGTGTGCTCTTGTGGCACAGACCGCTACAGCGCTTCTCGCTGTTGCAGAGTCAAATGTCACTTGTCCTGCTCCATGCCATCTGTTAGCTCCTATTTAATGCACTGCAGGTGCTGAGAGCAGGTAGTAATGTGAAACCCATATCCACTCTTAAATGTCACCAACTTCATACATGTCTGATTAACTCTTCATTCTGTGGCTAAAGGAGAGCAATGCAATTTTGCAACAAATTCAGAGCAAAGTTTGAAGAATAGTAACATTTAAAAGCCACACATTTTTTTGTGTTTTTCATTTTATTGCAGACATTTTTATTTTTATACACATTTACTTAACTTTGGAAGATATTTTGTACATTTTTGTTAAAATTTATATTGTTTTATTTGAAAAAAGAAATATGGCAGTTATGCCAAGGTATAAAAATGACCCCTTTAAAAGAATGTAGAAGAACAGCTGACAGTATGGCAATTATGACTGTGTTTCTTGAAGACTGTACTTATTGTACATACAAACTACATAAATTAACATATCCTTTCATTGTTTTGCATCTGAAATTTGAATATTTTTCCCCTGTGTAACATAACCTTGATACAAGGTCATTGTTAAAACCATTTTATTATACACAATTACAATTTGACAAACAACAATATGTAAAAATATGCATGAATGTCTCACCTTGTCTGCAGACGGACTACTTCCACCTGTTTCTGTGTGTGGGCATCATTGTTCTCTATGGGGAGGACGTCACGGAGCAGCAGCTGGCCACTGACCAAATGTTGCTCCACTTCAGCAACCTGTCCATGCACATGAATGGGGAGCTGGTGCTACGCAAGGTACAGCACAGGCCGCGCTCGGCTGTTTTTGTTTATTCAGCAAAGATATACAGTAGCTGTTTCTATCACTGTAGCTAGCGGCAACAGGGCAAAAAAGAGGGATATAGTTGATGGACAAAATTGCCTCCAAGATATTGCCTCAGAAAAAATCTGTAAAAAAAGTATCCTTTTGATAATGTAATGAAATTTTAACTGGGTGAAGATGCAGCTTGCCTGACCTAAACCACTGCAGGCTGAAGTGAAAAACAGACCAATGTGACCTTTTAAATATTTCCAATAGTTCATGAGGAGTATTCACTGAGCACACTACATTACATACATGATAAGTGGTACATTACAGTGGAAGTGGCACATGCACCGGAGCAGTGGATGTACTGAGGCCTTGTGCTGCCGCAGAGCGTTGCCGACATGCTTCACTGCTGCCTGTGTACGCCCTCATGTTTATGGATTCTGTGTTAGTACAGGGCCAGACCAGAGGCTGCGAGTCCATGTTAGCATGCAGCTGCTGTAGCTCATGAGATTTAGAATCAAGAGCTGCATTTTTACCTTTAGGTCAAAGAATGCAAAGCTGACCTTGCCTGGGTTTTTGTTATCTTCAAGTCAAGCTCACTGATTTATGTGAACATTTCTTGCTTAACTTGTATTGTTTTGATCTTCATCTCTATGTCCTTTTTTCACCCAGGCTCGCAGTCTTCTGTACCAATTCCGCCTCCTGCCCAGAATCCCTTGCAGCCTGCATGACCTGTGTAAGCTGTGCGGCCCGGGCATGTGGGACAGCCGCTACATCCCCACAGTGGAGTGTTCTGGAGAGCACCCGGACTCTCAGAGTTGTCCGTACGGCGGCACATCCACCCCTCAGCCCGCCTCACCATTCCCCTCAACCACGCCTTTACAGTCCCCCAACCCCGCCCCTACGCCCTCTCCCGACAGCAAGAGAACCTCAAAAACCAGGGACATATTCACCTTCAGGAAACAGACATGACTGTGTGTGTATGCTGGACTCCCTGTTCAAAGGGGATTCTGTCACAAGCTCTTTTGTGTGATGTGGAACACTGCCTTATCAGAGCCTGGGACAGTTCTCGTGATGAGGCCAAGAGTTGAAGAGGCGGCTTCTCAGTTTGACACAGAACAGACAATCACTAGGCGCTGTGTCCATCACAAACCAAATGAGGTTTGCTGGTTTCTTGGACCATTTCCAGTGGTCTTCAGGATTTCAACAGGGTCTAAGGCTGGATTCGGGCGGACTTTTTGAACCAGGGTCAAGTGAAAATGGAGATTCATTCATAAGGAGTTAACTTTTCATAACGGAGAGTCGTGGAGACATGAGCTACTTGAATCTCTAGGATTATTGCAGGAGGGGGGCAGACAAGTATAAATGACTTTTCTGTGAGCAATATATTATCCTTGCATGTTTTCTGTATAGAGGACACAGCGTGTTTGTAAAACAGGTTTGAATGTGTTTACACGACCCACACTATGATAGGGCTCTGCATATCTCATCACAAGAAAAAAGACTTTTGAGCAATAGAACCATTTAAACATCAGGATTCACTACCTGAAACTCATTTGAATGTGTCTGCTCGTGCCACCAAAATGACAGTTTAAATCATGTTTTTTTTTTTTTTTTAATCTTGACACCAAGATTAATGGTTTTGTGTTACTTTTTTGTTTAGACAGGGTTGTGAAAAATTGTCAGCAGTGTTATTTTCATCTGCATTTTTCAGAATTCCACTGTCAAATGTACAGCGATGTCAACAAGGCACTGTCAACACCAAGACTGAGTCACACGAATGTATCTTTCTGCTTTTCCATTGCTGTCTTTACTTGGCGACAGTGCAAAACTATTTTGCGTGTGTGTGTAAACTGGAGCGACCTCTAAACATCTGGTAATGAGTTGAGAAACAGACACGGCCCCCATCCCTACACCACCCCTTCCTTCTCACCAATCTCCTAAATTATAGTAGTCATCAGTAGGAAACCTGCAAGAGAAAACAGGGATGTAATGTAAAAGATGCCTGTTTGGTCTCTTCAGTGAGAAAAACTTGAAATACAAAGAAAGCATTTCCCTCTGTGACTTGGGTTATGTACAGTGATGCCTGTGTGGTTTGTAAATCCCAGATGTTCGCCGGCGCACAGACTCCCCCCATGAGAGCTGAGCTGAGTGACACTCTTGGGGGTGAAAACATCTGAAATAGCTGCTAAAATGTAACATTAAGACCTTCAATCAGTCTTCCCTCCCTCCCCTCCTCTGCTTTTGCTGCTCCCTCCTCCCTGTGGTCTGCCGCTCAGCAAGCCGTCCCCTGCAAATGACATGCATAACAGCTCCGTTTCCTATTAGTTATCATGCACAGCTGCTTGCTCCAAACCCACACAGTTTGGGAGAATGGGGGGAAGTAAAAGTGAAATCCAAAATGGCTGCTGGGAGTACATGACTTTTGTTTAAGGGAATGAAATCATCACCTCATCACAAATCTACGTCAGACGACTAGACCAGCCACTGAATGTACTTCACAGTGTTGAGTCTATTCTTACTCTGTATTAATAAAAACACTGCATCTAACAATATCTTTCTTTTTAACTCTTACTTGGTCTCCCTAATTATTCCCATAGATTTTCCCCTCTAGGTTGGCAGGAGTATCTTGCTGGAGGATGTTACTTTATTTGGGTTGACTGGAGCACCCCAGAACAAGGAACGAGGAAAACAACAAATTCCCACGCTGACCACTGCCAGTGACAAGAAGACAAGCAATAAAGGCAAACACGAGATGTGTACTGTTTTGTTTTGTTTTTTTTATCATGGTTTGAACCAGTTTTACCAGAAAGTCTAGAGACCCAATGTCTCTATAGAGTACAATTACAGAAAGCTGAACATTAGCAGTTGAGTGCTCCCACGTAAGGAGAGCAGAAAAACAAGATTGTGTCAGCAGAAACCGAAGCAATTAACCCGGACTTGCTGCACAAAGTGTTGACAAAATGTGGAGTGAGTGGACTCAAGTACAGTGTCCAGTTGGTTGAAAAACACCTCAAAATCACAACATTGAGCAGCTTTCAGACAGCTCTGTTGACATGACGGCTTTAGCTGGTGTTTCATAGACCCATTTGTCCCATCGGATTTAACTAAAATAACTGCACTTTTGGATGTGTGAGACTTTGTGGTATCATCTGGAAAGGTGGCTAGACCTATGCAGATTAAAATACTATAAAGCAGAATAAAGCTCTGATTAGTCTACACATAACTACACATAATTGACCTGTGCATATGGAGTTACTAACACACTGTACTTGCTCTCATAGTGAGAAACTACACAAATGAAAAAACAGTTGTAAAACAACTGATCAGCATTCTGACCTGTCGGTTTACGCAGCTTAAACTCAACATTCAGGTTCTTTTAGTCTGTGATGTTTGTCTGACTATGACAGGTAATAGTGATCATAGTTCATCAGACTAAACACAAAATCCTCTTCTGAAACATATTCCCATGCAAATTGGAGTGTTAAATATTGTTAAGCCGCACTGTCTCGAACTTGTTTTCAAATATGAAGTTACAGTACTAGTAATTTAAGGTGCACTAAAGTCAACGTCTGTGTCACTAGCTGTTTCAGAGTTTAAGTTTAAGAGTGACTAATCAGTTTATTTCTGAGATAAAAGTTTAATTCACGCCTTTATGATTAAAGTCTTGTAGTCTACTCTTTGTAAAAGAGTAAAAGTAAAATTGTGTCCATGTTTTAAGACATCAAACTCACAAATTGCTCACAAACGTCTGTCAATCAGTCAAATTTGCCGTGAGATACACCTCATACATGTATAGCAGCAGGTGGCAAACCCTCCACTGGAAAAGTTACATACTGTATAGTGTACCTTTAAATCACCACAAACTGACTCAACATTGTGACCATAGACATTCTCTTGTAATTGAACCATGTAGATTAATTGAAGCCCTAATCATGATAATGACTTGGGAATGATCTTATGCCCAGGGCCTGGTCCACTGTAAGCACTGCTCTACTGTAGCAGCGATTATGCCGCTGTCCAGAGACCCCTGCTGCCTCTGATGTGGGGACGCGCCTGCCAGCAATTACAGCCCATTAGCGCCTGATTGATAGCTTCTCTAAGGGCTAATGCCTTTCTATTGCAGGGAAAAGAAAGGGGGAAAAATGACAATAAATACATAAATGAATAAAACGACACTTCGCATTACTCAAATCCTTGCCCTCTTTATGTCCTTTGAGTGGATAATGCAGTTTTCTAGAGCTATAATGAACTAAATGACTGCAAAGGTGCAAGTAAGGACACAATATCTCTCTATTACGAGTACAACGTTAAATGTGATTTGCTTAGTTCATAGAGGGATAGATTAGCAGACTAGCATAAGGTTTTTGAATAGCAAATGTGTGCAAGGCATGTCTTTTTTCCGAGACACTGTTTTGTTATGCCTTATCGTGAATTCGCTATTAAAACGGAAGGTTTTATTGTTGCATAGATAGATAGATTTACAACAGAGCGACTATTGTTCCCTTGCTGACAGCCGCCCTTAGCCGCAAGTGAACCTTTAGACTATTTCAAATGTTGAATAGATGAAATACAGTAATATACTTTCTCAACAGCCTATACTTCCATGTTAACAAGTTGACCAGTGCATCTCTTGAAGATGACAGTTTTTGCCGTGTCAATTTTGTGCAATGTACAAAACATTTACAGAAATATAAGATTACTGTGCAATTTTATGAACAGGACTCTTTGTTTAATGTGCTTTATTTATTTACTTAATTAAAAAAGTTGTTTATTTATGTTTTTAAGGACCAATTCATCTTAATCTGTTCTGCTTTTTGTCCTTTGCATCATCATCAGTGTGTCAGTCACATGTGTTAGAGCTTAAAACCACCTCTCTATCCCTCTTGTTGAATTACTGCCCCCTCCCTCCTCCTCGTACCCCCTCCCTCCTCCTCCTCATACCCCCTCCCTCCTCCTCCTCCTCGTGCCCCTAACTGAGTGACAGTGTGGGGCCTGGCTCGTCTCCTGTCGTGAGGCCTGCATTGAACGCTGCCTTATTGCCCCCTAATTATCAATTACAGACTCGGGCTTCCACACCTGGAGCAGGCCGGGTCGGGAATGAGCTGAGCCCATTAGGACGCACCTCCGACTGGGCTGTTTATGGAGGGGGCTGTGTCGAATCCCCCCAAAGTGTTAATGGGCCTTATAGGGGTGAGGTCCACAACCCGATCTGTGATGGTCTCTGATGACAAAACCTTCTGTATTAGAGAGAGCGGCGACACTGCAGTCAGGACATCCTTTGGCACACAGTATGAAAAGGCAGCATACTTCAGTTCAATATCTGCCAATATTTATGACAAGACAACCCTGTAACATATGTTTTTTGTTAATTATTTTTCTTTAGAGCTCCTCAAAGACCTAAACTAATACACAATATTATTGATATACAATCCAAAATTACAGTTATTTATTTTTAGTTCAGGGGCAAATTTTCAGTCTTACCAACATTATTCCCCATCTACAATGTAGCCCCTTTTAAAACCAAACAAGAAAACAGAAAATGTAGTAATTTCTTATGTTTTGATAAATAGGTTATGTGTTGTGCAATGCTGCATTGAAAACGTAAGCCACCTCTCCATCTAATTGGTTGTATGTAAAGCTAATTACATCAGTGGTGGGGATCTTTTGCACGCATTGGTTCCATTCAACCAAATTCAACTCAAATCCTCAGGGACCGCTAATTCAATGCTAATTCTATATGGTGGCCCTCCAGGCTGTTGATTTGGTTAAGGGCTCTGCATAAAGGCAGAAATATTTCAGTATGAACCATGGGCTACAGCATTGCATCTTCTGTACTGCATTAACTCCTCAATTACTAAAACATAACAGGCATCAAATCGTCATGATTTCTGATGCAAATGGCCCAAAAAAAAGAAAGAAAACAAAATAAACATTGCACCAGGATCACACTGAGGAATAATGAATATAACTGATTTTATTAAATACATAAATTCAACAATATGATGAAAAATACAAAAATGTGTTCCTAATTTATCAACAAACTGTTCTGCCGTGGACCACTCTGGTTTTATTTTAATATTCACTGTGGTATAGATGAATGCCACACAAGACAGCATTGCTACATTACTATTGGAGCAGTCATTTGCATGTAGCATGTCTAATATCTGTGCCTCCTAAATCATCAAGTGTGACACAAAACATGCATACATCACTGCCTTCATATTGTCAGTGATTTGTATTCTCTGCTGCCTCTTTACCATTCATGTCGGACTAAAATGGATCATCTTCTCACCCTGGATGCAAATAGATTGACTTATCTTGACAATAGTAGCTGGAGCTCATCGCTGGTCCATTCAGCTCATAGTGGCTTTAGGTGAAGGCTATGGCACTCAACGGTAAAGGAAGCGATTGAAATGAAATGAGAAGTTTTGAGAAAAATAGCTCTAGGCGTGTGCAGGGAGCCCCAGGGTGACGGAGGTGAAGGGATGCGCAGTGACTGGCTGTGTATTTTACAGCTTAAGATTTCTGACCATGCAACACAGGTTTCACAGGAAAATGAATAGAAGATGGAGATTTTTTTTTCTTTTAAAATTATAAGATCAGTTTAGCATAATCTTAAATCTGCCAAAAGTATAATTGAATTAAGCCTTACAGCTTTTGCTATTTAGCATGCACTTGATTTCGTCACTCCCCTTGATCTGACAAAAGAATGGTCCTTTTTGTCTTTTGGTAATCTATCTCAATCTATACCTAGCATCCTGGAAATATATGCAAGATCTTTTAAAGATTAACTTGAGAACAAAACATGGTTGATAGTTTGTCCCTCTGTAAATAATGCTGTAATGTAAATTTGGACCTCTGCGTCATCGTGACAACCGTTGTCCTGTTGCCATGCTGTGTCCACATGCGCCCGTGCATTAAGCCTTCTTGTAGTGCTTCGCCGGAGCCCTGGGACATGTGCACTGACGCAAGTTCAAATCCCTGTCCTCCACTGATGTAGGTAAATAACCCACTCTAGTCAGCTCAGGGCTGCGGCTGCCTGGCCAGCCAAAATGACTTTCCCATTGTATTATGCAGAGACTTTCTCTATATGGAGTGCATGTCATTTGGTTTACCAAGATAAGGTAGAGAACAGATTACTGATGATCTCTACACACATGAAGCACAACTTTAACCAAAGTGTTTCAAGATCAACAATTTAGATGAAGAATAAAACATTTGGTTAAACTGTTACCTTGCAGCCTAGTCTTAATTTGCAGTGATATTCTGTTTTGTTTCTTTTGGCAATTGTGGCATTTAGGAAGAACACACATGGTGTATATATTAACACAATAGCTGCCATTTTCAACAAAGCACAAATTACAGTGCATCATCTGCTGACAAAGTGCTGCTTTGAGGGCTCACCTCCTGCAGCTCCAATCCACATCTTTGTCACCACTACTGAAAAGCACTTGTAACATCACAAGGCCGTGCACCATTATCCCTCTTAACCATTCTTCATCTGCCGTAAGCAGCTCTCCCTCAGGGCGACAAGGCGAGGTTTGATGCAATTCAATCCTAATCAGAGCTGTATGCCTATTTTTCTGGAGCGACTGTAATGTGCTCTCATGCAGCGAGGGGCGCAGCGCCTCAGGCACAGCTGACTGCAGCGGGCCCCACCGGGGACCCCAGGGCCGCTCCATGGGAAGGAGTCTCTAATCCAGGATTACTCCCCCAGACCTGCAGCCTGTGGGATTATGAAGCCAGAGGAAAGGGCAGAGTCAGCACTGTGTCCTCAGCCGCTCAGTGGATTAGAGCTGAGCCCACTGTGAGGAACACGCTGGTCCTTTACTGCTGCTGCACCTCCATACATGGACATGGAAAAAGCATGCTCCGCTGAACATTCACACACACTGAATGGGATCTCTCCTTCTTCAGTGCGGCTCTTTGAATATAGTGTCAGATAATGTCTGACTTCAAAGAGCTATTGGCCAACATTAGAGGAAGTTTCCTCACCTCCTTCAAACACATGACAGTTTATCTGCAGCTGCAGCCTGCCACCGCTCATTAGAGAGATAATCTACGGCACAGTGTGTGGGTGTGCACTGTAAAAGAGGGGGCCGAGGAGGAGACAGGAGCTACCGGTTAAACAGTGAAGTGTGATACTGAAGAGTGCTCACACAAGTGCAGCAGCAGCGTCAGATAACCAGGCGGTCGCTGCAGCTCAGTAATCAGCTGCTATTGATTGTGAAGTAGTCAATGAGAGTAAAGTCTCAATGTGCCCTCCGCTCTACCTCTGATCGATCAGGGCCTCACTGAGCCCTTCCCTGCATAATGGAACCTGCCTGCGCTGTGGAGCATGCAGCTCTCTCTGGAGAAGACCACGCAGATAGTTTCTTTGTTGTTTGTTGGTCATTTTGTGCTGTGAGGCGTTGCTGCATTGCTCTTGTTGTTTGTAAAGCAGCAAACATCCCACACAACCTTGTGGCCTCCTCACCAAAACCACATCCTATCAACTTAATGTGCAGAAGGAGGCCATATTGAAATTACCAGGTGCTTAATTTGGTCTTTGTCGCACATAATTGAAACCACTCATCCCTCCCCCACTGGAGGGACGAGCAACAGAAAGGGAGAGCAGAGAGAGAGAGATAATTACCTTATAAGGCAGTGGGGCTGTTATGAACGTGACGTCTCATTCCCAGCAGCGCACTGGCAGATGATACGGTAAAGCCCACATTTCAGCTCCATCTGAAGAGTGCTGGCTCTGGGCGGCTTTGCTCTGATAGCTCCAGCTGTCTCACTTATGTGCACATACATTTACCCCAAATCCACATGAAAGACGCTGTGCGGCCAATCAGTGCTCTTTCTGTGATTTATTCCTGTAGTAAAACACCGTAGGCCCAAAACATTAGGCTTTTGTCCAGTATGACGAATGAAAGGCAAAAGAACAATTTATTCACTCCTTTGTTTTTCTGTGACACTGTCTGTCATCCCTGAGTTAATGCTCCTTTCGGTTAGCTCAAATTTTCTGACTTATGATGTACATGTGTGCAACAGAACAAAGAGAATGTCCATCTTTAACTCACTATAACTTACTGTCAAATGGTCTTGACTGATGGCTGCTGACCTCTCACTCAAAGTGGGATGACATTTATTGAAAGTGATGACTCTTGGGCTGAATAGGTGTATTTTAGGACAGCAATCAGCTTCTTTCAAATGCCTTGCAATACTTTTTCCTTATATGGTGATTGAATAGGTATTTTAGTCTTTAAACAAAACATCTGGTTTGTCAAATATGAGTAAATAAATAAATATCAGAGACAGTTGAGCAGTAGCAGCACAGTGTTGTGGAGACTGGCGCTCTTACCTCAGATATTAGGTTCACTTTCAGGAGCATGCAGGGCTTTTATAGAAGATTGTCAACACTGCATTTTTTTTCAATGTTTTATGTGCTGTTGTCCAATATTTGAAATGTCATCTTTTTCCACATATTGTATCTGGCTGATTCTTCCCCGCATGCTCTCCTCTTTTGGGTGCGTTCGAGATGACAAATAGACCAGATGTGTGGATGCAGTGCTGAGTCAGTCGGTGATTAACAGTGAGCATTGACGCGCAGGTGGGGTCACAATGCAGCACCAAACACGAGCACCATTTTCATCTGCCTCCTTTTGTTCCCGTCCTGTCTTCAGTGCTCCTCTCCCTCTCCCTGTCTCTCTCTCTCTCTCTCTGCATCTTCCGTGCCTCATCCCGTGGTCTTTTTCTCCATCACTATCCCCGGTCGTCGGCACGGTACCCCTCCCCCTCCAAACGCAGACTGGCTGTGCGGAGCTGGGGGCAGCCGCGGTGCAGGAGAAGAAGGAAGGGAGGGTGTTCTTTGGGGGAATGGAGGACAGTGTGCAGCCTGCTTCTCTTTTGGAAAAGTGTCCGCGGAGCTGTGTCTTTGTCAGCCATATTTTTGCAGGTTGTGAAATGTGTGTGTGCATCATTCCAATTGAGGTTAATGATGCATTCAGGTAAATCAGGTGTTTAGAGAAATACAGTCATTCCCAGTCGAGCAAAGACAAAATTCTTGATGTCTTTGATGCGTTTGGTCTCTTGGAAGAAATAAGCTATTAGAGGGAGATAAATTACCAAATA
The DNA here is from genome assembly GCA_019453435.1 of Rhinogobius similis. Taxonomy (NCBI): domain Eukaryota; kingdom Metazoa; phylum Chordata; class Actinopteri; order Gobiiformes; family Gobiidae; genus Rhinogobius; species Rhinogobius similis. The sequence continues at coordinate 23,902,578 of CM033631.1, forward strand.
AGGAAGACTGTGTTTTTAAATAAGATGGTTGATTGCAATGAATTGATGAATAACAACTAGCTTGTGTGTTCATTTTCATTTAGTGTGGCAATCTTTTAGCTTTACACAGATTTGACTAGTGCATAGATACAAATTGATTCCATATTTGTCAAACTTGTCAAAATAAAAGGCAATCTTATTAAACTACTTGAACAAAATTACATATCTTAGGCAGCAATCATACTTCCACAATCACCACATCAAAACTGTGACTAAACTGTGACTAAATCCGGAACTAATCCACGACTAGCCCAGGACTAAACCAGTACGGGACCAAACCAAAGTGGGAACGCACCCTTAGTGATGAGTCAATAGTTTGTTAGAAAGGATAAACTTTGGTACTTTTACCCCAAAAGGCAGTAATACAAGTGAGAGAATGAAAGGAAAATGCATAAAATAAGATGTGGAGAGGATGAGATAGATTTAGATTTTATTTAGCCAGTAAATCTGAAGTTTCTATGCAAACTAGAAGTGCAGAGTAAATCTTGCTGTGGGTGTAAGTTCTATTAGTGTTCAAATGTAGAAACCCAAGTACTAGAGGTGGGAGGTATGTCAAAAATAGATACGATCCCAATTGCTGGCTTGGGGATGTGCAAAATTAGAATATTGAGAATATCAGAACTATTAAAAAGAATGGAAAATAAGCAGTTTAAGATTTAAAACATCAGTAACTACCATACAATGTTTAAAACAAATGGAATAATGTGAAATTTCTCCGCTTTTTTCCACAACTTTCATGTTTAATGCTAAAAAAGACATGTACAGGCACATTTTATGACATCTCTTAAGGATTGCAATGATATAGTCAGAATATTGTCATCAAGATAATCCCAAAACACATCACCCTTCCAGACACACACTGGTTACCTGTCCATTGCTTTACCTCTGCCCACTGTATTCTTGTCTTCACGCTATAGGATTTCCTTCACAGTTTCCCTCTCAGCATGTTCCTCCGCCCCCCGCTGCGTTCGTATTCTCCTGTTGCTACCATCATCTCTCTTCCAATCCTCTGCTTTTACCAACCTGACCTGCATTTACCTTTTTTTTTTTTTTTTTTATACCTCTGCTCCATTCAATTACCCCCATTTTGGCAGTCACCGGGAGACAGCTTTTCAATGCCAATATTTGCTTTTCATGAATATCCTGTCGTTAGGGATTGCATAGGTGTGAGTGCGGCGCAGGCGAAATGTTAATTGTGGAGCTGAGGCCCTTCTCTGGCGCATTCCTCCTCCTCCTGCTCATAGGAATCTGGCAACAGCATTAGACGGGGAACAGAGCGTCTGGGTCAGGGCAGGCATGGTGTAAAAGAGACCAGCGCTGAGAGAGAGAGAGAGGGGGGTAAATGAAAGGGTGAGCGAAAGGGGGGCGAGGAAGTGGAACTGGCAAATATAGGCTAAGCATAAAAGGAAGATGGGGATCTGCCCTGAGGAGCTGACGGTGTTATACAATTACAGAGGGTGAGCAAAGCGGAGGTCACGTCAGCACTTCTCTCTTTTAGTCAATGGTAAACAGCTTTGTGTGGACTCTGTGCATCAGATGTGACAACTACAGAAAGCCTGTATACATGCAGGAGAAGAATGTAGCTTGTTTCTGTATAGTGGAGGTCACATAGGAACATTTAGGAAAATAACAAAATGTTGTATGGATATGTATAGTAAGTTATAGTAACATAAGGTTGAAGCTAGTGACAAAAATAAGGAAAAATAATAATAGAGTGTGTTTGTTTGTACGCACCGAAGTCTTTTTTTATTCTGTCCACTTGTTGGTCATAGATGTGTAATGTGCATAATGGTGTTGTAGCTGTACCTGGACAGTATGTGTAAGATTCTATTTTAATAGCTATCTATCTGGGTTTTTGACTGCATGTGCATCTTGAATTGTACGATGCAACACATTGAATTTCCCCATCATGGGACAATAAAGTTAAATAAAGTAAATTTTATTTATTGATGATCCCCGAAAGCGATAATAAGATTATATTCTGGCAAACCATTAAAAATGGTGTACAGATATATCACATTAATTACACCTCCAGTATCTTTTTTATGATGTCTTTTTGCAGCTATATCATAGTTTCGCAACTGTGTAGAGATGATATACTCACTATTCTAAATTTGTGAATCCTCAAAACAGAACTGTAATATAATCCCTTGATTTTCAACCAGTGTGCTGGCCAGGGACCAGTGTGCCTTGAGATAATGCCTGGTGTGCCTTGAGAAAATTCCTATTTGAGGAAACCATTCACATTTAATTGAATACTTCACCATTTTGAAGCATCCTGAACCAAATTCTGCACCAAAAAAGAAAGGTGAACAATCACCATGGCCAAATTAAAGAGCACATTTTTTACTAAATTAAAGGTCTGATTTTGGTTTTAGTAGATGGTGTTCCATGGTATCTTTTCAACCAAAAAATGTGTGCCACGACTCAAAACAGGTTGAAAACCACTCCCTGAGATAATATTTCTCCCACTTCTAACATCATAGTCTTGCAGTATTTAGAATATATATAAGGTGAATTACATCTAGTGACCAGGGCAATTCACGGACAGACACCACTCGCTCTGATGTATTCACTGGAGTGCACTGTAGATCAAATGGCTTTATCATTGTGAACAGCAAGCGCTTTGTTTTAGAGCAGGAATGCAGCCGGTTCACTTAATTCAGGTGGCCATTTCCGCTGGCACGGAGGCATGGCTGTGCTGGCACAAAGCTGTTTGGGGCAGAGTGCGGAAATTGTGATAAAGCAATGGATCAAAGACTGGTGCAGTACAGAGGCCAATTCATGCTGTATCCTGGCTCTTCTTTCTCATTATGGTTCACTGACTGATGCGTTTCAAAGGCATTTGTGCTCACTCGGATATTGAAAGATATTGAAAGATAGTATAACATAGTTGTCAAGGGCAAACTTTAGTATCTGACATACTTTAAAGGTAAACATTCAAAGTCAAATCTGATACAAGATACCTGTCTGGTCTGCACCGTCTGTCCATATTGTCACAATAAACAGTGTCGTCAGTCATATGAATGAGGGCAAACCAAACATTAATGACGACTTGATGGCTGTTCTTGATGTAAGTTATTTGCTTTAGAACTGGTTAAAGCTCAATCTAAACCGATACTACAATTTACGGTTACTAATTTGCCTACTAGTTTCAAAACACTGATTGTACTTCCTTTTCTATCTTTTCGCAACTTCTGCACTCGTTCGAATCTGTGTTGCTGAATAAAATGTCAAAAACTGTAAAAGCATGCTCAAAGGCGCTGTACTTGTTTTTGACTGTTTTGAAATGTGAAAAACAGGATGAGCTAGGATTTTTTTTGCATGTAATAAAGTAAAACCTGTTTTGCCCCAGTACAGATATATTGTGAAAGCATCTATTCTATTCTATCTACTTATAAACTCATCACGGTTAATATTTAGGTTGCCAGGACTGCATTAGGAAAGTGAACGATGCACATTGACTGCTGCAAAGACTTTAAAATAAATGAGTTCTGTTTCTCACATTTCAAAACTGTAAAAATCTGGTACAGCACCTTTAATCACCTGGAATACGAAATAACTAAAAAGCTCCCCAAACTACTGCATGGTGTTTTATACAGTACTGAATTGAAGTTGGAGTCAGTCATACTAAGCAAACATGACAGCTCTCTCAATAGAATGAGACTAACAAACTTGCCGTGCTGCCACTTCACCTCAAGCGTGTCACAAAAATAGAATTATCTACTTGAGGTTTGTTTAGAATGGTCTTTGCTTATTATTTCAGTCTTCTGTAACTCTTTTTTCCGGTTTGTCAGCTTAAATCACACTCGTGGCTGTCAGTTTGACGGTGCAGGTGCGTGTGGGAGGAAGGAGGCTCCTGTCTTTTCCTCATTACAGCGCCTGTTTTATCCCTAACCCTTAAACACTGCTCGCTACATGTGCTGCTTCTTCCACAGGTGAGACCCCCCCCATCACCTTTTTCTCTTTGTCTCTTGTCTGTCACCCCCTAGCATGCACACACACACACATACACACACACACACACACACACACTCGCACACATACTCGATCCCTGACAAGTCAACCTGCTATCAGCACAGTCTATGAATAGCACTGCGACCCACTCACCTCCCAACATAGCTCATGTCTTATGCATTGCGCCTGCATGCCAGAATCCCTCTAGCGCTTTATTCCACAGCCAAAATGGACCACCAAAATCATCGAGCTAAATATTTTAAGAAGTATGTTAACAGTGTCTAAGTGTTGAGAACAATACAATTTTGTCAAAAGTACGAATATACAGAAGTTTTGTGTCCGCCAAAAACAGATTTAAACGTGAACAGATCTACAAATCTCCCTTTATACTAAACATGTAATAAAATCTATTATAAAGGCTTTCTTGTTCAGGGGTAAATTCTGGCTGGTTTGCAGAATAATGAAAATTGCATATACAGCGTTGTATTTGGTGAGGTACAAGAAAAACAGAGTCTTCTTGTGAGTTGTGGATGTTGTCAATGATAAATGCATTTCTTTTGTGAGATATAAGGTTGCTTTATTAAAAAGTAAAAAAAAAAAAACTTGCCTGTGAATCACTATCTGGCCATAATATCTTTACCACTGCAAGATGGACACTAAGTGCTCTCTACTCACTGTTGTTGCCAGGTCCCACCATTATCATGTGTTTTGGGACTGTCCTTCTGTTCAGCGATATTGGACTGAGATTGACAAAGCACAGCAGATTGTTTTCAGCACCCACTGGACTATGTATTTGGGTCTCAAAACTCCTGCCATGGACACAATAAATGAATACCTTTGGAGGTCTGGCTGCAGGGAAAAAAGCCATCATGAACAAACCATCAAAGAGTGAACTGATAATATAAACATGACAAACATTCAGATTTAATTTGAAATTGAATACATTTTGACAATTTTGGACATTTAAGGTGGATAATGTACCGTAGATTCATATCTTTTGTTTGCCTTTATTTCTTTTGTTCTCTTCCTGTGTCATGCCTGTGTTTTATGCTTTGTTTATCCATTTCAAAATGAAAAAGAGCACGATGGACGCAGTGCCTGGCAAAGACTTTGAGAGCGCTTCTAGTTTTGAATGCACGGTTAATTAAAAGAAAGTCCTTCTTTTCTTCAGCTAAATCAGCCCTTGCGTTCACAACCCTCGCGCAGCCCAGATCCACACACAGATGGAGATGTGATAAAGTCATGGCACCATCCTCCCTCATGCAAAATTCACATGCTGCTTCTTTACAAGCTACCTGTTTACAATGCAACCAACAGATGCATCCTCTCCAGCCTCAATTTCCCCCCTTTTTTTTCCTGCAGCTCCAATAATACACCAGGGAACAAGGAGCTTAGCAGTGACAGCCCCAAATCCCTCTTTCCAGCGCACTGATTTCTGGATTAAGGAGGGGAGATTTCCACACCTCCAAATCGTATTGTGTGACGCATCTTGTCACACCTCAATTTTTTTAGAATCCAAAATGGTTTCTTTATTTAAACAGATTTACGACGAATGCACGGGGAGGACGAATGGGTTTTTTTATAGCATGAAGGTGGAGAATGTGTGCGATTATTGTGGTAAACCCGCTTTTTATGAGGGGATTTCGGAGGCATTTAATAAACAACATACCTAAACACAGAGTTCCTGAAAAGGCTTCTTACAGAGCAGATTCTTGGCTCCAAACGAGTGTTGTGGTTTGACATCCTTCAAAGCCATGGAGAGGTTGAATATTTTCATTCCATCACTCCTTTGGTGTGATAAACTCCCTATCCGTATCCTCCTCCACTTTTTTGCACGTCTTTGACTCTTCTTGTACCCCCCAAAGACACACTGTCATAGCATTAGGAACATTTTACTAGCACGATTACTCAACAAACCATAATGAAATATGTGTGCGTTCAGACAATTTTAGTCACTGACATCCAATTATTAACTGCCACGTCATCACAATTGTTTGTTATAGTCCACTCCGTTCAACATACAAATTCTTTCAACATTGCAACAGAGGCGCACTATGTAACTTTTCTGGTGGGGAATTCCGCTTAACTCTTAAACTCATCATGGTGACTAATTAGGATGCTAAGAATGAAGAGTGATACATTCAGACCTCAGCAAAAAGTTCAAAATGAACTGGTCGAAATCGTGTAGAGGCTTTAAATATCTTTCATTTATTTAAAAGCACTGAACCTGATTTTTTTTACTGTCTTAAAACGTGAAAACAAAACATTCCTCACTTTCCTAACTGAATTTAAGCTTTTTAATTACTCACCACAATTAGTTTCTACGCCTTTCACAACCTTTCACAAAGACCAGAGCGAAGTTTTGCCGATTACAGGAATGTAAAGAACAACTCTAACAGCGCACCACCTTGTTCACAGCATGAACATGTTTTATAATCACACAACGGTCTCATTTTGACTCTTAAAGCTGCTTTTACAACTTTTAAAATATGTATATGTACTGGGACAAAACAGGTTTGATTTAATTACATTGAAAAAAAAAAATCTGGTACAGTGCCTTTAATGAGTGATTGTACTACTACAAAAGAACGAAAAAACATGCTCAATAGTAAATTTATGGATTTTAGTCATGCCTTTTTCATGGACCAGTGATGTTTCATTTTGTTCACAACTGACCTAATTCTACATCTTCTGAAACGTATTAATCATACAGGGAAACACTGTATATTTTCCTGTACTTTGTGAGACCAAACCCTAAGTTCTAGAACACAGTCGGTTCTGCATTCCTCCTCTCACATTCTGACCTGGCGACCTGACTGTGCCGGAAGAATTCCAGGGCAACGATTATTCACTCATATTTCATTCTCGCACACAGAGGGGGGTCATAAATTAATGCTGCGCTCCTTGCTCTTTTATTACCTCTGCAGAAGGCTTTATTGTTTCTTGTTGCACCAGTTCCATTGATTTACACACGCGTCCCGAACTGTCCAAACACCATCGATTTGCCTGTGAGTGATCCATCAGGAAACATTTGCGCTACTTAACAGCTGCAGTTTTTCACTTTTGTGTGAGCTAAAATAAACAGCTTTATATTGTGAATTTATCTTGACATTAACTCAAATTGCATTGTGCATAATTACAAGGGAGGAATACATGAAATGCATCGAAGAATTAACGATAATTGAGACATGTTGTAACTAATGAATCTAAATGATGCAGGGAATGCTAATTTTTCTCACAAGGATAAACAAATTGCAGTTGTTTAAGTATCTGGTGAAGACGAGCCATCTCATCAGAGTCTGTTAATTATGTTGAACCGCAAGGCACAAACGATCCTAGTTAAACAACAAGAAAGTGGAAAAAATTTAAAACATTTAAACAAAATGTAATACTTTCAAACCTGCACTTTGTAAAATTTTGGTGAGGCTGATGGTGAAATGGTCAAGTTTAAAGGAGACATATGATGTTTTTTTCTAGTATTTAGTAATTAAACTGTAACTTATGACGATGATTATTTTTACATTTTGTTCATTGTAAATTGTAAAATTGATCTAAAACGGCTCACTAACACAAACACAACCATTGACTTTCTGTTAAAAAAATGCAGAAATGATAAGTCCCACCTTTTCATAGTTGCATTTCACCAAAGCAAGTTGCGGATTGTCATTTATTTACATGGTTTTATTGCTGAAAAATGGCTAAACAACATTACAGAACCTTATACATCTTTGAACCAGAATCTATTTTTTTTTAATAATTGCAAGTTAGAAAAAGGAAATGGGTGGATATAGGGGGTAGGTGATGACAGACATTTTACAGATCCAGATGCAGAACAAAACAGAATTACTCAATCATGCAGGAATCAAATAAAACTCGTATTAAAGATAAACGATGAGGAAACACTTCTCCATGGTTACAATCTCATTAAGGTTCATTATGCAGAGCCATAGCCATAACAAACATGTGGTCGACCCTGCACCAGAAAAATGACATAGTGCACCTTTAATATTTTGCAGAAAAAACATTTTGCATTCCAATAACGTTTACATGGAGACATAAATCCCTATTGTTGACTTATCTATTGGCTAAAATAAGAACAACTTTTTACACATAGGTTTCAGAGTGATGAACAATTAGCGCTGGTGCTATGACAATAAAGAATTCAAAAGTAAATATCTGTTGAATGGTGAAAAGTCCCCAAATTTCACCAATGAACAAGAGGCTGAAATACATGAATAAATTGTCTGGATTTGAGTCTGTAATGCCTTTTGCCACATTTCAGCATTATATTGTAATAAAATATGGGCTTGCATCAGTCACGTAGAAAGGATTTAAACAAGTGTAAACTGTTTTCTTGCAAATACGCACTGCTTTATGTACCAGTGTGAGGGAGCTCAGATACGTTTGACAGAGTGGTGTTAATTGCGTTGGGCCCGGGGGCAAACCTAACATAACAGAGTCAAAAAGGTGACGTATGCTCAGACCGTCAGCGCACTTCACAACGCACTGACACACACCTGACATCAAACGAGGAGGAAATGTATTCGTCCTTTACTTATTTAAAGCATCTATTCTCCCGTGAGCTCCGGCGGCTCGTGTTTTCACCAGGATATGACCGTTAATTGCTAATTAGGCCGGTGCAGATACACAGCCCAGCGAGAGGTGCTAGCTCTGTGTGGCTGTACAAGCAATAATTACAAGCAGAGGTGTTGTATGGGAGCACGTCAACATCTGCTGCCGGAGACGAGGCAAGGAAAAAGGATTGTGAAGAGGGCTGCTCGCTGGAGAAGCCGTGTGACCGACTGGAGAGCACATCGTGTATTGTATGACTTTTTTACGCTCAAAACTCAATCATGTCTTGATTTGTAGTATAACATCCTTTTATTACACTCTGATTTTTTTTTATTTTGAGGTGCTAGTGTGGCTGTTGACACAAATTTGCTTTTAACACATCTCCTATAATTTTCTTTCTCCAATTAGACAGTTTGGAAGAGGTTGTTTTTTTCTAGGTTCAAATGGTGTGTGAAAGAGGTGTTTAATATTTATTCGCAATTTTGATAGATTGACTATAGACGCTTTAAAATGTGATGTCAACAAAATTCCAGAATGGGGACAACTGGAGGCGAAATGAAGTTGACTGTAAATTTTTAGATGTAAATTCAACTGGTTTTAAGTGTTTGTGTTGGAAAAACTCAACACATTTGAATTTCCAGGGGAGAGAGGTCAGTTAGTTTGCTTTACTATAACAAACAAAATCATTTTTTAGCCTTAAAATTGTATTTTAGATTCAAAATAATCTAATTTATGATATAGTATATATCTCTAGATAAAAGGAAAAATTATTGTGGGCTCATCATTTCAGTGAGTGTTTTTCCTGTAAAACCCATAAATCTGGATTGTTCATTCATCAAAACTGCAAAGAGTTTACCATAATTTCCTAAAAGATAATGTAAAATACAATAACAAACGTGTTTAAAGCAGCTCTGATGTCACACACATGTTTCTTAATGGTTTTTCATTTGTCAAAATCATCTCAATTTTTCATATTTTGTGATATTCTGAAGTTAACCCCAGTTTCTCCAGTGAAACTATGTTGCGCTTCACTTTTGCCTCCATTCTGAATTTAGAATGTTTTTGTCTACAAACTTTTAAAGGGTCTATAGGACTTGCACATTTGTATAAGTGGACTATGATGTGTTACCCATTGTTTTCTGATAGAAAACAAGAAAATACTGCTTACAATCTTGTTCGCCAGTTGTACCTCATTAAAATCTCTCCCTTCTCAATATCTGTTCCAACCTTTTTGGTTGCTTTCACGTTCTAGAATTGACTTGATGTCATAATTTCAGGAGGGCAGGGGCTTATGTAACAAACTCTGGCAGATTAATTGTTTTTGGTAGAAATGTTCAAAGATAAACACGCGCTGAATGTGTTTGGATTGGCTCCTAAAACCTGTCATGTTATTCTTATTGCTTAAAGTCCTTTTAACGGACAGTGTCTGATCACATCTTTTTTATTTTAGTTTAACCACTACTACCCACTCCTTTTCGAACAATTAATCTAGATGCCTAATACAAATGTACATGTTTTTATCAATGTTTTTTAATGTTGGAAACATTACTTAACTATAAACCATAAGCCATTACTTTATTTTGTCAGAAAAATTAAAATGAGATAGATAAATAGAATATAAGAATAAAAATGTATATTATCTGAAGCATTGATTATTGTGCCAATTCTTTTCACATTATTCATTATTTCACATTATTTTACATTATTACACTGAGCAATTTAAAATAAAAACAATATAACTTTATAATTTTCATAATGTATAACTTTCCTCTCCTGTAAGAGTTCATTATGGGTTTGGATTTCTGAAGCTATTATTTTTACTTTTGATAATTTATAATCCCAGTTTTAGGCCCAGAAATTCAGAGACATTGGTCATGAACCAGGTCAAACAAATCTGAATCTGACATTTAAAGCACAATATGGAATTCTCACCACAGCACATTTAAAAAAAAACTTTAACATAGTTGTGACTATTGCATCTCGCTGTACCTTTTACATTGTCGCTAAAAACATAGTACATTTTGCCAATAATGTCTGCTTTTTGACGTTCAATTCCAATCTCTACAGTGATCCAACGTTCACCTCTCAAACGAAATCGTATCACTGCATTCTTTTCACGTCCGTACCGTTTTTGGCACGCCGACCGTACACACTGCCGGTACAACAAGTGCATGGCCTACAAAGTATGTGAGGCATCCTGCGCTCTTGTGCCACCACCACATCCACTGTGCTCCGCCCTCGTCATGTCAACGTGCCTTAGCTGTGGTTCAAAATAACTGACAGGTAATAAAAATGTCCGCCGCTCTTGGTCTCATATCTGTGTCTGTCTGCCTCGGCTCACTGCGCACCAAGTATTTTACATTCCAAAGGCAGCTACTGTAAACACACTGCCTGGGCGTTTGTGATTCACCGTCTCGAGACATAAATAAGCCGTGAAACTGTATTTTAAAATCCTCATATTGTAATTAAATGAATCATAGAATGTCTATTGTTTTGTCTGAGAATTTGATGATGTTGTGAGTGTGTGACGGTTGCTCTTTTAAGTTTCAAACTACTTAAAAACATATGTTAGTCTAATGGATTTAATAAGGCTGTAAATTACCATCGACACTGACAATGTCGGTAGCACTCACATGGAAATGAGCCGCACTCCAGAGCTATTTAAAGTGCTCTCCACGGCTCCATTTGGACGTGTGTCTTCATTTTGGAGCATCTTTTAGCAGGTCTCCTCCAAGTGGCCACTATACTGTGAGCGCGTTTACACTTTCAACATCATTGTGCCACCAAGACACATATAACCCGATTTAAGACAATAAAAAAGAAAATAAAATGGATAACTTCGGAATATAAACGAAGAAAGTCGTTACAAAATACATGGATGACACAAACTGAACCAATAATCAAGGACTGGATTGAAATTCTAATTGAAATTTGAAAAAAAAGAAAAGAAAAAATGACATTTGCAATTGAAGTGGAAAAATTTGACAGACTTTGGACTAACTGGGACAAATATGCCGGATTTAGGACTATCCTTGGATGTCTTGTTTTTGTGTGTTCTCGCTCTTGTTTTGTTTTAGTTTGTTGTATAAATGTCAAAGAAATAAAAAAAATAAATAAATAAACCACAACAAACAACAAAACAAAAAAACAAACACATAGCATTCCGATAAATCAATGTTTTATCTTATTTTTACATCTAGACATAACTAGATTTATCGTCAGTTATTTTGAGAGCTTCTGACGCTGAACATTTAGGTTGTGGGTTAAATTCTCGGGCCAGCTGTCTTATCTCGTCCTTCAAGCGTCGTGAGGGTTGTGTCAGTGTATGACTGTGAACGATTGTCAGTTCATTTGTCTGTTAGTTATATCAGGGATTCTCTCTGAATCAGCAGTGATCCACCACACACCCAGGCGCTCGTCGTACGTCATCTCCACAACATGATTGGGTTTGTTGTTGCTTCTGTGTCAGACAGTAGGTAAGAGATGATGTAATTACCTTGACACGTTTCAGCGGTAACTTCAGTCTCTTATCAATTGTCTGCAATAGAAGAAACAACATATTTATTCTACAAACGAAGAATCTTCCATGTTAGTGGGTAGACTAGTCCATATTATCACGCTCATAGGGTTTGGTTGTGGAAGCAGAAGTCTGAGCAGGGACCCCCGGACTTCCCTCACCCCATGCACTTCCTTCAGCTCCTCTTCTGTAACTGAACTCCTCACTCTGGAGCACCCATAGCCCTCCTGCTGAGGAAACTCATTTTGGCTGTCTGTATCTGATCATTTGTCCTCTGTCATCTCTCATGTGCATATTAGCGAGTTGGACTACACAAGATTTTTCCAAAGATGAAGGCGAAGTTTTTAATGTTTTTTCCCGGTTGGACATGAGCAGCAGATGTGGCACGTAAAACTGTTACTTAGCAACCATACTGTAAACAAGGACCTCAATCGATATAAATGACACCATAGTTATGATGTGACAAATAATAATACCTGGTAACATCTTTGTTTTGTTGGATGGTTGTTTGAGCAGTCAGAAAACTCAGCTCAACTTCCTGTAAATTTGAACTTTTATTTAATTTTTTTTTTCACAAACTGCCACTTGTTAATGTAAAACTCTGATAAATATGTACCACTGGCCCCAAACAAAGAAATAATAAGAAAAGCATAACATAAACACATATGAAATTGTACGAATCATTCCCACAACTGTCCAGGCCTGTAGCCCACGACTGATCAGCAGAATAAATAGAAGAAATTGAATTATTAATGGGTAATTTTTTAATGCTCACTTGTACCTCTCTAATCTGTCCCATTTGCCACACGGAGCCCTATGCATTGCTGTTTCTTGTCACCTCAATAATTCATTCAGTACATTTCCTGTCAGGTCACCGCTCCTGTTATTTATAAACCACCGTCTCGTCTCCCTCTCCCATGATTTTATGAAGATTCATGTATGCATGCATGAGCCGGTGGGCGTGTGCATTTAAACTGTTGATTGTGCGAGTGCTGGGGATTTGAACCTGCGCCTCTGCCTCATTAGGCCTGCCTCCGTTGCCATGGCTGTCTATTAGAGCAGCGGAGATTAAAGGCTGATTTACATGTGAAAGAGGAGCGCGAGGGGAGGAAGCAGAGGAGACAGAAACAGCGCTGGACGTTCTGAACTCGCTGGAGAGTTTGCTCCGGAGAACAGGGCACTACGGGGCACTGCACAGACCACCGACAAGGAGGCTACGTTTTATATCTCTGCAGCGAGACGTGGAATGTTTTGGCCAAGCATTGCATATTTGTGAGCGCTGTAACATGCAGCTAAATACAAAACACTCTTAGAACAGAATGTATTACTTCCCTGACACGTGGACAAAGAAAATGAGACTGAACCGTCAAACCAATGCATGCAAATCGTTACACAAGAGCTGCGTTTAATCACATTTTAATTGTGGTCTTGACTATTGATACAATCTGTTGTAAAACTTGCGTAATACAAGGACCTTTACTTTAATTTAATTTCTTCTGATAAAGATGCACGTATGTTATAGTATGCAGCATATTGTAAGATGATTATGGGAAAAAAGTTGGGCTGAATAGCATTTTGTTAGGTAATAACCAAAAATACTGCACCAGTTTTCATCCAATTAGGCATATATAATATATAATATTTAACTGATTTCAAGATATTTCTGATTGATCCTGTAATAATTTATCTTAAATAAATAAGATAGAAAGATAATTTAGCTTGAAGTAAGAAGTAATGGTAAAAATGGTTGGTAGTTAACTAATCTTAACTGGTCAAAACGCGTAAAAGTAAGATTAATATCCTGAAATCAAAACATTGTGACTCATCTATAAATTCTCATTATGCAGTTTTCTCACAGAATCATGGAAAACACCTGCCTGACTGTATCCTAGACAGATGATTCTCTGTCACGGTGCATTATCAAGAGTGACGGAAAAAAAGCATAAAGAGGGTGGAGATGAATGAGAACCATGTGGAAACAGCTCCCAGACAGTTGTTTCTGCAGTGTCAGAGTGAGTTCAGGCGCGGTTAACTGATCAACTAAAACATGTTTCTGACTCATGGTTTTAAATCAGGGAGGCCCTTTAAAATAACAATTAAACAGAATTATTTGTTGTTCTTCGCCACAAAACCTGGAACAAAGCTACTTGTTTAATTAACTTAAATTAAATTAACTCTGCTGCTAACATTTGATGGTAAATTAACACCTGCTTCAAATAATGGGACTCAAATAATCATTTTCATTTATTTTTTACATTCTTCTTTACGCGTTAAAATAAACCACATATAAATTCTAAACAGCTGGAAGTTTGCACTGGGACATCTGGCCACACGTCGCTCTCGTCTCACACGCACACACACACACACACACACACACACACACACACACACGGAGGAGGAAATGACTGTATTTTAATAGAGCCGCAATTATTCTCCAGAACAACTGCGCTGCACCCTGCGTCAGCGGCGGCGTGTTGTTCAGGGATGTGCAGGTAGATGTAGGGCCTTTAAGAATGTCATTAAGCCGTGAGTCATCCAAAGTGTTTGTCATGGTGCAAGCACTAGTGACTCACTATCGGCGAGGCTATAGCTGGACCGGCCGCTGCTTTTCCATCGCCACATGTGTACTCAAATATAGCCACATACTTTCTACAGGCTAATGCAAATTCATCCAAAACATTCAAATGGCTGCCACTACCATTCTTCTCTTTATGATAGTTCATGCAAATTATCGGCTTCAGTCTTAGGGCAGCACGGTTTAAGAAGTATATCTTTTTTTTGCGATTTTTTTTCCGCACAACTTTTGTAATTGTTTTAAAAATAGGACTCTGGTCAAATTTTAAATGTGTCCAGGAGAATCGACAAAAAGACGAACAGGTCCAACTAATAAAAGAATATATTTTGTTGTTTGTGGAGGACATTTGCTAATTGCGTTCATTAAAAATTGCGATTTCAGTTCCATTTTGATTCATTCTTGCCCAATTCAGTCTTTCACACTTTTACTTCATGCCCTCTTCCAAAACATCCATAAATCTTCCTCCAGGCCTCTGCCAGCAGCTCCAAAGCCCTCTATGATCTATATTAACTCTCTCTTCTTTGTACTAAACCAACCGCCAACATCTTCTAGGATTTTATTTGAACAAAAAAGTTTGGAATCCCACAAGAGACGAGTCCTGCCCCTTGTGGTACATGTTAAAGTGGTGCACCCTGAAGACACACTGAAAACACGCTAGAAACACCTATATTAAAATTAAACAGCAGACCTCCTTGTTATGAGGCAGGAGTACTAACTATAACAACCCCAGCTTCCTCCTCCTTATCCTTAGTTTTACTCCCTCTAACCTTGGGAAATTACCAATCAAACACTAACTGATCGTGAAAGATTCCCAAAATTAAGGACTACTCTCAGTGCTGCATGATTAGCTTGCTCGATTTGAGTCTAGCCTTTCCCAACATAAAATCTGCAATCCATATTTTAGATTCTTAATAAGCCAAGAGTGTGTTTAAGTGTGTGCGCTACAGGCTGCACCAGACTGCATGAATCTGTTCTATGAATATTAATAGGAGTTATGGGGGAGGTTGAGGGCCAGGGAGGGTGGGGAAGAAGCAAAAAAAAAAAAAATAATAAAATCCTCCTCCAAATCCTCAGCAGATAAACTGAGAGAGGGGAAGTGCTGTGATTACACGCATGGTTTTTCACAGGGCTCTCCCCAAATCTCATTTTGTGTAGTGCATTTTAATGGGATCCTTATAGACACACACCTCCGAGCAGCAGTTTTTGGACGAGCTCTGGGCTTCATGAGGAAGAGGAGGATGATGCAGGTGATGTTGTGTTTTTGTCATGGTTTTAACATTAACAGAATCTGCTCTATCATTTGTCCTAGATTTCCTTATTGTTTTGTTTTGTGATCAGCTATTTTTTCCATGACATCAACCAGGTGGGCTATGTAACTTTTCTGGTGGCTGATCCGCCATTTGTTTGTCTCAATGTTAATGCCTGGCCTGGAATGTTCCACAGTATGACATTAAATCCATCTAGCTTTTCTTTTATTGCTCAAAAATATCATGGAAAATGTGCATTATTTTTGTGTGCGGGTCACGTCTCCACTGATCTGACATGTAACTTGGCTTGATGGCGTATACCTGCTTGTCTCCACTGACATAGATTGGTTTAATATGCTGCACAACACAAACACACAAACACTAACCAAAATGTTACATTGTGTACTTTAATTTCATAGTTTGTAATCTAAAAATATGTATTCAATAAATGACAGTGGTTATTTTATTATATATCACCCATGTCATCTTAAACCATTTTATAATGTAATCTTTGTCTAAAGTATGTCTTCTTTGTAACATCAACTTGTATTTTTCTTCTCAGACACAAAAAAGCTACGAGCTCATGTACCTGACATGTTTCGGTGGTAGGACTTCCTCCTTCATCAGAGGTGTCGTCTGATCGGTGTCTCTCATCAGCTGATGTTCCCGGGCGTGGTCAGTTTGACAGATGTGGCAGATCTATCAGACTGACCACTGCCCCGTGTGGTGGTCCCAGGTGTGAGGTAAGGTAAACACTCCCTCGTCTCTGTTGATGGTCTGTGAACCCCATCTCCTGTTTTCAATGGCGTCTTGTATCCATCTTTTGTCCTTGTGTTCCTTCTATGTTTGCACTGTCCCAGTCCATGACGTGGTTTTTCCTTCTGGAGTCAGATGGTCAGATAGTGTAGATTTGAGACAACAAGAAAACCTCCCGTCTGCACTATCTGACCACTGCAAAAGGGAAAACCACGTCATGGACTGGGACAGGAACAAAACCACTTGCATTTGTCCCTTCAGCTGTACAACTGTGTCTGAACTAAATTGAACATGAGCACTTTGTTATTACCATTATTTTTATTTAAAGGAAAAATGTTATGCTTTTTTTTGTATCATTTTTAGACTTTAAACATGCTCTTGAGTACCTTTAATTTCCCATCTCATGTTTGGAAAAACAAAACAAAAAGGTTTATTATCGAATAATACATTTTTTTCTCTGGCAGTCTGAGTGTATCCAGCCAGTAGATGTCGCGCAGGACTTACCTATATTACCACTATGAGTGAATGCACTACACGCTATTATCAAGCTAACACCATCAGTTATCATGTTTAGACGATAGAAATGCTTAGAACCAGTCTGATGATGATTTAAGGACTTAAAACAGCAGAAGATTCTCAGATAAGAGACATATGAAGTCTGAAAATACCCCCCAGAATAAGGAAGTTCAGCAGGAAGTGTTTTTGACACCCGGAGGTGGGAGGATTTTCAATTAACATTCCTCAAAACAGTGTGAATGTATCAGAATGCAACCTCAGGTATGTTTTTGATGACAGAGAACATTGTTAGAAGATTAAAATCTCTAAAAAGTCCCTGTAGCTGAATATGTGTCCTTTAAAGAGGCCCATAAACACTCTGCTTTTACTAAATACGTAAATATTTCTTATAATGTTTGTGAATTTAAATAATGTAAATGCTATAAATAGGCAATTTCGCAGTTCCTATTTAGTTTGAGGAACCCCCCAGTCCCCAATGCTCATGTTCACACAGCATCAGTGACTGAAAGTGGGTCTAACTATAACTACAAAATGAATTTATTAAATTAAGTTAGGATCACAAAAGTCTTTTTGCTTTCAAGCTCAAACAAAGAAATTAAATAAAAAACAAATCGCCAATTCTATTTTTGGAGCTAGTTATTTCTCTTTTGCATTCCAAAAGTGTGTCATGTCAGAAAATGAATGAAACATATTTCCTAATAAAGTTAACGTTGTAAATGTTCTTGTTTCAACAAAAGGTTTCCTGGTCTAACTGGAAAGTACCTGACCCTGAGCAGGAGCCAAAAAGTCCCCCAAGTGTGTGGTTACTGTCCCTGGCGCCTACTCTGTGTGAATGTGCATCAAATGGGGACTGGAATTGAAAAAGATGAAGCACTGTGAGATTCCCTTGAAATGTGAAATGCAATATAAATGAAAGGTCCTATTATTATCACCAGTTTGTATTATTTATTTATGTATGAGTCTTGGTGTGATTGTGTTTGCCTGATTTGGCAATGTTCATTGTCTGATGCAACCCACGCATGAGTGAATTTGTTTGTAACTATCACTATTACAACTAAGGTCAAACAAACAATTGCGAGACAGGTCCAATGATATTAACTTCAGCCACAAGGGGTCAATAAAGAGATATTAAGAGTATTTATCCCTCACTACAGAATGAGGTCTTGTCACCCTTTTGTGTGTGTAATGTTGCGTATGTATCACTGTCACTTAAACGCCGGCCTCAGACAATGGGAGACAGCGCGAGATAGATGAGACGTGCGCCTCAAACCAGAATCAAAGTCAATCTGATGGACTACTCCCCGGGCCCAATGGCTCATGGGAAACAAATTCGGACACATTTGCCAGCGAGCAAAACGTGTTAAACCAAAAATAATCCTTTCCGACGAATGACCCTGAAATCATATCGTGTTATTATTGTGAAACGGGAGCCGGTGCATTGATCGTTTTGCTCATGTTTATCGGTGACGGTCGTACGGGTGACCTGAGAGCACCCGTGGGACTCTTTAATTACACCCAGTTCCTCCGCGTTGCTGCCAATAAGACAACTCTAGCAATCATTCACACGGCCGCTTCAATCCATACATTCAGGACGGGTCATGTGACGTGCAGGGCCTCCCCATTCATTTTATAGCATCTGTTTGTTTTACTGTGGGGTTTACCAGCCGTCTGTTAAGGCCATTCAATAGTCCGTATAAAGGGGCTGCAATGGTTGTTCACTAACATTAGCTGCGGCTTTGTTTGGGTTCAAGTTTATTACCAGAGGTTAGACTTCTGCTGTGTGACATGTGCCGGTGGTAAAAGGGACATTTTAAGACAATGGTAAGGTTAGTTTCACACGACGTCTAGTGAACTGTTTTGTGTAAGTGTTTACCCTTAGGTACAGTCTGTTACGTCCTTGGGGTGGAAAGCAACCTGCATAATTCCATGGAAATAGTAAGCAGAAACCATTCTTCAGAACATTTTCCATGGAATTTCTCCGGAAAGTTTCGAGCCATACTGTGGGAAAATTAAAGGAAGGTTTTTCAGGATTTCCATGGAAACAAGAACAAAGAGGCACCTCTAGGCCAAATAAGCAAATAAGAGTCCATTTTGTGGAGTTGCAAACCCGCTCACAGTATGGACAAAAATACATATATATATATACATTTTTAGAGCAATAGAACCATCCATAATGAAAAGGTAAAAACAAAAACAAACAAACAAAAAAAAAACAACTCAAAATTACAATTTATGTTTTTATCTGTTTATCTTGTGATTTCAGTGCATCTTTTCCTGTTATGTAAAACACTTTGAATTAACTTACCTTGCCTTTTTAAATGTTTATTTATTTATTTATTTATTTTATTACTAAAGGGTTATGTACTATGCCTTTCAGGAATATTTTAACTCAGATATTTATTTATTTATTTTTCATTTTTTTTCATAATTTATTCCAAATCATGGAATCATATTTTTATGAAACCAAATTTTTTTGATTATATGTGATTTAAATACAATTAACACAGTGTTGTAGTGAATCTCCTAATCTCCATTGCATTCATTTTTGACAAATACAGTGACTTTAATTATATATTTTACGGTACGTTTTTAGGCCAAGGAAGACACACAGGCACTTTAATGATTTTATGAGGAATAAGGGTAATGATCTCAAAATGAGTAGCATACAATTACGTTTTGTAGATTATGCGTAATTGCAGGACAATTGTGGCTAAAATGTTTTGATCAACAAAGCACATTCTGGTGAATGCTTGAGCATGTTAAAGTTACAAGTTAAGGCTTTTAATAGTATCTAATTGAAACATTTTATTCATTATGGTTTTCTGTGCAGTATAAATATCTTTAATTGTTATGCAAATCCTTGCTAGTCAGTGCCATAAATTTAGTTTTTGTATAATTTTTTTGGTTCATTTAAAAAGATTGAGAATTTATGCGCAAGATGAACACAAACAGATTTAATTTACATACCACAATGCATTTTTTTCATATTATAAATACAGTATATACCAGCAATGCGTTTTCCATTGTCAGTGCGCTTTCCCTCTGCCCAGATGCATAAACAAAGCTATTCTTCCTCTGCTCCATCTCCGAGCCACAAAAGCAGTTTTATTAAATGAGCTGGAGCGCCCAAAGGATGCGGATGTAATTATGTGTGCTATTATTCCATACTATAAAAGTACAACTTCCAAACATAAATTATTCAAAGAGGCTGGGATAATAGACATTTTCATAGGGGAAGTGCATGCAGACAGAGCAGCCCTGAGCCAGTTTGAACAACATGAT
This sequence comes from Rhinogobius similis, assembly GCA_019453435.1. Taxonomy (NCBI): domain Eukaryota; kingdom Metazoa; phylum Chordata; class Actinopteri; order Gobiiformes; family Gobiidae; genus Rhinogobius; species Rhinogobius similis. The sequence continues at coordinate 23,923,039 of CM033631.1, forward strand.
CTGGTGCTTGGGCAAAAGTATGAGAGAACAGATGACAAGTCCCTGTGTATGTATTTGTGCATGTATTTGTGTTGTGTTGTGAGACCAGGTGACCACTGGACATGTCTTTTGTAATTTAGATTTGGAGCTTGTTTTTGTTTACACACTGGATGGAGAGGCGGTTTGTCCTGTCAGCGACTGCTGCTGATACATTTTTCTGCACTCATTAGGAAACAAAATATCTTATTAAGGTCAACATTGTGGAGGAAACTGACAGAGGTGGAAGTGGCGACACATCTACTCGGAATAAAACTGTAGTTGACAAGTAGCATCGTATTCTGTTACCTATGTGTGAAAGCATAAATGTGTGATGGGTGGAGTTTAAGTTGTGGTTATGCAGTCGAGCTTCTATCGTGGTAAATGAACGATGCACCAACTTATACCAATATAGTGTTGTTACTTCACATTTTTGTCAGTATATACAGTATTTATATTTTTTTAATTAATAAAACTTTAGTTCAACAATTGTAGATTTTCCTTTTGAAATACTGAATATTTGTACTCAAGCAAAAGTACGGTTTCACGACTCAATTACAAGTACAAATACCGCTGCCAGAATTTTACTTTAAATTTTTTTAAAATATAAAACAGTACATTTTATGCTTTCAACCAAAGAGTATCTTGTAAAAGTAGCACTTTGTGACAAAAAGGAGGCCGCTGCACACTGTCTGCCCATAATTATAAAGTATTTTATTTCTTGACAAGCCGGAATCAGAATCTGAAAGCAGCGCTCTGATTGGCTGTGCTTGGGTGGTCCACCCCAATTCATTTCAGTATTTGTAAAAAGCTCTTCTAAAACTGTGCACAAGCCTAGGATGAATGTATGTGAATATTAATGATATGTCAAGGGTTTGTGAGAACTAGGCACTAGTCATGAAAATTAAAATGCCTTCTTTCTCCTTTCGTGCAGTGAAAATAAGTATAATTTAAGTTAGGATAAAAAGTTACCAGTTACTAATTACATTTTTTTAAATCACTTTGACACTAATGTCTAAATTTCGGCACAAACTTTCCACACAGGGAACATTCTATGTATTGGCACCACCTTAGATCCATTTTCAAGTCTTAATGCTCATGACTTAAATAAAAAAGCCTCTCAAAGTGTACTATGGTTTTGTAGGGTTATGAAAAGTTTTGAAAAATGTGCCAATGCAGTTAACAAATTCTGTAATACAATTTTGATCAATCTTTTGTAAAATAAATAAATAAATAATAATAAATTTAAAAAAAGAATAACTTTTTTTTTACTTTGAAACTGAAACTCTGATGTGTGTTTGTAGAGTGACTAATACAAGTACATGGGAAAATGATACTCAAGTACAAGTACAAGAACAGATCTACCAAATCACAGCCACTCAATTATTTGTAATTAGTTACTTTATGAAACATAAACACGCATATACATTTCTCATTCACAATCAGACCATATTAAAGATGTGTGATCACAGCTGCCCAGCCCTTTCCCGTCACTGAAGCGTTAACATCGCTCTCGTGTCTCATCCACGGTCACAACAGGCCCAAACCATCGCAATAACAACACAACTATGGTGCATAAAAACCTGGTTAGAGGCATTTAATGGACTCCTGTTTGCTTCTGTGAGTCCAAAGCATTTGTTTGTCGGTGCTGATAGCGTGCAGACACAGAGTACATGTGATGTGGTTGTGCTGAGGTGTGAAGCACATCCTGGTGCTTGTGGTTTTAATATCGCCACACTCTCTAAATGCACTGCTCTTTCTCTTACACTTTGTAGTTGTGTCGTGTCCTTTTACTGCAAGTTGCATTCATATGGAAATAAGAAAGAGATTTGTCACTGTGATTCCAGAAGATTAATAGATGTTGCTGTAAACAAGATAAAGCACAATGTATTTGATTCAGGTGGAAAATTTCCCAGACAGAGAAGGCAGACTAATAATAATAATAATACATTTGATTTATGTAGCACCAACGTTTATTTCTTCCTATCATTCAGTGCTTCTTCACTAATATATATCCTGTTTTAATATTTACACTACATTGTATATTATGCATTTACTTAAACCATACTGCATTTTGAAACTTATTTTTTGAAACTATTTTATTTGTGATTTTATAATGTCTTTCTTTTAACTTGTCTGTGTAGACTCTCAGTTGTCTAGGTATGTTCCGTCGAAAAATACAATTCTGGACAAACTGGACATATTTGAGTAATCTTTATTCTCCTGAGGACAAGACGCCATTGCTCAGTCCAGGTCTTTCCCTTAACCCTAACTCTTTACTTCATTCAACAATTTTATTTTCTTTAATGATGACAAGCGTTGGACTCAGCAGAGTCGACCAGTCATTTTGGCACAAATGAAAAAATTCCTTTGTTGGCTCTCGTGAACTGCTGCTCTCCAAAGGATGAACGTAAAGGGGCCAGAGCAAATCACCACTGTGGTTTTCAACACAGAAGTAAGCCAGCTAAAAACTTGTTGTTTTAGATCAATATTGCAATTTCAGATGTTCAAAATATAACATGATAATCCACGGGTGTCGTAGATTAGAACTATACATAAGACAGAAGCGCAATAGGACTTCTTTAAGACTGATGTAAGTAGCTCCTCCAGTTCATCTGACAGAGAACTTATGACTCTGCCTTATTTCTCTTTTAAAATGTATTTTTTGTGCAACTGTGTCAAAGTAATTTCCCTCATGGTTCAAAAAAGTCTGCCTTTGATTACACTTTGCCTGTATTTGTTTTGGTGAAACAGCACTCGGTTATAAATAGCGCCCTTAACCTGTGTGCCCTGTGCAGTCCCTAAACCACTAATGGAAAAGATGATGGCTCACAAATCGGAAAAGTTGGCACCTGTCTTCCTCCCTCTCAAGTACTCAAACACTTGCCTCATACGCCTCGAGCTGTCAACACTTTGCTTTTTGATCATTCTTTTTCGACAGTTCCCCGGGCATTCTCCACAAAAGCCCTTTTTACACCAGTCCAGTCGCGTTGGAGCAGTTTTGGCACCGAATTTGCCCAAAGTCTGTCCAACAACCTGGTCTTTGTGAGGAGAGCGTGGGACAGAGAGCAGAAGTGTTACTCCTGCTGTCACTATGTGTGGAGTGGTTCCCTGTCGCCGCCCACGTCTCTGCGTCTCTATCTTGTGCCCCGTGGCTCTGAACTGCACTGACAGCAGCCATGATTAAGCAGGATTTGTGTCAATCGTTAACGTGGATCGCCGCGTCTTAGTTTGAACGCGGTGAGTCACTGAAGGGAGTGTGCCAGAGACAAAGAAGGAAAGTTATTGTAGTTTCTGAAATATATATTTTACTTTACCACAGAAATAGTCGCTAAGATTATGGATCAGGAGACAATACGGTAACCATTTCACCAACAGCATTTGATTTGAACTAATATTTGAGGTTAAGTACATTAGTATGTATTAGGGCCAGTGCTGAGAAATATGTAGATCAGGAATATCCAAACTTTTGCCCCTGGAGATGTACTTTCTCTAAACAAAAATAGCCGAGAGCTACTCCTTTTAGCAGTCGCAAGAGATTGTGTCAGTATAAGTGACGACTAGCTTTATGGGGTACAGGCATTCAAAACGCACAAATGTCGGCATGATCAATGTAAAGTATCAACCAAACAATTAATTTGTCTCCGAAGGGTAATTCAGGCACATTTGGGCTGTTAAATACAATAATAAAAGAAAAAACAAATGTCTCGGTGCAGCTCAATGGGACTGGACAGAAAGGGTCAGCAGATCTTGTGTCAGGGCAGTTTGAAGTGAGTAACAGATCTTAGGACAAAAGATTATACATTTACAATTGTAGGTATATGTGATTAATCAAACTTTAGTTATTCATTGTGATATAATTCCTAAATCCTTTGGAGAGCTTGAGTAGAAATGGGGTGGAGACTCCTTAAGCAGAAGAACAAGTATATGGTCATGATGATGATGATGGGAAGTCACAATATCAAAGTTTAGTGTTGTGATTGTTGCTAGAAGAGACATCACGATATAATGATTATTCACAATTATTGACACATAACAAAACAAAAATCCTTCATTTTAATTCATTTTAATAAATTACTGGTCCAAAGGTGTGCGAGCAGCTTTACGAACGCAAACTTTCTGAAGGCAAAAGTGAAGTTATTGTGACATAAGCAGCCACATTAAAGGCATGATACATTTAGGTGCGGAGTGAAGATCGAATTGAAATAACACACTTCTAAAATACGATTGTTCGTTTTTAGTTCTTGCCAACATTTTGCGACCTGAATAATCATGCTTATCAATAACCGCAATAATCTCGACATCGCAACGGTGAGTGTATGTTTAAGTATCAATAAAAAAGCATGAATATGACAGGAACAAACTGTTGTAGTGGTGTGAAATGATGCTGTAATTTGTGTAAAGCAATAGTTCTATTGTTGGCATGATAAAAACAGGTGCTCTCTCAGGTCATTTAAACATTAGCTTTCACCATTTCTCCTCGTTTAATATTTATTTGTGAAAATATTATACTGTTACATCATACTTTAGGTTATGAGACACAGCAGCAGCTCTTATTGACTGTGACCTGTGACTGAACCCCAGGCCTGAAGTGAAAGGACAGGCAAACATTACTCAGGCTGGGAAAGATAGATAGATCAAACACAGAGTAGAAACATGTGTGACGGATACAAGATTATTTACACATCTTAACAAACAGGCAAACATGAAAGAGAAAGTCATAAATGATGGGTGTTTCCAAAGTGAGACTTAATTTTATGTTGTACACTAATCTGGAATGTAAGGGGATTAAGTCCATGTTGTGCCTTGTTGCCAACTCTGCATTCACTGTGGAGAAGTCTTGGATGTTGAATGTGACCTATCATTCAATAAGGAGCTATTTCAGAGTGAAGTGAAGTTACAGTCAAACATCATCAGACGTTTACTGAGAAGAGCTGAGACAAAAACACCACTGTAGAACCTTGATTTTTCAGCCACTGTGTAGGCAAACACTATTGTGCCTTAAGTTCATTTCAGCGCCTTGAAAAAATGTACAATCTGGATTACGTAGGTTTCACAGAATTTTTTACACTTTTATATCGTCATGAACATACTTCTGTAGTAAAAATGAAAGCAAAATGATGACCAGAGCCAACTTTAAAGAAGCAGATAATAGCACGGACATTATTTGCCATATTATGTACATTTCTTACTTAAAGGTCTGATTTGTGAATGTTTTAGTAGGTCAAGTGTAGTGGTATCTTAACAACCAAAAAAGTATGCTGCGACTCAGAAAAGGGTAGCAAGATTGTTACTTGTTAAAGCCACGGTATGTTTCTTCAAAACCATACTTTGGAACATGCTCCGCGAAGAAAGGTCAAGTTTAAGCCAGACTGTGGAATAATATAACCAAAGGAACAACATTTTCATGGAAACAAGAGGGGGAGAGGCAAGATTAAGGATGCCTTTTTTGTTTTTGCTTTCAATCCAATAAAAACATCCACAATGAACAAAAAAATGTTTTATTTTAGTCAACTTTTTGACTAAAAAGTTACGTACTGGGGCTTTAAGTAAAACTGTTCAAACTAATATAACTCATGTAGAAGTTCAAAGTAGGGGTTCAAAACATTATACAAATTTGTTTTTTGTACCAGTGTTGGAGAGAATGACTCAATTTTGTTAAGTTTAAGAATAAGTAGCTGTCTGTTTAAAAATGTACTTTAAGAGTAAAAAGTAAGTGTTTAAGGCATCAAATGTATTTTGATAAAGAAATGTGCAATGTTCTGGTTAACAGTAGCAATACAAATATATTTCACCTAGCGAATATATTTTATCTTGTGACTTGTCATTATATATATATACACCATGCATGTCCTCAAACTAACCCCTCAAACCTTATCCTGACTTAAGTACAGTACTTTTACTTTTATACTTTGATACTTTCCACCAGTGCTGAGTCCTACCCGTGTCTGCTTATAATTGGAGTACTCCCACAAAGCCCTGACAAAATGACTTGGACTGACAGGGGTGTAAACATATCAGACCTGGAGGCCATATCACTCTGACTCGTCTCATCCCTCTACTTTGATTCTCACTGTCTCTTTTCCTACAAAACACTCTCCACATTCCACTGTGTAACCAATCATGTCTTCTCTGCCCGGTAGGAAACTGCTGTCCAATCCATAAGTCATGATAACAACCGCCTTCCTCCTTTTCCCCTCCCACACACACAAGAACACACACACACACACATACACGCACACACACACACACACACGCACACACACACAAGAACACACGCACACACGCACACATAAGAACACACACACACAAATTACAGACGGTGGAAAAGCAGAGCATGATGTCAGCTGTCTGCTAGCTGACAAGTCTTGCCATGGGAAAAACACACACCTTTTTTTTTATATTTTTGTGCTTGCATGCCACCGGGAGCTAACAGGCACATCCTCATTTCTCTGTAGACTGGCAGAAAAGAAATAGTGTAGGAAAATGTACAGTCCCAAGTGATGAAATATAGTACGAATAGATTTCGCAGGTGTTTTTAAAATTAAAGGGGCCATATTATGCAAAATCAATGACCTTTTAATCTTGTTACATCAGTGTTTCCTCACCATTATTTTGCTCAAAGTTGCATTTTGATTGATTGAGTAATCCTGTATTGTCCTGCAACTGAAGCTGGAGTGCTCAGAAAAGCTGTTTTTACCTTCCCCCTATCCCCGCCCACATCTCTACACTTAGTTGTGATTATTTCAATAATTAAGACTCCAAGTAGGATTTTAAAATGTCACAAAGCCAATTTTCAAAAATAGAATGTGTTGCGTTAACCCTGCGACGAGTTGGCCACTGTCCAGGGTGTACCCCCCCTAAGGCCCAAAGTTACTGGGATGGGCTCCAGTCAGCCGCGACCCTGGGAATGGGAATAAGCGGTAGAAAATGAATGAAAAAGAATGTGTTGCTTGTTAAAGTCTATATGACAGGTTATCAAAATGTTCTAATTATAACTTAGTTTGGTGGGAGGGCACCTGTGGCAATTATTTACTATAGTTTTGCATCAGTGAAGTTGCAATTTGTGAAGAAATTTAGAAAAATAAATGTTCTAAAGTTCTAAAGTTCTAAAACGGAATCCCTCCACCTATGTCATCAAAAAGCGTTGTGCCATGAAAAATACAAATACAATTTACACACAACTGACACAACTTTTTGATACTTTAAAGTGTCATTCAACAAAATAAGGTTATTGGGTATTATTATTTGTAAAATCATAACTATTGTGCCATTTATATGGATTTTGACCTTTATTTTGAAAATGGTTGCTAGGTAACAGCTGTAGAAGTACCTCTATCTAGGTCATATTCACTGCCCATGTTCAACCAGGAAGTGCAATTATAAACATTACAAAACCTGTCAAACTGGGGATAAATGGGCAAAATGTTTAGTAAAATCTTAAATATAATGTTCACTGTGTTTTAGTCAAACGTGTAGTCTAACCTGTAACATAGAATTTAATGTGAAATGTCGCAATGAAGAGGCGGAGCTCATCAGTTCTTGAGTTTTTAAACAGGAAGTTGATGAACCTGTTTCTATTATGAAGGCGTTTTAGATCAATATTGCTGTTTATAATTAATAAAATGTGAAATAATGATTAGTTCAATACTGGATACTCGAGAAAAAAAAAGCAGAATATGTCTCCTTTAAATCACTTCTAACCAGCACCAGATGTTTGGATGTTTTGGTACGGGAAGAAAAAGTTATTAAGCAAGCAATATATTTTAGACCCATTTCAATTCTATGTTCAATTATGCATTCAAGCGCAAAATGATTAAATATTTACTTTTATAATGCGATTTGAAAAGCTATCAATTCTCTCTGCCTCGATTCATCCTCCCATCTTTCTGAAATGCCCTGTCTGCCGTATATGGCCGCGTGTATTGATTTGCCATTATGTTGTATGGGGGTAGAAAATCCATGACCCTCCCTTTAAATAAGCATCAGATGAAGACAAGGGAGATACATCACGGTGGATGTGAAGCGCGAGGGTCGGACTGAACGAGCGGCGGCTGCTTTGTGTTTGTCTTATGTGTGACAAAGACAGAGGAAGCAAATTAGGACAGGAGTTGCTGAGTCAGGGTTTAATGATAATGTGTTTTCACTCCATTAGAAAGAAGGATTTAGTAAGATAAAAATAAATATTTCCAATGCATGTCTTGGTAATGTGGTCAGTTTGTCCTGGGAGCAAGAATATCAATTTAGTCAACAGATGATAGATGACACAATGCTTAATTGAAATGATTAAGCAAAACGGCTTTCACTTTTGCAGATGTTGCAACTTGAAACCCGGTTTGAATGTGGTGTTCAAGCAAGGCGGCAAAAGGGTTTCATTTTCAGAGTTTTTTATAAGGAAGAAAAAGCTTGCTGTTAAACAAGTACTAACAACTGTACTATAGCTTGCTGAGAGAGAATGAAACTTGACACTGTTTTATCTAATCAGTCAATCCAATTTATAGTAAAAAGAAACACAAGGTGTCATTAAAATAGCATCAAAGATAAAAGGCTATACTTCTGAAAGTGAAACTTCACAGCAGGTTGCATCTGTGTGTGAGATTTCAGGCCAAGCACAGAAGAACAAAGAGCAAGTTTATCTTTTGTTTTAAGTGTATGGAAAATTGAAATACTTGTGCAATACTTGCCACTTCTCACAGTGAGTGTCAGTTGTGCACAGCGGGTTTTGTGTGCATTAATATTCAAAAGTGCAGGCTCCTGGTGGTTACTCATTTGCACTTCCTGTACATCTGCCACACCACTTGTAGCACATTGAACAACGTGTTTTCACTGCTATGCTTTACCTGGTGAAGGGAAATGCCCAATTACTTATTATCAGCACGTCACATAATCACTATATCTACTCAATATTTATCACATATACAATTTGTATACAATTGTTATGTAGTCACCGTTTTAGTTGCAGTTCATGTTTTATGTATGCTGTAGTCGATTATGAAAAGGTTTAGTGGATCACACTGCATTGGCATAAAGTGGTTGATCGTCGTATTTTCCACAGTGTTATATGGCACTTCGAAACGTGTTATTTCACTTATTTATTATTAGCACGTTGCGATCACTATAGAACTAAGTGTTAAAAAACTGGCTCAATACTTATCGTGTGTACCTTTTATTTGCACTACGGAGTACCTTTTTATATGTTTTGCAGTTGCTAGGTCATGCTTTATGCACATTGTGATTAATTTCGATAAAAGTTGAAGGTAAAATGGCTGCTTGTCATACTTTCTGTAGTGTTTATTTCACACTTTAAAACGTGTTACTGTGACATGCAAAGTGTCAAACAATTACCACGAAAATATGTTATCAGACCTCTACTGCTGCTACGCACATTAATTGCCTTTTCAACATCGGATTTGGGCAACACAATGAGTCATAAAGAAACTTGCAAAAGACAATACACAAAGTAAAGTGAATAAGAGCTTGTGTGTGTCTGTGGTGAGTGGTGAGCTGGGGGGTCGAGGACAGGCAGCAGACAAAGCTCCGCCTGTGTGCGCTGAGGAGTTGTGATGTGGTGAGTACCTGTTACACACTGTGCCTTAGTGTGTGTGTGTGTGTGTGTGTGTGTGTGTGTGTGTGTGTGTGTGTGTGTGTGCGTGTGTGTGAAGTCATGTTGTGCGGGAGAGCGTTCGTCTGACGAGTGACACGCCGCTCTCCTCGTCGGTCCTGACAGCTTCGCCTCGGGCCATCGCTGAGGAAGTACAGCCTTATTACACACAAACACACAAATACTGTGGATGGGAACACATTGTGGGGATTAAAACCGGATCTGTGTATTCTCAGTTTATTAGAACGTGCTTTTTTTGGGACCAGAAATCAAATCCCTGTGAAAAAGCTTCATTTTTTAGATCAAGAAATGGTTTTAAAGTGCAAATGGGTTAAAGTTAGACATAAGTTGATGTGATGTTAACCAAAAAGCATGGACTCGAAAGTGTTTTATGCACAAGCTATTAGTTGTTATAGTTAGTTATTTAAACACGCTCTGCAGAAATAGCGAAAAGATCATTTAAGGGATAGCATTACATTTGTAAAACTTTAACCCGTATTGATCCAGACGAAGGCTAAATACAAAGCCAGTTCCTTGTTTGTGAATTTTGTTGACGCCGACAATGGCAATAAAATTGGATTCTGATCTGACTTTAGTTGAAGAAACAGTACTTTATTCTACCGCAATTTATTGATAATAATATTTTCATTCTAAAAATATTGAAGACAATTGTCAGCCCAATAGTTTTAGCTTTGAGTGTTTTGTAACTTATTCCTTTATTCCTTGTTTAAGTGTTTTCATTTTTTACTGTGCACGCTGATCTTTTAGCACACAGTAGAGTACATCTATTTAGTTTTGTCTTGACTTTATGTTGAAAGAACTGAACGCCAGACTCATGTGGTTTTTAAGGTCATATTTAGCTACTGACTTGATGATTATTATTCAAACTGTTCTTTTGTTTTTTTGAGAGGAGAACAGACTTGACATACCACCGTTTCGACTCTCCTTTGTCTTCCCCCCTCCTGATTCATTTTTACTATCTATAAACAACAAATGATACAGCCATTTCCATAATCTACTAAGCTTTCCAAGTGCCGCGACTGGCATATTTCAAACTGAATGGGCCCATTATCTCCCCAAACACAATGCAAATCATAAATCTCTGTAGCGCTCATCTTATCTTTCCCTTTTCTATCTATACACAAACCCAAACTGAATTATGAAGAAGAAAAAAAAGCATCTGGCAGTGGGGTTTTGGTGATGACAGCCGAGCCGCGGTTGAATTTCCATATAGATAGACGTGCACATTAAACTTGTCTATCTGTCCACTCTGAGTCCTATTACATTTTGATGGAGAGAAGCCCAGTTCATTTACATTACCAATTCCCACTATCTCCCTCTCTCACATGTCGCGCCTCTATCTATCTGGCTGGACACTCCATTGCTATTGACCCCATAAAAGGACTAGAACTTGATCTTGTTTTTTGTTATGTACACAGGAGGTCTTGGCCACCGTATTGGGACTCTCCACAGTTCACAAAGCCACCGGAGTAGAGGAAGAAAAGACAGGCTTCTCATCACCAGTGCTCCGAGGCTTACATGTAAATTAAAACGCAATTAAAAGCAGGCAAATAAGCTGTTCCCGGGAGATGATGGGGGAGAGCAGAGAGGGGTTAGGGGCTCTCAGGATGAGAGTCTGTGTCAGTCTTCATTAGAGTGGCATTAGAGCAAAGACAGGCAAATCTGAACCAGGGTGTGCTCCCAGACTGCAATAACATTAGGAAGAGAAAGCAAAGGACAATGGCTGGAGTTTTGTTTGTGAATAGCTGATGTTGTATGAGATCCTCAGTGTAGTCAGCTGCAGGTTGCCTCAAATCTATTGAAATTCACGGCAAATTAGTGAATTTTGCTGCGTGGATGGTGGTGGTGGAACTCTCAAATTCAGAAGCTGATCTTTCCATTTTTCTCTAAGAATGAACTCTTTTGCATTTCTGTTTAGTCCATGCCCCAAAGTACATACAACAAAATCTAAATAATTTTCGAATAATTACAAAACAAATGTCTACATGACGTGCAGAGTAAAATTTGTTTTCAGAGATTCAAATGCAAAAAGCTGTTATGCATAGTGTAGGGAAGTAACTGAATACTTGTACCAAAGATATGTATTCAGAATACAAATTTTGAGTAACTGTATTCCAGTACAGGTCCTCTTTCTTTTGGATATTCAGAATACAGCTACTTTTCTGAAATCAGAGGACATTGTGGTATTTTATCATGAAATTTAAGTTTCGAACTTCATGGAATTAGTGAATTAGTTATGTTGAATGCATGTGCAATTTCCTTCTCTTTTTTGTGATATCTTATCTTATACATAAACGAACAACAATTGGAGGAATAGCATTAGTCACACTATAATACACTGCACCTCAATGTGAAAGTATTAAATATTCAGAATACAGTATCTGATTAGACCAAGTAATGGAATATGTTACAAAATACATTAATGCAGGTATTCAATTGTCTAGCTAAATACATTTTATTCTTCCTAACAATGATTACGCATCAGATTGAGTTTCACTAGATGGTATTTTTATCAATTACCCAAATTACCAGCTATTACTAGTTAATTATAGCTTGTGATAAATACATTTTTATGTGATTGTTTTGTATATGAAAACAGAATGACTTCAGAATGATACCTGGGTCTAGTGAGTCATTGCAGATTTGCCCAGATAATTGCCAATTATGTTTCATAAGTGTCAGTCTCATTAGACATATGTACCGCTATTGTCCATGTTCTAATGCGGAAGAAAATGCCACCAGATCATTTACGCTCACGCACAACACACTTGAGCCTGTGAGAGAAAGAAGATTCGGTATCACACAAAAGTTAAGCTGCTTTACTCACAGCACAACTTTGAAGGCAGACCTCTGTTGCCACGGTAACAGCATCACTGTCACCTGCAGCAAAACAAGCAGAGGGCTTCGGGTGGTTTGCAAAATAACAATAACGATCAAGTCGAGAAGGGATTTGTATTGTTCCGACAACGGGAAAACCAAAATATTTAATTTCCATTTATTTGTAAATCTTATAACGGAATGCTGTACAGTATACAGTATTGAAGCAGAGGTGGGTAATGCTCAGTTACATTTATTTGAGTAACATTTTGAATAAATTGTAGTTTTCAGAGTTTTGAAAAGCATATTTTACTTCTACTTGAGTTATATTTTGTTTGAAGTAACAATACTCTTACTTGTGCAAAGGTTTTGGCTATTCTTCCCACTGTAAGTAAGTTTACATTTGTGTCTTAATGCAACACTCCTTCAGTTTTTCCTCATTTTTGTGTCTATCTATAAAATACCAGATTTTGTGCATTATTTAATATTTTGTGCCGCTAATTGCATCAACTCAAGCGATAAATCAGATGTTACGTCCAGACAGCTACTCTTGAGTAACGAGTAACTTGAGTAATAGTTTCCCCAAATACTTTTAACTCTTCCTTAAATAATTTCTTAGACCACTACTCAGTACTTTTTCCTCAGAAGCCACATTACTCTTACTTGACCAGAATTTTAGCTACTCTGCCCACCCCTGTTGATGAATATTCAGCCGCTGCATTCTCCCAAAATTCCACTGCACCCTCTTTTCTCTCCGGTGTCCCCCTGCACCCTGTACCACCCTGGAAGACACCCCACCCCCTCCCTCCCTCTCTCTCTCTCCCCCTGGCTACTCCGAGCTGCCGGGATCAATGGGATAGTAGAACCGCACACGTTGGCAGCTTCGCGGGGGGGAGACGAGGAGTACTAGTAGTGATGGGGGGGAGAGGGAGGGTTTGCGGAGAAGCCCACCCTGCCGGCAGAGCATAGCTGCACCCCAATCTCTACTGCTCCTCTCCGCAGACCTGTCGCCTCGCAGTAACAATGGCTTTGACAATGACACTGGAGGAAGAATTTCCGCTAACCCCCTCCACACACACACACACACACACACACACACACACTCACACACACCCTTACCCCATCTTCAGCGCATTGAACTCGGTGGTGCCGCGATGAATGGCCTGCTAATAGCTTTCATTTGTTACAATTATCATAATTAAACATATGTCAGGCACAGACAAAGGGAACGTTGAGATTTCTATGTTGCACCTGAAGGAGGCACGCCAAATGTGGGGATAGGTTTTTGTTATGCCGTAATAAGCCGTGGATTGAGTCAAATACTGTAATCATGCGACATATTTACAGTCACTAATTAGAAGTTATTGTTTTTTCCCCCCTGCGTGTGTGTGTATATGCATTTGTGTGTGTGTGCGTGTGTGTGTATGTATGTGTGTGTGCGTGTGTATGCATGTGTGTGTGTGCGTGTGTGTGTGTGGGATTGTATATGTCCTTGCTACATCAGTCTGTTTGATAGAGGAGTTTAATGACCGCCCGCTGTGCTCTGTGAGAATGGCTGTAGGGCCCTCTTAACATTTTTGTAATACCAGCCTCCTCCTCCTCCTCCTCTCCTCTCCTCTGTCCTTGCGCTCTCCTAAACCAATCACTGCTGTTCCTTTGACATGAATTAGATGCTTGGTTGTTGCAAAAGGCCTATCTCCCCCTGCCCCGTACAATCCTGTCTCGTTCCCTTCATGATTCCTAACTCCTAACTCCTCTCCTTCTGAGCTGTTTGGCCATTTCCTTGTCGCTCGCTTGGCATTGCGGGCACTTCTGGTTTGGAGGTTGCCAAGAAGTTGGAGGCCTTTCCCAGGAGTCACCATTTTGTGCTGTCATTGTGCTCGGCTGTCTTTCAATCAGTATTGAAAGCATTTAGAAGTGAAAAGGTTTTTTGTATGTATACTTATTTTATGTCTTATTATCATAGCACCAAGTTACTCAAAACATCACAAGGATAAACTTCAAATTCTTGCATTATCAAGCTTTGAAAACAAAATAAAAGTAGCCTTTTAAAATAATATTTCACGTATACCCTACGGCCTTGATTTATAACCCGTGTGCCAGGAACACAGCGTGCCTTGAGGTATTGCCAGGTGTGCTTTGTAAAAATATCAGATTCATGGATTCAATTGAATAATTTGCCATTTTGGAGTGTACTGAGTCACTTCTTCATGAAACCAAAACAATCACCACTGCAACAATTAAAGAACCAGACACAGTAGCACTGCCATGTTCAACATTTAATGCCACCTCTAAATGTGACTCAATAAAGGTTGAAAAACACTGGCCAATGCGATGTCTTTTCTGGGTTCGATTTAGAGTATCTAACTTAATTTAACTGACTTAATTAACTGTTCAGGCAGGGTTAAAACTTCATGCTATGTTATCTTTTTCCTTAAGGAGGAGATGCATAAGACATGGAACGCTCTGGGTCTGTTCCCTTGTTTCATACTTTGGTTTCATCTTTTCTTGTCAGTTGCTCAGTGCTGTTGGGATTTTGGTCTGTATACACATAAATAAAATAGTTGTGAATGTATGTGAATTTCTGAGACAGGATCATACCTCACACACGTTTTATGGACAAGAAAAAATTTTAAAGTCACTGTAAACCAACTACTCATTCATCGGCTTCAGGCAAATGATTCCATCCTGATTTGAAGGATTTTATGAGGAACTTTCGAAAATATATTTTAAAAATTTGCATAGCTTAATTTCTATGACACTGGAGGACCATATCTTGAAACCCATGAACAGACAGAACCATTGATGCCATAAGTTGGTGTCAGTACTTGCCTGGTCAACCCCGCCTTGATCTTGGCCTTTAAAAGACTTCGAACAGCTCTTGGTGACACTTTTTAAACCGTGGACTGCATCGCTGCAAATGACTGTAAACGAATGAAGAAAAATAAAGGAAGAATTAAAGCCAGGATGCTGGAACAGAAAAGGTCAAGAGGCATGGAGCTGTTCGCCTCCTGCTGGGACCTGACCAGGGATCAGGACTTAACCTGACCCCAGTCCTCCTCCTACTCGGCTCCACATGCAACTGAGGCCACACATTCATTACACCCACATGAAACAGAGTAACCACTGACTGGAGAAATACTAAAAACTTCATGTTTCAAAGCCATTCACATTTTATAGAACGTGTATAAAGATTTTTTGTCCGTGGAATGTGTACAAAAAAATCCTCTCAAACAACAGATAAACACCAAACCTGCTGACCCTGGTTTTATCGTCACTTGTAGATAACAACTCGGATGACCTTGGCGCTGGCAGCAAGGACAAAATAAATGTCAAATGTTTTCGCAAAAGACCACACTCTTACAAGTGGGAATTTCGGGCAGTCTCTAACGAACTCAAGACTTCATTTAGTAAAGAAACGTTATTTGCCTGTGCCTTTTATTTTGCCTGTGAGTGCAGCTCTTTTCTTTACTCAGATTTCGCTGTAGATCATCTGGAAGCGGTAGTGAGGCTGCAGCGCACGTGGTTATCAACGTCCGCGTCCACGAGCTTTTACGATGTTTCAAGACGCAGGTGAAACAAGTGCAAAGCTCGACGCACTGCCTTTGCGCACAGACGAAGAGTGTGACGAACAATATCTGCAATAAACCTTTATTCAACACGCCAATTATCTTCTATGTGTTGTCAAGAAAGAGAATAACATAATAACTAGGTTCCCATAATGCTTATGATTATACAATGCGGGGTTGTTTTCCATACAAGAGTGGAACAATGAAAGCAAGCGATGGAGCGCACTAATGACGCACGTTCACAAGGCTATGTCAAATAGAGGCACAGTCAATTTTTTGAGGATTTAAAATCACACTGTCTGCTATATACCTTAGATCTCATTAATTAGACTCGGGGATTATATTTGAGTGGTAAGGTT
Organism: Rhinogobius similis; assembly: GCA_019453435.1. Classification (NCBI taxonomy): domain Eukaryota; kingdom Metazoa; phylum Chordata; class Actinopteri; order Gobiiformes; family Gobiidae; genus Rhinogobius; species Rhinogobius similis. The sequence continues at coordinate 23,939,421 of CM033631.1, forward strand.
TTCCAAATTATCGTGTGCGTCTCCATACGCAATCCACTTTCCCGTCATAGGGAGACTAAATGATAGATAATTTGTATTTTGGGTGTCTTGGTTTACTAAACAGGATGATTGAGGACAAAAACTGTGCTCTGTTATATCAGGGAACTCTTCTAAACGCGCGCATTTCGACGAGAATGAACGCGCGCTCGTGAAACAAAATACCGATTGCGCGTTATGCCCAGTTTTATTTATGAAACTTAAATTGTGCTTGTGCTTGTGTGGCTGCCTCTGTCTTTCCTTTCGCTGTTGCTAGGGAAGCAGGGCGTTTTCGCTGCCTGAAGGGCACGGGGGGGAAACCGGGGAAAACGCGCGATCCGTGGCTCTGCTCGAACACGGGGTCACCGTTAGAGCACCGACCCCTTCACGCACACATCCTGCACCTGAAAGGCACGAAAGCGCGGACCAAATTGGCGTTATTTGGACGCTTTCTGTCCATTACCTTATATGGCAGGCAGAGATATATCGTGCCTGTGTTTAATTGGCCAAGCCGCTGCTGCTCTGCTCGTCTCGGGCTTTAACCCTTATTCTGCTGAATTACTTTTTACAACGAGAAAGGCTAATTTTATGCTCTGTTTGAGCTGTGACTGCAGACTTATTTCATACTACATTTTCTTTCTGCAAACAGGTCTAAAGTCACATCTTCACTTTTTAATTAATGGCTTCCTTTCATGTTTCCAATCAAGCCCCCATAATTCATCTAACTTTATGTGGTGACACTTACAGCGCAGAGTACATGTGCAGTGGTATTGTGGGATCTGTAGTAGGATTTAAAGTGTCACCATAATCATCAGTAATGCAAATTTACAGCGATGGGTCTTTGCTGTGCCTAAGAGTTGTAAACGTTGCCACAGGTGATCTCAAGGCAACCCATATCTGCTACTTGTCAAATTAATGACAGTTGAAGCTGGAGGACATGGCACGGGTTAAACGGGCTGTTTATGTGTAACCTACATCGTTAAGACTGCGCTTGTAAAGAGGAAATCTAAAGAGAAAAAAAAGAAGCCTATTACGCACGCTTAATTAAATCAAATGAGTCATTTAGAATCTGCTTATCTGTTGAAGAGTTGAGAGTTTGCGTGTCCACTGACAACAGTTTCTGGGTAAATTCCAATTAAGCCAACGTAAACGTATGCACTGTGGTAATAACCATATTTCCAGGATTACCTGCATTGAACTCCCTCAATGTATTCTTTTGTTTTATTAACTGGCCCACTTTAAGTTTTATTTGTTAAAAACTCCGCACTAATAATGAGCTGAATCCACAAAATGCCACAAAAAACCCCCAGCGCCCATGAACTCTTTTCACCTTCAGAACTCGTTCCGCTTTCAAACTTGTCGTTAGACCTTCACTTGGCGCACTGACAGTAACGGCATGGGCGATTTGAAATTTTAAGATCCCAAAAGTATGGGATGAACCCCTGTGCTGCTCGGCGCGAGGTCTCCACCCCCTCCCTCCCCGCCCTGACGTCACGCGCGGAGCTGGAGCTGGAGCAGTGCACGAAACGAGCTGCTCAACCACCAACACCACCACCGTACAACTGTGATATCTGTAAGCTTGCTGCTGCCAGGGCTGGCGAACTTACGTGTGCAAAAAGGACGGAAGGTGGAGGGGAATACGGTTGTTTTTCTTCTGGATACTAACCGCATTCCGACTGACGGTGGGACACGTTTCAATTATTTATATCGTTGCGCGTAAAGCCTGCGTGGAGGAGCCTTTCCCGTGTTTTTGCGATCGGGATTTGCGGTGAGAATGGAGCTGCCTGCCGCCGGAGAGCACGTCTTCGCGGTGGAGGGCATAGAAAAGAAACGCATTCGCAAGGTATCCCCCGCAGACAGGTTGTAAATGCGCCGCGTTATGACACGAACCGAGTCTAATCCCTTTCTGTGTCCATGCATCCTCACAGGGGAAGACAGAGTACCTGGTAAAGTGGCGAGGCTGGTCTCCTAAGTAAGTTCAAGTGCAGCGTGCTCTACGTAAGATCATGCACCATTCATTTTTCGTTGCAAAGACACAAAGTTACCCAAACGGGGATGGCGAAGGGCGGGATGTGTGTGTGCGCTTGTGTGCGGGCTTGTGTTGTGTTTGTTGGTGGAGCTGCTGCGAGAGCGCGGTTGGTATGTGTTTCCACTGTATCCGCGGATGCCTTCACTAATTTATGCGAGCGAAGGGGGTAGGCACAGCAGTGTAATCCCGTTTTAATTATTTCTGCTCTGCCAGCGAATTTACGAGACTGTGCAGTGCGAAAATGGCCGACTGTATGTTGCCAGAGCACAGTTTTGCGGGAAGGGAGTTTTGACATTTGAGTTGCATGTGGCGGGACTGTGACGTAGACCACACATATACATCCAAATGGTGTGTGCATCTCAAACGGGGCCAAATCACCCTTAAATATAGACAAAATGTGCATGTTTAGTCTTAAAAATAACTTTACATTTGCTGTGTTTTGTAGGTGCATGTGAGTGACTGTGTGGCTTTGTGTTTGCAGATATAACACGTGGGAACCTGAAGAGAACATCCTTGACCCACGGCTGTTGGTCGCGTTTCAACACAGGTGAGAGTGACAGCGAGTAGTGGACTTTGGACAGCTCTAGAGCGGAGGCCCCAAACAGCAGCAGCGCGCCACCTCCACTTCAACAATGACCTTATATGGACATGGGAGGAGGGGCGCTCCAGTAACTCTATCACTCTGATCCCCCACACACTCCCCCCTCCCTCTGCTCTCCCCATTGCTGCACTATCTCCTTGGGGAAAAGGCTCAGGGATGTGTAGTAGCCTCGATTCTTTACAACCGTACTGTAAATACTGGACACATACAGTAGAAATGCAGAAATAAGTACAATTATTGCCTGTTCATGTGGACAAGAGAAGTTTACCGTTGACCTACTTTGCTGTGGAACACTTGATTTATCTGGTAAATTGTAAAAAGCTTATCTGAGTCAGTCTATGCAAAGAGTCCTACACATGCTGCTGCCATTCACGGTTGTTTATAAGGTTACCACAATGTTCCTGTATCGTTTATCTCATTCAGGAGCAAATTAGTGCAGCTATGCTTTCTTTTTCACACATCATGCACAAATGCCTCATTTATAACTTGTTATTACAGCACGTCGACCTCGGATATACCACCAAACACTTAGTAATGCATGATAATGGACTGGAATAATGACAAATGCGGAAATGTCAGCGGGAGGTTGAAAGAGTAATGAATACAAATGCGCCTGTCATTTTGGCCTGTTCACTTGGCATTAGTGGTCTATGTGGGATATACCCTCTCTGCGGGCCATCCGAGCACCCGTGGGAGCCCGGCAAAGACAAGATGGCTGCTGAAAGGAATTTACATTTGTGAAAAGGCTAATTGACACGCCGCGGTCCCAGTGTAGCATTTCATTCTCGGGTTCCCCTTGCAGTCCGCTTTGCCTCTTTGCTAGCCCGTGTAAGTGTGTTGCGATGGTCATGGAGGACTGCCTCTGTGTGTGTGCAGATTCCTCCCAGCTCCCAGAGGATGGGGGAGGGGTGCATAGAGGGGAGCGAGAGGGAGCCTGTAATTGCCAAATCTTCTATGAATAGGGGTCACCACGTCGGACGCTGTTCAAAATCAAGCACATTATAGCATTAAAGTGTTTCTTGTGGCAATTTTCCGGTTGCGATGACATTTGTAATGAAAGGGAAACAATAGCATGGTGGGGAAGCTTGTGTATGGCCTTCCTTCACATGCTGAGCCAATCAAGGTTGATATTGGACAGTCATTGTTAGAGACCTTGTTTTGTCTCTGCTATACACTATATAACACTAAGTGCATATGACTACAAGTGGTATTAGTCAGTAAGCGTTTTTGAGAGCCAAATGTAAACCAGAAATATACCACAATGCCATGTTTATCCCATTTCATCCCTACCTCGTGATCCTAATTAGAGTTCAAGTGTAAAAGGCAGGACAGCCTGGCTCCAGGAGGAAGCAGAGATCCTCCGCGCTGTAAGCTTAATTGAATTTTCTCCAGGATAATGAGAATATGGAACAGGACGATTACCATGGAGAGCTATGCAAATAAGGATCATAATAATTTCTGTGTCCTGAACTCAGGCACTCATTACTCAGTCCAAATCAAAATTTTACATTTGACCTTGAAAAGGAAGAAGGAAATTAATAGATTCGCTCATGTCAAACCTGTAACTCCCAGTGTCATCCTGATTATACTTGTTAATGTAGCGGCCCCATGAGCGGTGTATATAAAGCAGATGTGAACGCCGAAGGTAAACAGTGAATATAGAAATAATGCTGTTTTTTTTTCTTCACAGGGAGAGACAAGAGCAGCTGATGGGATACCGTAAACGAGGGCCCAAGCCAAAACACATGCTCCTCCAGGTAACTATGGCATATTTCATTTATTAGAGAAGATTGTAACTCAAAGATCGTTTGGAGAGCTGTTGGCCGTGTGCTAGATGAACAGGGCAGATTTGCGGTACTAGAGTTTAACTTTCGCAAACTCAGAGTAAAACCAGATTTGCAGTCTGAGGTTTTGCATGAACATTGTTTCATATTTGCACTAAATTGAAAACTGGAACAGATGTCCTGCTTTTTCACTGAACTTGTGTGGATTCTTCTGGTACAACTGAGTCATTGTCTTCATTTCCCTTTTTTAAAGTTGAAAATAGATGACTAAAATTAGAGCTGGTCTGTGTTGACACTGTTTCAGGCCTCTCCTCCTGGCCAAATGTGATTATATATTTTGAGAGGCTCAGAGCTGATTACTATGCAGTGTCCATCCTTTAGAGGCATGCCACTCCTCCTCAGTCACACGTGGCCAGTGCTCAGGGCTAAAGCGTGACACGTCTGGTGGCACAGCTCTGACCCCGGGTCACAGCCAAAGTGTCTTGAACGTTCTGCTGCACTGCCTCTGTGACGGCTCAGGGTCAGGCAAGCGTGAGTGGGAGGGGGGCTGCATTTCTGACTGTCCATTTTAGTCTTTATTTTGTTTATATTTAATGTGTTGGATTAGCACGCTTACCATAACAATTGATAAGCAAACCTGCCATATAGATGTTTCTGTGCCAAAAACCTTTGAACCAGACAATATAAACATATTATTTTCCTAATGTTTAGATTCCATCGTTTGCACGGAGATCCACTATGCCTGAAGCACTGGAGGTGACCCCTCAGGAACCAGAGAGTGGCCCAAAGTCAGACCCTGTCTTAGTGCAACGGTCCCAGCCACAGCACTACCAGCTCAACAGTAAGAAGCACCACCAGTACCAGCCCAGCAGCCAGGAGCTCCCTGTGGACCAGAGCATTGGCAAGAAGAAGTTTATTTACCAGTTAAACAGCAAGAAACACCATCACTATGAGCCTGACCCCAGCATGTATGACACCCAGGCCTCCAGGCTTAAGGAGGTGGTCAAAGTTCAGGAGGTGCCCAGTAAACCACCCAATCCTGGCTGGAACTTACCGCTGGCTCTGCAACAGAAATGGGTCAGAGACAAAGACACAGGCTGCTTGAGTAAAGTGAAGGAGATGGCAGTGGAGGTGAGAAAACCAGCTGAAGAACATGACACTGTTCAAACAGTGAAATCAGACCCTAAGGATATAAGCCTGCCTAGCACTATCAGCAGTAAAATGAAGATAATCAAGAATAAAAACAAGAATGGACGTATTGTTATTGTCATGAGCAAATATATGGATGGTAAGGTTAACGGACTAAAGGCTAAACATGGGGAATCATCGGGAGGAGACAAAACAGAAAGCACCAAGGCCTCTGAAAACAGTCCACTGCACAGAACCAAAATCTCTGAAGCGTTGCATCCGGATAATGGAAAGTCTCCACCAGCAGCCGAAATCCCAATCAAGTGTTCCCCAAAGGATCGGCACTTTTCCAAACCATCACCAAGCACAGCAGAAGAGTACAATACGGAGGTGGCTCGCGGTCAGGCAGATTTGCCGGACGACTTGCCCTTACAGCTGACTGCAAGCTCACCTCCCGCCTCTTGGACAGTTGAAACTAACATCCCCATAACGACCGCTGTGGACCAGATAAGGATACCCTCTTTCCCCATAGATCGTAAACGTAAGCTGTCCGATCCAGTGGAGGAGAGGAGTTTTTCTAAAGCTTTCCTGATGTCACGGAGCCTCAGCATGCCCAGTGCCGTGGTCAGTCCTCCTCAGGACACACCTATGGACCTTCACTGCAGCCGTTCACGCAACAGTGTGTGCACTTATCAGACCTCAGACAGCCAAGATGAACCCATGGACCTAAGCTGTCCAAAGAATAAAAACACACCTGAACCGGAGGTACAACTAGAGCCAGAGCTGCAGTCTCAGCCTGAAGTCAGAGACCCTCCTTTAGAGGATGCACTGAAACATTCAGAAAAGGGACAAGAAGCACCAAAAACACCCTCTCCTTTTATGGGGAATATTATAATTACTGACATCACAACAAACAGTCTCACTGTCACCTTCAAGGAATATGTTTCTTTTTAAAAACAAAACATTAAGGTTATCAGTGACTGCGTAATGGACAATAAATGTTATGTAACTATGTAAAATATAAAAATTTTGAATATATTGAAATTTATAATTTATAATGCAAAATCCAATATGTTTCTTATGTTTTATACTGCAACTCTTCTGTGATGTAGCCAAGAAAGTGCCCTCAAAAATTTGAGTGAATGCATTCATATGTATGCATTCCACTATTTAATAATATCAGCTTGTTATTGACATATTTAACTTGGTAGGAGTCTTGTATCAAATGTATAACCCTATGAAGTTTCATACATATTTTGTATAAAAAATATTAAAACCTATTTTGGTCCTGTTTGAATGGAAATGGTTGAGTATGTTGATCAAAGATCAAACTGAAAGCACTTAGTTGCATTAATCATTTCTAAAGTCACAAAACCGTTAGTGTGAGCTTGAGTTGAATTGGTTGTCCTCTTTCATATTTATTTGTTTGGTTGTCATTGCTACAACGTGGCCTATATTTACCAAACATTAGAGTGAATGTGTTTACTTGCCTACTCAATCTTAATTGATGTTAAAAATTGAGGCATGTACATTTTCAAAGGTTAGTTCCCATTCAGAAATGGATGTCATTTTTCAAACTCGCTCTTGTTAAAAAACCTATTGATTCTCACCATAATGAGACTGTGATTTATGACCTTGTTATGGACTTTCCAACTGCTGGATTTACTTTGAAATGGCTCTCCTAGTTCTAGGAATGTCCAAAATGTTACCGCGATTAGCGCTTTAATCATCTCATTTTGAAGTTATATGCTCTGAAGAATATGTGAATGCTTTATGTTTAGAACAAGCTACCAGGTTTCTACAAATAAACTTGTACTGTTTTTATTTGTGGAACCGATTTATTTTACTGTAGTTTCCAGTTTGCTGCTGTTAGTTCAAATGTCAGTTTTTGTTAGAGAGAAAACGTTGGATGTAAACCCACATTTGAGTTTTAATCGCCTTTGACGCACACTTAATGCAAAACCAGTTTGAATACAAAACTGATATAAAAATACTTTATTGAGGGTTAATTTGTTGTTCTAAACAATAACAATGTTCTCTGCATCAGAAGCTGAACGTGATCCACTAAGCTGCTTGGCTTCTGCACATTTAGATTGTGTACTACTTCATTGTTAATCTTTTGCTTTTTTGTTACTTTGCACTTGGTCCAATGTCAAAATGATTGTTCTAAAGTTCAAAGACAGTTGGTGTTGGCACAGCTTAGGCCTATTGGATGCTGTCTTACAATAAAATATATTTAAAAAACTTTCAGTCTGTGTGTTATATTAAACCAATATTATTAAGAATTCATGAGGTTCATTCATGAGGTTTATCTTTTCTTACACACTGTGTACAATGGAAGATATCTATCTATCTATCTATCTATCTATCTATCTATCTATCTATCTATCTATCTATCTATCTATCTATCTATATATATATATAAAATTCATCCACGTGGTTAACTTCCACTACTAGTTTACTGCATGGCACCACACGGGGAGAGTTAGTTGATGAGCCACAGTTCAATAGGCCTACCGTTCGACTAATGAGAGCCTTCACTGAATTTCCAGAGAAGCTTCCTTTCCTTTTGTGGTTTTGCGTCACAAGTTGAAAACTGTTTTACATCAGCAGCATTTCTATTTTGATAGTTAAAGCACTGTGCTATGTCCAGGATTTAAATAGGCGTAGAGAGGCTAAATTTAAAGGCCTTGTTTTAGAGATCTCAAAATTGTCAATTTGCCTTCTCTGCAGGCAATAAATCTATATTTTCCACTTCTCTGATTTACTTTTTTGGAATGTATGTTTTCGAGGACTTTTGTGTCGCTTAAAACTACACTATGAGTAAAATGTAAGCATTAGCTTTGGACGTCACAGGAGAAGGCGCACTGTACAGGTGCGCAGGCACTGACAGGTTACAGTAACGCCTTCTCTCAGTTTGAAACTGTCTGTGCAGTGCTTATGTTGGACTGAGGCCCTATGGCTGTAATCCCCGTGCGTCAACGCGCACCTCAGATTGTCAAGACTTAAACAGTGTCTTTGGCCTTTGGAGTGAGAAAGTTGACCAGGGCTCGGGGCATAGAGACATATTTATAGAGGCAGTGTGATGTTTCACATTCCCTCTTTATCATTGCAGCTGCAGGACGCCATGGACTCGTGTCAGCGCCCAGATCAGCTGACTGATTTAGGAGTCCGATAATGGAAAATGACTTGACAGAGGCCACGTACTTCCTTTGAATAATAAATAGTATAGTCTACTTTGATTTTGACGTTTTATTTAGGCTATGAGTGATACACCTGGTCTGTATTCACATAATTACGCAGGGAATTGTAGTGCAGGTGGATTATTTGTCCAATCCGTGCAAACGTTGTAGTAGAAACATGGCAGGTCGCAGCCACACGCCTCTGTCTGAGCGGGGCTTGTGGTTTGTTGGAGTGACGCAGCAAAGTGGGGCAGTAGTCGCCCAGAAACAGAGCGGCACCAGTGTGGTGTCTCACGCGAGGCACAGTGGCGTCTCTGTTTATTCACATCGCAATTGCTGCTCACCTTGCGCTCTGTCTAAGAGCTTTTCACACTTCTCACAGCTCTTCGTCCAAATATGGAGCAGAAAAAGCCACTGCGTCGTGAAATGTCGGTCCGCGCGCGCTATCAAAATGGTGGTTCATATATTTCCAGTGGCTGCAGCATAGCCTACATGTCTTTTGTCCACTACATGTTTAGGCTCGTGCAGAGACGATGAGATGTCATTATATACGACGAAATACTGACGAAATTGGCGAAAGGTGACGATAAAAGACACACAACAGTGTGACCAACAGACATGCACCTGGCATTTGGATTTCAACTTTTTCTGAGAATGGCAAATACCACCTCAAAAACACACCATAAAAATCAACAAATTACATAGATATTCACAAACCATGTGAAACCATTGCTAAATAGGTCGCTCTACAGACTATGAAGATAACCAACAAACTTAAAGCTATTAAACGCGCAATGTTCGATGCCTTCTTTTTCTTGCGCACACAATACATTTTTAAAAGCATTCGCCAACTGCCAAGTAAAATAGAAGACAAAGAAAGGCATCTTTACACAGTCCAGGAATAACTTAAAGTTAGGCTAATAGAAACATCAACGTCATTGTATTCCCAATCTTTATTCTCTCAGATATTTGCGCACAGCACAAGAAATCCCTCTCTTTTTTTAAGAAGTTGATTAAATTCCTATTTAAAACTACAGAGAACAAATTGTTTGAAGACCAGAAACACTGTCTAATGAACGTTAGAACCTTAATCAGAAAAGAACCAAAGAAACTCAGGAAAAGGGTGCCTGTCTTTAGCCTTACATTTTACAAGTAAAATAAAGTGTCATAATAATAATAATAATAATAATAATAATAATAATAATAATAATAATAATAATAATAATAATAGAATTACAATAATAATAATTTGCTTGGTCTAATAATGTAGAGGAATAGGTGCCATATAAATTCTACAAATTGCTAAATGTTCTTTGTCACCTCAAGCGTTTTATGTGGGCTATTTTAATTACGTTTGGGGAAAAATTAGAAAATAACGAGACACGTTTACAAAAAGAAATAAAATGCGCGTTGTTATTTTTGTGCTTTGGCACAGTGTATATCCCTGATGAGTAAAACTGTTCGTAAAATTAAATGTGCAACAAAAACATTTGACAGCTGAAGGTTGTCTGATTTTGTGACAGCTTATTTGACGTAAAAATATATAGGCTCGGTGATATACAGTGCCAATTCCTACCAAAATGTATGGACGTGTATCAATATAAAACCGTTAAACCGTTATATTATTTCTGTATTCCTCGTTCAATAGACTAAATAATTTAATATTACTGAATGATGTTCATAGTTTATATATTTTTGTTCTACAGGGTATTTTAAACATGTTTCACTGGGATTTTTCCTTTCATATTTTATTAGCGCATATTATTGGGGCATTGCCATTTTACAACTCAACGCATAAAAATCCTCTTTTGCACAAACGCTCTGTGGCCCTTGTCCGAGGCCCCGTGGGCCCGCGTGCCACTGTAGTTGTTGCACGCACACATTCCAGCGCACGCGCCCGAGCAGCGGGACTCCGCCTTCTCCTCGGCTCGCGCTCACAAACCCGAGGCACGTAGCAGCGTCCTGCTCTCTGTGCCTGGCAACGCACTCAAACGTCATGACGTTTCTGTGCGTATTATGGGATGTGGCGAATTAAACAAGCTCAGAGCAACACGGGGACGCTTTATAAAACACCAAACGACGGATTGTGAGTGCGGGGAGCTATGGAGCTGTCTGCCGTGGGTGAAAGCGTGTTTGCGGCAGAGTCCATCCTTAAAAGGCGAATCAGACGGGTATTCCGTGCATTTCTGGGTTCTTTCTATGTCCAGACGTCCACTGGGCTCCTGTGTTGTCGACAAGCTATCCTCCGCTAACCTTTGCTGTGTTTATTTTGCAGGGTCGCTGGGAATATCTGGTGAAATGGAAGGGCTGGTCTCAGAAGTGAGTATGAAGCGGTGAAGGACAGCGCTCCTTTCTGGACGCTCTCACTACTGCAGCGCATTGCTGACAGCTTTTGTACGCTGTTATGCTTCTCATAGTTTATTTACAATCTGTACACATCAGGCACGGGCTGGAAACGTCCACACGCAGCTCAGATGCATGTGTCCCCCGCTTTAGCCTCTGCGTCACGATCCGCTATGATACGCAATCGCAGCGCAGATCAGACTGTAGCGCGGTTGTTTGTTGGTTCAAGTTTGTAACCTCGCACACTCAACGTGTTTCGTGGTGTGTTGTGACGCAGATACAGCACATGGGAACCAGAGGAGAACATCCTGGATCAGCGACTGTTCGCCGCTTTCGATGAGAGGTGAGGACCTGACACAGGCCCCAGCACAGCGCTCTGCACGGGTTATGTAACAGGAACAGTAGGCTGCAAATACAGAGCTGCCTCATGCCGCGTTTCTTCAAGAAAGTTCGGGGTTGAAAGAGTGATGCAATGCCATTTCTGTGGGACTAATTCTGCAAACTAGTCTTTTTACTAATTATAATATCACAACATTAACAATATTCATAATAATTAATTTTTTTCCAGGGAAAGAGAGAGAGAGCGGTTTGGTCCCAAAAAGAGGGGCCCTAAGCCAGAGACATTTCTTCTAAAGGTACGCTGTTCTCTGTCAGCTTTCTTCACTCATTTAGAGTTACTCACAGTTTGTTGGCAATAAGGGTCGTTTAGGGTTGTGTCATAGCCAATTAGTCTTACTATTTAATCTTTAGTCCAGGGCTACATGGCATGGCCTGCATTCTCAAAATATAAATGAAATGTCAGTTAGCACCTGTTAGTTTTCAGGGTCAGTCCCTTTCACATATTAGGCTACAGCCTATTTATTATGTCCACAGGCCCAGGCCAAAGCGAGGAACAAGCCACATGAGTTTCGAAGAGACGCACTGAGGTCAGTTGGTCAGGTCTCTGCCTCCTCAGAGTGCGTCATTACACCCAGGGCGCGTGAGGGTTTGCGCGCTGTGGTGCCCACTATCTACCCCCCCAGTGCAATCAACAGAGGGGAGTGCGTCCCTGTTGGATGTGCAGACTTTGACAGAAGGTACAGACCAACCATAACTGACGAAGAAGTGATACCTAAAAAGCGTGGACGCAAACCCAAAATGCCTTTAGAATACCAAGAGGTCAAACGCAGCAGGTCACTGGAGGAGTGTCCTGCAACAAGGCACTTACATTATTCCACAGAGACGTCAGACCACACTCTCAACATGCTGACTAAGAGATTTGAAGAGGAGACCACAATCACCCCAAAGTCCAGCGCGTCCTACACGTGCACGCTGGGCCGCACAGGGGATAGCAGAACTCACTTTGTGAACAGAATGTCCCTCCATCCGCTCAAACACCGACCCGCCATTATCCCTGCACTCTCAGACCCAAACGATCACGCGCCCCCAGCAGACTTCTGCTCCTCGTGGACGCCGCCTCTTAACCGCCTGGACGCAGTGACCGTAACCGACGTCACGATGAATTTTTTGACAGTGACCATCCGCGAAAGCAGCACGGCTAAGGGCTTCTTCAAAGACAAAAGATGAGCGTGCTCTTCAAGTAAAGACACTAAAATCTGCTTGCTCTTATGTACACATTTAATAAGCTGCTAAAAATAAATTTTAAGTCTTGATGAAGACTGGTGTGAATGTGTTATGGCATAGCGTTGATGATTCAGTCGGAAACTCAGAGTTGTAGCCTGAAGAATAATGTGTATAGTGAGAAAGTATTATAGCCTGCAATTGCACACACAATAGTGCACAAAAATGAATACAAACATCTATGTAGTCTGCATTTTAAATAGATTGCACGTTGTGTTAGGCTAGATTAGGCCTACATTTTGTTGAACTTCTGTCTTCAGCCAACAAGGCCTCTTTAGACCAAACTGTTCTTAATCCGGAGTTTAGAAGACACAAATGTACCAAAATTGTGAGGCGCTCTGGCCAAGCGGCAGGAAGCGCGGGCCCCGGCACCTCTGGCCGTAAGGTCAGATCTAGAGGCGCGTTCAGCTCCAGCCGGTTTTATTTTTATTTTTATTATTATTATTTTAATCTTCTGACAACTTCCAACAGACATTGCTTCTGAACGTTGTTGGTTAAATATTTCAAGATCCCAGATGTCAGAACAGCCATGGGCCTGTCCCAAAAGTCATTATAGCCTATTGAAATGAGCCGACAATTAATTCAAGTGACCAGAAATGATGCCAGGAGCAACCGCGGGAGCGAGTCAGAACGCGCGTGCCAAAGCTACTTGTAGGCCGGACATTAACACAAGTGGTCCAGCAACACAGATAACGCTGGCGATATTAAGTTCTGATCAACGTGGCATTCATGCGCTTCAATAATAGACCTTATGATCATTATTGTTTTGATTTGATTTTTGTAGCAAGCAAATTGCGACATCTTTCTTCCTCGACGATCTGGTGTCGTAAAATGCTTCACCTAAAATCTAATTATCTGAAATGATTACAATCATGCAGACTAAAATGTGTTGTAAGACACTTTATTCAAACTTTTTGCGCGCATTCGCGTTATGCGTAAAGTCGTTTTCTAGAGCTTCACACGTCTGCTGTGCATTTGGAACATATAGGCCCAAAACTCTCTGACAGAATGACCCTGAAGAGCCTCGCGCTGGTCGTGCTCTATGTTGAATCTCCACCAGTCACAGACCTGACCCGCTGTTTGTCTCCATCCCGCGTTACGCCATCGTGCTCGACGTGCAGAGGGTTTTCATCTGACGTTATGAAGGACTGATGAGTGGATGAGCTTTGTTTAGGCGCATGTCCAACAGTGGAACTTATGTGTGCAATCCTGTCGCTGGAGGGAGCCCAAGAGCCACTTTTGTCCTTATGCGCGTTCCAAATAGCCGGAAAAGTAATATTAAACATATTCAGCGATGTCGAGCCCGGCATGTAAAAGCCAGGGTGCAATACGTCTTTGCAGAAGACTATTAAAGGCCCCAGTGACTTTTAGCAAAAAAAGAAGGAACTAAGGAAAAATATATAAAATAACTCATCATGCCTGTTTCCAAGGCAGTGTTGTTTTCCTGGAAAGTGTTCCGATGTAAGGTTTTTAACGTTTTATTTCCACGGAATCATGCAAGTGACGTGACAGCTCCAGAAAGTTTTGCGGCCAATTCTGACTTTAAGCAATTTAAACTTAAAGCAAATCTTAAACTGAATTGAGCAGGGTTTTTGAAGCAGAAGCAGAGAGAGAGAGAGAGAGAGAGAGAGAGAGAGAGAGAGAGCGGGACGGAGAGGGTGGGTATAAATGATGACCTTATCAGCAGCACCCCACACTCTGCTGCTAGAGGAGCGCACAGAGTCTCTAATGTTGTCTACACAGTTTTTATTTTGGATGGCTTGAGTTTTCATGAATGAGATGTTGTACAATGTGATAAATTGGATATATTTGTCAACGTGTTTAATCAGCTGCACAGCTGATTTCTGCAACTGGACTGGGAGGTGAGCAAGCATAATATATTATGAATAAAATGACCTTTTCCACGCACCATTATCATAGTCTTGGGTCTTTGTGGTTGACAGCAGCTTCACAGACAAGAAGGAGCCCGGGCTGGTGTTGCAGGTGCGACTGCGCTGCGCTGCGGGCTGGATAAGGTGGTCCTCCCCTGGTCAAGCTCTCAGGGTGGTCCTGGAGCCCAGTCTGTCCTCCGCCTTAAGCCCCACTGTTTGCATCAAACCTTCCCCGTCCTTGCGCGGGGTCAGCGTGTTCACGGAGCGCTCAGGGCGGCTGAAGTTGCTGACCACGGAGCGCCCTCCTCCAGAGAAGAGAATAAGGTGTTTTCACGCGGGTGAAGAGCACGGGCCGGTCCTCTACCTCGAGGCCAGTGTCCAGAGTGCTGCGTCATGGAAGAGACGCACCGTGGGGTTCAAGTACGAGCTGACCTACCCGAGGACCGGCGCGAGTCCGGACCAGACAGGGGCAGAAGGTACGGTTTTATGTTGCGGAATTCTTGCCAATCTAAGTCTTTAGCACATGGAATATTTGGTGTTAAATTCGAACAGGCCTGAAAAAAAAAAATCATTTATCATTAGTACTAACAATTATTGACCAAAAAGATGATTATTTAATAATTCATTAAAATAATTTAAAAGCTGTTAACAATAGAATATCGTTATCGTTATTTTAAATCAGTTGACTGGTTTCAAACTTTTGTAAACCAGACATAGACCTATAGGTTTTTTGATGACCACATATAGGGGAGTAATGCAATTTTGGCCAGTTTTGCCCTTTAAGTTTAAGATTTTGAGATTTAAAAAGGAACAATAACAAAGACTTTGAACTTCAGACATCTAATCAATTCATGTTTAGAGCAATGAGTGCTTTTAGTTTCAGAGCAACTTACAACAGTGTAGTAAACAATATAGTGAATATAATTCAGCACAATAATGAAATAAATACAGTCTAAATTATTCTTCACATACTCTCAAAGACAAAATCTGCAACAGAAGGTCTCACAAAGAAAATACTATAAAGTAGGCCAATCCGTGAAAGAAATGGTTTCTTCCTGACTTAAGTGCGCATGCTGGTGGTCATCTCTGTTTGTCTGGCAGTCTGGCTTCCATCGAGAAACAAAGCAGTGACAGCAGACCAAAGCACAGGGCAGCAGAGGGCATCGGGCCAGAGAGGCTGAATGGAGTGTGCAAATACTTGTCAGATTCCTCGAATGCCTCTTGATTGTCTGTGAGCGTCTCAAGGCGCTGATGTCATTTTGGCTCTGTATCAAGCACAGCTGTCTGTCTAACCTCTAAGTGAACAGTGTTTGACTCCAGAAGTTCTCTGTGTTGCACGGTGTGGGGTCATTCAGGGAGGCTAAAGAAGCAAAGGCAGGAAAGTTTTGATCCAGGGAAGAAAGTGCATTAGCGTTCCTTGGCCATTGTTCCTGCAAACAAGAATGTTGATATGTCTAATGATGGATAAGGGGTCATTTTTTTTGTCAAATTAGTCATTTGTGTGCTATTGTATAATTTTCTTACAGATTCATGTCGCCCCTGCAACAACACTGAGCTGCTCATGGCCATCTGCATCAGTGACTTTGGTGAGTGTGGACCCAGCTACATTTTAAAGTATCATTTATTGTAAAATTTAACAATGAGTCATTTAGTTTCTATTCATTGTTCTAGACAGTTACAAATGTTCTCATCAAACACTTTGGTTTAGGAACACTTCATAAGAAAAACAACCACATGGCCAGGAATCTAACAGGCCAAATGTTTTTCTTTACAGTTGCCCGAGGCTTCATACAGACGGTCTCTCATAACCCTCACAGACAGACATCTTTAATACAAGTGTCTGTGACCAGGGTGTATAAACAGCATGGCAGCGTGTTTGAACAACAGTCTACCTCTCATTTTCACCCCATGTCCGGTCCCTCCTGGTCTGGACACATCTCCACTCTCCTCCAGTGCCACATAAAACCAGGAGAGGGAGAGTTTCTATTTACGGGGTCAGAGCACTTTGGGAGAGCCTGGTTAGGGTGTGCCCCTCGATTCAAAGACTTCCTGTCAGTATACCACAGCGCCAGGGCGGCACGGAGCAACCCCTGCGACTTCCCTTTGGACTGAAGAGCGGCTCAGCTTGTCCCACTACACGCCCAATCCACAGGCCTCCTCACCTCTGTGCAGCGCTCAGAGGCCTTTATCGTGTTGTCAGAGCGAGTAGCTGTGCCCTGGAGGTGCACGCAGCAGGTATTTCGCTCTCTGCTGGAGAACTCATTTGGAGAGGCACGCTGCTGAGGCGTCCCACAGCTCCAAGAGGGTCTTACATCTTTGTTCCACTGCGTCTGTGGGACATTAAAAGGAGGCGGAGTTTACTCTTTTGGTACCCCACCCCCTCAAACGCTAATCAAAACTGCCATATATTAATGCTTTTATCTGATGAATGCCAGACTGCTTTGACTCAGGGTTGCCAAATAAATGTGAATAAATATTTTCATCATAATTTGTGTTACTTGTCTTTGAGTGTATACTTTTGGCTTAACATAATATTTCTTGGCTATATTTCTTTCTACACCAATCTTTCCCCATGTATCAGATCTTTATGATATAATGAAGGATAAGGATATAGGTTAACTCTACCATAACACAAAATTCAAAACCTAAATTAAATGAGTGGAATGCCCCTGCTCCTCTCCATCATGACTGACACAAATAAAAAAGACACATTTGGGGCCCCAAATCCTGTGGAGACCCTCCCCGCAGCTCCGCCCACAAGAACTAAACAATTAATTGACTTTTAAAGCAACAGTGGCTTCACTACACATTCTCCAGGGCCAGGCGGGGTGCACAAATCGCTGTGTTGAACGTTTTGTGAGGACTAAATGGGTCCCAATGAAAGTGTAAATGACTGCGGGGTGAAGAGTGCCCCTAATAATCAAATAAGCATAAAAAATAGAAGTATCAGAAAGTAGAAAGGCACTCTATCTTCCACATATTCTCAGAACTGCGTGGACTTGCACACCAGCTCTTCCCATTGAGCTACAAAAACTTCATATATGAAAATAAAGATGAATAAAATATTCATTCTGTGGTCAACAAATGCAACAATCAGATAAACGTTTATAAAATCTGAGAACTATCTAAAATATTTGCTCCTAATTGTATTTAGGATATAGATGCTTTTCTGTTCGTCAAGACAAATATTATTGTCTAACTTTAATAACTTTGATAAAGTTAAATAATGTGAATGTTAACATCAAACAAAATTATATCACGTAAATGTACACCCTGCACAGCTAACCTGATTTACTGACTCTGCTCAAAACTGTACAATTATATACAACTCCAAAACGATTCCTACACATAATAAATTGTGTCTTGAGAAAATAAAAAAAAACTGTTGTGCTAAAATCCTGGCTTAAGGCCCATTTTGAAGAGTTCTCCTTCAGCATTGTCCCAGGGGCCCACCATGTCCAATATGCCAGCTCACCTCACCCCTCACTAGGCCTTTGACTACACACAGTGTCATGTGTGGGAATCCTGTGGCTCTCTACGGGACAGACGCAGGAGGGCTGAAGCAGGACGACTGGACGGGGCAGCGGCAGGAGTCCGCCCAACCCGGGGGGGTAATTGGTTTATCCCAGCGCCTGGACCTCTTTCCCATGTGGGCCACTGCTGAGGGGAGGCCCGGGGGTACAATATGGGAACAGCGTGTTGCCCAGCAAGCCTCAACCACTATTCACCAAGGTCGAGCTACAGATGGTGCAAGGATATAAGTGTTTTAAAACTAACTATGGCATTTAGGCTTTGAAATGGAGAATTTGGTTTTCAAGTTGGTTTGTGTCCACAGGCGTCCAGACCAATGAGATTATTGGCTTCTGCATTTAAAGAAACATCTGTTTTTCAGTCAGTATTTTGAAAGAGGAAAATGTAGATTTTAGATTTTTCATAATGGTGATAAGTAAAACAAAGTATAACAATTAGAAAAGAGTAAAGCTGTAGCACTGAAACCAACCATCAGCTGCTCAGGTGAACTAGGTCTGTCAAGATCGAGTTTCATTTATTTCTAATTGTCAATGATCAGTTTAGGTCTTTTCAACTAAGTCAGTAACAGCATGTGATTTGGAGCAGAGTTTTATTGGTTTTAAGAAAAAAAAATCGAATAAAAACGAGATTGAATAAAAATCACTTGAAAGATAACTTGTGAGTTAATATTTACAAGAGGACAGAATTTTCCAAATATGGGACATGTTTCTGTTATACTTTCAACATTTATTTTGGTCTACCAGCAGTTATTTAGGCATATAGATTTTGATACAAAGAATAGCAGATAGGCAAAGATTAAGGTAAACCTACTTCTACTGATTCTGTGTTCAAAAGCCACCATCACCAACACAGCCAACTGCTGTAATTAACCACAAAACAAACACAACAACACTGTGGACTATTTGGGGCCAGTGTTTTATTAGATTTTTATACCTTTAAGAATTAGGCAAGAGAATAAAATCGGACTAAAATGATTTTCTACACAATGACCACGAGATGGCAGCAGATTTCTGTCCGCCTGGATAATAAAACTGATCAGGAGTCTGCTGTGCGGCTTTCAATTCAGCAATGTCAAAAGAGAAGCCATCAAGAGAAACCATCGAAAGTCGAAAATTGAATGTTTAATTTGACTAAATCTTAAATTGATTATATACAGACACTTAAAGTGCGAAGTATCAATGTGCCCTTTTTGTTTTGAAAACAAAATAAACTGTGAGCTTTACATATCTGTGTTCAGCGTTTGAACACTTGGATACACCCAATTGACAATGATTACTGCTTCATGTTTTACTACACAAAGTAAATCAATAGCCTACTTTACCATGACAACAACAGAGCGAAGGCTGAGTCACTTTTCCTTTCCTCCTGAGGTCTGAGGTATCACATGTCAGCGCAGCGCACGGAGCGCAGGCAGGGCCCAGGCTGCAGCGGCTGCAGAGGGAAGTCAGCGCACTTCCTTCTTCCTCGCGCACTGCTTGAACCCGGACCACTTCTCGAGACGTGTCAAACGGTTGGATATGGGGGTCCACGGGCCGCACCGGGATACTTTGGTGTGACTTTAGCTGTTCTTTTGCTTAAGAGGGACGGTGAATATCATTGGGATTAGTGCGCACTGAACTGAAGTGATCGGAGCTCCAGCCACAATGGCTGCGACGTAACTTTACTTTTTCTTCTGTGGATGAAAAACGGCGTATTGCCAAATTTCACGTTTAAAGGAACCTGAAGAGAAACGACCATGAAGAAACAGTTCAATCGTATGAGGCAGCTCGCCAACCAGACCGTCGGAAGGTGGGTTTAACTGCCACTTTATTGCCAATGTATTTATCAGGTCACATTTGTAAATGTTATCCATACGGTCACAGTCACACACTGAGGTCAGTGTTTTTGCTGTCAAAGGCCTATGGGCATTTTTTTGTGTGCAAAATTTTGTGAAATTATAGGTGAACCAAGCAACTTTCTTTGCTCTGACTGGAATTACTTTAAATGTATGTATCATCTGTAACATCTAAAACAACAAGTAGAACAATAGAAGCTTAAAACATAGAACCACAACATGCATCACATTATTACATCACAAATCTGGACAAAGATTGATTGATATTTAATATTTACCACAATAAAAGATGAACACATGCCTGATGGAACTTCAATTGACTGTACCTTTTATAAAATCACATCACCACATAGCCTCACCTGTAATTACCGATGACAGAACTATTTGTTTTACATTTAATTTGCTAAATATATGTAGCGCTGACAAAAATGCTTGTTCAATAAGTAATATAGCACAACAAAGTTAGAGTAAGTATCATAAAGCATGCACCAGGCACACCCAGTGCCCGAGCTTCTTGTAATCTCTTTTCCTTTCATCTGCAGAGGTCTGTGGTCCTCTTGCCCCCATAATGTCCACAAATGTTGCAACCTTGCATATGTATACTGGCAAGCTGTAAAATCTGATTTAAGGACTGTTTTTCATAACCAGGAAGACCACTAAGTCATCATAAATAACTTTAAGTCAAACCATTATAAGTGCACATTAAATGGACTTTTGTCCAAATTCTAGCTCTGTCTCACTCAAGAAGGGCCACAGTATTTGTGGAGTCAGCCCTTCCACGGTTGTTGATGAGGGACACAGAAAGAGCCCAGAACATCATGGCATGTTTTTAAAAAGGCAACTTGACAAACATTAAAAAGTGAGTTATTTGCATATTACTACTATTAATATATGCTACTATGTAAGTGATAACGCTTGCATTTAACCACAACGACCAAGACGTTTCACTGTTGGCCTGTTTCAGCCTGTGCTGATCGGTAAAGAAATATCTATTCTTGGAACCGAGAGCTTCTGCACAGTCGACTTGTGCTTTTAGTCAAATCAATGCTAATTTAATATTGACAACAAACTAAAATAGTACATGTAGTCTTTTCCTTCAGAGGTCTCTGTAATGTGATCACAGTAATTATCTTGATCGGAGAGTGGGGATTGTGTTGAATACCAACACATAAACACTTGAACATGACATATCCTTAGACAAGACTACAGAACAGTTAAAAATCTGTTATCTACTAACTCCCAGTTTTACCCGTACCATCAGTCTTGAAGTATGGCAGCATGACCTAAAACACTATCTTGTTTTTGAGATTAATGTAAACAAAATGTGCCATTGAATTCTGTCAACTAAACAAATGTTTTTAAGAGTGGATATGTTTCGCCGCTCGTTCAAGTAGCTTCCTCAGATACTTTTCAGACAAAATCCTGCTTCTTTTGCAATGACACAGAGGAGGGATCACTCAGTCCTTGTCCTTTACCTTAACACAATACACATTCAATGGATATGCATAAGTATGACACTGATCAGATCCAACTTCTGTCACTGGTTTGACTAAAGTCTTTGATGGCCCTTGGTCAGTTACTTTTTTACATTTAAAGCCACACTGCTAAACATTTCATACTGGAGCATTACTGTGGCTGAAGCAGCCCCTGATCATATAATGATCAATTATATCACCAAACTTCACATCACACATACCCACTGGCTTCTTTCACCAAGGGGTGAATGCTTTCTGTGGTTACCATGGCATTTGCTTTATATTGGGACATTTCTGTCAGAATGACACATTTTAATCCAATGTGCTCACTCTGGCACTAGTGTCTTGATTTATACTTATTGAACCTTTGTAGGCCGGCTGTCGTTTACATTGTACTTGGGTTCTGAGCTGTATCATTTGATGTGACTCACAATGGACAGTTTTAAAGAGAACGTTTAGACTGCAGTTTTCCTCAGGAGACCCTAAGGCCTTGTTCATTAGCATACACTTGTCACTGATGGTGTAACATTAAGATCTGAGTTCTACAAAAGCATTAGGTAATGAGTCTTGTAATTGATCCCTGTGAGATTCAAATGTATGGCGCTGTGTGATGATGGGAGGATGTGTCTCTAGAGACTGCAGCTGGGATTTCATGTTTCTTACAGAGCTGTTTTCAGTGCAAGTAGGCTAAGTGATGTCATTTTTGCTGGCCAGAAGAAACCCAAACCAGTGCCTATTCTTTGACTGTATAATGTACATCCATACAATACTGAAGGTCATATGTGTAGTTGATCGTATTAATCACTTTGATGCTTTTCCATTAGCCTTTCTTTGAATGTTTAGCATTATGTCACTGTCCAGAAACAATGGCCAAATGTGTGTTGTGCCTCGTATAACAACTTGACTCGATGGTTCCCGCCCTGTTTCACACACCTCCACCGTTGCCATAACAAACAAGGTGCAGATGACACAACAGGAAGTCATGTTGGGACAGGGCGGAGGAATCTGACAGATCTGCCATGAAAAACAGCCTCAGGCACCATCTCAATCAGATGACATTGGTGCTGGTATCTTCTGCAATGCTTTGTGATTCAATTTCTTTAATTATTAAATATGTCAACAGATGTTCTTTAATAACCTGTGGCAGATAAAATGCATCAGTAGAAATAGTACTTTGAAGTATTTGCTTGCACTCACATTAGCTTCTTATTTACTATCACACATTGCTTAATGGGCATTAAGGATTTACATGAAAAGTGCAACTAAATGAACAAGGCCAGGGTACATACAAGAAAGACAATTTGGTGCATTTGTGAAAACAAATATGTCTCTTATAGACTGTCTATTCATAACACAACAAAGCATACGTTTTAAACCTGCTGTTTTAGAATGATATAAATATACATATTATCAACTTTAATGAGCTTTTAACCTAGTGCTGGTTTTCCATCATCATTAGTTTACTCAAATTGTATTTTGATTGATTCCTGCATGTTTGAATAATCCTGCATCGTCCTGCAACTGAGGCTCAAGTGCTCAGAAAAGTCCTGTTTTCACCTACCAACCATCCCCACCCACATTCCTGTACCTGCGAGACGCCAAGTGAAACATGCAGGCTTCTAAAATCTCATGTAGCCACTTCTCAAAAATACAAATAATGTCAATCTGCTGTTTGTTACATCAAATGTGAAGAGGCGGGGCTTATCATTTCTGCAGTTTTGAACAGGAAGTCAGCATTTCAATAGGCTGCATTCACGTTCTACAACGTGATGATGTCATAACCTCAGATGGAAGCAAGAGCCAATTATTGATAGCACTTGACTTGACCATAAAATATCTCAAAGTTAAATTCACAAATGTTGAAGCTGATGAGATCTTTTAGTGACTAAACCTAAGAACTCATTAACAACAAAAATCAGCATTTTAACAATATTCATTTTAGTTGCCCTCCATCTGTATTAAATATTATTGGCTGATGGAATGTTGTGAAGTCACGTGAACACAACCTATAAGCTGTTTGAGATCAATATTGTTGCTGAACAAAAAGTGGTGTATATAGTATATATATATGTGTGTGTGTGTGCATATATATATATATACACACACATACACACACACACACACACACACACACACACACACACACACACACACACACACACACACACACACACACACACACACACACACACACACACACACACACATATATATAATATATATGCATAATCAATGCCTTGTTGCCTCCTTTAGTAATCTCATTTATGTGTGTCCTTTTTCTTCACAGGGCTGAGAAAACTGAGGTGCTTAGCGATGATCTACTACAGGTGAGCTCTTATTCATGCAATGAATATGGATTTGAATAAAATTTCCTTTTGAAATATCTTAATTACTCCATGAGACCAAGTGGGCACTCTTTTCAAATTTCATTTAAAAAAAGAGATCTAATTTACTGTATATTCGTTTCATTATTATTGCATTATTTTTGCATTTTGAAAGACAAGCAAGACTAGAAGGAACAGGGAGGAACCTTAAGTGAGCCCATAACAACAATAATGTTCCTTCACAGTTTTAGACATACGATTTATGGCCCATGAGGTGTGTAATGTAGTGTATCTGAGTGCACTTTTAAGGTTGTTTTTGGGGGAGAATGTAATAAAACATAATCCAGGAGACTTACAGTTTCCCATGAATACTCTGTTAAAGCCATTAAGCCACAGCGCTGTGCAGAGGCCAAGTCCATCTGGAGACTTCAACTATTAACATTCTTCTTCAAAGCCACTATTGCATCACCACATCTGGGGTTGGCACTGAAGAAGTTATAGGTCATATTTTTCAACTTTTTGGTGTTCTCCTTGTTTGCACATGAAAACAGAGTCGGGAGGAAGTGAAAGGGTTAATGTCTGAGTCAAAAATCCTTGAACAAGCTTTAATTAGTAGTTTTATGACATGCAGCATTGAACTTAGAACCTTGTGTGGCTTGTTAGTGGGTGTGCTAAGCAAGCAATTTTGTGAATACATGCGTTACAATTTTGTACAAAAGTGTTTGAAGGGTATGATCAAAAACTGTTGACACATTAGTTATAAAGAAGGGATTCTAAAATGGCAAGCATTTGAAAACCAACATAGACTTGGTACTTGATACTACATAAAGCCACAAAACCATAATATCGCCACTAAATATAGTTTGTATATTAATTATCTAAAACCATTTTGTATCAACACCAAGGCTGTACGCCTTTTGTGGTTTAATCGATTCATTTTCCAACCACATTTTTATTTGTATTAGTTATTATAAACGTTAATCAGGATTTTTCTTCTCAGAATAATCGTAACACTTAAATTTAATGTTGTGACATTCCTAGGACTCAGCTACTAATTTTGTTGGTATTATAAGTATTTCTAGTGAGTGAGTTTCTGGGGTTTATTAGTGAGTGGACACTTTAATCTATGTTTTAACTTATGAGGATGCTGTTGACCAGTACTTATCTGTATGTTGTTGTTTTTGCGCAAGATCGTAATTGTTTTGACATTTTACCACCGTCAGGCCAATGAATTGCTGCACAGGGTCTTTAGTCCACCAGGAATTTCTTGTGATATGTTGATGTTTTTGTCCTTGGCCCCTGTTAACAACGTTAACGTTTTGCTGACGGTATTTCACCTACACAAAGTTTTTCACTGCCATTCTTTTGTACTTGTATCGCTGGCAGGAGATTGCACAGCGCTGGACATTCTTTCACTCTTTGCAAGGAATGCCAGAGTCAAATGACCAACACTGAAATGATCTCTTAGTGGTCATCTTCAGACTCAACCGCCTTTTCTTACGTTGATGTATTGTATTTTCCTCACTCTGCATGCTTTTTAACTTGTTATACTGATTTCTGTGGTGTTGTTCAAGCACTTTCCCCATTTGTTTGTGATCCTTTGCATTAGGCAAGAAGACATGGATCCTGCTAGGACATGTCTGCAGCGAGAACAGGGAAAGCAGTCAGACTAGAATTGTAACTTCCAAACAAGTTACATATGCTGCTACTTGTACCATTACTTTCTACTAATGACGCATTTCTGGAATCTATGATGCTTACATCTGTCAGCAAACAGGAATATATATATAATGTTGTCATTATTTAACGCTTAACAGCTCTTCAGTTGGTTTAGTTTGCAGCACAAATTATCAGTCGGGAACATGTGCATTTTCTGCTTGCTTGTTTAATGTATTTTACAAGGTATGGGGCAGACCGTTCTTAATACATTAATTCATCATCCAATTTAAATGGTTCTTCTCTTGCCTCAGTTGATTTTGAATGTATATTTTACACCAGCAGACACAAAGGGATTTCCCAGTGTGTCCCAGCTCTTTTGTCCCGCCCACACAGCTCCAGCCTGGCCTCTTTTATTAGCTTTTTGGCACTAAATGTAAGATGTCTGGATGCAATCAGAATGTCTCCTAAAAAGAGCTACACTTCCAAGCATTAATCACAGCCTGGGATCAATCTGTGGGATCCAGCCCAGGAAGCTGAATTCCAGTTCTGGTCTGACCCAATGGAAAAAGTGTAGAGAAGGGCTGAACAAAATCAGAGGAAATATTTAATTGATTCGGACACATTCTATACATAAGAGGATCCTATGAATAATTTGTTCTCCACCATGAAGAGTATTTATTTAATTAAATAATTGCCACCATTGTGATTATTACAACCGTTCAATTGTGATTTTATTCAATTTTTGTCTCCCAATCCTTGTGAAGAGATGGGGAGTATACAGTATGCCTATGTCTATCGTGTCGTTAAGGGAGAAGATGATCTGTAAGCATAAAAGCAACGGAAGAGACGGAAGGAGACTTAGATGGGAATCACTGTCAAAGGCTGTTTATACTGAAACAGGAAGAGGAAGTAGATGATGAACGGTCAATTCCTGTGTGTATAATTAATACATTTGAAAATGTTTGAGTAATTTTTAGATAAATGAGTTGAGATGAAGATCAGTGATACCTTGGCAAAGTTACAAATGTATAGAAAAGGAAAGTGGATCAGTAAGCTGCAGAATTTTGTTTCCTATAAAAGGACACAATCATGTAATTCAAAATGTAATATGTATTTTTTTATAAATGCATGGTTTTGCTGTTTAGTTAAAGGGTCCAAAAGGTTGGCATATTTTTGTGTTTTTGCTATAATGCACAAAATATTTTTTTGTTAAAATATAGCAACATGTTTGTGATACTTACAGATCGAGAAGCGAATGGAGTTGGTACGATTGGTGTCTCACAACACTCACAAGAGGCTGGTGTCCTGCCTACAGGGACAACTAGGCACAGACACGGAGAAGAGACAGGTACGTTTCACTTTACACTGGGCCCCAGGACTTTGCACTGTCGTAAATGTCTTGTTATAGCATTTTAAACAACATGCTACACAGTTTCGTTTGGAGAGATGCAGCTCCGACAGGAATGTGAAGTGATTCAGTGTGACTGCAGTGTCAGTGTTAGCGAGGCTTCGCTAACAAGTGGAATGAACACATAGCATCTTCGCTTACGTAACACTGATACTCAGGAGAAAAATATTCAGCTTTGGCCCAGTGCCAGATATTTAGATATTTCCTCTGCACAAGACACATTTGCCAATAGTCTGGAAACTATGTGCTGTTCAGGTATCAATGTAAATTACAAGTAATTAAACTGTAAAATTATGTCCTGAAAAATTAAACACATAACCGTCCAAATGGTTAAAATGGTATGAGCAGCCAGATGAATCATTAATGTTTAAATTAAAATACAACATAACACAATATAACGTACAAGCAAAAATAACAAGTAGGTTTGAATTATATTTGTTTTTTTCTTCTTTGCAGAAAAAGCTACCTTTGACAACACTGTCCCAAACCATGCTGGATGGAGGCGTTCAGCTGGGGGACGAAAGTATGATTGGGTAAGAATTGGAAAAAAAACAAATGCTTTACTTACAAATGTAAGGTTGTAACTACTGGATCTCATTATGATGCTTTTGTGGCTTGAAAGCAAAATGATGGATGCCTGTGCGGAGGCTGAGGGCAGATTAGCCACTGAACTGATGAACCATGAAGTTCTTCTGGAGCGGGACGTCCTGGACCCCCTCAATCAGCTGGCAGAGGTACACTCGTAATTCAGATGGACAAACTACCACTATCTGTGGCTTATTATGCACACAGAATTCAATCAGTGTTTTCAGGAGTAAGAAAGTTCCCCACAGTTACACTGGCCGTAAAATGCAAGTTTATTCTCGTTGCTAAAGTGAATATTGTTCTCACAGATAGATATTCCCAACATATTAAAGCAAAGGAAGCAACTTGCTAAACTGGTTTTGGACTTTGATTCAGCCAAGACAAGGTAACAACATTTTCTTTTATTACACAGATGGTTTTTTTCTTCTTTTTTTTTTGTTTGTTTTTTGACCTTATCTTTTTACCCTTTGCAGGTGGTACCAAGCAACAAAGTCTAGCAACCCAGCCATGGCAGCTAAGGTTGACTCCCTGAAAGATGAAATGGATGAAGCTCTTAACAAAGTAGAAATATGCAAGGTTAGTAATATATTTAATATTATATGTAATATTATATTCAATCTCCCATTAATGTTTTATATTGCTTTACATTACAGGATCAACTCTCTGCAGACATGTACAACTTTGCTTCCAAGGAGGGAGAGTATGCACGATATTATGTTCTGGTAGGTATTCGTTAAATGATTAGTACAACATTCACTAAAAATATATATAAGTCTAATGTACATTTTACAGCTGTTGGAGGCTCAGGCAGATTACCACAGACGATCCCTTGCAATTTTGGAGTCAGCTATACCCACCATACAAATACAACAAGGTAGCACTTTCTTCACCAGAAAATATCTGTATGCTTAAGTTTTCTAAAATAAACTTGATTTGCTGTTATCCAGACTCCTGGATGGAGAAGCCTGCATTTGGTACAGCTTTGGAGGAGCACCTGAAGAGGAGTAACCGGGAGATTGCCCTGCCGTTAGAGGCCTGTGTCATGATGCTTCTGGAAACGGGAATGAAAGAGGAGGTATGCAGTATGCAAGATGAAGACTTAAGTTACTACTGACATTTAGAATCAAAGGCAAATTTATATAGATAATCTTTTTTATAGTTGGCTTACTGGACGAAAATTAACTAATGCATTTTCATAGTCTAAATCCAGACAATGCCATTTTTGCAACAAAAGTGAAAATCTAGTGTAAAGTATATTAAACTTAAAGCTGGGGTACCCAATTTTTTGTCTCATAATTAGTACATTTTATTTTCCTCCCCAGAAAGAGTCATATGAGTCACTCTTTCAGGCCTGATTGTCTGTGTAGGGATAATACTCCTGCTTCACTTTTGTGCCTGAAAAAACTGTTCTAAAGCTGTGTTTGTGGCTAAAAAATCCATACATGAGAATACTAGTGATGTGCCAAAGGGTCTGTGAGCGCTAGTAGTGAGTGAGTAATGAGTTAAATACATACTGCTTTAATTCACAGTTTTAAAATTGGGTACACCAGCTTTAATAGAAGAAGCATTTTCAATTCAAAAGGTCTATGCTTTCTCAATTCCTCTCAAATTTGTCAGATTCTGTTTGGTTGACTTCCTCTTTCTAGTTTCCAGTACTTCTCGGTTTTTCAATCTGAAACTAGTCTGTTCCTGTCTAAAACATGCACCCTTTGTTTCCCTTTAGGGTCTTTTCCGAATAGCTGCTGGTGCTTCTAAACTAAAGAAGCTAAAAGCAGCGTTGGACTGTTCCACTTCGCAGCTTGAGGAGTTTTACTCTGATCCCCATGCCGTTGCAGGTACAACCTTTTCTAAAACTGCGTTCATGTTGAACCAGTCTCTCCAGATGTTTACTGACAGTGTGTCTGTGTGGTTGTAGGAGCCCTCAAGTCATACCTCAGGGAGCTTCCTGAACCTCTAATGACATTTGGCATGTACGATGAGTGGATACAGGCCTCCAAGTAAGCAAGCATTCACCTATAGAGAAATGTGTCTGTAGAGAGACACACCTCAGCCAGTGCACATACTTATGTAACATAATCAATTGTGTTTCAGTGTGTTGGACTCTGACAAGAGACTTCAGGCCTTGTGGGTGACCTGTGATCATTTACCAAAGGCGCATAAGACCAATTTTAAGTAAGACAATTATCACTTTAAAAAGGCCATGATAGGATATCGTTTTGACTTTCCGTTCTGTATGATTGACAGCCAGACAGTAATTATTATGTAAAAAGAACATGTCAAAATAATAATGACAATGGTTGTAAAGTTGTTGATCGGAATGTTCTGTTGCAGGTATCTAGTTAAATTTCTTGCTAAACTTGCTCAAGACAGTGAAACAAATAAGATGACTCCAAGTAACATTGC
Organism: Rhinogobius similis; assembly: GCA_019453435.1. Lineage (NCBI taxonomy): Eukaryota > Metazoa > Chordata > Actinopteri > Gobiiformes > Gobiidae > Rhinogobius > Rhinogobius similis. The sequence continues at coordinate 23,969,213 of CM033631.1, forward strand.
AATAGTCCTGGGGCCCAATCTGCTCTGGCCAAAGACCGAAGGGTAAGAATGTTACAATATAGTGCAAGAGATGATGAGAGCTCTTACCTGTTCATTTCTTCTTCAGGACATTGGCAGAGATGGCAGCTGCAACTTCTGTAGCTGTAGTCGCAATCATCGAGCCCATTATCCAGCACGCCAACTGGTTCTTCCCCGAAGGTTGGACTCTAAGTGCAACAATAACAATGAATACAAGTGAAATAATGCCAAGTTTATGTTCAATGTTACTTTCAGATGTGGACTTCAATGTGTCAGGCATGTTTGCCATGCCCTCTCACCCACCAACCCCAGACCCTGAGCCCAACCTAGAGAGGAAGCGTCCTGGCAGCCAAGGGGGGCATGAAGGGGACACTCACACCCCCCGTAAAGACAGGTACCTGTCCCGGGCCAACCTGAGCCTCAGCCTGCCTCTCACCCTCCCATCCCGCCCCAAGACTCTGAGCAGACAGGAGTCAAAGGGAGCTGTGTCTGCACTTTATGTAGTGGCCGATGAGTCCATCAGAGTGTCTGAGACCCCAGCTGGAGACCTGCCCTGTCCTGAGTTCAAGGCTGTCCAATAAATCATTTGAATCCAGTAAAAAAGTAAAAAAAAAAAAAATCAATTTGTGTAAATGTTAAAACATATAGTTTTAGCACTACTCGTTTGTTACAGTGTTATCAGTTTCACTATCACTATAATTATTTTTCTTCCAGATACATATCTGAATTGTTCTTTTCTGTCTCTGTTGTATGTGTTTTATTAAAGCTCAGGTCAACTGTAGGAGCTGGTTCTGTTTTCTGTGGGCTTCCTCTGCATTTGTTCCAACAGCCTCTGCTTTGTCTCAGCTAAATTTTTCTGTTGAAAACTTATTTTTGAGCTCTTCTGTGCTGTTGGTTTGGGTTTCATTGTATCTGGGAAGTAGCACCATTTTGGTGGTGCTGAAAATGTTCTGTCTTCTATGAATGCTGGCATTCATCTGGAGTTCATAGAACTGTAGTTACACGCGTAACTTTCTTTGTTTCTGTCTGCTGATGGTCTTTGGTTGTGTAGTTTGTCCTGAACACTCTGCCCTTTACTCCTTACCAGCACCGGTATCAAACACCCAGAGCCTGCTCCTCGTAGATCCGGCACTGTACATAAAAAGCAACCACAGCTAACCTCACCTACCTTTCAACCCCCACTGCCCCCTCTGGAGGCTTGGGGTACTGCACAGGCCGAACCCCAGGCTGTGTGTCCACCTGCAGAGGCTGAACTGAATGTGGGCGCTGCTGCTAACGCTGCTGTTTCTGTTGGTGGTGGGGCCCCTACAGTGGCAGAGCAGCCTCAGGTTGTAGCCCAGGTCAGCTCAGAGGAGAGCAGGTAAGATCAGCATCATTGTGCCGTCTGCCTGCAGCCAATCAGCCGCCTGGAGCTTTCCCCTCGCTTTCTATTGTTTGTGTCATTGTCCTTTGCTGACTGTTCACCTTTTCAAAGAAAAGTAACACAATTCCACTGTTTACTGTACTGATGTGTTGTGCAACATCAAATTCATTAGGCTTAGTTCAAAGGCCTCTTTTCAGTCTAGAGTCAAATAGTGAAGATAAAATCACATGCCAACTTCTGTCAATGTGCTTGTTCTCCTTTTTGATATTTGTCTCATTGTTTGATTTTGGCATGCACTGTATAATTGTTTGTGTTTTTAATACACTGCCTAAGATCCATTAACCTGAAGATGCCTTTATTTTCACAGCCCGGCTCGAGAGCTCCTTTCTACGCCTCCTCCACAGAGAAATGGGTCGATCCATTTGACAACAGGTACCCGGGGTTCCAGCCCACACATGGTGCGAAGAGGTTAGCTCCATTTTGCTTTAATACACTATTTCTCCATTGTCATTGTTTGTGAAGACTTAACATTTGGTTGAAGAGATGTACAACAGTCAAAGTAAACATTTCTCACACGCAGTAAAGCAGACACATCCTGTTTGAACATTTTTTTCCAGACATTTGAATCATGCTTTCATTTCTGCTTTGTGTGTGTGCTGTGCAAAAACACAGAACTGAAAATTTGCATAGTCACTTCACACTAAAGCGTAAAACAAATTAGGTTAAATAGTCGGGATATCAGAAAGTAATTTTAATTGTCCACAGGTACCAAGAAGCAGGCTCCAGCACCTCCCAAACAGGCAAGCCCATTTGCTTCTCAGTCCAATAACCAGACGCCTGGCTCCCCACATCACCCCCTAGTCACCCCCAGACGCCACTCCAGTAAAGAGGCTCTGATCACTGCTCCGAATCACCCGCCGCCACAGCCCCCTCCGTCCCACCAGGCCCCAGCCGAGACAGAGCCCTCGCCCCCAAGGACACCCACCCCTCCGAGCACCCCCCCTCATGATGGACCACAACCTCTGCACCAGTACGGATCCCTGCCTCGTCCTGCTAGGCCTGCCCCAAAGCCACGGCCACGGCCCAGCATGCCCCCGCCACCACAGCCAGGGGTAAATGATAGTAACGGGATTTTTAACTCCGCCTCCAAAATAATCACAGGTAAATATAACACAAAAAATAAATAGTATCTTGTCATATTAAACTGGTTTATTGTTATGGTTTAGTGGTAGATCAAGGACAGGCTTATGACTACTTGTAGTTATAGCGTCATAAAACTGGTAATATTGATTTTTGTCTTGTGGAACAAATTTTGTCTCTAGGTGTTGGAATGGCCAAAATTATGCTCTTGCCATCTGCTGATACTAAATAAGTATCAAATGATTTTGGCTTCTTGTAAAGGCTTGTTAGCTCATTGGTCTTTGGTGTCACTGTTATAATGCTTACACTCTTACTCATAACTGTGGTGATCTCAAGCATGATGGTAAATGTGTAAATATTCCAGATGTGTGAGCGGCTGGCCTGCCTCTAAGAGCAGCTTTGCAAGGCAGGTAATGGTAAGGATTCTAATGGCTGATGCATTAGCCCCGCTTTGGTTAAACTGCATGTGTGTTGCTGCTGTGTGGGGTGCGCTCTTTTAGGAATCTTTTGGACATATTTACTCCATGCTAATGCAACCGCACACATGTACAATGTGTGTTAGTGTGTGTGTTTTGCGTAACCCTTTAACAAGACTGACATGCTTCTCTTATTTTCTAACAAAGGCCTTAAGCTTTATTCAGGCGCTTTAAACTAAACCCATGTTTTCAAATGTGTCCGCTCCTGTGTGTCTGTGTTTCAAACAAAGTGTTGTAAAATATTACCACACAAAGTAAGCCCTTTGACTATACGTATTGTGTGTACCCCAGTTGGTTTGAAACATCCCTTTAAATGTTACTTTCTTACGTTTATGATTATGACAAATATCATTACTTACTGCACTGACTAGATTTTTACATTTTCTTCTATAGACGCAGGACCAATTCTAAAAGGGACTGGCCGGGCCTTTGTCCCAGTGGTGACTGTGGACCAACCAGAGGAGTGCTCTGCTGCTGGTCAGGAGCCTGACTCCGCCCCTCTCTCAGACCTGACAATCACAGAAAGTACTATTCTGTGAATAGGGTCCTGCTTTTAACTTTTACCACTGTAATGTTTCTATTTAAATCAAGAGAAAACGGCAGCCTTTGAACTCACTGCTACATATGTTCTCTGTTCTTATGCCTTAGAAACACCGTGAACCTTTACTATCCTGTACAAACTTTTATTACCTTAAGGATCAGACAGTTGCTGTTGTCTTAAAATCATAAATTAAGGAGTAATGAAATCAATCAACAATTTGCCTAAATGTACTGAAAGTCAAAGTTTTGATTTGCCACTTTTTGACTCCATTTAGTATAAACTCCATTTACGAAGAGCGTTAGCATTTGCTAACTGAAATATGAAATGTGCAGTCTTTTAAAAATGACCAAAGAAGTGAGCCAATAAAAGTAAATCAAAGTGTAAGCTTTATGTTTGACCAAATATTTTGGAAAAAGTGCAATTCACAATACAGTTGTCTTTAAATGATATGCATTTCTAGTTAGCCAATATTTATTACTTGCAAATTTATTTTTAAAAGACAAAAGGGTGATTATATTTGAATTAAGTGGGCATATTTAATTTACTTCCTCAATTCTATGCATTCACGTCATCATAAATAATGACTTCCCTTTAAGTTGAATGCCATGATGAAACAAAGCCAACATATTTTTGTACAAAATGTTAACTGCCAGACAATCTTCTGTGTTGTGGCATGTTTTTATATTTTTGATTGTGTTTATGTTTTTGCTGAATTTCTTGTTTTCCTGCACATACAGTATGTCCATCTGAAAACGCATATCTAATGATTAAAGTTAAAATATTTTTAAATATCTGCTTCAGTTTGATTTTGTAAAAAATACATGTAGATAAAGGGTTTATAACAAATACAAATATAACTTATATGTGCATACAGTTGAACTTCCTTTACGCCCAGTAGCCGATGATAAAAACTGTTACAGTTAGACAAATGATGAGGTTGATATTAACAACCATTTTGAGATTTGTTTTTTCCTCCAGTGAACAAACAGCTGGTTGTACAGGAGGAGGAGAGATATTGTCCTCTTTCTGTCGTCTCTCCATCCCACACAGCCAATAGAGGGCAGTCACAATCTTCGATTGATGTACGCTACCTGAAGATGACGTAGAGTCTACAGAAAAAAGAATGATATTAGTCAAAGTCGGGAAGATAAACTAAAATGCCATGTAGACCTACTTGTTCTGCACATACCCCTGTGTTCAAATGATTCTCCTCTGGTGCTTGGCTCTTTTTCTTGTGTCTGATTGGTCGGCACCTCTGCTCCCTTACTGCTGTGCTCCACTGTCAACACCTGCTCTTTAGTCTCCACAGGGTCCAACCTTGTGAACCAGGTGAGGCGAGATATCTACAACACAGAAAAATAAGTCTATATAAAACAGGCCTGGTTAAAAAGTAGAAAGTGTGGTCATAATAATTATCTAATGGACTATTCTGTAAATGTATTGTTCTCTTATGTTAGTGTGTTTTTTTTTTGTTTTTGTTTTTTTTTTGTTTTGCAATGGAAAATAATGTATCTAGTGTGTGAAACTACATCTTCAAAATTTATTTTGAGCATAATTTTGCAATTTTTGGGAACAAAATGATAAATTATGTGGAGGCATAACTGCCTCTTGAATCTACAAGTTAATGTGCGGAGAGCACTTGGTTAATGAATAAGAGACAAACTGCTTGCTCTTGCTCTACTGTTACTCACCTGTTCCGGTCGAGGCTCTTCTGTGACCAGACTGACTGCGACCACAACAATTAGAGTGATAGCAGACAGCAACATGGAGAAGTACAGATAATGCACGTATTTTAACACTCCAGGCCTGTCGTCAACTTCATAACACTGGGGTTGGGAATAGATGAAATCCAACAACATCCGAATACAACCGATAAGCAGACCGAGAGCCAGCCCCCAGAATGCACCCTGCACAGTGGAAATTAAAAAAAGAGAGAATCCAGAGTCCATCACTGTCCACATTACATTAACTGGGCTTCTTTCTGCGTTGTTGTCGTTTTGTTTTTTTGTTGTATTTTACCTGCCTAGGGACCACAGATGGAAATAAGCATCTTTGCTATAATATGGCATATTTACATGACCTAATATATATAAGTTCATTAATATGAATATGAATATTTGAAATGTCTTTAAAAAAACTTATGCATGGAGAGATTGCCTTGCCTGAATATTCCACAGTATGGCATTAGACGTATACATCGTCAGGCCACTTGTCAGGTCACAGTCAGAGGTTTTTTTTTGAACAATAAAAACATCAGTAAATAAAAAATGTAAGCTAGATAGGTTGAATGCCATACTGTGGAGCATTCAAGGTCAAACAATACAGTAAAATCTCCATGGAAACAAGCTGATGGCAAACACCCCCTCCAGAAATTACACAGTGCATCTTTAAATTAAGGTTTAGCTCACATAAACTTAAACTTAACCTTTTCATTGGTCCTCTTCCAAAAACAACCCATGATGAATACTATGGAAACAGGGGGCTGCAGGTAGGTGCTGATGGACTGAATGTAGATAAACAGTTGCCCCCCCTGACTGGCCTGGACCACAGGTATCCACAGTACAGACACCCCCACAAGAACCAGCACAAAGACTCTGAAGAAGACAAAATACTGACTGATTAGCTGCAATGACAGGAACAGACATAGATTTATGTAAAAGGTGCACGGCGTAACTTTTCCACCAAGTCCACCACTTGCTTGTCTTCATGGAGGTGTTATTGCTATGCTTGGGATGTTCTACATTATGGCATTAAACTTATCTGTTTAAAAATTATAATAATAGGGCAGCATAGCGTGAAATGGGGCTGAAAGAAGGGAGGCCATTCAGCAAACTGTCAGAGTTGGGAATCAATCTGTCTGTCCATGTAATTATTACTCAACAAACATGCAATCTACTGAGCAGGGTTGCCTGTCAACAGATCTACATTTTTGGATTTTGGATTCACAAAATGAGACTCCAGACCTGTAACTTGGCCTGGTTGTCTTGATGAATAAATATAATGTCATATTATGGAACATTCTAGAAAAAGCAATAACATGGAGACAAGTAGGTGGTGGACCCTACAGCAGAAAAGTTACGTCGTGCATCTTAAATGTGCACTTGCCTGCCAACAATCATGAGCTCCCATTCAGACGCTCTCGACCTAAAAGACTTCCACAGATCCATTGTGAAAATTGTGCTGGCGCTGTTGAAGATGGATGTAAGAGACGACATGAGCGCAGCGATCATAACAGCCATCATGAGACCACGCAGACCTAGGACAGAAACATGATATACCATGGAAAAAACTATTTCAAAGTCTTAATATTAGAGGGTTCGTGTCACCTGCAGGCAGCAGCTCCATGACCAGCCTGGCATAAGCCGTGTCTGTGCAGCCGACTGGGTTACCACAAATCTTTTTACACAAAACAGGATCTGCACAAGCCACTTCATCTATAAACATATAAGGTAGAGAATTAAGTAAAGTAAAGTTTAAGCATTCATATTTAGGCCTCTCACGATAATTATTATATCAACTTATTGTTAAATGAAATATATAACATATCTGTACTGCTCAATATTTATTGTGTGTGCATTTTCTTTGCACTCGCAGGGATTTTTTTTGCAGTGCGATAATATTTGAGCTGTAGAGAGTCAAACAAGTAACTTCTATGAGTAATTATAGATGCTTCATTTGGCTTTGCATTTGTTGCAGCACATGGTTTATGATTATGATTTATGGTTTATACAATATAATAATATCGCACCTTTATTGTTTAAGGGTTTTGTTGGGGTTATCCTGCTTTCATTATTATTGTTATTGTCTGAGTGGCATAAAGTAGTTTATTGTAATATTTTCTGTGCCAATATATTGCACAACAAAATTATTAGTTATTGTGACAGGCATATTATTTTGTGTATATGTTGTTTTTGTTGTGTATATCACATGACTGTACCTGTGTATAAGATTCTGCTGATCATTCCCGGTAACATCACAGCAAAAAAAGGTATGATTTTGAGGTAGACAGCCAAAAGGGAACCTCCTTTTGCATGGGTCAAAGTCTTAGCTGCGAGAGAGCGCTGGACAATCACCTACAGAAACAACATTTTAGTTAATCTCACCAATACAGAATTTTTTGGCGCATTCAAATAACAATTGTTGGAAAACGTAGATTTACTCACAACAGTCAAAAATACAATTTTGCATAAGCTTAAAACCATCCTTAGATGATTACAAATTGATTTAGCACGTGGTTCAGGAACATTTAAGCAGTTATAGACCGTAGCATTAATTATTCATGTTTGAGTACCTGATCAGAGCACCAGTACCACATGGAGGGGATGGACATGCCGATGAGCACCCCAGGCCAAGGGAGGTCAGAGGTCACCGGGTCTCTGAACAAATGAAAGGCATCGTCTCGAGGGATGCCACAGGTCGTGTTGGGGACACGCACAGAGGGAATGGCATCAGCATATCCCTCCATTAGACCATTCCAGCCTCCAACCTTGGCAAAACCTTCAAACAAGAACACACAAGTTAGACCTCAAGATTCAAATGGGTTGATATAATTTTTTTTATAATTTTTAATAAACAGATGTGACTTACTGAAGCCCATGAGTGTCAATGCTCCCGCTAACATGATGATAGTCTGAGCTGCATCTGTGTAGATAACTGCAGCCAAACCACCTGCCACAAAACATTTTACATGGAATGTTACCCAAAACACAAGACATATTAAAAGATTAAACTATGTGAATAATACATAATTACCTGCTACTGTGTATATAGCTGTAATTGAAAGAAGCAGCACTACTGCAAGGTAGATATTCCACTGCAAAGCGAGCTGAATGAACAAAGCACCAGCATACATATCCACCTGCAAAATCACCAATGTTTTATAGAAAATTTACAATGCAAATACATAATACAACAGGATAGAGACTACATACTGAGATCTTTGTGAAGATGTAAATAAATAAATATAAGACCGCTATCAGTAACTGCGTTCTTCTGCCGCCAAAGCGTTTTTGTAAATACTCAGGCATTGTGGTAACCTAAACAAAATGAAAAATACAATCAAGATTATAAGATCTGCCTGAGCCTTTTTTTAAATGTCCTCACCCCAGAAGCAAGATAAATAGGCAGGAAGACCCATCCCAGCAGGAGCACCATGAACATGCCCTGTCAATTTCAAAGTAATACTTTTCAGTACATTTATAAACATTATGGAGAAAAACTTAAACTCACTTACATTCCATTCATATGCAATAGCCCCAATTCCTGCAGCAGCTCCTGACCCTGCCAGACCGATAAAGTGACCACTGCCAATGTTACTGGCAAAGAGAGAAGCGCCCACCTAAAATTAGACAAAAGTTAGTTGGTTATTTTTGATCCCATGGCCCCAATATTTTAAATCAGGATGGAATTGTATATAGTCTATCTGCATAGACTCACCGGCCACCAGGTCATGCTCTTCCCGGCCAGAAAGTAACCATCCACTGTGCTGCGTTTTGTCCTCCACATGGACTATGGAGAAAATAAAAGTTAGATTAAATGATAACCATAATTTAAAATAAAGGTTGAGGAAGGCTATATGCTGAACAAAATTACTACACAAAATTGTATTTAGTTTGTGCCATATATTCTAAGGGAACGTTTAGGATGTTGATAACAACAGCGAAAAATATGAATACGAATATGAAATATGAAAATATGACCATAGCATAATCTCTTTATACCAAACTTAACAAAGCTCATTTAAATGGTCTTACCCAGAATCCGACCGCCAACACGAGTGAAAAGTACACAACTAGAACCACAATATCCAAAGTTCCCAGTGATGTCTTCAGTGGAGGAGGCGATGGAGAGGGGGCCGTGTTCACTAGCATTTCTTCAACAAATGTCATCTATAAATGTGAAACTATGATGATAATCGATTCAACATTGAATCAAATTCTTGACAGTTACAGACTGGTTTCATTTTCATGCTTTTAAAGATAAAACTTCCTTACAGAATACACCCAAAGGTGTATGTTGCATTTTAATATTTAGAAAGATTCACAAAGACAGTTATACATAGTGGAAAGAAATACCACTAATGTAAAAGTAATCATTAGTTTTACCTTCAGCTAAACGTTGTTTTCTTTGTCCAAACAGTGTTCTGTCATGAAAAGCATCTGTCAAATCCCCCTCTATTTGTTGTGGAATTTCTTCACTGACTGCAGGTCAAACTCCACTCATAACTCGTCCACTACACACATTAGTTAAATTGTAAATGTTTTATGGCACTTGACAAGAGAAAGGTGGCTCACACATGCACACGCTGCTAATCATGAAGATAATGTTCATGTACATTAACAGCACAGGTTTGATACCACTATGCGCAATAAGTTTCAGAAATCTACACATTCAGAATCTAATGCAGTTAGAGTTAAACAAGAAAAAGTACAAAACTAAAACATTGTTACCTTTTCAATAGATACTTTAATTAATTTTCAAAGGCACATTTAACTAGTTAAGTTTGAATAAATCAAATTGGGACCTTTACAAAACAAAACATTTATTTCTTTATCATTATTGACACATTTGCTTATTTATCAAAGCTAACAAAAGTAAGCAGGTACATAGATACATACTGGATATTTGATAATGAGCCAAAAATGTATATTGCACACTTCTTGCTGTCTGTAATGTAATACTTAATTAACATTAGAAACAGATTTGACTTCAAAGTGCAATTAAACATTATAATATGTATGTGTATATATATATATGTATATATGTGTCTATATATATGTATATGTATATGTATATATGTATGTATGTGTATATGTACATATATATATGTGTGTATATACACACACACACACACACACACACACACTCACTCACTCACACACACACACACACACACACACACACACACACACACACACACACACACACACACACACACACACACACACACACACACACACACACACACACACACACACACACACACACACACACACACACACACACACAGTAAATAACAAGCGTCTACCCTCAAAACTTACAAAAATATAGCAGTATTTACATTACATTACTTATCTTAATTAGATCTAAACTGAAACTCATTCTTGATAAATCCAAATCAAAGTTTATATCCTTTACCTACATTACATTATGCACCGGACAACTGAAACATAGTGTTTGTATTACTCATACAGAGGTAATTATGAATCAATGTTTGGCCTTAGTTAAGAATAGATCTTACACAATTTAATTTAACAGAAAACAAAACAGTATTCGATTTGCATATTGAACTAACATATGGTCTATATGATTTTCCGTCTATTATTATTATTTAAATTTCTGCACAATCCTGTTTTACCAGGCCAGCGGTGACGCCATGTGTGGACTCCTAGGGCTTTTGGGTTTTTCTGCAGCCTGCTGATCACTTAGAGCTCTCTGTGGTGTAGACAGAGCGACATGTTACTTGTTGTTGTTCAATTTGCCAATAAATCTGTAGTGGCTTATTTTTATCACTTGCCTCGAACTTTGATATGAATTCAGCAAAGATGCCAAAGAAAGCCTCAGTGCTGGTGCCTTTGCCGTCCTCTCCAAAGTAAGAGGCAGTTTTGACAAACTCTTCCATAGATCTCTGTTGTAACGACTCAAGCGACTGTAGAGCTGGATGACTGTTCTCAAGAAAATTCTACAACCAAGTTAGGGTCAAGGTGTTTAATTTGAGTTTGATTGATTCTTGTGTTTGATAAATGATAGATATGAAAAGGATACACTCATAACCACCGCAAAACGGTCCTCAGCAGTCGCGGGCATCTTCTGACAGGCTGAGCGGATGTCCTGGATAGTTGAATGGAGGTCATTCAGGTCTGATGTAAGACTCCTTTGGTTAACTAAAAGTACACAAGTATTATTAAACTAAGTTTATACATGGGATCAATGTTATTCATTTTACTGTTAGTCATTTTACTGCAAGAACCTTTTGCTGCAAGTGGAACCATTGTAAGATCTTTGGAAAAATCCAACACTTCAGGAAAGTGTTGACATAATGACTTGACAAGAATGTGCAGAAATGTTGATTTCCCATCAACTGTTTTGGTGGTACTCAGCTGTAATGAGTTAATGAGTAATGAGTTATATACTTTACACGATCAATCAAATTGATCATTTTGAATATTTTGAGTGAGCCTTGTTGTACCTCAGTAAGAAAATTAATCTTGAAGCCGGTGGTCTTGTTGGTTTTAGGTTGGCTGTTATTTAGGTAATTTCCCATAGCAAGCACAAACTAGAAAAATACAACATACAGGACAGTTTCAGTTTCCCTTTGTAATAAAAAAATACTGTCAATCTTTGTAGATAAACAGATGAATCCATCTGAATAGCCAGTGTACCTCTAGTATCTTAGCAAGTTTCTTGCTGGTCTTGAGCTCCATGGAAGCCTTATAAATACAATCATATGCCCCTCTCAGCTCTTCGATCTTCTCCTGTAATGTGCACTTGAATAGCAGACACTGCAGGCGTGTTTTGTACTCTGGCACTGATAACATCTGTAGAAGTACGTGCAAATACATCAAATTACTTGTCATATATTAATATATGTGATGGGACCTCAGGTTTACCTGAAAGACAAACTGGTCTGGCTCACTGAGTTTACTGGGGTCCTGCCTGTACTCCTCATACTTGTGCACCTCATCAGCGTCAGGGGCGTACAGAAGCAGCTGTTTGATGTGGGACGTCTCCAGTCGGTCAGAGGTCATCCTCAGCAGCACCTGCCGCAGCTCACCCGGGGGCAACTTCAGGTGTGCGATCAAGATAGCTGAAATAATCTCTGTTTAAAATGGGTTTCTTTAACGACTAGGCTATTGTGCACCTTTTGGTTTACTCACAGACATTGTAAGCTTTTTTGTGGGATAAAATCTCAATCACATCTTTCTTTTTTGTGGTTTCTGGCTGAGGTGTTGGCTCTGGTCCTGGTGCTAAGACAAAGTCACAGCCTTATAATTACAGATCTACATGCTTTTAATTGAAATACACAATGATAGTGGACATGGGGCAAACCTAATATTAAATTTATTTTATTTTTTTTAATAAACAAAGCATACTCACCTGAGTTTTTCTGTTGTCCAAAGTGAAGCTCTAGGTCCAGATACTTTACCATGTCATGCAGCTTGTCATAGTCTGAACTTGCCCCGAGCTTTGAATGTGAAGAAACAAAACTGTTAAAATGTATTATAGGAGAGGGAAGCATTTTTTTGTGGCATCACCTGTCCCCAAATAGTGCCCTCTGAGTTTTCCACCTGCTCCCAGCGTAGCCTTTTGACGCTCAGATGATGAGAGTCCATTCGGGACAGACTGGGCCGGGGCAGAGGTGGAGGGGAAGCGGGAGGGGGGAGTGGTGGTGGGGCAGGCAGGTCAAGGCGCTCTGGATCGGACAAGGAGTGGGGTAGAGACTGAGGCTGCGGAGCGTCACTGTGGGGCTGCGGCTGCTGCAGCTGTTTGTGATGGTGGGCAGGTGGAACAGGTGGAGGTAGGGGCTGGGAGTGGAGCAGGTGAGTAGAGGGCTGGGACTGCGGCCGGCCCGTCTGATTGGTCGGCTGGTTGGTGAGGGGCTGAAAGCTGGAGAGAGACAGGGGGGGCGGGGTCGGTTGGAGGGGCTGGAACGTGGAAAGCAGCGGCTGAGGTCTGTGCTGCTGTTGCTGGGGCGGGTGAATGACGTGGATCTGGTGCGGATAATCTTGCGGCGGCGGCTGTGGGGTCATGTGATGTATGTGTTGGATCTGGTGATGCGTTTGCTGGATAGAATGAGGTCTCTGAGGGGACGGTTTTGTGGGCTGGGGGTGGTGCTGGACTTGTGGCGGTGGAGCTTGACTCTGATGATGCCCTTTGACGCTGCGTCGGCTCTGGTGCGAATGGCTGTCCCGGCTTATGTGGACAGGGGGCAAGGGTGGATCCGGTTGGTGGAGCAGCTCAGTGGAGCTGTGGTGAGGTGGCCCGTGGTGCATGTGAGGGGCCTGATGGAGGAGTTCGGTGGAGGAGTGGTGAGGCTGAATCTGGTGCAGCAGCTCAGAGGACGAGTGGTGGACCTTGGATTTGTGCATTTGGTGAAGGATCTCATTTTGTGAGGGGTAGTGAGTGTGCTGCATATGCTGGAAGACCTGCAGACACACCAAATACTTAACAATATTCACAAATTAAGTCTATGATGGTGTTTGTACACACTACTCGTACAGTAGTATAGTATACTAGTGTACTATAAACCTACTTGAGGTATCAAAAGACTGTTTTCAAAACAAGTTGAGACCGGTCCTTTTAGGCTTCAGCCCCCTGATTATGGAACCCTCTCTGTGTGGTGAACTCACAACAGCTCACTACATGTGGAAAGGTTAAAATGGCGTATATTAAATGTTAATGCGTTTCCTTATTTTTCCATTCTTATTATTCTTCTCTATGTAAATAATTTTGTAATTGTTTACCTATGCAATCGCAATACAAATTGAATAACTTACAGTACTTTCTAAACTAGAAATAATCCATTGTAGGTGTGCATATGTTACGTAGGACCCACTTTTCCTCATGTCCAATCGGATGTTTCATTCGACTGACCTCAGCAGGAGAGTGGTGGCTTTGGGCTAGCTGTTGCATCTGGTGAAGCATCTCTATGGATGAGTGGTGCGCCTGGGCTGGGTGCATCTGGTTGAGCATCTCAGTGGAGGAATGATGTGGCGGCGCTCTCAGCCCTTGGTGGCTCTGATAGATGCCCTCCGTGTACTGCCCTTGCCCCGTCTGCTGATGTCCCATGGGCTGAGATGCTGGCGGGTTCGGGGGCGGTGCGGAACGGGACTGTCTTCTATGCATGAGGTAACTCTGGTGTTGCTGCTGCTGCTGTTGTCGCATCATATAGAGTTGATGGTTGGAGCGATGCAGTATGGGGTCAGGTGGAGTGGGCAGCGGCGGTAGAGACTGGTGCAGCTGCTGGAGGGGCAGCGGGGAGGGGATTTTCTGTGTGGGCTGGGCGGGCATGGAGTGGTGGCTCTGATAGATCTGATGCATGTGTTGGTCTTCATAGGCCTGTTGCTCTTCATATGCTCTTTGCTCCTGATAGGCTTTCTCGTAGGCCCTTTGTTGCCGCCGCTCATACGCTTGTCTCTCTTGATACAGCTGTTGTTCTTTAAAAGCTTTCTGCTCCTCATATTCCTTCTGCTGCTCGTAGGCCTGTCTCTCTTTGAAAAGTTTCTCTTGGTAGGCCTGCTGCTCTTGGAGAAGTTGCTGCTCCTCAAAAGCCTTCTGTTCTGTGTAAGCCTGTCTTTCTTTATATGCTTGTTGCTCCTCCTGTCTTTTCTTAAACGCTTGCTCCTCGTACGCTTGTCGTTCTTGGTAGGCTTTCAGCTCCTGGATGGTGGCCCGGGCCTGCATCTCTTCTCTTGTCGGGAGGACTTTGTGAAGAGAGTGGCGTTTTGGTGGAGGGTTACAGCGAGGCGGCGGCGGAGGAGGCGGGCCCGATTTGCGCCGTATTGGGACGTAAGATCTCGGAGATTGCTCTGGGGTGAAGTTCACCTGTGGCTGCTGTTGTGGTGGTGGTGGTTGACGCTGGGATTGTGCTGGTGGAGCGGGTGGAGGCGGCGGAGGTGGAGGTAGGTCGTTGAACTGGACAGGAGGAGGGGGAGGGGGGCTCATGGGAGGAGGGGGGATGTGGTCAGAGGAGGAGGAGTATGTGAGAGAGGACATGTGGTCTTCACCACTGCTGCTCTGGACGTCACTTGGGCTGCTCATCTCTGGAGCCACAAAGCCACCATTTTCCTCCTCATCACCTCCCACTTCTTCATTGATGTCTTCTTCTTCCTCCTCATCCGGAAATCCCATCTGCACAACATCCTGGTATTAACACCAATTACATTTTATTAGCTTGGCAATGTCAGAGCAAAGCACTTAAAGCAGACAATAACAGACATTCCAGTAGGGCTACAACGTTAAATTAATTGATTCATCTCAACTAATTGAATATTGAAATAATTAATTAATTTAGTCTGGTCGATACACGCTGCAAAACATGCCACAAGCAGTATTACATGAAAATAACAGGGGACATTTGTATAGTTTGTGTTTTCGATTAAATTAACTAATTAATTAATTAATTAAACCTTTATATCCTTTATAAACATATATCCTCAAGTGACATCACCTCTGCTCTATTTGGATCAAAATTTGTAAATGTAAATCAAAACAACTAATTAATTAATTAGGACCACTTTTGAAAAAGAGAGAATGAATCTCAAGGGGCTATCCTATCCTAATAAATAAGTAAAATAAATAGAAAATATTAGAAAAATAATCGGTAGTTGCAGTCATACATTCCAGTCTAATTTTTCATTCTAACAAGTACAGAAAATATTTACAGAAAATGCAACAAAAACTTCAAAAAATAAGTTTTCATACATATACAAAGGTCAGTACCTCCTCATAATCATTGTCAGGGTTCAGGAACTCATCAACAATGGCCACCTTCTGCCCCAGCTGCTCACTCAGGGCATCCAGGAAGCGGTCAGTGTCCTCAGATCTCGGGGGCTTGGAGAACGTGTAGCGTCTCTTGTTGAGTCGTTGGGGAGGGGGGCTGGATGGGAAGTCATTGGGCTCTGGAGGTGATGGCAGGGGGCTGTCCAGGCTTATATAAGGGTTGGACTCAGCACTAGTCTGAGTGGTTATTCCGCCGGGGTAGAAATGGGATGGAGGGGAACTGGACAAGGGCTCAGGCCAGGAGGAGGGCGGTGGGGCACTCCCTGAAATGACAAAAGCTTAGGTTTCTGATTTTCTTACAAGTGGCAGTATTTGATTATTCACTTCCTATGAATATACAAAGAGAATAATCAAGTATTTTTGTCAGGTATGCAGAGTTGTAGTGTGTTGTCCATCTGTGTCTACCTGTGTTGGCATGGCTCAGCGGAGAAGCTGTGCAGGACTGACGATCCAGTTCAAGAACACTGTCTGGTGCTGGCGGAGGGCGACTTTTCAAAGACTTGGATCTCTTGGATGAGTACATGTTCTCTAGTTCAGCATACACAGCTGACAACTTGCAAAGAACAAGTAAACAGAGTAGACTTTGTAATCTTATATTGTTAAATATCACTATTAAATCAGTGTTACACAGACTATTCACATACATTGGTTAGGTTGTTGGGGGTCTCAGGAAGAGAAGTGCCATCACCTGACTGTCTTTCTCCAGGAGCCAGCCTCATGCCCGTCTCGAGCGCTGGCTCGGCACGCATGCCTAGAGTGATATAGTCGTTAGAAACGCTTAAAAACAACTCAGGTGGCTCTTTCTGTTTCTGTTGCATGGGACCAAACATATCATCCCTGGAAGATACTGCAGACATAAAGAAGAAAAACAATATGTATGAGCTTTAAATAAGAATTGAACAAACAAATAAAGTTTAATTGTACGTGGTTATCAGTACGACATAAATTTAATAACACAAAATTACATACCCATTCCCAAATGAGTGCCAATGACCAGGTCGTCTGAGCTGCGTCCTCTCACGCTGCTCTTGTAGGTGTTTCCTGTCACTCTCATGGAGCTGCTGCGCCTCTGGGGTTCAGGGGCCGGCTCAGACTCAGCTTCAGGAGGAGGGGGAGGGGGAGGAGGGGGGGCAACTGGAAATTAAAAAAGGATTTTCTGATGAGGAGTAACATGTAAAATAATGTTTCCTTCTTTTTACATGTTTTTAAAATCGTAGAAAAGGTTTCAGAGGTTGTCTTCCGGACACTGTTTGAAGATCGAGACGTTTTGACTTCTATCCAAAAGTCAATCAGAGAGCTGGTCTGGGAACTCTGGCTTATATGCTATATATATATATATATATATATATATTATATACTATATGCTTATATAGCATATAATACATAATATAAGTTCCCAGACCAGCTGTCTGACTGACAATGACTTTTGGATAGAAGTCAAAACGTCTCGATCTTCAAACAGTGTCCAGAAGACAACCCCTGAAACCTTTTGTACAATGGAACTCGCCTGGACGTATGAGGGATTACATCGATGTTTTTAAAATGGATACCTGGTGCTTTGTATCCCAGGAAGCGTGAGATCTTGTTCTGGCAGTGTTCCTGCTCTTCATAAGTCAGCAACTGGTAAACAAACTGCCAGATAACCTGCTTGGCAGGGGTGTCCAGCACTGGAAAGACGTCCACAATAAGAGTGTCTACATTCCTGCTGAACAAATACAGTGTGTTAGACATGACCTGCCAGAAAATTCTCCTTAGTAAAATTCTTACCTGTGCTGGAAGAAGTTCTCCAATGCTTTGCAGATAGTGTAGCGCTCCTGAATGGTCAGAAGGTGCTCCAGCTGCTGTCCAAAAGTGCGGCCTTGAACACGGATACTGGGAGGGAGAATCTCTGCAACCCACTGTAACGAGCTGAGCGCAGGAGAGCGGGAGCGCTCTGTGGGGCCGCTGCCACCAGCCAAGTCTGGCTCTGTCAGTGTAAAGTTAGCTGGACCCTCTTCCACCACTAGAGTGGGCATAGCACCACTTCCCTGAAGCATGGAGACCACCTTCTCATGGGAGGATGTCCTACAGAGCAGCAACCCCCTCAGTACATATTTTAAACATCAGCTTGTGGCTCATATGAAAGTAGAACAATACCTCATGTCCAGTCCATTCAGAAACAGGATACGATCTCCAGGTTTTAGACCAGCCTTATCTGCCGGACTTCCTGTATGAAAATAATCCTTCTGTTAAAGAATTACAAAAATGCAAAAATAATTTACCCCAAAACAACTCACCAGAAATGACTGAGTCAATCCAGACTGGAGCATGTCCTCGAAGAGTGAATCCAAAACTCATGTTGCCTTTGCAGACTCTGACAGTCCTGAAGCAACCAATAAAATTATGCTCATATTATAATTTCACCAACTGCCCAACTGCTCTGCATATGTTAAGGTTAGTGATAACTCTTATATGACCGTAGTCACTAGACACAGACCTGCAGTTGGTTGAGGAACTGGAGTGTCCAGCGATGAGAGATGTGGTCTTCCTCATGCCTCTGGTGGGAGGAGCTGCACCCTCCTCTGCATGGGTCCGGGGGACTGAACTTGCCCGGGTCGACACTAGGAGACGCTCTGGGTGGTCCTCGCTCCGGCTGCGACGAAGATGGCTGCGGCTGGGGTCACTGAAGCTGCGCCCCTTGATTCGGCTCATCAGGTTTTGGGAGACGACTTCATCGAAGCGTTCCCGGTGCTTCTTGGGGATGAAAATCCTGGCAAAGATGTTTAGAAAGGCACAACAGATTTAGGACTCAAAATAGTGACAAAACATTAAACCTTAATTGGGTTAAAAATAGTCCCCGTTATCTTGTCACAGGGTAAGGCAGAGGCAGGTAAAAGGGATAAATCCCAAAGTACAGCTTGTTTTTTGTCGCACATAAGAAAAGAGGGAGAGCTGAAGTATTGTTTTCTGCTCCTCTGTCACATTGGCAGTCAGAGGTACCGCTGCCTCAAATACTTACAAGTCAGCTTTAATCTGAGATGAGGCAGTGAAGTATCTCTGTAGAACAGTGCTCTCACTATCACAGCTGTTTTGAGAAACATTGTTAATTACATTTTATATTCATCATCATCATCATCATCATCATCATCATCATCATCATCATCATCATCATCATCATCATCATCATCATCATCATCATCATCATCATCAATGCAAACAGAAAATAAATTGTTAATTACAAATGGCTCTCCAAAAGAACTGAATTGATGGGACTGTTACTCTGAGAATTCCCTCAAAGAGTAAAATACATGCAGTGGTGACAGAAAGGGAAAAGAAATTGGATCTCTTTGTAGGCCAGGGTCATGTAACTTTTGGGAGTGGTGTGCACTCGCTCTATGTAGGCCACAGAACTTCCCAGAACAGCCATCACTATGCTCAGACAAAACCCAACAGAATGAGGCCATTTCTAAAGTCTTCATGACATATATCCTCTGCCACAAGTGACTTCAACAGAACCTGCTCCGTTTTGTTCCAGTTAAAATTGCATTATCATTGTCAAAAGAATTTGCAAAACTTTCAAGTCTCTTTCACTAAAGTTGGATGTAGGCCCCGTGATGCCCTCAATTAGAAGGAGGCCAAAAGGGTCTATATTTAGAAATCGAGGAGGAGTGGATCAAGGGCGGTGTGAAAAGAAAGATGAATGACTTGTGTGATCACTATTTTCAGACTATTTTGACAAGACTGTGGCAAAAACCATTAGACTAATTGCAACCATAATGCTCAGTTACAACATAAGTACGTGTATGCCTGCAAGACTTATGGTATACAAGCAATACAAAAGAAAACAGACATCTTGAACAGACAATGGAGAGAGAAGGTAAGATCAAATACAAAGAACTATACCGAAAGCGTCTGGTCAGGTTCCTGTCCCTTCCCATGGCCTTCCAAGCCTTAGGGGCTGCCCAAGATCTGTGACAGTTTGCAAAAGTCTTGGTCCGATATTGTCTCCATTATTTTGGGAAGAGACAGATGAGATTTAAGTCCAGGAGCTCAAAAATGCTTGCTGCAGACTCGGAAGGCAGCCAGATGGAGTAAGAGAGAGGGTGGGCGTTTTCCATCCCTGCACTCCTCTAAAACATCCTCAGGCGGCATCAGCTGTTTCACAACTTCATCGTCAGGACCAAAAGACTTCCTGCTCCTGTTCTCCTCTGAGAGTTAAGTCAAGGTGCTCCTTCTGTGCACAGGTGACAGGATGAGTCTGGTTGCTGATGAGACATCCATCATTATTGAGAGCATTGTGAAAGTGAGCTTTTCTCAGCGGAGGAGAAAAGATGATGATCAAGAAGTAGATGAGGAGGGAGAGAGGAGAGCCTCAGCGGGATTCCTTAGGCAGGTCACACAATGACTGAGAGGAAGAACAATAACTAGCACCAGCAAGTGCACACACGCACACACAGGCACGCACACAAGTGACTGGGCATAGACTAGGCACTGAAAAGAGAGCTTTAATTAGACAAGAACACCAACAGAGCTAAATTTAAGCATGGGACAAATTGCAAAATAAACTAAATCAGAATCTCTCAACTAAGGTTAAAAGTTACAAACATATTTATCAGATACATAATTATAAATAGAAAAGGACATTATTGCTACAGTTAAATTATTTCAAACACATAATGTTGGGACAAAATGTGTCAATTTAAAAGTATCGTTTCCATGGGAATTTTAACTGTAGACATGTTTATGAATGTTGTCACAATGACCAGAATCCAACAGAAGATGATGAAAACCAGTTGTATTAAATTGGTATTTTTTGTTATTATTGCAGGGTATAGATGTTTTTTTCCCCTCAAATTACTTAATTCAAATACCATATCACTGTTCACGCTTTATATAAAGCAAAAAGGACTTTTGCAATAATCTCAAAAATTTGTCCTGATAGGCAATTTAAGAAACTATACTATAACCAGAGAAATATTATCACTCCAAGCAGCACATTTTAGGAATCAATGATAGCCAGTCCATTTAGAACCTAAAAGAGAATTTATCAAAAGAAGTAGGCTATGTATAAATAGAACACATCCGGTGGGAGAGCGGGAAAAATCTGTGGGACAGAGACAGACTCAAATTGTCTAACTGATCTTGTTTTCTTATTTCTTTGTTTTAACAGCAGCAGAACTCATTTATTCTGGTCAAATTTCAGACACAAGTTAGCACTACCACATAAAATCGTTTGCAAAACTGTGGCAGCTACCAGTGACAACTCAAAGCTCCAATAAGAATAACCACCACAAATAAAAGAGCTCAAAGAGCTACTTCATGCATAAGTGAACTATACAAGCACTAAGATAATAAGGTGACAACTTTGCACTTAAAAGAAAATCTCTGAACACTTCTACAACAACTATGTAAAAATATGGATTTGCATTCATCTAAAGGTACTGCTATAACAGACCTCAGTCCTCTGAGTAAACAATGTATGCATAATTAATTAAAGGTGCTGGGGGAAAACAAACATTACAAAGCAGCATATTTTGAGCAAGCACAGGCAAAACAAACTGCGTTTGAGAAAAGAGAGATTGATGTCATGTCATATTAATGCATAGTAAATAGTGTATATGTGCAAATTATTTCTTAAGTAAAATAACAATTTAAAGCTTGACTTGTAAAGTTATTGCCATTGTATGTAAAATATGTACTTACCTCAGACAGCAACTCATCATGTCTCCTTGGATTACAGATAGTGTATCTAAGTGTCTGTGTGCCGCTGTAATTGTGCATGTCTCCTACTACCACTACTAATCGGACTGTAATACTTGCACTATATGGAGAGCAGGGAATAAAGAGAATCGTATAATGTGGCCCAAAGTAGAAAATCAAAGTGTGCATGGAAGACAGAGAAATGGGAAGAAATAGAGCAACAGAGAGAATGTCAGAGTGAGAGGGGGCAGACAAACTGCAGCAAAGCACTTTTTTCTTTTTGGATTTTTTGGGGGCTGAGGAAGAGGAAATTAAATATTTCATGGTTTCTTGTATCTTTGTATTAAAAAAATACAGTGACAACGAGACATGTCAACTTTCTTATTTATTTCTACCTCATAGGTGTTGGGAAAAGTATAACATAATATAATTATTATATATTACATAATATAGATGCATTCTTAAGACACACTATTATATAAACTAAACTATGTCAAACTCCCTCTCCTACAACAAACGAGAGGACTTCATAGTGACATTGCTTATCCCACTGCTATATCCCGATCAAAGTAGGGCTGATCAAAAAGTCTACTGTCGGTATCAAATCAAACATTTTTGTTTAACACGCAGAACAGAATTGCTGCGTTAATTTTTAAACACTAACAAAAGCAACAGCAGCAGGCAACAACTTTAAACAGCTGTCAGTTGATTTATTGAAGCAATTACTTCATTGTGCATGCTTTGCTGACAGTAAATATACTATTAAACAAGTACAATGATGTGAATGATGTGAGATGTTTGTTTGTTTACCTGACGCTGTCGATCAACTGCTGGTGTTCCTCTGTGATGAGGATGTCCGGCAGAGCTTCAGCCAAAATCTCCACGTCTCTGTCGGCTGCATACTGTTTCAGCACCTCGAACAGGTGCTCCTTCACATCTGCCTCTTCTCCCAACACCTCCTCAACCTAAACACACACAAAAATAAATATGAAATGCTTACAGTAACAGTCATTTTTCTTGCTTTATATGTTATATGTTAACATTTTATGAAATTGTAAGTGAATTTTCAAGTTTAAAAGTATGTGATTTGGTACACATTAGGCACACATTGATGTAATGGTGCAGCAGTATACAGGGTTCAGATCAGTAAGTGTTTTTGTCCTATTTAAACATAAATTATTCAGTGGTTGTTCATACCTTCTTATTAAACTCCATGGCCTTATGAGCTCGGCTGTCCCTCACGCTGTCTCCGCTCTGGGACACCACTCTCATGCTGCTGCTCAGGCGCTTGGGTCGACGGGCCATGCTGAGCACGCCCAGACGCAGGGGTCGGCCCTGGGCAGCTTTGATCATGGCCGCTGCTGTTTCATGGTGTTTTACTGGGATGCCATTGACCTCCAGGACATAGTCTCCAGCTTTGAGACCACAGAGACCTGCAGGTCCAGTGGGTGCACACTCCTCTACCATGAGGGGGCTGTCTCCCACAATAGTAAACCCAAAACGACCATCAGAGCCTGGACTGATGTCAATCTGAGAATAACAAAACATTAATATGATTGAATAAGATAAGAAAAGTTCTGTTCTTATTCACAATATCAAGATTCTGGGGAAAAAAACAGTGTTTATTTGATGCATTCATGTTTCAATAATTTAAATAATTCTGGTAGAACACTGTATTTTTACTAGGCTTGATATACTGTAGATTGTACCTACATCATAAAGTACAATCCAACATCCTATTAACATGTACTGTAACTTGCACTTTCTAATAATTACCAAACCACATATTACTAGGGCTTACACAACAAAGTGTTACATACAGATAAAGTGTGACTTGTTTTGTTTCGCTTCTTGACATACCTGTTTAATCCTTGACACCACTCCAATACTCGGTGGTACTGTCTTCAGAGTTTGAGCCAAAGCGATGAGTGCTGGTGTGCTCAGGTTGGTCACATCCTGCCCCTCTATATCCACCACCTGGTCCCCCGGCTGTAGGCCCGCCAGGTAAGCACTGCTGCCCTCCACCACTGATAAGATGTAACTTGGCCCGGTGCCACCCAGTCGGAAACCAAACGCTTCAGGCCAGTTCTGATTGGTTGGTGGGAGGCCCAAAACTAAGGCAGTGAAAAGTTAGTACAGTAGATTTGTGAATTTAGAGCAAACTGCTCATCCAAAACTAGGTTGCAGGACACAAAATTGAGGTCACATGGTTTAAATTAGGACCCTTAAAATTAGCTACAGTAACAATAGAATATTTTGTAGGATTTCAATAAGATTGTGAAGCAAGTTTTATAATTAGAGAGAAACGAACAAAGATAGATGTAAAATCTAGAACAGAAACTAGCTCAGAATTTCACCCTCTGGCCTTCCCTTGATCACCGTCCTCATTTCTGTGGTGGAGAAGCCCACTGTACAAACTCATCACTACTATTATGAAGCCTTGATGAGAATTTCAAATAGTTATTATGGTAATTTAAAGTTAATGTTCTGAAGTAATAAAGTAGAAAATCCAGTAGAAATTATATTTTAAAAATGCCACAATTTCTTTAAAAAAAAAAGATTAACTCAAGGGACAAACAAAAGGACAATGAAGCAAACATACGGTTAACTGTATCAAATATTAGAGGACCAGTCACAACACAAACTGCTGTAGTAAAACATCAAAACCTCTATATTTCCTGCTACCGTTAAACTTATCTGAATCAAAGATCTCGAACTGACGAAAAGTTTGAACTTAGTAAAGACTTACAAAAATCTTTGGAGGCGCTACGGGTCCCAGACTTGACGCTCTGGCGTAGGGAGAAGCGGCCCTTTCTACTCAGGAAACGCCTCATCCTCGCCCGGCTTGCGGCAGGGCACGTTCCAGCCAGCCTTCCTTCCCCCCAGCGTGGGGTTCCACAGTGTGCCCTGGGACACTCTTCTGCTGCACCTCACAGTCCACAAACTCCACTGTCTCACCAATCAAATAAACTTCATCCTACAGATCACATTTGTAAATGATGTAACGAGATAGTAAGAAGACGCGGCTTATGGACAGAGAAGAGCCACAGAAGGCTCTCCATCCTGGGCCGAACAGTCCACTCTCCTCCCAACCCTGTGGCTAAATGATGATCACAAAACTGGGACACGCTTACTTGGTCCTGAAACGGTTTGTTCGCAAGAAAAGGTACAGCAAAGCCCCATTTTTCTATAAATACCTTCCCCTCTCTCTCTTTCTACTGCCTGTGCGGATGGGACCCTCTCAGAGGGCTGAGGAGTGACCCAGAAACTGGCTGTACCAGCCAGGGACACTTCTCTGATTATAGCGTCTGTGTTAACCTCAGCTTTGGAGAAACAGAGAGGATTGTGATATGTTCAAGGTCATAGACTTGCAATACAGTAATAGAAGTCATAATGCTGATTTGACATCTTTATAACAGTCTTTATATAATTTACTTGATAAACTAGCGGAAACTGGTAAAGACGCTGTAGGGCTACAAAAAAGGTCAACCGTATGTTTAAGACAGACGTGTTATATCATGCTCATGCCACAAAAAAAAAGGTCATTACTTTTCTAAATTAATTTTTCTTAATATTTTCTTCTGATCTTAAAGTTGTAATATTAACACAACTGTGAAATTGTGATTCTTCATCTATTAAGGACAGAAAGTGCTTGTCATATGAGTAATGTTATTTTGAGAACACACAAATGCACCTAACCACATTTATCATGCAAGTTAAAAAATACAATGGAAAATATTTTGAAACAGAAATATAAATATGTAAAAGTTGCAAATTTAATTATTGGTGATTGCAATAACATGATTGTATTTGTTACAGAAAAAGCTAAAAATATTGGTCTTCATATGAGCAGTCCAAACGGTTTCCACTAGGATCAAACGACAAAAGTCTGTATCTCGACCTCTGGGGTTAGGACGTACTCCTCTGGTTGTTGTTGCTGCTGCACCATCTGAACCGCCTCCTCCATATCCTGTGGTGTGGTCACCACGGTGACTGTCCCCTCTGGCGTCTCCACGGTGCCAGTGGTTCCTAATAGCGTTCCGTCATTAATTGCAGAGGCTAGAGTCATGGCTACTTGCTCCGTCAGGCTCTCAGGGGTTGCGATCGTGATGGTGTCTCCACAGTCGGAGATGGACAGCCCTTCCTCATTGGCCCCAACGTTGCGCACAATTATCTGAGGGCTTCCTGTTCCTGCTCCATGTGACTGGCTGACAATCTGCTGTACTACTTTCATGATATGACTACCCACCTAAAGAGTAGCAAATAAAGAAATATAAATTATAGACCACAACCTAATGACAACTGCAATATGGGTGGTTATATACTGACCTCACCCTGGTCGTCCTGAATAAGAGCAACTTGTTCTCCTTGTACTTCATCAGTTTGAGTCTAAAGGTAAATATTTATTTATTAATGAATTACTTCATGCCTTAATTCTATATTATATTAATTATTAATATAATTATAATATTATATATATATATTAATATAATATAATATTATATATATATATATATATATAGCTTTAATCCCACCTTGATAATATATTCCTGTGTGTCTGCTACAACAGAGGAGAACTCCACCAGAACCGCATGAGGGTCTTCTGAGATGAGGGCAGCTGTGGCCTGTTGCTCACTGGAATCATCTTTTTGGCAGCCCCCTGGAGGACATTAAAAGAGGTTTTTAACAAAACAAAAAACAAAGAGAATGCACTTTTTGTATTTATCCAGACCTTTAGCACGAATATGCCGATTGAGGGTCCCATGTTCAGCAAAGCCGCGGCCACATTTTGGACACTTGTATGGTTTTTCTCCTGTGTGATGACGGATATGTCGAACCAAAGAACCCTTTTCTCTGAAGCTTCTTGTGCAATACTGACAAACAAATGGTTTCTCATCACCATGGGTCCGCTGGTGAACTTGCAAAGCATTCTGAACAAATTACAGATATACATTTGTTATTTTATTGAGTCAAATAAATTAATCACTTTAAACCTTTAGGGAAGGATAATTGTTAAGGAAATTATATTTTCAATACCTTGGTCTTATAACCTCTGTCACATTTGTTGCAGTGGTAGGGCCTTTCATCAGAATGAGCCCTCATGTGCTCTCGAACATGTCCAATGGTTTTGTAGAGCTTCCCACACTCCCCACACTTGTACCGTCTTTCACTGACATGAACTTCCATATGTTTTTTCAGTAAGTAACCAGACAAAAAATCTTTCTGGCAGATGGTGCACTTGAAAGGCTTATATCCTGTCAGCAAAAAATACGAGAAAAAGTTGTAAGTTGAGAAAAGTTTTTTTTTTTCTTCAAATCAATGATTTGACTTATCTACTAACCCAAATGACCCTTAACATGAAAGCGGAGGTAGTTAATGCCCTTAAATGTACGGTCACAGTGGGGACATTTGTGAAGTTTAGATTTGCTACCTTCTCCATCTCCCTCTCCATCATCTGTATCCTATGACAAATAACAAATGACAAACTGGATTTATCAATAGCATAATGTCCTTATTTAAGGTCACAAGTGCTTAAAATGAATAAAAATAGCCCATTATAGTATAATGCTCTGAGATATTATTTAGGCGTTTATATTTGTGTATAAACACAATCAAAAAGGCTTTCTTACTCCCACATCAATTTCCATTAGTTCATCTTTGACATGGATCTCTGTAAAATTCTCTGCAGTTTCAGGGCAGACAGAGATTACTTTAGTTATTCCTTCAGGTTCCTGTGAAGTCTCTTCCACCACAGTCTCTTCTGTTTCCAGAGCAATGCCAGAGTTTATAATTGCCTGACAGATGAGGCTGTCACCTGCTGCTGCTGCTGCCGCTAATGCTTCTGCCTGTGACTGCTCAACCATAACCTGAAGACAGACATAAAGAAATTACAAAAGACAAAATTAGTTAGAATAGATACACCAACTTTATATGTATTTTAACTTACCTGTTGTTCTTGAGTTGTTTCATCAACTGCCATAGTAATGTGAACTTGATGAAGAACTTCCTGGGATCCCATTTCAACCACATTGACCACAGCGGTTTGTGTTCCTACATCATCAGTCTCCTCACTTGATTGCTGTTGCACTACAATCACTTCTTGGGGTTCAGTTGTTGACTCACGGTCAGTTTCAACTCCTGGGTAATTCATGGCAGAATCTCCATCACTATATACTGACTAAACCACTGCAAAAATACAATTCCATGAAATTATTTCTTCATCACAAACCCACCTTTACGTGCTCCATCTTTACTGACAAGTATTTCCTTATATTGAACAAAGCGAATCTTTTCTGTGCAAGGAGTAAGGGACTTTAGATGTCTTGTGAGAGCCCCTGATTCTCTAAAGGACTGACCACATAGGTTACACCGATAAGGGCGTTCATCTAAAAGGGAAAAAAACAGTTTTAAATTACTTTCATAAACATTAAAAGATCACGGAATAGATTATTCTTTTACCTGTATGGCGGCGATTGTGTCGGATAAGGGAACCTTTAGTTCTAAAAGAGGTGTCACATAATTCACATTTAAAGTTTTTCTCATCTGTGTGAGTTTTCAAGTGAGTTCTTAAGATGTTGAGCTGAAGATAAAAGTTCAAAGATAAGAGGAAGCACTTCAGGTTTTAAATTACGTATCATAGTGTACAACTCACAGTTTTGAATGTCTTCTCACACACACCACATAAATAACGGCCTTCAGTGTTGACACTATAATCATTTTTGTCAGTCTCAGCACCACTGTCAGACAGGGATCTATCTGTCCGATGTGACTGGTCGGTGGCTTTATGTGAAGCCGTTTTCCTTCTTTGACCACGACCCAAACAGTCATCACCTGCTTGAAAAATAAAAAAGACGATAGCAGTAAAACTGCATCTGCCCTTATGAACGTTAACATTTGACATACTTTCAAGTGTTTTCACGTCTGAAAGGCTTCCATTTGATTCAGCCACCTACAAAAATGTATGTTAAAGTCAGAAATTAAACATTCATAGAATAATTGTGTATTCATAAAGTAATTTTTTGTGTCATTACGTCTTGGCTGTTGTTGGCATCTCGTTTGCAGTTCTTGTGCAGTTTGTGTTGGATGAAAGCATCCAGAGTGGAAAACTCGGTTTGACAGCGCCCACATTTGTGCACGTCTTCATCTGCATAAACATCATATCACGATGTTAATGACAGTTGAGGACGACTGATTAGACACTAGACGATGTGTAGCTTCACTATATCATAGTTCACGTTAGCTACTCCTTTTATTAAAGATGCGGCATTAGCATTGTTGTGCTAGTGGCAGCTAGCTTAGCTGTCCTATTTGTGATGTAGTAGGTTGTTAATGCAGGCCAAAAGGTAAATGCATATATTGTAGTTGATATTTTTCCTGAAATAACTGACCCTCGTCTCCGAGGCTGGTATGAATGGTGATCGTCTCATTGCCGTTTTTCGTTTCCTCCGTCTCTGTTTCTGCCGTATTATCAGTTTTTACACTCATGTCGTTCGGATCTGTCGCAACGCTGCTGCTATGGAGCGGGGGAACATGGCGGATTTACGACTACGTAGTCATAACAACACTCTGCTAAAATCAGTGTGCTTCATGTGTCTTGAGTCTTCAACATGGATCTATTGAATTAAGTTATCACAGAGAAAAAATTGTAGGCTATGATGTAAGAGTTTTCTAATAATCAAATATAAAACTCAAAGACAAACGGGTATTGGAGGACATACTGAAAAATAGTTAGGTTGTAATATGCCACTACAAACAGCAGTCGGCGCTACTATCCAGACATACCTCAGCGCAGTGAGAAGAAGAGCACAAGAGCTTTAGTTTGAGCCATGGCGTCCCACTTCAGCGGTGTCCTGCAGCTGACAGACCTGGATGATTTCATTACACCGTCTCAGGTATTCACTGTGTATACTCTGTAATGAGTAATACGCATCACAACACAAGTCACACTTACAGTTGTGTAGCATCAGAACAAAACACTAAACTTTCACCTCATCTCAACATGTGAGATACTGCTGGCGCTGTTTGTTTTTTACTTGTCATTGTGACTAAGCTAGAAAACGTCTGGTTTCCAAAATGATACGAGTAGGCTTTCTTATTGAGGTAACAATGTAATGCTATTCAGTGCTGTTCTCATGATGAGAATTACATCACTGCGTATTTGTCTAACATGAGTTTCTACTATTTTCTGTGGATAAACATTATGAGGTCAAGTTTTGTTTTATTTTGTACTTGTTTGCTCGCAGGAATGTGTCAAACCTGTGAAAGTAGAAAAGAAACAAGGGAAATCTGTGGCCAAAATCCAGATAGAGGACGATGGCAGTTATATCCAGGTCAATCAGGTGTGTGAGTATGTGCCTAGGTGGGGGTATTTTGTAAAATTATTCTGTTTGTTGCTGATGTAGATTTGTGTTCTCTGTTGCTTTGCTTCTGATTTGTTGTAGGATGGTGGGAAACAGAAGCTAGAGAGAGCCAAAATCACTCTCAATGATTGCCTGGCCTGCAGTGGTTGTATCACTTCAGCTGAGAGTGTTCTTATAACACAGCAAAGCCATGAGGAGCTTTTCAAGGTGCTGCGCAAGAATAAGGTATTACACCAAACAATGTCATGAATGTCAAGCATTGATCTATTAAAATAATTGTTAAGTCAGTACAGAATAATGTTTTTGTTGAGATCAATGTAACTAAGTGTAGATGTCTTGTTCATTACACAGACCAATGAAAAAGAGCAGAAGGTGGTTGTGGTGTCTGTGTCACCACAGTCAAGAGCATCACTCGCTGCACACTATGGCCTCAGCAGTAGTGAGACGGGCAGAAGACTCACTACTTTCCTAAAAAACCTAGGTAATAATGTCTGCTTTCATATAATTGACAAAAGCTGTAGTCAGGAGTCTTACTAAAACAATGAATGTGCTCCAGGGGTGCACCATGTTTTTGACACCAGCTTTAGCCGGACATTTAGTCTTTTAGAGAGCCAGAAAGAGTTTGTGGAGCGCTTCCAAAGAAAGGAACAGGATCACAAAGCTCTGCCTATGCTGACGTCTGCCTGTCCAGGTAATGGTTCCATGTTAGATTTAGATTCATTTGCTAAACATTATTCTTTTATTATTATTTTTCAAAATGGCATGTCTTGCTTTGTTCAGGATGGATTTGTTACGCAGAAAAGACACATGGAGAATTTGTTCTTCCGTACATTAGCTCCACTCGTTCCCCTCAGCAGATGATGGGATCACTTGTTAAATGTTATTTTGCTGAACAACAGGTATTTCCTATGACCATCTATGTATGTATGCATTTTAATATATTTAATTTTGTGTTTGTTTCTACCAGGGGCTAAGTCCTCAGCAAATTTACCATGTGACAGTCATGCCATGCTTCGATAAGAAACTTGAGGCATCAAGGTCAGATTTCTATCTGACAAATGAGGAAACCCGAGAAGTTGATTGTGTCATTACTTCAGGTCACTAGTCTGTCTTTATTCTTCATGCATTTAATAAAAATAAAAATAAAATGTTATATTGTTTTCTATAGGGGAAGTTCTGAAAATGCTAGAAGAGGAAAATGTAAGTTTAAATGATGTAACACCAACGCCACTTGACATTCTGTAAGTTATAGGGTACTTAATCAATAAGCACTTGTTTGATTAAAGATATTGAAACATATTTCAATAATGTGTTTGCACAGGTTAAGTAATGTGAGTGGGAATGAGTACTTGAGTCATGCAGGAAGCAGTTCTGGGGGTTACCTCCATCATGTTTTTATTTATGCCGCTAAACAGTTATTTGGAGACGAGATTAAGGAGCTCACATACAAGACCCTTAGGTAAGTCAAAGCGGAAGAATCTTGTAATATAATGAATCATTCTCTATATTTGAAAAAAGTGATTTCCCACACAGAAATAAAGACTTCCAGGAGGTAACGCTGGAAAGAGATGGTGTTGTCTTGTTGTCATTTGCTGCAGCTTATGGTTTTCGCAATATTCAAAATCTTGTACAAAAGCTTAAAAGAGGAAAGTCACCCTATCACTTTGTCGAGGTCATGGCCTGTCCCTCAGGTGAGAATTGTATACTGTACAGGCTTTTTACTGTACATACATTGAGCCTAAAACTATAATTCCAAAGTCCATTTGTTGTTCGGAGTCAACAAATACACATATTTTTTAGGTTGCATCAATGGGGGTGGACAAGTCAAGCCTGAATCAGGTCAAAACCCAAAGGAGCTTCTTCAGAAAGTGGATGAGCTCTACAAAGCAGACTCTCCAGTTGCTCCAGAGGATGAGACGCGTGTGTCCGAGCTCTATGAAACATGGCTGCAGAGTGTAGGCAATGAAAGAGCCAGAGAGCTGCTGCACACCCAGTACCATACAGTGGAGAAGATGACCAATGGACTCACCATGAAGTGGTGAACTATTAGACCTGAACTCTGAACTCTGAATCTGAAAACAAATGAATTTCAGATTGGTTACATGGGGTTTCCATGATTCCAATGTACAATATGCATTTGTATTTCTACGAGGACCAGGTAAGATCTTAACCAAGATCATACATGGGGTAGACCCTGTGTTGCCATATTTATAAAAAATAAATAATATTTTTGTGAATAAAGATATTGATACATGATATGGAGCTTTATTAACAGTGTAGACTCTAGATATGTATAATTTTATTTAAATGTTTCATGTCAATAAAAATACATCAACAAATTTGTTAACTTGAATAGACAGGGAAAAAAGGTGGGTTAAATGAGGTCATTCTCAAAACACTGTCTACAATAATAATAAATCAAATCAAAATATATCATATATAGAAAGCTTATAAATCATTTTAGGAAGAGCTGGGATATAATTCAGATTAGCAGCTTTCAAACGTCACTTATGAGATGACAATAGTTGCACACAACCCCTTTGAGTGTGTAGAAGTATGACTTAGCACATGTTTACAGGCTTGTGTCATGCTCAATCTGGTCATAAATTATACTGATTTGTGCATTTAACTGTTTGTCAAGGCCTGAGAAGTCCCCACTCCAAAGCCAGCATTGCATGTGGAGGCAACCTTTCCTTTGGCTTTTTAAAATTGTCTTTCTCCTTGCGCAGGACCCTCAAAACCTCTACGGGATCTGTCTTACCGGTGAACTTTTGCACTCCCTCCTCTCTATTCACAAACATTGAAAGCATAGATTTTATTAATACATTTGGTTCATTTAATTAATATAGTTTGTAGGTCTGTCTTATGACACAGAGACTTTACTTACGAAAGGCGAAGAAAAGGGTTGTAATCAAATTCGTCCATTAGAGTAGACGGCACAGTGGGTTTGTCATCATCATCTCTTGCCTGTTAAAATAAAATTACATTAATCAGTACAAATTAAGAGTTTTCATATATTTCATACATACATACATACTTTGGCCCAGCTCAACATTTCTTTAACTTTCTCATTTTCAGGCTCCACTAGCATGGCAAACTTCAAATTCTTTATGGTGTATTCATGTCCACAAAATACTTTCTACAAAACAACAGGCACAAAAGAAGCACAAACGATCCATAGTCAGTGCCTTCATTGTGTCGTTTACTCATGAGTCAGTCTCTGGTTGAGGTCATCTAACCGTGTTTTGTGGAAGAGAGCCCAGTACTTGGGTAAGGGAGTGGTACATTTGCTCTGCTGTACCCTCACAGAATCGTCCACATCCACCGATAAATAGTGTATCGCCTAAATAAAAGACATAATAAAAAAGATTATTGCAACAGTTTTACCTTAAAAGCTGGTTTGTTCCCTCAAAAGACAGACCTGTAAACACTGCTGGGGCATCAGTGCACTCATCCTCCCAGACAAAGTAGCACATGTGACCAGAGGTATGGCAGGGAGTGAATAGGCACCTGACATTGATAGAGTTGAACTGCAACGGTTTAATCTAAATGAGATCACTCTTCTTCTTGTACTACTTAAACGTAGTGTTCCTACAGTTACCTTGAGTTCCTGAGCGTTGGACACTTTATCTGTGAGACCACCGATGCGGTCATCTCCTCCATATACCTTCAGATCTGGAATCTCTTTAACAAGTGCTTCATTTCCTCTGGCATGGTCCCTGGGTGTCAGTAACAGAAAACACAAAACATTGCTCAAAGTTTTATGGGATATTATAATAAAATGATAATCTAACCAGTGATGGTGTGTAGTGAGAACAGCTGTCAGAGACAAGCCCTCCCTCTTCACGATTTCTAGCAGCTATGAAAAAGGCAACGTTTAGTTATTCAGAGTGAAACATGTGTTCATGCTTTTGTTAATTGTTAATACTGCATGCACAAGCTCATGCTTCTTCCAGAGCCCACTCAGATGTGTTTACAGTGAAGATGTGGCCAAGACAAGCCCTTACCCGGTGGGGGACAGCTGGATCCACGGCCAGAGCCTGTTTACTCTCCTCCTCTATGATCAGATACATGTAGTTGTCCTCCAGGATGGAAATCACCTTTACCTTCATGGCACCAATCTCACGCATGCGCACAATTGTACACGACCCTTAGGGATGATGTTAGATTGGTTTATTGCCTAATGTCGGACTCTCAGTCACAGAACTAAGCTGAAGCAACTTATAGCTGTTCACCAGAAACTAAATTAAGTCGTTATGTTGCATTCATAAAATGCAACCTTAGACGGAATGATGTGCGTCAGTGTGAGCGCCGTGTTTATCCTACTTTGGGTCTCTCGGTTGTGCTGTAATCAGTTTGTGATGAAGGAAGTCAGAGCGACATCATTAAACCCAGGCATTTTAATCGAGCCAGACACATCAAACAGCACTATATTTTATTTTGCTTGGATATCACGTTTACAAGAATAATACCCCATGGCCCAATGACTTAGCTATAAAACTATAATAAGACTTGATCAGTAAGATTTTTATGATGGCTCCATCCCTGCGACTTGTAAGAGTCCATGGCTGTAGTATTACTACTGCTAATGTTCACACTTAGCACAAATAATCATATTATTGGACCCTGCTTCAAAACACAGAAAATAAAACATGTAACATACAAGTCAATGTACATTTTGAACACATACACCAAAACAGTAGGAAAATATAGGTTTTATAAAGGAGAATCTACAAACGTTCCATTTTAAATAGCCTTTTATATATGATTTGTGAACAACCCTCTCTGTATTGTTTTTAGGTGGTAGTCAAGGAACCAGCATAAAATTAACTTTGTACACCTATTTATATACTGTACAACATATAAAATCAAATTCTCATTTACAAAAAAAGTAAAGAGGTGAAATGGATCTACCGCTAAAAGATCTTCTTGCAGAGCAGATGATATTGACAGTGTCTGCAGTGAAAAAAAAATTGTTCAATTATCACTCTTTAGGGACACGGAAGGAGTCCTTTTCTTTACGAAGGCTTCTCATGGTTTCCACTGGATTTGTTTGTTTAACATGATCCTGCACAGTCTTCTCCCTTCAGTGATTGAGAAAAAAAATAAATGTCTTTTTTTTGAAATATTAAAAACATGTTTCTTCTTGCATTTGTACATACTTGACTCTCATGAAAGGGTTAAAAGTGAATTCATCTGCCAAAGTGGACGGAATGGTAGGTTCACCATTGTCACATTTCTCCTAAAGAAAGAAAAACAGTTATAAGCACAATTAAGTTAATTGGTGAAAAGAGCATGAGCCTCATTGTATGCATCACATCATACACATACCTTTGCCCATGCAAGCTTTTTCCGAATAACTTCATTGTCCGGTTCCACGTGGCGTGCAAATTTCAAATTATTGACAGTGTACTCATGACCACAGTAGATACGCTGGAACAGTTTTGCCGTTACTAATCTCAAGAACTGAATTGCAACATTTATGTTTAAAATGTAAAAGAACAGAAAACGTTAAATTACAGTTTCTCGAGGAAGGGACCCAAGAATGTCAATCAAAGCTCTGTACATTTGCTCTGCTGTTCCCTCAAAGAATTTACCACAACCAGCAACAAACAGAGTGTCACCTATAAAAGAAAAGTAAAAGTAAAAAATAATTGCATTTAGGACCTGTTAGTGTTTCTTTTAAGACAATTTTGTTACAATATTGTACCTGTGAAAACGGCAGGTGGGTCGCTGCTGTTTTCTTTGGTCACATAATAGCATACATGACCTGTAGTGTGGCATGGTGTATGGAGACATTTAATATGAAGTTTTCCAATCTGAAAAAGACAAACATGCAACAAAAGTGTGTCTGCAAGTGCATTTGTAGATTATATAGTAGAGGGATACTTTACTTTAAAACTGTGAGAGTCTGGAACTTTCTTTGTAATTGCATCGACCCTGTCATCAGCTCCGTACACCTTGAGACCTGGCATCAACTTCACCATTTTCTCATTACCCCCTGCGTGGTCCCTGTAAAGAGTATGGTGCTCAGACTATTATTATTCTACTTTACAGTTTATTAGTTTTGTGTTTAGAATAACACAGTATACAACATAAATATATCCAATAGTCTGAATCATTCGCGTTTTGTATGAATACTGTGTAACCAAAGCAAATGACATCTGACAGGTCATAGTAATGATATCATGTTACCTTTCTAACTATGGAGAAGATAAATGTCTAATTTGTATGGCACGAAAATTTGTTGAAATTGAAAGTTAATGTGATTTTTATTATTATTTATGTCATGAATTAACCCTACCAATGGTGATGTGTTGTCAAAACAGTTGTGAGCTTAACGCCATGTTTTCTGACAGCTTCCACAACCTGCAAAAGCAGCGTATGAATTGAAGATATGTTTAAGATCGGATAATTAAGGAAGATGAATAAAGAAATCAGTACGAAAGACCATACCTTTATAGGCTCAACTGGGTCCACAATGGCAGCCTCTCTCGAGTCTGTGTCTATTAGCAAGTACATGTAGTTGTCAGAAAGTGCTGGGATAAGTTCAACCTTCATATTTGCTTGTTCCACCACAGAGCTTTTCCTGACAGCAGTGTGAAGCAGAGCAGCTGTCTGGGCCTGGACTTCAAATGGGGCTTTAATAGAAAAGGACAACTTATGAATAATACAAATTACTTTTTACAATTCATTTACAAGCCTCACTTAGAAACTCCAGCTAAATGTATAAGTAAGCAAATGCTGACAAAGAATGACTCAGCTAGGCCTCTACTTTTGACAGCTCTTACACTATCTGCTGTCAAAAAGGTAAACATGCCATCCGTGGCAACATAAACAACATGCCCGGTATATTCAGGCTAAACATGTATTCTTTAGACTACGTACCAAGTTTTAATGTTGTCACGGCTCCTACCAGAGTGCACGCACTCCTTACCAGTGTCTTCAATAACATAACAGATATAGTCTTATCAAGGCATTAAACCAGAAAAGTTCGGTTTTGGTGCAGTTCCGCCTCCGCCTACTTTTCCACTTTGACCTCCCAGACTCCACCAATCAAGATCGGGGGTGTGATTCAAGAAAATCAGAAAAGCGTTGTAAAAGCACATTACCTTATTATAACACGATCATGTCATCGTGATAGTCACATTAACATGTTTGCGCTTGTTTTCAATACGTATACTTTGAGTTTTGTGTTTTACGCATAGTCTTATTTTGTCCTTTTACGCGTACCGTAGGTTACTAGTTAATGACGTGTGGATCCATGGTGTGGGTCAAAGTTTGGATTGACTGGAGTAGACTGCTTTAGTGTGGCATAAACTCACATTGAGCTACGATGGCAGTAAGAAATGTAAGTCGATTTTGGGAATGGGGCAGGAAAATAATATGCGTCGGAAGAAACTACGCAGATCACGCTAAGGAACTGAAAAATGCCATTCCCACGGAGCCTGTGCTTTTTCTGAAGCCGCCGTCAGCCTACGTGAGAGAGGGGTCCCCCATCCTAGTCCCACTGTACACCAGCAACCTGCACCATGAAGTGGAATTGGGGGTCGTCATAGGCAAAGGGGGCACGAGCATCCTACAGTCTGACGCTATGGACCACGTGGCGGGGTATGCTTTATGTTTGGACATGACAGCCAGAGACATCCAGGACGAGTGCAAGTCCAAGGGCCTGCCCTGGACCATGGCCAAGGCTTTCAACACGTCCTGTCCGGTCAGCGAGTTCATCCCCAAAGAGAGGATCCCGGATCCTTCAAAGGTCAAGCTGTGGCTCAAGGTGAACGACCAGCTGCGGCAGAGCGGCTGCACTTCACAGATGATCTTCTCCATTCCATATCTCATCAGCTACATCAGTGACTTCATCACCCTGGAAGAAGGGGACCTCATCCTTACTGGGACCCCCAAAGGCGTCTCAGCGGTGCAGGAGCATGACGAGCTGCAGGCCGGAATAGAGGATGTGCTGACCATGACATTTAGAGTAAACAGACAAGAACTTTGATGACAAGGAGCGTGGATGAACTGTGTGTGTAATTTTCAGAAATCTCAACATGGTACTGTCGCTAAGTGCCCTACAGGTGGCAGCAGTATCTCAAGTCCTCTCAGGCCTGTGACTTTAGATGTGAACACACATTTTGCACTTTTGTCCTTACCTGTTAAGTCTACTGTTGCCCCAGTCTAATACTTTGTCACTTTCATTGTTCATCTTGACTTTTGTTTCAAGGTGTTTTGCACAATGTAAAAAGTACTGCACAAAGTAATAATAATAAAAAAAAATCACTTCTGAGTTGGATACTATTTGTCATGTCACAGTTTTAGTGGTGGCCGTGAGTATTTTGAGTAACTTTTCAGTGTTCAAAATAAGTTCATGAATGAATTAAATCATTATGTTTTGACAATCTCAAACTGCATTCCTGTAAGTCGTCTGAGCATCAGCCTCTGGTCCCATTTCTTTTTTCCCACAGGCCTCTCTGTTTTCAGGATCAATCAGAGCCTCCGTCAACCTGTCCCTGGCCAGTCTGGTGTAACCTTACTCTGTGTACATCATCTCTCCACACCTGAAGGCACGTTATCTCTGGGATTCACACAGCACCCATGCCCTGGTCCTGAAGGCGCCCTGGGCTCATGGTGTCCATCACTGAAACAGGTATGACAGTTCAATTAGACGTGGCATCAAGGGAGGTGGATTCTCAACCAATCATCTTGTGAGAATATCATATTTTTTCAATTTTGCGTATTGTCCCATTGAGGTTGCCTTTACAATAGCTTCAAAGCTCCACCTGAGTTTAGCTTAGTTTAGCTTAGTGATCACTACATTAAGCAGTATGTTGTCATCGCACAGGCTTGGGAAGGTGACACTTTGAAGGCAATGATGTCACTCGAAATCAAAACGCTGAAACTAAGTCAAGCTTGGATAGAGTAGGCGTCCTTTTCATGAACGCTGTACATTTTATACCCTCACTAATCCCGGCAAAGAGTCCTTGACAAGAAGTCCGACAAAAGGGAGAAAGACATTTAGGAAAATGAGACTTGTTACACCTCTTTTAGTGTGTTTGTGTTACACGTTCCATGATGACAACTCTGATTTATAGCTATAGGCTCAAAACGGAGACGAGCAGAGGGATCCATCTTGTTTGAGGCCTTTGGGTAAAGTCTTTAGTTTGTTTTGGAAACAGCATGTTTGATACATTTCAATAAAATCATCTTGACACTCCTATACACTGATTCATACAAATAAAAGGGAGTAAGGGATTGCTGTACTTCAATGATTAAAATTGTTGTCCTTTACTTTTACTACAGTCCTGAAAAGTCCCATTCAGTGAATCCACCATGTACAAACTGAGAGGTGTGTCGCTGGGCATAGATTTAACCAGATCATTAGAGTCTATGCATTGAGCTGTAATTCATAGTCTAATGAATTCGATCTACTGCAAAGAAAATAAACCATGCATGAAGGCCAGGTGCCCTGATTGAACAGTGTGTTCATGTTTTATGTGAAAATCCGGATGGAGAGGCAATATGGTTAATGTGGAAAATAATGTGCTTAACAGCTTGGCTAATTTCTCACAAATTCAAGTAAATTTTTTCTTTTCCATTCTAGTCTTGAAATCATCTGCTTGATTTCAAGACTAGTATAGCCTAATCTGTTCAAGTGCTTTGAAACATAATGTAGTCCCTGAAAATGTCCCACTCACACTGTTATGAATTATTCCATGCAACTGAAATATCCCTCATACCTAAATTACTTTCCCATCAATTAATGTTGGACTCCCGAGCATACTGTGAGGCCCCAACCGCAGAAGAGCAAGAGAAAATCCCCGAGCATTACTTCCCTGAATTGTCGGAGACTGTGGTTTGGGTGAAAACTGTAGGAACCATCTTCATCTTGTGGCAAACCACTTTTAACACTGTAATCCTTACTCCTTTATCTCCTTGGTCCCCATCCTTCAGCACAGCACTGGTCCCCTCCCTCCAAATGTTTCCCATTACTTTACCATGTGCTTGTTTTTTCCCTAAATAACAGCCACCTCACCAAACTCTCATCACCTCTAATCTCAGAAATTACCAGTGGCCCTGTAATACCATCCTCGTCGGGCCATTTTCACTCAAGCAAGCAAATCCACCATGAGAAATTGATGGTATGGCCTGAAATTGTGGTTTAAAAATGTTCTGAAACTGCATTTAGAGTAAAGGTAAACAAATTGCTTTTCCCAGTAGGGGCAGATTTACAGACTAGGTAACATATAATTGAAAATAGGTTTTAGAAAATGTTAACGTTTTAATTTTAAAAGCATGCTCACATAACTTGGTTTGTAGGTTTGTACGTTGGGGTGGGCAATTGTTTTGACAAAAACAAATACCTAAATATTTCTTTTGGAGAATCCTGGTAACAATAAACGGACAATATTTTGACAATCCAACAGAAATGTGCTAAAACATGTCTACACATAATAGATGAGGGTCAGATATCAGAAAAAAGGACTGTTTTAACTACAGAAATACAGAAATATCACTCAATACCCAGTTTTGGAAGATGATAACATACATTTGTTCCATTTGTATTAATAATAAGTTGTTAAGATAGCTTTGTATTATAAACTATACACTTGATATTCAGATTTTGCGTTTTTTCATAACAACATACAGAGCTTTATCAATATATTGCCCATTTTCTATTAGAAGCATACATTTGACATGAACTCTATACAGCTATGATTGTTGGCTGCTATACGTCGTGTTGTAATAATGGTCTTAATAACTGACTTGTTCAGAATATACCAATAACTAAAAAATAGCTAAAAAGTTTGCATTTTCTTCATCCCACATTTTGCATGTCTGTACATTGTTTCCATCCACTTCATTTGTATTCTCACATCATTGCAGTGTGTTAAGCGACAACTTGAAATCAAACTTGGTGCTCTGCTGGTTTAATGACCCATAGCGACTGGGCGGTCCATGGTCCTAACACAGTCAAACCAACACCTTCACCAGATGGCAGACTGGAGTCTTAAGTCTGTTAATGGCAGCTATCAGAATAACTGGTAATAGCAAGTCATAAAAGCAGTCACAGATGAAGTGAGATGAATGCTGTTACTTTTTAGTGTGGTCCGTGCCAGACATATTAAACCAGGACTCAAAAAGTTAAACAAAATTCCAAATAGGAAGGGTGAAAGTTAAGAGTTTTAGATTTAATTTGTAACACTGGGACGACATTCTTATGCTAAGTGTTTGATGTATTTTTCAACTCAAGTTTTGCTGTATTTTGGGGTGTCTTTTTGTTCTTATATATGACAGAGTGCCATAAAAGAGAAGTTATCCAAAGATGGATTTCTCATTTTGCTGACATCTTTCATAATTACAGGCTGTGGTGAACACAGACTGTGCATGTGGTGGCCCTGTGTGGTGAGAGGTAGAGTGTGAGGGAACCAACTGTGCCTGAATATGAAACTACACACAAAATATTAATACAATACCACCAACGTTAAGATATACAATATCATTAAAATAGTAAAAGATTTAGCAAAGCTTATTAAGTTAAGTATAACTGCATAATTAATGCAATGCAATATAAAATGTTATATTGAATTTGATAATCAAAAACAACAACTGCTGAGCCATTATTAAAACATTTTAAATGATATTGAGACTGCAAAGTTTTTCATAAGAAACTTTTATCCACAATGACAATAATACAATAATATACATTATACACATGAAAAATACCATTTTGAAACCCAAAGTTCACTATGAATCCAAATTATAATCACAGGTGATTACAATTAATGCACCTTTTTGGTCACGATTATATACAAAATCATGAATGCTCTTATGGTTTCACTATGTACATTTGAGGTAACAATGGTGTAAAGTAAAGGCCATTTCAGTCATAAAATATAGTGAAGATTGGGTAATACTGTTAAAAGCAAAATAGTGGTTTGTATTTTTAGCATTTTTATTAATGGTCAACAACGTATTAATAAATACATAAAAATAATTGTAACGCTTAAAAGACATGAGTATTTTCCCTTTGGTAGATCATTATATACATACTGTCCTGTTCAATGTTAATTTCAGGCATAACATTATGACCACTGATATGTCATGTATGTGAAATTTGCACCTGTTAATAAAGTTTGTCGTATGAGTAAATGAGTCAAGTGAAAGGATTTAGTCAGGCTTGACAATCTCAAACTGCTGAACCAAAGTTTTGCCTTTATTGGACTTTATCGTTGACCATCAGTTCATTTGTGCTGTGTCTGTGTCGTTAGGTTTTAAAATGTCCAATTTCGCTGTCTTCTGTCCCTGAGAACAGTGGTCCTTTTTATAGGGGCTTGTGAATGTAAACATGTTGATCACTGTTAGTCCCACCCAAAGTTCTGTCCGCTCATGTGATAGAACAGCTGGTTGTACGGTCTGTAGAAGTCTCTGAGCCTTAGTAGCACTTCAGTGGGGATGTCTGGATGTGGTCTGCCTTTTGACTTGCCTAGACAGCGAGGCCTA
The DNA here is from genome assembly GCA_019453435.1 of Rhinogobius similis. NCBI lineage: Eukaryota > Metazoa > Chordata > Actinopteri > Gobiiformes > Gobiidae > Rhinogobius > Rhinogobius similis. Next base: position 24,011,789 of record CM033631.1, read on the forward strand.
CTGCTTCCCTCTGGCTTCTTGAGACATGGGAAACCCTTGGTCTCGTTGAAATAGAAATGTTTGTCAGATACAACTCTTTTCAGACCCAGGAAGTCCTGCACCCGACCCATCTCGCCAGCCGGGTCGGACACCAGCCTCTCTCCACTCACAAAGAGAAAGTGGTCGCGGGGGAAGTGCTGGAGCCAGTTGTCCATGTGTTTGGCATACAGGCCGATCCGCACTGCGCTCCACGTGGTGTCAATCTCAGAGGTGGAGGAGTTCTTTAAGGCCAGACTCTGGAATGAGGGAAGGCCTGGGTTTTTGGTCAAAGTTTGAGTGTAGTCTGATATGGCTCTTGTAACGGGGTCCCGCACCACCACAATGAGCTTGGTCTGACAGTTCATGGAGCAGATACGAGCTGGTGCTTCTTTAGTGACAAAGTAACTGGGGGTCTTCTCCATGGTGATCTGGCCGTCCAGGGTCCGAGGCATCAAGTTCCTACGAGAACAAATAGATAATGCATACACAATGAGATATTTACGTTTATCTATTATTACTTTTTGGTTTAGTTCCTGAAGTTATTGTATTTATTTATTTGCATTTTAATCACAAATTATTTAATCACTGGTGGGCATTATGTTTGGTCTTCTTGCCTGGTACACATGTTACCGTTAAGGTTTGTATCCCCCAACTATCAACGTAGGTCTGATGAGTCACCACCACAAAGCCTCAAGAACCACTTAACAGTAATTCGTAGACTTTTTCTAAGCCTCTTTTCCTATGAGAGCTAAGTACTCATCTCCAGCTCTACAACTACTCAAACTCATCCCAGACCTAAACACAAAAAGTGATAGGAATTATTAGAAAGGATGACTAGAGATCGTGAGTTGATTATTTTCTTTATTAATGTTTTTGAAATGATGTATTGGCTACACTCAACAAGGCATGAAAAAAGGGGCAAACTAAAGCAACACACACATTTTACACAACATGAATCAAACCTGGGACCCTCTAGCTATGAGGCAGGGTACCTAACCACTATGTGACACTCACATTTAGTTTGTTGAGCTGAGACTTTGTGACTTGTGGTTTAGCCTATCTGGACTTTGTACACTACAATTAAATAACAGACACAGTTAAATGAGTGCAATGTCTGTAGTTAATTTGCCAAACATGGTTTACAGCATCTTACTGGAAACAAAAGCATTATTGTGGCTTTCCTTAAAATAAACACAATATGAGCCTGTGTATTTTCCAGTTGTCAATGAAAAATGCTCTTTGGAAAAGGGGAAGATTTATGGTGCATATGGAACATATGGGTTCACTGTGATATGCTGTTTATGAGGTCAAAGCTTAGTGTTTATTTGCTCAAGTGAAAAATCAATTGATGAAATGCACTTGATTTGACACACCAAAATAAATATCTAGAGAAATCTGTGTAAGTAAAATGGTAGGTATTCGAGTATTCAGAGCAGGCTTGCTGTAGCTGACCTAAAATAGCTTTATAGAGCATTAGGCAGCGGTTTAGTGTGATTTTAACTGACTGGACTGGGTCTGAGGTTTACGTTGGAGATCATTATAGGCCAGATTCAAACTCATAAAATGTATTTTAGCTCTGAGAATATCTTGTTTTCAAATTACATACATTGAGGTCAGTCTAACACTTACAGATTGTCAGCAGTTCCTTTAACCATCTGCATTGGTATAACCAAAAGAGGTTAAGTGCTCATGCTCTCTCAAGAAGAAATGAACTGCCTGTAGTCAATGAATGTGAGCAGTGTGTAGCCATTGTCCAGATGTATCACTCATTTAGTGTTTATAGTTGAAGTCACAACCTTCAGTCAGTATAATCTAGAAAAACATTTGAGTCCGTTTACCCCTAAAAGTCCTGTTGGACCCAAGCACCAAATTTCAGTAATGTTTAGTACAGAAAGTAGACAGAAAGAAAGATAGTTTCTAAATAAGTTTTGAGTTTCAAGTTTATTTAAAATCAAGACATCTCAATCCATCTCTTTAAATGATCCCTATAATAAAGACTTTTAATTGATTTATAGCTAAGTAAAGGAGCTCCAAATGGCCTTCCCTCGCCTGCCTGTCCAATCGATATGTCTGTCTCTATGACTGATTACTTACTGCTCTGTAGGGTGTCAACTCCTCCATGTACAGTCCTGGATATGTCCTTCCTGAGTGTCACTTGAGCAAATGACCATAACTTGGCTCCTATACTCATGAATACTTAATGAGCTGTGTCCATACTGGTCCCTGTCCTGCTCATCAGTCTGCCTCATCACTGGATAATCAATACCAGCAATTTTCACTCATAAATCTGAGGTGTCAAAGTGTAAACAGATCGACCATGATTTATAACGTATTGCTTCTGTCATTGTTTGTGGATGTGTTTATCACTTGTAGACAGCTGCGGGAAGTAACTACGAATGTACTTGTTTATGTTTATAAAAGTATATATATTTTTCTTTGAAGAGATGGTAATGCATGTCAAACCAGATGTCTGACAGGAAGATTTGGACCATGAGGCAAAACCATCCAAGCTGTAAAGCATTTGTTTTAGTAAGTAGTGATGCTAGTAGTATAGAAATAAATAATGACAAGTAACATAAGTAGTACTGCAGGTTTGTAGTAATAGTTGTGTTATAGGGACAGAAGCATTACATTTTATATAATTGTTTATGTTACAACTTACAGTCTATGTGCAGATTTATAGAATTATTTTGAGTATTGTATCCTGTCTCTATGAGTTTTATTCTTGCAGCATTAAGATGTTTTTGATTTAGCCACATTGGCAAGCCTTGCTGACAGGCCACATTAGCCTGGAACTCCCTGCTGTTAAAGGGATGTAGCACTTTTCCTCCCTGAAGAGTGGTAGCGCCGATTACACCACTGATATGTTCACGGCTGCAGGCATCAAAAGATTAAATGCAAAATCTTGGCAATGAGGCCAAAAGACTTTCTGCCTCCAAGAATATTGGTGGTTTAAGAGCACTAATGTACATCCCCTGCAGAGCTAAATCTCTAAGTCTGCACCCAGGTCAAGATGGTTGTGTAAGAACCATTAATAAGTGCCATTTTCAGATGGATTTGGAAATAGTTAAAGTGAGAAATACAGTATCAAGATATATTTTTTAAAAATGCTCTGTGCTGGGTTTGAAGGCTGGCTTGTGTGGTTGGACTTAACAGACTCAAGCCTGTGAAGAGGAAATGCTGGTTCTGGTTAAAGGCGACACACTAGGGCTGTGCAAAAAATACATTTTTATTGTGACAAATAATTGTCAAATTTGTTATAAAGAAGGTGTAATACAAATATGTTTTAATGATGTGGGCACTCATTCTACCCCTCAAAACCTGGTGCAAAGAGGCCTTTAAAACATGAATCACAAAACATTATTATTAGCATGTGGTAATTATAATAAACATGAACAGGCATGTGTTCACGGATAGTCACAAACAATATGTGAGTGGATGTGGATGAGTGGGTGTAATATGTAACGAGTGAATGTGGTGGATTTGATCTGTAATGTGATAAATGAGTTACTTGTGAACTAAAATGTTAAAAGTCTGGTAGCTGTAAATGTGTAATAGCTTCAGCCTAAACCTTTTGGGCTCTGTATAGTACTATATAATGATAATGCTAGTAATGTATAATGTGTAAGTCTATACTTCTTCTACAGGTCACCTTTGATAATAGCCAACATAAATTACCAAATGCAAATCATCATGATTTTAATTCAGATTTTAAAAATTATTATTATTTTCCCCCCATAATTAAGCCGTCCTAGTACACAAGCACACATCACAGTTTGTTTTGTATATATTAGACAGCACGGTCCTAATATGTTTTGCTATGTCACTCACTTTTCACACAACAATTGGTAATGCTATAGGTCTGTTACTGTTGCACTCACAGTTTAGTGAGTTTAGTGGACTAACAAATGTTCCACAGAAGGTCGCTGGTGTCAAAGCGATACACTCTGCTGACAAAGGGATCATTATTGTGGGTGGGAGATCTTCTATAGAGTCGTACTCAGTCGCCATACTGTCTCACAGCCCTTGTCTAAAAAGAAACGGCAGTAACAGTAGAAGGCTCAATGCATCACTGCAATTAACGTGTTAAGAGCAAGTGTCCCCTGAGGTCAGACTTGAACTTGGCTAACAAAATAATAAACATATAGGCTACTTCAAAAGGCTCGGTATTTAAATGTCACACTGAATTTGAACTCTAGACGTCAACCTGTCAGGACTTCTGTTCCCAAATCCATTCCCAGTTCTCAAATGTGAACAAGTGGACCCTCCTGGGAAACCACATGACTGACAGATCTAATGTTGCCACCTAGAATACATTTGTCTGGTATTTTTGCTCTGAATAATAATCTAAAATTGTGAAGGAATGGGGGCAGTTCAGAACAGGAGGTCAAATCTAAAAGAGCATTTCATTTTGTTCTATTTCAGCAGAATGCCCTTTGTGGCTTGACATCAGGTAAATTTGACTTCTGTAATAGGCAGTTTTACAACTCAGGCATTAAAGTATGTTCACATTAGTTCCTGACATGATATACAATACAGACATAAAATGAGTTGCATTACAGTAGCAGTGGTAGTTGTAAAATGATTACCGGTAAGGTCATTCTTGAAAATGTTTTGGCTATATAACACAAACAAGTAAACATTACCAATTACTTTTACCCAAAATTATTATTTTAACAGATTTTGAGGTTTTCTCACTTCTCAACAGACTCAACAACAAAGTAGGAGGAAATAGGATGCTAAGCCCCAAACCGTGTGTGTCTGTAGGTGGGAGCACATGTGTGTGGGCAGGACTTAGAGCCTATTTCAATGATGGGGTAATTTGTGTGTGGTGCATGAGGTCCAGTCTTAATGAAGACTTCCAACAGGAAGTGAGGTCACTGATGCCTGCTAATAACTTCCCATTTGAAGGAAGTTAGCACAGCTGGATCCAACGGGGGTTTTACTGTATGAGAGTGTTGTTGTAATAATACTTTATAAATTGAGTACAGTAGGTGTTGTACTGCTCATTCAACTAATTTACTTATATGGGCACACTTGTTTTTAGGCACCTAATATTAACCATTGTGACAAGCATATCAAAGAGTATTTTACTGACCCCCAGTTTAAGTCCTGTTCATTTTCAGAATCTCATTCTGATTCTGAAAAATACAAATTTGATTTTGGCAACAATACATGCCTATTTACATTCTATTAAACTGTGTCATGACTAAAAGCCCATTAAAAATTATATGTACCCCTCTGTGGACCACAATGCACCTTAAATTATTTTAATTCCCACCATATGAGGTGCGAGTGTGGGCCTTTGCTAACTCCAGCCAAACCCTGCACCATAGGGCACACAACAAGTCGGCACTTAAAGAGACCACTTCCTGGTCTGCTACACCAATCAGCACTTTTTAACCTCTGCCTTTAGGCTGGACAAGGTGTTGCCCTCCTGCTGAAAACAATTGCCCTGGATTATAGTCAATTTTTCCACAGTTCAGATGTCAGACACAGCGTGACATTTGATGGTGGAGAGGGAAAACATGCAAAAAGGGCATAAGTATATAAGAAAATGCATGGATGTTTTTCAAATGGGTGTTTTTATGTGGTAATTTACTGTGCATTAGATAGTAGTAGTTGACTTTTAGATTCTGATGAGCTGATATAAAGTATACTGTATAAGAATTAAAGTTTTGTACTATTTAGCTCTAACTTTTACTCGGTACATGTCCAAACTATTACGCTTTTCTCCAAATCTTTAGGTACGCTATGGTAGATAAGATCTCAAAGGTGCTAGACATCTGGACACGTGTTTCAAATGTCATTCGGAGGTGAATCTAAAGACACTGGTCTATGAAGCTAGAATTTACACTACCAAGTGCTAGATTAGTTGGGCCTAAGAGAAGCGTTATACCCTGGAATAATCAGATTATTGATACTAACTACCGCATTGAAAATGACTACTGGATGGGAGTGGAAATGTCTCTTTCAAAAGTGTCCAGATAACTACTTGTGAAACTTTTTCTACCATGGACACTACGTAACTTTGCTTAAAATGACAGATAATTTAATTGCTAAAGAATATGTTGAAAAACATGCATTCATATCGTGGGTCATAATACCTTCAAGAAAAGTTACATTGTGCACCATTAACATGATTTGTCCCAGTGATACTACAAAACTCTCCTCGTTACTCTCAAACACAGCCTGAACATCTTCAGCTTCTTATTCTTTTCTAACTGTATTTACATAAATCTATCTCCTTTTTAAGTCCATTGGCATGCCCTGAAAGGATCCACAATAAATGCTGATAGGAATCCAATTGTGCATAGCCTTTAGTGCCATAGTTCTAGGTCAGCACATTGACAAGAGTGTAAAATATTGACTTTGCTTAAAAAACATAACAGGATGTAAAAAGCCATTAGTCTAATTAGGTAAAAGGTAAATATAAATGTACAGTATTTTAGAAAAAATAGAACTACAGATATCTTTGTATACACATTTGTAAAAAAAAAAAAAAAAATACTGACTAAATTGTGTATTTTATTTTTTATTTCATCACTATGAAACTTTCATGAGTGGTCCCAAACATCACTCAACAAATATGTATGCAAAAGTTTCAAATACATTTTAAAATTATTTTCCTCATATGAAAAAGTCCATCACTGGTCTGAACACCTCAATGTTAAATCATTATTTAAACAATCTTTTCAACACCAATCCTAGCACAAAAGTAAATAAATAAATCCAGTTATTAAATATCCAAGATTTCTCACCCCACTTGCACAAAATGTTATTGTCAAAGCATAAGGTAGACTTGCAAGACAATCTAGAAAAATGTGTATATTTAAATGTCAACTTCAAACTAAGCAAGCTCTTCCAAAACCACATAATGGCGACAAGGCCGTGACAATCAGGCCATTGTGCCATGGAAAGCCAAGGTTTGGGAGTCTTTTGCGGTCTCTTCTTTAGTCCCACATGAAACCCATCACTCCCGTCAGTCCACTTAAAGCCATAAAACAACACAGAAAATCATTACATCTTCACTGGGTTCATTTTGGTGCACTATTTGTGGCTTTTCCATTCCCGTAAGGAGATTTAAGGCACACACATGCAAACAAGACAACATGGACAAAAAAAACAAACAAAAAAACTATATAAAGTAGGTCTACTGTTCCATTGGATCCACAAACATTTTTCAAAGTTGAATGACCTAAAACTTGCATCCACTTGTAGCCCTGTCGCAGAAATTGCCATCATGTTTTTACTAATTTAATGGATTGTTTTTAATGTCAGATGTTAGTCCTTGATTAAAAGAAAATGCAGAATAGATACATTCATTGAAAAGTTGCTACAACCTTAATTTGATGTTGGATTTATGGAACATGTACCAAGAGTTAGACATTTTAGCATGACACGCTACAGTGACAAAATTAAAAACAAAATATCACGGCACAAATAATCTGCATTCTCATGAAACGTGCTGGAGACATCAGGAAACAGAGACATGCTGCGAAGAGGGGAACAAAAGAGGAACATGGCTTCATTAAAGAAGAAAGAGGAGGATGTGGTGAGGATGAGGGGCAGCTCATGTGGTAAAGGGGAGACAAGTAGAGAAGATAAGGCTACAGTGTGTGAGCGTGCGAGTGTGTGTGCGTGTGTGTGCAACCGTGCCTGTGTGATTTAGCATGCTAAAATTAACAGTGAGTGCTTCCATGTGTCCGTATGTTAGCACTTAAGATACAGCTAAGGGCTTAGGCTGATTACATTACAGTTTTGGGGTCCTCTGTCAAGCCCTTGTTTGCCAAAGCACTGACCTGCCACATGCTGCTCATGTTTATGTGGTAGTGTTATAGCTTATATTAGGCATTTCAATAGGACCCCTTGCATTGTAAGTAATGACGAGCTGTTCTGCATTGTGCATGGCTGTGCGTTCATTTTAGAACATTATTAAGTATTTGAGTTAGCTTGTGTGATGCCTGAAATGTTCCATTAAAATGTTTCCATAAATGGTAAATGCTCACTTTTATAGATTGCTTCTATCCCCAAGACCAGTGTACACAGATGGATTAAATGTCTTGCCTAAAGACACAACAGCAGTGTGAGAGAGCTGAAAATGCTGGCCAGTGGATTATGCTTGGAGCAGGATTCAAACCGCCAACCTTTTAGATCTGAGGACAAACACTCTAAATGATCTAAATTTGTAAGATAAGGCTATTGTAATGTTTTGTAATGACAAATTACCCAACCATGTCTTGTGGTCTTTGACTGTCAAAATTATGGAGCCACACTTCAGCCCAGCAGAAGAAATTTTGATTTTGTGATCCAAATACGTGGTTCAAAATATGAGAGGATGAACATAGACCTGTTCTCTTGACCCTTGACCTTTCTGGCTGTTTCAACCTGCTTTAAAAATCTATTTACACACTATCCTACGATTCATAATCACCAGGTATTTTATTGTAGATAATACAATAAACGTGAATGAGAGTTAACCGTTTAAACCAATTGCCAGCAGTCTTGTAATTAAAGCTATTGTGGGTTTCAATAGACTTCAACTGCAAATCAAAGTTCTATTTTATGCTTTTGGATGGGCAAAAATTCCCCCTAAGTCTTTCAGATCAGTAGCCAGTGATGTCATTGAAAACCAGAATAGAATACTACTACTAAGCTCTATCGTTTAGCTTGTGAAATATAAATCAAATTTAGTACAGGCCTTCTGGCTGTCTTGTCAGAGCAAGACTAAATTAGAAATCCCCACTTCTAGTTTGCCATTAAACACCGTGCGTACCTGTACCAATCCAATCCTTTGTCGTAAAATCTATCAAAGAAGTGCGGTTCTGCGCCCACTGCTCTCACGTCTGGGTGAATGCGCAGAAACTCCAGCAGTGCCCGGGTCCCACCTTTCTTCACACCGATGATAATCGCCTGTGGGAACCGCTTCACCCCGAACGTGTTGGACACCGGGATGCTGTGGCTTGTCTGCGAGTGTCCGGCTGCGTCCACCTGCTGTACGTCGGTGCCGTTGTGCGCGTCAGGGAACACACGGGGCGGTAATTCATCCGCGAAATCATAGTCCATGAAGTTGTCCTGCCGGTATAAAGTCCTGGGAGCAGAGTCACAAAGTCCGCTGAGGCAGTAGAAGAAGTAAGAGAAGATTAGGAGCATGGTAAAGAACAAGGACGCTTTGGACAGCACCTTGCCAGAGTTGAACCTGCCTCTGCATCCGCTACATCCCATGAGTTGATTTCCTGCTCGGAACCAGAGAGCCAAAACAGCATGCTTCTTGTTTCTCCTTCAGTGATCACAGTGCAATCCAAACTATTCAGCGAGGGACCTGTTGCGTAAAAGCCTGCCAGTGTGGACAGCAGCGTAGTTGCCAGCGTGGATCTTCATAATCTGTAAAACTTTCTCAGAGCTGTTCCGTGCGCGCTGAGCGTCTCATCAATCTCTCATTCAAGGTTGCGCGTCTCCTGCACGCCCTTTCCTTAAGTCTCCACCCTTCCGCGTCCAGCTGGAGGACAAACGTGCCTCATGGGAAGATAAACCTCAGACACTCGCTCATTCCTATAAAACCTTAATACAGTTTCACTCGGCCAATGGTCGTTATCAATTTGCACATACATATTCACATATTTATTTAGTAATTCATAAAGAAAACCTGTTGTGCCAAGGAATAATTTATAACCATGCTTTTGTGGACATGATTTACAAATGTAAGCTGAGAAGGCAAAGTGAAATCATCTTGGCCCTTTGAACTTGTCTGATAGATGGTGACATGTGACAGTGAGAAGCCCTGAGGATGTCTGTCCTAAATCTACTGCACCCAAACTCTGAACCTACGCCCCCAACATCATGACTTAGAATAAGCCTGTCATGTCATCCATGAGAGACTCCACAGGAAGGATCCACACTTCACTTGGCGAGTTACCATAGAGTAAAAATACAAATATGAAAAAGAAGAAAAAAAAAAGTTGAAGCAGTTTGAAAAGTTGATTTATATAAAGTGCCTAATTTGGGACATGGTTTAGTGATTGGAAGACAATTCTGAAAACGTAATTAGTTACACAATACTGTACTCTGAATACTTTGAATACTTTTACACTGAGTTGCATTGTATTAGTGTAAAAAAAACATATCATAGGATTAAAACAGCTTTACGTTTGTCGATCCATTTGTTTTGCATTCATTTATCACTAATTACAACTTGCAAATGATTGACCACAAGAACAGTTTTTTTTTTTTTTTGTTCTTCATGCTTTTTAATTTGAACTGTAAATACCACCAAATGGCCTAACTGTCCCGAAATACAGTTATTCACCATTTGTCAAACCTTGGCATCATCATATTACATTAAAAAGTTGGATTATAGATTGTCCTGAGCAGAAGTCTAAATAAATGTACTTTAAATACATGTTTATAGTTTAATTAGCTGTGGCCCAAATAACTGTCACGTCCTGTTCCTGTCTTTAGTTACTTCTCAACACTTGTTTTGTCTCAGGATGAGAGCAGATGCAATTTTGTAATCAACAAATACCTTCATGGGAAAAGCAGTACCCATACGCAGTTCAAGTTCAGGGGTATACTTTCACTCCATAAACAAAGAACGTAAATCTTATTAAAATTGTCTGCACATTCTAAATGTAGTTCAGTTTTTTTTTTTAATCCTTTATGATGTGTCATGTGTAAATGTTTATACTGTGTGCTGCAAATTTCTCACCCTGGTCACCCTTGAGAAAGATGGGTTGAGTGAGTTCTTTAATAAAGGTTCATAAATAAATGCTTCATCTGTCTATCTGTCACCTTTGTCGATAAAAAACCTGAAGACACATCACAGACCACCATATGGGCAGATTGAGCTTTACTTTTGATAACAATTTTATGGTTTAGGGGTAAGTTCCTTTCTCAAAATGCAATACTTTTAAATAGATGGTATAAAAATAGACAATTATTCAAAGCCAACAAAACAACGCCTTCAAAAAGATATTGCTATCAAACATTTCAATGCTCAATCGGAATGTGTTGGACTCCAGCTTTGATGTCTGGAGATTTTAATTTGGCCCGAGCTTTTTTATTTGCTTTTCCCTTCACACTAATTGCTGTGTTTGGAGTCATGCTGACAGGTATGGCCCCAAATATAAACAGTCAGATTAGGTAAACAAATATCAGAGGTATGCAAGCTGTGAACCAGATCTGCGATAGTTGTGTATCATTCGTCACGAAAGAAAACTGCATATTCCAGCAGCTATGGGCCCAAAGGCAGGGTGCACCAAAAACAAGCTGCAATCTGTAGCTTTATCGAGACAAGTTTGTTAACAATGAAAACGCTTATCATACGTTTAATTGTCATAACACTGATTTCTGGTGATGCTACTTTTTCAGAATTCCCATCCTTTTTGTGCGCAGGTGCGTTGCTTAATATTTCCATGGCTAGAGGCCCGTTCAGATGTGTACATGTGTCTGCCATTACTGCAAATTACAAATGGCCAACTCCACAACGTTCCGCTCTCATTTAGTCATCTCCACCACAAGGAAGAGACTGTCAGCCATTTGCAAGAGCCACAAGAAATACGCCACAGCCATCATTAGGCATAGAAATATACAATTAGCACAATGCCATAATGTTTACTGCAAAAACTAGTACATATTGTTTACTGTATTAAACAATTTCTGCGAGTTTTGTAGGGAAATGACTTCTAGTTTTGCTCTGGAGATATTGTGGTTATTAGTACAAAGACCTGGGATGGCTCAACCAAGAACAAGCAGATTATTGCTCTCATCGTAGTGTCTGAAGTGCACTGCTTTTGAAGAGACAAAGGACTTTTCGCTGACAAGATGCCCAGTGGGCCTCAGGTAGCCGAGCTCAAAGGCCAGCAACAAAGCGATCCCTGTAAGCCCCACCCTGCACCTAAATCTCTCCAACTTTTCATGTAACTCTCGGAGAATGATGGATGGATTGCTGGTCAAAAACAAATCCCGTCTTCCAGTTTGATTTACTTCTTCGCTTCTCTTCCTGTTCCCCTCCCTCTCACCGGCCCACTCGCCCTGACCGAAGCACAGGTGTAGCTTCTTGACAAGAACAGCCCTACAGCAGTTTACTTTGTTTCTCCTGTCTTAGCATAACTTTTACAAAATGGTCAAAATGTTGCTTTACCAATTTGTTATCTTGGAATACTAAAACCTTTTCCCACTCTGTGCATTTAATTGAGAACAATACAAACGGTTAAAGGTGGTAACAAACGTAAACCTACTCAGATTACACAATTCAGATTACACAATTCACAAGTCAAAAGTGTGTATTTAGTTATAGAATAGGCAATTATCTGCATTTAAATGTATTTTGTAACATTTTCCAACACATGATCCAATCGGTGTGCTGTATCCTGATTACTTTGAATACTAAACATGCTTTAAATAGTGTTAAAAGACAACATAGCATTCAAACAGTTCGATGTTTGTAATACAGTTTATTTCTCATTAATTACAGAAGGAAAAAAGTTACAAATACACTCACCACAAGAGCCGTGTGTGTTTATCCCTAAATTACACAATGAAGTATGTCATAGACTCCCTCAAAAAAAAAAAAAAAGTTATTTCAATTCATACATTTTCCCATTTAGGGATTTGTTGTTGTTTTTTACATTTGCCTACTTAGCCAGGAGTCTACTTAAGTAGTTTAGTAGTTTTTTAGTTTATTGTACATTTCGTCTGACTAAAAGCACCAAAAAGTCTGTTTGACATGTAAAATACAGGGCATTTAATTGAGAATATGCAGTAAAGTGACAATTAACGTATATTAACAGGAAAAAAAATGCTTAATGCTTCATGTTTAAGGATGTAGTGCAACTTCAGGTTAATGGTTCGATATTCAAGCACTCCCAATGTGCAAAAACAGAAGCGTGTTTTAGGTGAATTAATGACATTTGTGCACTCTGACCCATTCACTTTCTTGACTCAAATGAGGGACTGATAAATGTCTATATTTGTGTTATGTGTGTGGATTGTGAACAAGAGTTGCTCTTTCCACCAAGTTTTATGCACACAGTGATTAATTTAAAATATATAGCATTATTCCAGGCGATAACAAAAAACAAACGTACTCTTGCACGTGTTATTCTATAATTTGGACTGGGCCAGAGCAGCAGCCATGTCTCCGCTTACATAACTTTTAAAGACACAGGTTTCTCATTTTTCTGATACAAACACAAGCCCATGTGAGCGCCGAGGACCATCTGCACACAATCTATTTCAAAGTGTCTTTCATCTGTGCAATAAAAACCTCAAATGCCTTTCCAGAAGCAAGCCTGTACAGGAGTCACTTGTGTGTATTTTTTTTACCTTTATTTACCCTCTCGGTGCAATATTGGAATACAGCTTCAAGGGAATGAAAATGAATGGGAATCACAAGCCACAGAGGGTTTGGGAAATGCTTTGCTTTGGCTAATCTACGGCTGTGTGGTGACAAGTGGGATCTGGCGTTGGGCTCCTCCGTGTTCTGGGCGTGTTGGTTGGGTGTGAGATGTATCACTGCAGAAAGTGAGAAACGAGAAAGAAAGTGAATGAGCGAAAGGTTAAAAAAGAGACAAGTATGATTAGCAGTGGATAGAGTTTCATGCCTGGGAGGTCACTGTGGGGATTCTCTACCTGTGGCTGCAAACTTGACAACCTTGAAGAACTATGTTTGTCAAGTTTAAGATCCTACAATGTACAAATTATATTATAAAACTCAAAACTTTCAAATTCCAGGGGCGTTGAACTGGAAGGTGAATGGAGGGCGGTGCAAAGGGCCCGCAAAAGCGTGTGATGGTTTTTTCTCAGTTGCATTTGTCTATGCTTTAATCTATTTTTGTTGTAATAAATGCATTGTGTAAATGCAGTAAAGTCCATGAGATGCTGTACAATTATGCATGACATCTGAGGAGTTTTTTACAGATAGTGATTTTAATTTGCAGTTTGTGTACTTTTTTACAGTAATAATATGTTTCAAGATGTTTGTGAAAATGGTCTGGTAGTTATTGCAAAACAAACAGTATGGTATCATGATATAGGCTGGTAGCAGGATGTCTATGAATGAAAAGTAATTCTGCACGTAGCAATGTGTACATTCTAACAATAGTGTATGAAAAAATACCAATATATTTGTGGGGATGAACAAAACATACAAAATTATATACAGGGGCCCTCGAGAAGATTATCCGGAGCCCAGAATTTGGTGATATACGCTCCTGTATAATTCACATCTGAAGACAAAACAAGCACATTTCTAAAACATTTCCATCATAACAAATATATTTTACTTCATCATATGCCTGTTTATGAGGTTATTCTATGGTAAAACATCTAAGATAAACTAGTTTAACATTTGAGTTAAAGTTAGAACTATCACCCCAGAATATTTCAGTCTCGGATGTTGCTGAGATGCTGCTGTCAGGATGCAAATTCTTGTGTGAAAACTTTGACGCCTTCAGGTCAATGTAGCTGTTTGCTCCCATTGTCTCGTTCTGTGTTACAACTTGTAATTACAGGCTGTTATATTGTGAAAAATGCTTGTGGCCATTCCGTGGTTGGACCTAAACTTTGATTGCGATGACGTCAGATGCAAACCACAGCCATGTCTTTATGTGTTGCTGTCACCGTCTATTTCCACCCAGTGTGTGAAAAACAGCTTTCCTTCTTTCCATCTGTGCAATTCCCCGACTGCTACAGCGAGTGCTACTGTTGTTGCACCGGGATTGCCACAACCGAAGTGGCTATGGTTGTGTTAGCACATTTTGACTTGGAAAGGAAAGAACTGTATTTAACGGAATAACAGTGATGAGATTATCAAATATCAATAATATAGTGAATGTACAATTTGATTAATAAAAAATGCTGCAAAGAAAGAGCAGATAAAATAAAAATAAAAATAGAAAAATCTTCAGTTGTTAACTTTCAGAAAAGGGTATAAAGTGATATTTCTGTACCTTTGTGTGTCATTCTAGAGTCATTTCACATTTGCCTTATACTTAAACCTTAACTTGTTAGACTGTTTGAATATTTACAGAAAAAGTTTCAAAGGTCGTCTGGACACTGTTTTAAAATTCAAGTAATTTTTAACCTGACGGACCAACTGAAAATGACTTTTGGATGGAAGTTAAAATGTCTTGAGTTTTTAAAATATTGTTCAGATGACAATCTTTGAAACCTAATGGATCACCCCTGGACAAATTAGGGATTACACTGACTTGTTTCTATAAATCATTTGAATATTGTTATCAGGATACTCCCAAAACACACCTATATATTCATTTTTGTCAAAGTCCCATCCTCTAGAAATCTTTAAGCATTCATTTATATCCATGTACACAAAGGCTCACTATTGTATTGGCATAAACAACAACACAAAGATTCTGAAAGTAATTTGTAAAGTAAGTATAATTCCTGGATTTAGACCACAGCAGTTTGTCTGTGGCTCTTTTGGAGTTCTCTTTCCCCTGCGAAACATGAAATACCAATGCTAATGTCTCAAAGTGCTTTAAAAAGACTTGAAACAGGAGATGATGGTCTGAGTTTCACAGGAATGTAAAATCAACTGTGATTCAAGCAAGCAAAGGAGCTTGTTGTTGTTTTGGCCAAAGGGGACAAGAGTGTACGGAATATTTGACCCACCAGGTTGAAAACAGGTCACAAGAACAAGATATATGGGCTGAAAAAATGTAGCAGGTTGACGTTTTTATTGTTGCTCATATGCAACCTTTTCCTTTTCCTTAGAAGGTTCATGTTTTCATTTTAATTTGGAATCCAGTTTTTCAAGCATCCAACATTTAAGATTAGGATTCTGTATAAAAAAGTTGCATCAGGCTCCTTTTTTCTTTGCGCAGAAAAGTCAAAGTATTTTTTTGTAACTAATGATTTTTTTATTGTTTTTTTTTTTTAATCCTAAAATATAACATGAATTGGGTATGTAAAAGCATAAACATATCAAAGATGTTAAAGTAAAAAAATAAGATATACATTGTCAAATACCAGACATAACTGCTACTAATCTGATGACGTTGGTGGAATTCCCCTGTAAATAAAAGCATATATAAAGGCACATATGTGAAGAAATGTGTACAAAAATTAGAGTTTACCAAGATAAACACATAGGCCGATGTCACGTGTGGCAAAAGAAAAAGCTAAAGTTGAACACCTTTGTAAAGTGAAGTAGATTACAGGTTTCTGATTGGCTTATAATTATTGAGGCCCGTTTCTTCATTGAGGTTAACAATCAGTGCAACCAAAGGGGCAATTTTGACTATTAAGACCACCCATCTGAGACTTATGGGGGGTCTGTGTGAAGCACATGTAAGGATTGCTTAACAAAGCAGCGAAGATGTGAAGAAAAAGAAGGAATATTTAAGACCATTCTTACTCAAACTGCAATGTGCATCCTTTTAAACAGAAAAAAAGGGTTTGGGTTAGGATTACAGGGTGAAGATGCACCGCCACAAATTGCAGTGAGCTGGAGATAGCAGAGTGGGTTGGTGCAGGTCGGGCATCATACTCAAGAGAACAGAATGTATTGTTCTAAACCAAATATTCAACTATTGGCTGCATGTTACGTACAGTTTTTGTGTTCAAGCTCTACAGCAACAATTATCTGTAAGTGATCCAAGGAGGGAACTATAAACTGGTCCAATGTGAATCACAAACATCACAGTCTGATCAGTAAAATGAGCTTTGGTTAAAGTGGAAAGGGATTCAATGGTTTCAGAATACACATTTTTTTCTTTATTTATTATACTATCAATACTTTTGGTCTTAACGTTGTGCCTGATTGGTGTAAGTAATTTGTTCATTGAATCTGACCATGTTATCTCTGATCTCTCCTCTCTTCCTGTGAACAATGCCAGTGCCACACATCTCGGCCTGTCTTTGAAGCCTTCCGCCCCGAGTGGCTGTGCTGTCTCTGGGCGCTATCCTTTTGAAAAACATACTCCACTTGTTCAGAATGACGGTGCTATTGAAGCAGGTGGAGCACCAAACTGGAATGCGATCATGTGATTAGGCCAACAATAAGAGGCCACGGCAGACGAACCACCGCTTTGAAACTCGTGTATTGTTTGTTTTCACTTGGGAGCCCTCATGCCTGGGATACGGAAGGATGCTCTCTGGATTCAGCTGGCATCAGGATAGAGTTCCTCACAGTGATCCCGCACATATTGTAACTGTTGACATTTTTGTGGAAGGTCTGTGCATATGAGGTTTTCGGCTTTCTTCTCAAAGACTGTAGTTGCTATTCGTTGCTCTGACTTCAGTTACACTAGATAAATACAATAAAGAGTAAAAACACAAATTCTGAAAAGGATAATATACTCGATTTTGAATATTTAATTTGCGTCGTAACATGAACAGTGATCTTTGAAAATGATCCAGTTATATATATGTACTGTGCAGCCTATAATCATTCCATTCCTTCATAATAATATACAAACTACTCAATCCACAATATGATATCGTTTTAACATTAACACTAAAATCATGTTAGAGTTTTAAAATGTGAATCGTCTTTTTACCTTACCTGTACTTACATTATTTTATTTTATTTCAGTGTTTACAAGATGTGTTCTTTCAAAGTCATGCAATATCTATTTGTGCTTTCTGTAATCACATCACTGCATGGTTCACTGCAGGATCTCAGAAATGGAGGGAAACCTTCTCATTTGGCCTTTTCCATCGTTGTCTTGACAGAATTAGTACAATACACACAACCTGGTGGGCTGCTAGTTTCCTGAAGATCTTTTTGAACTGCAGGGAAGCTGCACTCCGCTGGGATGTATAAACGTCTTGTTTATGCGTTCACTCAATAGTCCAATATTCAGACAGGAGTTTGGCGTACTCACTGTATACATAACTGAAACATGTGTTCAGTCCAGTTTCCCAGTATGTATGCATGTATGAAGAGATTGCATACAACCCTCTGGTTCAAACGCATGATTGTAATTGATACATCTAAACTGTAGGATTTTAAAGGGGACATGTTATACAAAATCAACTTTAGTGAACTTTTAAACTCCTCATTAGTTACTTTAAATTTGTATTTTGACTGAAATATGCATGTTTGAGTTAATCCTGTATTGTCCTGCAAGTGCTCAGAAAATTCCTGTTTTCAACTATGCCCAATCCCCGTTCATATCCCTGTACTTAGTTGCAATTATTTGAAAAATTAAGAGAGAAATGTAGGCTTCACGTCACGTAGTCATTTAAAAAAAAAAAAAAAAAAACTTACTGTCACTACGACGATGAGTGGCTTAAAGCTTCATCAGCTGATCTTAATGTTTAATATGAATACATTATTGAATGTACTTTGCATGTCAAGCTACTGGTTGGAATTTCAGATTACAACCGATATCAGTGCCTGATTACAGATTTTTTTTGTGTGAAGCCATAGCCACTGGATGACAGATGTTGGAGGACGTAATACGTGTATAGACTGAATATACTGCCTTGCGTGTGGGCACAGAATGAATCACTTTTATTTTGTGTCTCAAAACAGAAGCAGGTGCAGTCCCCATCATAAACAGCAGAATGCAGAGCAGGTTACAATTAAAACAAGATGTTGGTGGATGAGTCAGAAGCAGCAGACATATGTTTATTTGAACCTCCAGGCTTGGCCGGAGTGAACGAGAAGTCTTCCGAGTGGTTTAATGTAATTATGGATGAGCCCCAGAGGTCAGCGGAAGAAAAGAAGAGACCATGATGTCTGCCCTGTGATGTGATCAGAGGATCACCACTTCCTCCTTCCTGTTTGTTTCCTCCTGGCCTTACAGCTGTGCACAGATGCCAAGTAAGAAGAGTGTTCTCACAGATAACACAAGCCAATTACACTTAAGGATTTAGGCCCATTTCCTTTTCCTGTCGCTATCTCTCTTACATCTGGTTTATCGTCAATATTTTCTCTGTGTCTGTTGGAATCTTTACTCCACCACCAAATGCTGCTGATTATGCCCAAAAATGCAGTGTCTGTATGCCATCTTTGCCAGGCTATGCAACAGATGGGCTAACTGATGAAACTATGCGGTTATGGAAATGGAAGCTAATATGTGGTATGGAAATGTTCCAGTGTACTCCTGATGTCTTCAGAATGCACACAGAAAGACATTTATCTTACTGTCTAACTATTCATGCATCCAGGGAAAACAATAATAATTCATTAAATACTAACTCAAAATAAAGACAAACAAAACCATGTCATTGTTATATAATCCCTGAATTCAGTTAGTGTTATTTACAATTATTTGGAATATTCTATTGTGACCATGTAATTCCCTTGTGGATATAGCCTAAACACAACAGCATCAAGGGACTTCCTGTTATAATAATTTGGTGTGCTTTCATCCATTCTGTGATGTTTCAGCCTTTGAAAGCTCAACACCTGCTTGCCCCAGACGCTTGAGCTGCACTTTAGCTGTTCAACGCTTGCCTGTTTTGTTTAGCATTCCTCCACTGCAAAGGTCTCCACTGAAGACAGGGACTGTGGCCACAGCTTTACATTATGAGGGTAAAAGTGTAGTGAGTGAGTGAAGAGTACTAATTGAGATAATTTTGTGGTGTGAAGAACATTAACTATTATTATATTTGGAAGTGGCAGAGTTTAAAAATCTCTCTCTCTCTCTCTCTCTAGATATATATATATATATATATATATATATGTTTTTATTTTTATTTTTTTAAATCAACGAAAGATTTCTGTAATTGTAATCTATGTTGATGCCATTGTACTTTCAAAGGTTCCTTGTCTATCTAGTGCTATATAGTCCGGTTAAGTGATGCTGTATGAGCTTATATCGCCATCTACGGACACAAACATGCTATTGCAATTAGGGAAGACAAACCAGAAATATAACATAATCAGGAATTTTGTATGTTATTTAATAGGTGATTTAATGTACCTTCAGTTCACTTGTTTGATGCTCAGATGCTGCACTATGTACAGGTGATGTATATGTTGTTGCAAATTGAGGATCCTAGACATCAGTGTCTTGGTGCTCCTTAGAAAGGCTTTGTTCCGAAACACTTCATTAACTGACCACAAAATAAGCAACTGACAACGGCTTCATTCTACAGATTTTGCTTCTGCTGCTTTTCGTTTTCTGTTGAGATAGGACAACAATAAAAAAGGGCATTGCTGTTTAAAAAAACAAACAAAAAACATTATTGACTTACCTTTGGGGATGAACTTGAGCGAGCTGCTAAAGATTCAGAAACGTGACAGTCCTTCTTTTGGTCCATCATACAAGAACTCATGACCCAAACCATTGCCACACTTTCCACAGCAAACCTAAGAAACAAATTTACGTGATTATTTACATTGTCTTATCCAAAAAGACCATAAAGTTAAGCCATAAGACCATAATTTAGCAAAATAGAAAATAGAAGAAATTTTGTATTATTAAATATTATTTGCTACAATTTAATGACTGTTACAAAACAATAATAACTCACTTTTAAAGGTCCCCACGCTTCAGGGTGTTTGGACACACTGTCTGGGTGAACAGTCTGAGAGAAAGCTGGCCAAGGAGAGGAGTGCTGAAACTTTGAGGTGCTGGAGAACAACTCATGGCCACAGTCCGAACACACATATATGCCTCAAAAAGGAAAGAAACTTCATCATAAACAATTACTTTAAACAAAAAATGTAAAGCCTATTTCTTTCAATCCCAGACTGCTTACCAGGTTGGAAATGGTTTGTGTATTCCTCTCCTCCAGAGAAAGAGCAGTATGACATTTCGTCCATGTTTTCCCTCACAGCTTGAACTGGAAATAACCTGCTTCACTCTCCCTTGTGTAATGTGACGTTATACTCTTTACTTCCACATGAGGGCAGCACTCAACACTCAAATAGTGACTTGTTATGGATAAAATATTGAATTGGGTACACAGAAAATAATAGATTAAAATGATTTATTTCAATTATGCACATAAGTTAGGTATTTAACATTTATACATTAAGCTGTAATAAACTGTATTAAATTACTGAAAAAATTACACAACAAAGATGTCACTGATAGATTGTGTGTTTTCTTTTGTAAAAATATGATATTTCCTGATTGCTGTAGTATAAATAGAAAACTTTAAATTATTGACCATTTAGCACTGAACTGAATAATACCTGTATTTAAATTTGAGAGGCAGTGTTGTGTGTTTCAAGCTGTTTTGTTCAAATGTGGCAACAGTTCATCAGAGCTTTGGTGTCCCGTATAAGGCTTGTACCAGACCTCGTCATACAATGTCCACATCTTCAGCAATTGAGAAACTTCCACAGATCCAGCAGCAGAAATAACTCACATTATTGTCCATCTACTTTGTCTAAAATTGAGATATACAAAATGAACACATGGGATTAATACTTGCATGAGATTATTCAACAGTTTTAATGCTTTAATATTCTCTGACCTTTAGGGATGAACTTCAGTGAGCTGCTGAATATTCAGAAGCGTGAGAGTCCTTTGGATGGGCCATCATTGACAAACTCATGACCCAGACCATTTCCACATTTCCCACATCGCACCTGCAGAATAGATATTGCAGAGCATGAAAACTAAACAAATGTAATAACTCATAATACTTGTTGTCAGTTTGTCAAGGTGGTATAGCTTCACCTTGTATGCCCCAGGACTTTCCTCATGCTTGGACACACTGTCCTCATGAACAGTCTCTGTGAATGCAGGCCAAGGAGAAGAGTGTTCATACTTGGATCGACTGGAAAACAGCTGATGGTCACACTTTGAGCAAACATAAATACCTAAAAAAAACACAACAAACAAACAACTTTCTTTGAGTGGTGCAGAAAACCTATTCATAAATGGCATACTATATACTTTGTATTTAGAAACAGTTACAATTAAGTGATGGGTGTTCTGTTCTGCCACCTTTTAAGACCAGTTAACTCTCCACTCTTGACAATAGCTGGTTTAAACGCATTTTGTAAGGTTTGTTATGCAACTAGTGGGCCTTTCACGCATACCGTATTACAATATGTTATAACAAAAGTGTTATACATTGTGTTACATCTACATACGTGTCGTGTTATTTATTACATTGATAGTTGTTCATTATGTCCCTCAAACAACTGAGTTATAGGATAGACATAGTAAGAGAAGCTAG
This sequence comes from Rhinogobius similis, assembly GCA_019453435.1. Lineage (NCBI taxonomy): Eukaryota > Metazoa > Chordata > Actinopteri > Gobiiformes > Gobiidae > Rhinogobius > Rhinogobius similis. Next base: position 24,033,920 of record CM033631.1, read on the forward strand.
CTTATTGCAACACGTTTGTTCTGGTGAGGATTAAAGTGACATCAAAGTCGATGTGCGTGTTGTTCATGAGAGCAATCACTTACCAGGCTTGAAGTGGTCTTTAAAGACCTCTCCTCCAAAAAATGAGCAAAATGACATACTTTGTTATCAAAAACTGTCTTCAGAGAGAGCTAAAGTTATGCAAACGAAAAACTTTAAGGACACTTCCGGTTAGCTCACTTTTTCAGAATAAAGTTTAAGTCTATATGACAGGTTCTCATGTTTTTCTAATACTGACTTAGTTTGGTGGGAGGGCACCTGTGTTAAATATTTATCATAGGTGACATCTGTGAAGTAGCTGTTTGTGAAGAAAATTTGAAAAATGAAAGTTTAAAATGACAGGAAGAGGTGCTGAGTTCTAAAATGAAATCTCCCTCCACCTGTCGCCAAAAAGCACATACATGACAGTTTAAACGGTCATTCAACAACATAAGGTGTTATCAGGTATTATAATTTGTCAAATCATAACTATTGTGTAATTAATATGGATTTTGTCCCTTGTTTTCAAAATGGTTGCTAGGAAACCTGTGGAATTACCTCCACCTATGTCATATTTGCTGCTCATAACCAACCAGGAAGTGACATTATAAACTTTACGAAAATAGTCAAACTGCAGACAAACAGGAAAAATGCTTAGTAAAATCTTATATATAATCATCTTCACTACATTTTAGTGAATTGTGACATCTAACCTGTCGTATAGACTTTAAGTTAAAAATCTTGCCAAGTCACGTGACTGTGTCACGTTTTAAAAACCGACAAGCCATAAAAATAAAATATTATATTTTATCCAATCAGTCAACTAAACTACAGATTCGCTAGGTGTTTTTTTTTTTTTTTTGTTTTTTTCAAACTGCGGATCACATTAAAAACGTTGTACTTAGTCTTGCGAATCACAACAAAAAAGTAATATACGAACACAATTTTCCTTCGTTTATTTGACATTGTGCCACTAACCCGGTCCTGAAGAGAACCATGGAGTGGACGCAGCTCAAAGAGGAGGAGTCGCCGTCTCCTGTTGGATTTGGAGTTTAATCTGGATTAAAGTTTGGTCCTGTCTGCGGCCACGACTCCAATAATCACATTATTCTATGTAGGCTGACGCGTCAGGACCAGGCTGGACGAAAGCCCTAATGTCATGCTGTTTCAGCGGGGTGAAGTTAGTTTTGTTTTCGATATTCGTGACACATTCAGCGATAAATGGCAATAACTCCAAAACGACTGACAAAAAAAAAATCTTAACAACGTTATCACAAATAGGAAATATGTATTAATGTTTCACAGGCTTCCTTTTCGTTATTTTCGCTGGATATAATGAGCACCGAGCCGTAAAACGCGTCTGAATGTGAGTTTCGCCGGAAAAGCTCGCTCTTTGCCGAGCTGTAAGTAAGGGACCGTGAGAAAAGTGCAGGATCTTTTCGTTTTTTGCTATAATTTGCTAAGTGTGTGTACTCATGAGACCAGTGGCATTCATTAAAGGGACATAGTGGACAACGTTCACAGCCTGTCTTTTCAACCCTACTGGTAGAAAAGGGAATTATATGTCCAAAGTCCAAAAATTTGGACATGTAATTGTATTTGCATGTCCTAAAATTACAATCTTTTTGTAATAGCTTTTTTCGACAGGGCCATAGAGACACCAAACCACTGCCATTCTGTCCATGGGGACAGTGGACAACTTTCACAGTTTCTTATTTCACCCCTACTGGTAGAAAAGGGTATTGCATGTCCAAAAATTACAATCTTTTTGTAATAGCTTTTTCCGACAGGGTCATAGAGACACCAAACCACTGCCATTCTGTCCATGGGGACAGTGGACAACTTTCACAGTTTCTTATTTCACCCCTACTGGTAGAAAAGGGTATTGCATGTCCAAAAATTACGGTCTTTTTGTAATAGCTTTTTTCGACAGGGTGCTTTTTTCGACAGGGCCATAGAGACACCAAACCACTGCCATTCTGTCCCCATGGACAGTGGACAACTTTCACAGTTTCTTATTTCACCCCTACTGGTAGAAAAGGGTATTGCATGTCCAAAAATTACGGTCTTTTTGTAATAGCTTTTTACGACAGGGTCATAGAGACACCAAACCACTGCCATTCTGTCCATGGGGACAGTGGACAACTTTCACAGTTTCTTATTTCACCCCTACTGGTAGAAAAGGGTATTGCATGTCCAAAAATTACGGTCTTTTTAATAGCTTTTTCGACAGGGTCATAGAGACACCAAACCACTGCCATTCTGTCCCCATGGACAGTGGACAACTTTCACAGTTTCTTATTTCACCCCTACTGGTAGAAAAGGGTATTGCATGTCCAAAAATTACAGTCTTTTGTAATAGCTTTTTCGACAGGGTCATAGAGACACCAAACCACTGCCATTCTGTCCATGGGGACAGTGGACAACTTTCACAGTTTCTTATTTCACCCCTACTGGTAGAAAAGGGTATTGCATGTCCAAAATTACGGTCTTTTTGTAATAGCTTTTTCCGACAGGGCCATAGAGACACCAAACCACTGCCATTCTGTCCATGGGGACAGTGGACAACTTTCACAGTTTCTTATTTCACCCCTACTGGTAGAAAAGGGTATTGCATGTCCAAAAATTACAATCTTTTTGTAATAGCTTTTTTCGACAGGGTCATAGAGGCACCAAACCACTGCCATTCTGTCCCCATGGACAGTGGACAACTTTCACAGTTTCTTATTTCACCCCTACTGGTAGAAAAGGGTATTGCATGTCCAAAAATTACGGTCTTTTTGTAATAGCTTTTTTCGACAGGGACATAGATTAAACAAACCACTGCCATTCTGTCCCCATGGACAGTGGACAACATTCACAGATTCTTATTTCAACCCTCGTGGTAGACAAGGGTATTGCATGTCCAAAAATTACGGTCTTTTTGTAATAGCTTTTTCCGACAGGGCCATAGAGACACCAAACCACTGCCATTCTGTCCATGGGGACAGTGGACAACTTTCACAGTTTCTTATTTCACCCCTACTGGTAGAAAAGGGTATTGCATGTCCAAAAATTACAATCTTTTTGTAATAGCTTTTTTCGACAGGGTCATAGAGGCACCAAACCACTGCCATTCTGTCCCCATGGACAGTGGACAACTTTCACAGTTTCTTATTTCACCCCTACTGGTAGAAAAGGGAATTACATGTCCAAAAATGACGGTCTTTTGTAATAGCTTTTTTCGACAGGGTCATAGAGACACCAAACCACTGCCATTCTGTCCATGGGGACAGTGGACAACTTTCACAGTTTCTTATTTCACCCCTACTGGTAGAAAAGGGTATTGCATGTCCAAAAATGACGGTCTTTTTGTAATAGCTTTTTTCGACAGGGTCATAGAGGCACCAAACCACTGCCATTCTGTCCCCATGGACAGTGGACAACTTTCACAGTTTCTTATTTCACCCCTACTGGTAGAAAAGGGTATTGCATGTCCAAAAATGACGGTCTTTTTGTAATAGCTTTTTTCGACAGGGTCATAGAGGCACCAAACCACTGCCATTCTGTCCCCATGGACAGTGGACAACTTTCACAGTTTCTTATTTCACCCCTACTGGTAGAAAAGGGTATTGCATGTCCAAAAATGACGGTCTTTTGTAATAGCTTTTTTCGACAGGGTCATAGAGGCACCAAACCACTGCCATTCTGTCCCCATGGACAGTGGACAACTTTCACAGTTTCTTATTTCACCCCTACTGGTAGAAAAGGGTATTGCATGTCCAAAAATTACGGTCTTTTTGTAATAGCTTTTTCGACAGGGTCATAGAGGCACCAAACCACTGCCATTCTGTCCCCATGGACAGTGGACAACTTTCACAGTTTCTTATTTCACCCCTACTGGTAGAAAAGGGTATTGCATGTCCAAAAATTACGGTCTTTTTGTAATAGCTTTTTTCGACAGGGTCATAGAGACACCAAACCACTGCCATTCTGTCCCCATGGACAGTGGACAACTTTCACAGTTTCTTATTTCACCCCTACTGGTAGAAAAGGGTATTGCATGTCCAAAAATTACGTTCTTTTTGTAATAGCTATTTTCGACAGGGTCATAGAGGCACCAAACCACTGCCATTCTGTCCCCATGGACAGTGGACAACTTTCACAGTTTCTTATTTCACCCCTACTGGTAGAAAAGGGTATTGTGGCTGTCCAAAAATTACGGTCTTTTTGTAATAGCTTTTTCGACAGGGTCATAGAGGCACCAAACCACTGCCATTCTGTCCCCATGGACAGTGGACAACTTTCACAGTTTCTTATTTCACCCCTACTGGTAGAAAAGGGTATTGCATGTCCAAAATTACGGTCTTTGTGTAATAGCTTTTTCCGACAGGGCCATAGAGACACCAAACCACTGCCATTCTGTCCATGGGGACAGTGGACAACTTTCACAGTTTCTTATTTCACCCCTACTGGTAGAAAAGGGTATTGCATGTCCAAAAATTACAATCTTTTTGTAATAGCTTTTTTCGACAGGGTCATAGAGGCACCAAACCACTGCCATTCTGTCCCCATGGACAGTGGACAACTTTCACAGTTTCTTATTTCACCCCTACTGGTAGAAAAGGGTATTGCATGTCAAAAATAAACGGTCTTTTTTTAATAGCTTTTTTCGACAGGGTCATAGAGACACCAAACCACTGCCATTCTGTCCCCATGGACAGTGGACAACTTTCACAGTTTCTTATTTCACCCCTACTGGTAGAAAAGGGTATTGCATGTCCAAAAATTACGTTCTTTTTTTAATAGCTTTTTTCGACAGGGTCATAGAGGCACCAAACCACTGCCATTCTGTCCCCATGGACAGTGGACAACTTTCACAGTTTCTTATTTCACCCCTACTGGTAGAAAAGGGTATTGCATGTCCAAAAATTACGGTCTTTTTGTAATAGCTTTTTTCGACAGGGTCATAGAGGCACCAAACCACTGCCATTCTGTCCCCATGGACAGTGGACAACTTTCACAGTTTCTTATTTCACCCCTACTGGTAGAAAAGGGTATTGCATGTCCAAAAATTACGGTCTTTTTGTAATAGCTTTTTCCGACAGGGCCATAGAGACACCAAACCACTGCCATTCTGTCCATGGGGACAGTGGACAACTTTCACAGTTTCTTATTTCACCCCTACTGGTAGAAAAGGGTATTGCATGTCCAAAAATTACAATCTTTTTGTAATAGCTTTTTTCGACAGGGTCATAGAGGCACCAAACCACTGCCATTCTGTCCCCATGGACAGTGGACAACTTTCACAGTTTCTTATTTCACCCCTACTGGTAGAAAAGGGAATTACATGTCCAAAAATGACGGTCTTTTGTAATAGCTTTTTTCGACAGGGTCATAGAGACACCAAACCACTGCCATTCTGTCCATGGGGACAGTGGACAACTTTCACAGTTTCTTATTTCACCCCTACTGGTAGAAAAGGGTATTGCATGTCCAAAAATGACGGTCTTTTTGTAATAGCTTTTTTCGACAGGGTCATAGAGGCACCAAACCACTGCCATTCTGTCCCCATGGACAGTGGACAACTTTCACAGTTTCTTATTTCACCCCTACTGGTAGAAAAGGGTATTGCATGTCCAAAAATGACGGTCTTTTGTAATAGCTTTTTTCGACAGGGTCATAGAGGCACCAAACCACTGCCATTCTGTCCCCATGGACAGTGGACAACTTTCACAGTTTCTTATTTCACCCCTACTGGTAGAAAAGGGTATTGCATGTCCAAAATTACGGTCTTTTGTAATAGCTTTTTCGACAGGGTCATAGAGGCACCAAACCACTGCCATTCTGTCCCCATGGACAGTGGACAACTTTCACAGTTTCTTATTTCACCCCTACTGGTAGAAAAGGGTATTGCATGTCCAAAAATTACGGTCTTTTGTAATAGCTTTTTCGACAGGGTCATAGAGGCACCAAACCACTGCCATTCTGTCCCCATGGACAGTGGACAACTTTCACAGTTTCTTATTTCACCCCTACTGGTAGAAAAGGGTATTGCATGTCCAAAAATTACGGTCTTTTTAATAGCTTTTTCGACAGGGTCATAGAGACACCAAACCACTGCCATTCTGTCCCCATGGACAGTGGACAACTTTCACAGTTTCTTATTTCACCCCTACTGGTAGAAAAGGGTATTGCATGTCCAAAAATTACGGTCTTTTTAATAGCTTTTTCGACAGGGTCATAGAGGCACCAAACCACTGCCATTCTGTCCCCATGGACAGTGGACAACTTTCACAGTTTCTTATTTCACCCCTACTGGTAGAAAAGGGTATTGCATGTCCAAAAATTACGGTCTTTTTGTAATAGCTTTTTTCGACAGGGTCATAGAGGCACCAAACCACTGCCATTCTGTCCCCATGGACAGTGGACAACTTTCACAGTTTCTTATTTCACCCCTACTGGTAGAAAAGGGTATTGCATGTCCAAAAATTACGGTCTTTTTGTAATAGCTTTTTCCGACAGGGTCATAGAGACACCAAACCACTGCCATTCTGTCCATGGGGACAGTGGACAACTTTCACAGTTCCTTATTTCACCCCTACTGGTAGAAAAGGGTATTGCATGTCCAAAAATTACGGTCTTTTTTTAATAGTAATAGAGACACGAAACCAGAGTGGACAACTTTGACAGGTTCTCAGTTGTTTTTTGAATAGTTCGTTAAAATGCTGCATTTGTTTTTATATCAGAAATTACATCTTAAATATACTTTGATTGCTTACCACTATGTCCACATGTCAACGCCAAAAGCAGACTACAAATATGATTTTGTTCAATCAAAAATATATAAATATATTATACACTATATGTCATCCACTGTAAATCGAATATTAGTTTAAATAGAACATTTAAAAATACACATTGTCACTTGTTTTGGAAAATATGTAATTACTGTACTATGCACTGATAATTAAAAATGTGATTTAAGTGTTGTGATTTTTATGACCGATCACTTTGTTTTAGTTATCAACTACAGGTGTGGTAACAAACATCAGGTGTAAAATGTAAAGATGAAAAAGATGAAAAGATTAACCCTTTACCCTCGTCGCAGTAATGCGACTTACTTTTTTCAAGTGCAAGGAAAATTATGAATAAATTATAAACCACAAAACATTTCAATCATCGATAACAAGCTTTCATAGTTTTATTACACACGTCACATCCGTTTGAAAACCTATAAATAACGGCCGAGAAAAACAAAAACTGAAAAAAAAAAAAAACATGGCTGGAAGAAGTACACACTATTCTCTTGTTCACTACACAGCAGACTCAGATTCGAGGGAAATTATTTTCCTGAGACTGACAATGATTGCTCAAGTGAAGAAGACACCCAGAGTGGTCGTCTAAGAGGCAGGGGACGGAGAGGGAGAGGGAGAGGGAGAGGCCGAGGCAGAGGCCGAGGCAGAGGTGGTGGCCAGCCCCATGACACTAGTGGGGATGAGGGCTGGGAGCAGCTGAGAGAAGTTGCGGATTTTCAAGGGTGGATCAAACCATTTGATATGTACATCTACACAGGAGACAGAGATTTGAGAGATGCCAGGCCAATAGATATTTTATCACTCTTTCTGACAGATGAGTTTTGGAAACTGATCGCTGATGAAACAAACAGATATGCAGCCCAGGTCACATCAGCAATGGAGATGAAGCCACAATCCAGATTTTTAGAGTGGTATGATGTATCCATTTCTGAAATGAAAGCTTTCATTGCATTGCATTTGTCTATGGGCCTTGTAGATAAACCTGAAATAGAGGATTATTGGGCAACATTTTGGCTTACACAGACGCCTGGTTTTGGGAGCGTAATGTCTAGAAATAGATTCGAAATTATTCTTTCATGCTTTCATTTGGTCAACAATAACAATTATGTGAGACAAGGTGAACCAGGGCATGATAAGCTTTTCAAAGTCCGTCCAATAATACAGTTGATTATTCCCAAATTTGCAGCAGTCTACAGTCCACTCAAGGAGCTTTCTTTAGATGAGATGACAATAGCATTCAAGGGAGGTCAACACTCAAATGTTACAGTCCCAATAAACCAGATAAATATGGCTATAGAGTGTATGTTTTGAGTGAGAGCAGTTCAGGGTATGTTTTGCGTTGGTCCTTGCACACAGGGCAGTACACAGATAATGCCAGCAACATCAGTGCAACTCATGTTGTTGTTCGTGAACTTGTAGATCCTTACACTGGAAAAGGCCACGAAATTTACATGGACAGTTACTATACCTCACCAGCAATTGCAAATGAATTAGCTGATTTGGAAACCGGACTATGTGGTACAGTGAGAAGTTAAAGGAATGGTATGCCTAAAAGCCTGGGGAAACCTATCTTGCATCTAAAAAAGGGAGATGACCCTGTTTTTATGCGGAAAGGTAAACTTCTGGCTTGTGCTTGGCAAGACACTAAACGTGTCACTATGCTCTCTACACTGCATGTCAATGCATGTTTTAATAAAAGAATCATGTCAAAGACAAAAGCAACTGGCTTTCAAGCAAGAATAAACAGACCACTGTGTGTCAACCAGTACAATATGTACATGGGGGGTGTAGACACATCAGACCAGAGGATGAAAACCTATCTGTTTCCCCACCGGTCCAGGAAGTGGTATCACCGCATCTTTAACGCCATCCTCAGTATTTCTGTTGTCAACTCACACATTATTTACACTAAATGCACCCCGGGCCCACACAAAGCCCTGAAGGCCTACATCCAGGACGTTGTTGATGCATTGTTGGCTGGTTACACCAAAAAGGAGGGTAGCAAAGGTGGCCGGCCTTCAAGAGCAGGGAGGGTAATACCACAAAGGCTCACAGAACGTCACTGGCTTTGTGAAGCAGAGGGCCGTCCAGACTGTGTTGTCTGCTCAGACCGTTCTCGTGTAAAAGGCAAGCGCCAGACAAAGTACAGGTGCCGTCAGTGTGGTGTCGGTCTTTGTGCTGTACCCTGCAATGAGAGATACCATACTGTCAAAAACTACAAACTGTGTCATTTAGATATGTGATATTTGAGATAATGGCCCCCAGGACCTCCAGCAGCCCCCGTGAAAATCCCCACTCACACTGGCCCAGGACGGGTTTACTTCTCCCGGGTCCCACACTTGACCTAATGGCCCCCATGACCTCCAGCAGCCCCCGTGAAAATCCCCACTCACACTGGCCCAGGACGGGTTTACTTCTAGACACTTCACTCCCAAAACCAGGCGTCTGTGTAAGACAAAATGTTGTCCAATAATCCTCTATTTCAGGTTTCCAAAACTCATCTGTCAGAAAGAGTGATAAAATATCCAATGGCCTGGCATCTCTCAAATCTCTGGCCCAGGACGGGTTTACTTCTCCCGGGTCCCACACTTGACCTAATGGCCCCCAGGACCTCCAGCAGCCCCCGTGAAAATCCCCACTCACACTGGCCCAGGACGGGTTTACTTCTCCCGGTCCCACACTTGACCTAATGGCACCCAGGACCTCCAGCAGCCCCCGTGAAAATCCCCACTCACCCTGGCCCAGGACGGGTTTACTTCTCCCGGGTCCCACACTATACATCATGGCCCTCTGAACCAGGTGCACCACTTGAACCCGGGTTCCCACCCTTAAGCACCCTGGACGGTGTCCAGAAGAGCGGAGTACCAGGGTCGCGGAGTCCTGATCGATATATTTCAAAGTGTGGAGCGGAGTATCAGGTGCCTTGTCTGGAGACTCCAGACAACCAGGTGCACCACTTGAACCCGGTTACCCACCCTTAAGCACCCCTCCCCGGGCTACACACCCTTAGACCGCGCGCCTGGAGCCCAGCGACCCTGGTACTCTGTAATGTAACACACACCTCAAAAACCACAGGATGCACGTGGTTTAGGAAGTGGCCACAGACATTTCTACCTTCCTTGGATGATTTGCCATTCTATTCATCCATAACTCTTCCTTGGATGTTAGCCATTCAAATATTTCCCATTCCAACTGTGGAGAATCAGGTCCGTATTCCCCATAGGGGTCACCATCCCTGCTGGATACGCAGATACCTCCAGCTTACCTGTGTAGACCCACAGACAACGCAAATAAAGGTCTGGTGCCACCCCAAAGGGTAAGACAACCAGCCCAATGATCTGCAGAGGTCCTGCTACAGAGGAGCAAAGGTGCCAAACGTTAAGCACAGCCAACCTGAGCAGATGCCACAGACAAAGGTCTGGCGCCACCACAGGGGTAAGACAACCAGACCAATGAACTCCAGCACTGCTGCAGGGACCCGGTTTCCCCATAGGGAGGCCAGGAGGGCTAAGTAGGAAAAATTAGGACTCCCATTCCCACATAAAACTAGACCCACAGTGCACAGGAACCATCTGTAAAGATAAAACAAGACAGAGGCCCTGCGATGGTGGGCCACATTTGCACATCGACCAGACAGTAGTCCCACCAAGGCCCAAGATGGAGAACTCCAGCTCCACCACTGCTCACAAATCACTACCCAGGACCAGACACTGCTCCTGGGTCACACACTTCACACCTTGCACCCTGGATGGGGCTGGCCCCGTCCCAGCCATTAACGGTACCCTGGGCATGACTCATAATGAGAGCAGCGTTACCCAGGCACATTGCACCAGGGTCCCATTCCATTGGCATTCTGCTCCTTTTTTTTTTTTTTTTTTTTTTTACCCCAGAGACAGTGCTTCAGAGTTGGACACATTATTGGGACATTCAGGGCCAATAGAACCAGAAAAAAGGCCCAGGAAAACGGATCTCTCATGCCCACAGACAGAGCTCAGTGCCAGGCATGCATAGAACCAGGATTTGTGCAAATGTCAATCGCAAAACGCCGTTTCCCAAAACTGCCCGACTATCCCTTGGAACAACGCCAAAATGTCAAAGTTCCGGCGTGGGAGCAGCGTAAGGATTTTCGCCTGAGCAGCGTTAATCAGCCCGGGACTCCCAGAAAAATGACTAAGTCGATGGGCGGCATATGGTACTCTGGATATGGTACTCTGGATATGGTACTCTATTGGGACTTTGTTATAATCCATCGGTGACATGGGGTACTCTGGGTTTGACTCAGAATGAGAGCAGCTTTACCCAGCAACAGGTACTGGTCCTGGGACTCAGCTCTTCCCCAGAGGCCCAAGTTGGAGAACTCCAGCTCCAACACCACTGCTCACAAATCACTACCCAGGACCAGACACTGATCCTGGGTCACACACTTCACACCTTGCACCCTGGTTGGGGCTAGCCCTGACCCTAACCCCCAGACCCCCAGCGGCACTCCTGACACTTGCCCAGGAACAGGCAAGTTAGAGTGGGCTAAAGTAGAGGGGATCAGTGGGGGGTCTCTGGAGCCCTGTTGGACCCAGTATTGGCACAAATTCTACCCCAGACACCAGTGCATTATTCGAGCTGATTTAGCATGTTTTCTTTCTTTCTTTCTTTTTTTTTTTTTTTTGGAGGGGAGGGGTTGTTTTTTCCTCTAAATCCCAATTGAGGCTTAAAGTAGAAATATAAAACTGTGGCGCTTAAAGGGTTAATTAAATTAGAGAATGGTAGTTTTAAAAGTGGATTTAATCAGTTTTAAAATGGATTCAACATAAAGTATATATATATATATATATATATATATATATATATATATATATATATATATATATATATATATATATATATATATATATATATATATATATATATATATATATATATATATATATATATATATATATATATATATATATATATATATATACTTTTTATGTATGTGTGTATATATATATATATATATATACTTTTTATGTATATATATATACTTTATGTATGTATATATATATATATATATATATATATATATATATATATATATATATATATATATATATATATATGAAATAAGAAACTGTGAAAGTTGTCCACTGTCCATGGGGACAGAATGGCAGTGGTTTGGTGTCTATATGACCCTGTCGAAAATAGCTATTACAATATGATTGTAATTTTTGGACATGCAAAACCCTTTTCTACCAGTAGGGGTGAAATAAGAAACTGTGAAAGTTGTCCACTGTCCCCATGGACAGAATGGCAGTGGTTTGGTGTCTCTATGTCCCTGTCATAAAAAGCTATTACAAAAAGATTGTAATTTTTGGACATGCAATACCCTTTTCTACCAGTAGGGGTGAAATAAGAAACTGTGAAAGTTGTCCACTGTCCCCATGGACAGAATGGCAGTGGTTTGGTGTCTCTATGACCCTGTCGAAAAAGCTATTACAAAAAGACCGTAATTTTTGGACATGCAATACCCTTTTCTACCAGTAGGGGTGAAATAAGAAACTGTGAAAGTTGTCCACTGTCCATGGGGACAGAATGGCAGTGGTTTGGTGTCTCTATGACCCTGTCTAAAAAAGCTATTACAAAAAGACCGTAATTTTTGGACATGCAATACCCTTTTCTACCAGTAGGGGTGAAATAAGAAACTGTGAAAGTTGTCCACTGTCCATGGGGACAGAATGGCAGTGGTTTGGTGCTCTATGACCCTGTCGAAAAAAGCTATTACAAAAAGACCGTAATTTTTGGACATGCAATACCCTTTTCTACCAGTAGGGGTGAAATAAGAAACTGTGAAAGTTGTCCACTGTCCATGGGGACAGAATGGCAGTGGTTTGGTGTCTCTATGACCCTGTCCGAAAAAGCTATTACAAAAAGACCGTAATTTTTGGACATGCAATACCCTTTTCTACCAGTAGGGGTGAAATAAGAAACTGTGAAAGTTGTCCACTGTCCCCATGGGGACAGAATGGCAGTGGTTTGGTGTCTATATGACCCTGTCGAAAAAGCTATTACAAAAAGACCGTAATTTTTGGACATGCAATACCCTTTTCTACCAGTAGGGTGAAATAAGAAACTGTGAAAGTTGTCCACTGTCCCCATGGACAGAATGGCAGTGGTTTGGTGTCTCTATGACCCTGTCGAAAAAGCTATTACAAAAGACTGTAATTTTGGACATGCAATACCCTTTTCTACCAGTAGGGGTGAAATAAGAAACTGTGAAAGTTGTCCACTGTCCATGGGGACAGAATGGCAGTGGTTTGGTGTCTCTATGACCCTGTCGAAAAAGCTATTACAAAAAGACCGTAATTTTTGGACATGCAATACCCTTTTCTACCAGTAGGGGTGAAATAAGAAACTGTGAAAGTTGTCCACTGTCCAATTGGACAGAATGGCAGTGGTTTGGTGTCTCTATGACCCTGTCGAAAAAGCTATTACAAAAGACCGTAATTTTTGGACATGCAATACCCTTTTCTACCAGTAGGGGTGAAATAAGAAACTGTGAAAGTTGTCCACTGTCCATGGGGACAGAATGGCAGTGGTTTGGTGTCTCTATGACCCTGTCGAAAAAAAGCTATTACAAAAAGACTGTAATTTTTGGACATGCAATACCCTTTTCTACCAGTAGGGGTGAAATAAGAAACTGTGAAAGTTGTCCACTGTCCATGGGGACAGAATGGCAGTGGTTTGGTGTCTCTATGACCCTGTCGGAATAAGCTATTACAAAAAGACCGTAATTTTTGGACATGCAATACCCTTTTCTACCAGTAGGGGTGAAATAAGAAACTGTGAAAGTTGTCCACTGTCCCCATGGACAGAATGGCAGTGGTTTGGTGTCTCTATGACCCTGTCGAAAAAGCTATTACAAAAAGACTGTAATTTTTGGACATGCAATACCCTTTTCTACCAGTAGGGGTGAAATAAGAAACTGTGAAAGTTGTCCACTGTCCATGGGGACAGAATGGCAGTGGTTTGGTGTCTCTATGACCCTGTCGAAAAAGCTATTACAAAAAGACCGTAATTTTTGGACAACATGCAATACCCTTTTCTACCAGTAGGGGTGAAATAAGAAACTGTGAAAGTTGTCCACTGTCCCCATGGACAGAATGGCAGTGGTTTGGTGTCTCTATGACCCTGTCGAAAAAGCTATTACAAAAAGACCGTAATTTTTGGACATGCAATACCCTTTTCTACCAGTAGGGGTGAAATAAGAAACTGTGAAAGTTGTCCACTGTCCATGGGGACAGAATGGCAGTGGTTTGGTGTCTCTATGACCCTGTCGAAAAAGCTATTACAAAAAGACCGTAATTTTTGGACATGCAATACCCTTTTCTACCAGTAGGGGTGAAATAAGAAACTGTGAAAGTTGTCCACTGTCCATGGGGACAGAATGGCAGTGGTTTGGTGTCTCTATGACCCTGTCGAAAAAAAAGCTATTACAAAAAAAGACCGTAATTTTTGGACATGCAATACCCTTTTCTACCAGTAGGGGTGAAATAAGAAACTGTGAAAGTTGTCCACTGTCCATGGGGACAGAATGGCAGTGGTTTGGTGTCTCTATGACCCTGTCGAAAAAGCTATTACAAAAAGACCGTAATTTTTGGACATGCAATACCCTTTTCTACCAGTAGGGGTGAAATAAGAAACTGTGAAAGTTGTCCACTGTCCCTTGGGACAGAATGGCAGTGGTTTGGTGTCTCTATGTCCCTGTCGGAAAATGCTATTACAAAAAGACCGTAATTTTTGGACATGCAATACCCTTTTCTACCAGTAGGGGTGAAATAAGAAACTGTGAAAGTTGTCCACTGTCCATGGGGACAGAATGGCAGTGGTTTGGTGTCTCTATGACCCTGTCGAAAAAGCTATTACAAAAAGACCGTAATTTTTGGACATGCAATACCCTTTTCTACCAGTAGGGGTGAAATAAGAAACTGTGAAAGTTGTCCACTGTCCCCATGGACAGAATGGCAGTGGTTTGGTGTCTCTATGACCCTGTCGAAAAAGCTATTACAAAAAGACTGTAATTTTTGGACATGCAATACCCTTTTCTACCAGTAGGGGTGAAATAAGAAACTGTGAAAGTTGTCCACTGTCCATGGGGACAGAATGGCAGTGGTTTGGTGTCTCTATGACCCTGTCGAAAAAGCTATTACAAAAGACCGTAATTTTTGGACATGCAATACCCTTTTCTACCAGTAGGGGTGAAATAAGAAACTGTGAAAGTTGTCCACTGTCCCCATGGACAGAATGGCAGTGGTTTGGTGTCTCTATGACCCTGTCGAAAAAGCTATTACAAAAAGACCGTAATTTTTGGACATGCAATACCCTTTTCTACCAGTAGGGGTGAAATAAGAAACTGTGAAAGTTGTCCACTGTCCCCATGGGGACAGAATGGCAGTGGTTTGGTGTCTCTATGACCCTGTCGAAAAAGCTATTACAAAAAGACGGTAATTTTTGGACATGCAATACCCTTTTCTACCAGTAGGGGTGAAATAAGAAACTGTGAAAGTTGTCCACTGTCCCCATGGGGACAGAATGGCAGTGGTTTGGTGTCTCTATGACCCTGTCGAAAAAGCTATTACAAAAAGACCGTAATTTTTGGACATGCAATACCCTTTTCTACCAGTAGGGGTGAAATAAGAAACTGTGAAAGTTGTCCACTGTCCATGGGGACAGAATGGCAGTGGTTTGGTGTCTCTATGACCCTGTCGAAAAAAGCTATTACAAAAGACCGTAATTTTTGGACATGCAATACCCTTTTCTACCAGTAGGGGTGAAATAAGAAACTGTGAAAGTTGTCCACTGTCCCCATGGGGACAGAATGGCAGTGGTTTGGTGTCTCTATGACCCTGTCGAAAAAGCTATTACAAAAAAGACCGTAATTTTTGGACATGCAATACCCTTTTCTACCAGTAGGGGTGAAATAAGAAACTGTGAAAGTTGTCCACTGTCCATGGGGACAGAATGGCAGTGGTTTGGTGTCTCTATGACCCTGGCGAAAAAGCTATTACAAAAGACCGTAATTTTTGGACATGCAATACCCTTTTCTACCAGTAGGGGTGAAATAAGAAACTGTGAAAGTTGTCCACTGTCCATGGGGACAGAATGGCAGTGGTTTGGTGTCTCTATGACCCTGTCGAAAAAAGCTATTACAAAAAGACCGTAATTTTTGGACATGCAATACCCTTTTCTACCAGTAGGGGTGAAATAAGAAACTGTGAAAGTTGTCCACTGTCCATGGGGACAGAATGGCAGTGGTTTGGTGCCTCTATGACCCAGACGAAAAATTCATATATCAATATACCGTAATTTTTGGACATGCAATACCCTTTTCTACCAGTAGGGGTGAAATAAGAAACTGTGAAAGTTGTCCACTGTCCATGGGGACAGAATGGCAGTGGTTTGGTGCCTCTCTATGACCCTGTCGAAAAAAGCTATTACAAAAAACCGTAATTTTTGGACATGCAATACCCTTTTCTACCAGTAGGGGTGAAATAAGAAACTGTGAAAGTTGTCCACTGTCCATGGGGACAGAATGGCAGTGGTTTGGTGCCTCTATGACCCTGTCGAAAAAAGCTATTACAAAAAGATTGTAATTTTTGGACATGCAATACCCTTTTCTACCAGTAGGGGGTGAAATAAGAAACTGTGAAAGTTGTCCACTGTCCCCATGGACAGAATGGCAGTGGTTTGGTGTCTCTATGACCCTGTCGGAAAAAGCTATTACAAAAGACTGTAATTTTTGGACATGCAATACCCTTTTCTACCAGTAGGGGTGAAATAAGAAACTGTGAAAGTTGTCCACTGTCCCCATGGACAGAATGGCAGTGGTTTGGTGTCTCTATGACCCTGTCGAAAAAGCTATTACAAAGACTGTAATTTTTGGACATGCAATACCCTTTTCTACCAGTAGGGGTGAAATAAGAAACTGTGAAAGTTGTCCACTGTCCCCATGGGGACAGAATGGCAGTGGTTTGGTGTCTCTATGGCCCTGGCGAAAAAAGCTATTACAAAAAGACTGTAATTTTTGGACATGCAATACCCTTTTCTACCAGTAGGGGTGAAATAAGAAACTGTGAAAGTTGTCCACTGTCCCCATGGACAGAATGGCAGTGGTTTGGTGTCTCTATGACCCTGTCGAAAAAAGCTATTACAAAAAGACTGTAATTTTGGACATGCAAAACCCTTTTCTACCAGTAGGGGTGAAATAAGAAACTGTGAAAGTTGTCCACTGTCCCCATGGGGACAGAATGGCAGTGGTTTGGTGTCTCTATGACCCTGTCGAAAAAAAGCTATTACAAAAGACCGTAATTTTTGGACATGCAATACCCTTTTCTACCAGTAGGGGTGAAATAAGAAACTGTGAAAGTTGTCCACTGTCCCCATGGACAGAATGGCAGTGGTTTGGTGTCTCTATGACCCTGTCGAAAAAGCTATTACAAAAAAGACTGTAATTTTTGGACATGCAATACCCTTTTCTACCAGTAGGGGTGAAATAAGTAACTGTGAAAGTTGTCCACTGTCCAATGGGACAGAATGGCAGTGGTTTGGTGTCTCTATGACCCTGTCGGAAAAAGCTATTACAAAGACCGTAATTTTTGGACATGCAATACCCTTTTCTACCAGTAGGGTGAAATAAGAAACTGTGAAAGTTGTCCACTGTCCATGGGGACAGAATGGCAGTGGTTTGGTGTCTCTATGACCCTGTCGAAAAAAGCTATTACAAAAGACCGTAATTTTAGGACATGCAAATACAATTACATGTCCAAATTGTTGGACTTTGGACATATAATTCCCTTTTCTACCAGTAGGGTTGAAAAGACAGGCTGTGAACGTTGTCCACTATGTCCCTTTAATGAATGCCACTGGTCTCATGAGTACACACACTTAGCAAATTATAGCAAAAAACGAAAAGATCCTGCACTTTTCTCACGGTCCCTTACTTACAGCTCGGCAAAGAGCGAGCTTTTCCGGCGAAACTCACATTCAGACGCGTTTTACGGCTCGGTGCTCATTATATCCAGCGTAAATAACGAAAAGGAAGCCTGTGAAACATTAATACATATTTCCTATTTGTGATAACGTTGTTAAGATTTTTTTTGTGTCAGTCGTTTTGGAGTTATTGCCATTTATCGCTGAATGTGTCACGAATATCGAAAACAAAACTAACTTCACCCCGCTTAATGTTTCGATAAACGAGAGGCAAGATAGTGGATTTGAACTCATAAAAAGGGTTCAGAGATAACGCTCGGACTTTGGGGTGTTGACAGTTTTGAGGGAGCCGGAGGTGAGCGCTGAACAGAAGAAGCACAGTGCACTGCAGCATCCGCACTCTTGACTGCAGGATTAGTGCAGTGCAGCACCGGGAGAGGTGCGTGGTACTATGATCTCTGAATACTGCGTCAAAATGCATCAATCAGGTAAGCGAAGTAATTGAAAGAACCATACTACTGCATAGTAAATAAAGTTGTTGAGTTATAATCTGCTATTCAGCTGTGCAGTCATATGGATTGTGGATGTGAGTAAACTTTGTAAGACATTGTTGGCTCGGTAGTCTTTATTGCATTGTCTTGGCTATGAATCTATTTGTTGCACTTCCATCTAAGCAACTCTAAGAATCTAAATCTAAGAAAAAAACAAACAAGAATTGTCTTATGATCTATATTTTTTAATTTTAGGTGACTTGAAGAGCTGCTGTGATCCAGTCTTGCTGTGGCTCACGGTCTTGCATGCCTCTGCTCCACTGGACTGACTGTACTGACACAAACATCATGGAGGGGAGCAAGCTCATCTTCAGCCTGGACTGCTGTGAAGAAGGACCAGTAGTGTCGTTTTCCAAAGACAAACCACAGACAGACTCCGACTTCATTGTGGGGATGGATCTCAAACTAAACCAGGGCCGCACTTCTCAGGCTCCCAGCTTGTCTCACTCTCCATCCTCTCCCAGTTCTCTTGCAGACTTGTGTTCAGCCTATGAGCCTCTAACCACCAACCTCGTCAAGTCCTCATCGTCTGATCTTGAACCAAAGGAAGACAACCCTGTGAAAGGCAAACCGCTACTCTCTCTGGTCAAGTCACTGAGCACAGAAATATCCCGTAGGGTTGAACATGATGAGAATCTATCAAAGTCTGACTCAAAGCTTCATTTGTATCCACGAAAACAATTCATCCACCAGAAGATCCCAGAAGCAAGACCTGATGAAGTGGAATTATTAAGTGAAAATGACCCTTCTTCAATGGACAGTTCATCCCCCATTGAATCTAAAGGGACCTCTTTGATTGCGGAGCTTGAGGACACACGGCGTAAATTCTCTGAAGCTATGCACGATCCTCTCTCTATGTTTAGTAAGATGATTGGAGAAGAGAGTCCCAAACAAGGAAGGTCCATGAGTACAGGAGACTCCACAGTTTCCTATATATCTGACCTGAAGTGTCGTAAAAAGACAGACAGCGAGCACAAAGGCGTTTTTGATTCACATATTGGGAAATTCAATAAAAGATCATTTGCTAAATCACCTATTACAGCAGAACATCAACATTGCAGTGCAGTGGACCAAAATGAAACTGGTTCACCAAAAGTTATGCAGGTTTTGGAGGATCATAGCAGAACTAGAGAAAAAAATTACAGAAGTCGAACCTATTATCAAAACAAGCTCCCTGGTCCATTGCCTCTGCACTGGCTCCTACCTGTTGGACTCATGGCATATGGCTTCTTAGTCCTCCCCCTGCCCTCTTATGTGACAGGCCTGTCTGTGGGGGTGGCATGTGGATTCCTTTTGGGGCTAATTGTTGTATATATGTTTGCACCAAGACAAACTACCATCAGAAGTAACAGAAGGCGGAATATTACTTCAGTTCATAGAAAACAATCAGAAGAAGACATTATAGAGGTAAACAAGGTTATTTACAAGAGTAAATTAATACAATTTAACTTAAAAATCTAATTCACTTCTTGCACAACCAAATCTGAAATACGCCTGCCTCTCTTATTTGCCTACAGGGAAATGTCCTTTTTGTGTACACACACAACACTTGCCTATAAGCTAGAAAGTAGCTACAGCTAATATTCTATTAGAAACTAATGACATTAGTCTATAGTGCTAAATGAGATAGGTGTGCGTGTCTCATGTTTCCCTCCTGCTAAGCTTTGCTGTCACATCGTGCATCACTTGTCATGGATTTAATTAGCTTAAGTATGGTATTTCGTCAATATACAAACTGGTATATTGTGTCAAGTGAAAGGGAGGCCACAGTGCATGTAATTTAACAACCACTCGAAAAACAGAGATTGGTTGAAGCACATTATATTTCATTTAACAGCAAGTATAAAAACCACAGTGGAAGTAATTTGGTGTACTGTAATAATGCTATAGTTTGTCATAATAATAATCATAATATAATCATACATAATTTTCTTCCAGGGCTGGATGAATGAAACTTGCACTTATGATGCTGAGACTTTTCACCCTTCAGCCACACACTCTGTGTATGTGTTACTGGAGGGCAGTCGCCTGGAGCTCTCTCTACCGAGTGCCAACATCTGCCGCTGGGCATCACTCAACGAAACCCCCCCAGAGCGCTCTGCCTTTGTGCACTCGCGAGTCTATCAGCTCACAGACTGCAAGGTCAGTGTGAATTGTCCTCTTCAAAGTTCCAAATCAGCTTGTCCTGTCATAAAGGAGAACAAAGGACAAGGTGACTGCGAAAAGTAAAAGCTTGTTTGCCACTGAAGATTCACGCTTGTGTGGGGTCCATCACCTACTTGTCTTCATGAAGACTGGACTGCTTTTCCTACAGTGTCTCTCAGTATGGCATTAAACATGTCTGTCACGCATTTGTAGAATGAAGTGTTTCTATTGCTCAAATTACCTTGAAAAACATAAAAACATGCATTCATATTGAGAGCCGGGTCACCCCTCCATAGATTTGATCTGAACTTGGCCAGGTCGCATCACTTGCTTGTCACTGTGGAGATAAGCAAGTTTAATGCTATGCTGTGGAACATTCCAGGCGACATTCTCAATGGCGACAAGGAGGTGGTGGACCCTCCATCAGAATATTATTGTATGCTTCTGTTTGAGCTACTCTGTTCACTCTGCTAAGTAAATATTGTGTCCTTGGGGAGATCACTTAACTCATCTTGTCTCTATTGTTGTGGGTACTGGTGGAAGCTATGAATATAATAGTCTGCCTCATGTCAGTTCCTCAAGAGATAACTTACCTCCGTGGTTACTTTTTTACAGGTATCCTTGTTGCCTTCTGGTTTGGCACGGAAAAGAATATGGAACAAGAAGTACCCTATCTGCATTGTTTTGGCTCCTGGGGAAGTTGACGGGCAAGAAGAGGGCAAAGACAGGGCAGAGAAACTTGTGACCCTTTATCTGTTTGGGCGCACAGGCAGAGACAAGGAAGAGTGGTTTCAGCATTTTCTTTCTGCATCCAAGCCTGAGCCTGCAAGCAGTGACAGAGATGAGGGGGGATCAAGTAAGAGGAAGAAAATATTGTGCCTTTAAATAGTAATTTTATTTAAAAATATATTTTTGTATATTTGTTTGTACTAGACACAGTGTGTATTGGAGAAATTGTTCAAGATTGTTGTGAGGAGCTGGTGGACTTGACGGGAGCTGTGAAAACAAGGACTTTAGTGGACTATAACACCTACATGGCTCAGTTGATCGACTCAGAGAGTTATGAAGCGACCCCCAGTCCAACAGACAAGGAAGGCCCCTCTATATACAAAAACAGTGAGGTAAAATTTAAGATGTAAAGTTGATGAAGTATTATAATGAGGATGCTGTTCTCTAGCAATTACAGTGAATGTTTTTATTACAGTTACAGTAATGAGGTTCACAAACGGATCAATAAGGCCTTATAATTTACCAGTCATTTTCTCATTTCAGATTCCTAGTAAAGACAACACATGTGGTGTTCAGCCTGGAGCAGAGATGGGTGCAGATTTGGGGGTACTTGGGTGCTCTGCAGACGGGCAGCCACACTGGGTGAATTCGCTAGTTGGACGAATTTTCTGGGACTTTCTCAGAGAAAAGTACTGGACTGACCAGGTTGCACACAAGATTCAGAAGAAACTCAGCAAGATCAAGGTATGAGAATAATAATTTGTTTTAAAAGTTTTTTCTTATTATATATTTTTTACTTTCAACAAATGTCTTGTATCTCAGCATTAAACACGTAAGATATATCGTTTCTTTATTCTCTGGAGGTACATAAAAATGGTTAAAACAAACTTTGTGAGCTGCTTACATACAGTATGTGGCAATCTCCAGACACGCTGATGAAGCAGGAGTAAATGAGCTATGATGATGGCACTAGATTCCTGCCTGACTCTTCCTTTAAAAACACAGAGAGCATGACACAGTTTCCTAATAACTCAGGAATCATTCTCACGTTGAAACATATTCTGAATAACTAAATGTTAAATTATTTCAAATCTAAATATAAAGCTTATATTTTGCCCACAGTTACCCTACTTTATGAATGAACTGAAACTGGCCGACCTTGACATGGGCACTTGTCTACCTCAAGTCATCAGCACATCCAAACCTGCACTGGATCGCAGAGGTATAGATTGAGCAGAGTTGTTCACAGAGATAATTTATAATTTTTGATACGTTTGTATTTAGTTCGTGCTTAAGTCTTACAGTAAAAAATACTTCTATTTGTGTGTGTGTATGTGTGTTTGAATAGGCTGCTTTCAGTCAAAACTCTGTAGTCAACCTGGGACACAGGCTAATTTATTTTACTGTCAAGTTTACCTTTTAAAACCTTCCATTGTACGATTAGTAATCCTCTTAGCATTAGCCTGAGCCTAACCAACAATTACAAGCTCAAGCTGCGTTTGTCTGATGTCACTTGTGTCTCGGCCAGATCAACCTTCCCATTTGAAAAGCATCACTTGCCTATTTACTCCCTTGTGTTTGGCTTGTTTTGTAGGTCTTTGGTTAGAAATGGAGGTCATGTACACAGGCGGCTTTAAAATGACCCTAGAGACCAAGATGAACCTGTGCAAATTGGGAAAAGACGGTGAAGTCCAAACGGAAAGTCTTCAAGAATCTCTTCAGTTTGGGTGAAAATTTAGACGCCCATTTCAATTAACATTCAGTAAAATATATGAACATTGGATTTGTTTTTCTATAGATGTAAACCCCGGTTGTCCATACTAGCTGACAGTGATGAAGAGTCCTCCAGCGCTGGTTCATCCGAAGAAGAGGATGTGTTTGAGCCACTGGGTCCTCTGGGAGAGAAAAGCACTGTGGTTGTAGCTGATGGGTAGGTCACCTGACACCTGACATACATTCCTTACATTCCTTTATTTAATTTATTGTCACCTTGTTAGTACCAGTGATTTGCTTTGTCTTGAAAACTGCCATGTTGTTGGTGGCGTATAATAAACAAAATGGCCGCCGGAATGTATTGTCCTGTCTGACCATAATTTGTAAGACAATATTATATTTTCAAATTTTTTAACCAATTGTATTTTCCACTATTCTAATCCAAGTAGTGGGAACAGCACAAGCAGGAAGATTCTCCGATTTGTGGATAAGATCGCAAAGTCCAAGTACTTCCAGAAGGCTACTGAAAATGAGTACATCAAAAAGAAGATTGCAGAAGTGTCCAACATGCCTTTGATGCTCAGTGTGGAAGTCCAGGAGTTGTCAGGAACTCTAGCAATCAACATCCCTCCGCCCCCTACTGACAGAATATGGTATTACTAATTTTGCAAATGAAAGAATTTACACCAATATACACATGGATTCTGGCGGTACTCAAGGTCCACTGTAGTTCTAGAGCATGTTTAATTTAGAGAAAATGTAATTATGTTTTGTACATCATGGTTTAGTTCTAATTTAGATTTGGTACAATCCCACTTTACATCTAGGTTAGATGTGGTGGCACACAGATACCAAAATATCTTGTTGTACTTGTTGTTTTCAGTTTTAACAGCATTTGCAAAATAATAATTCATTTTTTTGACCTTCTAGGTACAGTTTCCGAGTGCCCCCGCGGTTAGACCTTCATGTCAGGCCGATGCTTGGAGAGAGGGAAGTCACATTCACTCATGTCACTGAGTGGATAGAAAAGAAACTACAATGCGAGTTTCAGGTACATTTATTATTCACTCTATAATAAGTGCAATATTGACATCTCTCAAATATTATTTTTTTTGTTTTTCAAACAGAAGGTGTTAGTAATGCCCAATATGGATGACCTGTATTTGCCACTGATGACTTCCAGTCTGGAAAGCACACCAGTCTCGCAGCATTCTTCAATTGCTTCATCTCAACTGTCCTCTATAGAGTCTCAGGAATATTTATCGGAATAGGTGCCACCAATACGAGAAATGTGGTAAAGTTTACTCTACATAAATGTTGAGAGTATGCTCAAAGGATCTGGTGCAATATTGCATGTGGATGATGATCCCACACTGGCACAAGAGCAGTGAAATCTGGCAGGTTGTCTGACAACAGTGGAAGCTGTTTTGCTCCTGATTTTTTAGGCCAAAGTGGACAATTTTGCATGATAAATCAGTAAAATGCTTAAAAGCACTGTCTGTATACTGTAGCCTATTTGCTAATCAACAAATTGTTATATTTTTGCATGTTATTGAAGAAATAAACGAAATAGCCTAATTTGTTTTGTTTCCTAAACTGTTTCATAAATCACAGCCTTGAGAAATCACGTTTATTGTGCTTGAGCTCAGACGGCTCTTAAGCCTCTTCTTGTTGAGGTTCTGTGACAGTCTTCAATGTATCTTTCTTCAAAGGCCCCTGCAGGAAATTAAAAAATTCAAATTAATGATAATACTTAACAGGCGTTTGTAGCAGTTCAGAGTAGTTTATGCTTACCATAAAAGCTCTCTTCTCCTGTGCAGTCTGGAAACGACCATGACCAAACTTCGAAGTGGTATCAATGAACTTGAGCTCAATCTCTTCTTTGGACTTCCGAGATGTGTGTACAAGCAAAGACTACAAAAGGAACTTGGGGTGAGCTTATTTTATGTAGGAATTTGCCTTTTAGTTGTTTCTTAAAGACTGGAAATAGTACCTTTCTTAACGTGAGAACACGCTTCTTGAATCCAATCACGCATCCTTTCACCATGACAAAATCATTATTCACTTCGCCATAGTGTGGAAAGCCCCCCTAGGGACAGAAGCATATTATAGTAAAAAGTGTAAAGTATGAATGTAGTATTAAAATAGAAAAGTAGTACCATGGGATTGATAGTTTTCTGGCTGGTGTCATAGTTAGTGGAGGCGTTGTTCCTTATGACTTTTCCATCTTGCATGTGGACACCTTTACCAATGCGATAAATCTGGAGAACAGCAATTAGACACAAGACATGTATGTATAGGTTAACATAAAGACAACATGAGTGATTTGACTAGTACATCTTACTTTCTTATTGAGCTCAGTGCGGTGATGGTAGCCTTTCTGACCAGCACGAGCAATAGTATATGCAACACGAGAGGGATGCCAAGCTCCAATGCAAGCCACCTTTCTCAAACCCTTGTGAGTTTTTCGGGGAAGCTTTTTTGTGTGCCACCGGCTTGTCACACCTGAGAACATTGTCACAAAGATTGAAGTTTAAAGAATACTGAAAACGCTCATATGTTTACAGCACATGTTCCTATAACCTTTAAAGCCATGTCCCTTGGTGACACCAATGATGTCAATCATTTCATCCTGGTAAAAGACAGCAGAAACTGGGATAGCCTGCTCAAGTCGCTCCTTGGCTCAGTCCACTTTATCTGAGATGGTGCCTCCGTTAAGCTGCACTTCCATAATGTGGGCCTTTTTCTGCTTAATGGGTATCAAGCGCATCTGTACAAAAGAAAAATATTAGAATAAGATATATTTATCACAAATGCTTGAGACGTTTGATTACTCATCACTGGGATAAATGGGCACTACTTATTAATAAGCATTTTATGAAATTCAATATGATGTATAGAGCACTGGAATTAGTAGTGTGATTCTTGAAGATTGCATCAGCCAATTTCTATGTTTACTGCCCATACTTGATACTTTTCTAGGCAGTGCCTGTGGGAACACTGAGTGAACCTCTGCTTGAGGGATTATTTTTAAACTGCCATTTGAAACGGCACCCCTCAATGCCTGCTGCTCATCTATTAGCTGACAGTGGTGGGAATGTGAAGACTTTTTACTTCCATCATATCGATTAAATAAAGGTCCTAGACCACTGCCCTTTCAAAAGGTCATTATCCAAATGAAGAAATTCCATAACAGGAGAGTTAGCACAAGCTACCTGGGAGTGCACTAAAACTCTGATCACTGTGCAGTACTTCTTCATTGCAGCAAAATCTTTATCGAGTTGTTTCTTCCCTGTCTCATCCTGCCACTTCTTGCTGTATTTGGTGAAGGCCTTCTTCTTGCTCTTGTACCTAAAACAAAAGAGCCATGTGAACGGACTAGATAAAACACATTTCTCTCTGAACAGATGCACTCACCAGTTTCTGTAAAATCTACGCTTGCACTCATCACTGAGATGTTCTGCAAAGATAGTCTTCAGGGCACGCAGGCCACGCACAGTGTTCACGTATCCTACCACTCCCACCACGATGACTGGAGGAGTATCAATGATAGTGACTGCCTCTACCTCCTCACGCTTTGATTGCTCTGCAGGAACAATGTATTAGATGTGATAATAAGGTCAATCTCATTCAAAAAGCATTATGAACATACTGAGGGCAGTGCGGTGCATTTCCCTGAGGGTGTGGGTCATGCCAGCTTTATAACCCAGAAAAGCTGTTAAATGAACAGGCTTGCTTGGATCATCTTTGGGCCAGGAACGCACCCTGCCCCTGTGCTTCTTGCTACGTTTGTGAGGCAGGAAGCCCATATGTCCATGGCGAGGTGCTGAGAATTTACGATGAGACTAGAGAAGTGAACACATGGAAGCTAAATTAGACTGAATAATGAATTGGATTTATATATCTACCTTCGTGACATGCCAAGCGCATTACAGTGCATTATTCATTCACTCAACACTTGGTGGTGGTAAGCTACTACTGTAGCCACAGCTGCCCTGGGGTCGACAGACGAGAGGCTGCCATTCAGTGCCCTCTGCCCCTCTGACACTTATCAACACTCACACACATACTACATTCATACTAGGCAACTTTTCAATTAAGTCAACAGAAAGGTGAGGTTGTAGAATTCTAAGTTGTGTATTATTTGATAACAACACAATCAAGTGTCAAATGTGCATAAGAAAAAAAAATATATTAAGGTGGAATTATTGTTAGAACTATATTTTCATTAGCAGTAAATTTTAAACTAGAAGTGTGTAGCTTATCTATCAAAATGTGCTGCATGCTCCTTACAGAAACAGCATAACAAACAAAATAACACAAGAAAATAACAAAAAAATAACCCAAACAGTAGAAGAGGCACTGACCATGACTGTGCACTGTCGAGGCAGAAACAGAAAGAGAGAAGGGCTGGCGTTAATGATCATACATAAGACAGCCCTCAGAGTAAGGATTCTAATTTAGTGTTTGGCCTGACTGAGGAGCTGTATTCACTTACAAATAGAGTGATCTGTGCCAAGTAGTCAAGTGAATATGGGAGTAGGGCTGCTGACTTTCATAGGAAGACAAATCATTCAGTGGTCAGGCACTGCATAAACAAAAAGTGACAAAAAAAAAAGTTTATTTCACAGTTGTTCACCTGGATGACTTTTTAAAATCAATTGAAATTATTTCTGTAGAGCCCAAAAGTGCATAAAGGGCTCGCCAAAAATAGTTGATTCTACTTACAAAAGATTAGAAAAACAACAATGAGACATAAGAGAAGGAGGGAGAAGGAAGAGGAAGGAGAAGGGAGGTGGGAGAGAGGAGAGAAAGGGGTCCAGATTAACAGGCCTAGATCTGCGGTTGGAGCAGGAGCGGCATCTGAAACATGTTCTCTATTATGGAGTCTGCTGCAAACAAGCAACAATGGACATGATTACTTCTATAACTAATGTGACAATTTCCAAGAACACAATTAAAATCCTATTAAGCGCAAATGTAATTATAATTATTTTAATTAATAATAATTTTAATTTAATTTATTTAATTTTTATCAAACGATGTCTCTATGTATCTATCTTAAACTTCTTATTTTAGTCATATGATTATAACTACAACATATTAGAAAAGAAAATGTTTTTATTATGTCCAAATTTTTCAATGCATTATTACGTGTTGTTTTTGTTTTATTTATAACAAACTGGCGCCACCTAGTGTATTTTAATAGAAGAACATATTCATTACAAAATTATGTCGAAACGGTTTTTGTATTTTTTAAATGAAAATTTAAATTACGCAATTTATTTAATTTTGTTGATGTGCAAATGGTAAACAAAATAAACATTTTCATTAATCAAATAAAATGTTGACCTCTAAACGCCATGCTTGTTGATTCCTCTGCGCATGCGCAAACCTAAAGGAGAGCTTTTGAGGTCGAACTGTAGGATTACTTTTAATTTTGGTACAATACGTGAAAAATGCCTTCGGATTTTGACAAGGGGGCATATCCAGAGCCTCCCCGGCAGACTCCTGCCCCTGACAAACAGACTGCACTTCCAAACCCAGCTATAATCTTGTCAAAGCTCTTCTATTACTCCGTGGACGTGCCTGTCACCACACTCAGAGGTAATGCTAAAATGCTACGTAAAGCTAACAACACAGACAGGGTTTTTCAATCGTTATAGAAAAATGTTTATGGATATACTGCTATGAGTCGATTTTGCAAATGCCAGAAAGTAACCATGCGTATAAAAGTGCGTTTGTTGTAGACTCAACATTAAGGATGTCACGATATAAAATGTTATTGTTACAATTATTGTATTCACAATTATTGACACATAACAAAACAAAAAGTGATATTCTTAATGCCTTAACTGTCCTTCATTATGTGACCAGCTTTATGAAATTAAATTATAAAAAATTGCAAAAGTGATAGTAAAGCAGCCACATAAACGGCACTTCACATTTAGATTTACGTTTGTGGAAAACAAATTTAACTTCATTTTGCTTCTAAAATAATCACAATTATTAGTTTTGAGCTATTACTTGATTTACTCCTGATTCTTGATTAACCGAACTATTATGATCTCCATAAATATTCATATTTATGACTTGTGTGCTCAATCTGGGGCTGTTTTTTAAAATGTGAAGCACTTTGAATTACAATCTTTGTATTAAAAGCGCTTCATAAATAGATTGAATGATTGATGATGGCATAATTTTTGTTTCTGGCGTTTCAGGTGTCATAGACGGTATAAGGTCCAACAACAAGTCCGTTTATTACCACCAGAAGTTCCGCCGAGTCCCAGACCTGACTGAGTGCGAGGAGGGCGATTATCTGTGCTACTACGAGGCAGAGATGCAGTGGAGGAGAGACTAGTGAGTGTAGCAGATCATTCATGCCTTTGGGCTGCTTGTAGCATGTTTTAATATAAAATAACTGAATGACATTGGAATACTAAGTTAGAGTCAAGGTTTACATGGCACATTCACTTAAACATTGCATTGGTGTAAAACAGACATTAACACTGAGGCCTAGAAATGTTCTGCAGGACTTCCAAAATTTTATTTTAATTAGTTGACTAGTCAGATCATTATTTCTATAACACATTGAGGCATTAAAATACATTCACAAATAAAGGTTGAAGTACAGTAACAGAAGGCTTCAAGGATATTCAAGGATAAAGTGTATTATTGAAAAACATCAGAATTTGTGTATGTTGACATTTTTATTTAATAATGTCACTGTCTTTATTTATAAACAAAAAAGCCCTTTTTGTGTGTGTTAGAATCTGCATGGTTCATTATTTTTGTTTTTTATAGTTTTATAATATATTGTAACCCAACTCCACTGTAAGGACAATAAAGTTCTATCTTATTGTTTTGTTTTTGCGTTTTGTTTTGTTTTATGTGAATAGGCACGTTACAGCATGATTGTATTGGTACAAGCTAATTAATATCTTATTTATGGGTTGTTGTTTTTTTTTTTTTTACAGTAAAGTGGACCAGGAAATACTCAAGATTGTCCAGGAGCGAATGAGAGCCTGCCACCAGAGAGAAGGATACAGTTATGAGCAGAACTGTGCCAAGGAAATCCAGCAGTTTAATGAAGTGACCAAAGACTTCCAGACCCGCTGTGAGTATTGGAATTGTAAACATGGTTTCAGACAACTTAAAATTGTTATATATAGCATTTATTTTGTTTTTCTGCATATTTTAATGAAATTACCACATTTTCTCATTTGTAGATGGGGACCTTGGTGCTTATGCAAATGGACGGAAATGTTTAATGAAGCAAAAACAAAGAATGATGGAAGCTCAAGCTCAGAGTGCTTAAGAATTTCTGGCTGTTATACTGTGTAACAATTGTAAAATAAAGTTCTGACCTCTATCTGCATTATTAGGAAGTCTCATTGCCTGCACTCCTGCTTAACTATTTGAACGGAGAGCTCATGAAAATGTTTTTTTTTTTGTGTGATGCTGTGATATGCCTCTGAGTGCAATACATTGGACCTTTTGAATCAAGTATCCACACCAAATTAGGCGGTAGTGGTGCCAGTGCCTGCAAACTCACTAGTTGTATTTAGGAAGCCCTACTTTGACTTCACATTTAAGACCACGTGTCTGCAGTTCCTACTACACAACAGTATATAATTTTAGTGTTGGCATCCTGCCTAAAGGTTTTGTGTTAGAGATCCAACTTTGGGCAAAAAAAAAAAGGGAAATGAAATTCACTAGAAAATTGAGATTGATTGGAATTGCTCCTGTTGACCAGAGATCACTAATTTCTCAGTTCTCAATGTGTGAAATACTTTGCCCACAGTATGGCATTGAATTTACATATCTTGCATTCATTTGATTCAAGTTTTAATTGCTTAAAAAAAACAAACCCTGAAATGATGCTGTCTGACTAGGAGCAAGCCTAGCTCTCCAGAGAGCTATTTTAAACAAGGCTGAGATATGCCACCTGCTTGTCTTCATTGTGTTAAATGCCGTAGTTTCAGGCAAAATAGCATCCATAGTGTGACTTTCCACAGTAGGCCTTTAATATATTTTATGTGCTACTTTCACGCAACACGCAACGATTTTTTTGTATCTTTACAAAATTGAGTAGTTCTCCCGCCACTGTTAAGCTTACATTAAAAGTTTATTCATACCCAAAGTTGACTGTTGCCACCTAACAAATATTTTCCACAACACTTAGAACTTTGACTCAACACCAAAGCGTTAACCTGTTAGTAGTTAGTATGCGTTATTTTAGTGACAACATTCAGTCTGAAGAAAAATCACATTGAAGTCATTACAAGTTTCAGAAATGTTTTATTTCAACAATTCTGCTGTACAAAAGTCTTAGGAGGTCGCAGTTACAGCTGCCTGTCCCCTCTGCACATTCACCCTGGTGTGATTTTTGGCCAGATGGTCAGTGAATTCCTGAATAAAGCAAATATTAGTCAATATAACTTTAACAGTTAATTTAAACAGCAAGCTAAACTCTGTACAAACCTGGTATGGAGACTTTGTAAAGACAGTTTCCTTCCAGAGGTCTGGGGTCAGGTAGCTATAAGTCTTGGAGATGGCATCGAAGGTGGCCTTGGCTGAAGTGACAGGAAAAACAGGTTACAAGTATGGTCAAGGCAATCAAAAGCAGGGTTAATAAATTCTAGGACTTTTAATTAAATCCTGCTGCCTGTTTAGAGCAGAATTCAGGAAATTTTACTAACGAGAGTTAAATTCTTTATGTTCAAGAAATTAATTTAGAAAATGTTTATTTTTAAAGACTAAAAAAAAATTGATTTTTTTTTAATCAAAATGTTGAGTATCAAGAGGGGGAACAGAGCAGACTATTCAAAGTCTTTCTGCCGTGCATTTCAATACGCTTTTAATTTCTCTCCTGATAACGACAACTACACCACTGCAGGTGAAGCTGAGCAGAGCGAGGAGAAAAAAAACAAAACACAAGTTCAAAAAGAGCCTCACCAAAGTTGCCAAGTGTGGCCGTGCAGCCTCTGGCAGAGGTGTAGCAGTCGTCAATACCGGCCATCATGAGCAGCTTCTTGGGCACAGGGGCAGACACAATGCCCGTACCGCGAGGGGCAGGGATCAGACGCACCAGGACAGAGCCACAACGTCCAGTCACCTTACAGGGGACAGTATGGGGCTTGCCGATCTTATTACCCCAGTAGCCTCTCCTGACCGGGACAATGGACAGCTTGGCCAGAATGATGGCACCACGAATAGCAGTGGCCACCTCCTTGGAGCACTTTACTCCCAGGCCAACATGACCATTGTAGTCGCCAATGGCAACAAAGGCCTGCAAATGATAATAGTTAATACATCGTTTTTGTTTTCTGTGGACATTACCAGTTCAATAATTTCTCACCTTAAACCTGGTACGCTGCCCAGCCCTGGTCTGTTTCTGAACAGGCATGATTTTAAGAACCTCATCCTTCAGACCAGAGCCCAAGAAAAAGTCGATGATCTCAGACTCCTGTTAGAGAAGGTAGGTCAATACCTTATTTAACATTGCTTCTACCACAACAGAAACTTTATGAATGTCCATCATATGATGTACCTTGATGGGCAGAGAATACAGATAAATCTCTTCCAGAGATTTGATTTTCATGTCCTTGACCAGGCGGCCCAGCTTTGTGACAGGAACCCACTGTGGGACAACCATTTGATTACTACCACGATCTGGGATTTAAATTTTTAAAAATTTAAAAACCTGCTTGATAAAGCCAGTTGACGTACTTCCTTGTCTTCGGATTTGCCTCCACGTGCACCGCGGCCCCTGCCACGGCCCCTGCCGCGTCCACGGCCCCGACCACGGCCGCGATCGCCAAAACCTCCGCGAAAACCTCCTCTACCACCGGCGTCGTCCGCCATTTGCTATAAAAACACAACTTAAGTGTTAAATAATGCAGCAAAAGTGAATCATAATGTCAAAATGAATGAGTACGTTCTTAGAAACTAGAGAGACACAAGCGTCAGTCTAGCGACACTGAACCGTCAATTGTAAATTATGCATTTATATGAAGACTATGAAGTAAATAACTTCCACAAATTGCGCACAACTGTTTTAATTTAAACGTCAAGATAAAAATAGCCGATAGTGATCACTGATGGCAAAGATATTTAAGAGATTCAAATTGGAAAACCACAAAACGTAATGACTTACGTGATCGTTTTAACAGGAAGAAGACCCGCATTCGAGTTCCGGTGGTTTTTATCCACACGTATCATCGCGAGATTTCACGAGAAAATCCGAGCTTGTCCTTACTGCCCCCTACAGGGGACACATCCAACTGTTTCGATTATTTTTAGATTCCACACACTTTCATTAGTTAAATGTAAAATCTACATTTTTTTCTTTTTTCTATTTCATTTTAAATAAGGCAGTCCATGTTGAGACCCCAAGAACAACAGCTTTTGTCTTTTTTTTTTTTTATTGAAAATTAGATAATGGAAAGTTATGTGCACATATTCACTCTGTCAAACACATCTTCAAAAATATACATAAACAAAGTAGCCAACACAAAGCAGCAGCACAATATGGGTTAGCAGTTAATGATGTTTCTAGTCTCTGAGCTGCTGCTCTCCCCTGGGTCGTCCTCCTCAACTTCTGGCTGGTGGTCCATCACCTCCAGACCCTCACAGATGAGACCAATCTGCCTCTTCATGTGAGCCATGGTGCTCTGCATCCTCTTCATCTTCCTCTGGAGGGCAGCGGCAATAGCTCTGTGGTTCCTCTGCCGGGCCTCATATTCCTGCCTCAGCTGTTTGTAACAATTGTGTTGTGCTTGTGTGCTGTGGGAGAGTATGGTTCCACAGCCCATGTGGCAGGGCTGTCTCCAGTGTTCACAATGCCGAGCATGAGTGTCCAGGTCCCTGCGCAAGAGCTGTGCGCGGCAGCCCTGATAAGGGCATTGAATCAGCTCATACAGACAGCTCATGCTGTGGCAGTACTGCTCCGAGAGTGGAAAGGTCTCAGCACATCCACGGATCTCATTCCTGCACTGCAGAAGTTCAGATAAAGTTTAGACAAGATAAAAATAATCATAAAAGTTTTTTAGCCTACCTTAATCTTCATGCGTCCAATAGATTTACTTAATTTAAACATGACAAAGATTAAGCTGGGGTTTATTGGCTTTCTGCAGCATGGACAGGTCTCCTGCCTGTGAGTTTACAATTATTAGTTTCACAGTTTTCAAAACTATCTGTTAACAGTTTGTCACAAAATGTGAAGAAAATGATTACCTCTTCAGCCACTGTAAAATACATTTCTTACAGAAGATGTGGTGACATGCAGCTCTCACTGGACACCGGAGAACCCCTTGGCATATGGTGCATATGAGATCATAGTCTGGGGAGTCCACAAACATGTCCACATCATAGCCCCCCGTCTGTGCTGATGCCTCAGAGTCTGCCTAAACAAATCAAACATATCTTGGCTTATCTTGTCTTATAATGTATTAAAAGACAAGATAAGCCGGTTACACATGGTTTGAATGGTGACCAGCGTCCCCACACAAAGAGAAGTGTTCTGGAAAGTCATATGACCAATCACATGATTCAAAACAAAAACATGATCACTCTAATCATTCTGGATTCCAGTTTTTCAAATTAATTTACAATAAATACATAGGCCTATTAGCCTGATAATGTATGTATACACACACACACACACACACACAAACACACACACACACACACACACACATTTATGTATATATATATATATATATATATATATATATATATATATATATATATATATATATATATATATATAATATAGATTATATGATTGCTTACCATGGTGGTGCCTTTTCCTCACTGTTTCCATTCCTAGAGTGTCTTTACTTCATATCGAGCCTTCGCATGTGCCTTACACACCCGTGTTATCTAGCGCTTACACTCATGAACATTCCTGACAAACCGTGAAGGAGGGACGGTCTCTGTCACAAATGGATTCAGTAAATGATATAAATGCAGGAAGATAAAGGTGCTCATTATCGCCTGCGTCCTTTCCC
This sequence comes from Rhinogobius similis, assembly GCA_019453435.1. Classification (NCBI taxonomy): domain Eukaryota; kingdom Metazoa; phylum Chordata; class Actinopteri; order Gobiiformes; family Gobiidae; genus Rhinogobius; species Rhinogobius similis. The sequence continues at coordinate 24,068,849 of CM033631.1, forward strand.
TGTTGTTCTAGCACTGAACAGACTTCACACGCACGAATAGGCGAGCTTCAACAGCATTGTCAACACCGACAAAAACACAATGACACCTTCTTACCAAATAAACGTTGAATACAAAATAAATAGAAGCATATTGTATTTCAGACCCTACATACATTTGTCTATATTTAACACTGCACATAAACGACAATATGTTGTTTACGTTAATTAAAAATCCAACTTGAGTAAAAAATGACCAATCAGGACTCCGTCCGCTTGAATGACGTACAATGTATGCGACTGCCCTCACATGTGTTGACTGCGTTAGATCCATGGTTGACTGATGCCAACGTGCGAATGAAAAAGCTATCTTTCTAAAAACGGACATTTATTTGATAGTTCTTGCTTAAACTATGGCAAACGCCAACCTTCAATTCAAAACAAAGTAAGTGTAAAACCTCTTTCTCCCGTCCTAACTTAATCTTTGCATATTCCTAGCTATCAGAAGCTAATGAGCTAAGAGCCCATTTGTTATTATCTATTTGCAGCTATTCAGTTTTAAGCAAGATCGAGCCTTTTTACAAAGGTGGAAAGGTTCAGGTAAGGTCTCTGAATATATTCAGTGAAATATATGTTAATGCAATTTGAGACTTACATTTTCTTTGGTTTTATTTCAGGTTAGCAAAGATGAGCAGTACATTTTTTGTATTAGTGGCACATATGTCAATGTGTTGGAAATCTGCACGGGAAAGATTGTCCATAGAATTGAACACGTGAGTTTCTAAATGATCTTTGCAAACTACACAGTATGTCTATTATTACAACCTTTTTCAATGTTTGTCTATTTTAGGATGATCAGGAGGACATAACATCATTCACCCTCAGCTGTGATGATGAGGTTGGGAAAAAATGGATCTGCTCCTTGTTGTACTCAGTTCTAAAATACTTAAATTGACTTTGTCTGCCTTTTTATCTGTTTTAACAGTTGCTAGTCACAGCCAGCAGGGCTCTGCTCCTGAAGCAGTGGGACTGGAGACGAGCTCAGTGCACTCGCTCCTGGAAGGCTATTCACACTGTACCAGTGGCCAGTATGACCTTTGACACAACCTCCACTCTACTGGCCACAGGTCATTTTATGATTATAATTAGGTGCTGCTTTGGTAATTAACAAACTAAGCATTAGTGATCTATTAAAATGTATTGTTTATTTGCAGGTGGTTGTGATGGCACCATAAAACTGTGGGATGTAGTAAAGCAATACTGCACTCACAATCTCAAGGGGTCATCGGGTGTTGTTCAGTAAGTGCAGCTCAGACTGATGTAATTCAGATCTATTATTATATTGTTGTAGGTTTGGCTAAAGTATTGAAAATCAAATATTAATTGCTATTAAAATTTGTATCAAAACTAGATACTCCTTTGAGCAAATATCGATACTACAAAAATGTTATTAACAGGACAAAATTACCTGTGACCTTTCCTAAACAGTTTTAGTATGATCTTGAGCTTTATCAGAGCTACATGGAACATAACATAAAGAAAGCTGGTATAGTGTAACTATATAACAATAAAAAATGGAACTAAAATTTTTCCTCTATTAGCCTTGTTTTGATCCTAGTCAATGCTAATGTGTATTAATTAAAGCATAATTAAACTGAGCATAAAATATAAAATACAGTATATATCACAATTTGAAACATTGTATATTGTTGTATTTTTTCCCCCTGTTGTTTAGGTTCAACAGAAAGTACTATAATTTTGTGTTTTTCATTATTGTGGTATCGAAACTGAGTATTGAGGCAATGCCTTAGTATCGAAATTAGAAAATGAAGGCGAAAACAAAGAGCTAATTTCTATTCTGGCCTTGTAGCCTTGTTCAGTTTCATCCAGATGCCCTAAAGCTCCAGCTCTTTTCCTCCTCATTGGACTGTGGAATCAGAGTGTGGGACCTTCGCTCCAGTCAGTGTGTGTGTGTGCTGCAGAGCCACTACAGCGCTGTCACGGGGCTTAGTTTCAGCTGTGATGGCCAAACTATGATCAGGTACTGGGAATACACACAGGCCAACATTGAAATTGTTTTTGATTTCTTTTAAGATATACATTTACTTCTATTTTGTGACACTTGTTCATTGCAGTTCAGGAAGGGACAAAATCTGTACAGTGTGGGACTTGAAAACCCAAAAAGTCAAACGCACTGTTCCTGTGTATGAGGTAGGGCACCATGTGGGTGCTTTGTGGCTTCACAGTCAGTTGGTCTAAATTTAATGAGTTATTTATTTGCCAGGCTGTAGAGGGCGTGGTACTGCTAAATGAAAAAGATGACTTTTCTGAAATTGGTGTGAAAAACGAAGGATTGCATTTTATAACTGCAGGAAGCAAAGGTATAAATGCTTGTCCTTACACTCAAAATGCAAAATACCAGTGTATTCAGCATTCAATTCTTATCCCTACTCCCCCACAGGTGTGTTAAGAGTGTGGGAAGCCAGCACAGCCCGATGTGTCTTCACCCAGCCTCTACCCTATACTCTGACCTCCTCTGATGATGGTGAAGAAAAAGAGGATAACCCCCACAGTCTGACTTACCTGCTTCACCTAACTGCTTCCTCCAGACTCGCCACAGTTACTGCTGAGCATAACATACTCCTCTACCAATTACCTGCTCTGACAACACAACAACAGGTGCTGATTATTTGCCTTGAGTTGAGATTTTAAATCCTTTACATAACTACTTACACAGAGACTCTTTTCTTTCAGTTTGTGGGTTACAATGATGAAGTGCTGGATGTGAAATTTCTGGGTAAAACAGACAGTCACATTGTGGTTGCAACAAACAGCTGCCAGCTAAAAGTATTTGAGCTGCAAACAAACAGCTGCCAGATCCTTTATGGGCACACAGGTCAGTCACCAGCAGAGGGCAGTGTGAGTCATGATAAAAGTGAATATGTAGTAATTTGAACTAATATTGTGGGCCTTTATGATTTATTAGATACTGTCCTTTCATTGGATGTTTTCAGAAAAGGATCACTTTTTGCAAGTTGTGCTAAGGTCAGTGTTGACTCAACTTCATACGTCAATGGCAGTTTTGCATTATAGAATTGTTGTTAACATCCAACAACATTCACAGTTAAGTTCTTTTTGTATGCTTTTAGGACCGGTCAGTGCGTGTGTGGCAGATGGACAGTGACAGTGGTCAGGTGCACTGTGTGGCTTATGGTTTGAGTCACACAAATGCTGTAGGCTCCATTACATTTTCTAAGTAAGGCAATAAATGGCAAATAAATGGCACTAAGACACAATTTGAGATTAAATATGCCAAAACAAAATGTTACACATTTATCTGTGCAGATTGAAACCATCGTTTATAGTTTCTGGTAGTCAGGATTGTACCATAAAGGTATGGGATCTACCTCAGAACATTTGTGATACTGGAACAGAGATCCACCAGCTCACTGCACGGACCACCGAGAAGGCTCATGATAAGGTTTTGTTTATTGCACTTTCTGGTAATTCATTGTACTTGTATTTAAACATACTTACATTTAAGTTGTCCTTTGTTGCCATTAGGATGTCAACAGTGTTGCAGTGTCGCCTAATGACAAGCTTCTTGCCTCTGGATCGCAGGACCGCACTGCTAAGTTGTGGTCTTTGGCGGTTGAGGGAGGCCTTGGTCTCCTGGGTGTGTTTCGGGGCCATCGCCGTGGTGTGTGGGCAGTTTGTTTTTCTCCTGTTGATCAGGTGCTGGCTACATCCTCTGCTGATGGGACCACCAAGCTCTGGGGTCTGCAAGACTTCAGCTGTCTTAAGGTGCGGGAATGTTTCATGTCATATACAGATTTATTATCCACGCTGAAATAGTCTTTCTTGAATTGTCTTATGTTTTCAAGACTTTTGAGGGACATGATGCGTCTGTGTTGAAAGTCATCTTTGTGAGTCGAGGAACTCAGCTGCTCACCAGGTAAATCAAGTTAACATATAGTGTAGTTTTGGTTTTTCATGTTAGAGTTGTTGCCTGTGTTAAAAAAATACAAAATGTCAAATTTGAGTTTAATAATTAAGAGACACAGTAGTTCACAGATCTTATTGAATCTTCAATCATTTGATTTGAATATGTCTAAAACTTCTGTTTACTTTTTACGTAAAGTTTAATAATTTTAGAGAATACATGCACACATTTTTAGCCTTTGATGCTTTTATTGACGCCGCTATTAGTACTTCTTGAAATTCAAATTTAATTTAGATACTAAAATTCTTCTGTATCTGATTATATATTTGTTTGTACTGTATTATTCTCAGCGGCTCTGATGGGTTGGTAAAGCTGTGGACCATAAAAAACAACGAGTGTGTGAAGACACTGGATGCCCACCAAGACAAAGTGTGGGGTCTCCACAACAGTCGTAAGGATGATAGGATGGTGACAGGATCTGCGGACTCCAACATCACAGTGTGGGAGGTAATGCTGCTGTCAAACATCTTTTTTTCTTATTGTAACTTTAGTGCTAAATTTTGACAAATGATACATTTTGTTTTGGGTTAATATGGATTAGGATGTTACGAAAGTGGAGCTTGCTGAGGAACAGGCCAAGCAGGAAGACCAGATACTCAAGTAAGTTTATCATTTATTTTGTTTTTGATTATTTTAGTTTTTGATTACTATAAATTCACACTCTCAAAACCATACTACAGTGTGTCATGGTTTCTACATAGACGTTCCTCATTATTTATTTGTATATAGTTTCTACCACTCAACTGATAGATTAAAAAATTAAGGACCGTCATTTTTTTCTTTTTTTTGGTTTTTAAAATTTTAGAAACTCTGATATTGCACAAAAACAACAAACACATAAAGACATCAGGCACTTTCAAATTACCAAAAGAGGCTAAGGATCATAATTTTTTCGTCAATGAAGCTGTCCGCCAACATTCTTTTGAGTTTATGGCTTGTGCTGAAACTCTTCTGACCACATTTTTATTGATGACAAATATTAGCTTGACATGGGACAAATAAGTTCATTGCTTTCTTTAGGTGGAACTAGTCAGATAGAGACCTTATTTTTCTGCAAACATTCTTTTTTTCATGAAAACCAAGCTTGCAAATACATCAAATTATTGATGCTGTGTATTTCTGAGCTACAATAATCCAAGACACACTTAGAGTAGTTAAAAATTTGTATCTACCATTTTACTCATATTTTAGTAATGTAAAAAGTGTCTATTCAGCCTTTTTCTGTAATGTCACCATTTTAAATAAGAACAGCTCACCTCTTTTCTCTTTTCAAGTAAGAGTATAATGGTCTTGAATTTTCGTTAGGTGACTGTCTCAAATTTGCAAATAAAATCAAATGTGCAATTATAACCTATTATTTACTAGGCCTCGTAATATCACATTAAAATATAAGAAAATATTGTAAGATTCACAAAATGTCCCATGACTATATTTTCATTTGTATTGGGTAAAATAGTCTTTATCAATTTTGTATCCAACTTAATTTTTAAGTTTTTTTTAAGTTAATAATTATTTAATGTAGCAAAAAAAAAACCTGTATAAAACCTCTTTAAATGTAACTGAAACAGCAATACAAATTCTTTAAAAGATTTTAAATTTTACCTGACCAAACCAGGAACTACCCTGTAAAGGTTAATGAATGTGTTTTATTGTGTGTTCAGACAGCAAGAGTTATCTAACCTCCTTCATGAAAAGAAGTATCTGAAAGCTCTTGGCCTCGCAATCTCTCTGGACCAGCCTCACACTGTGCTCATGGTTATCAGAGGTACGACTTTAAATGTCCACTATGTTCCGCTGGTGTCTATGTGCGCAACAATCAGGCACACTGCATTATACCATTGTCTGGGGTAATCTTATCTCATCTGTTCATCCTTCTGTCAAGCGTTTTTGTGTTAAAAGTGTTGAGAAATACAGCACGCTGTCTGACTCAAGTGTACAAATCTATTCTTCCATTGTTAGTTGTGTTCCACTTGGTGACAACCAGGAAATAAGTGATTAAAAACTGTGTATCGCATTACACATGTTGAAACCCTTGTGTAATAGTCGCACCTTTTTTCCAGTGCATTTCAGTGCTTGTTAACTAATCCTGTGGAAAATCTTTTCTTCTTTATCAATTTTATAAAAGAAATATTGTTAAATTTCAGCGATTCGGCAAGCAGAAAACAGTAAAGAGTTGTTGGAGAAGACTGTGCTGAAACTTCGTGAGGATCAAAAAGGTATAGTCAAATGTCAGTTCTGCCTTCTGTAGCCATAAATGACAGACTAAATTGAACGCTTGTGTCTGCTCAGAGTCACTGCTGCGATACTGTGTCGTCTGGAACACCAATGCCAGGAACTGCCTTCCGGCCCAGGCCGTGCTGCAGGTCCTGCTCACTCACCTGCCCCCCGAAGAGCTGCTGCAGTACCAGGGGACCAGAGCACACCTGGAGGGCCTCATACCTTACACTGGTCAGGAGGGATATTTTCTTGGACAAAAGAACACATGGACTGAGATTTTAATATATTTACTTTCATTCTCACAGAAAGACACATTCAGAGGATTGGGAAGTTGATGCAGTCGACCATGTTTTTGAACTACATGTGGCAGAAAATGAGACTGGTTGGAGTGCCAGCCAGGTATAGTGTAATATCTCTCTAAAACACAGGCTGAATTGTTGCTGAGACTAGACATGCATTCCAGACTATACCTTTGTACTTTGTATTCGTTATCAATGTGACCATGATCTTCTCACAAAGCCTGTATTTTTTCTTTGTTTAATGAGGAAGCAGGAAAAAAATGCTCTTTGCTTTGCTGTTTGCATTTCACCATAGTTTGACCATGTGTTTTTCTTGAAGTTTCAACTTCAGTTTACTCCAAAATTAAGAGCGGTCTGATATGTTAATTGAGGATAAATACAAGCCAACTCTAATGCCCCATTTTCTCTAGATTGGACCAAGATGAAGAGATGGACACCTCTCCTCTTGGATCAGCCCAACCTTTTGCTGAAACTGACAAGGAAAGGCCATCAGACAATGGTGACGAAAACAAGGGGTATGGCAGTGACAGTGACGAAGGGGAAAATGTTTTAGATTTGGAGGAGGATGAGGGGGCTGAGGAGGTTAGTGCCACGAACAAAGCCTCTGCCATCAAGACAAGACAGAATGGAGCCCAAACAAACAGGCATCATTCTGAAAGCGAGGAGAGTTCAGAAGACGGAGAACAAGAAGATGAGACAGGTGATCACACAACATTTAAAGAGATGAACATTCTTTCAAAAGCACAGTGTCAGACTTTGGCCAGCTGACCACACAAACTGTACACAAATACCTTTGTGGCTGTTCCTGTTCCTCACCTGCAAGATGATTGTTAGTATCTTTTCATTCAGGTGTAAAAGACTGTTATCTGAGTCAAAAGGAAGCAAATGTATTTTACTGACAGGCAGGGGTTCGCTTTCCTTCTTACCTATTGTCTGATCCTGAATTGCCAGTTCAGCCATGCAATTTTGTTGGTACAAAAATAAAATGCATGTCTTTTTATTAAAGATGTTTATTTTCTTGATTTGTTCATTAGACAGACAATAAAAAAATGAAGTTTCTGTATTATAAATTAGCAATAATAGGAGTTTTGTTTTTTGTTTACTAAAAACAAAACAAAAAATGTATTCTTCAACACTTGGGAACAATTGGATAACAAATAAATGTACCGTATGTTTATTCATTAAAATATATTCCAAAATGTTACCAGCTTGTTGACTTTTCAATATTTTTCACATTGGGCTGATTTTGTCTTACTAACTGACTATTCCGGTTTATGTGTAGCTCCCCTTGGCTGCGTTCTTCTTGGTGATGGTTGTACAGCGGGTCAGAATGTGCTGTTTCTGTGGCCTTTGTGGTATTTTTGGTGAGGCAGGGGGGCCCTTGTAGAGGTTGGGGTCTGAAACACTGGACATCATCCTGGCTCCAGTTGACGGGCTCAGGTGATTGTTTCTGGGTGGTTGAGGTGTGAGACTAACACGCGGCCCGTCTTCTGCGGCGCTCAAGTTCACAGACGAGCCCCCGGATGAGTAACTAAGGTCATCGCTCAAACTAAAATCACTTTCACTGTCAAAGCTTCCCCGGCTGTAATTTGCGACACTTCTCCCCTCGTCATCGCCCTCCATTTCTACAGTGATTGTTGGTGGAGGATGGCGATGCACAGAGCCAATTGTAACCTTCATATTGGACGCGGGAACAGCAGCCAGTGGTGTATGTGATCGTGCTGTTAGGATGTTAAGAGATCGTGACTTCTGCTTGCTTTCTGGCTGCAGTAACTGTGGTGAAGATGGTCGCGATGATGGCATTTCCAGCAGGTTTCCTTGGGAACGGCTGAATTGAGAATTCCGTCCCAAAGAGGGAATTTCCAAATTAAGTGAATTTTGGTGCTCCGGAAGACTTGGTGTCAGACGCATGTGTGGGTGGTTGTAGGGCCGTAGGTAAATCGAGGGGATGTAACCTTCTGCCTCTTTGTATCTGACAAATGAAACAAAATGATTTACATGATACATAAATAATTAAAACATATAATTATTTTGCCAATTACCTTGCAAGCCACCACCCATTATCTGGTTTCTGTAAGACTTCTACTACAGCACCAATGGCTACTGTAATCTCATCATCTTTGATGGCTTTGTAGTTCTTTATTGCTGTATAGAGCATTCCTGAAATGTAATGGTACAAACAAACTATTGAAATATTCTTCTTACAACAAAATTGGACAATTATTGATGTAATGCAGGGGTGTCCAGAGTAAACAATGGCCTGGGGGCTAAATGTGACCCTCAGACTAATTTTTTTTGGCCACTCCTAGTGAATTGGCCCACATTATCTTAGACGTACTTTTTACTTCAAATTCTCCACCATAATAGCCCTCACAAGTAATACTTTGGTGTGAGTCCTGATTTTAAGGTTCTGAGTCTGAATTAGTATGTAGATGCATTTTAAAACCTCAGATAAACGCTACTTTTTTAATGATTCACAGTATTGACCACTGGTTCATAGCTCTGTTAAGAGCCTTGATGAAAAACGTTTGGACACCCCTGACCTAATGCTTAGTAGAAGTATCTTTACCCCGTTCTGTTGGCTCATCTATTTCATCTTCACTGTCATCCTCCAGTTTCTCCAGATAAGGAGCAGGAAACCAAGCCATTTGCTTTTCATCATTTTCTACAAGCCACCACCCTATACCAACATAAATTCACATAACAGAATGTACAGCAGAACAAGTGCTTGTGTGCATTTCTCACCTGCTTTGTCTTTAATAAGAACATCTACATTCTCCTCTGCAGCCACTTTAAAGGGTTTGTTTTTGATGTCCTTAGTTTCATAGGGGGCCACACAACGATAGGTCTCAGTCACAAATGGTTTTGTCACATTTCCACCACCTGAATTAGCTTGGAGCTCTTCATCTGAAGGCATGATCATGATGCTGAAATGTCACAGGGAAGAAGGTGGTATAGCAGCGAGAATGTAATGCACTCTTACACTAAAGTAAGAGAATATAAACTTTTAATTTTTCAATAACTTGTTGAATAAATTGAATGTTGTTTATTGTGAATGATTTATTCATGTTGTTATGCCTCTCTATTATAAATTTTTTAAATTGCCCACCTGTTATTAGAAAACTCGGGTTGAAGATCTTGTGCATTGGGGTGAAAAAATTGGATCAGGTCTGTGCACTGACAAACTCTGGGCTCGCAGCTCATCAGTTCATTGCAGTATTTCTGTAGAAAGTTGAGTTGCACAACTGACTTGGTTAGAGTCTTCTTTTGGTTTCTGTGCTTTACTCTTTTGTCTGAAATGAATGAATTAATTGTACCTGTGGCTTGCTGTACATAGGCATAACTTTAAAGACATCAACAGATATAGATAATATACTCACGAAATTTGGGAATAATTCTTTTGGATTTTTTCAGAGTGTTTGCTGCTGGGAATGCCTTCTTCATTTGTTTCTGGCAATAAAAAGTCAAGTAAGTCGAAGTGAAAAGGAGGGAGAAGTTGTCCTAATAGGTCTACTCACGTGTAATTTCTGAAAGTCTCTAAAAGTTCTATAAATCACAATATCATTCTGATCGGACCAAAGAACCGAAACCATGTACATCTGAAATACAAATTATCGCTTATAAATCCAGTCTAAATGTAATTGCTTCAATAAAATTACCTTTTTCTTTCCCTTGTGCATCATGCCGACCAAACGCACGCTGATTGGGTATCTCTGAGAATCCATTACACCCAAAAAGATGTCCTGAGCTGTGAGTGAGTCTGCAACTTAGTTTTAGTTTATAAGCCGCTCTCAGAAGGTGCGGCACTGGGTAGCAGGCGTGGAAATGCTCTATTTTAAGCAGCAGGAAGTCAAGTGGATGAATGGCCAAAAACTATATATTTCAGTACTATAATGTAAATGTTCCTTATATGAAATCCATGCTCTAGTAGTCTATATAAGTAAGTTATATGATGCTTATATCCAGAGGTGGGTAATACTCTTTAGTACTTTTAAAATGACATGTACTTGTGAGTGATTTTTGGACAGCAAATTGTATTCCTACTTCAGTAATGTATTTGACAGTGGATACATTTAAACTTAATTTCGCTTTAATTTTTGACTTATATGTCCTTTTTATTTTTTACATTTTTTCTTGTCAAACCCTGCACAGATGCAAACAAAGAATTCAAATTACTCACATCAGATGTAACTGTTTACATGCCATTTCAATTGTCTGATAACTCCAGAAATCAGATAATGATCAGATTTTTGTTGTGCAGGTGAACTTCGCTAGTGTACTGTAAAAGTACTCTGGTTACGGCTACAAGTGGCAAAAGCTTTATGTTGACATTGACAATAATAAATGATTTGAACATTTGTGTGTCTTGTACGGAAGCGTAGAACTGTCAATGTTGTGTTTTTTTTTTTTGGGATAGTTATTCTGACTTTTTTTTCCGATAGTTATTCTGACTTTTTTTTGGGATAGTTATTCTGACTTTTTTTCGATAGATTATTCTGACTTTTTTTTTTTTTTTGGGATAGTTATTCTGACTTTTTTTTTTTTCGATAGTTATTCTGACTTTTTTTTTTTTTGGGATAGTTATTCTGACTTTTTTTTGGGGGGAATACCGAGTATAAGGGCCTTTGGGAAAAAAATAAAAATCACGGACATTACGAGAATAAACTTCGTAAAATTTCGACATTAAACTTCGTAATTGTATGACTTTTTCTGGATTCGACTTTATTCTCATACATTTCACGAGAATAAAGTCGTAATATTACGAGAGAAAAAGTCGTAATATTACGAGAATAAAGTCGTAATATTACGAGATTAAAAATTGTAATATTACGAATAAAGTCGAAATATTACGAGATAAAAAAGTCGTAATATTACGAGATTAAAAATTGTAATATTACAGATTAAAAGTCGTAATATTACGAGAATACAGTCGAAAATGTGTATGAAGCCAGTACCTGGGTTATGGAGATATGGAGCATTTTGTGCGGTTATACTTTGAACTAGGGTTTACACAAAGAAATACTGTGTCTTTTAGCACAGCATCACCACATTATCATTAGTTTAAGGACTTTGAAGCGACAATGCAGGCGTTTGGGTTTTGTTTAGTCGGAAGAACCAAACAGATTTGGAAGAAATAGCTTCTTTTTCGTAATATTACGAGATTAAAAGTCGTAATATTACGACTTTTAATCTCGTAATATTACGACTTTATTCTCGTAATATTACGACTTTTAATCTCGTAATATTAAGAGATTAAAAGTCGTAATATTACGACTTTATTCTCGTAATATTACGACTTTTAATCTCGTAAATGTATGAGAATAAAGTCGAAGCCAGAAAAAGTCATACAATTACGAGTTTAATGTCGAAATATTCACGAGTTTATTCTCGTAATGTCCGCATTTTTTTTTCAGTTGGCCCTTATACTCCGTCGTAGGGGATAGTTATTCTGACTTTTTTTTGGGATAGTTATTTTGACTTTTTTTCGATAGTTATTCTGACTTTTTTTTTCGATAGTTATTCTGACTTTTTTTTGGGATAGTTATTCTGACTTTTTTTTCGATAGTTATTCTGACTTTTTTTCGATAGTTATTCTGACTTTTTGGGGGTAGTTATTCTGACTTTTTTTCGATAGTTATTCTGACTTTTTTTTCCGATAGTTATTCTGACTTTTTTTTTGGGATAGTTATTCTGACTTTTTTTTTTTTTGGATAGTTATTCTGACTTTTTTTTTTTTGCAAAGCTTTATCTTAAAGCTTGAACAGGAAAATGACAACAACACCAGGAGGAATCAAGAGGGCGCATGGCGTCGCTGGAAGAGGATCTGATCAAGTTTTACTTCAGCCTTAGTCTCAGACATGGAGAGATATTATTACTGCTGAACATTGTAGACAATATTGTCATGAGTATGAGCACCTTGAGACGTTTTCTGAAACGATTGAGATTATACAGGCGGAAGAATCGTTGGAGGTAGCAGCATTTCTCATTGATCAACTGAATGGACACAAAAAAATGTAACGGATATAAGTTACATCATCTCAACTGTATCCAAGATGGCTTTGTGGTGACCCAAAATACTGTGAGGCATCTTTTAAGGTTTCTCGATCCAAATGGTGTGGAGCAGAGGCGAAGAAATCGTCTTCAGAGGCGCAGATACATTAACCCAGGCCCCAATTACGTGTGGCACGTGGCACATTCATATGACTCAAACTCAAAACTCAAACCGTATGGTATTTGTATAAATGGTGCTATTGATGGCTTTTCCAGAGTTATAATATGACTTCACGCCTATTCGACAAATAGTGACCCTAGGATTGGACTGATTCTTCCGCCTGTATAATCTCAATCGTTTCAAAAAACGTCTCAAGGTGCTCATACTCATGACAATATTGTCTACAGTGTTCAGCAGTAATAATATCTCGCAATGTCTGAGACCAAGGCTGAAGTAAAACTTGATCAGATCCTCTTCCAGCGACGCCATGCGCCCTCTTGATTCCTCCTGGTGTTGTAAAGTAGTCATTTCCTGTTCAAGCTTTAAGATAAAGCTTTGCAAAAAAAAAAAAAAAGTCAGAATAACTATCCCAAAAAAAAAAAAGTCATAATAACTATCGAAAAAAAAAAGTCAAAATAACTATCCCAAAAAAAAAAAAAGTCAGAATAACTATCGAAAAAAAAAAGTCAGAATAACTATCGAAAAAAAAAGTCAGAATAACTATCGAAAAAAAAAGTCAGAATAACTATCGAAAAAAAAAGTCAGAATAACTATCGAAAAAAAAGTCAGAATAACTATAAAAAGTCAGAATAACTATCCCAAAAAAAAAAGTCAGAATAACTATCCCAAAAAAAAGACACAATAACTATCGAAAAAAAAAGTCATAAAAAATATCCCCCCCAAAAAAAAAAGACAGAATAACTATCTAAAAAAAAAAAAAACACAACATTGACAGTTCTACGCTTCCGTAGTCTTGTACTGTTCTCCTTCTTATATGATTTAGTCTCATTTTACAGAATTTTACAAAATTTACAGAATTTTGTGCATTAAGGTTTTGTTCTTCCGATTAATTCAAATTCCAATAATTAATCAGAAGTTATGCCCAGTTACTCTTATTTTACTAGTGCTCTTTTGGCTACTCTGCTTAAATCACTGCATCCTTTTAACAACGTTCATGGGCCAGTACAAGGCTCGTTTGTGCCATCTAGTGGCAAAACCTGAACTATGATTTTCCAGTGCAATAGACTAGAGCAGTGGTTCTCAAACTTTTCACACCAAGTACCACCTAAGAAAATATTTGGCCTTCCGAGTACCACCAGATCTAAACCAGGACTATTCTTGGTTTAATAAGGCTATACAAGGTCTAAAGTACGAGTAAACTATTGATTTATAGTTCTAAACCAGAATTAACATAATGACAAAAATGTGGAATAAATTAACTCTAAATTCAGCAAATAATTGAACTGCTAAGGAATCTGCGTACCAACTGAAGGAACTCGTATACCACCAGAGGTACAGTTTGAGAAACAGTGGACTAAAGTGTATCCTGAAGGTAAAATAAAACGCATACAAATATTTTGTTAGTGAATTTTTTATCTTGTTGAAACAGAAAATCACACTCATTTGTCATAATGCCCCCAGTTCTCAACATTGCATATCTATACTTGAACAAAAATGTCCTTAAATTGTATTCTTCATTACATTTGATGTGTTTGACATTCTCTTACTCACTCCTATGGCTTCCTGATGGATCCACCCTAGGTCTGTCCCCCCTTTTCAATATTAATAAGACTAAAAAAATTTTTCAGTTCTTACAAAGTGCACAATATGTAAAATTGCTAAAATCTTTAAATATTTATTGCCTCTTCAGATTACGTTGTATTTAATTGCATATTGCATTCCCAAATGTACATTTTTATGTGACAATTGGTATTGGTTTGCATGGACACATGAATATACAATAAAAGTAGATTTTTTGTTTTAGGATTTAGACTTTCTGGACGTGCCCATGCCAGAGAGCTCTACATATAGAACTCAAGTACATACTATGCTTAAAAACATAACATGTATTATAGTTGCATAAAAACAATATATTAGGAAATTAAAAAGAAAAGCATAATAATTCTAAATGATCACAGCTTTTCATTAGTGTAGCATTCCTGAAAAGAAACAAAAAATACTCATTTGAATGACATATTTCATATTTTTTGTATTGTGACTTTATATAAAATATAAAGATAAATAAAAACAGTCAAATTTGAAACCATTTTGAAAACATAAAAAATGAAGTCATGTATCTTCTTTGTGCCTTTTCACATTCAGGCATGCAGTCCCAAACCATGCATGGAGAAAAAACCAGGTTCAGACATGACTTTATAAAGCCCTTTGTCAATCTCTGTTTTACATGTCCTGAGACTGCAAGGAAGTTTACAATGTCCCCTTCACAAAACACCTCTTGATGTGTCACCGGAATTCAAAGATGGGCATACTACGTTCTTGAATGATGTTTAGACTTAAAGACTGGTACCTGAAAATATAGTATATATACATATATAAAGTAATGCAAGCAACATATTATGATCAAAATGAAAAAAAAAAAAATGAAAAAAGAACACAAATTACCATTCAGAACTCCTATGGTAATAATACCCCTCGATTGTGGCTGTAGATTTCTGAAAGCAAATGTAGTAGAAACCCGCAAAAGATGCACCACTGATGTCTTTGATGGTGTGGTCTGGAACTAAAAACTGCTCCTTCAGGGGGTTCAAAAGGGAAAGAGGCCAAAGTTCAGAAAACTAAAAACCAGAGTGTGCAGTAACATAACACACAACTGCATTACCTTCCACCGCATAAAAATATAATCGCTCCTTCCCAGCGATTCATAGTCAAAGTCATCAGAATTAAAGCTTTTGGCATACTTGTAAAAAGGTTGAAACTTGCTCTGGATGGAAAGAAAAGTAAATATAGATTTATAGCCTATATATTTGCAACTAAAATAACAATGTGACAACTAATACAGTACAGACCCAGTGTTTTCTGTCAACGTCTTCATCTGCGTCCCACTTTCTGGTTAAAAATTGTTTTTTGTGACTGATTATTTCCCCAGCAAAAAATGTTGTGAGAGTAGGATACTCCTTGAAAAGGAGAGGAGGGTTGAAATGTAAATAAATTATTTTTACAGCCAAAAATTTGAAGAAATCTTTGGCACCGCTGCTTGCCTGATGCACAGTTGCATAATGACTTGAGCAGTTGACATGGTTGACACACATATGCTTACCTCTGTAAGACCTTTGATCTTCAGATATCCACACACATAGGAGTCCTCCTTGGACACATGCTGAATTTAAATATATTTTACATATGAATATATAGAATGCTTCTCTTGATTAATCAGGTAAATCAAATGAATGAAACAACTGAATATTTAACGGATCATCAATATGTAATTACATTCCCTCAGAAACCCCGTATGGTGTTTTTTTTTTTTTTGTCTTTCACAGATCAAATTTCTAAATTGGGTCATGAATGAAGGCTTGTATCACCATGAGTATGACAGGAATTAAGCTAACGTCAGTTAGCAGTCAGGGCTGGAGCACCCATGGGTGCACCCTCACTGCTACTTTAGTGCAATGGATAAATCAAAATGTCATAACACTAAATATTCGTCAACATGCATGTGATTGACCAACATACCTGCAAAACAACTTCAACGTCATACGCGTTTCCTTTGCTCTTTTGGTGACCCCGAAACCGTGAGCCGCTGTACAGCGCGGCGCTGATCCCGGGCTGCTGTGCGTGGATCGGCGCAGGCGGGTGGAGAGAGGCCGAGGACGGACCATGGATGTATTAAATGAACTGGATAAGGCACACCCCCTCTGTCTGTGGTCCCAGATTGATTAGTGGCCATGCGAGGTACTGCAGCCTCTTGGAACCAGCCTTTTTCTAAAATTGCTCATTATAATCACAGACAGTACTGAATTATTATCGGTATTTAAATAAAATAGAAGGAAATGTTCTTTTCTACCGTTTCTAAAATCACAGAAATTACCGTTTTTATATGAAGTGGGGGATTGTCGTCACGTGGCGCCCTAAAGCAAAGATGGCAGCCTCCGTTTCAGGAAGTAAAACAAAGATGGCAGCCATCGTTTCAGGAAGTAAAACAAAGATGGCAGCCATCGTATCAGGAAGTAAAACAAAGATGGCTGCCTCCGTATCAGGAAGTAAATGCGGAAGTAAGAAACTTTTTTGGGGTCATGCGCCAATGAGCACACGCCATAGGGATAAACAGGACGGCCATCTTGGATTCATCTTCCAGGTTTTATTATAGTTCTATGGGACGGACACGGACACTGCGCCCCAGGGGAGCCGTGACTTTCTGCTGGGACGGGCATGGTTTGCGCAAAACTGGTTTCGTTCGCCACCGTCATGAACTTTGTCACTAAGCCAGCCGGCTGCAAGAAAAACTTTGACCGATATTTTAGCTCACAGGCTCACACGATTTCATTGGCTGGTTTATGGCTGAAACTGGAGCTTGTCCTGAGCAAGAAATGTATTGGACGATGTCTCGTAAAGCATTATGGGACATGTATTTGAACAGTACATGTGGTCATTGACGATCTAATGATTACGGTGCACACAATGAGTAAATAAAACTAGAGGAATCATCGCAACGGCAACCTATAATAACAGGCGCATAAAATTTTTTAATTATTTCAACAGGTCAAATGTTTTAAAGGGCGAATACCAGTTCCTGTAGGTGAATACTCATCTTGCAGCTAGTTCTGATATAGAGTCAATGGTTCTGACAGGGTTCTGGTAAGTCACTGCCTTAAAATATCTGTCCGAAAGAAGGAGTCCAGTTAACTCAGTCATATTCTTCGGACTCTGAAAGTCTCCTGCAAACTATTAAAAAATAACAATAATACATAAATAAATAAATAATAACAAAGGTTTGTCAAAACCTGTATTCTGTATTCGGTAGTGGTAAGCTACTACACAGCAGCTCGCAGCTCTGTTATTTTATTAGATCCATGGCTCTATGTCAGACAGACATGCACACACACACACACATTTTGGGCAAGGTGGAAGTGTCTTGCCTAAGGACACAACAACAGAACTCAATAACCGTCTGGTTATCGGCTGTAATTTTCAGGCTAAAACTCACAGGAGGGAACCTTTGTCCTGAAGGAGTTTAGCCTGCTCAATCAAATTGCCCTGACATGGGAGTCATCCTTCCTGATCCACCCATCTTCCTGCTAAGGGCTGCAGGAATGTACTTAAATTGCCCATAGAGGATAAATAAAGTTATTT
The DNA here is from genome assembly GCA_019453435.1 of Rhinogobius similis. Classification (NCBI taxonomy): domain Eukaryota; kingdom Metazoa; phylum Chordata; class Actinopteri; order Gobiiformes; family Gobiidae; genus Rhinogobius; species Rhinogobius similis. The sequence goes on from CM033631.1 coordinate 24,086,646, forward strand.
GAGATTGATTTGATTTTTATCTCATGACCATGTTCAACCACTAAAGTAGAAAAAAAAAAAAAAAACTTGAACAAATATATATACAATTTTTAATTTAAAAATCTTCCTTACTATTGTCTTTGTTATGCAAATAGAATAATTAATAACCGTTGTGTATTAATACTGTAAATCTGCATTGTACACCAGTGGTGCCTGTTATTAAGGTGAATATTAATTTTCATAATTCAGTGAAAACAGGCTCTGACCGTCAGTGAGATTTCTCTACGTTACAGGGACTTAATACAATTATTTCTCAATTTAAGGCCCTGTTTTTACATTATTTTCCATTTGAATTTTATTGTTCCTAAAGTCACTAGGTAATGCTGAAAATGCCATGGCAGCAGTATGTTCCTCTAGCCTTATTTATGTTAACTATAACAATACATACACGTGGCTATAGAAAGTTTTGAAACCAATGTTTTTATTTTCCCTCTCAATTCTGCTTGTGCAAGAGCCAAAAGAAAGATAAAATATATTTTATTTGTTTTATTATCTGTTTTGTCATGCTTGTAATTATACGTTCATCTATTAAATGATTTGTGCAACTCCTCCTCATAGTGGTCCAAATATGTTGTTATATGTGAAAGAGCCATTCTATTTCGCTGGAGTTCTTTTTCTTGGAGCTGAAAATAATGTATTCAGAAGTATCACTTAATACTAATGGGCAACCATGATAAGGCGTATAGGCTATTAAGTCAAATACATACTTTTTTAATGAGTCTGCTTTTCCAGGCATTGGCACTAGTGATCAACTGATTTTCTCTGTCTCGGAGGGTGATGAGGTGGTTTTCATGAGCAGTAGACAATGCTTCCTTCACTGTTTCTTTGTCTAAAAACACCTTGAAAAATACAAACATGTGATTATTTATCCTTTCCTTATAATATTATTAAAATAGAAAATTGTACCAAAAATGTACCATTTTTACATCGTCAGACAAGTCTTCCACACCATGGTTCACATTCTCAATTATTGCAGCAACAATCCCCTGTACTTTCCCATAGTATTTATCCTCCAGTTCTTGACATTGCACAAATGTAAAGATATGTTAATGAAAAATCAAGGTGACACAGCTAATTTATGTTGTAATTCAATGAATCTACTAAAAAAAAAAAAAAAAAAAAAAAAACATTCTTAGAGGATATATTTCCTGAGCAGTTTCAGTGAAGACACCAACCATTTCGGCAAGGACCACATCCAGCTTTTTGATCATCATCTACACCAACAACAATAGCAACAGTAAATACTATAAAGTTATTATCATTCTGCAAAGATATATTTTAAGGTCAGCACACACCTACCTCTATCTGACTTATTAGCTTGAACTCAAGTGTAAGCAAATGTTTTTGCAGTTTATTTAGCTCATCCTTGTAGGTAGAAGCTTGAAAAGTCTGCAATGTTGCTGCTGATTCTTTTTTAAGCTTTTTAAAATGATACAAATACAATTTAAATAACATTAGAGCACATCAGTAACTACAGGATATAAAACGCTTTACCTCTTTGAAGTACTTTTCAAATTCCCCTAATAATGCTGTTTCTTTCTGCATTATCTCTGCAGTGGTCGTACTGTGACTAGTGAAGAAGGAATTCACCTCTGCTTGTCTTCGCTTATGCTCCAATAAGCCTGTTTCAAACAACTGCACACACAGCCCTGTTATCTTCTGCTTGAATGTATGTAATATGTTAAGGAATCAGACTCACTTTTTGCATAAATTTATGACAATTAAAAAGCATAAAGGATATAGTTTCTGTTGAGCAGCTATTTCTGGCACACTTTGTAGTTTGTTTGCCAGTGGATCATATTTGAACATGTGTTCAAATAGAAAAGACCCATTCAGTGATTCAACAAATGCATCCTGAAACATAAATATTGAGAGATAAGCTCATTTAATTGGTCTTTAAGGACACCAACAATATAAACCAAAGCAAAAAAGTAGTACCACATGCATTTGTAGCTCAGCTTCTTGTGTTTTCAATGCCTCTGTCTTTTTCTCTCTCTCTATAGTTTCAAGATGGAGTTGCTGAAGCTCAATGTGGAATTTGACAGATGCTTGTTTTTTCTATCCAAATAAATTGATATCAAGTGATGTAATGTTGCAATTCCACAATGCATGAGAAAGAAGACAGATATACTCACAATTTCATTGTTGACATATCTGTAGTCAAGGTATTTTACATTTGGAAAGAAAGCAATTATGAACAATTTGTAATTTTCCTCTTCACTTAAGGGGTTTCCACAAAAGTTGAGAGTGAATAAATGTTTGAATTTCTTGAGGTACAATACCTGTGTTGAGAAAAAAATGCTTTAATTAGCATAGCTAGTGTGATATATTGTAGTCTAATAAATTTTATGTAGTCTACTTGGCTCAGTTCTTTCAGGGTGTTATTGGCCATGTTTAAAGAAACAAGTTTCTCAAGCGATTCCATGTTTGCCAGGACTGAAATTTTGTTATTGCACAAGTTCAGCTCCTCCAGTTTCTTCAGAGATTCCAGGCCCTCGATGTTCATTATGTTGTTGAATGACAAATCTTCAAAAAATACATAGTATTTTACATGTAAAACTCTCTATTCTAACTGTAAGGGAGAAAAAAAAAATACAGTATGTTTATCTTACTTAGGGATGTTAAATTAGTGAGACGACTCAGGCCCTCCATCTTCTGTATGTAATTGTTATTCAAGTGAAGAGTTGTTAAGGATGTAAATTCCCACAAGCGCTCAATCCTTGAGATATCTGCACTCACAAACATTAAAGTGACCACAAACAAAAAACCAAAGGCAGCATTTTCCAATACATGTACATGGCTTACGTTTGGATCCCAGATCAAGTTTTTGAACCTCACAAAACTCCAATCGTTCCCCTTGGTCACGTCCTGTTGGACCTTTTACACGTTGTTCGGCTACAATGCCCCGCAATTTCTTCTCTGTAATACGGATTTTTCCTCCTTTACCGCTCATAGTGCACTTGATCTTTAAGCCCTTGTCAGATGGCGGAGATGAGTCGAGTTTGGCTTTCTTGTTAAACCAACCTAGCGTTAGGTCAAATTGGTACACTGGCTAGTCTGAAGAGCTACATGTGCGAGCACAATTTATGTTTACCTTGTTACTAGGCAACATGATGTGCTCGCGAACGTTTGGTGAAAGCACTTTAAAAACAATAAACCACTTGCTCATTTCATTCTTGTCAGTGTCAGTCTTGACACTGGATCTAAAATAGGCGTATAAATTACATTTTACATCCATACAAAACACTATCTGAATACGAAAGCTCTCAAATTAAAGCGCCCTTTCATGTGGCGTTGGTGTTGTGGGCGGGCTCAGTGTCACGTTTGTCCCGCCTCTGTCATCCATCCCTGAGAGAGCTCGGGTTGTTTGTTGTTAAAATGGAGTTCTTACTAGGCAATCCATACAGCACTCCAGTTGGTCAATGCATCGGTAAGTTTGCAGGATAAAGATGACTTACGCGCCATAACGGAACTGGATAAAAGCACAAAAATCAGGAACCTGAATAAGAAAGAGTAGCGTCCTAGAAAACGTCATCAACTTGGAATGAGCTTACAGCTAACTGTTAATGCTAGCTTGCTAATGATGCTAACCTCTCCATCACTCAAAAATCCCCAAACTTGCAGTAGAATTAAAACAATTTCAAATTGCTCTCAAGTTTGCAAGGATGTATATTGCGCACCCGACTCATGTTTGTTCATAATATTAAATGTTGCCTTGTATTAGTTGAGTTGAGCTAGCATCATCTTTGGTTTTAACCCGAACTTTCGTAATTGTGGCATCTTTGCCTTTTCCTCACTTGAACCATCAAAATATGCATGGTGTACCTTTATAGAGCAGTTTTTATTTGTTTATTTATCAATAAGAAGAGTGACACTTGATCTATATCAACTATTGCTATATCATATCAACAACTTATCACAACAACCTAATCACTTATCATACAAGTAAATTAGTTAATTGATTGATACTGTAGCAGTTTAGCTTAGTAGTAGTACATGCAGCGGGATGCTAGTTTATTATAGTTATGTTGGACACACTTGTTCTGTTGGCACTGCATGGTACACAGCCAGCCTGTCATGTGACTAACTGGTGTCATTGATTCAGTGTCAATTCTCATGAGTTGGGACAGAGGACAGTGAATGAATGTATTGTTTGCATTTAGCAGCTCCATTATTATTTGATTTGTTCATGGGGGAAGATTAGACCTTTTGCTTCTTATACTGTGGCTGGCCTTGACCTCACAATCCACTTGAGGAGATTACATGGGATATTCCTGATGAAGCTTTATACTACCAATCATGTGAAACCGGAAGGTTAGGAACATGTGTGGTGTTCCTCAGAGCAGTAGCAGTGCAATGGGTTCAAAGACAGTTAGTTTAACCTTATCTTTAATTTAAACTGAAGACACATTTCTTGAATAGGACTTAATTTTAATCAGATGGCCCAAATCAAATTGACTCCTCAACATTCTCTGACTGATGGATCAAACACAAAAGAATGATAAACGTCACACATCTCCATATGATAATTCATAGTTACCTTTAAACATGTGTTCTGTAGAAAGAGCCACTGATGGAGGCCTCCAAAATGAAGACTGGACTCTAAACATGGAAATCTGTGACATCATTAATGAGACCGATGAGGGGTAAGTTATGAAGTGAAGACTTATTTGCAAATTTTAACCAGCTAACTTTAAGTGTGCAATCTGAAAAATGATCAGTGCCTCATGTTCAGTATCCAGTTGTTTAGTGTGGTGACATGTGAATCTGAATATTACAAAACTCATGAACAAAAAAAACAAATGCATCACATTCTTCTTTGTCTCTTTTCTTTGTCTCAGTTTTATAATTATGAACATCTCTTTTCTTTACATACCTTCTGCATTCTTTGTCCCAACACACACCCTTTGTTTTGTCATGCAACAGTACTTCATTATATACAGGCATTATTGTGGAGGAAAGCACTGAAAGGTTCAGTTCACAATTTTGGCCCTACAATCTATAGTGTGTGCCAAACCTGAATGCATAGATCTGATGCCTCTTTGTTTAGAAAACAAAAGAGTAAGAAGAGGCTTTATCACACAACTAATAAATACAAAGATTCCAATAAGAAACAAAAAAATCATTCATTTCCGGTATGTGTTTTTCCTCCAGGCCAAAAGATGCCATCCGGGCACTGAAGAAGAGACTTAGTGGGAACAAAAACTACAGAGAAGTTATGTTGGCCCTGACGGTAGGGAACTGGTTTTCAAGCTATAATAAGAATCATCTTTAAAATTACTTTTAGAATGCAGCTACCCGCTATGTCTTGCTTATGTCTTGTTTATTGTGTGTTTTGTTGTGACCGCAACTGTAGTTACAACTGTGTGTCCACATTGTTTATTGTCTATAAATGTAATTGTATATGTTATGTTGTAACGGCAACTGTAGTTTCAACGGTTTGTAAAGCGCTTTGGGTGCCTATTAGGTGGAAAAGCGCTCTATAAATAAAAATTCTTCTTCTTCTTCTTCTAAAATGAGTTCAGATTGGTAGTCAAAAGTAAAGATAATTGTGATTTCTAATTTTTCTATTCTAATATAGTGTCAGTCTTTCTTACCATTTCATTGCTCACTGGTTATATCTATTTTTGTGTCTCTGAAGGTCTTGGAGACCTGTGTGAAGAACTGTGGTCATAGGTTCCATGTTCAGGTTGCAAACAGAGACTTCATCGATGGTGTTATGGTCAGGATCTTGTCTCCAAAGTCAAATCCTCCGACGATTGTACAAGACAAAGTGCTGTCTCTCATCCAGGTAGGTTCGGGTGATCTCCTTTTTGGATACCCTCCATTTATAGTGCCTCTGTAGCCCTTGGAAAGATTCTGTTCCTAATTTACATAATCAAAATATAAGGGCTTAAAGGACACATAATATGCATTATGCATTTATTATTACTATTATTATTAGCCTTCTAACATGCCTCATATCAGTAAGGTGTTTCCCATGTCATGAATGGAGTTAGAACCCCATCTACAGGCTGCAGAAATACAAAAGCTACCTTACCACTGGCATGCTAATATAAGCGTACAGTTGTAATAAATGCAATTTGATGGCAGAAATGCTCAGAATGAATCTAGCGAGAATCTTTTGACTTAAAAAAAGCCCAGAAGATCTCAGAGCTTTACATCTGAACATGACATCTGAAAAAATTGAAACAGAATGCTTTTTGAGGCTCAAAGGGAGAGGACTAACAGCGTGAGTGAAGCTAAATACAACTCGAACTATGTTTTTGATGATGGAATAAGGTTAGAACATGGTTAACAGCTCAATAAAGTCAATTTTGCGTAATGTGTGTCCCTCAAGAGCATTTAACATTATGGAGTGACTGTTATGTGTCTACATGGGTTGGACAGTAATTGAAATGAAGTTTACAGTAATATTGTCAGGTTAATTCAATTCAATTAATTTTTGTAGCTCGATGGGCCATAGGTAGAAAGCACTTTAAATATTTAGCAATTGACTCTCCTTCTCAGTAAGGAAAAACCATGTGGGGAAAAGTAAGTTCATCCAGTGCAGAGAGAGTGCAGAGGTTTAAGTCCGATGTATCCTTTGTCAGCTATCTTTGTATTTAACGTTTAATTCTTTCAGTAATTCTGAGCAATATTTTTGATTTGTCAGGCTTGGGCCGATGCTTTCAGGAGTAGTCCAGATCTTACTGGAGTAGTTCACATTTATGAAGAACTGAAGAGAAAAGGTGTGGAATTTCCAATGGCTGATCTTGATGCATTATCGCCAATCCACACACCACAGAGGGTAATTCAGTTGGACAGGCACATCTCCCGAATCTTTGTCACATTTTGCTTATTATGTTTGTATTCTCACAGGGTACACCTGAAGTGGACCCAGCCATGCTTAAATATTTGGCCCCTGCTGCTCCTGCTGCTGCCCTTCCCAAACCTGCACCCACCATTGTATGTGCCCCCCAGACGCACAACTCAGCCAGTGGACAAGGACCCATCACAGCAACGCCAGAACAGGTGAGAAGTTACTAATGTCAGGATATAAATCTTTAGCCACCTTCTTTCTGACTAATGTGTGTGTTCAGATCGCCAGACTGCGTAGTGAGTTGGACATTGTCAGGGGGAATGTCAAAGTCATGTCAGAGATGTTAACGGAGCTTGTGCCTGGACAGGAAGACTCTTCAGATCTAGAATTGCTTCAGGTGAGAGACCAAATGTATTCAAAACACACAAAGTGGTAAAATGTCTGGCAGCAAACATGTTGAAGTGTTCTAGCATCTGATTTATCTGAAACATATAACCATACCAGAGTAATGACACCTGTCTAAGATTAATACTTGGCAATCTATGTACAATTCTTGAAAATATATAAAAGATGTTTCATAAGCTACACAAAATATGTTGTCTGGTTTTCCAATTGAAAGGTTGTTAGTTTGTGTCAACATGCAAATAAAAAATGATGGATTTGATTGTAATCCAGTATTGTTTACCACAAAATATTTTTCCACTTAGTCCAATTTGCTTATATAAACCAAACCAGAATACATAAGTATACAGAATACATACATACAGTAGGTATACTCAGACTCCGGGCATGATAAATGCTCAATTGTATATTCTGTTTGTTTGTCTTTACTCGTCTGTTGTCAAATGTTGACAATTCTTAACCAAATGGGGGTCAGAGCAATCAAAGTGTACAGTTTATGTTTATAAGCCAGTTACGTTTATGTATTTGATGGCATTGTAGTTTCTATAACTCATAAGATTTTGTTTTGAATTTGTTTTAGGAACTAAACAGGACTTGCAGGGCTATGCAGCAAAGAGTGGTTGAGCTGATTTCAAGAGTTTCCAATGAGGAGGTCACTGAGGAGCTGCTACATGTCAATGATGATCTCAACAACATTTTCCTTCGTTATGAGAGGTACCCTAATGTGTGTAGTGTCTCAAAATTTGGCACAGCCAACAGAATGGTTTAACTGTTTTTAACGAAAAACAACATCAAACTGATTCAGGGCTGTAGCGCGGCGCTGACATTAATGATGACGTTTTGCGCCAGTGCAAACTGTGACGTCGTGGGGCATGGAGCTCGAGCGTGGTGTGATGCATTTTGTGAATGGCCAGAATCGTAACTAATAAACTTCAAAACTATTGCAGTGAAAAACATAACATGGGAAACATTTCCTTGAGTCGATTACTATCCTCATATGGACCAGATAATCCTAATAAAACAGTCTTAATGGGCACAAACCAAACAATACATTACAGAATAATGAATATAATCCAATTAAGACAGTCCGTCTGCCTTAAATAGCTGTAGTTGAGTTTCCATTGGACTTTTGCATAAAACTGTATCCATCTGCTTCAAATGTTTAAAAACATCACGTCAAACCTGTTTCTGTTAAATTTTGAATTTACTGGTGTCAGACTACCACCTCGGTCCTGTGTCACGCTCATGTCCAGCGGAAACAGCGTGCGTGCGTGCGCATGTCTGAGCGCACTCGCTGCGAGAAGAACAAAGCAGATGGAACTGACTTTATGAATAAATGTTGTGAGAGGTGCGCGTGACCGCAGCGCATCCATGTGCCAGATGATTGGTTGGACATTTGTCCCTCGGAAGAGTTTCAAGTTCCTATGCATTATGATAGGCCTATACAAGTAACGCAACTGAGACTTTATTAAAAATAAAAGCTGTCTCTGAACTAAAACAGCCAGAGCAACGCTGCAGCCTTTGGTGGCATGTTAAAAAAATTAAACAAAAAACGTTGGGACCTGCAGGGATCTCTCAGGAGGACAGACGCAGAGTGGCACTCAGGACCGGGAGGGAGCGTCAGAGAAGCTTCAGAGTGACTGGTCACTGCAGTGTTCTCTCTGACTTCAGGATACACAGTTCTCAGTCATTTGTTCAAACACATTCACCATATTTGGACTTTCACACCCCTCTCCAGCCTCCAGTGGACAAATACAGCCTCTCTGCGCTAGTGTTACCGCCATGAAGGTAGCAAAAGCCCGACCTGGAACCGCCCCCTGGTCACAGCGCTAACGCTAGGGGCGCAATATGGCCCTCAAAGTTAAATGTCTATGTTGAAACATTAACTGTGTGTTGATTTTGTTTTACAGATATGAAAGGGTCAGACTGGGTAGAACTTCACAGAATAATGGGGTAAGTATTTTTGAGACTAACTTTTTAATGGTAACCTTGTACATCTCTAAACCATATAATTTCCCATTATGAAACTTTAACTCCTCAAAAAGCTACATTTCAGGACTTGCAGATTTTTCTTGTTTTTTATTTATCATTTATTTATGCAGCGGACACTCAATGAGATAAAATCTACTTTTCATGAGTACCCTGTTAAAATGCATATATACAAAAGGAACAAACAAAACAATTATGACAATCAATAATATTAGTAACATTAACAATTACATAAAAACAAACTCTGTAACATGGAATAAAATCCTGCAAAGTAAGAGCACTGGTACAGTGGGTAATCTCTGACCAGCGCTTTGAATTAATTTAAAAACACTTTGTGCTTTGATCCACAGGGTGTGGGCAAAGTTTCTGTAGGCTTTTCCCCCCAGTTCTGTGTTGATTCTGTGTGACTCTAAAAATACAATTGTCCCGTGATCTTAATATTAAGATGCTGAGTGAGGTCACAGATGACAACCTTATCGACCTGACACCGGGCTCACCTGCTGTAGTTACGCCCAGGATCACCTCCAGTCCTCCTCCAAAGTCCACCACTCGGGCTCCTGCCTCGCCAGCTCATAATGGCTCCACAACATTGTCGTCTGCACTTGCTGGTTTGGGTGTGTCTGCTTTATTAGCCTATTTCCTCTTTCACATGTAACTTATATAATAGACAATGGCTGCAAATGTCAAAACGTTTTGCAAACACTTTTCACGTCATTTTACGATTTCTCTTCACTATCTTTCAGAGGTTGGAGCAGGGACTGTCAGTGCCACATTGTCATCGCTCTCAAGTCACAATCAAGATGACTTCGATATGTTTGCTCAGACCAGGAGTAGCTCTCTGGCTGAACAACGAAAGAAGTATGTTTTATAATATGATACAAATATAATACAATCACATTAAAATCATACAGTACATTACATTGATTTAATATACATACAATTTTAAATGAAACAAGATGTATTTTCACTTGCCTTTGTTTGTTTTCTAGTGTAACATATGAAGACCCTCAGGCTTTGGGCAGCCTGGCCTCAGCACTGGATGTAAGACAACAAAACACTGGAGGGGTGAGTATTACCAATAAACATTGACGCTGCTTACAGTGCTGCACAATGAGACTATATGTATGCACTTTTACTCCCTTTTTTGTTATTGATTTAATCTCCCATGCACTTATTTCACACACACGTTATTTTCTTCCATTGTGTTGTGCATCTTTGACTTCTCTGTGTCTGTGCACTGTGGGCATTGCTGTGGTGTAAGGTGTTATTTTGTTGTTGATTCAGCTGAGGGTTGATAACCCTGCAGATCAGGAGCTGCCCATAGACAGCTGGCTTATTACCCAAGGAATGGTGAGGACTCCATTCTCAGAGTGTCCTCCCGCCCCTGTCACATGGTCACCATCTCGCTTGCTTTTAGTTCCTCAGACTCATATGTTCACCATAACACGTCATTCAAACTGCGCCCTCACTCCTGCACGTTAACACACCATCACTCACTCCAGTAGAGCTTTGCACTTGTCATGTGTGCGTTCAGTAATTAATACAGAACAGTAGATTCATGACCTTGACCACCATCTTCACTTATTGGTTAACTGTAAATAATATACTTAACTAGAATGTCTAATCTTGATGTGTTGTAGACTATGTACACTAAACTGATACTTACAATGTATGTATTTAGTCGGGACAGAGTATGTAAATGAACACACATGAGCGAAGGGCTTATTTCCATCCGTTCCATCCTAGTTAGAATCAATCCATAGACAATCACTGATAAATATTATACAAGTCTAAAACTGCACTCCTTATCATTGTGATAGGGCTAATTTTGACTTTTTTTTATTTTGTTTTTATATATATTATTAGATATTATAAATTAAAAAGTGAAAATTACACTCAGTCCAGTACCATACACCACTGTTGAATGCAAATGTATAACTAATCTTCCAGCCCTTCCATCAAACTAGTAAGATTATGCAGTAGTATCGAGTAGTTCATATTAATAATATTGTGCAAGTATGTAATGAGATAATACATCAGTATTAACATTTGTCTGGAGAAGACTGTAAGAAACCTGGTAATGTTCCTGTGTCAACACTAACAAACTTATCTCATGAACAAAAGATGTTGAAGAAAAGTCTCTAACATAAGTCATCATCTGGGACTGATTACAGAGATAACATGTGGGTTAAAATTCAAAAAGTGATATTTTTGAGTGGAATCCAGGCAGAAATGTTAATAAATTCCTTTTTTCGTAAACTTAAACAAGGACACAGCTTTGCGTTATCAGTTATTTCATGCACTGCTCTGCTGCAATGTGTGTGTAAATGCTGACTCACATTTGCTGTTGAACTGTTATGGAATCGTAATATGAACAAAATGGGCAAAAAGATATGTCCATACCTATATTTCATTTATATATTTTATGGTTTTCTTTGTTTTTCTTGTGCTCTTTTTTATTTTCATTGGGTTCTTCTTTTCCTTGTCTTGTGGCTTGTTTCTGCTCCATGGCTTTGGTTCATAGATCCCAGTATCGCAGTCCTCTGTCATGGATGACATAGAGGAGTGGCTTTGTGCGGATGTGGTGAGGCTTATTTGATTTATCTACCCTTTCTATTTTATTCTTTACCCAGCTTGATTTGTGTCTTTCATCTCATGCTGTATTATAAACATATGTTGCCTTTTTGTCACTTTAAAGTCTGAAATCTAATATGCCTAAATAATATTTTATAATGAAATTCATAATTGTCTCTAACCTACAACGACATTATGTTCTTACTTTATTGCTTTGTGTGATGTGTTTTAATGGTTCTTTTTAAATGTTTTTTTTTTCTTCTTTTTTTAGAAAGGCGACCAGGCTGAAGAAGGGGTCACCAGTGAAGGTACAATACTGATTACATAGCTTAGCCAACAGCATTTCATCTCCAAATCTCTGATATCAATTTTGTTTTTCAGAGTTTGACAAGTTCCTTGAGGAGCGAGCAAAAGCAGTAGACTCTACGCCTTCTCCCACAAGAGCTAACCCTGCCCCCAGTGGGTCACACAAGAAGGCAGAGCAGACAGAAGATGCCCTCTTTGCCTTGTAGAGCCCTAATCTCGCTCCACAGGCGTTCATTTGGATTTTGCTCTCAATAATTTCACTCAACACATTTGCTCTGGTCCCATTTAAGTATTGACTCGCAGTAATGTATCAATATCAACGTTTGCAGTATTTACACTCTGTCATAGCTTGTTTACTATGTGTATGGATGTATACTTTTATGGCATTTGGAACTAACTGCCAAAGAAACAGTTGTATTAATAGCAACTGCATGTGTTGTGTTGATGATGAATTGTCGTGTGATGGATTGTGATGTTTCACGATCTACAGCTAAAATACTTTTTGGTTAGTGGTCAGACTTTGCATTATTAATATTTTATAAATATTGGACGTAACACGTTTATCATGCTTACGGTAACCTTTGTGTTTGTATCAAATTGCCAGATGTTTTTATATTGCTAATGTTGGCAGATTAATTTTGCTAACCAGGAAGTTATACTATGTATTTCAACATTCCTTTTATTGAAGGGATAAACCTTAGTCTGTGGCAAAGGGACACTGAACATTTCTTGTTGAAGTGCT